>CM062812.1:383912007-385322007 GCA_031772625.1 Pinus tabuliformis | reverse complement strand
CAACAGAGGCAAGTGAAGTGGCTGATCTAAAACTCAGAGAAGTTGAGTTGGAAATGAAAATGGAAGTGTCCATTTGTGAAGTAGAACAGGGTGAAGTTCTAAGTGAAGATTTAGACTTGAAGGATGAAACTTCAAGTGAGGCCAAACGGTCACATGGTTTTAAATCTGAAAATTTGTGTATGTTTGTAGGTGAAACATGTAAAGGACAACGATTTGTTGATATTGACATGAAAAAGGAGGAAGAAGACAAGAATAATCTAAATTTTGTTCTAGAAGAAGATGAGATAGATAGGTCTCATATACATTTGGGGAAATATATCGAGCAACCAAGTGAAGGGCTTGAGGAGATTGAAGAGGAGACCATCGAAGAGTTTCTGAGTGATAAAGAGAACTTGGAACAACAGGGAGATATGATGGTTAAAACATCATGTGGGACCACAGGTTCTTATGCTTTTAAAATTGATAGTTTGTCTGTGGATGCAGAACAAATACAGCAGAATATTAATGTAGATGGTGAGACAAAGATAGCTCTTGGAGAAGGTAAACAACAAGAGATTAAAGGAAAACTTGAAGAAGAGACTATGTTAGTTGAAAACATAGTAAAGGATCATTAGTTCACCATGATGATAGGCATAGTGGAATTAACCATGGAAGCTATTGAGACAGTCAGTAAAAAAGAAGGACATCTACTAAAAGATGTTAAGAAGGAAGAAACCTATGAAAAGGATTTAACCTTGGGAGAAAGAACATCTGATGATTGGTCACTAACAAAGGAGGGTTTGCAGAGGATGAGAAATCTTTTGAAGCTGTCAAAAGTATGGAAAAGTATATTTCAGAAGATGAATACTCTGGAGTAAAGGATAAGGGAGAATATCTCTTGAATGAGGAAAGTAGTGACTTATTGTAGCAGAAAGAAATTAGTAATGAAACTGTTACAACACAGGGACGATTTCTTGTGGGAAAAAGAGATGAAGTTCAGTTTGAAGAACTAATATGTGAAACAACAGTGAAATTGTTGAGCCTTGTAATTTTTAAACTGACAATTCATTTATAAATGCAGGGATTATAAGTGATGATGAATTACTTGCAAAGTGTTACAGAGAAATTGCATTGTTGGACTATTTGCCGGGAAATTTATAGTATGACAGTGTGATTGCAGAAGAAGGAGTTCACTATAGTGGACAAGAGCAGGAAGACATCATTAGAGCAAGTGATGTGGAAGGGAGACTAGCTAATAATATGAAGAGTTCTTTAGAGAATTATTTAAAGATATTGAATCAACATACTGATGTGCTGACATAGGAGAAAGAAATAGAGCAACAAACTGAATTGTTGCCAAAGGAAGATAAGGCACAAAAGCCCGGTGTTTTTTATTTTAACAAGTGTTTTGTGAGTGCAGGTTTAGTTGCAGATGTTGCAGGAAATTTGGCACAGATGAGCAGCCAAATAAAAATGAAAGAAGAATATTTTGTGGAAGAATTTAATTTATGGAACAAAGATGCTCAATTGCTGGAGAGAATATGTTATGAAACTCAGGACTAGATAGTAGATACGCCTTAGAATTCAGCCTCTTCGAGGGGAACCTCCTTTACATTACATAAATGAACAATTCTTTGATGATTCAAATGAAAAAACCTCCTTTCTATATATAGGAGTCTAAGGAGTCACAATATAATCCAGCCGACCTAACAATAATAATATAAAGCCATAAAAATAACAATAGAGGGATTCTATGGGGCACAGAAATAACAATATGGGGGTAATAGGGGCACAACAATATAAATAAGGGGTATAACTATAATAGTAATGGGGTAATCACTAGTATTATAGGGACCCAACATTCCCCTCTCCTTCAAAAAAGTGTTGTCCTCAACGCTTGAGTAATTCTGGATACTTCTGCATAAAATTATCATCCTCCCATGTGGAATCTTCAGCAGATAAGTTCTTCCACTTGATAAGATACTCTGAAATTGATCGATTTCGTAGCTGTCGAGTTCTTGTTTCTGTGACTGCTTCCGGTTCCAATATAATTTTTCCTTCCTCGTCAAGTTCTGGCAATATTGTTTGAATTGGGAGCTTGTCACCTATAACCTTCTTTAAACATGAAACATGGAAAACTGGGTGCAATCGAGAAGTTGCAGGAAGCTCCAATTTGTATGCCATAGTACCAATCTTTTGCAACACCTTGTTCGGACCATAATACTTTGGTGATAGTTTATTATCCTTCATAGCTTGCTTTAGGGACATTTTCTTATATGGTTGTAGCCGTAGGAATACCCAATCACCTACATCAAAACTTTTTTCACTGCGATGTTGATCTGCCTGTTGTTTCATTCTATTTTGTGCCAACACGAGGTTATCCTTTAAGAGTTGGAGGACTTGTTGTTGATGTTCGATGTGATGTTCCACTGCCTGAACCTTAGAATTTTCTCTTAAATATGATGTGATGGATGGTGGTTGATACCCATAAAGTGCCATAAATGGGGTCATTTTTGTTGTTGTATGGAAGGAAGTGTTATACCACCATTCAGCCAGAGGCAACCATTTGACCCATTGCGTCTGTTTATCAGATACAAAGAAACGAAGATATCCTTCCAAACATTTGTTTACTATCTCAGTTTGCCCATCAGATTGAGGATGATAAGATGAGCTATGAGCTAACTGAGTACCAAGACAAGAAAATAATTCTGTCCAAAAATTTCCAGTGAAAATGGGATCTCTGTCACTTACAATAATCTTTGGGTTTCCATGTAGCTTTTGAACTGTTTCCATAAATGCAGTAGAAACTGTACTGGCTTTAAATGGGTGTGATAATGCACAAAAGTGTGCATACTTGGTAAGTCTGTCAACTACCACCATGATGACACTGTTTCCCTCAGACTTGCGTAAACCTGTGATAAAATCCATTGAAACCTCCTCCCAACATTGGCTTGGAATGGATAAAGGTTGTAATAGACCCGGTGTCTTAATTGTTTCAACTTTATTTTGTTGGCAAACCAAACATTCTGCCACAAACTTTTGAATATTTGATTTAAGTCCATCCCAAAAAAATTCCTTCTTAACCCTGTGGTAAGTTTTTAAAAATCCTGAGTGCCCTCCTAAGGGAGAAGTGTGCAATTCCATAAGAATCTTTTGTTTTAGCTAGGAATTCTTACAGAGGTATAAGCGATCTTTGTACCATAATGAATAATTTTTCCAGCTAAATGTATCAGAAGTACTGGAATCTTGTTGTAGCTTTCGAATAAGTTCCCACACTTCTTCGTCATTCTTCCATTCCTCCCTTGCTTCGTTTATCCAATCTGGTTGGATAATAGAAATGGCACACAACCATGCTTCCACATCCTCATCCTTTCTTGAGAGTGCATCTGCCACCACATTTTGCTTCCCTTTTTTGTAGATGATTTCAAAGTCATAACCCAACATCTTTGTGACCCACTTTTGTTGCTCTTCGGAGGATAATCTTTGTTCTAAAAAGTATTTAAGGCTATCATGATCCATTTTTACCTTGAAGTGTCTTCCCATTAGGTAGGGTCGCCATTTCTTAAGTGCATGGAGTATTGCCAACATTTCCTTCTCATAAATAGCTTTGCTTAAAAACTTTCCCTTGATTGGACGACTTTCAAAAGCAATGGGTCTTTCATCTTGCATTAGAACAGCACCAATTCCATTTCCTGAAGCATCACATTCCACAATAAAGGTTTTTGTGAAGTCCGGTGTAGCTAAGACAGGTGCTTGGCACATTGCATCTTTAAGATGTTCAAAGGCCTTTGTTGCTTTCGGAGTCCATGAAAATGAATCTTTCTTCAATAATGTTGTTAGAGGTGCTGCTATTCTCCCATAATTCTTAACAAACTTGCGATAATACCTTGTCAACCCAAGAAATCCTCGCAGATGCTTTATGGATGTGGGGATTTTCCATTCCTTAATGGCTTTAATTTTGCTAGGGTCTACCTTAACTCCTTCATGAGATACAATATGACCCAAATATTCCACCTCCTGGACTCCAAAGAAACATTTGGATCTTTTTGCATATAATTGTTTCTCCTCCAATAGTTGTAGCACCCTGTCAACATGTTCAACATGATCCTTCCAAGACTTGCTATAGATTAGTATATCATCAAAAAATACTAACACAAATTTTCTAAGGAATGGTTTGAAAATTGAATTCATCAAACCTTGAAATGTTGAAGGTGCATTGGTAAGGCCAAAAGGCATGACCAAAAATTCATAATGACCCTCATGAGTTCTAAATGCCGTTTTCGGAATGTCTTCAATCTTGATTCTGATTTGATGATATCCCGAATGAAGATCCAACTTGGTGAAGTAAATTGATCCATGCAATTCATCCAGTAATTCATCAATGACAGGAATGGGGAACTTATCTTTAATAGTGAGCTTGTTGAGCTCCCTATAATCCAGACACATGCGCCATGATCCATCCTTCTTGTGTACCAATAATACTGGAGCTGAGAAAGAACTTTGACTCGGTTGAATTATACCAGCCTCTAGCATTTCTGCAACCATACGTTCAATTTCACTTTTTTGGACATAGGGATATCTGTACGGCCTGATGTTTGGAGGAACACTTCCTGGAATCAGATGAAGAGCATGATCATGATCACGCATAGGTGGGAGACCTTTGGGAGTCTCAAATACCTTGGAATGATTGTCCAGGACTTTTTGGAGATCTGGAGAAATAGATGATTCCAATGTGGAAACATCTAGCGAACATAATTGTGCAATAACACCTCTTTTCTCCTTTTTTAGAAGCTTAGTCATGCCATTAGAGCTGATTATCTTTCCTGGTTTCCCTACAATACCCCTTAATTCAACTTCCTTTCCTTCCGTAGAAAATTTGATGAAAAGTTCTTGAAAATTAAAAGCTATTGTACCCAAGGATTGTAGCCATTGGACTCCTAGTACAACATTGACACCTTCCATTGGAATGGAAAGCATTGGGCTAGTCAATACATATTCTCCCATGGATAGCTTGATATTATGGCACTTTCCAGAGCAATTTATTGTTCCTCCATTTGCAATCATCACTTGACACTCTGGTGCTGGATATAGGAAGCAATTCAATTCTTTTGCTACCCTACAATGAATAAAATTGTGGGTGCTTCCTGAATCAATCAACACTATTACCTTTTTCTTCTTGATTTGTCCTTCTATCTTGATGGTTTGAGGAGTGGTAATTCCCGCCAATGCATTACAAGATATGGTCGGATTTATTTGTTCTTCATCTAGGCTTTGTTCCTGGAATATATCCTCTTCTTTTGACCTTTCTTGCTCCTTTTCTACTTCCTCTTCACAATCTATGTAGAATAATTTCTTCTCAGCACACTTATGACCTTTTGTGTATTTGCTATCACAATTGTAACAAAGCCCTTTTGCTCTTTTTTCTTCCAATTGTTGTGGTTTCAACCTTGTAGGTTGTGGAAGACTAGGGGCAATCACACTTACGTCTTTATAGTTGTGAGTGGTATGCTTCCTAGTTGCCATAATTTTGCTTTCCATTTTTCTTGCTAACCTGAATGCCTTCTCTAATGAATCAGGTTCCCAAAGGCGAACATCATGTTGGATATTATCCTTTAAAGACCCTATGAACACATCAACCCTATGCTCCTCTGGAATATCTTTTACCCTTATGTTCAATTTTTGGAACTCCTCAATGTGCTCCATTATTGAACCCTTTTGTTTGAGACTTATCAATTGGCTAAAAAAAGTGTTTCTTTTTGTATCCTCATAATGTGCTATCAATTCTTCCGTAAAAATTGCCCAAGTGATAAATTGTTTACGAGAACAAAGCCATTGATACCATACAAACTGATTTGATTCCAAATATATAGTTGCCATACGTACCTTTTGTGCGTTTTTCACATTATTGAGATCGAAGAATTGCTCCATCTGTAATATCCATGTGGCGGGATCCTTGCCATCAAACTTCCTCATATCAATTTTTGGAATATGGTGATTCTTCGATCCAACATTAGCGTCTACAGAATCATGATTAACAATTCTTTTATTCTCATCATGAGTTTCCTTTACTACCTTTTCACCATTAGTAAGTATTTCTTGTGGAAAAATTGTCAAATCTGTCTTCAAATCTGCCATGCCTGTCTTCAAATTTGTGTTCAAATCTATCTTCAAATTGTCCATCTTAGCTTCCATGCCATTCGTCTTAGCTTCCACACCATTTATCTTAGAATCTGTTAACTTTTGTGAGCGTGACATTTGTTGCACTTGTTCTTGTAATTTTGATATATCATGTAGCATTTCTTCCTCTTCTTCATGAGTTATGCTAGAGCTTTCAGGTTCCTTACTAGGTGTTTGCATTTTCTTTCCTCGGGGCATCAGTTACCGATAATAATGCTCTACAATGCCCTTTGAATTCCTTCAAAATAAATTTTCAAACCAAGCTTAAGCAAAAATTAAAAAAAATCTACACAACTTTTTTCAATTTGTAGGAGCTCGATATTGCCTCTGATGTATCTCTATGATTTCCAATCACCTAGTTCTAAATTTGGTACCTATAGTAGCTCTCTGTGTCCTCTTTCCAATGCCACCAATCTGATCCAAATTGGATTCTCGAAGAAAGAGTTATGCACGATCTCCCAAGCTGACCTGATTATAGACCTTTCCAGAAGAGCGAAGTTGTATGAAGTGCCACGTGTACAATTTTCGATATTTGGTTCTGAAAAAGATATAAAAGAAACTAAATTCTGTCCTCTTTCTGTACCTTCTTACGAAATTTCAATCTGATTCATAGAGAGAAAGTTATGACAATTTTCCTCAGGTCACCTGTTTTGAATGTAATTCAGGAGTCTGCAAAAAGACCAACTTCCTTAAATCATATCTCTGAAAATATCGCGCGAAAAGCTCTGAAATTTGGAACCAAGGTTTAGCGCGATTTCATTTCAAATGGGCTTTTTTTTGCGACTTCTGAAATGTCACAGAAAAAAATTTATAGCGAAAATTCCACGATGACCTGTTTGGAGCAGCGAAACCCTAGAATCCAAAGCTCCGATACCAAATGTTATGAAACCAGCTCAAGAAAAGATAGATGAACGCCTTAGAATTCAGCCCCTTCGAGGGGGCAGCCTCCTTTACATTACATAAATGAACAATTCTTTGATGATTCAAATGAAAAAACCTCCTTTCTATATATAGGAGTCTAAGGAGTCATAATATAATCCAGCCGACCTAACAATAATAATATAAAGCCACAAAAATAACAATAGAGGGATTCTATGGGGCACAAAAATAACAATATGGGGGTAATAGGGGCACAACAATATAAATAAGGGGTATAACTATAATAGTAATGGGGTAATCACTAGTATTATAGGGACCCAACAGAATACTGGAAAGTCATGATTCAATGCAAACATAAATAATCATGAAAAGGGTAAGGATGAAAGGGAGGCAGTAAGCATAGGAGTCAAAGCAAAAGTTGGAGCAAGAGTAAGAGAAATGTCTACAATCATAGCAAAAGTAAAAGTAGAAGAAAAAGTAAACCAACAACTACAAAGTGAAAGTAACCAACAAAAGTTTAAAGAGTTAGTGGACAACAGCAACAACCTGAAGCAAAGAGAAAGAGGAAGAAGTAAGAGGCAAAATATGGACTAGTCCAAGGATGAACTGGAGACAAAGATTGAAGAATTATGGCAATTGATGATGAAATAGTCCATGTGGAGGAAATTGATAGCAACAGGAAGGATGATCAATTAGAACTTGAACCTGATTGACAAGGAGAGGAAGATGAAATAGAATATAACAGACATACAACAACAACAAAGGTGCAAGGCATTTAGGCAGCTACAAACTAAAGCTTGGGACCCTGGAGGTTTTCTATCAACTTATGAAGACACATGATCAGGAGATTGTGATTATTTTCTACTTTGGGAGTCTGATGCGGAAGCATTCAACCCAAGGAAAATCATTGTATTTTAGTAGACATAAGGGGTCATGTGTTTTAGGGAAGTTGGATTCCTAAGTGTTAAGTTAATGTAATATTTAGGCTTTTGAGTGAGTAGGATAGGAATTAATTAGATGTTGTGAGGATGTTTGTAAATGCTCTCGAATGAAGGAGAACATGAGTGGTTAAAAATGACGAGAGAGTTATAAGTCAATTATAACTCTCTAGGTAGTTTCATGATTCAAGGAACTAGAGAGAGTTCTTAGGGATTAACTAGAGTTAGAAGTGGACTTAGAGGACATTTAGGAGTCATTTCAGTAGATTAATGATCTGAACTAGAATTAGTTCAACAAAACCTTTCTGGTATAAATATAAGCCTACAAGCAGACTGTAAGAGGAGGAGGCCACTGATATTGAAGATCAGGCCTGAGAGACAGAGAGTATCAATATGTAATCATTTGTTTATATCTATATATACAAAGGTTTATTCTGGAACTGTATAGATGTGTGAAATGAATATTGAATGATTGAATTACGTGTAATTTGTGTCTTCTGTAACATAGGTTGTAGGAAGAGTTTTGTAGAACTACACAGAGGAGGAAAATGATTTGGAGGAATCATAATGGGTCATTGAATCCAATTGAAGATTCAGAATAACGCTCATGAGAGGCAACGATGTGAGAATTCTTGGAGTTAAGTTCCGAGAGAGTTGAGCAGTGGAAGAGAAGAAAGTCGAAACCCTGAAGAAAAACCCGAAACCACAAAACACTAAATAAATGACGCCAAGTCAAAGTGAGGAGACAGATGAATAATGAATGCATAGGAACCATTGGATCTTAGAGATCAACGGATGAGTTTGTTAGATCATAAGTGGCCAAGATTAAATCACGTAGATTGGAAATAAGGAATGAATGATGGAGATTAACCATAAGTGTTGGTGGAAGAGGAATCTAGAGGAGCCGTCATAGCTGTCAATGGTTGAAGATCTATGGTCATTGGCTGCAAACAAGTCTAGAAGTTAACCAAGGAGAAAGGTTGGTTTATAAGCGAAAGTGGTATTTTGTGTGAGGTAGAAACCATAAGTGGTAAAAGGAGTGGTCACCTGATTCCTCTAATCGAGTGACACGTGGTAACGGAGGAGAGAGAGAAAACCAAATTTTCAAACCGGTATTCTCCATGCTTATTGTCTACCAGAAATCATTGTGAACCGTCAAATCGATTGAGTATAGATCAGCAATGGAGGATTTTCACGCAAGTTTGATTGATTAGGCTAAGCGACAACTGTCGGATCGAGCGCCAGATCAATGGTCCTGATTTGATCGGAAATCGGTGAAAGGAAGGAGCAATGCTGTGGAAATGGCTTGGGAGTGCAGAATCGATGATAATTATAGCTGCGGGTGAATGTTTTTTTTGAAGTCTAGTTTAAGCACTCAGTTGATTTTTTCCTGTGTCTTCTCATAGAGTTGAAGTCCCGGGTTAAAGGTAAGTTTATGTGTATTTATATTAAAGGGGTATCGAAGAAAAATAATGTGTGGATAAGGTTTATGGGTTAAGTTTACAATAACGAAAGTTAGAGTGGGAAGGTTATATATATATATATATTATATATATATATATATATATATATATTATAATATATATATATATATATATATATATATATAGATATATATATATGGCTAAGGGTTAATAAAAGGTTTATGAGGGTGAAGGAGTCCCAATAGAAAGGAAATGATGGATTAAGTGTTAGACTTGGTTAGTTTATAAATTATTCTATAGAGATTAACAAAGGGGTCTTAACCATATTCTAAATGAAGATTTGACTCCTTAGAGAGTTAAAATTCCTGGGACAAATGTGCTTATGCATTTTACATGCATACTATAGGTGTAAGCGAGGGTAACCCTGTGTCAATATTTCAAGCATGAATGTGGGATCTCATGAAACAAATCCAACAAAATTGAACCAGGGATTTCAGAGGCCAAACCACCTCAACCCCCAACCAATGATTCTACCTCACAGTCAGACATAGCTAACCATCACAAGATAGGTCTCCACCCAAGCTGTCAAGGGCTCCAGAGAATTTGTTCCAACCAAGGCTTCTAGAACTTGTAACTCAACCCACAACTATTGCGGGCTTCAGAGTGTTTGTCTAACCAAGGCTCCAGGACTAGTAACCCAACCTACCAAGGGCTACAGAGCACTTTTTCAACCAAGGATCTAGGATTAGTAACTCAACCCAAGTTGCTATAGGGCTTCTTGAGAATTTTTCCAATCAAGGCTCCAAGAAATAATAACCACCCCATAGGAAAAGAATATGAAAAGCAACTAGAAAACAAAAGTAAAACCCATAACACCATGGCTATCCAGGAAATGGAAAGGCTAAGTGAAACCACTATCAATCTAGGAAATATTCCATGTCAATGACATATCATAACCAAATAAATGCATTCACATTCCATGAATGCCAAAACTAGCAAGTAAATAATACATGCAACTTGGTACTTGCATGAAAAACATGTTATAGTTGTTGATCCCAATGTCCTCTTGCACTTTCCTTCTTTTCCTTTACCTTCTTGCTCCAAATCCTAAGTATGCCACACTCCTCCAATAGTAATCCAATAAAACTCTAAGTGTCTAGATATGAGAGAGAGAGAGAGTAGAGAGAGAGAGAGAGAGCTCCAAAAGTGAACTGACGAAAAGCTATGAATTGATCCTCATAAGCCTTTTTATTAATGAGGCCTCTATTTTATTCAATTTTCCATTATTTTCCTTCAATTTCCTCCTCACGTGCAACTTGTGACCTTTCACCTTCCTTTTCTCCTAATTTCCATTATTTTCATAAACAAAATTCCAATTAATTCCATTTTGGCTTTGTCGTTCCTTTGCCATTTCCTTTTCCAATTTCAATAACCATTCATTAATCATAGGTGATCCTATGACTATGTTTTTTCCCAAAATTAAGATTGGAAGATGTGTCCCATGACCAATGCCTTATTATTTTGACTTTATTACTTTATTACATGGATTTTTTACCAAGGAAGTTACAGAACCCTCCCCCTTGGGAGAACACCATCCTCGATGTTCAATGACACCTATAACCAGCAAGACTGTTGAAAAGAAAACATACTTCCCATGGAGATTTATAACTTAGCTCATCGTAGTATTTGTATTGATCATCCGTCTCAGAAAAAAACCAACATGAGAAACATAAAAACATGACAACCATAACGACATAACAACCATACCACTTATTGGAGCTTTATAACAGTACCAATGGTGGTATTTACATCCATATACATATGTACATACACAAAAACATCACACTAAAACATATACCAATTTTTTTTTCTCAACCAACGAATAGATAAGGATATATAGCTAACCTCTAAACCATTATCTCCCCTGTAGCTTCATTGGGCCCAGAGTGCTTGCACTACATTTTAACCTCTTCAATTGCTCGGCTCTAGAGCATGAGCATCTTTCTCTACAAAATGAACCGAGGTTCCAAATGAAATTATCCTTCTGGCTCCACCTGTATTACAGATTAGTCAATCACATGATAAACCTATTTAACATACTTCTTAAGTAATGACACATGGAATTTCATCGTCGATGGTATTGCAAGTCGATATACTACTAGTCCAATCCTTTCAAGGAGCTTGAAAGGTCC
Source organism: Pinus tabuliformis (assembly GCA_031772625.1). Taxonomy (NCBI): domain Eukaryota; kingdom Viridiplantae; phylum Streptophyta; class Pinopsida; order Pinales; family Pinaceae; genus Pinus; species Pinus tabuliformis. The sequence continues at coordinate 385,310,418 of CM062812.1, read as the reverse complement.
ACAAAACTGAGGTGCTAACTTGGCACATGACCCAATCCTCAAGAATATCTTCATGGGCTCGATATGCAAGTACACTTGTTCCCCAACCTGAAACTCCCTAAGAAACATGTTCTGATCCGCATAAAATTTTTGTCTATCTTAAGCTACCTTTATATTCTTTTTGATCACCTCCATTTCCTATTACATTTCTGCCAAAATATATGGTACAATCAACACCTTGTTCACTGGATCTGTCCAAGTAATGGGAGTATTACAACTCTGCCCATACAATGCCTCAAATAGACTCATCCTCAAATATTCTTGATACCCATTATTGTAAGAAAACTCAACTAGTGGAAGATACTCTTCCCACTTCCATTGTTGATGCATCACATACATCCTCAACATATCCTCTAATATCCTATTGACGTTCTCTGCCTGTGCATCTTTCTACGAATGATAAATTTCGTTGAAGGCCAACTCTATACCCAAACCTGCAAATAATTCTTTCCAAAATCAAGAAGTGAAATTGGCATCCCTGTCTGAAAAAAATTTCTTCACTACACCATGAAACCTCACCACATCCCTAATGAATACCTATGCTACATCATTAGGTGAATATGTAGACTTTACTAGAATGAAGTGTGCTACCTTTGTAAACTTGTCAACCACAACCATGATGAAATCATGCTCTGTATATGTCCTCTTCAAAATTGTGATGAAATCCATGGAAATGACCTCCCACTTCCACTCTGGAATTGGAATAGGATGAAGTAATCCACATGGATGCTTACACTCTATTTTTACCTGTCAACAATCCAAGCATCTAGCCACAAACTCTGCCACTTGTTTCCTCAAATTTAGCCAATAGTAGAAGTTCGTCACTGTTGTCAATGTCTTACAGTATCTTGGGTGACATGAATATGGCTTAGAATGAAATTCCCTCAAGATAAGCTTCTTGACCTCATGACTATCTTGCACATAATTCATGTTCCTAAACCTAAACAAGCCATTTATTGTGAGACGATAGTCCACCTCCTCACACCTCTACCCTACTATAACTTAAGAATAATCTCCCTGTACCTTTCATGTTGTTGACCTTCCTACAAGATTTGATCCTATATATTTATCTCATAAGAACTCATAGTTTCTATGTGATTTACCTGTATCCGCCTGCTAAGAGCATCCAGAACCCTATTCTCTTTACCTTTAATGTACCTAATCTAAAAATCAAAGTCACTGAACATGGCCAACCATCTAACTTTCATAAAATTTAGATTTGGTTGGTCAAATAAATACCTCAATCCGCTGTGATCACTCGTAAAGATGAACAATTGCCAAGAATATAATGCATCCACATCTTCAAAACATGAATGATCGATGCCAACTCAAGATCACGTGTTCAATAATTATGCTTGTTCTCATTCAGTTTCCTTGATTCATATCATATTACATGTCCTTCTTTCATAATAACTCCACCAAGTCCTCTCCTTCAAGCATTTGTACATACCACAATTTTTTTGGCGAGATCTACAATATTTAGCACTGGAACATTTGTCAACAATTGCTTCCACTGCTAAAAACTTGCTGCACATTCCTTTGTCCATTCAAATTTCTTACCTTTCCTTCGCAATAATGTAATTGAATAAAAAATGTGAGAGAATTTCTTAATGAACCTCCTATAATAACTTGCTAACCCCATGAATGATCTTACCTCATCCCTATTTCTAGGAGCTTCCCATTCCATGATAGCCCTTATCTTCTATGGATCCACTCTTATGCCTTCCTTGGAAACCACATGCCTCAAGCAATGTACATATGTCTGAAAGAAATTGCATTTTCTAAGTTTAGCATACAAATGATGCTCTCTTATCAATCTCAACACTGATGCTAAGTGATCGAAATGTTCTTCCTCGTTATTAGAATATATCAATATATCATCAATAAATACAACAAAGAACTTTTCCAAATAAGGAAACAACACACTATTCATCAAGCACATAAGAGTAGTTGGAGCATCATTTAAACCAAATGGAACTACAACAAACTCATAATGTTCGGACTTGGTTTGGAAAGTTTTCTTGTGAAGTCCTCTTCTTTAATGCCCACCCGATGATATCATGATCATAGGTAATTATTTGAGAACACTGCTACTCCCTTCAACTGATCAAACAAATCATCAATCCTCAACAATTAATACCTATTCCTGATGGTCACCTTGTTAAACTCCTTGTAATAAATGCATAACCTGAGGGTACAAGCCTTGTTCTTCATAAACAACATTGCTGCACGCTAAGGTGATACACTTGGTGTAATGTGTCCCTTATCAAGAATTTATTTCAATTGCAACTTCAACTCCACCAACTCCAGTGTGCTCATCTTGTGAGGTTCCTTTGATGCTGGTGCTACCCCTAGTACCATATGAATGGAAAATTATACTTCCCTGTGAGGTGGAAACTCTGAAATATCCACGAGAAATACATCTTTAAACTTATGTAAGATCAGGTACCTGCTTAATACCTCTGCATCCTCAACTTCATTATCGTTATCACTATAGATATACACTACAAATAATACAACCCTTTTCTATGACTGCATCTTTCTTGCATAGATGTCATCAATCTAATAGATGTTTCCTTCTTACCCTGCAAAACTCTCTATTCTCCATTGGCATCCAAGAACTCAATAGCATTGTCATAATATTCCACCTTAGTCCCATGAAGATACAACTAGTCCATATCCAAAAGAATACTATATGACGCAAACAACAATACATACAAATGTGCTGATGTAGGTATACCATTCAAGTCAAATGCACAAGCTCTTACCCAATGATGAACTCACTTCTTTGTACATGTAGCCAATTGCACTTACCAAGATTTTGCATGCACTTCTTTAGTCAAACCACACTTATCTACCAAGTCATGATTAACATAACTATAATTAGATCGAGGGTCAATCAAAATAGAAAAATATTGATCATAAAGATCACCATCCATCTTAATAATGAATGCACGGTGATCTACCTTCTTGTTATCCAACGCTGCATAGATACGAGGAATAATATATCAAACATCCCCCACTGTCTACACCTCTTTAGAACTGTAGATCTATGCTCTACCACCCTATTATTGTGGACAATATCTCCTGCAATGATTTCCTCCCTAAGATCACCTTTGTTCTTCTGAGACCAGAATACCTATCCCCTATCAGATGCATTGAACATGTTATGTGGTGATTGATTCTCTTTGTTACTTGTATCTTGGGGTATTTTTTGCTTCTTGTCCCATTTTCCTTTATTCTTATCATTACCTTTCCATTCATGCTTAGTCTCACCTCTGTGCTTTCATTTCTCATAACAATGCTTTAGCTTCCAAATATCCTCCTTCAATGATCTACGCTCATCAAACTCAATCCTATCTTTGAATTCTATTGGTAACCCATTGATGATCCTTTGAATATTCGATTTATCCTCCTTAAGATAAGGCACATACCTCAATAAATCCAAGAATCTACTAGTGTACTTTTCATGAGTCATAGATACCAGCTTTAGCTCATAAAATTATTTTTCCCTATCATTATAGTATCTCTTTGATAAATACTTATTCTTGAATAGCCTCTTGAACTCATTCAAATTCAAATCCTCGTTGTGAATGACTCTAACATTATTTAAAGCTTCCCAAAAAATGTTTTCTTTACCTTTAAGACTGAACATAGCTATTCTTGCGTTCCTGTTCACTGAGTAATCATGTAGTCTAAAGGACTTATTCATCCCAAGCAACCATGCTTCAACATCCTATGACTTCTTCATTTCCCCATCAAATGTAGGTGTCTTTTCTTTCTTCAAATCATCCAGAAAATATCCTCTGTCATTCCTCTTGTAATGATGGTAACAATAATGATCATGATACCTGTCAGAACCAAAACTTTAATAGTACCCGTGCTAATCACCTCCCTTATATGGAGTGTCCAAGAATATCCCATCTCTATCTAACATGTTCCCACTATGAGATCTACTACCATATACCCCATTCATCCTATCCTCTTGTTCATGGCTGATCCGAAGTGGTCCCTATCTCCGTAGTTCTGATAAACTCTGAAGAATTACTGCATTGAATTGTACTTGTTTCTCTTATGCATGCATGATTCTGTCATTATTTACTTTTCAAATCCATATTTCTTCCTTCAATCTTCTCAATGTTTATGTTATGTCAGAAGAGTGACCAAAACCACACTACTTATCTAATCCATAGAGAGAGAGAGTCTCGCGAACTATACTTTACCATGTTTCTAGTCATTTTTTTATGCAACCAACTCACAAAATATAAGAAAAGTTAGATCAAATCCTTGAAAATCAGCCTCTTCAATGGGGAAACCTCCTTTAAATTACACAAATGAAATATTCTTGGACGATACAAATGAAAAATTCTCCTTTCTATATATAGGAGTCTAATGGGTCACAATATAATCAAAGCCGACATAACAATAATAATATAAGGGCAACAATAAAAATAGTGGGCTTCTATGGGGCACAATAATAAAAATATGGGGACAATAGGGGCACAACAAAAACAATAAGGGCTATAGTTACAATAGTAATGGGGGAATCACTACTATTATAGGGACCTAACATACCCCTCTCCTTCAAAAAAAGTGTTGTCCTAAACACTTGAGTAGTTCTCGATGCGTCTGTATAAAATTCTCACCCTCCCATGTGGAATCTTTAGTGGGTATGTTCTTCCACTTGATGAGATACTCTGAAATTGATCGATTTTGTAGCTACCGAGTTATTGTTTCTATGACTGCTTCAAGTTCAAATATGATTTTTCCTTCCTCGTCAAGTTCTGGTAGTATTGTTTGAATTGGGAGTTTTTCACCTATAACCTTCTCTAAGCATGAAATATGGAAAACTGCGTGCACTTGGGAAGCTGCAGGAAGCTCTAATTTGTATGCCATAGTAGCAATATTTTGTAACTCCTTGTACGAGCCATAATACTTTTGTGATAATTTATTGTCCTTCTTAGCTTGCTTGATGGACATTTTTTATATGGTTGTAGCCATAGGAATACCCAGTCACCTACATCAAAACTTCATTCACTATGATGTTGATCTACCTGTTGTTTCATTCTATTCTGTGCTAAAGTGAGGTTATCCTTTAAGAGTTGGAGAACCTATTGTTGATGCTCGATGTGATCTTCCACTACTTGAACCTTATAATTTTCTCTTAAATATGATGTAATGGACAATGGATGATATCCATAAAGTGCCATAAATGGGGTCATTTTTTTTGCAATATGGAAGGAAGTGTTATACCATCATTTAGCCAGTGATAACCATTTGACCAATTGTGTTTGTTTATTAGAGACAAAGAAATGAAGATATCCTTCCAAACATTTGTTTACTATCTCATTTTCTCTATCTGATTGAGGATGATAAGATGAGCTATGAGCTAACTGAGTACTAAGACAAGAAAATAATTTTGTCCAAAAATTTCTAGTGAAAATGGGATCTCTAATGCTTACAATAATATTTGGGTTTCCATGTAGCTTTTGAATTGTTTCCATAAATGTAGTAGAAACTGTACTTGCTTTAAATGGATGCGATAATGCACAAAAGTGTGCATATGTGGTAAGTCTGTCAACTACCACCATGATGACAATCTTTCCTTCAGACTTGGGTAAACCTGTGATAAAATACATTGAAACATCCTCCCAACATTAGCTTGGAATGGATAAAGGTTGTAATAGACCTGGGGTCTTAATTGTTTAAACTTCCTTTTGTTGGAAAACCAAACATTCCAAACAAACTTTTGAATATCCAATTTAAGGCCATCCTAAAAAAAATCCTTTTAAACCCTATGGCAAGTTTCTAAAAATCCTGAGTTCCCTCCTAAGGGATAGGAGTGCAATTCCATAAGAATTTTTTGTTTGAGATGAGAATTATTACATAGGTATAAGCGATCTTTGTACCATAACGATTCATTTTTCCAGCTAAATGTATTAGATTTACTGGGATCTTGTTGTAACTTTTGAATGAGTGCCCACACTTCTTTGTAATTCTGCCATTCATCCCTTGCTTCATTTATCCAATATGTTTGGATAATAGAAATGGTGCAAAGCAATGTTTACACATCCTCATCCTTTCTTGAGAGTGCATCTGCCACAACATTTTTCTTCCCTTTTTTGTAGATGATTTCAAAGTCATAACCCAACATCTTTGTGACCCATTTTTGTTGCTCTTCTAAAGATAATCTTGGTTCTAAAAAGTATTTAAGACTATCATGATCCATTTTTACCTTGAAGTGTCTTCCCATTAGGTAGGGTTGCCATTTCTTAAGTGCATGTAGTATTGCCAACATTTCCTTCTCATAAATAGCTTTGTGTAAATACTTTCCTTTGATAGGACGACTTTCGAAAGCAATGGGTCTTCATTCTTGAATTAAAACAACACCAATTCCATTTATTGAGCATCACATTCCACAATAAAGGTTTTTGTGAAGTTCAGCGTAGCTAAGACCGGTGCTTGGCACATTGCCTCTTTGAATTATTCAAAGGCTTTCATTGCTTCTGGAGTCCATGAAAATGCATCCTTCTTCAATAATGTTGTTAGCGGTGCTGCTATTCTCCCATAATTATTAACAAACTTGCAATAATACCCTGACAACCCGAGAAATCTTCATAGATCCTTTATGGATGTGGGGATTTTCCATTCCTTAATGGATTTAATTTTTCTAGGTTCTACCTTAACACCTTCATGGTATACAATATGACCTAGATATTCCACCTCTTGTACTCCAAAGAAACATTTAGAGTTTTTTGCATATAATTGTTTCTCCTCTAATAGTTTGAGAACCCTATAAACATGTTCAACATGATCCTTCCAAGACCTTTTTGTAGATTAGTACATCATCAAAAAATACTAACAAAAATTTTCGAAGGAAGGGTTTAAAAATGGAAATAATCAAACCTTGAAATGTAGAAGGTGCATTGGTAAGGCTAAAAGGCATGACCAAAAATTCATAATGACCCTCATGAGTTCTAAATGTTGTTTTCAACATGTCTTCAGCCTTCATTACGATTTGATGATATCCTGAACAAAGATCCAAGTTGGTGAAGTAAATTGATCCATTGAATTCATCCAATAATTCATAAATGACATGAATGGGAAATTGATCTTTAATAGTGAGCTTGTTGAGCTCCCTATAATCCATACACATGTGCCATGACCCATCCTTCTTGTGCACCAATACTACTGGAGTAGAGAAAGAACTTTGACTAGGTTGAATTATACCAACCTCTAGCATTTCTGCAACCATACGTTCAATTTCACTCTTTTGGGCATAGGGATACTTCTAAGGCCTGATGTTTGGAGGAAAACTTCCTGGAATCAAATGAATAGCATGATCATGATCATGAATAGGTGGGAGGCCTTTGGGAGTCTCAAATACCTTGGAATGATTGTCCAAGACTTTCTGGAGCTCTTGAGAAATAGATGATTTCGATGTGGGAACCTCTAGCAAACATAATTGTGCAATTAAGCCTCATTGTTCTTTATTTAGAAGATTTGTCAATCAGTTAAATTTGATTATCTTTCCTAGTTTCCCAGCGATACCCCTTAATTCAATTTCCTTTCCTTTCGAAGAAAATTTCATGAAAAGTTCTTGAAAATTAAAACTTATTCTACCTAAGGATTGTAGCCATTGGACTCCTAGTACAACATCAACACCACCCATTGGAATGGAAAGAATTGGGATATTCAATACATATTCTGCCATGAATAGCTTGATATTATGGCACTTTACAGAGTAATTTATGGTTGCTCCACTTGCAACCATCACTTGACACTCTGGTGCTGGATATAGGAAGAAATTCAATTCCTTGGCTATCTTACAATGAATAAAATTATGGGTACTTCTTGAATCAATCAACACAATTACCTTTTTCTTCTTGATATGTCCTTCTATCCTAATAGTTTGAGGAGTGGTAATTCCTGCCAGTGCATTACAAGATATGGTGGATTCATTTCTTCTTTCTCTAGGGTTTTTTCCTACTATATATTTTTGACATTTCCTGTTCCCTTTCCTCCTCCTCTTCAAAATATAAGTAAAATAACAAAGCGCTTTTGCTCTTTTTTCTTGCAATTGTTGTGGTGTCAACCTTGTATGTTGTGGAAGGCTAGGAGAAGGAACACTTCCATCTTTATAGTTGTCAATGGTAGGCTTCCTTACTGTCATAATTTTTCTTTCCCTTTTTCTTGCCAACCTGAATGCCTTCTCCAATCAATCAAGTTCCCAAAGGCGAACCTCATGTTGGATGTTACCCTTTAAAGTGCCTATGAACACATCAATCATATGCTCCTCTGGAATATATTTTACCCTTATATTCAATTTTTGGAAGTCCTCAATGTGCTCCATCATTGAACCCTTTTGTTTTAGATTTATCATTTGGCTAAAAAAAATGTTTCTTTTTGTATCCTCATAATGTGCTATCATTTCTTTCGTAAATATTTCCCAAGTGACAATTTTTTTAAGAGATCAAAGTCGTCGATACCATACAAATTGATTTGGTTCCAAATATAAAGTTACAATGCATACCTTTTGTGTGTTTTGCACATTATGAAGATCGAAATATTGTTCCATCTGTGGTATCCATGTTATGGATCCTTTCCATAAAACTTCCTCATATCTATCTTTGGGATGTGGTTGGTCTTTGTTCCAACGTTAGAGTCTATGAAAACATGATTAACATTTCTTTTGTTCTCATCATGAGTTTCTTGTACTACCTTTTCTCCATTAAGAATCCTTTCTTTTAGTAACTTTGACAAACCTTCCTTCAAACCTTCCATGTATTTCTTCAAATATTCAATTTTTTCATTCTTTTAATCATGATTAACATCTATTTTGTTCTCATTATGATTTTCCTCTACTACCTTTTCTCCATTAGGAAGCCTTTCTTGTAGCAACTTTGTCAAACGTTCCTTCTACCTTCCATGTCTTTCTTCCAATCTTCAAGGTTATCTTTCATACCATCCATCTTAACTTCCATTCCATTCATCTTAGCTTCCATGCCTTTCTTTAAACCATCCATCTTTGCTTCTGTTACTTTTTGTGAGAGTGAAATTTATTTCACTTGGTCTATTAATTTAGATGTATCATGTTGCATTTCTTCGTCTTCTTCATGAGTCATGCTAGACCCTTCGACTTGCTTACTAGGTGTTTCCATTTTATTTCTTTGGGGCATCAATTAATGATAATAATGCTTCACTATACCCTTTGAATTCCTTCAAACTAATTTTTCAAACTAAACTTATGAAAATTTTTAAAAAAACTACACACCGTTTTTCACTTTGTAGGAGCTCAATATTGAATCTATTGTGTCTTTGTAATTTTGGATCTCCAAGGTCTAAAATTCCATCCTGTCGTAGCCCCTTGAGTCCTATTTCTAACCCCACAAGTATGATCAATATTGGATTCTCCAAGTAAGAGTTATTCCCAATCTCCCATGATGACCTGATTATAGACTCGTTCAGTAGAGAAAACTTGTACGAAGTGCCACATGTCACTTCTTCAAACTTAGGACCTAAAAATGATAGATAAAAAATGACGGGGCACCCTATTTTTGTAATTTCTTATGAATTTTCAATATGATGCTTAGAAACATAGTTATGACATGTTTTCCTAGGTCACCTGTTTGAGATATAATTCAAGATCCTTCATAAACCCTAACTTCCTTGAATCATCTTCGAACATATACTGAGAGAATATCTAAAATTCAGACCCGATGTTCAGAGATATTTCGGTTCGAATGGTTTTGGGTTTAGCTTCTAAAACATCACAAAAAAAGAGTTATAGTGAAAATTCCATGATGACCTATTTGGAGCAGCGAAACCCTAGAATCCAAAGCTCTCATACCAGATGTTATGAAACCAACTAAAAAAATAGAAGAAAAGATAGATCAAAACCTTGAAAATAAGCATATTCGAGGGGGAAACCTCCTTTACATTACACAAATGAATAATTCTTGGATGATACAAATAAAAAACCCTCCTTTCTATATATAGGAGTCTAATGGGTCACAATATAATCAAAGCTAAGATAACAATAATAATATAAGGGCACAACAATGATAATAGTGGGCCTCTATGGGGCACACTAATAACAATATGGGGACAATATGGGCACAACAATAACGATAAGGTCTATAATGACAATAGCAATGGGGGAATCACTAGTATTATAGGGTCCTAAGACATCTTTGTTCTCTTCTTCCTACTAGGTATATTATGTTAGCTAAACCAAATCATAAACAAACCAATTTATATTAGTATAGTTCGGGGAGGATATCTCATCTGCAAGACCGACCAAATTAGAAATAGACATAGATAAATATAATCAAGTCAACATACAATAATGATTTCGACCATTGTCCACTTATCAATGCGTGACTATACTAACCACATAACATGACTTCATGCACAACAATCATCACCAAGTCAATGTATGCGTAACAACATATAAACACTGACATGCACAACCAGTGTATAAACAACATATATTCACAACAAATACAATCAATAACGACACCATTAACTTTCACGTGTTGACACAAATGTAACAATGACCACCACTATGCATAAACAACAAGTACATAGACCACAAGAATAAGGAACACATATGCAACCGACATGTATGCATGACTAACACACCACCCATCCAGTACAAGGGTTGAACCATGTTATGATACCACTCTCTAACCATCCTCCTCCCACATTTACCTAAGTCAACCAGTTTGCTGGGGTAAACATGTGACGAGAAGCTACTATGATTGGATTCAACTCCTCTTTTATAGTTAAGAAAGTGGAACCGACAAAACATAACCAATCTTACCTTTTACACATGCTACAAAACCATCGACAGCCAACCAACCCTTCCATGAGATGAACCCCTGAGGTAACTTGGAAGTTTACGAAATTATACATTAGTCACTGCCATGACATGGGAATACACGTGACTGGGACCCTCTAGTATCTCTCTCAACAAGGGAATGCCAATGATTGGGGAAATTTTTAGCTAGCTTTGAGCCAATGACCCCAAATTAAGTGCCACTTTTTTAGGCCCAGGACTCAGGCCACTGCCCAAAACACCATGAAAACTCCAGGAATGATAAATAACATAGAAACAAAAGTACTAATGCAAACATTTGATTAATGACTTGAGTGGACTCCTACTAGCCATCATAGGCATTTCATCAAACATGTCACAAATACACATTGTATAGGTGATACCAACATATATGAGCATAGGGGTATCATACTTCTCTGAGAATCGCTAAGAAGCATTGATTCCTTATCACATTAGTTGCATTGTAATCTGTTAGGTCATATATTCATTATTCATTCATTTAAAAATAAAAAACATGATGAGAGCCATACATCATCACTATCATAAAACATACTCATGACCAACATATAATCAAGATAAATAACAAGGATATGTCATCCATAAAAACCACATAGGAACCAATAAATTTACACATAAAATACCAAGGCGAAATAGCTCTTATTTATGAATGCATAGGCAAACTAGGTGTGGGACTTCCACGAACCACTCAACCATAGATTGGGTTGAACCAAATCTCTTTTTCATCCAATCATCCCCATACCATATTCCTATCATGAATGTGGGATCTCATGAAAATAATCCAACAAAATTGTACCAACACTTCCAAAGGGAAAACCACCTCATCTCCCAAACATTAGTTCCACCTCACAGTCGGGCATCACTAACCATCACCAGATTGGTCTCCACCCAAGTTTTCTAGGGATCTAGAGTGTTTCTTCCAACCAAGGCTTCTAGGACTAGTAAATCAACCCACAACTGCTGACGGGCTCTAGAGAATTTGTCCAACCAAGGCTTTATGACTAGTCACTCAAGCCACTAAGGGCTCCAGAGAATTTGTCCAACCAAGGCTCCAAGACTAGTAACTCAACCCAAACTATTACTCAGCTTCCAGAGCGTTTGTACAACCAAGGATCCAAGAACTAATAACCTAACCCATAGCCAAAGGAATATGATAACCAACCAGAAAATAAAAGTAAACCCCACAAAACCATGGCTATCTAGGAAATGGAAAGGCTAGGAAAAACCATTGTCAATCTAGGAAATATTCCATGCCAATGACGGATCATAACCAAATAACCACATGCATATGTCATGCATGCTAAAACTAGCAAGGAAATCATACATGCAACTCAGTACCTACAAGAAAAAATCATTGTAGCTACTGATCCCAATGTCCTCTTGTGATTTCTTGCTTTCCCTTTTCCTTCTTGCTCCAAAAATCAAGAATGCCACACTCCTCTAATAGTTGTCCAATAAAAAGCTAAGTTTCCAAGGGTATGAGAGAGAGAGAGAATAGACAGAGAGAGACACAAACTTGAACTGACCAAAAGATATGAATTGGTCCTCATAAGCCTTTTTATTAATGAGGCATCTATTTTCTTCAATTTTCCATTATTTTCCTTCATTTTCCTCCTCACATGCAACCTGTGACCTTTCACCTTCCTTGTCTCATAATTTCCATTATTGTCATAAATAAAATTCTCGTTACTATCACTTTTCCCTTTTTGCTACCTTTGTCAATTTCCATAGCCATTAATTAATCACAATTGATCCCGTCACTATGTTTTTGCCCAATATTCAGTTTAAAATATGTGTCCTATGACCAAGGTATTACTATTTTTCCTTTATTACTTTATTAGATACATTTTTAACCAAAATTATTATATAAAATGTTTTGGAAAAAATTTATGATTATAAAATCAAATCAAATACTTTGTTTTCTTAACTAAGAATCCTCTATTAGTATTTAGAAATTAAACCCATTATAACCAATATATGAGATATATTAAATAAATAAGTAAATTACTTAAAATAACAAATAGTAATTATAACTATGGTGGAGTAAGCGATCACTAAAATTGGGAAAAGAAAATAAAATACAAGACAAGCAATTTTTTTTGGTAGTTGAACTTATTCACAAGAATCTATTAATCAATAAACATTATAGATATTAGTGAAAATATAGTATACTCAATTTATCTCATATGTAATATATTTTACTTGTAAAATATGTGAAAGAGTATCAATATGCGTTATAGAATATGTGGAAGTGTAATCAGATAATTATATTGATTTCAACAATAATATTTTTCAAATAATAGGGTGCATTGAAAAAATAAATAAATTATTAGATTAAATAATTTCAACAACAATGAATTGCACACTAATTTAAAAATACATATTATAATGCTATAAATGAAGCTTGTCTTATTCTGGTGCCTTTTGGGTATAAACTTTTTTGGGTTTAATTTTTTTTTTTTTTTAAGTATTTGTAGATATGTGGAATATAATCATTGTATAATATGTATTAAAAAAGTAACCAAATTATTTGAAAAAAAAAATTATGATAAATATGGAATTTTGGATATGATAAATTGGATAAAAATAAAGAAAAAATAAGAAAATGATTTTTTTATATGTGATATTCCTATTTACAATAATATAACTAAAAAAATTTCTTGACCAAACTTTTATTATGGATTTTTTTATAATAAATAGAAAAAGTTGTTCAAATGCATTAATTTTAATGACGATATAGTTTATCTATTCAATTTAGGATACTCCTAACAACAATGAAGTAATTTATTTACAACAATGAAGTAATTTCTTTGATTTATTTTATGATATAAGACAATATAAGGTGCATAAAGGATTTTGAACAATGATTTAAGAAATCTTATAGAGAAAAGTGATAAACTGTTAATTTTGATTCTGACATAATTATCTAGCTAACATACTTGAAAACAAAGACATTGTAAATCTATTTATAAATACATATTGTAATGTCAAATGAACTCTATTACTAGGTAAATTCATCACTTTGTTTTTTTAGACATCAATCTTCTATTAGTACTTTTAAATCAAAACCATTATTGTGAAATATAGTCCATTGATTTATCACGAGTAAACATATACTAGGTATGAAATATGCATAAGATAAATTAAGAAGTTGCACTGTTTTCGACATTGATATAATGAAAATTAATAAGATATGTTGATTTCATTAATAATACTATGCAAAATGATCCAATGCATTGATAATGAATATTAATTGTCAAAATGGGTTCATTATTCAAAATAATAATAAAATACACATTGTGATGTGCAAAACACATTTCTTACTTATTAAATGAAGTTTAAAGCTTTGTTTTCTTGAGTGTGAATATCATCATCATCTTCATCTTCTTCATCTTCTTCTTCTTCTTCTTTTGTATTATGAGGTCATATCCTTTATATTACCTTCAAAAGGATTGGTACAAACTCTCAACACTTGCTATAAGCCCCCAATTGGGAAACAAGATCAGCATCCCAAGTTAAAAGTTTTAAGAGCATTAATTATATTTGTTATCTAACATATTATCAAAATAAGACTATGACTAACAAAGAAATTTAACTCTAAACTAATATACATGTTGATAAAATTAACATTAAATAAATTATACTTCAAGTGATTGATTTTCCTAGACCTCGTTCTATAGGAAGAATCCACTTGATTCTATAGTTGTGGAAAGGAGGAAAATAAATATTTATCAGGTTCTTGGTAAGGGTTCTGACCTTCTGTTGACAATGCTAGACCCGCCAACATTAAGGGGATATCCCCGATATGAAGTTCCAACTAGACCTCAAACCGTTTAGAGTAGGACTCCCAGTAGTGGGTGTAGTGTAATGTCTTGACCGCAGTGGTGTGCAGAGATAAGTAAGATAACTTTTGGTGAGAGCAAGTGTGTGACCCTGCAAGGAGTCAAGTGCGATGCATGAAGGTTCTGACACATGGAGGGGAAAAGGAAGTGCACCACTTAGAAGCCTATAATAGTACGCAACTTGAAAGGAACACACAAGCGGAATGACATCACAAAATAAAATGTGGAATAGTCCATGAATTAAAGTTATGGGTTAATCCAACAACACATATTCAATAGGATTCGTACAATTGCATACAAAGTAGTTCATAATAAAATGCATAAGTTAAACAAAATACATTTCTATAGCAACCATAATAGTACAACTACAATAATAACATATGCATGAAAGAGTGTTGGCTCTTTTATCATTATTATATGTGAAAGTTCCATCCATGCATACACCATTGATGACCATTAACCCCAATAGTGGAACATTACATTCAAGAACACATTCTCCTCGAAAGAAATATACTCGCTCTACCCTATCGAGAAGCTAAGGCTCCTCATAATACTCCCAAAACTTTTGTAAGCATAAGCCTAGCCAAAGTCTTAGCTCCAAAAAACTGAGTCTACGAGTTATGAGGTTATATATATAAAAAATAGTGGGGTGACCCTTGACATTCCCCTTTGTGACTTGTTGGGTAGCAGAGGCCCTGTGTAACAGGTTTGGGACCCTAAGTCCACAATTTTGGGAAAAAAGTATAGTAAAGACTCCGCGAAGTGCATGGACCGTGAATTGTAATGATTCAAGTCAAAGGGTTGTCCGCCGAAGGATAATGTAAAATAATAGGAAGAGAGTCAACCTGCCCATGATCCGCGGACCATGGGAATGTATAGAGCAAGGCTCTATGGCTAGATGTCAATTTTGGAGATGTCTTTGTCTTATATCTTGGTGTTATGGTTTTGTGAAGACAATATTATCTGCATTTGTAAGTCCAAGTCAAGGGTGTTGGTAGATAGATAGAGGCTTTGTAGCTGTGTGCACAGAGGCCCAGTAGTGTCTGCAGCTGTGTGCGCAGATCCCTGTAACTGAGTGCGCTGGGCAGATCTGGTCGTATGAACAAGAGATTTTAATAAAGATAAGTGGTTTCTGAAGTATTGCAGATCTATTGTGTTCTGGTTTATGCATCTGTTATATGAATTTATATATTTTGTTGTTATGATTATGTACATTGGGTTTTATTGTTAAATGTTTTCTTGAAGACTATAACAAGAAGATCCGATCTATAATATTTCCATTAATAAGAAAGTACACCCATGCAGATCTACACGGAAGCTTGATAATAGTCCGGAGGGATGCGAGGCCTCAAAATAGTTTGTGACCCCTTAAGACCACATCAAGACATCCCAAGGGTGTGGAAACCTGGTTCCAATACCCTCCCCTACTACCTTGGGTGAGACCTTAGTCCGCGCTCTGTGGGCTGTTGCCGAAAGGGCCGGTAGTTGCGAGATTTTTTTGGCTAATAACTCTTCCAAACCTGGGTCAGGGCCCAATAAGCCAACAAATGGTTCCGTTGCCGAGACTGGGATCTACCTAAGGTATGTCTGATGTCAGAACACTGGAACCATACAAAGAAAGAGCTTGAAGACTGGTTGGATTAGAAGCTTCATGAGTACATGGTACAAGAAAATAGAAATCTGCGGATATCAGAGGAAAGGTGGTTGGATCGCTACATATACACATAAATCCACGAGATCTTCTTTGCGTCATTTTAACAGAACTATATGAGTGGATCGCAAGGCTAGCTGATAGTCAAGGAAGGTGTAGACTGGATCAGCCCATCGTGTTGACTCTAGAGTTGGTGCGTAGGCTGGAAGCATCCGAAGACAAAATCGCATGAGCAGTAGATCATTGGTTGGATCGAGTAATAGGAGGGTTTATAACCAAGTTTGTGATAGAAACAACTATGAGTTACAGTGAGGCAGAAAAGCGCTTTATTCAAGGGCCGCAGGGTAAGTACATCAAATCATTGAATACTTGGATTAAAATGTTGTTATGTGAAAAATGGGTTATTCACATCCATTGATGTCTAGAATAACGAGGAGCGTAAGAGGATATCGACGGACTGAAGGATTAGAAAACAGTCCTCTGATTTCATTCTCATGAGAAAGCGAGGAGGAGCTTGCAGGGTTCTCTCTGGGAAGTGCAGTCTGATTGATAAAGCAGCGCTTTCCACTAATACCACCACTGTCCACGTCATCACCTACATCCAACCCATCTTCACGTACCCCACCACCACCACCACCAAGAGTAGGGATGGCAGGTGGCGATCAAGTTGCCCATACTTCGAGGTGTAGGAAACAAGGAACTAGATTAGTTTTGGTTCAAGGTAAAGTCTGTATGGAAAGCCCAAGGCTTAACATATGAGAACATCAAAGAGGCTTCTCTAGTAAGCGCACTACAGGACTGCACATTGACGTGGTATATAAAGTACTCTAGAAATCACCCGAATGCAGGAATAGTGGCGATTCAGGATGCACTGAACAAAGAATTTAGCCGACCAAAATTAAAAATGCAGTCGATCATCGAATTCAAGGAGATCACGGCGATGCCTGGTGAAACCCCGTGGGATCTGGATCAGCGATTGAAAAGTACAATCCGTGAGGAAAATATGATACTAATGGACGCGCAGCACTGTGTGTGGTTTGTGGCATCATTGAAACCACATTTGAGGATGGTGCTATCACAGCAAAAGATCTCAACCCAATCTGAAACATTGGAGACAGCGATGAGGTTGCATGAAACTCCAATATAGGGTCCGCGGTTGGGAGTTCAACAAATCCACGTGTAACTACAAAACTTATGCTTATAAATGCAAATCTTGAAGCAAGAAAGGGCAACCCAACTAGAGGCATGTATAGAAGTAGGATGCATCAAATGCAAAGTTCAAGGTCGCGACAAAGACCATTGCTCCATATTCTCGAATTATTTGGCGGGAGGGGGACCGATGCCATTACGACTGGAAGTACAAGTAGGAACAAGTACGGTGCCTACCCTATGGTGCATGATTTGTCAAGTAGGAGGAAAGCATGCAACAGACAACTACCACCTATTGCAGAAGTATACCCAGACTTTGCAGCAACTGTATTGCAACTTTTGTAGGTCAGTAGGTCACGATGAGCGAAGTTGTCAAAGCTACGAGCTAATGATGGAGAGGACCCCAATTGATCGAATGCAGACTGAGGTGTGGTATGTTGACCCAGTCGCAAGGCCCCATAGGGATTCCAAGGACGTGGATGAGGAAGAGGAATGGGGCCTGGACGGGGCTGCAAACAACTGATATGTTATAATTGCAGTGGGTTGGGCCATTACACTTGCAATTGTACTAACCCTACAAGAATATCATGTCCATAGTGTGAGAAGTTCGACCATGAAATGGTATACTGTCTGACACTAATTGCCCAGATGCGTGAAAAGGGGGTATGACAGCCCACTCCAACTCAAAATGTCCAAATGATGAAGTCAGAATCGCGTAAAGAGGACCCCAGCGTAAAGATGGTACTAAGGAGCGGCACTGCTATCGGGTGAGATGCACGGAAACCGTTTGCAGAAGATGAGAAGGGTCGTGATGCCCCTACACATGAACTTGACTTTGAGGTGGAACAGGTGAAGAATACACCTAAGGAAGCTCAGAAGAGCTTCACATAAGTCTCTACTCTAGGTAGAAGGGACCCAATTGAGCCAGGAATGGATCCCTCTATGCTTACTACCTTTTTAGAGACATGTATGCAATTTTTGTATGAAAAAAAGTCGTTAAATGACTACAAGAGCTGATCACTAAGTGCACAGGGTCGGGGGAGCCACTTGTAGTCCAGAAACTAGGAAAACATGCTCTGCGCAATGGATAGGAGATGAAAATGATAGCACAAATCGACGAGTACGAGATGGACCAGGTCATTTTGGATTTAGGGTCAGATGCGAATGTGTTGCTTGAGCAAATGTGGTAACGCATGGGTAGGCCCACACTGCAGTGGTCTCCTATTCAACTAAGGATGGCCAAACAACAAAAGATCTTACCAATGGGCCAACTGCAAGGGGTGATAGTGGACATTTAAGGCATGAGTACGCAAACTGACTTCGAGGTAATAGGAATTGTTGATGATAGTAACCCATACCATGCATTGCTAGGAATAGATTGGGCCAGGGACATGAATGGGGTCATCAACTTAAAAAGATGGAAAATGACGTTAAAAAAAAGTCACTCCAGGTAATAGTTTTGCTAGACCTAGATGAAGGAGCGTGCTACACTGAACCGGTGCATGACGAGGACAGTGATGATGAACTAGACTGCATCTACCAGATAACAGCACAAGACTAGGATCGGGTGAATCCCACAGCGGATGGAAGAATCTCATGGGAGCACAATAGTTCCTACACCTCGGATTCTGATGAGGAGATCAAATGATGGCAAAACCAATTGCACGAAGTCACAACACTCAACTGTAACATGATGATTAAATCGCTGCGATGCATGACAAATGAGGCACGACAACAGTCAACAAACAATGGTGCAACAATAGAGGAGGATTTTTTCACTCCTAGTGGAGCTTCTATCATAAGGCTGAAGCTACAGGGGGTGACGAAAGAGGCACCACGTGCGCAAATCACACCAGGGTGGTGTGCACAATGAAAGATGGTGGGGATGAGGGTGGAGGTAGAAGGCGATTCCGGGTATGGATTGGGGGACGTGCGTGGTGAATGCAGCTAGGGAAGCCATGATGGAACAGGGTAGCCACCCATCTATAATGGCAGACACAGTGGTATGCTGCACACCCATCGACCCAACTAAATCATGCGCATAACTAGGGTTTGCTTGGCCAATAAGACCGTAAATAGAGTAGGGTGTGCTAAGGAAACTCTATCCAGGTTTGGATGGGAAGTAAAGATAAATTCCCCACCCACTGCCCTTATCATTCAAACTAAAGAAACATACCTATACGAAAGGATCTGGTAGTTGAAGGAATCCATTCGGTGCGGTAACCTGAGACTTCAGGAACCAAACCGAACCGGTTCTCCTACGATCCTGGCACCCACCGTGACCTTGCTATCATGGTTGTGACTGCACCCTACTGAACAAGGGAGTACATACCACAAGAAGCTATTCAATTCAAAGAAACATGAAGGGTGCCCGTGGCCCAGGCTAGCCGGGAAAAGGAAGGCTCGCAATATAGGTGCAACCACTTGATTATCTGTAGGAGGCCCAGTCTCAACGCTCCACGTAGTTGAAAGAGGGTGTGAGACTATAAAACAAGCTGCAGGAAAGCTATGTAATTCGGCCATGGCGCACAAGGCTAGTAAAACGAATAGGATGCATCCGTGTACTAGGGGCTACGCTGCCATGTGGGAGGGATGGAAGGTGACCATTGCAGTTACTGTTCATGATAAGATGTCCCATTTAGACACCAAGGAGCAGGTGGCGGGCAATTAAGGCATAGGGGTAACCACCAGGATCGTGTTAATGAGCCACGAATAGGACGAAAGGCAGAATTTGAATTCGAAATTGTATATAACGAGAAAGTGAAGGGGCATACAACAAAGCTTGATCATTCAAAGAATAGGACACCCTCGATTCAAGCCGAGAGGAGCAAGATGAATGAAAACCCGATGAAGGAAAGCCCATGGTTTCAGGCATTACCAAAGGAATTGCGAGAATCATTCCTTAGATCGATAACCCCCACCAAGGAGGTTCCACATAATCCTACACCACACGCAGCCGAAATCCCTAAATCACCTAAGACGCTGTGGACCAAGAAGGACCTCAAGATACCAGGACTAGTAAGGATGTCGCTGCAAAATCCACGATTTAGCAGGCTCACAATGGGAAAAAATTGCAAAGTTGTTACTATTGAAAGCGACGAAGAGGAAGAGGGTCCCCCGACCTATGTTGAGGAAATAGAACTAGATGAAGAAGGTGAAGCAAATATCTATCTAGTAAGACGACCCAAGTATATTGCTCGAAGCAAAGGGAAGGCTAAGGTCCCTAGAAATTTGGATGACATTGACAACATAATCATCACCCCGTCCCTTCCTAAAGAGGTGCTACTCAAAGGAATGGTGATTGGCCGCATCTTGACTACGAAGTTTGAAGACTAGGACCTTGCAGATTCTGATACGTTTCCCCATTTGGTGACTAGCGAACTAATGATGCAAAGTGTGGAGGGAACTGTTACGACACTCCAGCCGAGGAAGTGGTTGCAAAAGGTGGAGGAAGCTGGCTTACTCTGTCCTCTGTCCATTCCACATTTTCAACAGCCCCCCATTACTATATTGGTCATCCGACAATTTCTCTATTTGGTACACGATGGATACTTATGGATAAACAAACTTGTTCCCATCACGACCGACCTTATTCACAAGATCACACAACTTCCTTGCAAAGGCAGGGACCCCATGGAAATAGTTGCTATGAGTGGCGATGTGATGATGATGGAAAACTTGAAAAAGAAATACAATTTGGAGAAGAAGCAACGAGGGTATGCTATTGCCACTTTTCCGAAAAAAGGGGTTCACGTTGCTACCCAGTTGTTGGCAAGAAAAGTGATGCATAAATGTCATGCCAATGAGGTCCCAGCAATAGTTGTCATGTTAGTGGAGTAGTGCACAGGAGGGGAATGGTTCAATTGGGTCAATTCCTCTGCGACAAGTTCCTGACCAATTGTAGGGAGGTCCAAGAAGAGGGTAAGACTTTCCACTATGCATGGTTGTTTTATCCATCATGTTGTTTACAAGTGAACTACCCAAAGATAACCAGTTCCCTTCCTTGGACCAGGATTGGCTAGAAACTGCCAAATACGCGTCGCTTTGGGCGATGAGGGACGCTGCAAGAATCCAGGGCATCAAGATTTTCTGGATACTAATGGAAGCAAACGTCCAATAATGGATCAACTAGCAACCTTGGCTGTTCAACAAGACATATTCAGTGAATAACATCACCGAGTTTAAGGCAGATATGCACTATGTATACATCTGGGTGTGCAAGGACCTAGACTAGATGTGGTCCACACTCCCCTTCATTGCCATTGACGAGGCTGTCTTTGCAGTATTGGATACTTGGCCACCAAAGTGGCGAGGACCCAACATGGTGGGACATGATGAGAATACTATCCAAAAATAGAAGGTTGAAGTTAAGCACGTAGCACATCAAAAGAGGAACAAACAACATGTTGTAAAAGTATGGGTGGCCCAAGAGGCAGCGCAAGCTTCTACAGGTAAAACACCTGCAGAAGGGGATGCGATGACAAAGGACGAAAGCAGTCTGGAGGTGCCCACAGAGACAACCATGGATACAGGGACGGAAGGAATGCTGCCAACAACCACAGGTGTGCCCTTAAAATGAGCCGACAAAACGGACGAAGCCATGGAAGAAGGCCAAGGCGTCTAAATGGGACAGAGAATTGACCATATTGACCGAGGGTGACCTAGGTGACATAGGGGATACAGTTCGTGAAGTCACCCAAGAAGCAATCAACGAGGTCATGTCGGAGCAACATATTGTGTTGGTGGTGCTCCACGCGCAGATACAGGTGTTGGCATTATGTTCTCTGGTATGGCTATATGTTACAAATGTTGTACTTGATGGCAACTCCCATGACAAGGCTCTCAATTTATTGAAAAATAAGAAGGACGCAGGAAATTAGTTCAGAAGGTGCGTACCCGCAGGTACACCTTGCAGGGACCGCGTCTAGAGACGCAGGCCAGCCATTCAGGAGGTGCGTCCACCCAGTGCACACATTTCAAGGCAGAGAAAAGCTCACGTGGGGGTTTCTTGTGTCTTACTCTTGGTATCCAGCCGACGGTATTGTGTTATTATGGTGTCGGCTCGTGGTATTGTTCCATGATTTGAGGAGGAGCTTGCCTATATAAAGCAAAGGAGATCATTTGGTTTGAGCAAGTCTTTGGTTGAACATCTTATGAGGCTAGATCTGGTCTAGATCTAAAAAGGCGAATCTTCTGAAAGACTGAGATCTCTTTGGCGCATGATCAGATCTGTAGATCTGACTGTTTGGGTTACTCTTAAAGTCTTGAAATCATTCATACCCGAAGGTACGCAGGTTCAGTGAAAGGCAAGCACGCCGGGACGCAGTGCAGTAAGAAGAGACCTGCATGGGGACGCAGGGCAGAGAAAGATTCAGGTGCGCCCGGGACGCAGTACTGTAACAGGCGCACTGCGTGGGGACGCAGAGCATAATAAGGATCAGGTGCGTCTCTGAGCAACAGGATGCGGCGCGATAGTATCTCTGGGTGTGTCCTTGAAGCAACAGGACATGGTGCGATAGTGTTTTTGGGTGCGTCCCTGCAGCAAAAGGACGCAGTTCAGTTGAAGGAACAGTGCGTGGGCACGCAGCGCAGAAGAAGGATCTCTGCGTGTGGACGCATGGGAGCAGAAGGTCAACTGCGTCTGGTCGCAGGCCACAGAAGGGAAATCTGCGTCTCTGTCTTAAGATGTTCTGTTGATTGAATTTCTCTGTTGATAAGGTGTTCTGGGTTAGTTCTGTTATTACTGATCTGATAACTGTAGTGGACTGTAACTGTTATGTACTTGATGATCATTTGATGCTTTATGAAAAGAAGTAGGGGGTTGTAGCTCCCTTCCAGGAGAAGACTGGAAAACGAGAGAGAGTTGTAGCTCTCTGCAGGTTGCAGCCTGCGTACTGGTAAAAGGACTGCACCAGTACAAAATCATTGTAAAAGGAGTTTCTAATTTGAAAGAAGATAGAGACATATTGCAGCAGGTGGTTTTCACCCACATTGGGTTTCCACCTTACATCTTGTGTTCTTTGGTGTGACTATCTGTTGTCTTTGTTCATGCTCATTATTTTATGGTACTGACATGCAAAAATAATTCAAAGATCAAATAAGGAAGATTTATTAAATTGCTAGTTAATACTGATTCACCCCCCCTCTCAGTATTATTTCCAACAATTGGTATCAGAGCAGGTCCTTCAGAGAATCTTGATCGCTTGAAGGTAGATCATTCATCATGAGCAACTACGAAAGAGAAGCATCAATCAGGCCACCAGTTTTTGATGGGACAAACTTCAATTATTGGAAGGTAAGAGTTACTGCATATCTTCAATCTCTTGGTACAGAAGTTTGGGACATTGTAGAAACAGGCTACGCTTTTCCTTCAGCTACTCCTACAGATGTAGCTGAGAAGAAGAAGTATGAAACAAATGTGAAAGCAGTCAGTACTCTATTAGCATGTATATCCCAAACGGAATTCATGAAGGTAATGCACTACAAATCCGCAAAAGAAATATGGGACAAAATTGTCACAAGCTATGAAGGAGATGAACAGGTAAAGCGTGCTAAACTTCAAACTCTCAGGATTCAGTATGAGACTCTCAAGATGTATAATGATGAAAGTGTGGCTAACTATTTTCTTCGGGTAGATGAGATTGTTAATTGTATGAAAAATTTGGGTGAAGAAATAAAAGAGGCTATAGTGGTTGAAAAGGTTCTAAGATCTTTGTCTCCCAAGTTTGAATCTAAAGTATCTGCTATAGAAGAAAAGGAAAATCTACGAATTCTTACTATGTCTCAGCTACATGGAATTCTAACTGCTTATGAAATGAGAAAGGGAGGTCCTTCAGACAGAAGAGAAGCTGCTTTCAAGGCATCAGGAAAAGGAGATTATTATGAAGCAAGCCACGTCCCAGAAGAAGAGGAAGAAGAATCAAATTTTGTCAGAAATCTTCAAAGGGGTTCTGGAATGTTCAGAGGTAAGTTACCTTTTAAATGCTTTGCTTGTGGAAGAGTAGGTCATTATGCTGCAAAATTCCCTTATAAGGATAAAGGAAAGGAACCCGCTAGATGGAACAAGAAACAGAACGCAAATAAGAAAAGCTACTACACTCATGAAGATAGTGATGGTCTATCAAACAGTGATGAAGATGAACAAGGTAATGAATATAAGTTGTTAATGGCATTTGAAGATGATGATTATATGGATGCTGTAGATGTGGATAACCTTTATGATGAAATTACTAGACTCAAGAGATGTATAGAAGAAAAGAACATGATCATTGATACTCTACAATTTCAAATTGATGAAAAGGAAAAACACCTTGAAAAATTAGAAGGTGAAATTGTTGGTCTTAGAAAAGAGATTGAGAAAACAAAAGCTATTAATCTCAAGTTTGTCAAAGGATCTGAAACTTTGGATGAGATTATCAATGTGCAGCGATCTCCTCTAAATAAGACAGGTCTGGGCTATAATGGAGAAACTTCTCAAGCATCCACCTCAAAAAGTTATCTTGATGCAGCAAGAAGAAATGAGCAAAAGCAAAATGAAGATCATCAGGTAAAGCAGGGACGAATTACAAAAAGAAACTATCAGGGGCAATCCATCTTAAGGGTGAACAAAAGCTACAACCAGCCACAGGTAAAATCTTCTCAATTTGGTTCAAGAATGGATGACAATAGAAATTACAATCATTTGGCCGGTAGATTTGATAACCGCAAAAGTTTCTTCAATGGACAATGCTTTTCTTGCCATAACTTTGGTCACAAAGCAGCTCAATGTGTTGCATATAAAACAATCATGACTAGGGAAGCTCAAAAACAAAGAAGTATGACAGGGATTACAAAAAGGACCTATAACAACTTTTCGGTTCTTGAAAATGAAGTTGAATGTTCTATTTGCAATAACTTTGGTCATGAAGACTCTGAATGCAGGAACAGGTTCTAGCAGAAAAAGGAACAAGCCTCAAGCACCAAAACATGGAGAATAAAGGAACCTCAAACAGAAAGATGTGGGATAGCATTTTATGCAGAGGGACAGGAAAATCTATGGTACATTGACAGTGGATGTTCGAAGCATATGACAGGTGATAAAGAAAAACTTGAATCTTATTCTGCTCTAGAAAAGGGAAAGAAAGTCTCTTTTGGAAATGATACTCCTGCAACTATAAAAGGAAAAGGCATTGCTCAGTTAAAAGAAAAGGTCAAGGCTGGAAATATTTTGTATGTTGATGGATTGAAGCATAATCTTCTAAGTGTCAGCCAGATGTGTGATCAAAGAACCAAGGTTATATTCAGATCGAATGGATGTCTTGTTCGTGATCTTGATACAGGTAAAACAGTGCTCAAAGGCAAAAGAACTCCAAATAATTTGTACATATTTGAAGAAGGACAACAACAATGCTATCTGAGCAAGGATGAAGAGCACTGGTTATGGCATCGGAGGTTGGGACATCTAAGCTTCTCACAAATAAGGAAAGCATGCAAATATCAGGCAGTTCGCGATCTTCCAGATATCAAAATTCCTGACAACACCATATGCAAATCATGTCAGTTTGGAAAACAAACCAGAACTAACTTTCCAGAGAAAGAAGGATCAGCTAGCATGCCTCTTGAGCTAGTACATACAGATACATGTGGTCCATTCAGGAAAAGAACACCTAGAGGAGAGGAATACTTGATATTATTTATTGACGATTTCTCCAGGTTTGTCTGGTTAGGACTTATGAAGCACAAAGATGAAGCATTCGAAAAATTCAAATCCTTCAAAGCCTTGGTGGAAAATGAATCAGGTCACAAAATTAAGTGCCTCAGATCCGACAGAGGTGGGGAATTTACTTCAAATGAATTTTTCGATTTCTGTGAAGAACATGGGATAAGAAGAGAATTCTCTACAGCAAGAACTCCCCAGCAAAATGGAGTTGTGGAAAGAATGAACAGAACAATCCAACAAATGGCTCTTGCTATGCTTGATGAATCAGGAACTCCCGCTACTTTCTGGGGTGAAGCTGCACATGCTGCGGTTGTTATTCTCAACAAAACGAATGTCCGGGTGAACAGCACTCAAACTCCTCATGAGCTTTGGAATGGTAGGACTCCTTCGGTAAAGCACTTCAAAATCTTTGGGAGCAAATGCTATATCAAGAATACTGATGAGCAGCTTGGCAAACTTGAACCTAGAGCAGATGAAGGCATTCTTCTTGGTTATTCTCCATATAGCAAAGCATACAAATGCTACAATAAAAGACTTGGCAGAATTGTTGACAGCATTGATGTAGTGGTTGATGAGAAGGGATACATTCCTAGGCAAGTACATCATGAAGACATAGAAGAAGATGAAGGCTATCCTCAAAGACAGAATGATGAAGAAGAAGAACTTCAAGAAGAACCTCAAGAAGAACCAGAGGAGCAGACAAGAATAGAAGAGAAAACCCCATCCAGATATGTTCAGAAGAATCATCCAGAATCTCAGATTGTGGGGCAGAAAGAAGCAGGTGTACAAACAAGAAGAACAGTTGCAGAAGCCTCAAGCTATTTGGCATTACTCTCCTCTACTGAACCACAAAATGTGAAAGAAGCATGCAAAGATGAATTTTGGGTGAAAGCAATGGATGAAGAACTTGAGCAAATCGAAAAGAACAACACTTGGGAGCTGGTTCCTAGACCAAAGGATAAGAATGTTATCGGAACAAAATGGGTCTTCAAAAATAAATTGAATGAAAATGGAGAAGTAATTAGAAACAAAGCCAGACTTGTTTGTAAAGGGTATGCGCAGCAAGAAGGAATAGACTTTGAAGAAACCTTTGCTCCTGTTGCAAGACTTGAGGCCATCCGAATGTTCCTTGCTCTCTCAAGTTTTCAAAACTTCAAAGTATTTCAAATGGACGTGAAATCAACCTTTCTGAATGGAGACTTGGAAGAAGAAGTGTACATTGAACAGCCAGATGGGTTCATTCTTGGAAATGATCCAAATCTTGTATGCAGATTGAAAAAGGCTCTCTATGGTCTCAAACAAGCTCCAAGGGCTTGGTACTACCGTTTGGACAAATATCTTCATCAACAAGGTTTTTCAAAAGGTTCAGCAGATAGCAATCTTTATATAAAAGTTGAAAATGACAAATTGCTAATACTTGTTGTGTATGTAGATGACATTATTTTTGGCAGCAATGAAGAAGCTATGAGTCAAAGCTTTGCCTCGGTCATGCAGAAAGAATTTGAAATGTCCTTGCTAGGAGAACTGACATATTTCCTTGGTTTGCAAATCCAACAAAAAGAAGGAGGAATCTTTTTATCTCAAACCAAGTATCTCAAACAGATTTTGAAGAAATATGGCATGGAAGATGAAAAACCAGTATGTACACCCATGGTCACAGGATGTAGTCTCAGTGCAAATGATGAATCTGCAGCAGTACATCAACCAACCTACAGATCTATGATTGGAAGTTTACTATATTTGACAGGTACCCGACCGGACATCATGCATGCAGTTGGAATATTTGGAAGATTTCAGGCAAATCCGAAGGAGACTCATCTTCAGGCAGTGAAGAGAATTTCAAATATCTTCAAGGGACTCAAAATTATGGCTTATGGTATCCTAGAGATACAGATCTTACTCTTCATGCTTATACAGATGCAGATTGGGCCGGAAGTGTGGATGACAGGAAAAGCACAAGTGGTGGTGCATTCTTTATGGGTTCTAGACTGGTATCTTGGTTCAGCAAGAAACAGAGTTCAATTGCCTTGTCTACAGCTGAAGCGGAATATGTTGCTGTTGCATCTTGTTGCACCCAACTCCTTTGGATGATGCAGACTTTGCAGGATTTTCAAATCACTTGTACACCACCTATCCCCATCTTATGTGATAACACAAGTGCAATCAGCATCTCAAAGAATCCAGTTATGCATTCAAAAACCAAGCACATACCAATCAAGTATCATTTTCTCCGGGAACAAGTGCTTGAACAGAAGGTCAAATTGGAGTATGTTCCTTCTAAGGAACAAGTTGCTGATATTCTCACCAAACCATTGCCCAGGGACACTTTTGAATACCTCAGGCAAAAGCTGGGGGTTGTTGATGCATCATCTTATTGTTGAATCTTTTCTGATTGATGGTACAGGTTCAGGGGGAGCATATAATGCATTGTTGGCATTATGGAGGATGGTCAGAAGGAGATCTTGGAAATAGCTGCAATATGTCTCTATCTCTTTCATGGTGGATTATGGTTTTTTTTCAGGGGGAGCATGATCTTAGGGGGAGCATACCCCTTTTCCCTTGATGTCAAAGGGGGAGAATGAAGCTGAAGATTGTAAGGTTGCCATCAAGTCCAAAGGGGGAGATTGTTGGCATTATGTTCTCTGGTATGGCTATATGTTACAGATGTTGTACTTGATGGCAACTCCCATGACAAGGCTCTCAATTTATTGAAAAATAAGAAGGACACAGGAAATCAGTTCAGAAGGTGCGTACCCGCAGGTACACCTTGCAGGGACCGCGTACAGAGATGCAGGCCAGCCATTCAGGAGGTGCGTCCACCCAGTGCACACATTTCAAGGCAGAGAAAAGCTCACGTGGGGGTTTCTTGTGTCTTACTCTTGGTATCCAGCCGACGGTATTGTGTTATTATGGTGTTGGCTCATGGTATTGTTCCATGATTTGAGGAGGAGCTTTCCTATATAAAGCAAAGGAGATCATTTGGTTTGAGCAAGTCTTTGGTTGAACATCTTATGAGGCTAGATCTGGTCTAGATCTAAAAAGGTGAATCTTCTGAAAGACTGAGATCTCTTTGGCGCATGATCAGATCTGTAGATCTGACTGTTTGGGTTACTCTTAAAGTCTTGAAATCATTCATACCCAAAGTTACGCAGGTTCAGTGAAAGGCAAGCGCGCCGGGACGCAGTGCAGTAAGAAGAGACCTGCGTGGGGACGCAGGGCAGAGAAAGATTCAGGTGCGCCCGGGACGCAGTACAGTAACAGGCGCATTGCGTGGGGACGCCGAGCATAATAAGGATCAGGTGCGTCTCTGAGCAATAGGACGCGGCGCGATAGTATCTCTGGGTGCGTCCTTGAAGCAACAGGACGCGGCGCGATAGTGTTTTTGGGTGCGTCCCTGCAGCAAAAGGACGCAGTTCAGTTGAAGGAACAGTGCATGGGCACGCAGCGCAGAAGAAGGATCTCTGCGTGTGGACGCATGGGAGCAGAAGGTTAACTGCGTCTGGTCGCAGGCCACAGAAGGGAAATCTGCGTCTCTGTCTTAAGATGTTCTGTTGATTGAATTTCTCTGTTGATAAGGTGTTCTGGGTTAGTTATGTTATTACTGATCTGATAACTGTAGTGGACTGTAACTGTTATGTACTTGATGATCATTTGATGCTTTATGAAAAGAAGTAGGGGGTTGTAGCTCCCTTCCAGGAGAAGACTGGAAAACGAGAGAGAGTTGTAGCTCTCTGCAGGTTGCAGCCTGCGTACTGGTAAAAGGACTGCACCAGTACAAAATCATTGTAAAAGGAGTTTCTAATTTGAAAGAAGATAGAGACATATTGCAGCAGGTGGTTTTCACCCACATTGGGTTTCCACCTTACATCTTGTGTTCTTTGGTGTGACTATCTGTTGTCTTTGTTCATGCTCATTATTTTATGGTACTGACATGCAAAAATAATTCAAAGATCAAATAAGGAAGACTTATTAAATTGCTAGTTAATACTGATTCACCCCCCCTCTCAGTATTATTTCCAACAACAGGAACTTGGGGCATGGGCCTCATAGCTGAGAACTATCGCTACTCGTGGAGTTATGGTTATGTTAGCCACAGAGCAGTTGCTAAAGACCTAAATGGCTAATACTATTGCGATCCCAGCAAGAGCGTTGATAATAGAAAATGCAGTGGACAAAGCTGTGGTGGGCCAGCTTACGAGGCTTGGATTAAATTTGGCTTCCCTCCCACATGAAAGCTTGTACCAGGTCCAGGACAACACAACGATGGAGCTCCACGCCAGGGAAGGACGCTCAGAATAGGTACTCAGCGAACAAAGAATTAATATAGAACAATTGAGCATCCAACGGGATGAAGCGATCGCATAGAGTTAGCAGTTGGAGCAACTTGAAGGGGAAGCATGTTCGCGTGCCCCTGAGTTGGAGATTGCGGTTGAGTTCCCTGTTGGCATATGAATCCGCAAGATGGCTAGTGGGTTCCACGAAGCAAAGGAGGAGGCTGCAAGGACTCAGTTGGCTCTCAACTTGCAGATCATAGAGTTGCAACTCAAAGCACAACCTTCTACACCACCAGAGGTCACTGAACAACAGAGAGACCTCATTCAATCCAAACAAGAAACAATATCACTTGCTATGCTAGAGTGCTTCGATGTGTTGGATCAATCACTTCTTATGCTCACGTCCCTACAAGAGGATCCAACCTTACAATGGTTGGAAACAGAGGGAAGGGAGCTATAGCAAGACTATAATAATGTTAGGGGGACTCCATAGACAATTGCTATTAAACAACAGTTGGCCAAAATAAGGGAGCCTCAGGCTCTTAAGATACAGGCTGACACTGCTTGGAAAAAAACATCAGTAATTAAAGAATGGATCCAACCTTGGCTTGATGAGGTGTTTGGGGTTGCCGCCACCATCAAGCGAAAGGTGGCCCACATGCAAGCAGCATATGCAACTAGATAGGCGACTGAAGCAAATACTGATGCATCGATGACTCACGTAGAACAGGTACAAAAGATGGTGGAAGAATTTTTTGCAAGTGTAAGTGAAGCACAAAAGTTGCTGCATGACCTTTGTGCAAAGATTCCTACACCAGCCGAGTGACTTGGGATGAGTCACATTGATTATGTTGGGGGCTTGTTGGGTCGTGGAGGCCCTACGTAATGGTTTTGGGCCCCGAAGTCCATAATTTTGGGAAAAAAGTATAGTAAATACTCCGCGAAATGTGCGGAGTGTGAATTGTAATGAGTCAAGTCAAAGGGTTGTCCGCCCAAGAATAATGCAAAACAATAGGAAGAGAGTCGACCTACCCATGATTCGCGGACCATGGGAATGTATAAATAGAGCAAGGCTCTATGGCTAGAGGTCAGTTTCAGAGAATTCTTTGTCTTGGATCTTGGCGTTATGGTTTTGTGAAGATAGTATTATCTACATCTGTAAGTCCGAGTCAAGGGTGTTGGTAGATAGATAGAGGCTTTGTAGTTGTGTACGCAGAGGCCCGGTAGAGTCTGCAGCTATGTGCGCGGACCCATACCACTGAGTGCGCAAGGCAAATTTGGTCGTATGAACAGAAGATTTTAATAAAGATAAGTGGTTTTTGAAGTATCACAGATCTATTGTGTTCTAGTTTATGCATCTATTATATGAATTTATATCTTTTTTTGTTATGATTGCACGCATTGGGTTTTATTGTTAAATGTTTTCTTAAATACTATAACAAGAAGATCAAATCTATAATAATTCCATTAATAAGAAAGTACACCCACACAGATTTACGCAGAAGCTCGATAACAGTCCAATGTGGCGCAAGGCCACAAAATGGTTTGTGACCTCTCCAAACCACATCAAGACATCCAAAGGGTGTGGAAATCTAGTTCCAGCACCCTCCCTTTCTACCTCAGGTGAGACCTCAGTCTGCGCTCCACAGGATGTTGCTGAAAGGGGCGGTAGCTGTGGGATTTTTTTGGCTAATAACTCTTCTAAACCTGGGTTAGGGCCCAATAAGCCAACATGACTCTTTGACTACCCTCATGACTCTTCAACTTCTTTACAAATAACTCATTACATAACATGATGACTTTTCACATTCCACTAACGACACTTGGAATTTAACTTACAACATATTTACAAATAATATTACATTTTCCACATGTACCCATGTAAGACAAAATAGGCTAGAGACAAGGTAACAAGACAAAACATTATGACTCTGAAGTTTGGAGAAAGACCAACTTGGCAACCTCCACTTTCTGCTTCTCGGTCACATATTAATGCTAAGCTTGGTATTGTGTGATGATGTCCCCAAACTGGTTGATGGTGTATTTTTAATAGTGTACTCTTTCCTCCATAGAATTCGGTTATATGGTCTTGGAACCTGTGCACAACTCGTCCTGAAGCATGTGTAAATCTATTCTAAGATGGAAACTAATTAATTAACCATCACTACTAATGTTGATATAATTTCATGGACTTCTTTCCTATGATCTATATAGATTCCGTCTATATACTTTTATTTTTTTATCCTTCCTTTGTTAGGATATTCCGACACATAAGAAATAGTTAAGTATAACTTGGTCTAGTGTAGAGCTAGGTAAAGTGTGTTTCTTTACTATGTACTTTTGTAACTTACAATCCGATGGTCACGATATGTTCTAGACATGAAGTGATCCGACGGTTCATTCTCTCCACGGTATTACCAACACTTGATCCATGGCTTAACACCCGATTGGTCCATGGTCTCTATTTAAAGAGCATGGAGGGTTATTTTTAGGGTAACCATTCATGAGAGAAGCTTATGTAAATTGTCATTCTTTTATTAATAAATTGCTTGAAGTGGTCGCATTGGCTCAGGACGTGGACTGTTTCCCTCTTTTAAGGTTTTAACCATGTCAAGAATACTGGTGTATTGATCTGTGATCTATCTGTGAGTGGTGTCCTTTGGTCTTCTATCTAAGGATATTACCCTGTAAATTCCTACATGGAATCAGAGCCAAGTTAGGGGCTACATCCATTGGTGATCCAAATTGGAAGCCAGTGCAACTGCATCCGACTGTTATTTCCTAGGTCTACTATTTCTGACTACTTTCGGGTTGAGAGGATTGCTATATTGTGTTAGGAGCATTTGTTCCAATAAGGAACCCATTTCGTTTCACGTCAAAAGGTTTCCGGTAGCCCTAGCTACACCATTTTTAAGATTTTGAGGTATATAGTCTTTTTTGTAGTTTTAGCTATTCATCTCTCTATTTATTTCGGT
Organism: Pinus tabuliformis; assembly: GCA_031772625.1. NCBI lineage: Eukaryota > Viridiplantae > Streptophyta > Pinopsida > Pinales > Pinaceae > Pinus > Pinus tabuliformis. The sequence continues at coordinate 385,276,932 of CM062812.1, read as the reverse complement.
TTATTTAGCCCTTAGTTTTTTATTACCAGATCTATACCTTTCATATCTGCATATTATCTTTTCCCTGTGACTCTGTGTGATCTGGGAAAATGAGAAACTGAAAGGAAGGATTTTTCTCATGCGTATGCTATTTTCTGTTGTGCCTTAGTGTGATCTCAAAAAATTTGAAACATTGAGGAAAATATTTAGTTTCCAGCTAAAGATAAGTTCAAGCCATAAAATTTGCTTTTTCTTTGCATGCCCATGTTAGGTTGTGTCGTTTTTTGTTTTGTAGGAAAAAAGAGTTTTTCAGCTAAGCACGCACCCCAAAGCTTCAGTGACTAAAAGAAAAAAAAACCTCATCCTCTTTTCCAAAAATTACTAATCTTTTAAACTAGCTTACTTGGTCAAAAGTTACTTTATGAGAATAGAGGTCTTGGGTCTAAGTCTTTCTTTTTGTCGAGTTACTTTTTCAAAAAACACATGTAACTTATGTTTTAAAGTTACTTTACGTAAAATTGTTATCACCCATTATAAAAAGTGAGTCACTTATAATTCTAAAGTCTCTTTATCTTTTATTAAAGTTACAATTTAGTGGGTAGCTCATAAAGTACCATTGTAAAAGTGACTTTCACTTATTTATAAAAGTGAGTCAAGTAATTTTTTCTTTTTAAGTGAGCTAATTAGATTAAGTTTGGAAAGGGCGTGGGGGTAGGGAGAGTTTAAAATTCACATTATCATTCACTTCCTCATATTCACGCACTTCGTCAACATCTTCAACAACTTTTCTTCAAAAAGTCATAACTTCTTCATCCGAAAGCCGTTTTCAGAGCCGTTTTTTTAATCTACCTAATTTTTTTAGATATTTCCATTGGAACATTTAGTTTTAACATCCACATCTTCAATTTATGTTAAAATGGAAATTCGATGCGAAATTATTCTTGACAGCACCAACTACTTCCAATGGTGGTCCTACGTTGTGGATTTACTTAGAAGTAAAGGTTTTTACATAATAGCCTCAAGCCAAGAAACTAAAATTAAAGATGAAGATAAGGCATCCAAATGGGAAAATAGGGAAGATCAAGCACGTGGGTTAATAGGGATGTCTATTTCTCTAGACCTTAGATTCCATATCACAGAACTTGATACCCCTAATGAAGAAATGAAACAACTCACTAAAGTTTTTGGAATTAAAAATGAAATTAGGGCCCATCAAGTCAAAAATGAGTTGCTTACATTGGACCCCAATAATTTTTCTTCCATTGAAGTTTTTTTGTCCAAGTTCAAGACCCTTAGACTTCTCTTGGAAGGTGTTAAGGTTAAGAAAGAAGATGGTAGCCTTATCTATTCCATTCTTACTAAGTTGGGACCAGCCTACTCTGTGTTTATTTCCACCTTCCATTCCACTAGAGAAGCCTTTATTTCTCAAGGACAAGACTGCGAGTCCTGCTCTTTTGATTCCTTTTGTGTTTCTTTAATAAGAGAAGAAGAAAATTTCTTACATCTTGGTCTTCTTAATCTTGAAAACTCTTCTAACAAATCCTTAGCTGCCCAACAACAACCAAATTCAAAGAATCCTAAGAAGCGGTATCCTAAAAAGAATGGTCCTAAACCAAACAAGGGTCCTAAGCAATTTCATTCTCAAAATGAAAAATCAATTCAACAGAATGATAAGGCAAATAAAGGCTAGAAGACTGATAGGCATTGCAACTTTTTTAATCGAGATGGCCACTTCGAATCCAAATGCTTTAAGAAGATGGAAGCCTTGGAAGCAACAATGAATAAACATAACATACATTTAGAGCACTCTTCAACTTCATCGTCAAGAATAACAATTTCTGCATATGATTTTCAAGCATCTCGGTCTGGTTATGCACTAAATGTATCTTCTTTCTCTAATTCTCATGAGTGGCTCATTGATTCTGGAGTTTCTTATCACATGGCCAAAAACAAAGACATGTTTTCTTCTTTAAATGATTGTAACACCAAAAATATATATGTTGGTGATGATAGATCTCTTAGTGTTGTACGGAATGGAACTATTCATTTAGACAATGATCAATTTAATGATGTATTATGTGTTCCAAACTTATCCTGCAACCTTCTATCTATATATAAGATAACTCATTCAAGTGAAGGTAAAATCGTTGAATTTTCACATCATGATGTTGTAATTAATGACCTAAGAGATCCTAGACATATTTTAGCTACTGGCATTGTTGATGTTTCTACAAGGTTTTATAAGTTTAACAACTTTGGTCATCAGCTCTTCCCCTGGTATTTGTTGCTCATAATGATGAACTGAGCAAACTTTGGCATGAGAGATTTGGTCACTTAAACTGTTATAGATTTGACCCAGAATATATTAGAATACAAATATACCCAATAACTGTAAATAAACACCAGAAATAACAAGATCTGAATATAGAAATGCTTATTTATTGATCAAACCCTTGAGGAAGGACAACACCATACATTCAGTCCTTAAGGAAGGAGAACACTCCACAATCCATATTCTCGCCAATACAATATTCCTTGACCTCTCTTAATGGGGAGTCTCTAGCCTCTATATAGACCTCATAAATACAATACCATGGGTCATTACCATGGTTCCCTCAATACCATCTATCTAATACTATGGGCTTATTAAATTATTGCTAACTACTTGTGGTCCCTTACATGATATGGGTTAACCACTTTATTTATTACTATGACCCATCCCATTATTACATTATTCCCTTTGGCACTTCCCCATTTACCCCATACTATCCGCTAGGTATACTACATTCCACCCCCTTAAACATGTTTCATCTTCAAAACATAAGAAGAACACAAATGATAAGATCTACTCAAAAGCGTAGTCCACTAGTACGATGCACATGCATCTAGACATACAAGAGAAAGGTGAACCCTCGATCTAGCTGCAACCTCGCTCACTTGAGATGGAAGTTGACTCTGGTGGCTCTTCTGTGTTGATGTGTTGTGGATGGATTGTCTCCCCTCTCTATCTTTCATGCGGGGGTTGTTGTCCTTGTGTCTAATTTGTTTCCATCATGTTGGTTGTTTTCTTGTAGGGTGATGTGGGTGGTGATATGCTAAAGTATTAACCAACGATGTATCTTTCTTTAATTCACCACCTAATGGAGCCTGATTGGTACCTCATACATGTTGTGGTGCCTGCTTTTGTTGCTTATATTCCAATATTACTTCAACCATAGATTCCTCATTTGATGTATTAGTACCTGTAACATTTGCTACTTCAGCCTCCTTGGATTCTACATGTTTTTCTCGTACCTGGTTTGATGTTTGTGTTTGTTTTTCAACCATTAAAGGCTCATCATCTGATGTTTTAGTGTCGTTGGAGCTTTATGCTTTTACATCCATAGTCTCTGCTTGGGTCTTAATAGAAATATCTTACAATGTCATTTTCTTATTTTTATACCAAAGTTTTATGAATTTCTTCTGCACATTAATATTGATAGTACCCACAGATTCCATCCAAGGATATCCTAAAACAACATCTATGTTATCCATATCTAAAGTATAAAAATCACAATGAAACACATACTTATCCATAGAAAGCTTCAAATCTTTATAAACATGAACATCCACATTATCAACTTGTGTTTTTTCAATGTGTTTTGCTGGAACTTGCAATTTTTTTGCCAAATTAACATTGATAAAATTATGCTTGCAACTAGAATATATAGATACAATGACCTTCTCCTTCTGAATCAATCCATGAACTTGAAATAATGAGATACCAGCAGAAAATAACCCTTTAGGTTTCTTGGTTTCCTTCTTTCCTGTAAAAATAAAATCTTTACTAGGTTTTTTGGTTTCCTTCTTTCCAGTGTGAGACCATTTGTCCAAAAATAGTTTTTCAATTTCGTGAGCACAACGTTACTTCAGAATCTCACTGTCAAGTGGTTTCCACCATATAGTAGCCTCATATTTCAAATAATACCCTATGGAGTCCTTCCAAAAGAATGGCCTGTCACACTTTTGATCTTGTATAAATTTTTCAATAGTTGGTCCATCATTTTTTCATGAAAACATATTACTAGAAGCCATGAAGAGGGCTTTGAAAACAAATCACTTACTTGGGGAAAATTTAAAATGGCCACCGTTCGGTCAATATTGCTAAGAATCCCTATTATGACCTATTTTCAGAAATGGAATAACCATTATGCATCTTCCTAGATAATAGAAATCTTGATCTAGGCACTCGAATTTCAAATTCGCGTTGCAAATATCTCGCTAGCACAAAAATTTCTTACAAACAAGATGATTTTAAATCAGTGATATCTCCCTCATCTGAACTCTGATTTGACTGCTTTTTTTTTTTTGAAATTGGGCATTTTTCGCAAGAACCAAGATTTGCAATTAGATTCTACAAATGTTTCTCCAAAACGTATAGATCTGATCTGCAAACTCACTGCCCCAAAAAATGTTTGCAACACAAATGATTTTTAAATTAGCCATATCTCCCTCATTCGAACTCTGATTTAGCTGATTTTTTTTGAAATTGGGTATTTTTCGCAAAAAACCCAGATCTACAATTAGATTCTACATTTTTTTCACTAGAATGTACAGATCTGATCTGCAAACTCACTGCCCCTAAAAATGTCTGCAACACAGCTGATTTTTAAATCAACACTATCTCCCTCATCCAGACTCCGATTTGGCCGATTTTTTTTCAAATTAGGTATTTTTCACGAAAAACCAAAATCTGCAATGAGATTATGCAATTTTTTGTCAGAACGTACAAATATAATCTGCAGACTCACTGCCCCAAAAAGTTTCTGCAAATAAAAAATAAAAAAAATTCCGATTTGCCTGAGAAAGTACTCTGATACCACTCGTTGTAGATCTGACCCAGAATATATTAGAATACAAATATACACAATAATTGTAAATAAACACTAGAAATAACAATATCTGAATATAGAAATGCTTATTTATTGATCAATCACTTGAGGTAAGGCAACACCATACATTCACTCCTTAAGGAAGGAGAACACTCCACAAGCCATATGCTTGCCAATAAAATATTCCCTGACCTCTCTTAATGGGGATTCTCTAGCCTCTATATAGGCCTCATACATACAATACCATGGGTCATTACCATGGTTCCCTCAATACCATCTATCTAATACTATGGGCTTATTAAATTATTGCTAACTACTTGTGGTCCCTTACATGATACAGATTAACCACTTTATTTATTACTATGGCCCATTCCATTATTACATTATTCCCTTGGGTACCTCCCTTTGTACCCCATACTATCTCCTACATATACTACATAAGCTATCACTCCCTTCAAAATCTATGTAAAGGAAATATAGTGATAGGTCTTCCAATGCTATCTTGCAAAGATGGTGTTTATTCCGGATGTGTACTCGGAAAACATCATCATGATAGTTTTGAAAAATGTGCCTCTTGGCATGCTTGGACCCCTCTACAACTTGTGCATAATGATTTATGTGGTCCACTTCCAGTTGTTTCATTCTATGGCTATAAGTATTTCTTAACTTTCATTGATGATTTCTCCAGATGCACTTGGGTATACTTCTTAAAACTCAAGAGTGAATTGTTTAACATGTTCTTGGCCTTTAAGGCCTTTGTTGAGAAACAATCTGGACATCAAATTCTTAAGCTAAGATCTGATAATGAAGGAAAATATGTTAACAACAAATTCATCAACTTTTGCACTAAGCATGGAATTCAAATGCAACATACTTTTCCATATACTCCACAACATAATGGTGTAGCTGAAAGGAATAATCATACCTTAAAGGAAATGGCTAATTGTATGCTTCAACCTAAAGGACTTAGTCTTAATTTTTGGGCAAAAGCAATTAATTGTGCAAATTACAAAGTAAATCACACTCCTACTAAGGTTTTAAAGAATATCACTCCAAAAGAAGCATGGAGCTCAATTAAACCAGATGTAAGTCACTTTCGTGTTTTTGGAAGTGAAGGATGGGCCCATATTCCTAATGAGAAACATAAAGCCTTAGAACCTAAGAATGAAAAATGTATTTTTGTTAGATATTCTGAAGATGTCAAAGGATATAGACTTATTCCACTTAAGTCCAAAAGTGTTATCATTAGAAGAGATGTAAAGTTTCTAAAAAATATATTGGCCTACAAGCCTAGTTTGGTGGATGTGCCACCTGTGGAGTACTGAAGAACGTATGTTTTTATTGATCATTTCGTCATCTTTTCTCTAGAACTTGTGATATCTTTGCATCTTGGACTAGATAATTAATGAGAAATTGTGATAAAATCTATAAGATTTATATGCAACACAAAAATGCTAATAATTTCCATTTCTTATGCAAGAAAAGGGAAAAACTAAAGATTGTTGTCCCAACGAAAAAGATAAGGCCAAGCCAACTGTTGTCCCTTTGGCGGGAAACCATATGCAAATGAGGTGATCTAAATTAAAACATCTCAGCCAAGGAAAGGAAAGGGAGATATCGACTCGGTGCAAGAAAACAACTGGATAACTGAGGATTAACAGTTTGGCGAATCCCTCAGGATCCTTTGATCTTGAGGGATCACTGCTTTAACTATTTCTGCATCTTTGATATCTCCGCTTCAACTATTATAAAAAGGGGCAACACTACTAGCCCAGGAGAGGATCCATTATTAATTTTTATGTACTATGTCCTGTATTTGAACTTCGATCATCGACCTTCGTTAAGAGGTGTTTTGCTGTAATACTGCTTTGATGCGTTAATATAAAACTGGTTGTTGTTTCATCTATGATTCTGGGATAACCGCAAGCGGTGTGCCCCTGGAGGCTAAGGGCCCGGCCCTAGTGGAACACTTGCTCTTGTACTATTACTTTTGGTTTATGCATGGTTTTACTTATCAGCTTTGTCCGGTAATCTGATATGTTCTGTTATCTTACATCACAGATCTGTTACGTTTGATTTATGCTAGACTAAGTAATATCTCTTTCTGAGACAGAAACATCATATCGACTCTGCAACGCATTACTGTTCCTGTAATTGTTGGTACATTATTGTTGGTTTTTACAGAATACCGTTGTTTTTCAATTACAGAGTAACTATGCTGTAACATTCATATCACTGTATTCATCTATGGTTTACATTCGATTGCAATTGTGATTCAACTGACATTGTCGTTCCCTTATGAATTACAATTATTATTCCTGATACCTAAGATTGATATTGGTGGTATCAAAATCAGATTACTATTCTTCTTAAGGTGTGCTGTGTGTGTTATTATCTTGAGTTATTATGCACTTGCATTTGGCTCTGAGTACTATGCTATGTTTCATTGATTTATCCTTAGAATAAGGATTGCTATCTGATTCCTATAGGATACGATTACTACACTTATTTATGATTATTAAGGTGTTCATGAGAATTGATTGCTGTTACACTTTCTATTTGTTGTTTTATTCCATTCTTTAGTTGCTGTTACATTACTTGGTCTCTGTTCCATTTCTTTATTATTTGCATTATCATTGCTTTGGTGTGCAGGACGATCTGCAACTGTAGTGAGCTTTGGCATTTGTCGTCTAGCTCCTAGATTGACGATCTGTTCTTTGATTGTCTTTAATTACATCAGTTTACAAAGGGATGAGTTACTATTACTGGACCCTTGACTGATAAATTTCATAGTTCCTTGAATGCATGATTTCAACTTTAAGGTGCTTTACTGTAAATAGACCTTGTTTTGAGCATCCATTTACTCTAGTATTTTGAGAACTATACTACTAGCATTACTCTAGCAATTGATAGCCTCAAACTGCGACACTCTTTGAAATAAAAAAACGTTCCTAGATTGACAAACTAATGTGAGGTAACTAGAGGTGAAAAAGATCCTTTTTACGGCTCGACATTTTGGCACAGTTGTCGGGGAAAGAGTGTAGCCATTTGTATTTCTCAGAGTAGTGTAAGAACCTGCTAAGGAAATAATTGGGTTATAAAAACGGAAGGTAAGAACCTACGTGTGGAGTATGTAATAACCTTGCTCCCCTGCCCGCTTTCCTGCAGATTTGTTGATTTGTTTGGGTAGAACCTAGCAGCCGGTGTGTGCAGGACTAAGCAGAAAAAACCATAAAAGAATCCCAAACTCCTACCCAAGCCCGATAAAGCTAAGCAGCCGGTGACCCTTGGAAAAACAACCTTTATAGACGAAATCTTTAAGAAAACAAAATCTCAGCCTTCAGTGGGACCTAGAAAAGTTATTTCTAGACAGCTTACTAGTTGCCTTCAGGCCACAGGATCACCATCTATAGCCTTTGCTGAGGCGCATAGTCAAACCAAAGAGCAAGATTTTAAGAAATTGAAAATTCTAGCCCAAAGTCATTGCAAGAAGGGAATCTTAGCAACCTCTGTGAAGGAAGAGGAGAGACAAGAGAAACTGAAGAACCAAGGTCTCCTCGTGGGGTCATTCAGCCATTAAGCAGCCCAGATAAGGGAAGTACTGCAAAAATAATTTACAACAAAGTTGGAGAAACTCAACCCTCCCAGACGTTAGGCACTCTCATTATCCCGGATAAAGGAAGTGTTGTTAAGACCATTTCTAATAGAACCATTCCCCCTCGACAACCAAGGAATACCCTCCTGAATATCCCAGAAGGTTATCGACATATATTTGAGCAAATGGCCCAAAACCAGCCAAACACCCAAACCTTTACACTGCAATACCCCATTGTGGATATTGCAGTGAATGCACCTATGAAAGAAATTCCTCTTTAGTATATCCCTACGTTCCACGGTCTTACATCAGAGGATCCAGATGGATTCCTATTTGAATTCAATGTGCTGTGTAGGGGATATGACTACACCACTGACCCTCAGAAACTAAAATTATTCCCCTCTACATTAAAAGGGGATGCTTTAAGATGGTTTATGGGATTAGGTGGTGGTGTTATAAATAACTGGGATCAAATGAAAGAGTCCTTCCTAAAAAAATATCAGGACTACTGCATGTCTAGAGAGCTAAAAGATGAAATATTTCAAATGGTAGCTAGACCAAATGAAACATTAGAGGAGTATCTAGAACGTTTTCAGTATAATCTTCAAAGATCTCCTTATGCATCATTACCCTTGCCTGATAATGTGTTAAAAACAACATTAATTAGGGGAATGAAGTAACAATGGATTGAAACATTAAACATTATGGAAAAGGAGATATTTATCAGGAAAAGTTTGCTGACATTATTGTTTTATGTATCAAAAACTCGAGAGGCAGCACAAGACTAAAACCAGCAGAACATGAACAGTTTGTAAGAGATAATAGAATTTCGGCAGAAGGAGTAACGCGTGGAGAAATTGGAAATTTATTGGAAAATTTTAAAACTGATATACTAGGGACACTGACAACACAACTTAATATTATGCAGGCCAAACAAAAGCAAGTGGAGGCAGAACAGAATTTGGCAATCTTCTACCCCCGATGCAAGAAGAAACACAACCATAAGGAGTGTCCACTAGATCGAGTCCAAATTTGCACCATTTGCACAAAGGACCACCCCACAGAAAGTTGTCCCTCACTTCCTGGATTAAAAGCAGTATACAAGGAAGCAGAAGAAGAGCCAGAATCAGTGTATCTACTCAATCAGCGCCATTAATGGAAGCCGCGATAGTCAGGTATGTTTTTAGACCCAACTTCTTCTTTTCAGCCTCCATAGTATCATGCTCAACAATATAATATGTGGCAAAATCAACCACCCTTCCTGAATTGGTCACAATAGTCATTTCCTTCATCAACCCTGTGGCCGAATCAAAAAAGCCAATCCAATTGGCCAAATTTTCCCTATGCCCCACCATATTGGCAAAATAACGCATATCCAACACAATGGACCCCTCCTACTTCACAGAATCAAGCCTAGCAGACAAAATGGCAAAGACCGATGCATCAGCCAGTAGGAACCATTCCACTCCCTCAACCTACACTGCCAGCCTTGCAACAAAACCCCTAGTCTAACCTAAGACTGCAACTCCCAGCCCAACCCAACCCTAATCCAAATAACAGACTGGTCCAATTTGTCCAAATAGTATAAACACCAAAAATAGGAGCCGATCTAAGAGAGTGTAATGATATTCAGCTAAGATCTAGGCATATTATTGAAACCGAGGGACATAAGATGGTTCATGTTAAAAATCAATTACCTAGAGAAAAACTACCACAAGAAGAGGATGTGAATAGACAACAAATTCATAATCAAGCAACCACATCCTCTCCTCCATTCCCAGAATGATTAATCATACCTCGACCTACACAATATCCTGATTTTGACATTCTGGGAGAATTAAAAAACTTGTATATAAAAATTCCATTCCTCCAAGCCATTCAAGACATCCCGATATATGCAAAGACTATTAAAGAATTGTGTATAAAGAAACCAAGCAGGAATATAACAAACAATCCAAGAGTCTAAGTAGTTGGCACTCTATCTGACTTATTATCTGGAAAAGAAACACCCGTTAAATATGAAGACCCAGGAAATCCAATAGTAACAGTAAAAATCTATGGCCACACCTTCTCAAATGCCTTAGTTGATCTAGGCACTACAATTAACATTTTAACAACCACCACTTGCCAAAATCTGGGCATTACATCAGTAGAACCGATCTCTACTTTACTGGAACTGGCTGACCAATCTGTAGTTAGGCAAGAAGGCACACTACATGATGTTATGGTATTTGTTGACTCCTGGGAGTATCCGACCAATTTTCTGATAATAAACCCCAAGAACCGACTTGATGGACAACCATTGATTTTAGGCAGACCTTGGCTTGCAACTGCCGATGCTTATATTGGCTGCCGACAAGGTAATATGACCATAGCTAGAGGAGAAAATATTAAGAACTTAGCTTTATATCCTCCAGCATAGCCAAGTGTCACAATAATCAAAACTAATAAACACCCTATATCATACTTTACTGACAACATTAGATCTCCATTAACTATACAAGAGGCACTTGATTTCAAAGACCAAATAGAAGATGATGCCATTAATAATTTTATTAGTCAAGATGAACTCAGATTCCACATACAATGTCACATGATAGAGGCAGCATTTGATAATGAATTAGAAGAAGATCCTCTTAAAGATACACATTGTTATCACTTAGAACCATAGTTCATGTATGTAATGTTGTCCACAAGGTTCATATAAAGGTTTTCAGTTTTGTGAATAGGTTTATATGTGTGTGTCACTTTGAAATGTGAATTTCAAAAGGTATTGATGTAAGTTCGTGTAAGAAAAAATCGTTAGATACCCTCCATCATTGTCAGTTAAGACATGTCATGTCATTAGTACTTTGCGCAGTTTCGCAGCGCATGTTTGTTTGGTCCATTTAGCTGCGCAATGATGATTCCGTCTTTTCGCAGCGTACTGTTTAGCAGCCATTTCATAGCGCGTTTTGTTAAATTTGAACTGTCCGCGCTACGAAATCGGGGTTTCGGGGTTTTTGTAGCGTTTTCTCTTGCAATGTCAAATCTGGGAGGGGTGAGTCATAGGTCCGGTCATGTTTGTCAGTTGATGTCCTCTCTAGGTCATGATAAATCATCATTCCGCCATAAGGTCCAGAGTCATGCATATGAATGTCAGCTTAAGGGATTTTAATGAGGTATGGTTATGTCATAATGTGTTTTCATAATGTGTAAACATGTTTGCTGTATGAGAAGCCCAAGTTCTCATTTAAAGGGATCATTGCAAGCGAGCCTGCACTCCAAAGTCGAGATTGTTTTCGCGCTGTAGCTGCCATTAGTTTCCCGTGCGAAAATATCCGAAGCAAGATGGAAAAGAGGGAACATCGATCCGGTAAGTGTTTGAGGACAGAGCCGGAGGGGTTAGATGTTACTCTCGGGGATGAAGGTGTAGCAAGAGCCTTTCGAAATGCCGGTTGCTGGAGGTTCTGCGAGAAATTGAAGGGGGGACATGCAGAGGTAACGAAGGCTTTCGCATTGAATTTTACTGGACTGAATTCAAAGGTGTCAATGTTAGCGTTTCCTGTGTCTCCTGAAGCTATTTCCACTGTCACTGAAATTCCGAGGGGTGGTCATGAATGGTTCAAAAACTTTAAGTTCGACATGAGTCCCTGTAAAGAGTTTTTGAAGGAACCTTATGTGAATGAGGACCTCACCAAAGCGGTGCCAAGGAGTTACATAAAAGAACATTATGCTACGCTCCTCACATGCATCCAGAAATACCTGACATGCGAGGGAAGGTACAACAAAGTTTACTCCTACCACTTCAAACTTTTGTTGCATTTCACAGGTAAGGTTTCAATAGACATACGTTTCTATTTGTTCAGAAGCATTAGTAAAATGTGTGATAAAATCCAGTTAAATAAAGATGGTTGTGAAACATCTCTGTTTCATCATGGTTTAGTAAAGTTGCTGGTGTTGGATGCTTTACAAAAGATTGGCAGAGATTGGTATTCATTTGTGTTTATGGCCGGCTTCCCAAGCAAAACAGGCCTCACTCCATTGCCTGTGAGGGAAAGGGAAGAAAGGAGTGAAGAACCCACTCTGGCTGAGCTTAGGAAAGAGGTGACTGACCAAAAGAAACCTAAAACCAAGTTAAGGAAATCAGAGAAGTCTGTGGCAGCAAAAGAGACACCTAAATCATCAGCGCAGGAAACTCCTAAGCCATCATCTAAAGAGACACCTAAATCATCAGCAAAGGAAACTCCTAAGTCATCATCTAAGGAGACACCTCAGTCATCAAAGCAGAAGATCCAGAAAAAGAAGGATGAAGCTAAATCAAGTGAAGTTGAAAAGATTTCAAGGGTGAAAACTAGAGGTCAACTAAACAAAGAGAAAGGTAAGTCAATTACTGTGGAAGAAAGCCCTATTTCAAAAGCCAGTTTAAATGACTTACTTGAAGCTATTGAACTTGAGCAAGATCAGCCTATACAGATTGAACCAATAGAGTTTGAGCAAGATCACCCAGTGCAGCCAATGCATATTGACCTCACTCAATCTTCACCCGAAAGTTCTAAAAAACCAAGAGCTTCAAAAAGATTGAAATTTGAAGAGCCTAGTAAAGAATATGCTTTCAAGCCACGTAGACCAGTCACAAGAAGACAAATGAAAGAAGTGGAGAAAGCGCAGAAAGAGAAGGCACCTTTAAAAGTGCCTAGTACAGATGTACTTGAGGTTTTGACTAGAACAGTTCAAGCAGCCAAAAGTGAAAATAAGGGTAGTAGGGTCATCATCAGCCAAGGTGGAAATGTCATTGCTATCAAGCAACAAGCAGGAACAACACAAGAAGAAGTGCCTCAGTGTTATAGACATTTTTGTGCCTCGCATCATGGAGCATGAAATGTCGATAATTACAGGGATCCTCAGTCCCTAAACATGTTGTTCTTACCCCTAAAAGAACAAGGTCATCAAACAACAGCACTTCCAATCAGTTCTCCACCTGAAAACACTTCAAAACAGGCTTATTTTGGATCATGTCAGCTGCTCCACTGAGCTTCTGCGCTGGAATGCAACTGTCCCTCCTTGTACCTGCGCTGGAAGTCAAAGTTAATGAAGGCTACCTGCACTGGGCGAGATTGGCCAAGTGGCACAGTCATCCTGCAAGGTGTCAACTGCCCAGGAAGCTTCCAAACTGACACTTGGTTCATCAGATTCGCCTTGTGATGAGTAAGAGGTACTTGATCACCATGTGTAACCAAGGATCTCCAAGTGGACTCAAGAACTGAAGATTAACTGAAGAGGGAGAGGATACAAGGCAGCTTCATGTCAGTCTCAAGCTGACTCATCCTCTCTTCTTCTATCCTATATATAGAGCTCTTCTATGAGGTCTAAGGAGGCTGGAATTTTGTGTAAAGCAAGGAGGTGCTGTTGGATTACAGTTAGAGCTATTGGGTGATTGTTTTACTAGAGGTGAAGAGGAGAGTTCTTGCTGCTGGGGAGGTGCTGCTGGATTGGAGCCATCATTGGTTGTAACCTTCTCAGAACCCTGTTACTTCTATCAATAAAGTTTTGCATGTTCTCCTATATACTTGTATTGCATTGATGTATTGTATTTACATGTATATTTGATTCATCCTAATCCATGCTTCAGTTATGAGTACATGTATCTTGTAGTTTGCTCTCTTGTTTTGTGCAGGATCTGTGTGTAGCTGGACCGGCAAAGAGAGCAAAGAGCTGGGAACAAGAGACAAAGAGAGGGGACAAGGATCGACTAAGCGAAAGACACCAGGTTGGTTAATCTTTTCATCCTTCTCTCTGTACTTTCATAAAGGAAAACATCAAAGCTTTTCTTTCAGTTGTTGCTAAAGACTGTCACCTTTAGAGTAGGGATAGGGTCATCCGCATCGGATACTTTTCCCCACAACACTCAGATTAAAAATGTTTCTAAGGAAAGGGCAGTGAGATATGCAAATTATAAAAGGGCTGTGATAAAAGGCAGAACAAGTTTAATGAGCCAAACTGACTCAGTGTCTGATGCATATGTGTGGACGGTGCCAGCTCTGAAGCAGGCAAAAATCATGAAACAGATGAATGCAAGCTTAAGAGCAGAAAACAAGGTTTTGAAGGAAGAAATTAGCATTTTGAAGAAGAAGCTAGGTAAACTAGCTGATTAATCCAAGGGGAAATTTGCTTTTCAAGTTTTGATAAATTTTGGCTGTCATCATTTCGAAACTTTTTTGGAGCCCTTACACCTGTACAAAATAGCTGAAGAAATCACGGAGTTAAGTCATCAGTGCTTTAAAGGTCATATGCTTTGTTTTGATTACCTACAGCAGTTTCGTAGCGCGCTACGAAACTGCTGTAGATGACTGTTTATGTGAAAAAAAATGAAATTGATGCTGAGATCAGCAAATCTTAAAAGGGGTGACTCGAGGCCAGCATGGAGATTATACAAGGCTATCTAAGCATTCAAAAGGTGACAGGTGTGAGTATGTTAGGAAAAGGTGAAATTTTTGTCTTTTGTTAAAGTCTTCCTAAAATCACTTTATATCCGAATTATTAGGGTTCTGGTAGGGTTACCGAGATTTTGAGTGGTACACCTGTTCAGTTTATAAGGTGGCCAGATCATAAGGTTTCTTGCATCATGCGTGATTATTAGAGGATTAAATGGCTTGAAGCATAATCTTTTAATGCATGAAGACTAATGGGAGGCAGAGACCATGAACATAGGGCACAGATTCTTATCAGTTGATGAGTCATCCACATATCAAGCATCCGAAGCTGCTCATTCAGTGAATGTTCTTCCAGCATGTCTTGGCTATTATTGAAGTGATACAGGTGTCAAATTTCAAGAAAGCATCAATGCACACGAGGAGATAGACTTGGAATTTCAATGGGAATGGAACTCTCTGTTTTCACAGCGCAATACCTTTGTAATTAATTAGTTTGTTTAGATATGGATAAGACAATTAATGATAGGATTTCGAGCTCCCTTCATGCTTGTTGAGGAGTCTCAGGTAGTAGTATTTTGGTTTTCCTATATATAGAAATGACTCTGATGTAAAAAAGGTTGGACATTTTATACAAAAACAGAGTTATTTGGGCCAATGTAAGACTTGTTACAGTAATAGTAAAACAGTGGTTATTTCTTCTCAAGATTCTCAATGGATTATTTTGTTCAAATATGATGGTGGTGTTTTATCTTATATGTTCTTTTACAGCCTTGTTATAGCACAATCACTCAGAATTCATATCTTATGCTCTGACTTCCTGTGTGTTTGGCAAGCTGTGGTTTTCGTGAAGTATGTTTGAACATTTAATGCAAAGAGCCTTGACTTCCAT
Organism: Pinus tabuliformis; assembly: GCA_031772625.1. Taxonomy (NCBI): domain Eukaryota; kingdom Viridiplantae; phylum Streptophyta; class Pinopsida; order Pinales; family Pinaceae; genus Pinus; species Pinus tabuliformis. The sequence continues at coordinate 385,261,185 of CM062812.1, read as the reverse complement.
GAAATGACTATGTTTTTTGTTTACTTAGTGTGTGAGACTCCATAGCCCAATGAGGACCAATTTGATATGTATCCAACCAGCTTTTGTTTTCATGAATGAGTGAAGAGTTAGCCATCTGTTGTAGTGAAGGATTTTTATCAAAAGTCTGTGAGAGAGCCCTCTCTGACCAAAGAGGCTAATCTTTGGTCTAAAGTCTGGTTGAAAGAGTTACATGAAATCTTGCTTGGTTGCAGCCCTTAGTAGTGATTTTGTGATAACACACATGATCAAACAATACCTACTACCTCTGTTGCCAATAGTAGAATTGTGGAAATTGAACCAGGAAAGACCTTAAACATTAATGCCAACCTCACCTCCGAACAAGAGAATAAGATCATCCAATTATTGAGGATATATAAAGAAGCATTTGCATGGGACTACCCTGATATGAAAGGAATTGATCCCCAATTATGTACACACCTCATTTACATAGAAAAATATGTGAGACCTGTTCACCAGCCTCAAAGGAGACTTAATCCTCATCTAAAAGATGTGATGAAAGCCGAACTTCAAAAACTTTTAGATGTCAACTTCATTTACCCTATCTCTGATAGTAAACAGGTCTCTCCACTTGTGGTGGTGCCAAAGAAGAATGGGAAGTGGAGGATTTGTGTAGATTACAAAGAGCTAAATAAAGCAACACAAAAAGACCACTTCCCTCTTCCATTCATTGACCAAGTATTAGACACTTTGGCAGGAAAGAAATTATTTTCTTTCCTAGATGGCTTTAGTGGATACAATCAGATTTAGATTGCCCCTAAAGACCAAGACAAAACCACTTTTACTTGTCCTTGGGGAACATTTGCCTATAGAGTTCTACCTTTTGGCTTATGCAATGCCCCTGCCACATCTCAAAGGGCTATCCTCAGTATTTTTGCAGACTTAATAAATGAAGGACTTGAAGTATACATGGATGACTTTACACCGTACGGAGATGATTTTGATCCAGCATTGGACACACTGGAAAAAGTCCTACAACACTGCATTGCTACCAGGCTTTGTTTAAGCCATGAAAAATGCTATATGATAATGACTGAAGGAATTATTATAGGACACTATATCTCAGAAGCCGGCATTCAGGTAGACCCAGCCAAAATCCAAATAATTTTGCTAATTCCCACTCCTACCACTCAAATGGAGGTACGCAGTTTTCTTGGATTTTCTGGTTATTATAGAAGGTTTATAGAACATTTTTCGCATATTGTTGCACCTATGTATGCATTAATAGGTAATGTTGACTTCCTTTAGACAAAAAAATGTGAACGTGCTTTCCAGGATCTAAAGAAACTTGTGTCCACAACCCCAGTCCTTCGAGGACCAAATTGAGATTTTCCATTTCAAATATCATCAGATGCCTCAGATACAGCCATTGGAGCAGTCCTTGGGCAGGAAGAGGATAAAAAACCATATGCAATCTATTATATTAGCAAAAATTCATCCCCTGCTAAATCGAATTATACTGTTACTAAAAAAGAATTTCTAGCTGTAATACATGATGTCAATAAGTTCAGGCATTACATTACTGGATATCCTATTATCTTGTATACAGATCATCCTGCCATAAAATATTTAGCAAACAAGCCCATCACAAATGGCAGAATAACTAGATGGCTGATTTTATTGCAGGAATTTGATATTACAATCAAGGATCGACCTGGAAAAGAAAATCCTGTAGCTGACTTTCTCTCGCGAATGCCAAAACCAATGGATGCAACAACAGTTGAAGATCAATTTCCAGATGAGCATTTTTTTGTTGTTGCCATTAAAATGCCCTGGTATGTTGATGTTTCCAATTACTTAGCAGTAGGTAAATTACCGAAACATCTAACCCCCAATGAGCGGAAACAAATTGTTTAGCGGAGTGCTCGATTTTCTTGGATTGGGGGCTACCTGTTCCACACAGGGGCAGATATGCACATTAGGAGATGCGTCCATCAGGATGAAATCTTTGACATTTTAAAAGCCTACCATGACGGACCATGTGGCAGACATTTCGCCGATCGTAGAACTGGGCATAAGGTGCTGCAAACAGGGTATTATTGGCCCACAATCTTAAAAGATGCAAAGAAGTTCATCCAAGCCCGTGACAGTTGCCAGAGAGTAGGATGCCCTGGTCAGTCCGATGAAATGCTCCTGAACCCACAACTAGTCATTAAACTATTCGAGCGATGGGCTCTCAATTTAATTGGACCAATTAACCCATCCTCGAACTAGAAAACATATATTTTGGTGGCAACAGAATATGTCACCAAATGGGTTGAAGCAAAGGCATTGCCGAGAGCTACAGAAGATTCTGTCATACAGTTGATATTCCATATATTTGTGCACTTGGCCTTCCAAGAGATATAATTACAAATGGTGGACCACAGTTTGTCGGTAACAAAATAGCTGCAACACTAAAAAACTATCATATCCAGCATAAAATCACTACTCCATACCACTCACAGGCAAATGTGTTGTTGGGAAAAGTATCCATTCGGAATGCCCCTATCCCACTCTAAGGTGTGATAGTGCCTTAGCAACAAACAAGGAAAACTAATTGAGTATTTCTTCTTTATGAAATGTAAATGAGGAGAAAGGATGTAACTAACCTGTGTCTTCCGCTAGTTTGTTGATCCAATCACTCCTCTCTTCAGTGGCTCTCAGCTCCTTGCTCCTTCACCAGCCCAGCTTCACTGAATTCCTGCAAGATCACAAGAGAGAGAAACTACACGGAGATATAGATATACATTCATAAAAAGCTCAAGATCAGATTAAGCTAAACATGTAAGCATAACAAAACATCATTGGTACACAGCATGTAGGAGAAACTCAAATAGTTTATTGATAGAATAAGAAAGTCCAAGAGGAGATACAACCAAGTGAGTTCCGATCCAGCATCTACCTCCCAGCAAAGGAATCCCTTCCTCTCCTCCAACAAAGCATAAATCACCCAATGTACTAATCTCAATCTCAAACCAACAACAATTCTCTGCAAAGTACAAAATTCTAGCCTCCTGAACCTCTGGGTGAGAGATCCATATATAGATGTAAGCAGAGAGGATGAGTCAGCTTATGTTTTGACTTGTGGCTTCTCTCTGTCAGTTCTTTCTTCCACTTGGAGGTTGAGAGCCTCTTACTCATCACTAGTCGAATTCATTGAGGCAAGTGTCATTGGAGAAGATTCTGGAAGCTTCCAGGGTCTTTCCACCTCGTTGAATGAGTTTGCCATTTGTCATTTCCCACTCAGCGCACCCTGGTAGTGCTTTTAGGTGCGTTGCAACACACTGAGCTAGTGTACTGGGGTGCACTGCAACGCAGGTAGCTAGAAGAGCTTTTGAATTGATCCTGATTTGACTGTTTTTGAGTTGTTTTTGGTGGAGAACTTCTGGGAGAAGCTGTCATTGGTTGACCTTGTTCCTTTAGGAACTGTAACAACATCTTTAGGGACTTTGGATCCCTTGAATTATGGACATTTCATGCTTATAGCTGTAAGGCACAAAAATGTCTATAACAGTTGCCCCCTAAAGTATGAGGCCGTTTATCGGGTGAAATGCTTTATTAGGAGGATCCGAAGTTCATTCAATGCTGGGAGGAGACCTGTAATAAGATACAATACAATACATTATTTTTCATACTGTTTTCATGATCTAGCTGAGGCGGGCATTACCATGCTCAACTTTATAAATTCATTTTTATGTACATAGGACAGACAATCGTCTGATGGTAGACTGATGATTCTGATGAAATCATCATCCTTTTGGTAGGATGATCATCTATTTTGCAATGCTGTACATGTCAATGTCTTTATTTTTCCTGAATATATATCGCAGCCTGGATGGATGAAACTAGATCTGGGGTCTTCAATCTCGCCCGATCTTCACTCTAAGTACAAGTAGATCCATGTGAGAAATGTTTTGAAGTCGAACATGGAAAGACATCGCTTGATTACCAGTCAATGATGTAAACTGTCAACAAGCGCGAGAGGAATCACCGATAATGGTAATGACCCTCAAGGTACTGCAGTACAATTCACGTGGTGTGAATAAAGGACTTGGCGTCGAACACCACGCAAAATCTTTCGGTCGAAGGTCATTGATGTATACCTGTCGCCGGAAGTGAGAAACTTGCCATTGAGGCATGCAAGCTTCAAAGTACTGAAGGGGTTGTTCCTAGATCAACTTCTTGGATAATGAGCTGATGTCGACAAGAAGCGATCCGTCAAAGGAGGGCCTTGATGTATCCCACATCAGTGACACGGAACGGAGCAAATGATTTTGATGGAGGTGAAAACGATCTGATGATATATGGTTCAGGGTGGCGGTCATGAAAGAATGAAGTATAATGTATGGTAGTGGATGGGACACGGTTGACTTCTCTGGATGACTTCTCTTGAACATATCGGCGACACTTATTTGATGGATGGGTAGCATTTACCCCAAAGGTGGATGGTATGGCAAGACCATGGTGATGTGACCGGTGAATGAAACAACCCAACCCGACTCAGGTATGGAGTGGAAGTGTCATGTTCAAGAGCGACTTGCTACCAATAAAAGTTCTTTGAGTTTCTTCCCATTTTTCCCCAGTCATTGCTGACCAATACCTCTTTATTTTTGTCAAGCTTGAGGAGGATAACATATGCTTGTTCTATAATTTTCCCTTCGGGAAAACCCATCGCTATGTTTTAACGAGCCTAGCGACAGTGAAACTCGTTCTCGTCTAAAGACAAGTTTGTCGCTATTAATGTTTTTTTTAACGAGTCTAACGACAAAGATAACTCGGTCCTTTTCATTTTTAGAGAGTCTGAAAAGGTACGTAAAGTTAACTCCAAAAGTTCCTTCTTCGTCATCTAATCCCTTAAGTCCGAAAAAGTATAAAACAATACAGAAGGGATGAGTTTTTGATAGTTTTAACGAGCCGAAGAAAACAAGCGCTCGATCTTTTTGTGCAATAATCCCTCAGGTCCAAAAAGATTAAAATCTAGAGGAGGGATAGCACTTCCGGTCGCTTTAACGAGCTGGAAGGCCAAAACTCGGCAATCTTTTCATATTTTACGAGTCAGATGAAAAGAGCTTAAATAAGACTCATCTTTTGAGGAACGAGTGATAAAACGGGTAGCAGCTGATTCCAGGTAAGGGTTGGAATTTTCCAATCACGGCAGTGTCACAAGGATGGCTAGTGAAATCACTCTTCGCAGCTGTTCCTAAAAATGGGTAAACAATCAAATGGAGCTGAATGATCGGCCAATGGAAAAGTGGAGGTGAAGGTGCAAACACGACCAAGGCTTTAATGGCTGATAATGTTACATTCGCGGTGGTTATTTACCGGAGGATAGTTCATTTTTTAACGAGCTTAAACGCGGGTTGAAACACTTGCTCGATACTATGTTTATTTTTTAATGAGCATGAACTATGTGCTAAAATTGCTCGATCTTATGTTTATTTTTTAACGAGCATGAACTATGTGCTAAAACTGCTCGATGCGGGTTTATTTTTTAACGAGCTTGAACCCTGCGGTAACACTGCTCATGGCGGGTTTATTTTTTAACGAGCTTGAACCCTACAGTAACACTGCTCGTGATAAGTTTGCATGCCCCCAGCATAATAACGCAAATCAAGGTGCATGCCCCCAAGCTTTATTGCATTCAAGTTGGTGGTTGGAATGAAGGTTTACCTTTGAGATTTGAAAAGGGGATTTGTTTCATTTTTTTAATGAGGTTGACACAGTAAAAGAACTATCCTCATGACTCCTTGTTTCATTTTTTAACGAGGTTGACACGAGATAAGAACCATCCTCGGAGCCCACTGTATTTACAGTATTTGATAGAAAATCAAAAACTGAAGGATGATAAAGGTCATCTTTAGTATCTTCTCCACAATCTGGGAGAAGGGAACGATTGTGGGAATCATTCCATGGCGCCCCATCAATTACCATTGATTGAATGATTCCTCCGTTTGTAGAATGTACAAGTGACGAAGGATTTGAAGAGGTGCCATTTTCCTTAGACCTATCTATCCAAACACTCGATGAGTGTTGATTTTGGTTTGCCCCCCAGGCCAAGAAAATTGATTGCTACAATATTTCTATTAGGGCGATGATCCATGCTGACAAAATGTTTAGGAATCTTCCGAATCCATTAGATATAGAAGATTTCATATTGCAGGTTTCTACTGTGGCCACTTTCGCCAGATTACTTGGAGGCGGTAGGGCAAAAGTACCCATTAAGGCAGGGTCTTTTAGGAGGCCTATTCCAATATTTTGAAGTGGATGATCGCTTCCACGGATCATTGGAATGCTTCCCGTAACTTGTGAACTGTTGGGGAGAAATGTTTGTTGGTCGATGATTGTAATTCTTCCTTGAAAGGGAAATGAAATCTTCCTGAAGTAGGTCGACACAACTGCGGCCATGGCATATATCCAGGGCCTTCCCAGTAGGATGTTGTAATCGAGGTTTCTGTCGATTACTTCAACATCAACTTCTACTGTTTTGCCCCCTAGTTCAACTTTCAAGTTACTTAAAATCCCGTATGGAGTGTATGATCGTCCATCAAATGCTTTTATCATTGTTGGAGATCGCGACAAGGGTGGTGAGCCTAAATTTTTCCAGCAACTCATCGACATAATGCATGTGGATGCCCTCTCATCAATAATTGTTCGATGAACAGTTTTTTTGAGGGCTTTCACTTGAATAAGGAAAGCTAGTTGAGCTGGTAATTGAGGGTCATATCCTTTATGATCAAAGGCCACAAGATTGGAATCTATTGGGCCATTCCCACCTATTGCTGATAATGAAGCTTTCTTTTGGGAGGGGCAATTTTGCGGTACCTCAAGTGTCGACATAGCGGATGGCGATTGGGCCAAGTCCTCTACTATATTATAATTCTGTGCTACTTTTGCACTAGGATTAAATGTCAATTTGTGTACTACTCCCTTTGGAGACTTTATCATTGGTTCAACTTCAGTCAAAGTTGTTGTCGAACTACCAGGTTCTTCATTAGCCTTGTTATTCGACAGCCGTGGATTCTCGTAATCTTTATTCCTTGTGAAAGCATCATTTTGATGCTCTGAGATAGACAACATAAGGACTTGGGATCGAGAAGCATTTTGATTAGCAACCAGTTTGGTTCCCGGGTTTGGAAACGGATCAGTTAATACTGCTGAGGTTTTTGAACTCTTAAAGAGTTTCTTAACTTCAGCGTTATGTGGACAATCTCTCGTCTAATGATCCTCATCGCATATATGACACGCCACAGGGGGTTTCCTTTTCCCAGAAGTGTTTTTAGAAGCTTTATCATGCTTCTTTTTTCTCCCTTTCTTTCTCTTCTTGCCCCCTGGTTGTTTCAATTGTTTGCCCTTACTGGCATTTACTTCCGAGGCGAGAAGTTCGTCTATTGCATTTTGATCTAAAATCTTACGGGCTTTTTCGGACGTAGCCTTTGTCGATTTCGCGTTTGTCGTGCCAATCATGCCACCGCCGGCGTGAGAGTCATTGTTTGATTTAGGAGGAGGAGGAATTGAGAATTCCGGTCTAGGGGCGTCAGGTATTTTGTCGTAGAGTGTGCCAGACTGAGTATAGACCAAGTCCAGATATTGCGCACGAGCGATGACTTGCTCTTCCGTTACGACTCCCCCCTTTGCCACATCTTTTGTGATTGTAGGAAGTAAGGACTTGATAAACCATTCAGCTAATAGCTGATCGGGAACGTACGTTTTTACCATCCTACGACAACGTCGCCACTCATGTATATGATTAGATATGTGAGTGGCCGTTGTTTGTTTGAAATTGGTAAGAAGTTTTGTTCCCGTTTCGTACCTTATTGGTAACTGAAAATGGGTTAAAAAGGTTGTGGCTAAGGTACTGAAGTTGCGAACGAAGCTCTAGGCAATTCGATGTACCATTTTGCCGCCGGACCCGTTAACATCCTCTGAAAGAGGTGAAGTCTTATCGAATCATCATTTAGGGTGTTTGATGAACACCACAGATGAAATGTCATCACATGATTCAACGGATCTTCACCCGGATTTCCATTAAATTTAGGAATATCTGACGGAAGTTTATGCGGAATCGCTGGCCACTAAGGGGCATACGCAATTGGATCATTCGTCAGCCGGTTTAGATCTTGTAATTCTAGAGTTGCTGCAAAGGGCAACTGTTGATTTAGGTTAGGCGAAGCATACCCAGGATAAGACGGAATCGCCTGAGCAATGGGTCTTTGCATACCAGCATAATGTATTTGATGTTGGCAACTTTGAAAAGGTTGATGGGCATAACCATCATAATATGGTTGTTGATAACCGCTTTGGAAATGTAGTTGCCCATTACTTACAAAGAATTGTTGCTCAGGTCCTTGATATGATTGCTGGAATTGTGGTTGTTGAGATTGAACCAGCCCTAGTTGTTGGACCATTTGCTATTGTCCAATACTGGATGATTGACCAAGATGAGGAGTCATAGTACTTGTTTGAGCCTGAGCCGTTCCAAATAAGGAGGCACTAACCTGAGATTGTGATTGAGTTGTCGAGACAAGAGGTTGTTGTATTGCAACCTAAGAAACTTGGGGTTGACATACAACAGGTAGCGCTTGTACTTGCGACACAATCACCATACCAGGTATAGTGGGAATATTCGACACAGGGTGGACTGGTTGCATTGAATATGCAACCCTTGGTTGCTGAGGCAGTATTGGTACCCAACCGCTGGATGTAATTCCAGTTTGACTTGAACTTTGTTGTAAACTCCCATATGGTTGTTCTCCGGGAGGGAACGATGAAAAGGCATACTGCCCTCCATATGGTGGAAATCCAGTACTTAAAGGGTAGATTGGCCTTTGAAGACACATTGGATCAATTTGTTGAGTTTCAACATAAGAAATACCAGATGGTAATCCGGATGAAGAAATAGGAACTAACCATGTCGTCGAAGCAGTCCCTGATGGGACTCCGACTTGTTGTTGATAACTTGCCGGGACAGATGGTATACCATTGAACATCGTTGGAGTAGTAGTAGGAGGCTGTGCCACTGCTGTGTCAGACGACACAGTCCTGGATGTCGATGGTTGTTCAGACATTTGGAGTCTATCCAAAAGATTTCCTAGTGATTCCACAGGAACTTCCGCTGGTGGTAGACCAACTTCTGATGTCGAAGGAAATAGAGTGACCCCGACTCCAAAATGTGTTGGAGTACTTGCTTGCGAATCTTCTACAATTTCCTCTATCGCAATCAAACCAGGTGGAAGGGGAAGACCGTCAGGTTCGTAAAATATTTCTGGTGCCGAAGAAGGGGTTGAATCGACAGCGACAGATGTTTGAGGAGCAAGACTTTCTGAACCAGTTGTAGATGGAACTGGTTCAGTAACACAAGTGTTTTCCCTCAGACTAGGATCAGTATCACTGTCCCTCTTTGGCTGTTGAACTTTTTCTATAGAGGCAGGGTTTCCAGAAATGTTTGGAGTAACCGGAATCTCAGATGTTGTTGGAACACTTGTTCTAACTTTGATAGGAGATTTCGAACCGGTTAAACGAGTCCGCTTTGTCCGTACTGTTTTCGATTCTGAAGACAAAGACGGTTGACTCGTAAGCCTCCGCGAACGACGGGGTTTCAATTGACTTTCTTCCACGATTGCGGATTACTCGATCAACCAAAATACAAAAAGGGGAAAAATGTTTCCGAATTAAATGAATTTTAGACGGTTTAAACACAACTTTCTTTTTCAACTTTAAAGAGTCGAGAAAAAGCAAAAGATGACTCTAGTCGCCTTCGATGTTTTAACAAGCCCGAAGTGACAAATGCTCGGATGGACTTTTTCCGTTATAGAGTCTGAAAAAGGCCAAAAGGAACTGCTCTGGAGTTCTAGGTAGAGGGTGTGCCAAACTTTTCGCAAAACCAAAGAATACTTTTTGAGGTACGGGTGGTCAATCTTCCCGAATGCTGTGTTTAGTGCATTGCGATCAGTAGGGCGGCCGACACGGCTTCCTAAGGATAAAGGTTTTATGCCTATAGGGGTCTCCCAATATATACTCGACGGTACGTGGGAGCACAATCCGTACTGGCGCTTATCGTCTCTCAGGAGGAATCACCCAACCATCAGTGAGGCGACCAGTGACCAGGTTTTACGACGCCAGAACACGTCTCTATCCTAGACCTCTATGTTGTGTGTTAAGTTACAAAGCGTTGTTAAGTTCATTCAATTTATTTTAGGTTGATCTTTCTTAGAAGTTTTCCTTTTTGGATCACCACGAGATGTATGATACAATTCCTAAATGCAGTCTAAAGATGATAAGCAAGCTTTTATATCTTTTCAACAATGAAAATCCTAGCTACAAGGGGAAAAGAAAGACACAATCCTTTCTCAAAGAGCATAGAGCACACTGTAAATGCACTTTTCCCTAAATCAACATACAAACTGTCAAAATGCAAATGCACATATGCATGTATTTGTTTTCACTTTCTTAATATTGATGCCTAAAAAGAAAGCTGTTGTACAAATTTGAATTCGATTTCAAGTGAAAAACACAAACAAGCTTCTTTCGAAATCAAAAAGACGATTACGACACTTTATGATTTTGATGTAAATACTTGTTTCGACACTAGAAATGCATAAATTCAAACCAAACGACAAAAGAAAAAGTTAAATCAACTGTGAACAGCAAACAAACTCACTCCTAAGATCAAAATGACACTTACAACAGGTCTAGATCTAAGGGTGATAGTATGACTAGTTTACTTTTGTGATGGGAAACTGCAAATGATGTAACAAATACACAAAGAAAAAATACAGTTTCTTTATACAACTGAGGTGGAATTGAGGCAAAGAAAAGGGGTTTCAGATAGGTACACACACTGATAACAGGCTGCAAAAAACATAGATAAAACTGAGCAAAAGGAAGTAGGGAACCACAGCTGCACAAGGAAAATGTTGATCAGCGCACCCCCAGCACAGAGAAACTGAACTTCAGCACAGGTAGCCTTCACGAGACCTGCGTTGAAATGCAGAACCTCTTCACAGAGTCTGCGCTGAAGCAGAAACGAGAGTTGTTTTTGGGTTCTGGGTCACGGTTTGCAGTTTAATCTACAGTTTTTGGCCGGATAAAAGCTATCAATTAGGTACAATTAGAGGAATGATTTAAAGGAGGACTAAGATCTATCACAAAGGGCTGTTAGAGCACTTGTGGATCAGCTGTTCAGATCATAAAAACAGGCCCAGTGAGTGGACTAGAGTGGCAGATCTCTACTTTGCATTTGTAAATGGCAAATGCATTTCGATTCGGCACTCCTGCGTTTATGAGAAGAACAACAATAGAAACACAAATAGACTAACAAGATACGTTCCCCAGTGGAGTCGCCAATTTGCTGTTGGGAAAAGTATCCATTCGGAATTCCCCTATCCCACTCTAAGGTATGATAGTGCCTTAGCAACAAACAAGGAAAACTAATTGAGTATTTCTTCTTTATGAAATGTAAATGAGGAGAAAGGATGTAACTAACCTGTGTCTTCCGCTAGTTTGTTGATCCAATCACTCCTCTCTTCAGTGGCTCTCAGCTCCTTGCTCCTTCACCGGCCCAGCTTCAACGAATTCCTGCAAGATCACAAGAGAGAGAAACTACACGAAGATATAGATATACATTCATAAAAAGCTCAAGATCAGATTAAGCTAAACATGTAAGCATAACAAAACATCATTGGTACACAACATGTAGGAGAAACTCAAATAGTTTATTGATAGAATAAGAAAGTCCAAGAGGAGATACAACCAAGTGAGTTCCGATCCAGCATCTACCTCCCAGCAAAGAAATCCCTTCCTCTCCTCCAACAAAGCATAAATCACCCAATGTACTAATCTCAATCTCAAACCAACAGCAATTCTCTGCAAAGTACAAAATTCCAGCCTCTTGAACCTCTGGGTGAGAGATCCATATATAGATGTAAGCAGAGAGGATGAGTCAGCTTATGTTTTGACTTGTGGCTTCTCTCTGTCAGTTCTTGCTTCCACTTGGAGGTTGAGAGCCTCTTACTCATCACTAGTCGAATTCATTGAGGCAAGTGTCATTGGAGAAGATTCTGGAAGCTTCCAGGGTCTTTCCGCCTCGTTGAATGAGTTTGCCATTTGTCATTTCCCACTCAGTGCACCCTGGTACTGCTTTTAGGTGCGTTGCAACGCACCGAGATAGTGTATTGGGGTGCACTGCAACGCAGGTAGCTAGAAGAGCTTCCGAATTGATCCTGAATTGACTGTTTTTGAGTTGTTTTTGGTGGAGAAATTCTGGGAGAAGCTGTCATTGGTTGACCTTGTTCCTTTAGGAGCTGTAACAACATCTTTAGGGACTTTGGATCCCTTGAATTATGGACATTTCATGCTTATAGCTGTAAGGCACAAAAATGTCTATAACAAAATGGTCAAGTAGAAAGCAGCAATAAAATAGTAGAAGCAATCTTAACCAAAACCATTGCATCACACAGACACGATTGGGCTGCAAGACTACCAGAAGCCTTGTGGGCTTACAGAACAACATGGAGAAGCACCACTGGCTGCTCACCTTATCAATTAGTGTTTGGAAAGAAACCCATCTTTCCCATAGAATTTGAAATCCAAACATTGGAAACAACACAAGAAGTTGGCTTAGATCTAACTGAGGCACAGATTAATTGATTACAGCAGATCAATGAGTTGGATGAAATTAGGCTCTCTGCACTTCAAAACACTGCATTGATCCAACAACAACGAGCTAAATGGCATGATTCTCTCATTAAAAATAAAGTCTTCTGAGAAGGAGACTGGGCACTCTTATACGATTCCAGGTTTCCGGACTTTCTCGGAAAACTTCAGACTCATTGGCTAGGGCCATATGAAATCCAGAAGGTACATGAAAATGGTACTCTTACTCTAATCACTATTGACGGTTCTAGATATGCCTTCAAGGCAAATGGCCACCGAGTTCGACTTTATCGCAAACCACTTACTCGGGAGTCCTTCTGCCAGCAAATACGCGAAGACTCTGACATGAAAATTTTGGGGGAGGAAGAGAAGTCTTCCTCACCTGTGATCCATTAAGTGATTCATCTCTTTTTACACTTTGTACATAATTTCTTTGTTTTGTTATATCATTTTCTGTACATATTTTTTGTATTAGCACTTTGTTGTTACTTTTCGAAGCAGCAACAATTCTATTGTTTTTGCTATTCCTTTTTCCAAAGGGACGACATTTTGTTTTCCTGGTCCTTTTCGAAAGGAACAACACCTTTTGGAACAACCATTCATTTTGCTTTAATTTTGTTGTTCTTTCTACCTTGTTTTCTGTTGTTCCTTTTCCAAAGGAACAACACTTTTCCTTCTTTTTTTTGTTTTTCCTTTTCCAAAGGAATGGCATTTTTCATTTTTTCTATTCCTTTTCCAAAGGAATGACGTTTTGGTTGTTTGCTGTTCCTTTTCCAAAGGAACATAATTTTTGATTTTCTTGCTGTTCCTTTTCCAAAGGAACAACATTCGCAATTGCTGTTGTTCCTTTTCCAAAGGAATGACATTTGTGTTTTCCGTTGTTCCTTTTCCAAAGGAACAACACTCTCGATTTTTTTGTTCCTTTTCCAAAGGAACGACATTGGTGTTTTCTGCTATCCCTTTTCCAAAGGAACAACACTTTCGGTTTTTGCTATTCCTTTTCCAAAGGAATGACACTTGCATTTTTCTGTTGTTCCTTTTGCAAAGGAACAACTCTTGTATTCTTTTGCTCTTCCTTTTTGAAATAACAACATCCTCGTATCCCTTTTACTTATGCTTCTTCCCCTTGCTGTGATAATTTAAGGACGCCTACTATTCCTTCTGTTTCAAGTCTTTTGGAACACAGCTATGCACTTATGCAATGGATACAAAACCACAGCATAATGAAATCAGTAAATTATATAAAATTGATATTTTTACAAGAAATTGCTCTGAATTGGTAAGAGGACAAAGGGAAGGACACACTTACCCATTATTTTTGCTGCCATTGTTCCACTAATTCTGATTTGATTGGTTATCTTTATCATGTTGGTTCCTTTTAAATTCTCATAATCTTCTTTGATTATTATTCAGGAATAAGAACAAAGGGTTTATATGTTTCTATTGAGATGTTAAGACTTCTTCCACCATTCCTACTCTTAAGGAGTGTTGAACCACCCTTAGTCTATAAATGGGAAAGTACTTTATGAAAGAGAAAAAGAGAAAAATGCAGGATAGGGGGTCTCATCAAGAGCCAACCTATCATGATCATAGGGAAGAAAGTGAAGTGGCATTCCCACTATGGCCACCACACCAGGGATATGGTCAAAACGGTACATCAAATAAAGAACCCTTGGAACATGAGGTCTCATCATGAGCCAACCTGCCCACCTTTCACTCCTTCCTAGTGAATGGAATTATGGCTAACTGGTCACCAAGCCATCATAATGACCTACATTTTGACATCTCACAACACTTCCTAAGCATACACAAAGGATCAGGGTTCTATGGGTGAAACAAACAACTCTGCCAAGGTTATGGACACCTATCGACAACAGAGCTCTGTTAATGGTATTGAAGTCACATTACTTATACACCAATAGGTAATCATCAACACCCTTCTATCTCTTATACCTTTCTAATAAATCACATAAGAATATGTATATTATTTCCCAAACCATAAACACATGTAAATCTATTATCGCCAATCATGAAAGAAAAGTTGACAATGACCGCATTATACTCTGTGTGCACGACAGCTATCCTATCCTCCTAGCCTCGCGTTATATCACAACAGTCTCTTACTTGTTAAGTGATCTGACTATACACCTTGATTTCGGTAATTTGCTACCTTTGTGGCATGTTTCCATACGTTGTTCCTTTATGACTCTGTCCCAGGGCAGATCAGCACGCCGCTCCCTTATTTGACGGCCAAGGATGGCCTATCACATTGCGGGGGGGGGGGTTAGCCTCATCATTTGCTGGTTTACGTGTCAGAATACTATTTGGGAAATTGTGTACTTGGGAATAGCAGGGCTCAACGGTATATTATTTTTAATTTGCATGGATTGTTGTTCCTAAGCCATTTCCATAGTATTCTCTATGGCAATTAGTAAAATTTCTTTAGGATTTGAGCGAGTCCTATGTTTTGTTAGTCTCTCTTTGTTTTAACAGTTTGAACAGCTTGCTGTTCCATTTCCATTTCTGAGATTTTACAGGGAAACCAAAAACATGGGAGGAAGATCAATTCGGAGAGAACCACAGGTATTGACAGTCTCTGATGCTGCATGGGAAATCTTGGAAAGAGCAGGTTGGTTAACTTATCTCAATCATTTACGGGAATCTAGTGAAACCATAGCAATAGAATTATGGCAGAACTTGCAAGAAGATCACTCCACAATAAGGGGGAGACACATAGCAGTCACCGATGACATAATTGCAGAGGTCTCGGGACTGCCAGCCGTAGGACCTGTGTGGACGTTAAAGAAGGAAAGTCTGCAAAAGGTTATAAAAACCTTCCAGGATGATGGCTAGAACCTGACAGTCAGAGGAAAGGGGGTTCTACCAGCAGCATTAGGAGAGCCATGGGCAGAATTGGCAAATACTATTCAGAGCTACATCACCTGTGAAGGTAGGAAAGACGTGGTATGACCACAACACCTTAAACTTTTAGTCGTATTAAAGTAGAAATTCTCTGTAAACTTACCTGCATTTTTAAATTCATTACTTCATGATCTTGCCCAAAGCATGAAAAAGGCACAACATGTGGAATCAGTTGTAAGTCACCATGGGTTGATACAGTTGATATTAGTCATAGCCTTGCCTAGCAACAGAGTAGCTGGGAAGTGCTAATTGCCATGATAGATGGGGGATTGACTATGCCATCCCCAAAACGTAAGCATGCCACCAGTACACCAGATCGCCCATTAAAATGAAGGAAATTAGTCTGATTAGCACGGATTAAAGGGAGGCTGGAAAAGTCCCAAGGGGATACCAGCCAACCAGTAGAAATATACGATTCGGGGGATGAGCAACCCCCTCAATTAGAAGGAGAAGAAAATGAGAAAGGAATACAAGGACATGAGGAAGAAGAAATGGAGAAAGAAATTGAGCAACCTGAGCAGGAGGAGGAAACAGAGCAGCATGAAGGCAACCCATTGACAAATTCATTGAGAGAAGATGAATTGGCCAAAATTTTGGCCAATATAGGTGAATATGCCCAACCTCTCAGCCCACCAGACCTCCATGTTGAAGAAGAACCAAAAGAACACTCTGCTCCAGAAAAAAATGCACCCGAAGAATTACATGACGACGAGGTAGAAAAGGAGAATGAGCTTGTTCATGATGAAAGTATGACAGGAGAGAAAAGTGGTACAGAGGAGGAACAATCGGTTCCTAGCCAGACTACACCGGAAGAAATTCAGGAAGAAGAGGAGGTGGAAAAAGAGGTCACCTAGGAAATAACAAAGCCAGCTAGGGTTTTCACTCCTGAGCAACCCGAACAGAGCAATGAAGGAGTACCCTAGGAAGAAAACAGGAAATTGGCCAAGATAACAATCCAAACGCAAGTAAACAAACAATTGTTCCTTCTAAGGAAACAAAAGAAATTAAATGATTGTGAAAGGAAGAGAAAACATTGCTAAATGTGATAGCCCGACTTCGGCAACAAATTAGGGTTTTGAAAACAAGAAAAAGAGTGAAAAGGACTTCGGGGGTAAGACATGCAACCATTCAGAGGACTCAAGTCCAGCATGCTGTTTAAAACCCTGTTGAAAACCAGCCTGTTGTTCAAAACTTTGTTGAAGTCTAGATTGCTATTCAAAAACAAAAGGAACAACATTTAGCTGTTACACATGTTGAAGTACAAGCAGATGGTATATCAACTGGAAATAAAGAAGTTCAGACAGAGGCACAACCCTCTGGAGAAATGTGAACCATGAACATAAGGCAACGCAATAAGAAGATTCAAGTGAACCTTCCACTCACCACTACTACGTCGGATAGTGATCCGAGGACCATAACCCTATGAGAGGGTTTGATGCAAGCTCAGCAAGCAGTTGAGAAACTCATAGAGCAAATGGTTCCTCGAGAAAGGTATGAGGAATTACAACAACAGTTAAGGAATGTCAATTTATCCGAAAGCCAGGCCTTTGAAGGATGGCGAAAGGAAGAAGAAAAAGTTGCAAAGGTAACTCGTAGGCTAGATATAGTTATCAAGCAGATGGATACCTTGTCCTCTTTATACACTGACATCCTAGCATGTACAGCCCCTGCTAAGAATTATGCCTTGTTTTTAATGGAACAATATTTGCAATTGAAAATAAAGGCTGTCAAAGTAGGAGCCTCTCTACAAATTAATACTATTGATGATTTTATAAGTTGTTGTAAGAATTATGGAGTAAAGGTTCAAAGGTTATTGTGTGAATTTTATTTGCATAACCTTGTGTTAGATCAAGAGACAAAACTAAACCTCGGCCCTTTCGTTGGGGATATTTAATTACGTGCATTTATTTCATTTGAGGTCAATCAAATTAAATGGCTTAAAGCCTATAATGCCTTCCAAAGACAAGAAAACGGATTAGACTTGTGGGTAAGAGCTGAGCCTAGGAATCCAGTACAGTTATGGGGGAAACATAGGAATATTATGAGGACTCCAGGCATGATTGAAGCATTAGGACCCATCCACATAGCAATCACTCAGCAAGGGATAAAATACTTTCTCACTATTAAAGACCTTGCCATTGATGCTGCTAAATTTCGATACCAGACTTCTAAACCGAATATTCAACTTAGGGAACCATTTAATTATGGGAATTTTAAGTTAGCAGCCGATCACTTTAACCTCTATGGCGAAATTATCTTGAGGGCAGGGCCATCTTGGTTAGGGTATAGGTTTCGGAGTCCGATTATTTGGCACCCTACACCCGGTTACCAAGCCTTGTATGAAATGTCGGAGGGTCAGATAGGCCATCTTTCTGAACACTTAGTTAGGCATCATGGCTGTAGACCTCCACATGAGATCCCATCTCCAGCCTACTCTCTCACTGCCTTACATGTCAACTACAATGTTTTCATGAGGACATGAAAAAAGGTAAGCAGGGGGGTGTGTGGAGTACGAAAGAAGGTATGTTTTTATTGATCATTTCGTCATCTTTTCTCTAGAATTTGTGATATCTTTGCATCTTGGACTAGGTAATTAATGAGAAATCATGATAAAATCTGTAAGATTTAAATGCAACACGAAAACACTAATAATTGCCATTTCTTATGCAGGAAAAGGGAAAAAATAAAGATTACTGTCCCAAGGAAAAAGACAAGGCCAAGCTAACTGTTGTCCCTCTGGCGGGAAACCATATGCAAACGAGGCAATCTAAATTAAAAAATCTCAGCCAAGGAAAGGAAAGGGAGATATCGAATTGGTGCAAGAAAACAACTGGATAATTGAGGATTAACAGTTTGGCGAATCCCTCAGGATCCTTTTATCCTAAGGGATCGTAGCTTTAACTATTTCTGTATCTTTGATATCTCCACTTCAACTGTTATAAAAAAGGGCAGCACTACTAACCCAGGAGAGGATCGACTGTTAATTTTTATGTACTCTGTCTTGTATTTGAACTTCGATCATCAACCGTCGTTAAGAGGTGTTTTGCTGTAATACTGCTTTAATGCGTTAATATAAAACTGGTTGCTGTTTCATCTGTGATTCTAGAATAACCTCAAGTGGTGTGTCCCTGGAGGCTAAGGGCCCGGCCCTGGTGGAACACTTGCTCCTGTAATATTAATTTTGGTTTATGCGTGGTTTTACTTATTAGCTTTGTTCGGTAATCTGATATGTTCTGTTATCTTACATCACAGCTCTGTTATGTTTTATTTATGCTAGACTGAGTAATATCTCTTTCTGAGACAGAAACATCATATTGACTCTACAAGGCATTACTGTTCCTATAATTGTTGATATGTTATTGTTGGTTTTTACAGAATACCGTTGATGTTCAATTACAGAGTAACTGTGCTGTAACATTCATATCGTTTTATTCATCTATGGTTTACATTCGATTGCAATTGTGATTCAACTGACATTGTCGTTCCCTTATGAATTACAATTATTATTCTTGATAACTAAGATTGATATTGGTGGTATCGAAATCAGATTACTATTCTT
Source organism: Pinus tabuliformis (assembly GCA_031772625.1). Lineage (NCBI taxonomy): Eukaryota > Viridiplantae > Streptophyta > Pinopsida > Pinales > Pinaceae > Pinus > Pinus tabuliformis. The sequence goes on along the minus strand of CM062812.1, from coordinate 385,242,032 downwards.
CTTAAGGCGTGTTGTGTGTGTTATTATCTTGAGTTACCATGCACTTGCATTTGGCTCTGAGTATTATGCAATGTTTCATTGATTTATCCTTAGAATAAGGATTGCTACCTGATTCCTGTAGGATACAATTGCTGCACTTATTTATGATTATTAAGGTGTTCATGAGTATTGTTTGTTGTTACACTTTCTAGTTGTTGTTCTATTTTCTAGTTGCTTTTCTATTCCATTCTTTAGTTGTTGTTACACTACTTAGTCATTGTTCCATTCCTTTATTATTTGCGTTATCATTGCTTTGGTGTGTAGGATGATCTACAACTGTAGTGAGCATTGGCATTTGTTGTCTAGCTCCCAGATTGACGATCTGTTCCTTGATTGTCTTTAATTACATCAGTTTACAGAGGGATGAGTTACTGTTACTAGACCCTTGACTGATAAATTGCCTAGTTCCTTGAATGCATGATTTCAACTTTAAGGTGCTTTACTGTAATTAGACCTTGTTTTGAGCATCTGTTTACTCTAGTATTTTGAGCACTATACTACTAGCATTACTCTGGCAAATGATAACCTCAAACTGAGACACTCTTTGAAATAAAAAATGTTCTTGGATTCAAAAACTAATGTGAGGTAACTAGAGGTGAAAAATACCCTTTTTACAGCTCGACACCACCTCTCTCTATCCTTTCTACTTCTAAAAATATTTCTTCTTTAGATGATGACAGCAAGGATGACAATCCTCCAACACCTTCTGAGGATCCTCTTCAACTCCTCAACTTCCAAAATGGGTTCATTCTACTCGGGATGCAGCAAGTGCTCTTGTAGGTGATCTTACTGATCAACGATACACACGTTCTCAGTTCGATAGAGCCTCTTCTGCTAGGTAAACTTGACTCAAGATAGAGTCAAAATTGACCAAGTTAAACAGTGATGGTTTTGGGGCACATGGTATTGTGCACTCATAGTATTCTGCCTGTGGTATTATATATAATGGAGCTTATAAAAGGCTGGAAGGATTTCATTGTAATGCAAGACCTGGAGGTGAGTGGTGAAGGCTCATTTGGTCAGATTGGCCAGGGTTTTGGCCAAGGATAATGAAATTTCATTATGGTTAGGTTTTTCCTCGGATTTGGGATTTTCCCGATAAACATTTGTGTTTATGTGCTTATGGTTGTTGTTGGTTATTTTTATATTTATTCCTATGCAGTAAATTTTTTAACAACTGGTATCAGAGCCAGATATTGGCTTCAAAGAGATTCTTTGATGCCAGGGGTTTATAGTGCCTGATGAGATCAATGCAGTTTTTTTCAGATCTGGGTCCAGAAAATAATGGTGGAACAATCGTACGTGAAAGAACCTCGAGGAGAATGTGCGGAAGATAGCGCCATAACGGCTGATTTTGTTCGGAGCTTTTTTCGTAGGGAATCGATAAGGGATATTTCCTGTCTGTTCTATGCCCTATTGAAAGATGGAGTAGGCGTGGGTTGCATGCAGGTCAGCAGAAGAAAATTGTTCGTTTTATGCTACATGAGGCCACCGATGCTGGAATCTACGAAGTTCTCGGGCTCGCAGTTGGAGCAGTTTGATAGAAGTTTTTTGAGCAAATCAAATTGAGAGAGGATGGATTAGAATCACAGCAAAAAAAAAATAAAAATAAAAAAATTAATGAAGTCAAAATTATTGCATGTAAATGGGCATACTACTGTAAGACCTAGTAAGGCATGTGTACCCCTCGGTGATCACCAGTAAAGTCTGGGTTAGACCTAGGTGATAGGGGGGATGTCGGGTTAACAATACCTCGGGTAAAAACTCTGAGGGGGGTAAGAGCTGGAGTGAGTGGGATTGTCTCACTTAGCAGGTTTGGCTGGAGTTAGTCAAGGAACACCAAGTCAAGTTTAAGGGGGAAATTGCTAGGTAAACTTGACTCAAGATAGAGTCAAAATTGACCAAGTTAAACAGTGATGGTTTTGGGGCACATGGTATTGTGCACTCATAGTATTCTGCCCGTGGTATTATATGTAATGGAGCTTATAAAAGGCTGGAAGGATTTCATTGTAATGCAAGACATGGAGGTGAGCGGTGAAGGCTCATTTGGTCAGATTGGCCAGGGTTTTGGCCAAGGATAATGAAATTTCATTATGGTTGGGTTTTTCCTCGGATTTGGGGTTTTCCCGATAAACATTTGTGTTTATGTGTTTATGGTTGTTGCTGGTTATTTTTATATTTATTCCTATGCAGTAAATTTTTTAACTTCTTCTTTACTGGCTCAAGCTTGAGCGAATCATGATCCTAACACCTTTGCAAAAGCTTCAGGCCATCTAGATTGGGACAGAACTATGAATGAAGAATATCGTTCATTATTAGCAAATGAGACATGGGATCTTGTTCCTCTTTGTTAAGTTATGGTATTTTCTATGCTTATAACAGTTTACTTCTTTTCCTTATTATATTCCAAAGATTAGAAATCACACGTACATAAAGTAAAGTGCAGATAGAACATTAAACGATCGACAGAAAACAAGCCAAGACAAGAGACACAAGATGTGGGGGCTAGCCAGGGACAAAATCCACAATGTGTGGGGAAACCCTTTGATCAAATCTTCTTTTATCTTCAATAATTCAGCAGAGAGAAATAGTACAATAAATCTGATTCATATCAGCAGTAGCAAACCCTAGTTCAGCAGCATCAGCATTAGCGGCTTCATTATCAAACTAGGGCAGACCATATCTCACAAACCGACAGTCGGATTGACTTCATTCCACCACCAAAAGTTTTGGCTTCCAGAGGAGGTTCAGATGAACCTACAGCATAGTTCAGATGAGGAGATCTTCTAGGCCACGCAAGTCAATCTTTGCTTCTGCAGTTGCAGCTTCAGTTTCAGCAGTTTCCGGCTTCAAACTAGGGCAGTCGATATCTTGCAAACCGTTTGTCGGATTGACTTCATTCCACCACCAAAAGTTGCGGCTTTCAGAGGAGGTTTAGATGAACCTATAGTGCAGTTCCAAAGAGGAGATATTCTAGGCCACGCAAGTCAATCTTTACTTCTGCAGTTGCAGCTTCAGTTTCAGCAGTTTCCGACTTCAAACTAGGGCAGTCGATATCTTGCAAACCGTTCGTCGGATTGACTTCATTCCACCACCAAAAGTTGCGGCTTTTAGAGGAGGTTCAGATGAAACTACAGCGCAGTTCCAAAGAGGAGATCTTCTAGGCCACACAAGTCAATCTTTACTTTTGCAGTTGCAGCTTCAAATTCAACAGCTTCCGGCTTCACATGTGTGAGAGAGAGAGACTAATTTCAGCGCAGTAGAGAAGAGACTCATTTCTGCGCAGTAGAGAGAGAGAGAGAGAGATGTGATGAGATGAGTGAGTCCAAATGAGGAAAATTCCTCTTATATTTATACACAACGTTGGTGGGTGAATAGATGCGACTGTTGGGCTTCTAAGCCTACATGAGTTGTAGGTCGGCTTGATAATAATTCCATAATCAAAATAAATTCATATCTCCATGAATACTTATCGGAATCGGATGATATTTATATCAATCCTACAACTCTCGACGAGAGGAATCTGATAAAAATATTATTAGCCATGAATAAGATGACCCACATGAAGTTTTGCCCTGGTTGCCAATTTTAACACTCCCTCTCAACCATGGAGAACTTCATCTGCAATTTGTCTTTCGGTCGTTACTATTCATCCATCAAATGCACTACGTTGTACAGCCTGACCCTTGCCCTGCTCTGCTCTATTTTGCATGTTCTGCTTTGTCTTGTTCTGCCCTGCATTGATATGTACTGTTTTGTTCTGTTCTGCTCTGCTCTTGCATTGTTCTGTTCTACTCTACTTTTGTCCAAATTATGAAGAAGAAGAAATGATCGAGGATGTATCATACTGACTCAAAGTCAGTCTCAGAGTATGTACCACTGGTCCCAGACCAGTCTCAACCAACCCAAAGTTAGCGTCATAGTGAGTACAGCTCCAATGGTCCCAGACCAATATCATCCTCCACTGACTCAAAGTCATTCTCAGAGTATGTACCACTGATCCCAGACGAGTCTCAACCGACCCGAAGTCAGCGTCATAGTATGGTAAAACTCCTACCACTAGTCCCAAACCAAAATCATTGATCCCAGATCAATGGAGGTCATCCTAGCGTAGGGAGTACGGTAGTTACAATGATGCGTCCATCTGTACTACTATGGTCCCTAACTTCATTTCCCTGCTCATTGATCAGATGAGAGGTACTTCCCATGAGTCCTAGACTGCATGGGTAGGATGCCTCGACAGGAGAACTAATCAATCCTGTCCTCACATGAGAACACATCAATCCTGCTACAATTGCCATGGAGAACACATCAATCCAGGCCTCACAGGAGAACACATCAATCCTGCTACAATGTCGCCACGGGGTGTACATGTATACCACCAGGGGATAGTGAATAATCCTGTGGTCATATGTTGCTCCAAGAAGCACCCCGCACCCCCCTGGAGCTCTCAGAGCTCAATGCATCATACATGAACCTCATTGGAGGGTCTTTGAGCAACTTCAATTTTTTCACAGAAAGTTAGAAATTTTACTTTCCCAAGGGGTTTTGTCAGAATGTCGGCGACCTGTTCATCTGTACCGATATGCTGGAGCCTTATAGCTCCCCGTTACACCATATCTCGAATATAATGGTATCTGATATCAATATGCTTGGAGAGATCATGGAATATGGGATTCTCTGACAAATGAGTCCCACTTTGGTTGTCACAAAGGATCACAGTGGTATCCAATGTGAATCCAAACAACTCACTGAAGAGCTTTTGCAACCAAACTGCCTCACAAGAAGCCATGCTAGTAGAAATATACTCTGCTTCGGCGGTGCTCAAAGCCACTGACTTTTGTTTCATGCTCATCCAGAATATCAAAGCAGATCCCAAGGAGAAACAACACCCGGAAGTGCTCTTACGGTCCTCCACATTGCCTGCCCAGTCAGCATCTGTGTATCCAAATAGTCTCACATCTCTGGCAATGTATCTTAACCCATAAGTGATAGTGCCATGAAGATATCTCAGCAGATTCTTGGCACCAATCCAGTGTATGTGGTGGGGTTCAACCATATGCTGGCTCAACGTGTTGACTGCAAAGCATATATCTGGACGGGAGTTCACTAAGAACATTAATGCTCCGACGAGTTGCCGATACTTGGTAGCATTTTGTAAAATAGGTCCAACAGCACTACCGCTTAACTTCTTGAAGTCAAGCTCCATCGGAGTAGTTATAGGCTTGCAGTCCACCATTCCGAATCTTTCCAATATCTTCGCCACATATTTTCCTTGAGATAGGAAAATTTCTCTTGGCTTTTGCCACACTTCAAGTTCTAGGAAGTAGTGCATCAGTCCTAGGTCTTTCATTTCAAATTCAGAGGCCAGCTCCCTCTTACATTTGTGAATGAGAGGGTCTGCACCTATTAGAAAGAGGTCATCCACATACAACACCAGTATGAGAGGCTTGTCATCTTCAACCTTAAAGTAAAGGTTAGGATCGGCTTCACTCCTAGTGAATCCCAGCTTCATCAAGTAGCTATCGATCCTCTCATACCATGCTCGGGGTGCTTGCTCCAGCCCATAGAGAGCTTTCTTCAACCTGCATACATGAGATTTTCGTTCATAAATCTCAAATCCTTCAGGTTGCTCCACGTAGGCCTCTTCTTTGATCGAGCCATGCAAGAACGCAGTCTTGACATCCATCTAATGTAGGTTCCATCCTTGTGAAGCGGCAAGGGCTATGATCGAACAGATGGTCATATATCTGGCAACAGGTGCAAATATCTCATCATAGTATATACCTTCCTTTTGGGAGAAACCTCGAGCAACAAAACGAACCTTATACTTTTCCGTGCTTCCATCTGCTGCATGCTTTATCTTGTAAAGCCATTTGGAAGTAACAACAGTCTTGTCCTGGGGTCTGGGAACTACTTCCCAAACATCATTATTTATGATAGACTCATATTCTTCGGCCATAGCATCCTTCCATACTTGATGCTTGACGGAATCTAAGAATGACGAAGGCTCATTTTGTAAGATCGTGCTCATGATGGTCAGGTATCCTTGATACCTATTAGGTTTCTTACTTTCACGAAAGGTTCCTCGGGGTACAGCATGTCCTTCACCATCATCAAGTAACCCCTTAAGCCATGAAGGCCTCTTCCTAGAAGAGGAAGGCTCATATGGGGGAGGATCAATCGGATCCATGGGTTCTTCTACATCAGGCATTGATTCATCATCCTTTTCTTTCGGTTCCCTGGTGTCGGCTTCTTGAGAGCTCATCAAAGTAGGAGGATTGATCACCTTGCTGAGAGCCATATCTTCGTCAAAGGTGACATCATGACTAATTATGACTTCCCTTTGACCGGCTACTAGATTCTATAGCCTTTAGTATTTTCACCATGGCCCACGAAAATTCCCTTCTTTCCAGATGCTCCCAATTTATTTCTTTTCTCTTTCGGCACATGAAAGTATACAGGGCTTCCAAAAATTTTAAAATGAGAAACATCAGGTTTCTTACCGGTGAATTTTTCTTCAGGAGTCTTGGAACCCAATGCTTGATGAGGGCATTGATTTTGTACATATACGGCAGTGCTTGCAGCTTCAGCCCATAGAAACTTAGGAAGACTTTGATCATGTAGCATGGCCCGGACAACTTCCATAATTGTGCGGTTCTTCCTTTCTGCCACACCATTTTGTTCAGGAGTATATGGTGTAGTAGTCTCCCTCTTGATGCCAGCCTCTTTACAAAAATCATGGAACTCATTAGATTCATATTCAGTGCCATTGTTAGTTCTTAAGATCTTGATCTTCTTTTCGGTTTGATTCTCGATTAGGGCTTTGAAGTGTCGGAACCAAGGGAACACTTCATCCTTCTTTTTCAAGAAGTATATCCAGGTCTTTCGAGAATGGTCATCTGTAAAAGTGAGATAATATGAGTATCCTCCCAAGGAGTTCACAGGCATCATACATGATATGTCTGAGTGAACTAGTTGTAATATATCGGAGGTCTTGCTTTGACTTGAAGGGAATGGTCCCCTTTTGAGCTTTCCTTCGGCACATCCCGGACATACACCTTCTTTCTCTACTTGGAATTCAGGCATCCCTGTTACCATTTGTCTTACATCGAGTATAGCTTTATAATGAAGGGGGAAAACCTCCGATGTCAAAGTTCGGAGTAAAGAGTTGTGTCACAAGACATGACACCTAGCGGACTTCCATCGACCTGATATAATGAATCAACACTAAAGCCAAGAGTAAAGGCATCTTTAACATTATTTTTCCATATACATACCTTGCCATCGCCGAAGGTTACCTTGTAGCCTTTGTCTTCCATTGCCAAGATGGACACTAGGTTCTTTTGAGGATAGGTGCATTTAATACATCCTAGACTTTCTAGCCTTCTTGAATGGTTGTCCTCTTCCTCGATTCCCAGCTCTCCTCTTACCTTTGCTCTTGAATTTTTCATTCCTTTGATTTGCCATCAGAGGGATTTTGATCATCGTCCCGGTGTGAGTCCTTTCTATTAGGGCACTCCCTTGCATAGTGACCTGCTTTATTGCAAATGAAACATCGTCCTTTTCTTCCACCCTTAAATCCAGCCTTTCTTTTTTATTTAGACCCAAAATTATTTCTTTTCTTAGCATGAGAAGAAAAAGCAGCAGGAGGACCTTTAGGCAAGGGCATTTCCTGCTCTTCTACCCTTGTTTGTTCTTGAATGCATCTAGCCATTAATTCCTCGAAACTAGGAATTACATTATTGTTCAGAAGAGTAGTCATGAACACATACCATTCAGATGGTAATCCTCCGAGAGTTGTGAGTGCCATTTCTCTGTCAGTAATGGTTTCCCCAATAGATAGGAGATCATTCTTGATCTCGGTGATTCTTAAGAAGTATGCTTGCATACTTTCATCTTTACCCTTCTTGATTTCCCTCAACTTATTTCTAAGAAACAAAACTTGATTTGCATCATTAACTTTAAATAAACTCACCAGTCTGTCGTAGATTTCCTCGGAGGTGTCTAGATTAGAGATGTAGGCCACCAAGCGCTTGTTGATAGAGTCCCGGATGATCTTCTTTGTTTTGACTTCTCCATTTTTCCATTTGTTCCAGGCAGCAGCAGATGCATTTGGTGAAGGCTCAACAATATTGCCTCTTACATGGTCCAGGACTCCTTGATCTTCAAGGGTTAGATCGATAGACATCTTCCATCCGTGATAGTCAGCTTTCTCACGGAGCTTGTCTTCGGCAGGAAAGAGTGTTGAGGACCCCATAGTTCTTTTAGGATAGCCTTGCCAATCTTCTCTTCAATGATTGCTCTTACTCTTGCTTGGGCTTTGTCTTCACCTCATCTCCGATACCATGTTAAGTTATGGTATGTTCTATGCTTATAACAGTTTACTTATTTTCCTTATTATATTCCAAAGATTAGAAATCACACGTACATAAAGTAAAGTGCAGATAGAACATTGAACGATCGACAGAAAACAAGCCAAGGCAAGAGACACAAGATGTGGCGGCTAGCCAGGGACAAACCCCACAATGTGTGGGGAAACCCTTTGATCAAATCTTCTTTTATCTTCAATAATTTAGCAGAGAGAAATAGTACAATAAATCTGATTCATATCAGCAGTAGAAAACCCTAGATCAGCAGCATCAGCATTAGCGGCTTCATTATCAAACTAGGGCAGACCATATCTCACAAACCGACAGTCGGATTGACTTCATTCCACCACCAAAAGTTTCAGCTTCCAGAGGAGGTTCAGATGAACCTACAGTGCAGTTCATATGAGGAGATATTCTAGGCCACGCAAGTCAATCTTTGCTTCTGCAATTGCAGCTTCAATTTCAGCAGTTTCCGGCTTCAAACTAGGGCAGTTGATATCTTGCAAACCGTTCGTCGGATTGACTTCATTCCACCACCAAAAGTTGCGGCTTTCAGAGGAGGTTCAGATGAACCTACAGCAAAGTTCCAAAGAGGAGATCTTCTAGGCCATGCAAGTCAATCTTTACTTCTGCAGTTGCAGCTTCAGTTTCAACAGTTTCTGGCTTCAAACTACGGAAGTCGATATCTTGCAAACCGTTCGTCGGATTGACTTCATTCCACCACCAAAAGTTGTAGCTTTTAGAGGAGATTCAGATAAACCTAGAGCGCAGTTCCAAAGAGGAGATCTTCTAGGCCACGCAAGTCAATATTTACTTCTGCAGTTGCAGCTTCAAATTCAACAGCTTCCGGCTTCACATGTGTGAGAGAGAGAGACCCATTTCAGCGCAGTAGAGAAGAGACTCATTTCTACGCAATAGAGAGAGGGAGAAATGTGATGAGATGAGTGAGTCCAAATGAGGAAAAGTCCTCTTATATTTATACACAACGTTGGTGGGTGAATAGATGCGACTGTTGGGCTTCTGAGCCTACATGAGTTGTAGGTCAGCTTGATAATAATTCCATAATCAAAATAAATTCATATCTCCATGAATACTTATCGGAATAGGATGATCTTTATATCAATCCTACACCTCTCGACGAGAGGAATCTAATAAAAATATTATTAGCCATGAATAAGATGACCCACATGCAGTTTTTCCCTGGTTGCCAATTTTAACACTCTTCCAAAGGGAAGACAACTCGTTACATGTAAATGGGTTTATAGAACCAAGTTTGGACCAGATGGAAAAGTTTATAAACATAAAGCTTGGCTTGTTGCTAAGGGATTTTCACAAGTTGAAGGCATTGAATATACTGAATCCTTCTCCTTTGTTGCTAAAATTAACTATATTCGCTCTGTTCTTTCCCTTTCCACCTCTTTCAAATGGGAAGTCGATCAAATGGATGTTAAATCCGCCTTCTTACATGGGGAATTGCATGAAGAAATCTATATGGGATAACCTCATAGCTTTATACAAATAGACTCCAGCCTTGTATGTCAGCTTAAGAAATCCCTTTATGGTCTCAAGCAAGCCCCTTGGGCTTGGCATGCCAAAATGGATAACTTTCTTTAGATACTGGCTTTTCTAGGTGTCATTCTGATAATACTATCTATACCAAGAAAGTGGGTAAGTCACTTATCATTCTTTTTCTTTAAGTTGACGATCTTGTCCTTACTGGTACTGATCCCAACCTTATAAACCATGTGAAGTCCAGCCTTAGAAAGAAGTTTGAAATGAAAGACTTAGGACACTTGCATTATTTTCTCGGTCTTCAAGTCTTGCAAACCAAGGAAGGTATCTCCCTTTCCCAGTCCAAGTATGCCTGTGATCTTCTACACCACTTTCACATGGAATACAGTAAGCCAACCCCTTCTCCCTTTCAGTCTAGAGCCAAACTTTCAGTCACTTGTACTCCTCCTGAAGTTGATGCTACCTTATACCATGAGCTTGTAGGAAAAATTTTATATCTAACCCATACTCATCCTAACCTTTCCTTTTTTGTTGGCCTTATTGCTGAGTTTATGCAAAACCCACATGAAAGTCATTGGAACGAATCTAAAAGAATACTTCATTATGTTTGAGGTACATTTCAGTTTGGGATTCATTACAATGCAGAAGCATCGCCTCTATTGGTTGGTTTCACTGATTCTGATTGGGCTGGCGACCTTGATGATCAGAAGTCTACTGCAGGCTATGTCTTCACTCTTGGTTTTGGACCTATTACATGGGATTTCAAGAAATAAAGTTCCATTTCTCTTTCTTCAGCAGAAGTAAAGTATTGTGGCACCATAGAAGCTAGTAAGGAAGCCCTATGGCTTCGTCAGATCCTGTCAGAGTCTGGCTTTCAGCAGTAGCATCCAACTACACTTTGGTGCGATAATCAAAGTGCCATTCAACTATGCAAAGATCTAGTCCAAAATCAGTGTAGAAAAGACATCGAAATAAACATGCACTTCATCAAAAAGCTCATTCATGACCATTTTCTTGAAGTGCAATATTTTTCAACCGATGATCAAGTTGCAAACATCTTTACAAAGGCTCTCACAGAGGTGAAGTTTACTAAACTTTGATTTATGGTTGGAGTTCAGGAAGTTGTCACTAAGGGGAGATAGGCTCTAATGCCTCCTTCCTTATCCTATTGTGTCATATTTGGACATCCTTCAATACTATTCCAATTTTTTCTTGGGGGGGTGTTAGGATATTTCGACACATAGGAAATAGTTAAGTATAAGTTGGTCTAGTGTAGAGTTAGGTAAAGTGTGTTTCTTTACTATGTACTTTTGTAACTTACAATCCGGTGGTTACGATATGTTTTAGACATTAAGTGATCTGATGATTTATTCTCTCCTCAGTATTACCAAAACTTGATCCATGGCTTAACACTTGATTGGTCCATGATCTCTATTTAAAGAGCATGGAGGGTCATTTGTAGGGTAACCGTTCATGAGAGAAGCTTATGTAAATTTTCATTCTTTTATTAATAAATTTCCTGAAGTGGCCACGGTGGCTCAGGCCATGGATTGTTTCCCTCTTTGAGGGTTTTAACCACATCAATAATACTAGTGTATTGATCTGTGATCTGTTTATGAGAGGTGTCCTTTGGTGTTCCATCCATCTGAGGAACTTACCCTCTAAATTCCTACATCCCCGTCTTGGCTAAGATCTATGGAAATGAACTTTTCAATTTTATCTATTTTTTTTTTCCAATTACCTCATAAGAGTTCAACAAGTTTTCCCTTCATATCTAATATTTCCTTGAGATCTCTATTAGTATATACTTAATTTCATTGAGTTATGTCCTTGGATAGATTATCTTTACGACCATTGGTCGAATTTTGTTAAGGTATGTCCTTCAACAAATGATGTACAACTAATAATTTAATTTTAATATGAGCAAAGGAATAAAATAAAATTCAAACTTTCCTTATCTCCCATTAGTCCTTTCAACACTCGCTTTCATATTTATAAGCCATGATGACCACAACACTAAAATTCATCATCCAACCTTTCAATAATCATACCTTAAAATTACTGCAAATTTTTTCATTCGTTAAGCTCCATTATGACCATCTAAAATTAAACCAATTTTAAATCATGGTGATTAGTGATAATTTTGAGCCATCCATGCATGTAAGCATCCAAATGCAACTCACTGTAACCACACAAATGAGCCATACATGCTTGCCATACATATATGTAAGCACATGCATGTAATCACATCATGAGTTTGGTATAGTATCCACTTAGTGTATGCAGCGAGAAGGCTAAACATACATCCTTCAAGCATAATGTAAATTAACAAATCCGAGGAGATAGTATTCATATTCTTATGAGATTCTTTATGCATAAAAAAATAACTCATATAAAATTGTACACACACTTCTGTGTAGTTTGTTTATACACAAAGTGCACACATGTCATTTAATCTTGTTTTTACGTAATGACTGCTTAAAATAATTATGCAGAATAATATGAAAACAATATCATTGCCATCAAGGAAATTGCAATTAAGTATTGCAACAAACCGTGGCATACCAGGTTATACATGTTTTGATGTTTCCCACACATTAATGTGTACAAAATAAAATATGTGCAGTGTACTCCTCATCAATACATACAATAATTGAATAATTGTGCACCTAAAACAACCAATAGGTATTTACCATTAATTATGGCATATATAAATCCATCAAGTTATGAATTTTTTGACTTGTACTATTATTTATTGTGGAGAGAGTCTTTCCACATATGTCAAAGTCGAACAAATTCATCCTTATGACACTCTAACTTGCTGATGCAACAAATTGGTGTATTAACTGCAATAACAATTTGGATTGGTAATATTTTTACCGTAGTAAGTAGAAAAAAGTTTGAAGTTCAACTATATAGACAATAAGGGATCATACCATGAATTTCGTCTATAAACTGGAAGAAATTCCACATCATGATAGAATCCATGGGAGAAACAATTCTTGAAAGATAAGACATACATGTGAATTGTTTGTAAAATACGAATAAGAATCCTGGGAGTACAGGACTATAGGAATTAAAAACCAATGGCTCTGATGAAATAGATCAGCTCCATGCAGTCTTACTTAGATTCAATGGGCACATTTTTGTTGAAAAAAAGCCCCCTTTTTGGAACTATGCTCTATAAAACAAATTTTACCAATTTTAAACAAAAAGTAGAACTTCACCAATGTGTCTCAAACATCTCCAAAAAAATTAAAAGCAACATATTTTGTAAGAAGGAACAAGACTCCTCCAATTTCAGGCTGACTGAATGGCCTTACCTTTCTCACCAACTGAGGTCTCTCAGAACCTTAGGAATGTTTGACCAACCCAGATTGAGTGTTATGCTAGCCTTCTTGCGCACGCATGATCATGGTGGATTGGCCTTTACTACCCTTAGGGAACTCTTCTCAGTATCTACTATTGGGATCGAGGCCAAATGTTAATGTCCTTATTACCTATTATGGAATACCAGTGAAATCCAACTAGGCAGTTTGACACCTAAGGCACCACACCCCGAGAGGATTGCTCATCATACTCCACCCTCCTTAGTTTCACTATCAAACTACTTTATATCAATAATTTTCCCTTTTATTTCTTTTCCATAGAGAGGTGGGTTTAGGCAACCATTAGGTTCTTGATCAAAACTTTCTCGACCTCTCCGCATGAATACACATAAATCACAACCCATCTTTGTTCCTAGTGGAATGAACTTATCTAGAGAAGAACTCGAATGGGTTGTTTAACAGAAAATATATTCTACATGGTTTCCTTACAAAAGAGGGTAAACTTGATATCGATAATTTAGATTGAATGGATATGGGAGATTTTTACACAAACCAAAAAAATTACAAATCGATCAATTGGTTAATGATCATACTAAACATGAATATGTGTATGTGCACATTTACAAAGCATCATTAAGAAAATCTAACCCTACGTTCTCATATGGAAACTAGATAACCATTATCCAAACTAAACACGTTTATGGTATGACAACAAGGATAACAATTATCCATTGAATTCTTTTATGGGCAACTCAATCCGTAATCGAATGCCTCCATATTAGTAGATGAGGCACGCTGAAAGGAAACATTGAAAGTGAAACAACAATCATCAGTCAAATTGGAAAGGTGTTGTTTGTGTTTTAAAAATACCAATAACACACTACCATAACCGAGCATGCCCTAGAGGCTCAAAGGTGTGCAGTTTTTGCAAATCTCTAGATCTATATGCCAAGGAACTGCTCAGATTCACTTGATCATTTAGTTCATCCAACACATATGATTGCACATGTTACAAGATAGTGCAATGATCATAGTAACTTCACTCCAGACAATTTTTTTTCTTTGTGTTTACAATAATTTTTTTACCCAAAGATTGGTATTTTTGTGCTCACAGGACTATGGGCACTACATAAGATTCTTGGTCCTCCCCATGTTTTTATTCTAAGTATCAACCATTACATATAGTTGTAACATATATCGTTTATGTTGATCTTTGAAAAAAAAGATATCAATCGACCTTCAAGCTTAACCATGTACACAATTTTCATAACACTTCAACCCTCACTATTCTTTAGTGATTCATGCTCATAGTAATCCTTTACTTGTTTTAAAAATCACTCCATTAAACCCTATAATGGTCACTAAGATATGTATTTCAAATTTATATATATAAAGTGGCTACCCAGGATCAAACGATGTAGACTTTTAGGTCCAAATTAATAGATTTATTTACTACATTCGCAAATCAACACTTCAACATTTACTATGTATACATTATATCCCGAAGGAAATAATCAACATAGGCATTCAACATGATAATATTAAGCATTTTGATTTCATTTCTTTGATTACCAAAACAAGAATTAATGCACTCCATGCAAATCAAAACTTCATATTCAATAGGTATGCTTTCACCCACCATGCTTACATTGTCATAAATACATTGTAGCTAGTATTGGCATATATCATGATCGCAATCCTACTTTCATGGTCAAAGGTATTATTGACATATATATATTAGGATGAATCCTTATTTTCAAGTCCAAATAGATATCCTTCATTAATGAATTCAATAGGGGGAGCTGGGCTCTCCAAACCCTATCAATAGGTCGTTCGCATATCTCAGATAGTGAACATCGTCAAAAGAAGACAAAAATTGCAAGAGTTTTACATTGAAGTTGTGTGAGTACGGATTCATAATCACAGGGAGACAATGCAGCCCTATGGAATCTATTTTTTTGACCTGTCTCATCTAATATATCTACGTTAACAAAATTGCAGATTAGACTAATAAGACGTTGATCTGGAATCACATTATTAACAACTTCAAAGAGGATTGCGTGATCTAGAATATCGAAACAACTTACAACATCAGCTAAAAGAAAGTGATCCATTTTTCCCCAGCCCCATAGAGAAAATAAATATGTTCGAACTCCTTTGTTATGTCTACCCGTGTGAGTCATTTACGAATACGTCTTTCAACACTTTAGTTAGAGTCATGGATAGTGCCTTTAGGACGACTTTATCCCGAGGATGCGGTTTTGTTATGGCCCGAAATTGTCCGGGTTTATTGGGCTTCAGAATGAATGATCTTTCGATGGGGTTGAACTGAAATGTTCCCATTTGTAAGTCGTATAAGATAGTTTTTAGTTGTGAAGTCGAATTTAGATACAATTGTTTTGAAGGTCGGTTCTATTGATTTACACTAGCATTGTCAATTCTACTTTCTTGGTCTTCAACCAATTAGATTATTGTGCTAGAAACTTGCTGCATGATTTCCTTCTGGGGAATATAACTATGAAATCGAACCTGAATCAAATGATGGAGAACACGACTACCATTGAGTGAGAACATTGTATGAATATGTCGAGTTGTCCAATTATCCTAAATGGGTACCCCAAAAGGATCCTAAAGAAACACCAAGAAAATGAACACCAAACGAAGGGGAGAAGGAGAATCAAACCCCCTATTTCTTACTCTTATAACAAAAAACCTAGCTCACCCAAGCAGCTAGCCTATCAGTAATATTGACATCTATTTTCTATTAACCTCTCTATTTCTTAATATGATAATTTAAAACAACCGAGTTCATTTCTTCTCGTATGAAAATGATAATTTAAAGCAGTCAAGATTCTTTTTCTAGTATGAAAATGAGAAATTATAGTTTTAAAATGAAATCAAACATGCAATAGAAAAGAGGGTTCTTGTCTAAAGCTAAATTAAGGCTAGACAGTTTCATTCAGAGCTGATAGAGGCAGTAGCCATGAAGTTAGGAACTGAAAATAAATCAACATATGAAGTAGCAGTGCATGCGATTTGAATAAATTAGGCAGCCTAGAAAAAACATTGGTAATATGAAACCAAACAAATCGTGGAGTAGTGCATGAAATCTCAATTAATTAGGCTAGAATGCAACTGTATATGTCCTCTTCCTAGGATGGTAGAAAAACACGGGTAATATGAAACCTAGAAGAACACAGAAGGGTAGAAAATACTGCACTCTGAAATATTTTTAAGGGTTTCTATACTGTACTCTGAAATCGTTTTGGAGGAAAGTACCAGACTATGATAATGTGCCATATTGTGTTGTTGATTTCGCTGCCGCAATTGTGTGTGAGGCTATGAGGCTTCTTGTTGATTTCACTGTTGCAACTGTGTGTGAGGTTATGAGGCTTAACTGTGGGGATTGACTGCTATAACCCAGAATCTCTCCCAGGAGCAATAAACCCGAGCAAAAGACCAAAGGTCTATCCATGGATGGGTTTCGTCGCAGAAGGGATTGTTCGGCCACTGTGCACTGCTATCTAGTGCTTGCTCTCCTCTAGCTTGACCAAAGGCTAAAGCTTCAAAAAGAATGCCCAGAACCAAAGACACCTAACATGAAAGAGAGACATGGACGACATGCAATCCCTAACATGAAAGAGACACACGGTGACCCAAAAGTGTTGACACATGTGCTTACGTGTTCACTAACCAGAATAGTCACTTTCTAGGCCTGGGTATGGAAAATGTCCATCCATTGAGCTTTTTTATGGTTATAGCTTAGCAATAAATGTTTACAAACTAATGCTAGCATTAGTCTCCATTGGGAAATAATAAATTAAATATCCATTGGGAAAACATAAATGAAATAAATGTACTAAAAAAATATATGGTATGAAGAATATTTACCAAATAGTCTATTTTACTAGGAAAAGGCCAAATAAGACCATCAAGTATTTCATGTATTTCATTACTCAAAAATTATTACAACAATTTAATTGGTTGTAAAAAATGCTAATTTATAAAAACACTAAAAAAATTATATTAATTTGAAACTGCATTAATGCTAAAGAGCGCATTCGATTACTATAGTCCCATGTGATTGGATGGAAGGGACTAATAAACAAATAAACTATTACTCAGCTATTTCACTTGCATAGCTTTATTGCTTTTATCTTTAATATATCAAAATCACTATCCCAAAAGTTGGGATAATTATGACGTTGAGTTATTCATTTTATTGTAAGTACAATAATTTTCATAAATTTATTTAATTCGATACCATAATTTAACCTCTTATTATTCTTAGTTTTTATTTTTCTCCCTGCGAATCCTTGGAATAGTGACCAATGACTTTTTTTTGTTTTTTGTTTTTTTTGTTTTTTATCAAGTAAGAGTAGGACCTTCTATTAATCTAGAAAAAATACATTATGTACATAATACAAAAGCGTAGCACCATCTCTATGAAAAATCAACAGGTAGCTGGACTAGAAAAACATGAACCTATCTCCAAAATCTATGAAAAACCCAAACAAAACATTCATAAGACAGTCTACCCACAAGGAGTCACTCTTGACAGCCAATGAACTGGATACTTTCAACAAAAGACCTACCGTGCACCACAACCCCCGAGTATCCAAAGGCCCACACAACAATACTATGTGACCATCCGAAGGCCCACAAGTGCAACAAAGACTGACCATAACCTTTGATTAACTAAATAACATGAAGACAAATCGATCCAACCATCAAAGATTCAACGGTCATCAACTAATTTCGGGCCTACATCTTGCTCGAACTATAACTCTTATTATGGACCTGGAAGGAAGCATAGGCCACCTCTCTAAACGATTTCGAGTCCGAATGAAGAAATAACTATTGTGCATCTAATCCGCCTAAAATCCATGGGATGAAGGGGATACCAATCTATCTTGTCAACAAGCCCACTCATTACCTCCCTTGGTGGACTCGAAGAATAGGAAACCTCCACTCTATATTCTTTCGGGTCTGAATGGAGGAATAGCGAATGCACACTTAATCACCCAAAATCCATAGGATGATGGTGACCTCGTCAACTAGTCCATTGTTTACCTATTTAAGCGGACCCGAAAGGAAACATAGTCCACTTCTCTAAACAACTTCGGGTTCGAATGAAGAAATAACCATCGAGCAACTATTCCTCCTAAAATCCCCAGGATGAAGGAGAACCAAACAGGACTCATCGACTTGCCCACACTTTACCCTCCGTAATGGGCTTGAAGATTAAATAAGCCACCACATAATAATTTTTCAGGTCCGAAGGAGAAATAATGAACGTGCATTTTAAAACCTGAAATCCACAGGATGAAGGCGATCTCGATTACTTGCCCACTCTTTACCATTTCACATGGACCCGAAGAACTAACCTACAAGCCTATTCCGGCCCAAAATCCAAAGGATGATGGATTTCAGGGCAAACTCTGGTTAGGTGCCTGCATCCTACCTGCCTTTCTACCAACTATTTATCACTTGCTATAAACTTGTGAATGTTCCACTTTCTTCTGTTCCCACTAGTATTCTCTCTACTTATTTCTCATGCTTTGGAAGTATTCCCTGTCTTTGGTAGCCTATTTGTGATAGTCTTCGCACAATTTCCCTTGTGGAATCAACATCCAGTGATATCTATTATTACTTTTTGAATAGAGTAGTCCTTCATTCACCAAACGATCCACTAAATTGTTGGTTGTTCTATGCACATGAACAAAATTGAGGGTTCTCAGGGCTCCCAAGTGGGATTTTATACGTTGATAGACCTGCAATAATCGCTAGTGTTTCGACACTCTTTCTGGTGTTGTGCCATTTCATATTTTCTTGATCAAATTATTTATCAATTCAGAGTTAGCTTCAATGATGGTGTTATGCAGATTTGATTCAATCAAGATTTCTCGACATTTCTCTAGGGCCATGAGTTCCACCATATTGTTAATGGCCTTCCCCAAATGACTATGGAAGATGACTTTTATGTAACCCTACTCATCTCTTAGGAATCCGCCATAACCAACCACCCTAGGGTTTCCTTTAGAGGCTCCATCAATATAGAATTTCAAAATGCCAAGAGGGGGAGGTTTCCAAAAGTCCTTTGTTGCTGTTATATGACTTACCATCTTACCTATGCTCTAGGGAAAGGTACCTGTAGACCCAAATGCAATAGTATTTGAGCATCCTAGTCTTGAGGTGGGTTCTCAGGAGGTTTCTTTAGAAGGGTGCCTACAGTGTATTCGAGTTGTCTAATCATCTGAGTTATGATGCTCTGGGATGAGCCAATTCTATTCTTAAAAGTATTATTATTGTGTTCTTTCCAAGCATCCCAGATTAGAAAGCCTGGAACTAGAGTCCAAGATTTGTTGATTATTTCATTTTCAGAGAAGTTTTTCCTCCAGTTCTTCAAAGTGCCAGTGATGCTGACATTGTCCCTATCTGTATGTTTGAATATTGAAGCCACCCAATTCCATAAGGTGGAGGTGAATGGGCAGAAGTTGAGTAGGTGTTTCATTGTCTCTTCTTGTAATTCACATAATTGGCATTTGAATGGACCTGCTCCACCTCTTTTTCGAAGGTTTTCCCACATTAGAATTTTATTATGTTGCACCAACCACATGAACAGTTTGATGTTCATCCAATGTGGGTTCTGCCATAGATCCCTCCATACCTTATCAGGGTTTGTAAAGTCAAGCCCTAGGGCCATTGCCTTAGCTTCTTTGAGGTTTAAGTTGCCTTCGTTGTTTCTTCCCTATCTTAGTTGGTCTGACAATGTTGATATAAAAATTTTTCTTTGTTCCAAGATCACTACAAGAGCTTCTGTCTGGTCCTTCAAAGGGGTATCTTCACTATATACCAGGCTTTTTCATATTCTCCACTTTCCCTTGCTCATAGCCGGATCCCAGAAGTCACTTACCCTGAGTAAATCCTTATTATCAGTGTCATTCTTGATATTGGCTAGTTCCTCTCTTACCAGGCTAGGTTCCTGTTGTCCACCTAGAACCAATCTAGGTTTCCATCTCTAATCTCCTAGAAACTATGTTTCTGAACTATGGATCTATTCTCCCATCTTTGTTCTAAATGTGGGAGCCTTTGATGAGCCCAAACATTTGAATGTGGTCCCTTTCTTGCCAATTATTAGCATACTTCTGTTTCCAGACCTTTGCCCAAGGGGATATCGATTCCTTTAGCCATATCCACCATAGTTTAGCCCCCAAAAATTTTCTTAGGGTTTTAGAGTCATGAAGTCCTAAACCTCCATGTGTCTTGGGTTTACAAATCTTATCCCATGCTACCAAAGCCCATTTCCTTTTCTCTTCCCCTTTTCCCTGTAGAAATTCCCTTTGGATATTTCTGATGTGTTGCACAATTCCTTTGAATATGAATATGGGAACAATTTGTAGGACATATTTTGTTAGCACTAGCCATCCTGCTAAATTAAAAGACTTGCTTGTCCAATTCCAAACTTTTTCCTGTAGTTTATTAGTGACTGGCTCCTAAAATACCTTGCTCAGGGGTTTGTCCATTAGAGGTATTCCCAAATATTTGGAGGGTACTTGCTCTCTTTGAAAGCCGTGAATTCTGGTGAGGTTTCTCTGAATAGCAATGTTAGTATTGAAATAGAAAATCTTAGATTTGGTAAGGCTTACCTCTGTACCAGCAACCATAGCAAAGTCATTTAGGATTTGCTTGAAAGCTTTAGCTTTCATGACCGTGGGTGTACCCTGCAGCATAGTGTCATCCAAAAATTGTTGATGAGTCAAGGCATCTCCATTTAGGGTGAGTCTAAGACCCTGGATTTTTCCTTATACTTCATCTGATATGATCGCATTGCCTAAACCTTACATCATGAGGATAAAGAGGAAGGGGGAGAGTGGATCTCCTTGTATGAGGCCTCTCAAAGGCCTAAAGGTTCTAGAAGGTGAGCCATTAAGAAGGATTGAAAAACAAGCTGTGGTGACAAGGGCCATTACCCATCTTATCTAGTTGTAGTCAAATCCATACGCTTTTAAAACTTCCCTGATGTATGCCCAGCTTAGCTTATCATAAGCTTTTGCTAGGTCAAGTTGCATAATCATACCTGCTTGCTCATTTCTCTTGAGAGAATGTACCACCTCACAAGCTTGAATGATGTTATTTAGAATTTGTCTTCCTTCCACATATCCAGTTTGCTCCTCAGACACAAGAGTTGGAAGAAGGGGCTCAAGCCTATTTGCAATTACTTTGGATATAATTTTGTACACCACATTACATAAAGCTATGGATCTAAATCTATCCGGTGTCATAGTTCTTTCCTGCTTTGGGATCAAAGTTATGAAAGAGGCATTAAGCACCCTTCAAATAGTTTTGATTTTCCTCGAGTCCTCCACCACATCAAGGATATCTTGTTTGACTATTTCCCAACATGCTTTGAATAAGTCAACATTGAACCCATCTGGGCCAGGAGCTTTCGCATTTTGCATCTCTTTGATAACTACATTAACGTTCTCTTTAGTCATTGGCCTATTGAGATTGTGATCGTCTTCTCTAGTTACAAGCTTATGAATGTGCTTTGTGAATTTATGGATGAATTGTGATCTATCTATGGGAGGCTCCTCAGCTACGCTTTGGAAATGATGTACTAGAACATATTTTGTTTCTTTGTGGGTGCTAAGCCATTCTCCATGAGTATCTCTGAGTATTGAAATCCTGTTATGAGACCTGTGATCCATGGTTGACTTGTGAAAAAACTTTGTGTTTCTTTCTCCTTATTTTATCCATTGCACTCTCAATTTGTATCTCTAGAAGATCTCCTCTTGTTTGCATTTTTCTTCCCATTCCTATTGAAGAGAGTCAGCTTGTATTTTCCTTTCCTTGGTAAAGCCATCTGTGATGAGGACCTGGTTAATTCCTTGTATTTTCTGTTCAATTTATTTTTTATCTTTGAAGATATTTCCAAACTCATTTCTGTTCCAATATTTGAGCTTGAGTTTGATGTATTTCAGTCTCTAATGTAGAAGGAACATATTAGTTCCCTGAACGGGCATATCTTCTACCCACCATTTACCAATATTGTTGATGAAGTCAGGGTGGGTGAGCCAAATATTTTCAAACCTGAATGGTCTATTTCTTGGAGTACCTATAAAGGAAGCTTCAAGTTTGATAGGCCAGTGACCCGAACTTCCAAAAAGGAGGATTAACATAGACAAGCTGAGGCCTATGAGAATGAGGTCTTTAGAGATTATGAATCTATCTAGTTTAAAGGAAACTTGAGAAGCCCCTCCCCACTTATTATTCCAGGTGAAGGTACCATTTCTGGTCTCCATATCTACTAGCCTCATGTTGTTTAGGAAGCTCTGGAAGGCTATGGAGTCTCTGCCTAGTATTCTGTTTCCACCTTTTTTTTCTGCAATATATTTAATCATATTCAAATCCCCTCCCAGAATCCTAGGCATAACATGGTATCTTTCTCTTATCTCCTCCAGTGAGATAAGAAGCTTGCGTTTGTCTTCAATTTTTTGAAGACCATAGACATTTGTGATCAAATAGACTTCCTTATCACCTAAAGGTTGGATCCCCATCGATAGGTAGTTCCTGGATGCTTCAACATCTAGGATTCCAAGTTTCTGGGGGTTCCAAATTGTGAGAATCCCTCCTGCTATGATGCCAGCTTTAACTTCTAGATATTCATACTTGATGAGCCATTTTCTATGTATCTCCCTTATTTTGTCTATTGAACATTTTGTCTCCTGGATAAACACCAAATCTGGTTTTTCTTCTTTTATTCTGTTGCTAAGATTTTTTTGTTTCCTTTTACTTCCTAGACCCCTAATATTCCAGGTTGTAAGTTTCATTAAGAAATGTTTGTAAATGAATAACTAGTAAGATGTTTCATCTTACCTGAGTTGATCATGAGTTTCCCACACTCTATTAGTAACTCATTCTATCTTTTTCTTCCTCTTTTCCTTCTTGGGTTCTTGGGAGCATGTCTTGATGTTGTGTCCATAATTTTTACCCCTCCGTTTTCCTGGCTATCATGGTTTCTTTTGCCTCCAGAACCCTTTTTTTGAGATCTCCAAAGGAAGAGCTATTGTACTCTATTGAACTCATCTTATGGTAGAGAATCAACCCCTTTTGTGGTACCCTGCTCCAAGAACTTTTCTATATCAAGATTCTCTCTTTCAAGAATTTCTTGCAGGTCGTCGTCCTCCCTTCCAACCTCTCTTGGGGTCATCTCATGGTCCCTATCGAGTTCCATATTGCTTGGTAAATCCCTCTTTAGTTTGTTGTTTTTAGGTACATCCTCCATTCTATCATATTTTTCCTTCTCTGCAGGACTATCCTCCAGTACTTGGTTCATCCCATTATTCCCATCTTCTTCTTCTAATATCTTGAATCTGTTATGACTTGGTTGCTTCTCCTCATTGATTTTCTTCTGGTTCTTTTTCCCTCCTTTCCCTTTGGCTCCCACCTTAGTAAATCCTTCGGTATCTTTTCCTGTGTTGGTTTTGATGTTTGCTATCCATTTTATTTAATGGGCAATCTTTGAATAGGTGCCCGTGTTCATGACAATTGCGATATCTGAATGGGACATGTTCATAGTCCACCACCTGCACCCATTCTTCATCATATACTTCTAGAATGATTTCTTCTGGAAGTACTCTAGATAGGTCCATTTCTACGCATATTCGGGCAAAGGAGGTGTATTTTTCTCGCAGAGTTGCATATGATATTTTAAAATAATGACCTAATTTATTGCCTATGGCTTTTAAGGATTTTGGCAGCCAATAATCTAAAGGTAGGGAGTAGAGTCTTATAAATATTGTTATTGATGTGAATTTCTCTCGTTCTGTGACAAAATTGATCACCCATGGTCGCATGTAGAGGCCTACCGCAACATAAAAATATGGTCCTCCTTCAAACGCTCTATCTTTGTCCTCTAGATTTGTGAACACTACTGTGAAGAAACCCTTGGACCCAAGGTGAAGATTTATTTCCCCCTTAGGTTTCTAGTGGTTCTTTATCCAAGCATGTAAAACCTTCTCTTTTGGCCATATCCCACAACTTTGCATATTATTGCATACACCGCCATGTGATCCCTGTGCACCTGCAACGTTGGATCACTTAAAACAACCTGGGGTGTGATGGTAGACCTAGGTTTACAGAGTCTTGTCATATTCTTATGCTTAGTTCTCTGTCTGCCTCCTTCTATTCACTTCTCTCGTCTGAATTCCTCTTGATTCTCCTCCTGTTCCTCTGATCCAATATTTTTCTGTTTTTCTATGTTGATACTCCTAGTTCCTCCCTCCAATGGTTTCTTGAATCAGCTCGAAACTTCATGGCTGTAGGAGGGAGTGGAACTCCCCCCTCCTCGCAACTCTATGGTCACCAGCTCTGAGACCTTGTCACAAACCCTAGTTTGTCTCGCTTCCTCGTAGCGCCCTCACCTATGCAGTGTCATCAAGAGAGTGACCAATGACTTTTAGACTGAGTTATTTATTCCTTTTATACCTGTTATTCGTTTTAGGTTTATCAAATACTGTTCATGATTTATACTCATGATATTTTGTTAATTAAACTGAATAATAGATATAATATTGGTATTGTCTCATGCTTTAGTTTTAAATATTTGTTTTATGTTTATTAGATAATGTTCATATTTCATATTCGTGATATTTTGTTCATTTAAAATGAATAACAAAGATCATTTTAGGATGGTATCATACCTTAGTTTAAAATCTGGTTAACTTTAACTTTGATTATACATAGTGATCCTAGCCCAAAAATTCGATATTCTAAATAATATTTATAATATTTTTACCATAATTTTTGTTTATTGAAATTTAAAAAAAAATGTTTTTTCAAGTTTTTTATTTAATTTGAAACTTTAATGACACATCCTTCTCTCATGGTAAGGAAAGAGAAAAATAAAATTATCTAAAAGATATAAGGAGTAGTGAAATATCTTAAAATTGAATTTTAAAAAATAAAATAAAAATACAAGTATATTTCAATATTTTAAAATTGAATTAAAAAAACTAATATGATAGGTTTGATTGATGAAGTTTATAATTTAAAAGCTTTTAATAGTTTCCTATTGTTATAAGCAATATTCAAAACTTTATTGTTATAGATTATATTCAAAACTTTATTGTAAAGTAAAAGGTCTTTAATGCGTAGAAAATAGAGTTTGTAATTAAACTAACAGTAAAAGGAATACATACATATATCAAAAGTTATTTGGAAGACTTACCTTCATTCTTTATATTCAAAAATCTTAAATTTAACTTCTTATTGTTCTTATTTCTAGAATGAGAGAATTTCTGTTACCCCATATCTTACTAAGTATCAATTATTTTAAAATAAAAGATTTGATAGTCATCGTAAAATGGCTAAGCAAGGCAATATCTGAAGCAATCATTCAACTATGCACTACCTATTTACACTTTGGAACATGGCAAACCAATGTTGTAATAGTAAAATCAATCTCATGTCTTGCTTTATTAACTTTAGGAAAGAGTTTGATGGAGTACTTAGAAATAATATTTTGAATAAATTAGTAGAGTTAAAGGCTCATTTGCATTAAAATATATTGTTATAAGTTTGCATATGAATTTTATTATACTATAGATATAAGTGAACCAATATTTCTAAAACAAGAATAAACTCTTATAGGTTCCATAGAAAATGGTGCACTATACACTTCCTAAAATGTCATGGGATGAAAACAAATCATCTTTGTACTACTAAGAAATTAGTGTGAAATTAACTTTTTCCTAGAATGTCTTCCATACAACCATATTAAATTGGAATTTGAATTTATTTTCAACAACACTAAACTTCTTAAGATATTAATTGATATTAAGTATAATTAACGAAAATAAAGTTAAAAAGAAACATAAAAACTAATTCTTTACCATTTTTCTTAATGGTCAATATACAAAAGTTGTCCTTGATGGAGATTAAAAATCACAACCATTAAAGGTATATAGTGTAAGAGGATATACACCCTCTAAAAATAGATACCCTCTCAATGATTAATACAAAGAATCCACCTCCTGTCACTTTTGTCAACGCATAGTTTCAAGGGTGGTGGGCAATGCTTTTTTGTGTAACAAACCAAATGGATATAAAATGCATGAAAGGTGAATAAAATTAAAATGTATAGTCATTGCTACCAAGGAAAAAATAGAATCACAAGAGTGTGTAACCCTCTTTCCAATTAGATTATGTCGAAGACATCAACTAAAATATTCCTTAAGAAATAGCCACCTTTATTTGATGCAAATTTGGAAAGGATGGAACTCATGGCTATTTTGGTATTTTATTCCCTTATCATTGAATTATATTGCTTTGAGGAATTCAACATAATTGGCGCTTGATTGAGGGATTTTGCATAGGTGAATACGATTTATTTTTGACATTAGCAAAATTTTCATTGCCATTGATTCTTAGGCACCGTAATATGCGGAGGTATTAACCAAGTTAATTCACAACAGAGAAAGCACCACCGAAAATTAATTGTGAACAGAAAGAAACATCTAATGGAGGTTGAGGAATGCTCCTCGCCTCTAACCACATTAAACATAAAATTGTGTCCTTCCATGAAGATACTACTACATTTAAAATGCCACATGTGCACACATACTAATGTACTGACATTAACCGATGCTTGCCATGCCATCCTAAGAATGAACCAAGTATTCATGTGATGTCATCTTCGAAGCCACCAAAGAAACAATATTGACACCCCCATCAGTGAGATAAAGGAATGAAGTTATTAATAACAAGTTCGCGTTGCACACGGCATATCTGCCGAAAATAGCTTGTATATTAACTTGGATTGAAATAATAAGCGAAGTCGATTGACCCAGTTCAAAAGAAACATAGGACACATGACTAACCAAGTATTAGTTTCTAGTTTGACCATACATTGCTAGTCTTCGGCTCGGCTGCTTCTTAGACTGGAACTTCATTAGTCCAGTCAATAAATCCAACGAGAAGCGTAACTATATCTACCTAGTCAAGAGGCAAAATTGTTTCCACAACAGGGCTCTCTATGAACTGACGCTCTATAAGAGCTAGGGACAAGCATTCAGTGCGCCATTGCGAGACACCCAGACATCCAACAACATGCAAAACACACAACCACTACGTGTGCCCGTTTGCCCACCTCACAAGACATTAATAAAGGTCTTCATTATCAGTTAAAACTTAACAAATCTATATATTGTGTTAAATCCAACTATTTCAATTTTTAGTTAACCTTTTTTTTAAGCTGAACAAATTTATATATCGTGTAAAATACAACAACGATTGAAACAATATTTAATCTGTACCATTTCCCTTTTTAACAAACATATATGGCATGCAAAATTTAAATACAATCGGAACAATATTTACATTTTGTTTTCTCTCGAACTATATCAACCACATTGTGTAATAGACAGAAAACGCGAATGCATATTGTTGCAAAATGTAATCCATGCACGTGAAGGCTTTTGTATTTCTAAAAGAAACAACCAGATTAATTCTCGGTGTGGCGCTAGGCATAGGCATGTTCACCATGGCATAATCAGACGAGTTGAAAATGCATGCTATGGACCAGATCGAGGGGCCGGTTCTATATATTTGGATCACTTGCCCTTTAACTTTCCAACGGGAAAAGTTTCTGGCTTGGCAGCTCTATTCGTTTTTCGTTTCATCTTATTCAGCTATGATGTAAGTCCTTAATTTCTTTAACGTAGCTATTATGCACTAAATTGATTTTTCTAGGCGAGGATACTAGACATTGGATTGACGAGCTTGTTCGGCTGCAGACTAATGGCTTCGTTACTGCTTTGAATTTTTTCATTTTAAAACTAAACAGACCAAAGTTTTTGAAAACTAGACAATTTCAGGGAACAAGGAGGTTTCCTGGACTGTGTAATTTATGTAGTCCAATCATTAAAACTCAAATAATCTAACCCCTAACACGATTCATCGATAGCACACACATTAAGCAATTCATATATGGCACACATATCATCATCCTACATAAAGCAAATGAACTACAGACTTTCCAGGTGCTCCATGCAAAGACACTACATGTCCAAAGCCACTTTCCACATGTCCCATATTTGACATATGTAGATTGTTTCACATGCAAGCATTTGAAAGTAGGGCCTTGGGATTACTGTCATTAAGGACATTGACCAGAGCGAGAATGGCACCCAACGCCCTTATTTTGTCCTTGATTTCATTCATCGATGGAACACTGAACGATGCAGCTGCAGTGTTTCCTTAGGCCTCCATTGTGTCTCTGTATCACTGTCTGAGATCTCGAGTGTTCGGTGGTTTCCCCGAAACACGGGGTGTGAAAATGTGATGTTGTAGATCCAGCTAAGATTTGTAGTGCTACAGAAGAATGTCAATTCCAAGTCATAGCTACCTCAAGATTCAAGAGTAATTTATCAACAAACTGCATGCAAGTAGGGCTCTATCCCCTACTTCATTCACGGCCAGAAGTGTTTCCAAAGGCGAAAGGGCAACATAGAGAGTAGATAGACCATCCATGGTCCAGATCTCTGAGCGCCACGTATCCAATCTACGCTAATGGGCTAGCTTCACTAATTCTTTAGTGGGGTGAATTGGCTTCCATTGAATTGCTCTATAATTTGGTCATCCTCTGGTCATACATAGGATAAGGAGGCTGCCTTCAAATTGTCTTTACTGATGGTAGGGCCTCTCACCAAACGTCCTAAACATAATTCCAGTAAGATGGGCTAGAATCTGGGTTATTAGTACCATTGAACTAGTGTTTTCCTGGAGGATGGCAAGTAGAGTTATCAGAACAAGGTCATGATCATGATTTGATGAATCATTCTACCACAGAGTTGTCGTAGATTGAGAGAGAGGAGTGGGGCGAGACAGTAGAAAGGATGGATGGTTGGTTCATCTTCACACAAGGTTCGTTACGAGGTACGATAAATATTTTTCTGATTTAGTTCAGTTGCCATGAAAAAATGAAAAGGACCAATTCAATTTAGTTTAGTGAAATAGTGAAAAAATGGAACACACCATAGATAAGTATGATAAATATGAGAAATGTTTTCATAATGTTGGCCCTAATATAAATAACTGTTCAACTAGGGCATATAGGCACATAACTAGTTAGTTACCTGTACAACAGAATAAGGTTACTTATGCTTCTTGTTATTGTTAAGCTGAGAAGCTGTGGACTTAAGCTGAGAAGCTGTGGACCGGGACATGTACCAGTTCATAAAACATATATGTGCAGAGTGAATTTAAAACCACTGCATTCGCTCTGATCAAATTCACGCATTCAATGACACATTAACATGCTTGACTAATATTTCTGTTTGACTAAGATTTGAACATGTGACTTGTCTAGATCTGAAATGTTCCAGAAAATTTCCCAGTACTAACCCAGAAGCTCGGACGAGGATCATCGTCATGCAGCTGATGGAGGTCCCCTGGTACTGCCGGGGCTTCAAGCACCCAAAAACCAACAATGATGTCCATGCCAGCCTCCTCAACGATGTCGACTCTGCCTTCTGTATTCCCAAGCCAGCTCGCCTCAATGCCTTCAACATCATCTCTCGTCCGTTGTCATTTAGTCTATCCACGTGGCAATTTTTTACTTGAACACAAAAAGTCTAGTCCATTCTTTTCAATACATTAGCTCCAGTTTTTCCACTTCCTCTGGGTGGATCACCTGTAAATGAGAAAACCCATTCTAATTAAAAGATCAAATGAAGAATGAACCTAAAAAGGACGCACACTGAATAGTTATTTATAACAACATATACACAGTTCTGCCCGCATTTGTATTTACAGATATGTATGAATTCTAATGTCTAATCATAGTGGAAGAGATGAAATGCCAATATTATTATGGATAAATGATAAGAAAAAACAAACGCTAACCGAACTATTCCTAAATAACGAATATGGCTAACCGAAATTCCTGAAACGAAATTGCACATGAAATCAGGAAATACATGTCCTGCATCCTCTAAACACTCTTTTGAAACTAAATTGCCCATTTGAAATCATGGAAAATAATTATTGATTCATCCAAATGGGATGTAACTAATCATGCCTCATTATCTGCAGCCAACAAAAAATAACGATTATGCATTGATATGATATGAGAAAAAAAAATAGAGTACACCACTCAGATGATGGGAATTCTTATCTCAGAAATTCATAGTAACAGAGTACATGCTGTGCTCTGCATTGACATTGACAGCACCATTTAAGCATTATTTTTATATGAAATCTACAATCAAATTAAGTTGTTATAACAATTATTAGAATTCACCATTAACCATTTCTGCACCTTGAAACTGATATTCCTCGCAGAAAAATTGTTGGCCAGCACTGTGACAGAAGCGCTGTGGTATGTACGCAGCTGTTGCCCCGTTGGGTCCAGGTCGCTGGCTCTGTTGTGCCATTCAATTATCTTGAATTCCTTCCCTGCACCTTGAAATGTAATGTATGGCTTTGTTGCAGGAATCTGTTTGCCTATTTTCCAGTTCCATGTTCACCCTTCCTTGAAGTTTTCTGGAAGAGGGTGAAGTTTACCAGTGGAAAGCTCAAGCTTATGTGAAGTTACGTACGAGACGGAGCATGTTAGCCATCTGGAGCCTATTCCGTGAAATGAGTTACGCCAACCCTAATGAGTGACAGGTGTCAGATTTAGGGTTCTCTAAATGTAAGGCTAGGATCGTCGTATAGTTTTCATTGAAGATTCCCAAGATGAAAACAAAACCCTGCAACTTAGCAACTTGGGACGATTACATATGAAAACGAAACCCTGCAATAAGACCTCCGTAACAAAACTTTGGATAAAATTTTTGTTTGACCAAATGTGTTTTAAAATAAAAACATTGGGTAAATAGATCAGTCCACCCAAATTAATATGATATTCCAAAAACTTTGGATAAAGGCCAAACTTCGCTTAAAAGCAAGTTCGACGTCGGCAATAAGACCCCAAAGCTGAATGGCCAATGAAAACTATCGAAAAATATTTAAATGATTTTAAAAATTCACTTTTTTGCGTAAAACTTTGGTTAAAGTATTGAATAACAGTTGATATTTAAAAAGTCAAACGAAACTAATTCGTAGTCAAAGCGATATCGATCGCTATATACCTGCTTCGGCAGGTATAATAATATTAACTCAACTAAGTTAACAATTTATTTATATAGATAATATAAAATTTTGCTATTAAGACTTTTGTGATGATAATGTCAATGTTTTGGAGCCCAAAGCTGAGTCCATTTTCTAGAATAAGAAAGGATGACCGAACTTCACGTTCACATAGGTAAACAATGATTTTCATCTAGAATGTAAATACACTTTTATTATTATGTAGGCATGTCCTGCTTACAAATTGTAGTTTAATTATACATAATTAATGGCTAGTTGATAGAGATTTAATGCCTACAAAATATAGATAAATTATTTTTAGTAATAGTAAACATTGAGGGTATTTGAAAGGTAGTTGTGCCATTTCTACTGTTCAATTTAATTAAAAATATATTATAAAATAAAGATAAAATATATATAAATATTTTTGTTGTGAGATGAGTTATAGTTTTTTGGGCATGTGGTATTGATAATCCATGATATTGTAAAAAACTCTATCTAGAGGTTAAGAAGCTTCATGGTGAAGTGGGAAGAAGGAATTAACATATTTTTTGGCCCTTATTTTGTGTTGGGAAGAAGGAATTCATGACCTATGGTTCTATGCAAGACCTCTATATGGGAATCGTCCCATTGTAGGTTTCAACATATCTTCTCCTAGTGGAGCTTCAAATTATGATGGTTTTGGTCTTGCCTTCCGTAGTATGCTAAGGACGATATACAAAGTTTTTTTGATAGCTTCATAGTGTTCCATCCTCATAACAAGCATGATTTTTGTTTTGACTCATCATTTCCATTCATAGCTATCAACACTCCCTTGGAATCACTGGCTTACCCTTGTCACCATTGTTTTCAATGACCAATGTCAATCGTTTTCACCATCGTTTATCAACGACGAGGAGAAGAGGGGGGAATTGGGAAAAAGGAAGAAGGGATGGGTCGGGGATGTCCATTTCTAGAATGAGAAAGCACACATGAGATTTAGAAGGTCGAAGAGGAAACTCAAATTAAATGTAGTTTCATTTTTAATGAAGAATTTATTGCACAAGTGGGGAAATGGACACTAGAAATGGGAAGCAATTGGACTACAAATACCATATATATGTAGGCTATGGATATAGGTCAAAACCATCATGGGTTAAGCTCTAGTGGAATTACTAGAGGATCAACATGAAATCCTTCTTTGTTTGGATTAAATCCAATTTTAAATAAAGAAGTTGGACATAAAAGTGACAAGGATGGCTTGAGCAGTGGAAAATTCAAAGTATAAATTTATAGGACAACAACTATCCACCTATAACTATTTTTAGATGGACTCCATCTAAATAATTGGTTATGTTGTCACTACTGCTTTTGTTTAGTCTATGAATATGATTAAAATATTCACTATGTTTTTAGGCATGTTTATATATGTTATAAGTTTTATATTTGGCAAGGTCAAGCATAATTACATTATTATATCTTAATGTAGCAACTTCTATTACAATTATAGACATTCACTATTCATATGGACTCCCCTTTGAATAATTAATTATCTTGTGAGTTTTCTTATGGGTTAGTCTATGAATATGGTTAAAATGTTCACTCTTTTTTTGGGCATGTCTATAGATATTAGAAGTTTTAGATTCGAGAAGGCCGAATGCAACTACTTTAGCATATAGCCATGTAGCATATCACCATGTACCAATTTCTATTACAATACAATACAAATGTTCACTCTGTTTTTAAGCATGTCTATAGATATTATAAGTTTTTAATTTGAGGTGGTCTATCACAATTACATCAATATATCACCATATGAAAATTTCTATTACAATTACAAATATTCTAAGTAGATGAAGTTTTTTTTAATTACAAACATTCTAAGTAGAAGAAGTCAAACTTAGACGAAATCAAACTTAGACGAAGTCAATTTGGCAATTTCACTTCTCTCCTTTCTTTTATAACAAAATTGTTGCACCTACAACTAAACACATCTCATTTTATGATATAATATAATATTTAACCTTGCTTACTTACTAGAAAAACAATAGTAATTCAAAATAAAATAAAAAATTAACTAAAATTGATATTTTTTTAAAATTATTTAATTTATATAATTATTACTAATTATAAAGATTCGGAAGAAATCTAATAAATTAATCAATCAATATCATACAATATTTAATACTTTAACATTATTTGTGTTCTAACATTATTTGTGTTCTAAATTTGATTAAATAATCAAATATAATAATAAAATAAATCACTTCCATATAAATTATATATATTATATACTGTGGTGATTTGAAATATATATCTATTTTTTTATTGGGCCATACATTAAATGACTACAAACAGACTATTCCATTCAAGAATATTATGAGTGCTTTCATTATTGTTATCATGATTGTTACATGTAATCATAGTACACATTATAAAAGATTAGGTGTGAATTGGCAATGTTTCATAAAACCATATACTAGAAGACCATAAATTTATTCATTATTTTTATCGTGATTGTTAGATGTAATCATAATACACATTATATAAGATTAGGTATGAATTGGCAATGTTTGATAAAACCATATATTAGTAGACCATAAATTTATTCATTATTGTTATCATGATTGTTACATTATTTGTGTTCAGTTGATCTCCTTCCTGTTCCTAAAGTCCGTTTTTTCATAGAGTTCCCTTGCTTCTTGCTTCTGAAACCTATTCCCGAGGTTTTTTAAAATTCTGCTTTCCTTTGTCCTTGCTTTGATTTGTAAAAACCTGACTGTAGGAGGGAGTAGCACTCCCCCCTATGCGATACGTCATGGTGCCGATCTCCAAAACCCTAACTCCATAGTTCCAATCTTTTCTCCTCCTCCACCTCTTCCTCTAACATACGAGGGCACAATTGACGGTGATATGCTTTAAAAAGTCATGTTGTTTTTTTTTTCAAAAGGAAATTGTATTCATTAAAATGTGAAAGTTTTATAATGGTATGGTATTGTAATATTTTATATTAGTTTAATATGTAGTTATCAAGTGTTCACCAAAATATGGATGTGGCTAGAGTATAAATTTTTCTCACTTCTAGAAAACACAAAATAAGTCAAGTGAAGAATACTCAACGACATTGAAAGAAATATGGTCCAAGAAACCAAAGAGTGATAAAAATTGGTCCCATCAAGGGGAACAGTCCATAGAATTTTAGTCATATATGGGAAAAAAGGAAAACCAGTAAGCATTCAGAGAAAACCACAAAATTAGATTATAGAATATTCTTTTGACCACCCTCAGCCATCAACCTCCAACTCAAAGACCATGAAGTAGGGGGAAGAGGAAGACCTCATTTTGAAAGAGCATCGGCCACAGAGTTTTGTTCCCTGAAAACATGCTGAAAGGAGACAATAGAGAAATGAGATCACAGGTTTTTTGCACCTAGTTTCACAACTACAGGACCTACAATGAGTATTTCCCCTAAATCCAATTAATCACTTTCAGTGAGTCATCCACAATCAGAAGGTTTTCCATGTCCAGCCATGAGGAAACTTGCAGTGGACCCTAGAGTTCTATCATTTTCTCTCTACAATTGTTACCATCACCACCATGTTAATGAAAATGGTAACAAGTTGTTGGATCAACATAAAGGTAAACCCCATAGCCGTAATTGCAACTAGAGGCATCCCCATCAAAATGGCAAAGGGGGAAGATTTTGTCTAGGTCAACCAGTGAGGTAGTCTTTCTAGGTTCCAAGAGGAAAGAGGGGTCAACTTCTTGGTATTATTCAACAATGTTCAAGGCCACAAGTTGCACAAGAGGTTGTTTGTCTTCAGAAATAAGCCTTTTCTGAGTGCGTAAGATGCCCCATAGCACATATAGAGGGATAGTCTGGTTTGCCTTAGCATGTAGAGACCCAGTAGAGAAACAGTCCATAATCAAGTTAAGGACACAGGGCAAAGGGACACCAAGGAGTATGGAGACCTCCGTCCAAACCACTATAGGAAAAGAGAATTTTATAAATAAATGTGTGCAGTCCTCCAAATCCAACCCATAGATGGGGCATCTTTTAGGGCCCATGAAACCCTTCGTGATTAGAAGGTCCCAAATAAACTTATCAATGAACTTATTAAAATTTAAATAAAGTAAACTTATCAATGAACTTGTTTAAATTTAAATTTCCCACGAAATGGATTTTCTCCCTATATTTTTTTGGGGGCTAAGTTTAAGTTGTTAATGTGAAAATATTTTAGGTTTTTTTTTTTCAAAAGTACATTTTAAACAATAAGAAATTAAAATTACAATCTTATTCAAAATTGTATTGTTAAATTTTGATGAAAAAAACATTTTATCTATTAGTTTGACTATCCCAATTTAAATAATCATGAACGATTTAATTACAATTTTCAATTTAAATAGACACTGACTTATATTGCAACAAATAATTGTTTAATTTCTCAGAAAACATTGGAATCTTCGACAAGATTTTCATAAAGTGTGACAAAATTTTTGGGAAATCTGGGTTACAACTCTTAAGTTTCATGATTTTGGGTGCCCCAATGATTTTTGATGGTGTTGACTCCATTTCTACTATAAAAAACATGACTTTTAAGAAAAAATTAGTCAAAATTTTGCCTTCGAGGCTGCTTGGTAGACAATACCCATATAATTTGTCTTTTCCTCTCTCTTTTTGTTTTTCTCCTATTTACAATTATAAATTACTCACTAAATATTTTAAGTGAATAAGTGTATATATTTTGAAATAGAATTTTTTAAATTTTAGTTGTTATATCAATAAATATGTCCTTTTCTGTAATAGGATTTACATAATTTTATTTTTTATGTCAATATATATATGTCTACCTTAGAATAGTATTTTAGAATTTTAATTTAATTACAATAATGATTAATTATATGGTAAGGACTTTGGCATAGTATTTTAGAATATGTTATGAATTGAAGGTTGATATTTCGGCTAAAAATAGTTATCTCCTTTCAACTTTTGTAGTTTTTTTGGGACATGTTACATTCATAAGGTACAATATTTGGTCATAGTATTGTAACAAAACCTATTTATGGTTAAGTATTCTCATAAATATTGTTACTAGTTTTTAAATATATGTATGTTTAATTCATATATTAATTCTTATCATAATTATTAATAATTGAAAATAAATTTATAATTTATTTCATTATCATGATTTTTTAATATTGGTAATGTAAGATGTGTTACGAAGTAAGAGTTTAAATGTTTATCACAGAGTAATAGCTATTAGTGTTTACCATCCATTTAATATATATAGCTATATTAATTATTAAAAAAGTAATGAAGCTAAAAATTTGGTAATGATAAAGTATTGATCAATGTCCTTGCAACACGTATTTGTACCAAAATTTAAAGACAAAGAAGAATAGTAACCCGAAAAAAGTGGATATGAAAATATAATAATTATAGAAAACAATAGTTATATGTACAAAGCTAATTTCAGTTTCTTGTTAATATAGATTGGATTTCTTCCCAATAAGAAAATATTTTAGTTAAAAAATTTATTATTTATTTGAATTTTTTTATTTCTCTTTGTAATAATAAATATAAAACCATGACTTTATATTGAGTGATATATTGAGTGATGGATGAAGCTTTTCATCTTCATTGACAAACTCTCAAATTTTAGTCGACATGTGTTTTCTTTATTTTTTAGGGTTCGTCGATAGTGGGACGAACCCTGATTTTATGCCTAGGAATGTGTTTTCTTTATTTTTTAGACTTATTTACAATGAAAAGTATTAAAAGGAAAACAAAAAATTTACACTATAAGTAATTACAGAAATAAAATAGGAGCATGTACATGGGATAGCAAGTGTAACTGACAAAACTAAAATAAAATAATTTTATGGACAACTATGAAAATAGTGTTACAAGATTCCGTAAACACATGAAAATATGATATATTTTTCATAAATTTAAACAAATTTCAACCCAAATTGTTCACCAAATAAAGTGAAATACAAGAAAGATATGTACCTAAATAAATGTTGGAAATTATTGATTTTTATTAATTAGCAAGAGTACAATTTTTTTTATCTAGTTATTATCGTCTAGAACTATTCGCCAAAATTCAGTTCAAAGTGTTTAGGATGTTATAAACTAAAACAAAGTAGAAATTATGAATCCCTTCTAGACAACCTACTATAGCTAATACAACAAAGGTTTTCTTTTAAAAATTCCGTTGTTAGCATACACATTAAATGCTAGACCTTATATTAACAGAAATTAATGCAGGAACAGAGATATCCAAGAAAATCCTCATAACAAAATGATAAATTTTTCTTCTAACTTGTCACTCCTTTGACAAATTTTGTTGACACCAAACAAGTTAGACTTCTTGTACTCACAAAAATAAGTAATGAGGACAAAATAATTACTACTTTAAAGCGTGTGCATACCGTCACAAACCAGAACCAGCACTGTAAAATGCTCCACCTCCTGAGAGGGAACCGCTCCAACACCAGAGAGGCTAGTCAAGTGCTGTATGTCCATAATTCCTTGCGCCCTGCCGGATATAAGCTCTCCAACATTACCAACCCGCCTCGAATTTCCATCCGCCATTACTGCATCAGTGCTTTGGGAATTCCTATCTGCAATCCCCCGTCCCTTCGAATTAAACCAGGAGTGTGCCGTCCTCCGTCCTCTCGCATGGAAGGCCACGTGATGCCCATGGAGCGGCATGTGGCTGGCTTCCTTTACCTGTCTTATCACACTAACCACCCGCATCCGGGGGCGTTTCCTCCATTTGAACCAGTCGCGAACATTCTTGGGCTTCCTCATTTGATAATATGTCCTTCAGCTGTCCAGTAAGTAGAGAGTGATTAGCTCCTACTCCAACATTGGCCATGTAGTCTGCTAGCTTATTGCCCTCCCTCTTTGTGTGAATGAAGGTGATAGCTCTGTTGCTTTGAAGCTTCTGTTCTATGACTTCCAGACGCGCTTCCAGCCTCCAGCTGGTGGCTACTTTCTTGGCTTGTGATCCGTTTAGGATTTTTTTTGCCATATTGATGAGGATTTGGGAGTCTCCTTCTACCTGCAAAGGATAGAGGTTTAACTCGCTAGCAAGCTGAATACCCTGCCATAATCCTTCTAATTCTGCTGAGTTGTTGGTGTCCCAGCCAATGCTTCCATGAAAGAGAGTTATGGGTGTTCCTTCATGATTTCTTATTACTCCCCCAAATCCTGCTAATCCAGGATTACCTTTTGATGCCCCATCAAAGTTAAGTTTGAAAGTGTGCTTTGGCGGGGGCTTCCATTCAGTTTGTTCGTCCTTGCCTCTCATAGGGGAGTTCTGCTGATCCATGCCCTTGATGCCTCTGATCTGCCAATTTTCTAGGATGACCTTCTCATTGTCTAGGGTAGGCCAGTCCTCCTTTTTCCAGGATCTTATCATCAGAGTTTCTTGGATATTTTTACAGAGCAAATGCCAGATTGTGTCCATGGAGGAGCGTTGATTTTTGAAGATGCGTTTGTTTCGCTCCTTCCAGATACTCCATAAGATAAGCCCAGGAATCAATCGCCATAGATGATTGAGGAGGTTGCTCTTATACGGGTCCTTTTGCCATTGTCGTATGGAGTTCGTGATTTCAACTTCAAGTCTGCATCGTTTTTGGCAGCGAAAGCTTGCTTTCTCCCATAATTGGTTGGCTAGAGGACACGAGTCCAACAAGTGTTGGAGCGTTTCCTCATGGGCGCAGCAGTTAACGCATATGGAGGGTCCATGGAAATCTCTTCTACGAAGCTTATCCCAAGTTAGGATTCTCTGATGCCCTACCAACCAGAGAAAGTGACATATCTTTGGCCATGAGCCTGAGTTCCAAATTTGGCCCCAAATTGGGTCTTGAGGAACATCATCATTGCACATAATTTTATAGGCTTCAGCTGTGGTGAACGTTCCCTTAGGTAAATATCCCCATCTTAATATATCCTCCCTTTCGTCATGTCTGATTTTCCTTTTGCTGAGTTCAATTTCCAGTGCTGTGGATGACTGGCGATTTACATTTGAGAGGATTTGATTGCCTGGCTTCCAGATTCTGAATCCTTTCTCCATATCCTGGGTCCAAAAGTGCTTGATCTTGGTAATCTGTGTTTCTTCCTCCATATGTTGCAAAGGCTGGTTCAGGACATTGCTGAGGGTGGGCATTTGATTCCATGCATCCGTCCAGAATCTAGCATGATTGCCATTTTTCACCTCCCAGAAGTTGTGCTTCTGGATCATTTTGTAATGCTCCTTGGCTGCATTCCAAATTAATGAGCCCTTGTTACTTGGTTCCAATCTGATAAGCTCTTCCTGTGGTCGCTGGTTTGCATATTTTGTTGTCCATAGAGTGACCCACGGCTTTCCTGCATTGGTGAGCCATTGTCACCAGATCTTGGCTCCCATTATGGCATTGCTGTGCTCCGGATCCCTTAATCCTATTCCTCCTTTTGCCTTTGGCTTACAAATTGAGCTCCATTTAACTAGTGCCCATTTGCGATTGGTGGCGTTGCTCCCCCAAAGAAAATCTCTCTGAATTTTCCTTAATCTTTTTAGGACCCATTTAGGCGTTGCCAATATGGAGAAAAGGTACAACGACGTAGCTTGTAGGACTGCTTTAATGAGAATCGCCCGGCTGGCAAGGTTAAGGGTTCTATGAGTCCATTGGATGAGCCTAGATTCAAGCTTTTCAATTAGATTACGCCAAGAGGAGTGAGAGATGGCTGAGGTTGTGAGGGGAGCTCCAAGGTACCTTGACGGGAGAGAGGCCCCAGGGAATCCCAGGATACGGACAATGGCAGATTTGACAACTGGGGGAGTATTAAAAAAGAAAATCTGCGATTTGGAGCAATTGATATTGGTCCCTGAGGCTTCTGAGAAATCAGAAAGGATAGCTTTGAAAACTGAGGCTTCTTGAGCAGAAGGGTATCCATATAGCATTGTATCATCAACAAATTGCTGATGGGAGGTAGCAGGCAGGTGATGAATGGAGATACCTTTAATCTGGTGCAAGTGGAGGCTATTCTTGATGTGACGCCCCAGTCCTTCAGCCATCAAAACAAAGAGGAAGGGGGAGAGGGGGTCACCTTGCCTAATACCACGGGAGGGATAGAAAGGGCGAGAGGGG
Source organism: Pinus tabuliformis (assembly GCA_031772625.1). Classification (NCBI taxonomy): domain Eukaryota; kingdom Viridiplantae; phylum Streptophyta; class Pinopsida; order Pinales; family Pinaceae; genus Pinus; species Pinus tabuliformis. Next base: position 385,201,525 of record CM062812.1, on the reverse strand, counting down.
ATCCCATTAATTAGGATGGAGAAGCTAGTGGATGAGATAAGGCTCATAACCCAGCGAACCCAAGTGGGGCTGAAACCAAAAGCTGTTAATACTTTCTGAATGTAATTCCAACTGAGTTTGTCAAAAGCCTTGGAAAGATCGAGTTTGAGGAGCATACCTGCCTGCTTGGAGTTCTTGAGAGAATGAGCAATCTCATGAGTGTGGATGATTCCATCTAGAATCTGACGGCCTTCCACGTACCCTGATTGTTCTGGCGAGATGAGCATTGGCAGGAGGGGCTTTAGCCTATTCGCAATGACTTTAGATATGACCTTGTATATGACATTGCAAAGGGCTATGGGCCGAAATTTGTCCGGTTTGAGTGCATCCTCTTCTTTTGGAATTAAGGCAATGAAGGTGGTATTGAGCGAGGGAAGTAGCCAATGAGCAACTCTTGACTCCTCCACCACCTCCCAGACTTCCATCTTAATCAAATCCCAGAACCTGTGAAAGAAAGAAGTGGTAAACCCATCCGGGCCGGGAGCTTTTCCATCTTTGAACTGAGTCATGGCATTGTCTACTTCCTGCATTTGAATTGGGCTGAGGAGGATCTTATTGTGCTCTTCGGTGATAAGATTAGGTATATTTCGGGTGATTCTTTCAATTGCCGGATTTCTGTCGATGTCAGGTTCTTGGTGTACCTGTTTGAAGTGATCGAGGAGAGTATTTTCGATTTCCTCATGTTGCTCCACCTTTTCTCCTCCTGGTTTTTGAATGAAAGGAATATTATTGCCCATTCTGCGTTGCACTGTTGTTCTATGAAAAAATTTTGTATTTCTTTCTCCCTCTTTGAGCCATCTGATTCTTGATTTTTGCTTCCAGTATATCTCCTCCTGCCTTCTTCTTTCTTCAATCTGAGTGTGGATGCGCTTTTCCTGTGCGAGTGTTCGCTCGGTATGCCCGCATGTGCTTACTTCCCTTTGCAGTTCCTCCATTTGTTTTTGAAGAACATTTTGCTCCGTGAATATGTTTCCAAATGTCTCTCGATTCCATCGCTTGAGGCAGAGCTTTAAATGTTTGAGTTTCTGTTGAAACTGAAACATTTTTGAGCCGTCTTGCGGGCGGAAGGAGGTCCATGTGGTATTAACGAAGTCTCTAAGAGAGGGATGAGTGAACCAAAACTCCTCAAAACGGAAAGGCCTTCGCGTTTTATTGCCTGGGCGTTGCCATTGAAGGGCAATCGGCCAGTGATCAGAGCCAGCGTGGGGTAAGATGGCCGCCGAGAAATCCCCCCCTAAGTGGATCGAGTTATCAGAAATGAGAAAGCGATCCAGCTTTGTAGCAATTTGATGAGGACCTGCTCTGCGATTACTCCACGTAAAAGTGCCATTACAAAACTGCAAATCAATCAAGGAAGCATTCTGAATGAAGGTTTTGAAGTGGATGTTTTCCTGCTCCAGCTTGTTCCTGCCTCCAAGCTTCTCCTCTAAATTTGTGATCATATTATAGTCCCCTCCCGCAATCCACAGAGGGTGCTTGCGATTGGCGTTGAGAATTTCTAATGTGGAGAGGAGAGCCATCTTTTCCGTTGCTTCCTGGGGGAAGTAAACATTCGAGAGGTGCCCATGAATATTAGTACCTACTATGTGGAAGATAGCCTGAATGAGATTATGTGAGGCATGGAATTCCGACAGAGTAAGGGCCTGAGGGTTCCATGCAATGGCTAATCCTCCTGAAGCACCCGAAGCATCGACAGCTACAGATTGACATCCTGACCATGCTTTGGTGAAGATTTTTTCTAAAGTAGTGCTATTACATTTTGTTTCCTGGAAAAAACAAATTTGTGGCTTTTCTATCTTAATCATATTTTTGAGCATTCTGAGCTTTCCTGAGCCGTTGAGCCCCCTGAGGTTCCATGAGACGAGCTTCATGATTCACTAATGGGGGATGGCTTGTAGTACTTCGTAAGCTTAGCATACTTACCGGAGTCTACCAGAATCTTTCCAAGCGCTATTGTTCTTTGGAGGTCTGTTCTTCTTCCTCTTTTTTTGGAGTCTTTTGGGGTTTGGCTGAGATCCCATTGACTGCCTGGCTGAATGCCTAGCTGATTCTGATAGTAGGCCCTGGAAATGACCATTTCCAGTTTATCCAGCTGTATTTCTGGGATACTTTCATATGCTTTTTTCTTGCATGCGACTTCTAGTTCAAGTATATCTAGACCATATAGATCTATGCTTTCCGGCTCTTCCTCCATAGGTTGCATCTGATTCTCTTCTTCCATGGGAATACTTGAATCCTGGGCAGGGCCTGAGGATTCATCAACCTCCATTTCAATACCTTTGTTCTGTTGTTTTTCTTTATTCTCCACAATGAGGATCGGGGGTTTCTTGGAGGGGTGGGATTTGGAAGGGTGGGCTTCGGGAGGAGGCTGTGAAGAGGAGGAGGGGTGGTCCGATCTTGGAGGGGGGGAGGTGTTGATCTCATCCGAGATATTAGCCAAGATGCCAAAGCTGTTCCTCACTGATTCATCTATATTAAGTGGGTTAGTTTAATGAAATAATATGTACAAAACACCGATAGGATAATAGTGCTATATGAACTTTTATGTTTCTCATAATTACATTTATGTTATTTTCTTAGTGTTTATATCTATCTATCTATCTATCTATCTATATATATATATATATATATATATATATATATATATATATATATATATATATATATATATATATATATATATATATATATATATATATATATATATATTCATTTTATGTGTGTCTGTGTGTGTGTGCGTGTGTGCAAATACTAATAAGATATTTACATTTTTCTAGATTTCTACTTTTGTTTTTTCCCTTGATATAATTATTTCAACTCTTGAAGTTTACCACTACTTTTCACTGATACATCATTTATAAACACGTTGATTAGGATTCCATGGATTGAGTTCTAGATGTGGATAACTCCACTAGAGCTAGAACAACCTCCTAAATGTAGACCATTAATCTTTACTAGCATATCAAAACCTTAATGGGTAGATTCCTAATCGATAAAAATATTAAGAAAATTTGTATGGAAGAACTATTCAACAAAGTTGGAAAGCTTATTGGGAAGGTTAGAACCCTTGCCAAGAGATTGACAAATATTTATTTATGCTCCTCTCATAATGATAGTGAGCCACAACCACTAATTTCCAATCACTTGAAGTATAATTTATTTAATGTTAATGTTATCAACATGTCTATTAGTTTATACTTAAATTTCTTTGTTAGTCATAGTTTTATTTTGATAGACTATTAGATAAAAAAAAATATAATTAATACTCTTAAAACTTTTAACTTAGGCTACTGGACCTATTTCCCAAGTGGCATACCAGTAGTAGGTATTACATGCTTGTACCAATCCTTTTGAAGGTAATATAAAAGGTATGACCTCATTACAAAGAATAAGAAGACATTCACACTCAAGAAAAAAAAGTGTTGTGCTTAAACTTATTAGTAATATATACCTTTTTGCACATCACAATGTGTATTTTATTATCATTTTGCACAATGAAGCCATTTTGAAAAGTTAATTTTCATTATCCTATGCATTGGATTATTTTTCATAGTATTATTAGTGAAATCAACATATCTTATTACTTTACATTATGTCATGATTGAAGCCAATGCAACTTCTTAATTTTTCATGTGCATATTTCATATCAAGTATATGTTTACCAATGATAAATCAATGGATTACATTTCACTCAAAGAAATTTATCTTAGACACTCACTATAGTGGTTGTTTTGATTTAAAAGTACTAATAGAAGTTTGATGTCTAGAAATCAAAGGTATGGAATTTACCTTGTAATAAATCTTTCAAAGCATTACAATATGTATCTCTAAATTTATTTGCAATGTCTTGGTTTTGAAGTCAATTTTCTAGATAATTATGTCAAAATCAAAATTAGCAATTTATCACTTTTGTCTATACAATTTCTTAAATCATTGTTTAAAATCATTAATGCAACTTATCTTGTGTTATATCATTAACTAAACCAAATAAATTATCTGATTGTTTTTAGGCATATCCTAAATTGAATGAATGAACTATATTGTCTCAAAATTTAATACATTTTGAACATTTTTCTCTTTTTAATTATAAGAATTCCACAATCAAAACTTGGTGAAGGTATTGTTTTACCTGTAAATAAAATACCATATGCAAAAATTTGTTTTATTTCTATATTTTCTTTATTTTTATCCAATTTTGTCATATCCAAAATTCCATGTTTATCACAATTTATTTTGTTTACTTCATGTAATTTGGTAATTTTTTAATACATGTTATATAATGATTATATTACACATATCTACAAATTCTAACAGAAAACATTTACACCCAAAAAACTAAGAGGGGGATTGTTTAATAATGAAAAGCTTCATCTATAACATTATAATATGTATTGGTCACCTGAGGATCACCAAGCCCCCCTCATCTGAAAAATAAATCCTTTCTTTTTGGAATCTCAAACTACACAATCTTAGCCCCATTGCTTCACCCTCTTAGCTGCCCACCTCCTCTCCCTCTTCTTGGAGCCCCACTCCTCCCCTCCACCTCAAGCTCAATTTTGATGGAGCCTTTATGGGCAACCAAGGAGAAGCTAGTATTGGAGGAGTTTTCAAGGATCATGCAGGGAAAATCATCCACATATACATGAGTCACATTAGATTTGAAAGTAACGATGAAACATAATTAGACACCTTGATAGAGGGCCTTCAAATTTCACAAAATAATTGCTTCTTCCCTTTTGTTGTTTAATGGGGTTGAGGAATCTCAAATCACCATTCAAATTTCCAAGCACATCTTCAACAGATCCCTAGCCACCAAAAAATCGATAGGCCGACACTTGGAGTATCTGGTTCAAAAACTAGCTTGCGTCCTCTCTCAGTAAGAAGCCATCATTTTCTCTCATGTCAAGCACAAAGCTAATTCTCTTATTGACTTTATTAACAATAAGAGGAATTGAAGACCACCAACCTAAAGAAAATTAGCCTCCATCTTCCCCGTTTGTCATGGACTAGCTTCCTCAATGTCTATAACTGGAAAAACAAGATCTCCTCTACCCGAATCTGGGTGCTCGCGAGACGACCAACACAATTCTCTAGTCGTCCCATCAAAAACCTCCATTTGGCTGAGATCCCCCTCCAAGTGGCAGTCATGGCCTTTACCCAACCTCGTTGCCTCCTGTTATCTCCGTACCAGTTTCCTATGCTCTCGTGGCCTTACAATAAATTAAATAACGCCATGGAAATTCCCTTCTCCAGCCTTCATTATCCCTTTTTCATTCCCTCCAGTGCTCCCTCCAACCCCAACACTATGACCCTACTTCGCTTCCATCAAATAATGAATCATGATGGGGGGGAGGCCAATGTCCCAACAAAGGTAGAGGTCGTCGGCATTTCCACGCCACCTTCAATGATGCCACCATTGTTGCAATGTTCAACTAACCCATACCAAATTCCATTAGAAGAGATGTTATGGCTATGAAGGAGGCAGAGTCTCGTAAAGGCCACTCGACGTTTTGAGCTCTCTAGACCTACTCGCCCACCTACATAAGGAGAGATCCCATGAAAGGCTAAAGGTTGTGGCCTAGACAGTTGAGCTTTTAGCTAACCAAATCCACTGTTTCTCTTGGCTCAGACATCTGGCCAGAGTCCTCCACATCAAATTCCTCCAAACGTCCCTTCCTCCTCTTCTCCTACTCCCTCTCTTTTGCATTCCCCTCTAGTCATTTCGTCATCTCCCCGTGTCCCCTATGCTCCCATGGCCCGTCCACCTTCTTCCCTTTCTCTTGTTCCCTAAGGGGTCGATTCTCATCCCTCCTCCCCTCCTTGTCTTAGTCCCTATGGTTGCTACATCCTCTAGGAGCTTTTGGTGGACACTAGCAACATGCAAGGTCAAGGCATCGACTAATTATAATGTGGAACCAACGTGAAGACCATGCAGTTCTAATGCAACATAATATAACAAATCATCATTATGGAGTTTTTCAAGTGGGTTCTCTTAGTCTGGTCTGGCCTCATGGTAGGCCTCTTTAGTATTCATTTTTTGTGTGGATGGAAAACATGTGCTGCAAATTGTCGAGGCTCACTGACGGTATTGACTCTGTATCAGTTTTGGTCTCTCATGTAAAGCAATGTAATGTTAGATCCAAAGTGCATGTTTCTGGTTAATTGTCTACTATTTTTTGTAAACTATAAGACCTTAAAGCTTTGGTTTCTCCCTCTTGAGGAAGAGGCTTTCAATTCACATTTATGGTTTCCTCACACAGAGGCATAGAATGCACTTTGGAATATAAATTATGTAATATTTTCCTTGTTTATATAATGTAAATATGTTTACTTACAAAAAAGAAATTATAATATGTATTTTAAATTATTTTTCATTGCATTGGTGTTGAAGTTATTTAATCCAATAATTTTCATTATCATACATTTTAATAAATACACTTAATATCACTTTATAATATATAATCATTGAAATAATAGCACCTATCATTATTTAAATCAATGCATCCTATTATTTGCAAAATATTGTTGTTCAAGTCAATATAATTATCTAATTATGCTTCCACATATTCTATAACACATATTGATATTATTTCACATATTCTACAAATAACATTTATTACATGTGATAAATTTAGTAGACTATATTGTCACTAACATCTATAATGTTCATTGATGTATAGCGTCTTGTGAATAGAACTTCCACTACTATTTTTTTTCTTTTATTTTTTTTTTCCAATTTTAATGATCACTTACTCCAACATAGTTACAATTTCTATTGCTTATTTTAAGTAATTTAATTATGTATTTAGTACGTCTCATATATTGGTTATAATGGATTTAACTTGTAAATGCCAATAGAGGATGCATGGTCAAGAAAACAAAGTACTTTATTTTACCTTATAATGAAGATTTTTTATAACATTATAATATGTATTTTTAATTTTTTTTTGTCATATTGTTATTTACATCATTATATTCGAGTTGAAATTAATGTGCTTGATTGATCTTATATATATCATTGTCTATTTCTTTAGGTAAGGTGGTTGGAAGAACTATGTTTTCTCCTCCCCACCTAGTTTCAATTCCTAAAAATTGACATGTTGTCCTATTGTAATAACATTAGAAGAGTAGACACCTCGACAAATAAAGGTCCACTCTAGTCCACCTTGAGAATCTTTGGCCTTTGATAAGTTACTACTATATATATTCTTAAGGTATAATGGAAACTACGAGGTTTGATGATGGGCCTAAGCCATATCACTCTAATGAGTTAGAAATTTCAATGGTTTATATATATAGACACTAACACTCCTTGTACCCATGATCACATGTAGACTGATTGTTTTATGTAGGGTTTAGTCCCCATCATTTCTCAGCTTCAAATCTAATGGGGAGGAGTTGAGGGTGGGACCAAATTTTGGTGGTTGAAATCTTGTGATGTCAAATTGAGGTGGGAACAAATTTTGGGGGTTAAAATATCCTAGGGGGTATCAAAGCGTAATAAAATCTCACACAATCCTAGTGACAACTCTTGTTATTAGGAAAAACATTCTTCCATCCAACGTGTGGGCTAACTCTAACCTAATCATGTGTTAATGGAGGGAAAAGAAATAAAAATCCTTATATGATTCCTTAAATCAATGCCCTAAAATATTTTACATAGTATAATCATTAAAAATTTTACACCTTATTATGTAGAAACCATTAAAACTATTACACCTTATTAGGTAGAAATTAATATAACTATACAATAATGGTTTGTAATTAAAATTAATTACAAATTACTTTACCTATTTCAATTGTTTTAAATTCTTTATTAATAAATTTCATAAATTAATTATAATAACTTTAATCTATAAATACTAATAAATATTTGGCACAAAAGGAAAGAAAACATTGGAACTAAATAAGGTTGATGTTATCACGGTAAAATCCGATGTTCGTTCGTTTATGGATAATATCTAAAAACCTACTAATCTTACAATTCTTTCGGAAATTACGATGTAAAGACAAGTGAGATACATTAACAGTGCATAATATTCGATGACCCCCATATATATATATATATATGGGTTTTGATGTTGGTTACTTGTTCGAGAGATGGTTGACTCGGCCATGGATTGTACTCGTTTGACTAATTGAGTATATCATTAGTTATTAAATGATATAAAGGATGCATAATATATAGAAAATTATCTAATTCTTACTGAATTCAAGGATGTATTCCCACGAGAGCTACCAAGGATAACTCTTAATAGGGAGATCAATTTCACTATTTGTCTTAAACTTAGAGAAAAGCTTATAGAAAAAATACCATACGTTAGCTATTGAATTGAAGGAATTATAAATTTAGTTAAAGAAATTGTTAGATTTAGGATTCATATAACCTAGTGTATCACCATGGAGCATTAGTGATATTTGTTAAAAGTAAGGATGGATCGTGGATGTTATGCATCGACTATGATTAGCTGAACAAGGTGACCATTAAAAATCAATATTATTTTTCAAAGATATATGATTTGGTTGACCAAATGAAGGGATCAATTGTGTTTTATTAGATAGATATGAGGTTTGAATATCATTAGTTGATAATTAAATAAGAGTGCATCCCAAAGATAACTTTTAACACAATATTTGGGCATTTTTAATTCATAATGTTTCCTTTTGAAATAACCAATGTTCCAAGTATTTTTCGTGAACCTAATGAACACAATATTTCAAGTGTGTCTAGATAATTTCTCACAAGACTTTATTGATGATATTTTTATCTATCCAACGACTTTACAAGATCATACTAAACATTTAAGACCTATCTTACAATGTTGTAGATAAAACTAGTTATATGGAAAAATCTCTAAGTGTTCATTTTACTAGTCTAAGAAAGTAATGACCCAAAGTAAGGGATCACTAGTCTAAGAAAGTAATGACCCAAAGTAAGGGATCACAATGGATTCTAAGAAGAATGAAGCTATTGTGGACACGATAACATCAAAAATTGTTCATGAAGTATGCAGTATTATGAGGATAGTATTATATCATCGTAGGTTCATTGAATGATTCTCGAAGATCACAAACCCCATTACTAATCTCCAAAAGAAAAAGGGAAGCTTATTTGGAAAATGATGTGTGAAGAGGCTTTCATGAAATTAAAGAGATTATTAACAACTGCATCGATTTGAACTGCATCGATTTGAAAAGTATATTAGAGGAAATTTTAACCTAAGAGTGCCCATTAATTTTTTATGTAAATTCCATGTCATAATATGTAAACTAATAAAAATCCTTTAAATTTAAAAAGATGTACATGTAAATATTTTGAAGGGAAAATAAGAAAAACTATTCTTTTTTAATTATATTTTTTGCTTATCTCGTTATAGGTTTACTCATTTTTTAAGTGTATGCACTAGCTAGATGTGGAATTAAATTCCATGTCTAATGAATACCCATTATGCATACTTTTGAGAAGACTGACACTCATAAAAATTGAAGATAATTTAAAAAACATATTGAACACAATTTTTTAGTGTATCCTCAATGTAGAAATTCATCGATTCAGTCGATGTTGAAGTTGGAACAAATATGTACTTCCAGGCCAAACCAATTACACTACTGGTAATGATATTTGAAATGAGGCATGATTAGACAATACCTAATCTTAATATATAACTTGCATCATGTCTGACAAATATCCTACATAACTATGTTTCTCACTCACACACAACTTTCACATAAGACATGTTGAAACAAAACTTAGAATGTTGTATGAAATATGAAGTATAAATATTTAAGTTAAAAGTAAAGATATAACGACGAAAAAGTGTGTAAAATAATAAAATAAACAGTCTACAATTTGAATAAATCAAATTGGCTAATAAATGAAGTCTAGACATGCATTTTAGTGAAGCAAGACAATTTTGCCCTGCTTCACAAAAGTGCACGCCCAACGCTAATTTCAAGGCTAAACTGCATGATTTAACTTGAAGATTATTTCTTTACTCATAAGTAACATTAATACAATTAAATATTTTTAATTTTGCACGTATATGTTTATGTTGTTCAAGAATACACCAAATTGCATGGATTTCATAGGGTAAAAAGCAGAGTTTGTGTGCCTCAAATAAATGCATAGTAAGACCTGTAATTAATGGTAATGAGATAATGTTAGCATCGTGTTTTAATAAACATAACTTTATTGATTCCAGTACATTGTTGAAAACTCTATGATAATAATGTTAGCTTCCCTAAAATTTATATTTATAATAAAAATTTATTAAAATTTTTATTTAAAGGTATTTTCCTATATGTAAGCTCATGTTTTCTTGAACATTTTGTCATATGAATATAGTAATAATAAATTATATATTTAATATATAATAACTATTAATTATCATGAATTTAAAATATTTATTATTTATTATTAAATTACAATTATAAATTTTGTTTTATTATTAGGTTTTTTTTAATAAATTTAAATTAATATCTTAATTTTTTTAACTTCAAAAATTTATAAAATAATTATCATTACATATCAATAAAAAAAAATATTAAATTTAATATAAAAATGATTAATTTAAATGAATATGTTAGATATCATTTTTGGGATTCAACTGCGTTAAGTAAGTCATTCAAACGTATGACCATTTCCATGAGAGGTAGTCGTAACTGACTAATTTCTCATGATTTTTGAATAGTTCACTTAGCACTCATTGCATCGGGTGATGCTCACAGGGGTGAAGAAGTGGGATTGAAACTAGTGAAATGTGGAGAACGAATCACATAGCATCAATCATCACTTCCGGGGCTTGCACCCGGTAACCAGGACTTCCCAGGAGGTCACCCATCCCAGAACTCCTCTGGCTCAAGCGCGCTTAACTGTGGAGTTTTTCCCCACAATCAAGCCCACTTAGGTTAAAGTATATTAGAGGAAATTTTAACCTAAAGAGCCTCTCTAGCGTCATTTTGAAGGTATTACAATTTTCTGGGGTCAAAAGAATTCTGCCCTGTGGGAGATTTTGTTGGACATGCTAAATTTTTTACTCTAATTGTTTCTTTCCAATCCAAGAGAAACATAAATAAATTGGCTTGTGATCTAATTTCAAATCCCACAGCTGATCTCCAACCAAAACTTCTTCCATTTTCTCACACAAACCATGTGAGCAAATTACATAATCTACCACACTTGCTCGATTGTAAGTATTGCAAGTGAAATTACCAGACTTTGCCCATCTAGTCAAGCCATTACAAATGACTAAATCAAAGGCCCCACATAGAGTAAGCAATTGTTCAACGAAGAGATTGCAGCCCTTGTCCTCTGAAATTCTTTCCCACTGATGATTATTTTCTTCTGTAAGCCAAATAGGGTCACAATCATCTTTACAACAAAGAATGCTAGCTTGCCCACTTGCAGTCCTAGCATTGAAATCACCCACTATAAAGACTTCACCTAGCTAAGAATAGGTTGCAATATCCGCTTTTAAAGCTGCAAATGGATCTTTGTGGTCAAGCCCTCTACCTTTGTAGATTTTTGAAACCTGTGGCGCAAAATAGCATGCTGCAATTCTGATGTGGTTTCCATTTTCTGATATTTTAAACCAAATGAATTTCTTATTTGAGTCTTCTTTTTCTAACTGAATGAGACGACCTTCTTTCTCCCTTACTAAAACCATGATACCCCGTGCCCTTTGCCATTCTCTGCTACCTTGTTCCACACTGCCATCTTCTAGTATCCTTCAAACGAAGGTGTCTTGCACCCTTCATGCTCATGTGTTTCTATGAGGAAAATTATGTCTATGTTTTCCACAATAGGCCCTAATACAACGTCTATTATAGATTTTAGAAATATTCTAAAATCTAATTTTCAACCAAATAAAATTTCTTTAACTTTTTTCAAAACATAAATATTTCCGAAATTTATAATTTAATTAAAACACTCTATATTATGTTTCAGAATTTATAATTTAGATAAAATACCTTATATTATGCCTCTCAATTTATAATTTAGATCAAATTCCCTATATTATGCCTTAGTGTCTACTTCTTCTTCATAAATAAACAAGGGGGTTATTGGTCCTTGAGTGAAGTAGTTATCCTGTATTTTGACCTTGTTATTGACTTTATTAAAATAACATAATCGAGATCTATTTTAGCCTCAAGAAACTAGGTCAACCCAATTTCTTAATTTATTTAATGTTAAAAGAATTATACTTTTAAATAATTTGCAAATTTGAATATTTCTTAGACACAAAACGAAATTTGCACCAAAGTTCTTATAATACTCATATATTTTTAAATTTGTTATTTCTGATTTATTAGTTCGTTTAGACCAGTAATACTAAATCACTAAATGGCACGAGTTGTGTGAGAATGGAATCGATGTAAAATAAAGCTAACTAATTTCTGTTGCTGTGAAAATAATATACTTGACATGTAAAAGTGTTGGGAGTATAACAATAGATTATTAAATTAATGTAGGAAATAGATTATTAAATTAATGTAGGCCCAGAAATTTATTTAATATTTAATTAAATTAAACTATATAAAATTGTTCAGTAATTGTTTTGTAAAAGTGAGCATGGAGCACTAGGATAATACATGTGGAGCATAGCGTATGTATTACATGTGTTATAGTTAATTCTAAAGAAATGTTTGGATCAAAGTGCATGCATTACATGTGTTATAGTTAATTCTAAAGAAATGTTTGGATCAAAGTGTATATATTACATGTGTTGTTTGCAAGCTTTTTATACTTACAAAGTAATTCATGCCAAGCTTTTCAGTTGAGAAAAACAAAAATTGTTTTTATGTATGAAGCATTTTTCAAACCAGTAGCCATGCTACACCGGAAAGACAAAGCCAACTAGCTAGTAGCATATTGGAAAGACAAAACCAACAAGCTAGCTAGCAACATATCATGTTCCAGATCCTCCAGCATGAGTTGATTATGCTATTAATTAAGCTATTGATGCAGCAGTTAATTCAGTCGAGTATATTGATGCAACAACTAATTCAGTCAAGTCTGTTGATTACGATAGCAAGAAAGTCAAGATAGCCACCAGCCATAAACGAAGCTAGTTTCCCACCTAGGTTAACTCGAAGGTGAAGCACAAGTAGAGCAAGTTGAAGCGTTTGAGAAAGTTGATCTAGTTGATTCTGGTTACGAAGAAGTAGGAGAAAGTTAAGGGTAGTTTATTCAGCAGATGTAGAGCCAGTTCGAAAGTGAGTGGGACCAATAGCAGATCCAGAACCATTACCCTTTAAAGTTATATACCCAATAGGAGCATCAGAGAAAAAAGTTTAAGCATCACTAAAGGCATAGGTGGGAGCATATGATCCACCAGTAGCAGACCCAATTGACTTGTTGATCCAGTCAATTATGCAGTTGATCCAACAACATAACCATCACTAGCACCAGATCAGTATTGACATATATAGGGATATCAGGTTTGTTCTGGATTGAGATAAATATATACATCCATAGCGATTAGCACCAACAACAGTACATCCAGCAGCAAATACACTATCATAGATAGCAGATGATCCACTAGCAGCAAAGTACCTGTAGGGGTATAGCCTGTTCATTTTCATGTCCCATTGATTCTTATAGTGAGCACGTTCCTTACCCTAGCAGACTCAAAGGATAAGAAGGTACAGTTAGTTCTTACCTCAAGTTACAAAAGAGGATAAGTTGGGTGATTTGTTTTCATAAAGTATGCTTATCATCGCGAAACTATTTTCTGGCTTGGATTATGAACAGGATTACTGCCATCTATCCCCTGTTTATATTTATCTTTTTCTAACAGAGGTTTCCTGTTTGATTTATGTTCAGCCTTAGCCAGCATCACTAAACAGATATGGTTGAGTTCCCGATTCATCATTTCTTTGAATTGAACATAATTTGATATACCCGAATATAAGGAAAATACGAGTGAAGGCATTTGAAAAAAAACCAATAATATCATCTTGGAGTAAGATTTTTGGGTCTTTTTTGTGTTCCAATTTGAGTTTAGCCAATTTTTGCTGAATTGGTTTAGACCTAATCTTATTTCGTATGCGATTCAAAGGAGCCATGCAACTCAGGGTTCCATTTCAATAACTTATCATTTGGCCCAAATAGAGGAAGGAACTTCCATTAGGATGAATGCTTATTTTCAAGTCTAACTAGATATCCTTCATTAATGCATTCAATAGGGGGAGCTGGGCTCTCCAAACCCTATTAGCAGGTCGCCCACATATCTCAGATAGTGAACATCATTAAAAGAAGATAGAAATTGCAAGAGTTTTACATTGAACTTGTGTAAGTACAGATTCATAATCACAGGAGAGACAACGCAGCCCTATGGAATCTATTTTTTTCACCTGTCTCATCTAATATATCTACGTTAACAAAATTGTGGATTAGACTAATAAGACGTTGATATGGAATTACATTATTAACGACTTCAAAGAGGATTGCATGATCCACATCATTGAAACAACTTACAACATCAGCTGAAAGAAAGTGATCCAGTTTGCCCCAGCCCCATAGAGTAAATAAAGATGTTCAAACTCCTTTGTTATGTCTACTCGTGTGAGTCATTTACGAATACATCTTTCAACACTTCAGTGAGAGTCATGGATAGTGCCTTTAGGACGACTTTGTCCTGAGGATACGATTTTGTTATGGCCCGAAATTGTCCGAGTTTATTGGGCTTCGGAATGAATGATCTTTCCATGGGGTTGAACTGAAATGTTCCCATTTGTAAGTTGTATAAGATAGTTTTTAGTTGTGAATTCTGTTGGGGATTTTTCTGTCAAAATCCCAAAAACAACATAAACTGCACATAGAGACAATGCTCTGTTTTGCTCTCCAGGATCTCAGCACAAAAAAAATGTTTCCAGAACACAGGGTTATACCCACACACGTAGAAAAAACTTGTATTCATAAAAATATAATGCCTGTTACAAAATTCATCCTCTTACCGAGGTATTGACCAACAGAAAACACAATGCTACTCTATTCATTCAGTTCCGACTACATTCTTTGCTGTTGCATATTGCAAAACATTCACTTGCGCTGCTGCGCTTCTACGCTGTCACACTCGCTGTGGACAACACAAACTTACATACTAAATTTGAATGGTCTGATGAACAGAAATGGAGTCCCATGATGTGAACTGCTTGAGGTTGTCCTTCTCGTCCTTGACTGAGTGGCATAATAACTGCGGTAGCTGAAAAATTCAATGTGTAAGTGTTGAATTGCAACCTGCTTCTCCTCAGCCCATAATGTAAATTGAAAGCAGCCACCTGCTGCGCTGTACTACTCCATGCTTGCTTTAACTGGCTCCGCGCCATTGAGAAATCCTGCCCCCTTTGCCTTCAGAGGTTAATGCATGCAAAACTTTTCTATCAGGTCCGCCTTTCGGGTCGCATTGCATATCGCAGTCGACCGATCCTCTGTTTCATCATATATTTGAAAATATACAAAAACACTGCAAAACACAAAAATTGGCTTTGGGCGGACTTCAACCATTATACAATTTGGCTTTGGAAACCCATCGGGTCTGATCCATCGGATCGCAACTATATATATGCGAAAAGCCCATTCTCTATTGGAAACGCCGATAGCGATGTGCCGATAGCGATATCGGCGATCGCTCATCGAACAATAACAAACCCCATTTGGAAGTCCTCCAATGTGACTTCGCCAATGTGATATCGGTGATCGCTCATCGGCGATATTTCATATCGTTGCTGATGTCTGCCTCTGATGCTCCAACCCACCGATATACCGACTTGTCGATACGCTGACACGATCTGGACCGTTGATCAGCCAGATCCAACGACTGAGATTAAAGCGGATTCTTAAGCCTGCAATTTGATTTTTGAGTGTTTTTGCCTCCCGATCCTTGGTGAAGCGCATGGTCATTGTCTTCATGTTGCTACATGGCTCAACCGTTGTGCAGTTGAAATTACATTTTCAACACTCCCCTTTAATTTCAACTGTTGGGCATTCAATCATACCCAAACACTTCCTCAAAAATTCAAAGCTTTTATGATTCAATGGCTTTGTTAGAATGTCTACTACCTATTCTTGAGACCTGCAATGTTGTAAGTTGATTTCTCCATTGCTTACCAATTCTTTGATATAGTGGAACCTAGTGTTAATGTGTTTTGTTTATTTATGAAACACAGAATTCTTGGACAGTGCAATAGCTGAGCTATTGTCACAAAAATCACTGTTGCTTTTGCCTACTCTTGGCCTAAGCTCCTCAACATTCTTCTCATCCAAACCGCTTGACACGCTGCAGCTGTAGCTGCCACATATTCTGCCTCTGCTGTAGACAACGCCACAATTGGCTGTTTCTTGGAAGCCCATGAAATGGCTCCTGAACCCATGTGAAAAACATAACCGGAAGTGCTTTTCCGATCATCTCCACTTCCAGCCCAATCGCTATCAGTATATCCAACTAAATCTGAACTTTCTGAAAAAGTATACAAAATGCCAAATCTTTTTGTACCTTTGACATACCTCAGAATTCTTTTTGCTGCCTGCCAGTGTGCCTCTTTTGGCCTCTCCATGAATATGGAAATAAAACTAACAGCAAACATTATGTCAGGCCTAGTTGCAGTTAAATACATAAGGCTGCCAACTATGCTCTTATATAAGCTAGGATCAAAATCCTTGTTGTTGTCCTCTTTGCTGAGTTTTAATCCCATTACTGTGGGAGTGATTGCTGCTTTGCACTCTTGCATATTAAACCTACCCAAAACATCCTTTACATATTTTTCTTGTGAGATAAAAATCCCATTTTCATTTTGATCTACTTCTATTCCTAAGAAGTATCTCAGCAAACCCATGTCAGTCACCTCAAATTCTTCTTTCATGACTGATTTGAAGTTTTCAATGAGGTAGTCATCATTACCTGTAAAAATAACATCATCAACATACAAGACAACAATTAAAATCTTACCATCCTTTTCTTTGATGTAGACAGTGGGTTCTCCCTCACATTTGTCAAATAAATTTTCCAGTAGATAGGAATCTATCCTACTGTACCATGCTCTTGGTGCTTGCTTCAGCCCATAAAGAGCTTTCTTCAATCTGCAAACTTTGTGTTCTTGGCCTTTCTTCTCATAGCCTAGAGGTTGTTCAATGTAAACCTCCTCCTTTAACACTCCATTTAGGAATTCCGACTTCACATCCATTTGGTAAACTTTCCATTTGTTTTGTGCTGCTATGGACAGCACAGCTCTCACGGTTTCCATTCTTGCAACCGGTGCGAAAGTCTCCTCATAATCTCTCCCATATTGCTCCTTGTATCCCTTGACAACCAGCCTTGCCTTGTGTCTTTCAATTTTTCCTTCAGCGTTGCACTTGGTCTTATAGACCCATTTGACTCCAATGAATTCTTTACCTTTTGGTAGCTCAACCGAATCCCATGTCTTGTTTCTTTCTATGGCATTCATCTCCTTGTCCATAGCTTCTATCCATTTCCTATCTTTAATTGCATCTTCGAATTGAATAGGATCATCAACATGACAATACAAGGCAAATAAGGAATTCATTCCTTCATCATAAATATCACTTAGATTTCTAAACTTCTTACCTCTTTCATTTGGTGTGCAAGTGCTTGAAGATGCACTTGAATCTCCTCCTTGTGGTGTGCTTGGAGAAGCACTCTCATTTCTCCTCAAAGGTGTTCCTTGTTGTCCTTGTGTTGGAGCTGCTGTTTGGGGATGTATTTCAGCCATCTCCTCATCATCTTCATCATGAGACAAACAGTTTTTAACGTTCACTGTTTTCTCTATGCTTCCATCCCAAGCTTCCTCCTCAATGAATTGAACATCTCTGCTCACAAAGAACTTCTTGGTAGATGGGATATACAACCTGTACGCTTTGGATTCCTCACTGTATCCAATGAAAATACATTTCTCCCCTTTGCTGTCCAACTTCCTCCTTAGCTGATCTGGAATGTGTGCATAAGCCACACATCCAAAAACTTTCATGTGGGTGACTCCTTGCTTTCTCCCACTCCATGCTTCTTCAGGCACTTTGTTCATCACAACTTTTGTAGGACACCTATTCAAGATATATACTGCACAGTTTACAGCTTCAGCCCAATAATCATTTGGCAAATGCTTTGCCTTCAACATGCTCCTCGACATATCATGATGGTCCTGCTCTTTCTTTCAGCTACTCCATTTTGCTACGGAGTGTACCTTGCTATAAATTGCTTGTGTATTCTATTCTCTCTACAAAATCGTAGGAATTCTTTGGAGATATACTCACCTCCTCTGTCAGTTCTCAAAAATTTGATGCGTAGCCCACTTTGATTTTCCACAAGTGCTTTGAAATTTCGGAATTTTTCAAACGGTTCACTTTTATTCTTCAAGAAATAAACCCAAGTCTTTCTTGTAAAATCATCAATAAATGTTAGAAAATATTGGCTGCCAGCTAAAGATGGATTTTGCATCGGTCCACATAAATATGAGTGGACAATTTCTAAGGGTGCTTTTGCCCGTATGCTTTTGCCTGATGGAAAACTTTCTCTGTGTTGTTTTCCCAAAATACAACCTTCACAAAGGCTGTCCGGTTTCTCTATCAATGGTAATCCTCTTACCATTCCTTTTCTGCTCAACAGGTTAAGACCTCCGAAGTTGAGATGTCCAAATCTCAAGTGCCACAACCAATTTTCGTCTTTTGGTTGGCTTTGGAAAGCCTCTTGGGTAACTGCTGCAATTTCTTCTTTGTTTCTCAAATCTGCTCTTATTCTAAGAGGGAACATTTTGTTCATTGTCATATTCACTTCAGCAATGCATCGCTTGCTGGGCGCTCTATCCATGATGGTGCATACATCATTCTCAAAGAAAACATTGTAAACTTTTTGAACAAGCTGTCCAATACTCAAGAGGTTACATCTCATTCTAGGAACATAATAGACATCTGCTATGGTTTTCTTTTCTCCTTTCTTTGTAAATATTTTAACTTCTCCTTTACCCATAACAGAAATTTTGCTATTAGTCCCAAGTGTGACTTGTGACTTCACACTTTGACCTAGAGCAGAAAACAAGGCTATGTTTCCTGTCATATGGTTACTACAACTAGAATCTAGAAACCATATATCTTCACTATTTGTCTCAGCCATGTTACAAGATAACAGCACATTATCTTGGCTGATATTTTCTCTAGTGATATTTGCACTAGATCTATTGCTCATATCATGCTGCTTCTTCCTACATTCACTGGCATAGTGCCGATATTTTTTATAGTAGTAACATTGGACATTGGATTTTTCATACCTTTTTCCTTGAGCATGATGTTGTCCTCTTTGTTGGCTGCTGCCTTGACCTTGGTTCTGATTTGGATCGTTGCCTCTTCCTTGTGCATTTGTAGGACTGTTCCTGCCACCTCTATTTTGGCTTCTGCCTCTTCCTCTCTTGTTTCCTCTGCCTTGACCTCTTCCTCTTCCAAAGGGCATCTGGATCTTGAAGTCTTGCTCTAGAGATGAGTTTTCATTTCTACTCAACCTCTGCTCATGTGTGATCAGTGATGCATGAAGCTCATCAACTGAAAAGTTTTAGAGATCCTTTGTCTCTTCTATGGTGGTGACAATCACATGGAACTTTGAGGGTAGGCACCTCAATAGTTTCTCCACAATCCTCCTTTCTTCAAGAGTCTCTCCATGAGTCCTTATCTGTGCGACTAGACCAATTACTTGAGTGAAGAATGAGTCAATATTGTCTGACTCCTTCATGCACAGGTTCTCAAAATCTTTCCTCAGCAACTGCAGTTTAGTTGTCTTCACTTTCTCCATGCCTTGATAGGTTGTATTGAGAGTTTGCCATGCTTCTTTGGATGTCTTAGCTGCTGCTAACCTTGGAAACACGCTTCCATGCACTGCCTGATACAAGAAGAAGAGGGCTTTTGAGTCCTTCTTCTTGTAGCTCTTTAACAAATCCTTCTCTCCCTAAGTTAGATTATTAAACTCATTTTCATCTGATGGTTCTTTAAAACCATCTTCAACTATTTCCCATAAGTCTTGGGAGCAAACAAGGCTTTCATTGTTATTGCCCAATAGTCATAATTTTTGCCATCAAATAGTGGGAGCTGCATACCCATGCTATTGCTGGTACTGCTGCCAGCGTTCTTGCACTTTCAACTTGGATTCTTTTGCTAAGTCTTCACGCTGCTGGAGAAGCTGCTTCAATAAGAAACCTTCCTTCAGCTTCTCTGACGCTTTCAAAGAGCCTGTACTAGCTCCGATACCACTGTTGGGGATTTTTCTGTCAAAATCCCAAAAACAACATAAACTGCACACAGAGACAATGCTCTGTTTTTCTCTCCAGGATCTCAGCACAAAAAAATGTTTCCAGAACACAGAGTTATACCCACACACGTAGAAAAAACTTGTATTCATAAAAATATAATGTCTGTTACAAAATTCATCCTCTTACTGAGGGATTAACCAACAGAAAACACAGTGCTACTCTATTCATTCAGTTCCGACTACATTCTACGCTGTTTCGTATTGCAAAACATTCACTTGCGCTGCTGCGCTTCTACACTGTCACACTCGCTGTCAACAACACAAACTTACATACTAAATCTGAATGGTCTGATGAATAGAAATGGAGTCCCATGCTGTGAACTGCTCGAGGCTGTCCTTCTCATCCTTGATTGAGTGGCATAATAACTGCGGTAGCTGAAAAATTCAATGTGTAAGTGTTGAATTGCAACATGCTTCTTCTCGGCCCATAATGTAAATTGAAAGCAACCACCTGCTATGCTGTACTACTCCATGCTTGCTTTAACTGGCTCTGCGCCATTGAGAAATCCTGCTCCCTTTGCCTTCAGATGTTAATGCATGAAAAACTTTTCTATCGGGTCTGCCTTTCGAGTCGAATTGCATATCGAAGTCGACCGATCCTCTGTTTCATCATATATTTGAAAATATAAAAAAATGCTGCAAAACACAAAAATTGGCTTTGGGCGGACTTCAACCATTATACAATTTGGCTTTGGAAACCCATCGGGTCCGATCCATCAGATCGCAACTATATATATGCGAAAAGCCCATTCTCCATTGGAAACACCGATAGTGATGTGTCGATAGCGATATCGGCGATCGCTCATCACACAATAACGAAGCCCATTTGAAAGTCCTCCATTGCAACTTTGCCGATGCGATATCGGTGATCGCTCATCGGTGATATTTCATATCACTGCCGCTGCCTGCCTCCGATGCTCCAACCCGCCGATATGACGACTTGCTGATACGAAGATGCGATCTGGACCGTTGATCGGCCAGATCCAACGGTTGAGATTAAAGCGGATCCTTGAACCTGCAATTTGATTTTTGGAGTGTTTTTGCCTCCCGATCCTTGGTGAAGCGCACGGTTTTTGTCTTCATGCTGCTGCATGGCTCAACTGTTGTGCAGTTGAAATTACATTTTCAACAAAGTCAAATTTAGATACAATTGTTTTGGAGGTTGGTTCTATTGATTTACACTCGCATTATCAATTCTACTTTCTTGGTCTTCGACCAATTAGATTATTATGCTAGAAACTTGCTGCATGATGTCCTTTTGGGGAATATAACTATGAAGTCGAACCCAAATCAAATGAGGGAGAACACGGCTACCATTGAGTGAGAACATGGTATGAATCTATCGAGTGAGTGAGAACATGGTATGAATATGTCGATTTGTCTAGTTATCCTAAATGGGTTCCCCAAAAGGATCCTGAAGAAACACTAAGAAAATGAACACCAAACGGAGGGGAGAAGGAGAATCAAACCCCCTATTTCTTACTCTTAGAACCAAAAACCTAGCTCACCCAGGCAGCTAGCCTATCAGTAATATTGACATCTATTTGCTATTAACCTCTCTATTTCTTAATATGATAATTTAAAATAACTGAGTTTATTTTTTCTCGTATGAAAATGATAATTTAAAACACCGAGATTCTTTTTCTAGTATGAAAATGAGAAATTATAGTTTTAAAATGAAATCAAGCATGCAACAGAAAAAAGGGTTCTTGTCTAAGGCTAAATTAAGGCTGGACAGTTTCATTCGGATCCGATAAAGGTAGTAGCCATGAAGTTAGGAACTGAAAATAAATCTACATATGAAGTAGTAGTGCATGCGATTTGAATAAATTAGGCAGCCTAGAAAAAACATTGGTAATATGAAACCAAACAGATCATGGACTAGTGCATGAAATTTCAATTAATTAGGCTAGAATGCAACTGTATATGTCCTCTTCCTAGGATGGAAAAAAAACATGGGTAATATGAAACCTAGAAGAACACAGAAGGGTAGAAAAATACTGCACTCTGAAATCTTTTTGAAGGTTTCTATATTGAACTCTGAAATCATTTTGGAGGAAAGCACCATAGTATGATAATGTGCCATATTGTGTTGTTGATTTCACTACCACAACTCTGTGTGAGGCTATGAGGCTTCTTGTTGATTTCACTGTTGCAACTGTGTGAGGTTATGAGGCTTAACTGTGGGGCTTGACTATTATAACCCAGAATATTTGCCAGGAGCAATAAACCCGAGAAAAATATTAAAGGTCTACCCATGGATGGGTTTCATCACGGAAGGGATTGTTTGGCCACTGTGCACTACTATCTAGTGCTTGCTTTCCTCTAGCTTGACCAAAGGCTAAAGCTTAAAAAAGAATGCCCAGAACCAAAGACACCTAACATGCAAGAGAGACACGGATGACATGTAATCCCTAACATGCAAAAGAGACATTGGTGACCCAAAAGTGTTGACACATGTGCTTACGTGTTCACTAGCCAGAATAGTCACTTTCTAGGCCTGGGTATGGAAAATTTCTGCTGAGATTTTTTATGGTTATACCTTAGCAATAAATGTTTACAAACTAATGCTAGCATTAGTCTCCATTGGGAAAACATAAATGAAATAAATGTACTCAACAAATATATGGTATGAAGAATATTTACCAAATAGTCTATTTTACTAGGAAAAGGCCAAATAAGTCCATCAAGTATTTCATGTATTTCATTACTCAAAAATTATTACAACAATTTAATTGGTTGTGAAAAATTTTGATTTATAAAAATTCTAAAAAAATTATATTAATTTGAAACTGCATTAATGCTAAAGAGCGCATTCGATTACTAAAGTCCCATGCCGTTGGATGGTAGGGACTAATAAACAAATAAACTATTACTCAACTATTTCACTTACATAGCTTTATTGCTTTTATTTTTAATATATCAAAAGCACTATCCCAAAAGTGTTTTATTTTTAATATATCATCACTATCCCAAAAGTTGGGATAAGTATGACGTTGAGTTATTAATTTATTGTACGTACGGTAATTTTCATAAATTTATTTAATTCGTTACCATAATTTAACCTCTTATTATTCTTAGTTTTTATTCCTCTCCCTGTGAATCCCTGGAATAGTGACCAATGACTTTTTCTTTTTATCAAGTAAGAGTAGGACCTTTTATTAATCTAGAAAAAATACATTATGTACATAATACAAAAGCATAGCACCAGCTCTATGAAAAATCAACAAGTAGTTAGACTGGCAAAACATGAACCTATCTCCAAAATCTGTGAAAAACCCAAACAAAACATCCACAAGATAGTCTACCCACAAGGCATCACTCTAGACAACCAATGAACTAGATACATGTAACAAAAGACATACCGTGCACCACAACCCCCAAGTATCCAAAGGCCCACACAACAGCACTATGTGACCATCTGAAGGCCCACATAACTGCAACAAAGACCGACCATAACCTTCGATTAACTGAATAACACAAAGACCAAGCAATCCAACCATCAAAGATCCAATGGTCATCAACTAATTTCGTGCCTACACCTTGCTTGAACTATAACTCTTATTATGGACCCGAAAGGAAGCATAGGCCGCCTCTCTAAATGATTTCAGGTCCAAATGAAGAAATAACCATCGTGCACCTAATTCGCCCAAAATCCACGCGATTAAGGGGATGCAAGGCTTTCTCGTCAACAAGCCCACTCATCATCTCCGCTAGTGGACCCAAAAAAAAAAAACCTCCACTTTATATTATTTCAGGTCCGAATGGAGGGATAACGAATGCGCACTTAAGCACCCTAAATCCATAGGATGAGGGTGATCTCATCAACTAGCCCAATATTTACCTATTCATGTGGACCTGAAAGGAAACATAGTCCACCTCTCTAAACAACTTCGGGTCCGAATGAAGAAATAACCATTGAGCAACTAATTGTCCTGAAATCACTAAGATGAAGGAGAACCAAAGAGGACTCGTCGACTAGCCCACACTTTACTCTCCTTGACGGACCCGAAGATTAAATAAGCCACCTCACAATAATTTTTTGGGTCTGAAGGAGAAATAACGAACGTGCATTTTATTTCCCGAAATCCACAGGATGAAGGTGATCTCGATTACTTTCCCACTCTTTACCATTTCACATGGATCCAAAGAACTAACCTACAAGCCTATTCCAACTCGATATCCAAAGGATGGTGGATTTTGGGACAAACTCTGGTCAGGTGCCTGCATCGTGCCTGCCTTTTTTCCTACTATTTATCACTTGCTACAAACCTGTGAATGTTCCACTTTCTTCTATTTCCACTAGTATTCTCTCTACTTATTTCTCATGCTTTGGAAGTGTTCCCTATCTTTGGTAGCCTATTTGTGATAGTATTCACATAATTTACCTTGTGAAATCAACATCCAGTCATATCTATTATTACTTTTTGAATAGAGTACTCCTTCATTCACGAAACAAACTGCTAAACTATTGGTTTTTCTACGCACATGAACAAAATTGAGGGTTCTTAGGGCTCTCAGGTGGGATTGTATACGTTGATAGACCTGCAATAATCGCTAGTGTTTTTACACTCTTTCAGGTGTTGTGCCATTGCATATTTTCTTGACCAAATTAATTATCAATTCAGAGTCAGCTTCAATGATGGTGTTATGCAATTTTGATTCAATCAAGATTTCTAAGCATTGCTCTAGGGCCATGAGTTCCACCATATTGTTAATGGCCTTCCCGAAATGACTATGGAAGATGACTTTTATGTGACCCTGCTCATCTCTTAGGACTCCACCATAACTAGCCACCACAGGGTTTCCTTTAGAGGCTTCATCAATATAGAATTTCAAAAAGCCAAGAGGGGGAGGTTGCCAGAAGTCATTTCCTATTGTTATATGACTTACCATCTTACTTATGCTCTGGGGGAAAGGTACCTGTAGACCCAAATGCAATAGTATTTGAGCATCTTGGTCTTGAGTTGGGTTCTTGGGAGGTTTCTTTAGAAGGGTGCCTACAGTCTCATTGAGTTGTCTAATCATCTGAGCTATGATGCTCTGGGATGAGCCAATTTTGTTCTTGAAAATCTTATTATGGCATTCTTTCCAGGCATCCCAGATTAGAAAGCCTGGAACCAAAGTCCAAGATTTGTTGATTATTTCATTTTTAGAGAAGCTTCTCCTCCAGTTCTTCAAAGTGCCAGTGATGCTAACATTGTCCCTATCCATTTGTTTGAAGATTGAAGCCACCCAATTCCACAAGGTGGAGGTGAATGGGCAGAGGTTGAGTAGGTGTTCCATTGTCTCTTCTTGTAATTCACATAACTGGCATCTGGATGGACCCACTACACCTCTTTTTCGAAGGTTTTCCCACGTTAGAATTTTATTATGTTGCACCAACCACATGAATGGTTTGATGTTCATCCAATGTGGGTTCTACCATAGATTCCTCCATACCTTATCAGGGTTCATAAAGTCAAGCCCTAGGGCCATTGTCTTAGCTTCTTTGAGGTTGAAGTTTCCTTCGTTGTTTCTTCCCCATCACAGTTGGTCTGACAATGTTGATATCAAAATCTTTCTTTGTTCCAAGATTACTACAAGAGCTTTTTCCTGGGCCTTCAAAGGGGTATCTTCACTATATACCAAGTTCTTCCATATTCTCCATTTTTCCTTACTCCTATCCTGATCCCAGAAGTCACTTACCCTGAATAAACCCTTACTGTCAGTGCCATTCTTGAGATTGGCTAGTTCCTCTCTTACCAGGTTAGGTTCCTGTTTCCAGTTGTCGTCCTAGAACCAAGCTACATTTCCATCTCTGATCTCCCAGGAACTATGTTTCTGAACTATGGCTCTATTCTCCCATGATTTGTTCCAAATGTGGGAGCCTTTGATGAGCCCAGAAATTTGAATGTGGTCCATTACTTGCCAATTATTAGCATACTTCTGTTTCCAGACCTTTTCCCAAGGGGTTACCGATTCCTTTATCCATCTCCACCATAGTTTAGCACCCAAAACTTTGCTTAGGGTTTCAGAGTCATGAAGTCCCAAACATCTATGTGTCTTGGGTTTACAGATCTTATCCCATGCTACCAAAGCCCATTTCTTTTTCTCTTCCCCTTTTCCCAGTAGAAATTCCCTTTGGATATTTTTGATGTGTTGCACAGCTCCTTTGGGAGCAAGAAGCACCGAGAACATGAAGATGAGAATAGTTTGTAGGATAGCTTTTGTTAGCACTAGTCGTCCTGCTAAATTCAAAGACCTGCTTGTCCAATTGTGGACTTCTTCCTGTAGTTTATTAGTGACTGGCTCCCAAACTACCTTGCTCAGGGGTTTGTCCATTAGAGGTATTCCCAAATATTTGGAGGGTAGATGTTCTCTTTGAAAGTCGATAATTTTGGTGAGGTTTCTCTGAATAGCAATGTCAGTATTGAAATAGAAAATCTTAGATTTGGTAAGGCTTACCTCTGTACCAGCAGCCATAGCAAAGTCATTTAGGATTTGCTTGAATCTTTATCTTTTGTGACCATGGGTGTACCCTGCAACATAATGTCATCCAAAAATTGTTGATGATTCAAGGCATCTCCATTCAGGGTGAGTCTAAGACCCTGGATTTTTCCTTCTACTTTGTTTGAATTGATCGCATTTCCTAAAGCTTCCATCATGATGATAAAGAGGAAGGGGGGGAGCGGATCTCCTTGTATGAGGCCTCTCGAAGGCCTAAAGGTTCTGGAAGGTAAGCCATTAAGCAGGATTGAAAAATGAGTTGTCGTGACAAGGGCCATTACACATCTTATCCAGTTGTGGTCAAATCCATACGCTTTTAGAACTTCCCTGATGTATGCACAACTTAGCTTATCATAAGATTTTTCTAGGTCAATTTGCATGACCATACCTGCTTGCTTATTACTCTTGAGAGAATGTACCACCTCGCAAGCTTGAATGATGATATTTAGAATTTGTCTTCCTTCCACATATCCAGTTTGTTCCTTAGGCACAAGAGTTGGAAGAAGGGGCTTGAGCCTCTTTGCAATTACTTTGGATATAATTTTGTACACCACATTGCATAAAGATATGGGTCTAAATCTATCTGGTGTCATAGCTTTTTCCTGCTTTGGGATCAAAGTTATGAAAGAGGCATTAAGCACCCTTAAAACAGTTTTGTTTTTCTCGAGTCCTCCACCACATCAAGGATATCTTGTTTGACTATTTCCCAACATGCTTTGAAGAAGTCTACATTGAACCCATTTGGGCCAGGAGCTTTCCCACTTTGAATCTCTTTTATAACTATGCTAACCTCCTCTTCAGTCACTGGCCTATTGAGATTGTGATTGTCTTCTCTAGTTACAAGATTACGAATGTGCTTTGTGAAGTTATGGATGAATTGTGATCTGTCTATAGGAGGCTCCTCAGCTATGCTTTCTAAATGATGTACTAGAATAGATTTTGTTTCTTTGTGGGTGCTAAGATGTTCTCCATGAGTATCTCTGAGTATTGAAATCCTGTTATGAGACCTGTGATCCATGGTTGACTTGTGAAAAAACTTTGTGTTTCTTTCTCCTTCTTTTATCCATTGCACTCTCTATTTCTGTCTCCAGAAGATCTCCTCTCGTTTGAATTTTTCTTCCCATTCTTGTTGAAGAGAGTCAGCTTGTATTTTCCTTTCCATGATAAAGCCATCTGTGATGAGGACCTGGCTAATTCCTTGTAGTTTCTGTTCAATTTCTTTTTTGTCTTTGAAGATATTTCCAAACTCATTTCTGTTCGAATCTTTGAGCCTAAGTTTGATGTATTTCAGTCTCTGATGCAGAAGGAACATATTAGTTCCCTAAACGGGCATATCTTCTGCCCACCATTTACCAATATTGTTGATGAAGTCAGGGTGGGTGAGCCAAATATTTTCAAACATGAATGGTCTCTTTCTTGGAGTGCCTATAAAGGAAGCTTCAATTTGGATAGGCTAGTGATCTAAGCTTCAAAAAGGGAGGATTAACGTAGACAAGTTGAGGCCTGTGAGAATGAGGTCCTCAGAGATTATGAATCTATCTAGTTTAGAGGAAACTTGAGAAGCCCCTCCCCACTTATTATTCCAGGTGAACGTACCATTTCTGGTGTCCATATCTACTAGCTTCATGTTGTTTAGGAAGTTCTAGAAGGCTATGGAGTCTCTGCCTAGTATTCTAGTCCCACCTTTTTTTCTATAAGATATCTAATCATATTAAAGTCCCCTCCTAGAATCCTGGGCATAACATGGTATCCTTCTCTTAGCTCCTCCAGTGAGATAAGAAGCTTGATTTTGTCTTTAAGTTTTTGAGTACCATATAAATTTGTGATAAAATAGACTTCCTTATCACCTAAAGGTTGGATCCCCATCGATAAGTAGTTCTTGGATGCTTCAGCATCTAGGATTCCAAGTTTCTGGGGGTTCCAAAGTGTGACAATCCCTCCCGTTGTGTTGTCTACTTTAACTTCTAGATAATCATACTTGATGAGCCATTTGCTATGTATCTCCCTTATTTTATCTATTGAACATTTTTTCTCCTGGATAAACACCAAATCTAGTTTTTCTTCTTTTATTTTGTTGCTAAGTTTTCTTTGTTTTCTTTTACTTCCTAAACCCCTAATATTCCAGGCTGTACGTTTCATTAAGAAACATTTGTAAATGAGTAACTAGTAAGATGTTTCATCTTACCTGAGTTGATCATGAGTTTCCCACACTCTATCAATAGCTTATTTTGTCTTTTTCTTCCTCTTTTCCTTCTTGGGTTCTTGGGAGCATGTCCTGATGTTGCCTCCATTGTTTTTACCCCTCCATTTTCCTGGCTATCATGGTTTCTTTTGACTCTAGAACCCTTTGTTTGAGATCTCCAAAGGAAGAGCTATTGTACTCTGTCGAACTCCTCTTGTGGTAGAGAATCAACCCATTTGGTGGTTCCCTGCTCCAATAACTCTTCTATATCGAGATTCTCCCTTTCAAGAATTTCCTGCAGGTCATGGTCCTCCATTCCAACCTCTCTTGGGGTCATCTCATGGTCCATGTCAAGTTCCATAGTGCTTGGTAAATCCTCCTTTAGTTTGTTGTTTTCAGGTACATCCTCCATTCTATCATATTTTTCCTTCTCTGCAGGACTATCCTCCAGTACCTGCTTCATCCCATTGTTTCCATCTTCTTCTTCTAATATCTTGAATCTGTTATGACATGGTTGCTTATCCTCATTGATTTTCTTCTGGTTCTTTTTCCCTCCTTTCCCATTGCCTCCCGCCTTGGTAAAGCCTTCGCTATCGTTGCCTATGTTGGTTTTGATGTTGCTCTCCATTTTATTTAATGGGAAGTCTCTGAACAGGTGCCTGTGTTCATGACATTTGTGATATTTGAATGGGACATGCTCATAGTCCACCACCTGCACCCATTATTCATCATCTAGAATGATTTTGTCTGTAAGTGCTCCAAATAGGTCCATTCCTCCACATATTCGGGCAAAGGAGGTGTATTTTCCTCGCAGACTCGCATCTGATATCTAAAAAAAATGACCTGATTTATTGCATATGGCTTTTAAGGATTCTGGCAGCCAATAATCTGAAGGTAGGGAGTAGAGTCTTATCCATATTGGTACTGATGTGAATGTCTCTCATTCCGGAACAAAATTCATCACCCATGGTCACATGTAGAGGCCTGCTGCAGCATAAAAATATGGTCCTCCTTCGAACACTCTATCTTTGTCCTCTAGGTTTGTGAACACTACTGTGAAGAAACCCTTGGACCCAAGGTGAAGATATATTTCCCCCTTAGGTTTCTAGTGGTTCTTTATCTAAGCATGCAAATCCTTCTCCGTTGGCCATATCCCCACAAATTTGCATATTATTGCATACACCTCCAAGTGATCCCTGTGCACCTGCAAAGCTAGATCACTTAAAACAACATGGGGTGTGATGGTATACATAGGTTTATAGAGTCCTGTCATATTATTGTGATCAGTTCTTTGTCTGCCTCTTATTGTTCACTTCTCTCCTCTGACTTCCTCTGGATTCTCCTCTTGTTCCTCTGATCCGATATTTTTTTGTTTTTCGATGTTGATACTCCTAGTTCTTGCCTCCAACGGTTTCTTGAATCGGCTCGAAACTGCATGGCTGTAGGAGGGAGTGGAACTCCCCCCTCCTCGCCCCTCTATGGTGACCAGCTCTGAAACCTTGTCACAAACCCTAGTTCGTCTCGCTTCCTCGCAACACCCTCACCTCAGCAGTGTCATCAAGAGAGTGACCAATGACTTTCAAGCTGAGTTATTTATTCCTTTTATACTTGTTATTCATTTTAGGTTTATCAGATACTATTCATTATTTATATTCATGATATTTTGTTAATTAAAGTGAATAATAGATATAATATTGGTATTGTCTCATGCTTTAGTTTTAAATATTTGTTTTAAGTTTATTAGATAACTTTCATATTTCATATTCATGATATTTTGTTCATTTAAAATGAATAACAGACATCATTTTGGGATGGTATCATACCTTAGTTTTAAATCTGGTTAACTTTAACTCTAATTATAAATAGTGATCCTAGCCCAAAAATTCGATATTCTAAATAATATTTATAATAGTTTTACCATAATTTTTGTTTATTGAAAATTTAAAAAAAATGTCTTTTCAAGTTTTTTATTTAATTTGAAACTTTAATGACACATCCTTCTCTCACCGTAAATAAAGAGAAAAATAAAATTATCTAAAAGATATAAGGAGTAGTTAAATATCTTAAAATTGAATTTTAAAAAATAAAATAAAAAATAATATAAAAATACAAGTAGTATTTCAATATTTTAAAATTGAATTAAAAAAACTAATATGATAGGTTTGATTGCTGAAGTTTATAATTTAAAAGCTTTTAATAGTTTCCTATTGTTATAAACAATATTCAAAACTTTATTGTTATAGATTATATTCAAAACTTTATTGTAAAGTAAAATGTCTCTAATGCGTAGAAAATACAGCTTGTAGTTAAACTAATAGTAAAAGGAATACATACATATATCAAAAGTTATTTGGAAGACTTATCTTCATTCTTTATATTCAAAACTCTTAAATTTAACTTCTTATCGTTCTTATTTCTAAAATGAGAGACAATTTCTGTTACCCCATATCTTACTAAGTATCAATTATTTTAAAATAAAAGATTTGATAGTCATGGTAAAATGGCTAAGTAAGGCAATATCTGAAGCAATCATTCAACTATGCACTACCTATTTACACTTTGGAACATGGCAAACCAATGTTATAATAGTAAAATCAATCTCATGTCTTGCTTTATTAACTTTAGGAAAGAGTTTGATGGAGTACCTAGAAATAATATTTTGAATAAATTAGTAGAGTTAAAGGCTCATTTGCATTAAAATATATTATTATAAGTTTGCATATGAATTTTATTATGCTATAGATATAAGTGAGCTATTATTTCTAAAACAAGAATAAACTCTTACAAGTTCCATAGGAAAATGATGCACTATACACTTCCTAAAATGTCATGGGATGAAAACAAATCATCTTTGTAATACTAAGAAATTAGTGTGAAATTAACGTTTTTCTAAAATGTCTTCGATACAACCATATTAAATTGGAATTTGGATCTATTTTCAGCAACGCTAAACTTCCTAACATATTAATTGATATTAAATAGAATTAAAGGAAATAAAGTTAAAAAAGAAGAAGAAAAAATAATTCTTTACCATTTTTCTTAATGGTCAATATACAAAAGCTTTCCTCAATGGAGAGTAAAAATCACAATCATTAAAGATATATAGTCTAAGAGGATATACACCCTCTAAAAATAGATACCCTCTCAATGATTAACACAAAGAATCCACCTCCTATCACTTTTTTGAATGCATAGTTTCAAGGGCGGTGGGCAATGCTTTTTAGTGTAACAAACCAAATGGATAGAAAATCCATGAAAAGTGAATAAAATTAAAATGTATAGTCATTGCTACCAAGGAAAAAATAGAATCACGAGAGTGTGTAACCCTCTTTCCAATTAGATTATGTCGAAGACATCAACTAAATTATTCCTTAAGAAATAGCCACCTTTATTTGATGCAAATTTGGAAAGGATGGAACTTAGGGCTATTTTGGTAACTTTTATTCCTTTCTCATTGAATTATATTCCTTTGAGGAATTCAACATAATTGGGGCTTGATTGAGGGATTTTTCATAGGTGAATATGATTTTTTTTTACACCAGCAAAATTTTAATTGTCATTGATTCTCAGGCACCGTAATATGCGGAGGGATTAACCAAGTTAATTCACAACAGAGAAAGCACCACCCAAAACTAAATTAATTGTGAAGAGAAAGAAACATCTAATGGAGTTTGAGGAATGCTCCTCGCCTCTAACCACATTAAACATAAAACTGTGTCCTTCCATGACCATACTAGCACATTTAAAATCCCACATGTGCACACATACTAATGCACTGACATTAACCGATGCCTGCCATGCCCTCCTAAGAATGAACCAGGTATTCATGTGATGTCGTCTTCGAAGCCACCAAAGAAACAATATCGACACCCCCATCAGTGAGATAAAGGAATGAAGTTATTAACAATAATATTAACTCAACTAACTTAACAATTTATTTATACAGATAATATAAAATTTTGTTATTAAGACTTTTATGATGATAATGTCAATGTTTTGGAGCCCAAAGTTGAGTCCATTTTCCAGAATAAGAAAGGATGAACCAAGGTAAACAATGATTTTCATCTAGAATGTAAATACACTTTTATTATTATGTAGGCATGTAGGCATGTCTTGCTTACCAATTGTAATTTAATTATACATAATTAATGGCTAGTTGATAGAGATTTAATGCTTACAAAATATAGATGAATTTTTTTAGTAATAGTAAACGTAGATGGTATTTGAAAGGTAGTTATGCCATTTTTACTTTTCAATTTAATTAAAAATATATTATAAAATAAAAATAAAATATATATAAATATTTTTGTTGTGAAATGAGTTATAGTTTCTTGGGCATGTGGTATTGATAATCCATGATATTGTAGCAAACCCTATCTAGAGGTTAAGAAGCTTCATAGTGAAGTGGGAGGAGGGACTTAACATATTTTTTGGCCCTTATTTTGTGTTGGGAAGAAGGATTTCATGACCTATGGTTCTGTGCAAGACCTCTATATGGGAATCATCCCATTGTAGGTTTCAACATATTTTCTCCTAATGGAGCTTCAAATTATGATGGTTTTGGTCTTGCCTTCCGTAGTATGCTAAGGACAGTATACAAAGTTTTTTTTATAGCTTCATGGTGTTCCATCCTCATAACAAGCATGATTTGTGTTTTGACTCCTCATTTCTATTCATAGCTATCAACACTCCCTTGGAATCATTGGCTTACGCTTGTCACCATTGTTTTCAATGACCAGTGTAAATCATTTTCACCATCGTTTTTCAATGCTGAGGAGAAGAGGGGGTCATTGGGACAAAGGAAGAAGGGATGGGTCGGGGATGTCCATTTCTACAATGAGAAAGCACACATGAGATTTAGAAGGTCGAAGAGGAAACTTAAATTGAATGTAGTTTCATTTTTAACGAAGAATTTATTGCAGAAGTGGGGAAATGGACACTAAAAATGGGAAGTAATTGGACTACAAATACCATGTATATGCAGGCTATGGATATTGGTCAAAACCATCCTGAGTTAAGTTCTAGTGGAATTACCAGAGGATCAACATGAAATCCTTCTTTGGTTGGATTAAATCCAATTTTAAATAAAGAAGTTGGACATAATAGTCACAAGGATGGCTTGAGCAGTGGCAAATTCAGAGTATAAATTTATAGGACAACAGCTATCCACCTATAACTAATTTTAGATGGACACCATCTAAATAATTGGTTATGTTGTCACTACTACTTTTGTTTAGTCTATGAATATGATAAAAATATTCACTATCTTTTTGGGCATGTTTATAGATGTTATAAGTTTTATATTTGGCAAGGTCAAGCATAATTACATTATTATATCCTAATGTGGCAACTTCTATTACAATTATAGACATTCACTATTCATATGGACTCCCCTTTGAATAATTAATTATCCTTTGAGTTTTCTTATGGGTTAGTCTATGAATATGGTTAAAATTTTCACTCTCTTTTTGGGCATCTCTATAGATATTAGAAGTTTTAGATTTGAGAAGGTCAAACGCAACTACTTTAGCATATAGCCATGTAGCATATCACCATGTAGCAGTTTCTGTTACAATACAGTACAAATGTTCACTCTCTTTTTAAGCATGTCTATAGATATTAGAAGTTTTTAATTTGAGGTGGTCTATCACAATTACATCAATATATCACCATATAACAAATTCTATTACAATTACAAATATTCTAAGTAGACGAAGTTTTTTAATTACAAACATTCTAAGTAGACGAAGTCAATTTGGCAATTTGACTTCTCTACTTTCTTTAGTAACAAAATTGTCGCACCTACAACTAAACACATCTCATTTTTTGATATAATATAATATCTAATCTTCCTTACTTATTAAAAAACAATAATAATTCAAAATTAAATAAAAAATTAACCAATTTTGATATTTTTTAAAAATTATTTAATTTATATAATTATTACTCGTTATAAAGATTCGGAAGAAATCTAATAAATTAATCAATCAATATCATAAAATATTTAATACTTCAACATTATTTGTGTTCTAAATTTGATTAAATAATCAAATATTATAATAAAATAAATCACTTCCATATAAATTATATATATTATATATTGTGGTGATTTGAAATATATATATCTATTTTTATATTGGGCCATACATTTAATGACTACAAACAGAGTATGCCATTCAAGAATATTATGAGCGCTTTCATTATTGCTATCATGATTGTTACATGTAATCATAATACACATTATATAAGATTAGGTGTGAATTGGCAATGTTTGATAAAACCATATACTAGAAGACCTTAAATTTTTTCATTATTGTTATCATGATCGTTAGATGTAATCATAATACACATTATATAAGATTAGGTGTGAATTGGCAATGTTTGATAAAACTATATACTAGAATATTATATAAGATTAGGTGTGAATTGGCAATGTTTGATAAAACTATATACTAGAATACCATAAATTTATTCATTATTGTTATCATGATTGTGAGATGTAATCATATTACACATTATATAAGATTAGGTGTGAATTGGCAATGTTTGATAAAACCATATACTAGAAGACCATAAATTTATTTAAAGATAATACTCGAAGCATGTGACATATGCCCCTCCAAGTAATGACGGTCGAAGAAAATGTAGCTTTTGTTTGTTTCTCTCACAACAGTCGAAGAAAATGTAGCTTCGTGTTATCTTATATGGTTGTGAAGTTTGGGGCTGCAGCATCTCCAGAGAAGAATCATGGAGGAAGATTGAGCAAATCCAGAAGCATTTTATAACTTATACCCTGAAAATTAAAAGTAATACACCCTATCCTATTCTCCTTATAGAAGCAGGTCTTTCTTCTATTGAGAGCCTAGCTATGCTCAGGTTTCTGATGTACAAGCACAAGCTCAATAACATAGACAATCATAGACTTCCTAAGCTAGCTTTAAATTCTAGCCAAAATCACCTAAGGCTTGGACACAAGGGCCTGGTTAAACTATTGGGAGATCAATGAGAATGATGCTTTGCAAAACATAAATAACATTAAAGATATTGTTACTTCTAAGTTGAAAGAAAAATTGTGGTGTGAGAAAGATTTAGCGTCTAAAAGAAAATTAAGTTATTATAAGAAGGTCATCAACCCCACCCTTGAAGATCAAAAGTATCTCTCTATTCTAACTAGCTCAAAAAAGAAAATTAATATTGCAAAGATTAGAACGAATTCTCATGAGCTCCATAGCGAAACTGGCCGCTGGGTAGTTCCTAAAACGCCATGGATGGAAAGGATCTGCCATATTTGTGAGAATGAGAGCATCGAGGATGAAAACCACTTCCTCTTAGAGTGCCCTGCATACAACCACATTAGATCTCAATTTCACAACCTTTGTTACAATACTGACCTTCCTAGCCTTTTACAATGCCAAAATTATAGTGAACTCGGGAGGCTTCTCTCCAAGCTTTTTGAGCATAGGAATAAAATCTTAAATCAAAATAAATAATTTGTCTTTTTAGGTCCGATAGATCATTATTTGGTCTCACCGGACGTTAACCACCATCATCATCATCAACTGACAACGTGTGACGTGATCCTACATCATGCTTCATGTGGCCCGAGGCTGATGAAATGGAGGCATCCCCACCAGATTCGTAAGCATCGCAATAACGTTTGCCATTTGAAGGGTTTATTATTGTTAGAGAGGTGAGATTATTATTTCATCTGAGGCAGCCATGGCGATCAGATCAGTTGGCTTTTCTTTAGCTGTAATGTTACTACTCATGGTGGTGGTGGGTGCGCTGAATACAGACTTAGTGTTGTATGTGTGTAGCACGGAGATTATCCCAAGCGGAAGTTCGTTCTATGGTCCTCTGGGAAACCTGCTCTCAGACCTGGAACAAAACATCGCCATGATCAACGGCTACGACTACAAGACGTCGAGCGCAGGGTCACCCAGTGCCTACGGGGAACCAATCTGCGTTCAGTCACTCACTGACTCTAATTGCACCACCTGCACCACCTGCCTTAATGCTCTCGGCGACAACATCTTGAACTTTTGCGGCAACGCTACTGGTGCTGAAGTTCAACTCTGACTGTTTCATCCGCTACAAGCTGTACAGCTTTAGTATCAAGTACTTTACTGCACTGCGCAATACCCTTCCAAAATAAAACCCAAAGGATTCTCTGAGCTGAGCTAGAGAGTCTCATCTCTGCATTTATAATGCTATCTTGCTTGAATCTGTGCCCGTCAATTGTAGATTTCAGAAATATCCTCAAATCTAATGGTCGAGAGAGAAGTCAGTTCTTTAACCCTCTCCCAATGGTATATATTTCCGAAATTTATAATCTACATCAAAATGCCATGTGATATGCCCTCAAGTATCTGCATATTCTTCATAAGAGGGTATCTACCTCTTTTTCATAAGTAAATAAACTGTTCAGCAGTCATCTATTTCACTTGCATGCCATTACTTCTTTTGTTTTTACCTATCAAAATATCTCTCTCTAAAGCTGCAATGACATTGAATTATTCATTTTACTTTACATGAATATACATTAATTTTAATAAATTTATTTTAATTTATACAATAATTTACATGCTTCGCAAGTATGCTATTATTATTAGTTTTTTTTTCTTTATTTTGCTTCCGATGTATGGAATAGTGATTTTCAGACTAAGTTATTAAGTTGTAAGGCTTTTCTCTATGGGAAGAATTATTTGAGATGCCAACTGCATTCATTGTTAGACAACTGAACAATGACTTTCAGTTACATTAAACACTACTTATTAATTATTAAACATAAACATGAAAATATTAAAAGAAAGAATTGTTAATTAATAAAACAATTATAATATTTAACACAATATTGCATAGCTCGTCATTAGATCTTTGCATTTGAGATCATATCCATTTGGGTTTTTCAGTGGCCAAAGAGGCCTTTTTGCATCATGTCGACCACATGATTGATATTTCTATGAGTTGTATCCCTCACATACTAGAGCTTAGTGCCCAAAAATTTAGAGATTATGTGCCTTAGGTGGTTTCTCTAGGCCCTCGCCATTGCCCTGCTAAACCCCAACTTGACCAGTATGAAATCACCATTAAAAGGGACCTTCCTTGGGTTAGATTCTGCATTAGATACCACCAATTCGAAAACATTGTTGATGGCATGAGAGATGATAAACAATTTATTAGTAAGATTCTACAATCGTATGCACTTTTTAATTCTGATTTTGGAGTCAAAGGATTATGTTAAATGATGGCTACAAATGGCTTCTTTCTTCTGCAATTCTTGAGGTATGAAAAGGGTATGATCTCTTTTTCAGTATACATTTCATTGGAAATTTAAAATCAGACCAAACAAACCCCTTTTAAAGATTAAAAATCGCATAAACCCATTATATACTTGATTTTTTTAGTGTTACAGGGATAGAAATGTTGTAACTGCACATTCAATATATGTTTTTGCCATTTTTCTAACAATGAAGATCTACTTGTAATTGTTCTTTAAAAAGCATAACTCTCGTAAATGACACCAGAACTTTATTTTCTTTCGTGCATTTTAAGGGAATTCTCCATGGAGTATGGCTCTCGCTTGATGTCCTTGGCTAGCAGGTATAAATATCGCAAGGATAGACCTGTATAATAGTCATTTGTAGTGGGGGAGATATTAGTAAGCTAGAAAATAAAATACCTCTCTTGGATTGAGCTTTTACATATTCCTATAAAGATTTGAATCCAAAATAATAAATTTAATTTCTGGTTATCTCATATCTTTCTTTGATATACATAATTGGTAGATGTAGCATGTGTTGTTCACTTGTGCACATCAAGGCCCTCATATAGGAGGATATTTTTATAATAATGTTATAAAGAACAAAACGATATTGTTCGGGTTACAAAGGAGAACTTGTAAAAAGATTGGTTTGATCACCCACGTCAATTTTCTCTTTTCAAAACCTAAATAGTAACACTAGACCATATGTGTTAGTCTCAGTACTCTAGATGCTCAAAACCTTGGATAATTGGGAGAAATAAAAGCATTTAATAAGGTTGTGGGTTCTCCATGTGACATGGATACAAAGAATAGTGTTGGGGGTTAGCCATGTGACATGGATACAGAGAATGCGTTAGGAATTTGGCAACAGATAAAAGTATTTGTAATTTGGTTGACCTTGATCAGTTTTCAATTCATATTTTAAGTTGGTTCAGAGATCTAAAATATTCATAAATGAACATAATTCAAATGGTTGGAATTTTGTAATTTTGGTATGGAATTTTGTAATTTTGGTATGGTTGGATATGAAAATTTTGAAATCCTACTCCAAAATGACAACAACAAAAGGTGTGGTTCTCTACATAATATGTTTGAATGTACACATGAAAATTTTTAACATTATTTTATATTTGAGTATAAAGGGTATAAACTTGTTCACAAGTATCCATAATTATAATGAGATTTGCATAATAGTATTATATATTATTTTTTGGGAGGGGCTCTTCACAATGAGTATAGAGATATGATTATGATATCATGTCTTTGAATACTTAAGGTTGTTCTATCTCAACTATGAGCTTTGTTTTCTTGTATGCAATTTTGTTAAATACTTATTATTTGATGATAATGAAGCTAACATGGTGGGTGAATACTCGTGATCTATGGTGTTTTCATTTTTTGTAAGAATATGCTGATTTTTCCACTATTTTTATTTTAAAACATATCAATGCATATTTGTTTCTTTCCACCATTTTGATTATAACCAAGAAAAAATATTATTAGATATCTAGTCTTTTTGTGTAATAAATGCACCCTCTTTCCATGTCATACTTTTCAGTAAAGTTGAGTTGGACTAAGTCACAATAAATTCAACCATGAAATAAAGTAAATTGTTAGAAATATTTTTAAATGTTTTTAATTTCTAGAAAATTTGTCCTAGCTCACTAGAAATGGTTTTTTAGTTTATATTTATTTTTTTGCAACAAACTATGCATGAAAGCAGTATGCATTCATAGGTTTCCTTTATCTTTTGATTACATTGATCAACTTTCATAATGTAAGAGTAAACTACCATAATTATAATTATAATAATTCAACTTCATATTTGGAGGGACATATTTCTTTTGCAGGTTGTTATTGCTTGCTCCGCTCTTCACCAACTTCGACAAATTGTCAACTTTGTTAGTTTATCATTTCCTTTTTTCCTAACTCGATCAATAATCTATCACGTGCACTAGGAAAACTGCTTTCCATTCTCCAAAATCAATGACACTATTGCATCCATTCCC
Source organism: Pinus tabuliformis (assembly GCA_031772625.1). Taxonomy (NCBI): domain Eukaryota; kingdom Viridiplantae; phylum Streptophyta; class Pinopsida; order Pinales; family Pinaceae; genus Pinus; species Pinus tabuliformis. Next base: position 385,161,235 of record CM062812.1, on the reverse strand, counting down.
TTCTTGAAAAGTGAACACTAGAAAATGCAAGAATGCAATGTCCTCTGCAGTTCAAATGATGTTTCAATGGTTTAGATGTGACATAATTGGGTGTAATATACTTCTTTATGAAGCTTATTACACAATGCGACATTTATTAAATTGTTCAATTATGAAATATTTGATCTTTCACTACTCCATGTCATTCTTATGCCCCTTTAGTATATTGTTGATTAAGGTACCTTGTTGATTAAGGTACAATGTCGATTAAGGATACTATTAAAATGATGATTAAGGATCTTATTACTGTCTAGCATTCACTGTCAATATCTCATCTTCTTTTTAATTGCAAGAGTAAACTTACAGTTTGCGAATGTGTGAAAATTGTTCGAATAATTTTCCTAATATAATTATGCATTATGCAATATCTCATCTTCTTCTTTCTTTTCCCTTTCTCTTTTCTTCCTCAAATAGTTTAAAATTTGAGTATGTAAATTAAAATCAATGATATAGCTCAATTCTGCAAAATTCAAATTTCAAACTCTCTCTCACAAAAATACTAATAAATAAACAAAATTACATAAAAGTTTCACTCCTATCTTCTTTGCCACTCTTTTCTATACTCCCGCCTTACGGTGTTCCCTTCACAACATCCAATGCAATATTTAGTTTACTCCTTTGATATACATATTATATTTGTTTTATGTTTATGATATAATATTCATGATTCATAGTTATGGTATTTTGTTAACGACTATAATTTTGATATGATATCCTATATTGTCAGTTGTAGTTTTAAATCTGGCTAACTTTAAGTTTGCTTTTTATAAAATATTCCTATACCAAGCTTATACATTAATTATTTCAATTTATTTAAATACATATCCTCCAGAATTTCTTACTTAAGATATTTCTCTTTATGGAAACCTAGGGTTAGGATACTATTAATATGAGGACTCAAAATATTTTTCACAACTTAATAGTGGGTCTCAGTGAGGCTCACAAATAGAATTTAAGTCTGAAATAATTTTAAGGAATACTCTACATATTACATGTTTCCTTACTTGTATTGTCACTTTTATTTTTAATGGAAGGTAACTTAATTATAACTACTAATGCGTTTTATTCCAATTTGTTTTTTTCCAAGCCTTCTCGCAAGATGTACTTTCTCAATTATTTCTAGTTTAATATCGCTCTTTTTGAATGTACCATGTATCTTATTTTTACGCTTAATTATTTTGTGCGAGGATAAAATTCTACAGTTTAATTCATAATAATTCTCCTACCATATAGGAAGTGCATTCTCTCTCTTATCCTTCATAATTTGAAACATAGGTCAGAAATATACATACACACACACACACATATATATAATCTTAATCAAATAGATTGTTTGAAGCTAAAAAATAAGAACATATATGTATCACTGTACATACTTAAACATGTTAAGGTTAAGATACCTAGAATTAATCGTCATAACTGCAGTAGTAAATAACGTCAAATAACATCAATAGAAGAAACTTATCAATTTATAGGAAAATTGTTGGACAGTTGGCATTATCTGGATGGCTAGTGACCTAGTGAAGGAATTTGCAAGTGTGTTGGCATTGATGTGAATAGTCATGTTGGGGAAATGTGTTGGGCATTTTGCATTGCCTAACTATTGGCTGGAGTGTTGGCATTGATGTCAACCAGACTAGCTTGGATGCTTGTCGCAACAGATGTTGGCAGTGATGGCCCAGGAGGAATCTCCATGTAGAGAATAATCACAATAGTAGGCTTATTGGAGAAGCCATAAACTGATGATTATAGTGATCAACCAGGAGGAAGTGCATTGTGGCTGCAAGCTTCATCCAAAGGATCACCTTGGTGGTTGTGATTCCAGTTGTCTGGAAAGTGAGGAAGAAGAATAATGTCAGAGAGCTTGGAGCCATCTTAGAGGTATAATATGGGCTTAAAGACTACATTAGAGCCTCTCCATTGGAAATTTCTCTTGAATATGTTTCCAACAATATGTTGAAGTCCAAAAATGGACTCCTAGATCAAATGTTATGGCTTGTCGATGATAAGGGACTTGAAGTCCTAAAAAATACTGAAATATTAGAGGTCTAACATATCAAATATTGACACATCGAAGCATCCATATTAGTGCATTGGTGATCGAAGGTCAAGCTATCAGCACATCGACGAACGAAGGTTAGCGTATCGACGTAGTAGGATATCAGAACCCCGGAGATTGGCGTATCAGCTTATTGGAATATCAGAGGCCAACATATTGAGAATATCAGAGGTGTAATACATTGTATTAGGTTTTATCACAGGCTGGAGGATATCGAAATCCTAGAGATCGGTGTATCAGAACATTAGCATATGAGAGATTGCAATATTAGAACTTTGTCAAGTGAGGAACCTTTAAAATATTGTGATATCGATAAGTGTTGATAAGCCTTTAAAAGCAACGAGAAAGGCAAAGGAATATTAACAAAGGATTTCCATGAAAAAACAATGTTGATGAGTCCTCCTCCCTCTCCTCTAGCAGGACACATGGTAGGATATGATTAAGTTCGATAAGGACACATGAAAACATGTGATTGGCATCGATAAAGACACATGGCAATGTCTGGTTAGCTCCAATAATGTACAGTGGCAACTAACATCAACATGACGTGGCAGTATGACAGGACACATGGCACACATATTCAACCTGATCAAGTAGGCTAATGGGCCAAAATTGGGTGACATGTGTCTCCACTAAGAAGTTTCCATGTGGAGTGATGGAATCATATCGTAAGTCGGCAATCGGAGGTTGAAGACATCAGAACTTTAAAATAGCTGGAGTTTGGAAAAGTTTCGATATAGAGGGGCTTTCGATATTGCGCTAGTGCATGGTCGTTAGAGGTCGAAAAACCAAGGGTACAAAAGTAGTTAACAAAGGGAGAATGGCCCTCGACAGGAATCTAAAGGCGAACCATACTCTTAAGCGGCAGGCCACATGCAAAAATCCTATCGTGAGATGTGCACTATGAGGGCTAAGTACAAGGAGCTCGACAATTGGAGGATTAGGATATCAGAACTTCAAAATAGTTCGTTATTGAAAATGCTTTGATAGAGGAGCTTCTGATATTGGGTAGGTTCTTGGTCATGAAAATCCAGAGAGCCAAGCACACAGAGCGTAGGAAAGGAAGATTTCCCTTGGTAGGAACATTACACTACTATGAAGTTGCGATGTGGAATTTATTTGGTAGCACAGTACATAGAGGTAAATGTGTATGGGTCGACAACTATGATATTGAATATAGAGGCAGAGGAGTTGGTCTCAAGAGTAAAGGTGATTGTCAGAGATTGTTGAGGCAAGGAAACAAGGACCACCATCTTTAGGAAATAGTGTTGGGTCTGCCTTAAGGTCATCTGAGAATTAATCTCTCATAATGGAGCTCCATGTAGTCAAGTGATGAAGGACTACAAGGCTGATCACTATTTCTGCACTATGTCAAGAAACAAATAGGAGATACAACAATGACAAAGAATTCTATGCCTGAGTACAGTTGAGAAGCCATGACGGAGTATAACCAAGCTGTGCGAAACCATGAATAAGAATAGAGAGCCTCAATGATGGGAGAGTTGCACACAAAGAGGACCATGCTTGGTTGGTGTGTGTAGGTGGACTCAGAATTCATTCTCAGTGTGGAGAAACTGTTAATTTCTCATTCTCATGGTTATTGCAGTGGAAGAGACCAAGAAAAACACGACAAAAAAATGAAAGATCGATGCTAAGGTACAATCATGTAATTTGAATGTAGGACATAGTGGCAACATTGATTGGGGGGTAGCAGAGGAACAAAACCCAGGATCTCAAATGAGAAAATGTGAGAAAGCAACATAGTTGCAAGTGAGCTAACTGGAAATCTTTGAGTGTGTCCATGACAGTGTAAGGTTGAGTAAGAGCTGGTTCTGTAGAGTGAGGCCAAGAGTACCTATGCAGAGGTAAGAGATTCTGAGAGCTGCATTATTGTGAGTAAAGGCAAAAGTTGCATGTGCACTGTGTGCAAGAAGGAAGTTGCCTATGTGCTGCTATGAGGAAGGTTGTAGTTTCCTGTTCAATGTGAGAAAGGATGAAGTGGCCTATGTTGTTTGATAAAGGATGAAAGTGGTCGTGATGTGAGAAAGGATGAAGGTGTGTGTGTAGAGAAAGAAGGTCGAGAGCTAAGTGATGAGCCTAGGAATTGTAGCAAGAATACTGCAACTCCCAGTGCTACTAGCTTTACTTATCAACCTAGGGTTCATACAAACTTGGAAGCGACTATGCTATATACACAAGTAGAAGTAAAGGTATTTCCTATTGTCACTACTCATCTGGAAAGTGGGGGTTCCAAGCCAGACTTCTATAGGGTCAGAAGAAGATTTATTTTGATGGAAGGAGAGCAAAGCTATTCCAGGGGAGAGCTATTATATTGTAGAAATGAAGAAAGCAATCATGTAATGCTAAACTCACACTTGACATTAGCTAACCAATTAAACAACTATGCTAAGCAAAATTACTAGGTCGATCACTAATCTAATTCTACTTATCTAAGTTGCAAAAGTAAGAGCATCAAAACTAGACTAAGAGGTAAGCAATTGAAACTAAGCTGAGTCTATGTCTAAGCGGAAGAAGTAGTCGGAGGTCAAATTGGTGAAAATAGGACGTGAGGGCGCAACATCGCCTAAGAATCATTGGATCAAGTGGGTGAAAGGTAAATGAATAGCTTAGATCAGCTTGCAGGGGGTACGTAGGTAGATGGATGAACAAGGTGAACCAACAGGATGAATAGATGAGATTATATCATGCGGGTGGAGTCAGGAGATGGAAATACAAGACTAATCAACAGATGGATGGCAAAGATTAGATCGCAGGCAAAAGAAACGTGCGGAAATGGTATCGGGTGATGTGATGGTCGTTAGATCAGGAGACATATTGACGATGGAGATTGGAGCACTTAAAGGAATGTGCAAAAATGAGGGAGTGAGTTTAGAGAGTGGTAAGCAGTATATCATGTGCCCTCAAAGATGTAAGTGTTTTCCTAAAATTTTACGCAATTAGCCTCCACGACTGACATGTAGCATGGGGAAACCACCCATTTCACGTGCCCTTGGGTGGATAACAATCAGACATAAATCCATGCGATATCACACGATGGCCGTCAGATCTGGTGAGGCAGATCAGTAGTGAAGGTTTGACCGAGCTAGTTGGTGAGCGGGTCCGCAATAGCCGTCGGATCTGACAAGGCAGATTGACAGTTGGGATTTAAAGTGCACAAGGCCAAATGCTAAAAGTGAATTTGGGCAGTGATTTGTCAGTTTTGTTGTGTGAGGCGATCCACAGTTAAAAACTATTTGGACGTGGATTAACAGCTCCCGCTCAGCTTTTCATGCTAAATGAGAATGAAATGGATATGAAGGGAGATCAAATGATGGGAAGAGAGCGAAGGAGAAGATGACCATTAAAGGAATAGAGTGATATGAAGTGAGCTTGGTGACGATGTTAAACAACAAACTCCCTGTGAAAACCAAAACCCTATGTTTTTTGGGTTGCTGTAGGGTTTCTTCCTCACGTCATGGTCCCAAAGGGAGGAGGTGAGGCCGAGACACTTGTGGGAAACCTTGTGGATCTTTCCTTTGCTACCATGCTAGTTGGATGAAAGCATAGATGAAGCAAACTGAAACACAACTAATCTATTCTACCCTACTGTAATGGAAATGCAGCTACTTAAACAAATGAACAAAAAAGCAGGAAACTACTTAAGTAAATGAATAGAACTAGAAATATGTGTTATCATGCTATATTGGGAATGAACTTACTAAAGCAAATGAACAATCAAATCATGCATCTATGCTACTACTGTAATGGAAATGAACTACTTCAACAGATGAATAGAAAGCTATGCTACTTAACAATACAATAAAGAGGAGCTTTGGCTGCTAGGGTCGGGCCCTAACCCAAGAGCTTCAACCCTTTGAGTTAACTCAGTGCTGGCTCAGAAAAAAACTCATCTTCATTATAAAAACACTGTATTACATCAAGAACTGTTACAGGTCTAGTTCTACAGTCAAAAGTTTGAATTCTTGCTAACTCTTGGTAACTGACTACTAGTGACTACCTGTGACTAAAAAACCTGAGGTCCTCAGCCTCTCTATTTATACATTTGAAATCTCTAATGAATTTCTTCATAAATTAGGGAGGCACAATTCCTAATTCAAATGGTAAACTTGTCCTTTCCCTTTCACTAGCTCAACTGCCTTTTAGTAGGGAGGGTTAGCTCCCAACTCGAGATGAACTCGTACTTTCACTTTCTTGGTTGCCTTCTAGTACACCTGATTTGGTTGTTTGCACCTTAAATTTCTTTGCTACCTTCTAGTACACCTGATTTCGCTGTTTGTACTTTCAGCTCATGGAGGGATATTTGAATGGAGGGGAAATGAATGAGGAGGATTTACCTCCTGTAATTCCTCTCCCTTGTCCCATTCGAGTTTTTACCAAGGTCTTTTCCCATAGTTCCTTGCTTTTATCTTCTTATCCCTGCATTTTCCTTGCTTTTATCCTTTATTCATGCATTACATGCACATTAGACCATAAAGAAAAATATCCAACTCTAACTCATCTCATAAGCAAAATATAATCAAAAGTATGCAATAAGTTGTGAGAAGTGTTGGTTTGACTAAGCTAGGAGGTGAATTAAGGTCAATTAAGGCCCATATGATTACTCAATGATGATTCTCATCACTAAGCCTGTGTTGAGGAGAGAAAAAGGCCAATATTTGAGAGCATGATGATGGAGAGAAAAGAAAAATATGTATGGACTATGATGAGTGACTGTGGTTGAGAATTTGACTGTGGATGAGTGACTGTGGTAGAGTGTTCATACATGAAGTTGGTGGTTCCATCTCTAGTAGGTTCTTGAGAAGGCTTGGGGGTTGGTGCCTCCTCCAATTTGGCTTGCAAAGATCCAAGGAGATGCAAGTTGGTGCTTGAAAAAAATCCATGAGGTTGGTGCCTCACATGGCACTTTTGGTAAGCTGGACAGGTGTCTACAAAAATAGGGAGTTGGTGCTTCTTTCTAGTCAATACTAGGAAATAATCAAAGGGAATTGTTGCTTCTTGTGAGTGCGTGATCACAAAACATATTGATGTAATAGAGTAGGTGCTCTTATTTACGTCAATAACAACAACAAAGTTTTTTTGGTTTTTTTCCGAAAGGGTTTCGACATAAAACCTTGTGTCTCATATGTATGATGATCATGGTGTGTTCTTGATTGTTGATTTCATATTGCTGCTCATTATATGCATGGTTTCTAAGTTTGAATCATAAAAGTAAATTGGCATGAAGAGTTAAAATTAGCCTTAATATTGATTCAACCCCCCTCTCAATATTATGATTGTTTCCAACAATTGGTATTAAAGCCACATTCCTTCATAAATAACTTAATCGCTAGAAGGTAGATCGAAGGGAAACAATGGATAATCAACCTTGGCTAACAACAGAAGGAGTTCCATTTTTATATAGATTAGGCCATGAGATCTCGTATGAACTCTAGAAGATCAGAATGGTAACCTACTTAATGGCCATGGATGCTAATATGTGGCTCTCCGTATTGATTGGAGAAAAGAGTGAGTAGAATGAAGAAGCCCAGAAGATTATCATGAGAGGGTTATCTAAGCCATATGTTGATAGGGTGAGGCATTGTGTGTCAGCAATGGAAGTTCTGGACAAACTGCAATGTCTGTATGGATATAGCCATGTGGTTGAATAAGAGGTTGAGGGGCCCGGCTTCCCTAGCAATGAACCATGAAAATGCAGAAGTTTCTACTCATCACACTCCTTTGATGAGGAAGAAGTCTCAGAAGAGAGATCATGTTGCTCAGAAGCTAGCACCTCTAGTAGTGAAGAAAAGGATCTAGATGAAAGGATATTTTTTGAAAATAGGTTGATCACAGCTCTGAAGGAGATCAAGGACCTATCAAAGGAAAATCTCAAGTGAGAACAAAAACTAAAAATATATGAGCTTGAGAATGAGAAGTTGAGAAAACAAACGGTTCAATTAAATGCTCAAAAATAAGAGGCTAGCAAACTGATTGGGATGTTAACCTATCAGTTGAGTGAGAAGGAAGCTTACTACGAGAGACTACAAACTGAGGTAGTCTCATTGATACATCACTTATAAAAGTAAAATAAAGAATTATCTCAATATCAGAAGCTAAAGGGAGTCTAAGGTTCCGACAATAACAAAGAAAGAAATGTTTTTGGATAACAACAACAACGAGGGAAGTGGCATAAAAAAAAGAAGGAAATGCAGTAGCAAACGGCTAGGAAGCAGCAGTTAATAGGGCAGAAGAAGGCTAAGAAGCAACAACAGGTAATGCAGCGGAAGGCTAAGAACCAACAACAGGAAGTGCAACATAAGAGGGAAAGGAAACTACAAGAGAGAGTTCATGATATCAAGGCAAGCTGCCACCAAAAGCACATGAAGAGCCAATGAAGGTCCTTTCCTACTCAAGGAAAAAGCCTTCAAAGAAAAGTTAAACTCTGTAGTCGAAATCATTTTTATTGGTTTTGTTTTTCTAGCAATAATTATCGACATAAAGCCATAGATTGTAGATGGCATGTAAGGAAACAATATGTGTTGGGTAGAAGCAACCCTAAAATGCATAGAAAGGCTGGGAGAAGGCATGTAGGGCACAAGAGGATTTTAAAAAAAAGGTGTGTCAAAAAGAGTAACTCCTCTACCCAAGTGTTAAGCCAGGTTGAATTCTATAATTATGGCAATCTCGTCCACAAGAGTGTTGACAACAGAAATGAGAAGAAACATATTTTTTCTTAGCATATGCATGCGAATGTAGCAGCTTGGGATTGGAAGACAAGGAGAAAGAATAAATTTGAAAGGTAAGAGTTTGTCTTCAATTCTCTATGTCATAAGAGAAACATGAAAAGAGGAGGAATAAATCAGAAGAATGATCCTCCCACTTGTGTAATGGACCCCTCTCTAAGGAAGAAAGTCTCAAACTGGATTTGGGTAATGAAAGAAGAGGTGAAAGAGAAGTTTCTTCAAGTCTTGCGCAGTCAAGAGAAGATCCAAACATGGGCAAAGAAGAATAAATGTTGTAATTCTTATGTTAGGACTCGACCATTAAAGCTTTGGAGGAAGAAGTGGGATGATCTTCTCAGGGGGAGGAGATTGTTTGTTTCTCTTCAGTAAAGGAAGAGAAGGGCCTCAAGAGAGGCCAAATAAGTAAAATGTAGGAAGCCAAGGAGAATGAAAAGAAGGTGCATATGATTGATGAAGGTATGGTTGTGTTTTCTTGTTGATTACAAGAATGAATTGGTATATTTTGAATGTATGAGCATTGAAAAAGAGAAGTGCATCTAGCATGAAGAGTACACAACAATATATTTGTATAAATTTCACCTGTAGAACAAACTGATATATGCAATGTCCTAAAGCATAATACTTGTTCTACTTCTACAAAACATTAAGCGGAAGCAGAATCGAAATCCTGAGCAACATCATGTAGAAACATGCATAATTAATCAAGAGAATTAATCACAAGTAACATAAGATATATCTAGGGGAAGGCATCAGCATAAAAACCCAACCATGTATTATCAATCAAGTGGAAATCCTCTTCAACGTACAAAAAGAATCAGCTCAATAGCTATCCTGCTCTCTCTATAAGCAAAAGATCTTGATGATCTTCAATCAGAAGATGGAAATCATCGACTACCTAGGTCTCAGTATATAGGCTGAAAATTGACCTAATCATACCTACTGTCACCTCAGGTCCACCTACATAGTCATAGAAGAAAATAGATTTCTTCTTCACGCAAGGAATACTTACTAGAATTATCCTAGCATCTGATAGTGCACTGTCCCACATCTAATCTCAACTGGGTCTTTGATAGAACTTACATTCAATAGTTATCCATGAGTGAATTCTCAGTTATCTAAAATAATAGTTGTCACAAGCATGCAAGCATTAACAAACTATATTTTATTATTTTAACAACTTGTTAAAATAATCTAACTGGACTTGACTAGTTTAAACTAAGTCAACTGATCCTCTCAATATAGAACTCATCCTTAATTCCTCAATCGGTGGAGCAAATCAAGGACACATTCCCCAATCAATGGAGAAATAATTGCATGTTCTCATAAATGCTTCAAGTTTTATTTTCCTTAACTAATTAACTCATGGAGATTATTTAATTAATATTTCCAACAGCTCTTAAGACCAAAATTAATTTTACTTCCTATAGATAGACTAGGGACTGCTATAAATAGGAAGGGACCTAGAAATGCTATTTTTAGAACTTTATATTTTTAGCAGTTTCAACTCTCACCCAATGTGGCCAATGACCTCACTGGCCAAACTGCTATTTTTAGACATGCTATTTTTAGCACATTCTAAATTTAGCATTTCTTGTTGCACACTTTTCAACACTCCCTCTCAACAAGAAAGGCTTCCTCTCAAACCTAATCCTATAACTCTGGAATGTTCTGCATGAAACACGTCTACCCGATCCACTTGCTCTGACAACACTTGGAACAAAACACTCCCAACTGACCACTCTGTTGGGCTAGGAACATACTTTGATACTGAATCTCTACCTGCTGTTGACAAGTGCTCCCTCTCTGACATCTGTACTACTGCAACATCCCTATGCATCTCGCATCACTGCACACCTCTCTGTGCCACCTAGCACTATGCAAAATACCTGTGCCTCTCGCATTGCTACAGCCTACTAGCTATGCACTGTCCTGGGATTCCCTGCACTGTCACTCTCTATACCCAATTAGTCAGTTCCTGCTACTCAACATCAGGGCTCCCGTAGCAAGGTCTCATCCAAGAGGTTGGGCACCTCAAGGATCCTGCCCCTCCTCCTTGGGACAATCAATCTACATCACCCCACCTCCTACCTGGAAGTATGGCTGCATGTGATCTCTTTGCCTACCTGGCTTGACGTTTCCCTCTACTAGAGGTCTCTACATGAGTAGATGTCTCTACTCAATCTCCACTCAGCTTCCCCTATTGTGGCTGCTCCACAACCTCTTGAAGTTGTTGCACCAATTGTGGCTCCTCCACAATCGTCTGACACTTCTTCTGGCTCTGCATGTTGAGAGGTAATTTACTCTCCCTCTCAACCACCAAGTATTTAACCTTTGCCTTGCTCCTCAAGGCTTTGCATGCATCTTATACCTCAATTGCATGTAAGTTCTTGGCTAGCACAACAATCTATTTCCACTTTCCGGTCGTCATGAAATTTTCTAGAAAAGGAGATGATTTTAAATCAGTGATATCTCCCTCATCCGAACTTTGATTTAGCCGATTTTTTTTTTTGGCTATTTTTCCGCAAGGAATCCAAATCTGCTATTTATTTTTGAAAATTTTATATAGACATTTTCTTATCTGCTCTACAAACTCTCGGCCCAAAAGTCAAAACTTTGAAATCTCCTCTCAATATACTATTCTTTCTTGATCACTTGTGCTCTGATACCATGTAGAATTTTGTAGAATTTTTCTACAAATTAGCTAGCTCTGATACCATGTAGAAATTTTTCTATAGATCAACTAGCTCTCATACCATGTAGAAATTTCACCTGTAGAACAAACTGATATATGCAATGTCCTAAAGCATAATATTTGTTCTACTTCTACAAAACATTAAGCGGAAGAATAATCGAAATCATGAGAAACATCAAGTAGAAACATGCATAACTAATTAAGAGAATTAATCACACATTACACAAGATATATCCAGGGGAAAGCACCAGCATAAAACCCCAACCATGTATTATCAATCAAGTGGAAATCCTCTTCAACATACAAAAAGAATCAACTCAATAGCTATCCTACTCTCTCTGTAGTCAGAGGATCCTAGTGATCTTCAATCAGAAGATGAAAATCATGGACTACCTAGGTCTCATTATATAGGCTAAAAATTGACCTAATCATACCTACTGTCACCTCAGGTCCACCTACGTAGTCATAGAAGAAAATAGATTACTTCTTCATGCAAGGAATACTTACTAGAAATATCCTAGCATTTGATAGTACATTGTCCCACATCTGATCTCAACTGGGTCTTTGACAGAACTGACATGCAACAATTATCCATGAGTGAATTCTCAATTATCTAAAATAATAGTTGTCACATGCATGCAAGCATTAACAAACTATAAGTTATTATTTTAACAACTTGTTAAAATAATCTAACTAGACTTGACTAGTTTAAACTAAGTTAACTAATCCTCTCAATATAGAACTCATCCTTAATTCCTTAATCAGTGGAGCAAATCAAGGACAGATTCCCTAATCAGTGGAGAAATAATTTCATGTTGTCACAAAGACTTCAAGTTTTCTTTTCCCTAACTAATTAAATCATGGATATTAATTAATTAATATTTCCAACTTGTCTTAAGACCAAAATTAATTTTACTTCCTATAGATAGACTGGGACTGCTATAAATAGGAAGGGACCCAGAAAAGCTATTTTTAGAACTTTCTACTTTTAGCAGTTTCACCTCTCACCCAATGTGGTCAATGACCTCACTGGCCAAATTGCTATTTGTAGACATGCTATTTTTAACAGGTCTATTTCTAGCACATTCTAAATTTAGCATTTCCTGTTGCACACTTTTCAACAATCTTATGTTGTGGGAAGAAGATGGGGTGCAATGGAAGTGTGGAATGACAAGAATATCACAATAAAGTCAGGTCCACGTGATCAGTCCTCATGTAGAGTCAAGAAATTTGTTGTACGAGATCGAGGAGAATTAGCTCAGGGGGAGCTACTTTGATAAGTAGTAGTAGGAAACAATGGGAAGCCTCAGAGAGGGAGATTGTTGAGCAGATGAAAGGTTTGCATATTTGGTGAAATACCCTTATTTCATTTAAGTTGTGAGTTCGATTATGCATAATAGTCTTGTTTTCACGAAACACAATTGGTGTAAGATTTTCATGTCCCTTAAACCTCGATTGGTATCACTATGACAATTGGTTGTGTTGGGCTCATGTTGAGTAACCTTGTGTGCAAATGGACATTTCTTTTTTACAAGGATATATTAGAGTTTTCCTAGTACATTGTTCCAATTGTATCATTTCCTTTGGAGAAATTGGTATTAGTTGAAAAGAAGTCCCTATTGTATGAGTATGATCTAAAGGGGAGAAGTGGATATGCTCAAATAATGTGAGCATAGTCTCGGAAGTAGCAACATCAATGAAGAAGTGCAAGTTTAAATGCATCATCATTAATTGATATTTACAACAGGAGTAATACCATGAGTATTTTAATGGGTATCAATATTTTTTTATACAAAAGATGCATTAGTGGAGAGAGTTCTGAACAAGAAGCCATAAGCTGTCCCAAACATGAAGGACAAAGAAGAGGTAGTACATGTTCAAGGGGAGCATATCAAATATGCCCAGTTTTTGGAGCAGCATCATTAATAGTCCTAGAAGAGATATATGGGAAGCAGAATGAACATCTCAATAGCTAGACTTTGGTCTTCATAGCAAAGTGATTGCATGGGGAGAGAAAGAGAGCTTGTAGCCCCTTTCCATTGATGTCAAAGGGGAAAAGAATATGTGTAGAAGTTGTGATGGAAAATGTAGAAGAAAGTGGGCCATTTGTGTGTCATGCAATGAGATGTTTTGAAGCAACATGAGGTTTCGTTATCACATGAAGAAAAGGATGGAGTGTTACTATCAAGGCAAAAGGGGGAGATTGTTGAACAATTGGCATTGTCTAAATGGTTAGTGGCCTAATGAAGGAAGGTGCATTGTGTTGGAATTGATATCAATAGTCATGTTGGGGAAATGTGGTGGGAATTTGGCATTTCCTAACTATTGGTAGGAGCATTTCCTAACTCTTGGCTAAAGTGTTTGCATTGATGTCAATCAGACTAGCTTGGATGCTTGTTGCAGTAGATGTTGACAGTGATGGCCCAGGAGGAATCTCCAGGTAGCTCCAGACTCCATGTAGAGAATCATCATAGTAGCAAGCTTATTAGAGAAGCCATAAACTAATGATTACAATGATGGAACAAGAGGAAGTCCATGGTAGTTGCAAGCTTCATGCAGAGGATCACCTTAGTGGTTGTGATTCTAGTTGTTTGGAGAATCAAGAAGAACAATAATGTAAGAGATATTAGAGCCATATTAGAGGTAGCATATGGGCTCAAAGACTACATGGTACCCTCTCCATTGGAAATTTCTCTAGAATAACTTTACAACGATATGTGGAAGTCCAAAAATGGACTCCTGAATCAAAAGTCATGTCTTGTGGATGATTAGGGACATGAATTCCTAAAGAGAACTAGAATACCAAAGGTTTAGGATCTCAGAGATTGGCACATCAGTGCATCGATGATTGGAGGTCAGCATATCAGTACATTGGAGATCGAAGGTCATCATATTAGTACATTGACGATCGAAGGTCAGTGTATCGGCATAGTAGGAGATCAAAACCCTAGAGATCGATGTATCGACACATTGGAATGTTGGAGGTTGACATATCATAGATATTAGAATATCAGAGGTGCAATACATGAGCGTAGCTTTTATCAGAGGTTGGAGGATATCCAAATCTGAGAGATCAACATATCGAAACATCAACATATTGGAGATCACAATATTGGAACTTTTCATGTGAGGAACCTTTAAAATATTGTGTTATTTATAAGTTTCGATAAGAATTTAAAAGCATTGAGGAATTCCAAATGAAGAATAATAAAGGATTTTGGTGCAAAACCAAGGTTGATGGGTCCTCCTCTCTCTCCTCTAGCATGACACATAATAGGATAAGATTGGATTTGATAAGGACACATGGCAGCATGTGATTGGCTCTGATAAGGACATATGGTAGCATCCGGTTGGCTCCGATAAGGTACACTGGTAGATGACATCAACATGAGATGGCAGTACGATAGAACATGTGACAGGCATATTCAACCTGATTGGGTAGGCTAATGGGCCAGAATTAGGTGACATGTCTCACCACTCAGGAGTCTCCACATAGAGTGATGACATTATATTGGAAGTTAACAATTGGTGGTTGAAGACATCGGAACTTTAGAATAGTTTGAGTTTGGAAAAGTTCTGATATAGAAGGGTTTTTGATATTGGTTTGGTGCATGGTCATGAGAGGTTGAAGAACCAAGGGCACATAAGCAATTAACAAAGGGAGAATGGCCCCTGACAGGAGCTTGAAGGCTTAAGAAGCATAATGCTAAATGATAGGTCACATGCAGTAGTCCTATGGTGAGAAGTGCACTATGAGGGCTAAGTAGAAGAAGCTCGAAAATTAGAGGATTAGAAAATCAGGACTTCAGAATAGTTCGTTATTGAAAAAGTTCTCATAGAGGTAGCTTCAAATATTGGGTAGTCTCTTGGTCATGAAAATCCTTAGAGCCAAGCGCGTAGAGCATAGGAAAGGAAGATTGGCCCCAACAGGAACATTGCACTACTCTTAAGTTGTGATGTGGAATTTCTCTCATAACAGAGTATAGAGAGGTAAAGGCATATGGGTAAGCAACTGCGAGATTGAATGCAGAGGCAGAGAAGTTGGTCTCAGGAGTGATGGGGACTGTCAAAGACCATTGGGTCAAGGCAGCAAGGACCACGATCTTCAAAAAATAGTGTTCAGTCTACCTTGAGGTCATCTGAGAATTAATTTCTGAGCATGGAGTTCCATGAAGTCAAGCGATGAAGGACTATAATGCCGATCACTGTTTTTGCACTGTGATGAGAAACAGACAGGAGACGCAACAACGACAAGGAAGGACATACCTAAGTGCAGTTGTGAAGCCATGCTAAATTACAACCTAGTCATGTGAAACAATGAACAAGCATGGATTGCCTCAATGATGGGAAAGTTGCACACAAAGAGAACCGCGCCTAGTTGGTGTGTGCAGGTGGACTGAAAATTCATTCTCAATATTGAGAAATTGTCAATTTACGATTCTCATGGTTAATGTAGTGGTAGAGACCAAGGCAGGCACAATAGCAGAATGGAAGAGCCATGCTAAGGTACACTCATGTAGTATGAATGTAGGACAAAGTGGAAACATTGATCGGGGGGTAGCAGAGGAACAAAACCCAAGAGCTCAGATGAGGAAAGGGGGGAAAGAAACATAGTTGCAAGTGAACTAAGTGGAAAAGATCCTATTGTGTGCATTGTTGTGTAAGGCTGAGTAAGAGCCAATTCTACAGAGTGAGGCCAAGAGTGCCTATGCATAGGTATGAGAACCTGAGAGTTGCACTATTGTGAGTAAAGGTGGAAGTTGCTTGTGTGTTGTGAGTCAGGTAGAAGTTGCATGTGCCCTATTCTGAGCAAGGCCATAGTTTCCTCTCTTGTGTGAGCAATGCCGAAGTGGCCTATGCTATGTGAGAAAGGCCAAAAGTTCCTGTGCTACGAGAAATACTGATGGTGCCTATGTAGAGAAAGAAGGCCGAGAGCTAAGCTTGTGCTGAGGAGGGAAGAAGGCTGAGAGATGAGAGCATGATGATGGAGAGTAGAGGACAAAGCTTCATGGACTAAGATGAGTGACTACTATTGAGCACCCTGATCTAGTCATCTATACTAAACATATGTTTCCTAATTGAATGTGGGTTGGTGCCTACATATAGGAAGTTGGTGCTTCGATCTATAGTGGGTGATTGAGAAGGCTTCAAGTTTCATGCTTCTTACAAGTTAGCTTGAAAAATTCCAAGGATATACAAGTTGGTTCTTGCAAAAAATCTTTGAGTTCGGTGCTTCTGGTAATATGAATAGATGTCTAACAAAAGAGGGAGTTTTACTTCCTACTAGTTAGTGCTAGAAAACAATCAAAGGGAGTTTGTGCTTCTTGTGAGTGGGTGCTCACAAAATAGATTAATTTAATAGAGTAGGTGCTCTTATTTACATCAATAACAACTACAAGCTTTGGTAATTTTTCCCAAAAGGGTTTCCACGTAAAACCTTGTGTCTCATATGTATGATGCTCATGGTGTGTACTTCATTGTTGATTTCATATTGCTGCTCATTATATGCATGGTTGCAAAGTTTGAATCAAAAAAGTAAATT
The DNA here is from genome assembly GCA_031772625.1 of Pinus tabuliformis. Taxonomy (NCBI): domain Eukaryota; kingdom Viridiplantae; phylum Streptophyta; class Pinopsida; order Pinales; family Pinaceae; genus Pinus; species Pinus tabuliformis. Next base: position 385,144,160 of record CM062812.1, on the reverse strand, counting down.
GGCATAAAGAGTTAAAATTAGCATAATATTGATTCACCTCCCCTCTCAGTGTTATCATTGTTTCCAACAAAAATCAAAATCATCTTACAATAATTAATCGCCTAGGGAAAACTTAGGGAGAGAGTACGTTCCTCCCAACTAACGAGCTGTCACCAGAAACTCTCTCCAAGCCAAAACTCCTTTCCTCCAGTAACAACAACCACTATTGTATTCCTTAGTGGTATTTTTATAATTCTTCCCACTATATTTTTCCTTAGCAACGTCCTACTTTTAGGGTTTTCACCACTTAATTACTTAGGCTTTTCTTTTTATTTTGAAGCAAACATTTCTCTCAAGCTAAGATCTTAGTATAACCTCTCTCTCCCATTATGCTATTTTCTTAATATCAATTTATCTTAGGGATTGTTAAAAGAAGATTTAGGAAGGTCCACTATGTGAACTTGAACACTTAACAACTTTTTCTAGAATAGCAAGAAGTATCTATTACTCATGTATTCAAACCCTCAGGTTATAAGCATGAATTTGTAAAATATTATTTACCATTTTGAGACTGCACAAGATATGTAGTAATCAAAAACTTGAAAACAAGAACCGTAAAAAAAATTTGATTTGCACTTACCTAAACTGCTATCTGATCCCGTGAAGTTGATGATGCTACTGCTGTTTTGCTCCAATTACCCAGGGAGACCAATTCCACCCAGCCTGACTGAGCAGAGACTGGCTGCTCAATCCAGCAAGCTTCTCACAGAAGCCCACTGTCCCCCATGCCCAGAACCTCAGACGAATTAAAGCTCTTCCAATGGTGGACCTCTCTCACTGTTGAATTTCCTCCTCCTGGTTTCTAACTCTGTTGTTACAACCCCCCCTCTCGGTTCAGACCTCTGGTTTTTATTTGCGGGCCTGGCGGTGGTCGCCCTCCTACCTGCAGCCATCGCCCTCCCTCCTCCCGACACGCCTTCCATGCATTTACGGCTCTTAGATATTTTCCCTGCTGTCATATGCGCTCTGTTATAAATATCCAGCTGGTTTAAGCGTCCACTTTGATATAAGGGTGCTTCTTTTGATTTTTTTATTTTTATTATATAGTTTAGTTTTATAAAGTTTAATTTATATATTTTATAAAGTTTAAATTTATATTTATAAAACTTAATCATATTTATTTTTGAAGTTCATCATATCTGTTTTATTATAAAGTTTAAGACTTTATATAGTGGATTAGTTTAGATGGATCGTTACAAGATACTACTTACCACTTTCGTAGACTACTACATTATTCTATTGTCACGTTGCTTAATCTGATCCCTTCACTTCTTGACTTTATTTTGCGTGATAAGATATCTGCTAATCCTATTCTATCAGTCCTACTCATTGATCTGTCTGATCCGATGGTTCTCATTCTTTGTTGTTTAATTCTTTCTACATCGTTGATCTTCCGTGTGTGACTTGACTTTGCCTCATTTGTACTTGGTGCCACTCTACTACCTCCGCGCTATCCACCATAGGTAGTTTGTCCAAATCCGAGGATGCGAAATGTTGGATTTGTTGACTGAGCTCCAAAAGCCGAACTCTGACCAAAAGGAGGTAGAGTGCTTCCAAATGTTGTGCTTCCCCCAAATGCTGGAGTAGATGCTGCACCAAATAGAGTATATGTCGAAGCCAAACAACCTTGTGTATAGATATATGGAGGCAACATTATATTTGGAGAAATCGTTCTGACTTGATGGAGAGTGGTAGAGTTTGGTGGTAATAATTGTGCATATATCGTTGAAAGATCCACTAGTGGAGGCAGAGAATCCAAAGATGGAACTGAGGAATGCCAAGATTCTTTTGCAGTGGGAGGAGGTATGGTAATGCGGAGAAATGGTATGGTGTTAAACGAATATACTGCAACTACAATAACTGTGCGTATCCATGGTAATAATTGTACATACACAATGTTTATACACAACACTTCATCACAACATAGTATTAATCGACTTATGAGTAATAAAATACCAAATTCAATAACACACCAAACAACGTTCCAGTTTTTGTTTCAGTGCACAACGTTCAACCTCAATCACAAATCTAGTTGAGAGCAATCAACCGAACAGTGTGTAGTATGAAATAGGTATGCACACAATAATAGCAGTTCTATCTACAGCATGTTATTTTCCCCTGAGGATCCTACTTGTCTGATCAATCACTATCGGTCTCTTGTTGACTTCTCCTTTTATCAAGAGCTTCAATCCACGCCGTTGATCTCACTTTTCTAGATCAAATGGATATCGTGCTGTCTGGTCACCAACTAACCCAAACGATCTCCACCGTTGATGCGACTCGTCCAATTGAGAAGTTGCCATGAAATCTCACGTGAAATCTTGCACGACCGATATCTAGTCGAGAGTGCACAAGAAAAGTGGTTTTCTTGTGCTACGTGTCACCTGCTAAGGTTAATTGCGTGAAATTTAGGAATACCATATCCAGCCTTTAGGGTGCACAAGGTACTGCTTACCACTTACCAAATACTACCCACGTGCTTAAGTCATGTTTTAATAAAGACACCTAAACTCAATATTAATCATTAATATTAATCGACTGTGATATTCAATAAAATGGAAATAACAGAGTCTTGGCCCTCTCGGCTTGATTACAACAGTTTGTCTGACCTTTTCAATCCCTTCGATATTTATATAATTGACCTGTGCAGCTATGAGAGAATTACAGTGAAACTACTTAGAACCCTTACCAATTTTTTTATCACTCCTAATTCCTTTACCCAACTCATTCCCTTCATTCCTTCTACAACAATGTCAAATATCATTTCTTTCCTCAAAGCGAAGATGTCGAAATTCTTCTCCTTCTAGCACTAAGAGGCGTGTTGTCATCATTTCTCATGTTCATGGCTGCAGCAATTCATTCTTAGCTAGTATTGGCATTCCATTAAGATCATGGCGGTATCCATCGTTCTTTTGCTTCCAAGATTTGACGTTTCTTCTTCCCGTGCAACTTTTTCTTCTTCTCCAATAGGCACTGAAAATGGTTTTGGTGGAATTCAATGCATGAATATGCAAGGCTTCACGGTTTTGTCTCGAATTTATGGAAGATTATGGAGAGCGAAGCATAGTTTTACAATGCAGTGAATGAGACTAGGCATTACAATATAGTGAATGAAGTAATGATATTCGATAACCTGCAAAGAATGGAACAATGACAGAGGTTGCAGCTACAATTTAGCTGAGAAAAAATTCATGAAATGCAGAACTGATGGCAGAAATGACCTACACAGAAAGGCCATAAAACAAGTGGCTCAAATATGAGTAGGGCAGGAGTATGCCTGCTCTGATACCATGTTAAGCACACACATGGTAGAGACAAAATAGGAAAGATAAGCATGTGAGTATATCTATTATTAACAAACAATATACATTTATAGTACATTCATATGACCTTTGGTTTCATATTCCAAGGTCTCTTGGACTTCCTTAGGCTATTCAGCTTCCACACCAACCCTTAGAGGATTAGGTGTCCAACATATTCCATTAGAGTACATAGAGGTATCAAATTTCCATTAGAGTGGGGACTTCCTTGAGTCCTATATCCTTGCCAACCATTATAATAGTAGCTTTGCATGATTTCAATGACTTGTTTTAGATCTGTTTTCACTCAGAAGAAGTGTCAAGAATAGTCCCACCACCTTTCTTCCCAAAATTTTACAAAGGAGGGATGCAAACCATGTGAAACATGATTAACCTTGATTTACGAGGGTGCATTCAAGGTGGAAATTGTGGGTAACATAGTCATGGAGTAATCTGATGGCATACCATCCATTAGATGTTGATAGAGGCAACCAACATAGTCGCTAATTAGGAAATGGACACATGTCTCAGCTGTTGCCAGAGATGTAGAAAGGAACCTAGTAGCCAGAAAGGAAATATAAAGAAAATGAGGAAAGTTGTGAAAAAAAATGATAATGACTAAATAACCTAGAAGAAATATATATAGTCATTTATATGTTTCATAAAGGACCTCGAAGCTCAAGAAATTAGCCACATTAGAATTTACCACTTATATTCCTAGGTCAGAGACCAAAGAGAGACAAAGTCTCAAAAAAAAGTCAAGGAGTTAGAGAGAAATATTGGATATCACATGAAGGTTTGGACCCTAAAAGAACCTTCCTCTCCTCCATGCGAAAAAAGCTATTGTAGATAATTTACTTTGAATAAAATTAAATGTTAATATAGAGGTCCATGGGGTCTTGGATAGACAGTGATCGGGTGCTATGTTAAGGCAATCCTCGATGTGAAGTCATCGGTTCAATTGCCCACCCCGATCAGAGTGATATCTTGAACATGATGAAGATATAGTCATGTCAAGCTTACCAAAAAAATTATGTTGGTGATAGTGGAAGTCAAATAAATGAGTAAAATATTAAATTTATGTTGCCGTCAATGCATTTTAATTTAATTATTAATAAATTTGTTTTAAGTTATTATTATTATTATTATTAATTATACAAAGAATTAATATATGAGTTAAAGATATACATATTAAAAAAACATGTAACAAGATTCTTAACTATGGACATCCAACTCTACATTATTATGGAGATTCTTATTCTCTAAATATACTTTGGTATGATACCATGAGTCAATACAACCGCAACCATATCGCAAAAAACTATAACTGATGTTTATATAACACGTGTTTATGATATTTTTTTTATTAATCAATTTAACTAAAAAAAAAGTAAGAATGAATTTTGAAATAACTCTCAACTTTTGATCTATAATTATTATCAATAATACACTAAACTATTATGTAAATGTTAAATTCATATTAATAATTAAATTAAAACTCTGACACTCTATTCTAAAATCAAAACATACACATATATAATATACTAGATTATAAATCAATTTAAAAACAAACAATTAATCAATTTATAAATACAGTTAACAATAATATAATAAATAAACCAAATTTATAATTCAAAAAATAATTAATACAAAACTTTATAAAAATTGTAAAAAGATCAATATGAAATTAATAAAAAATTATTGTATTTTATTTTACTGCTCGCCTTAATTATTCCAAAAAATTACGAATTAATTCTCTCTCTTTCTCTACACATGAAAAAGGCCAATAACGTTGTAAAAAAATATAATGTCTCAATTTTAATGCACGGTTATATTCATAAACAAGATTGATAAATTTTCAAAGTACGCTTTATATGATAAATGAAATGTAAATAAATTTATTGAAAAAATATTCAAAAATATAGTTTGTTTTTGTAAATTTTTAATCTATTTTCATTGATATCAAAAGATATTACATGACATTTTTATGGATATGAAAAGATATTACATGACATATTATATTGGAATTTTTTCATATCATTAGTTGGCTTGGAGTATCATGAGTGTCTAACAAGATAAATATTAACACAATACAAACTATTTATTTAGTAAAAAATTGCAAAATGGTATTATTTTTATAGACTACACGAGGGTTGCCCACTACAATATAATACAGTGAACAAATATCCTCTAAATTCATTAGATTGCTATAAGATAAATATAAGATAAATATTAAATTTAATATAAAATTAATTAACTTAATTAATTAGGATATTATTACCCAAATTACATAAATAATAGTAGAAATAATTGATTTATCAATAACAACATAAACTTATTTAAATTAACAATTTATTTATATAATTAATATAGAACTTTATTATTAAGATTGGTGTGATGAGAATATACCAGTTATGGAGCTCAAAGTTAAGTTCATTTCCGAAAATAAAAATGGATCTTATTTTTGGTAAAAAAAACCTAAAAAATAATCTTAACCTTAAATGAAAGTAAGATTTTATTATTTTTTTTTTCTTGGTAAATACTATTCTATTAAAAAAGTGAAAAGATATGTTCAAAGTTCAGAGCCTCAAAGGAGGCCGAGGCCATTCTTCGAACACAAACTCGGGGACTTTACATTTTATCCTGTCCACCGGATTTACAATGCAGACCTCCAGAAGTTGATTACAGTCCCTGACATACTGAAAAAAAATATCCAGACTATGGTTCTCCCGCCCTTCAGTAATTTCAAAAATACAGTGGCTTCTATCATGGCTGACTTTATAACAAAAAAAAAAGTCTGAATTGTCTAAGACTACCATCTGAAGCCTAAGACTAAAACAGACACGAGAATTAGACTGTAAAACCATAGACACAGAGTCAAAAAACATAGTGTGCAGCCAGAGGAGAATCAGTCTGCCTGACTTGGAGAGGCTTGCCTTGCCTCCTTCGCCGGGCTTGGAGAGGCGACCCAGGTAGCAAATCCCTCTTCGTCCAACCGCAGCTCTCCAGCTGAATCCGTGACCAAATGTAAGTGTCCCGGAGGGCGATGAGATGGCTCACCACCATTGTCGTCTTCCTTGGCAGGAGCCGGTTGCTGAGGCACATTCTGAGCAGGGACTCCCTCATTGATGCAGTCCGCGTGAAAAACCAGCCCCGTCATGTCTCCGAGCAGGACGCTGTCATCCTGGGAATTGGCGGAAGCCGGAGGTGTCGAGCTGGGGTGGTGGCTTTCCTCCTTAGTAACAAACACAGAAAAATTCGCTGTAACCGTCGGTCTGTTGAGCTGACTCTGGAAAACAAATCTGGAAGACTGGTAGGAGCTGTTTGGAATGGGCCTCTCCTGGTCTGATTGCGGAGAAGAGGGCGGGACTAAGGCAATTGGGGTAATTTGCTGGGGCTCTGAAGGAGATTGGCTGACTTTGATACCGGATCGACCCCCCCTCCGTGGAATGCCTCGACTGCGAGGCATTGCGACAGAGCCAGAAGAACTGAGATAACGACTGAGGCCGAGGAAACCCGACGAGACAGGGAGACTACTGGAGCCCAAGCTGTTTCGGAGCCAAGCCACTAAAGCACCAGGAAAGACTGGATGAGAGAACGAGGCATCATAATAATATAAAGAGCAAAGGCAATTACCACAGCGAGGGAATGAAGGCATTCCATACTGATGAGCTCGAACCAGGACAGAGGAGCCATGCACACATTGAATTGCAGCGTATTTCGAGACTGAGCCAACATTAAGTCACATGCTTTGAGCCAAATATCTGCGTTGATCATGCGTACCAGATGATTGCTCTCCTGCCTTCGGTCAGGCTAGGTGTCTGGACGGAAGGCCATTTCATTAATTACAGATGTTAACACCCGCATCCGGGTGCTTATCCTTTCCCTGAGAATTGTCCTGAGTGACAATTTCCTGTATCTTGGCAGTTTGGTCCCTGGAGGCTAAGCTGTCTATAGTGCCCTCATAGTAACCATCCTTAGCGTCCACTCCAATGTTGGCAAGAAGATCAGCGAGCTTATTTCCTTCCCTTCTGGTATGTTTGAATGTGATTGCTTGGTGCTGGGAAAGCCAGTGATTTATTAGCTCAAGCCTCTGGGCCATCCTCCAGCTGTTGCTTACCTTGTGAATGGATGAACCATGTTGGAGCTTTGTGATCATTCTGATTATTATCTGCGAATCGCCTTCTATGATGAGAGGAAAATAATCCTTTTCATGTGCTAATTTGAGACCTCGCCATAATCCTTCCAATTCTGCTGAGTTGTTGGTGTCCCATCCTATCGAGCCCATGAAGATGCATTGAGGGTTACCCTTATGATCTCTGAAGGCCCCCCCGTATCCGGCTTTCCCTGGATTTCCTTTGGAAGCTCCATCAAAGTTGAGCTTGAGCATATCTGAGGGCGGCGGAAACCAAGTGCTTGCTTCCTGACTGTGCATATTGGGATTCTTCTTATTGATTGAGTTTTGTTTTATCTGAAGTTCCCAGTTGCCCCAGATTGTTTTTTCCAGAGGTGTGGTGGGAAGGTCTTCTGAGTGCCATTCTCTGATTGAAAGGGTCTCCATGATGTTCTGATGTAATTTGTTCCAGATTTTATCTAGAGGCATCGTTTGATCTTTGAATATTCTTCTGTTACGCTCTTTCCATATATTCCACATAAGAAGGCCAGGTATAAGTTGCCACAAGGTATTGAGAAGGTTGCTTTGAAAAGGCTTTTGACTCCATTCTCGTAAGGTGGCTTTGAGGTCTCCTTGCACTCTTCCCTCTCTTTGACAGCGGAAGGCAGCCTTCTCCCAAAGTTTCCTCCCTGTTTGACAAGTTTGCATAAGATGAAGTGTTGTTTCCTCATCTTGCCTGCACATGTGACATATAGAGGGTCCCGAGAAGCTTCTCTTCCTGAGATTGTCCCACGTTAAAATTCTGTTATGACCTAGAAGCCATAGAAATGTAGAAACTTTCGGCCAGTTGGATGTGTGCCAGATTTTTTCCCATAGGTTATCTCTGTTTATCTGTTCTTGTATTATGATATTGTAAGCTTCCTTTGTGGTGAAAATTCCTTTCTCTCCATAACCCCATCTTAAGATTTCCATTCCTTTTGAGACCGCGATTTGCCTTTTTTGTAATTCTGTATTGAGAAGATGCTGAGTTTGTGCCGAGCTATTAGGTGAAATTTGACTTGCGTTTTGCCATTGCCTATATCCTTGAGCTGTAGCTGTGGTCCAGAATTGATTGACTTTGGTTAGTTCATTTGTCTCCCACTCAGCGATAGGGATGTCCTGGAGAATGTCTCTTATTTTTGGAAGTTGCTGCCAGGAATCCTCCCAAAAACGAGCAGTAGAGCCACTTTTGATTTCCCAAAAACTATGATCTTGGATGAGATTTCTGTGTTGTATGGCTGAGTTCCAGATAACCGATCCCGTGCTTATCTCAGTCATGCGTATTCTTTCTTCCATGGGGCAGTTGCTAGCATACTTGGCTGTCCAAAGGGAGGCCCATGGAGTATTAGGATGGGCAAGCCATCTCCACCAGATTTTTGCGCCCATTGCCTTGTTGTTGTTCTCAGGATCTCTCAGACCAATACCTCCTGCTTTTTTAGGAAGACAAACTTTGTCCCATTTGACCAAAGCCCATTTGCGATTTTGGCCAGAGCCTCCCCACAGAAAGTTGCGTTGGAGATTTTTGATTTCTTTTAGAACCCATTTGGGGGCAGCCAGAATTGAGAAAAGATAAAGGGGCATGGAGTGAAGGACTGCCTTAATAAGAACAATTCTGCTTGCCATATTCAGAGCTCGATTAGTCCATAGGAATAATCTAGACTCTAGCTTTTCCAGCAATTGCTTCCAGGATGAATGCTTGAGGGCGGAGGCCATAAGAGGGGCTCCAAGATACTTGGAGGGAAGGGAAGCACAGGTGAAACCCAAAATTCGACTTATAGCTCTCTGTGTTGGAGCAGGGGTGTTGAAGAAAAAGATTTGGGATTTGACTCGATTGATGAGGGCTCCAGAAGCATCAGAGAAAGTAGACAGAATGGATTTGAGAAGACTGGCTTCCTGCACCGAAGGATGGCCAAAAAGCATGTTGTCGTCTACAAATTGCTGGTGGGAGTATGCAGGGGAATTGTTAAAAGAGAGACCTCTTAATCGATTTTCGAGCCTAGCTGCGGTTATGCTTCTTCCCAAGCCCTCAGCCATGATTACAAAGAGAAAAGGAGACAAAGGGTCTCCTTGCCTGATCCCTCTGGAGGGACGGAAAGTAGCTGAGGGAATGCCATTAATTAACACAGAGAAGAAAGCTGAAGATAATAGGTTGAAAATCCATCTGACCCATGAGTGAGCAAATCCAAAGGCAAGAAGAATTTTTTGAATATAAACCCAACTGAGACTATCAAAAGCTTTGGATAGATCTAGCTTAAGCAACATACCTGGCTTCTTGGTTTGCTTTAAGGAGTGGATTATCTCATGAGTTAAGATTATCTCGTCCGTTATTTGTCGACCTTCTACATAGCCTGATTTCTCGGGCGAGATGATGAGAGGGAGAAGCGGCTTTAATCTCGTTGCTATTACTTTTGAGGTAATTTTGTAAATGAGATTACACAGAGCGATAGGTCGGTATTTGTCAGGGGTATTGGAATCTTCCCCCTTAGGAATTAAGGCTATGAAGGTGGCATTTAAGCCTGGATACATCCATCTGAGAGCTCTGGATTCCTCCACAACCTGCCAAACCTCATTTTTTATCAAATCCCAGAATTTATGGAAAAAAATCGATGTAAAGCCGTCCGGACCTGGCGCTTTCCCCTCCTTCATTTGTTGAACTGCCTCTTCAACTTCCTGTAAGCTAATAGGCTTAATGAGAAGACTATTATGTTCCTCTGTTATTATTTTGGGTATATTCTTTAGAAGTTTGTTGATAGTCGGCATTCTATTGATGTTGGGTTCCTGAATGGCTTTCTTGAAGTAGCTGAGAAATTTCCCTTCAATACCGTCATGAGTTTCAATTTTCTCCCCCTGTTCATTCTTAATGTGAGTGATGCAATTTGTCATTCGGCGCTGCACAGTTGTTTTGTGAAAAAATTTTGTGTTCTTTTCACCATTTTTTAACCATCTGATTCTTGATTTCTACCTCCATAATATTTCTTCCTGTTTGTCCCTTTCTAGGATTTTTGATTCTGTGGCTTGTTCCTGTTTGGTTAGTTCCTCCATGCGCCCAACAGTGATAATGATTTGCTGAATTTTCTTCATTTCTTCATTGAGCATGGCTTGGGCTTTGAAGATGTTTCCAAACGTTTTGTGATTCCATTTTTTGATAGCCCCTTTTAGATACTTGAGTTTTTGTTGGAATCTAGACATGCTAGTCCCTTCAGGCGGAATGAAGTTAGTCCAGGATGATCTGACTAGCTCTTCAAATTCCAGGTGAGAGAACCAAAATTCCTCAAACCGAAAGGGGCATTTGAGATTGTTGCCTGGCCTGTTCCATTGAAGCTCGATAGGCTAATGATCGGATCCAGAGAAAGGGAGAATGGAGGCTGTGAATTCCCCTCCTAAGTGAGTTGCATTATCTGAGATGAGGAATCTGTCAAGACGTGAGGCGATCTGCTGCAGACCCTCCCTTCTGTTGGTCCATGTGAAGAGGCCGTTGCTTGTAGGAATATCTATCAACCAATTGTTATTAATGAAATTTTTTAGAAGATTTCAATCACTGTTTGCTATACTTCTACCTCCTTGTTTTTCTTCCATGTTGGCTATCATATTGTAGTCACCTCCAGAGATCCATAGAGGGAATGGCCTATCTTTATTGAGTTCTGACAATGAGTTCAGGATTTGAGCTTTTTGAGCAGTATCCTGAGGAAAATATACATTAGTTAACAGTCCATGAGTATTAGTACCTGAGAGGTGGAAAGTTGCCTGGATGAAACTTTTATTAGCTTGCATATTGTTGAGATGGATGGCTCGGGCATCCCAAAGGATTGCTAGACCTCCCGAAGCTCCTTGAGCGTCGACAGCTGCAACTAGCCCACCTGGCCAAGCTTTCGCTGCAATTTTTTCCAAAATTGTTGAGCTGCATTTCGTCTCCTACAAAAATAGGATACTTGGTTTTTCTTGCATCAGCATATTTTTTAATAGTCTGCCTTTCCGTGGGCCATTAAGGCCTCTGATATTCCATGATATTAACTTCATTGAGAGGGGTGGGGGTTTGCATTAAAATACTTGGTCAGTTTGGCATACCTCCCTGACTCCACTAGTATCTCTCCTATCTTGATAGTTCTTTCCAGTGTAGTTTTTCTTCCTCTATTTTTGTTATCCTTGGTGATGAATTTGCCATCCCATGGGCTTCCTATTTGGACTCCTAGAGAGTATTTCTTCTGTGGTCTATTCAGAACTTCTACTAGGTTATCCACTTGCTTCTCTGGTATTTTTTCAAAATTCCCTGTCTTGCATGCTAGTTCCAAGCCCAGTATGTCCAGCTCCCCTATGTCTATTGGTTCCGTATCCTCTTCCATGTTTTGAGGTGCTTGAGAGTTATCCTCTCGCTCCTGTGAGTATTGTTTATTTGACTGCGAGTATTCAACCTCCATTCCTTGAGATTGCCCTGGCGGGGTTTTGGTTGGAGAAATCAAGCTTGCTGGGTCTTGGGTTTTCTTTCCTGCTTGCCTTGATGTCTCGGCTGGTTGTTCTTGATGCTCTTCTTGGTCTTTCGCCCTTTCTTTCTCCGGATCCTGCTCATCATCCTTGTCCAGAGCTTCGAACCTATTACTCATTGTGGGCAATGCCTGGGTGACTGGATTTGTCCTGGGGTTGCCTGTTGTTTTCTTGTTTCCCCTCCTTCGATTTATTACCTTGGTGAATCGATCTGATGTTTGATTGTTAGGGCTATCTTGGGGAGAGGGTTTCTTGTTTTGAGGACAGTCTCTGTAGAGATGCCCTATTTCATGGCATTTTCTATGTCTAAAAGGCACATGTTCATAATCTATAACTTGAGTCCATTCAGAGTCTTCGTGGAAGAAATTTACCGTGTCTGGCAACGCTTGCTTGAGATCCATGTAGACACAGATCCGAGCATAGGATGTATATCTGCATAGTTTTGTATCTTCGGCAATCTTTACAACCTCTCCAATAGCATTCCCAATCTCTTTCAGAGACTTTTCTTCCCAGTATTCCCACGACAGTGAGTAAAGCCTTATCCACACTGGCGCATAGCTCAGATCCTCCTTGTTTGGGTTGAATCTTTCGACCCAGCCTTTGAGATATAGTCCTGCGGAGTTGAAAAAATAAGGACCCCCATCCAGTATCCTGTTGCGGTCTTCCAGGCAGTTAAAAACTGCGATGAAGAAGCTCTTGGCTCCTAAATGCAGCGAGATGTGCCCCTTTGGGTGCCATTTGGTGGTTATCCAGCTTCTCAGCGCCCTCTCCGTCGGCCATATTCCTATGAATTTACCGATCAGCGCGTGATCTCTCATGTATTGTATTCTAGCGTTGATGCGTTCACTCGGGAAGTCCACTCTTGGTTTATGCGCTGCTACAGGCTTACAAGTTGAAGAACTTGCCTTATTCCTTTCATCTGCATCAATGTCCTTTCCTTTCTGCTGTCTGTTGTCCAAGTCGTCGCCGCTCATCTCATTTTCAGTCTCTTTGTCGGTCGTATGCCTAAATCCGTTGTCCGGATTGGGGGGAGGCCCCTGGCCCTCCCCCTGAGGGGGTTGCATGTTGCCCTGTTCCTTATGGGCTCTTCTCCCTGAGTACTAGTGCGCCAGACTCTGCTTGCAGTACCGCGCTTGCCAGTCCTGCCGATTGCAGGGTTCTCAGAAACCCTAGGGATTGCAGCAGTCTCACTCCCGTCTGCCAAAATCCAATGACCAAGAATTGATTTTAGGGCGAAACCTTCTACATAATTTAATCCAACAGACGGACCCGAAAAAATCCTAAAACACCGCAGTCAAGTAAGATTTTATTATTGGGTGGATAGGTATGTCTATTTTGTAATAAGAATATATATATGTGTGTGTGGAAGAAAAATTTACTAGTGGGATGTTATCACTATCCCTTGGGATAGTTTTATTCCTACAAAAGTGCCTCTTATACTCAAGCTCTCTCCATGAGATTTGAACTTGTGATCTATTGGAGATTAAACCCCACACAAACCAAAATATATATATATATATATATATATATATATATATATATATATATATATATATATATATATATATATATATATATATATATATATATATATATATATATATATATATATATATATCTATCTATCTATCTATCTATATATATATATATATATATATATATATTATATATATATATATATATAAGCTATCATGTTATAGGCATGTGTTATTAATAGGCCATGGTATTGGGCAATTATAATGAGCCATATCTACAAGTTCAAAATCTTCATGGTAAAGTGGGAAGAAGAACTTCACATCCTTTGGTCCTGGGCAAGAAAGATTTAACGTCCTCTTGTTTTGGTTACACATTTTTTGGCCTTGAGTTCCTAGAGAGAAGAAGGACATAATGTTGTCTAATTATACTAAGACATCAATTTCATTTCCACAAAGGTGGCTCCCATCCTCAATCCCTCCCCATCAAATTTGAACTTGTTATCTAGTGGGGACTAAACCCCACAAAAACTAATTGGTCTCCATCTCATTTGGTTATATATATATATATATATATAGAGATTATTTTGATTTTGAAATGAGTTATGTTTTTTACACGTGTGGTATTGATACTCTGTGGTATTTGCCCATGGTGTTATAAAAAACCTTATCTACAAGTTAAAAATCTCCATGGAAAAGTGGGAAGGACTTAACATCCTTTGGTTATGGGTAAGAAAGATTTAAACATAGTTACCAATTAAACAAGAAAATTACCGATTACCAATTTTTTTTGAGGTAGCAAAAACAATCAGATTTTGAAAAGTAGTTATTTAGAATATACCTTTTTTTTTAATCATATTTTTGGCATTTCAAATTTCCTTATGTATCAAGCATGAACATTTTTTTTAGATGTTAATGTCTTTCATGCTCAGTTTGAAAAGTGTTTATGTAGCATCAACCCCCTGTTTTTAGAGGGCTTACTTTTCACACTTTAAATTTTCTATTGTATTAAGCATGGATAACTTTTTAAAAATGTTTATTATTTAACCATTCTTCAAGTAGTTTTATTCTTCTTCTTGTTTTTCATCCTTAGATGTTTGTTTTTTAAGAGTTTTCCAAACATGTTTTTGTGTTTTTCTTTGCAATGTCTTTTTTTTTATAATGAAAATTTTAAATTTTTTTGCAAAGTTAAAAAAAAATAATAACATTAATATTTTAAAGTTAGGTTTATTTATAAATTTATATATCATTAATTAATACTTCAATACACAAAAAATAATTATCACTAAAATATAACAATTGTAAACACTTGATCAGAAAGACACATTTTGCATATAGATATAACTAAAAGAATACGTATTTCATGACTTCTTTGCTAAAAATGATATGTTAAATAAAAGATTTTTATTAGAAAAAATGAATAAATTTTTTGGAAAAATAACAAATTTTATGAAATTTTTATGAATTTTATATTAAGATGATATTTAATATTTCTTTTTCCAAATAAAATTATTAACATAATATTTTATGTAAAAATAAAAAAATCACTGAAAAATATAAAGCCCACAATTAAAAAAAACCAAATTCTTTAAGATTAAAATTAAAAACATAAAAATAAAAAATACATCAATTTTAAAAAAACAAAAATAACAAAAAACAACACCCATTTGAAAATAAGAAACATAAAAATAATAAAAAACATAATTTATTTTATAATAATAAACTAAAACATAAGAAAAAAATAATGCAAATTATTTAAAAAACAAATTAAAAAATATAAAAAATAAATAAATTAAATAAATTAAAATAAACACTCTAAATTAAAAATTAAAAAAATATATAATAAAAAGATAAAATTAAAGAAAAACATTAATTAAATTATTAATTTTTAATTATTATTATTATTTTTAAATTTTGGCTCAATGCCAACCCTTGGGCACGTGGAGGCCTAAGGGCCACCTCACGGTAGATTGAGGGGCTCGCAAACCCACTTCGGTAGCCGTTACACGGTCAAAATCAACCCCTGGTTGGCTAGGGGCCTAAGGGATGCCTCACAGCCAAGGGAGTGGGCCTACAAGCTCGTCCATCAGTTGTGAGGCAACCCTTAGGCATCCACCTAACCGAGGACCGGCGGAGAGAAAAAATTTAAAAAAATGTAATTAATTGAAAAACAATAATTTAATTAATGTTATTTATTTTTTTTTAAATTAATATTTTTTTTATAATATACATTTTTTAAATTTAATTTGATTTTTTATTTTTTATTTTAATTTATTTCAAGTAATGTTTATATATATATATATATAGAGAGATGTTAGTTTT
Organism: Pinus tabuliformis; assembly: GCA_031772625.1. Taxonomy (NCBI): domain Eukaryota; kingdom Viridiplantae; phylum Streptophyta; class Pinopsida; order Pinales; family Pinaceae; genus Pinus; species Pinus tabuliformis. The sequence goes on along the minus strand of CM062812.1, from coordinate 385,128,396 downwards.
TTTAAAAGATTTTTTTTTTTTTTGTTTTTTATTTTATTATTTCAAAAATATTTATGTTTTTATTATGTTTATGTTTTTTTAAAATCATAAGGAATTTTGTTTTCGTGTACTTTATTTTTTTTAGCATTTTTTTTTGTTAGTTTATTTAAACTTTTATCTGAACCATTTTATTTGGAAAAAAACATCAAATGTTATCATTTTTGAATATAAATTTAATAAAAAATAAAAGTAAAATTGTTATTTTTCCAAATTTTTTTTATTCAATCTTTTGATAAAAATATTTTATTTAACATGTCATTTTTGGTGAAAAAGTCATGAAATACATACTTTTTTAATTATATCTATATGCAAAATGTATATTTATGTGAGTGTTGAAAACTATTGTTTTTTAGTGACAATTATTTTTTGAGTATTGAAGTATTAATTATTGATATATAAATTTATAAAAAATCCTAATCTTAAAATGTTATAGTTATTTTCAAATGTTGCAAAAAAATAAAAAAATTCACTTTTTAATAACATTTCAAAGAAAAACACAAAACACATTTTTGGAAAACCCTTAAAAAAAAACATTTTAGGACAATAAAAAAGAAGAAGAATAAGAAAACTTTAAATTTTAGTTTTTCTTAATTTTTTTTTACCTTTGTGGGTTAATTTTGTTATTTTAAATAATTTTTATGTTTGATTTTTTTGTGTATTTTTTTGTCTTTGTCCTAATGGTGAATGGTAAGTGGTAAGATGAGACTTGAACTCATGACCTGCAAAGCAACACGAACGACTTAGCAGACCATTCGTTGGCCACGAGACCAAACCCCTGCGAGTGTTTTTTTTGTATTTTTCATTTTCATTTATTTATCTATTTGTTATTATTAATATTATTATTTTTACAGGGTCCATGTCGATCCTCGACTAGCAACCCAACTCCATTATGTGTAAATTTGATAGTTGAATTTAAAGTTTTTGTTATAATGGATCAAGTCTACCCCCACAATGTGTTAATTTCATGGTTGATTTTTAAGATTTAACTGTAATAGGTTGAGTTTGCTTACGTTGCATGTCAATTTGATCGTTGATATTTAAATTTTTATTGTAATGGGTCAAGTTGTCTTAGGCTAAGATTTTAAAATAGCTATACTTTTAGCACTTAAAAGATAAATTATTCTTGGTATAATGACTCTTTCATTCACATGTTCATTCTTAACGTTTGTTTTAGTCATATAATTTTTCCATATTGCCATGGTTGAAATATATTGAAAACATAAGGTTTTTTTGTAGTTGGGATATTTGGTTTTAATTCCATGGTTGAAGATTTGTCAAAATTTTAAGGTTTTTCTAAGTCACAATATTTTATCTTTAATGGTATGGTTGAAAATAGTTATGAGTATTTTATCTTTAACGTCATGGCTGAAAATTGTTGGAATTTTAAGGATTTTTAGAGACATGATATTTATCTTTAATGTCATTCCTAAAAATTGTTACAATTTAAAGGTTTTTAAGAGTCATGATGTTTTATCTTTGATGCCATTGCTGATGATGATGATAATTAACATCCAATAAGACATCAAACCTTAAGAAAGAAGCAGTGAATTGGGATTATTTAAAATTTTATTTTTGTGATAAAAAAGGAGGGAAAGAAGTGTTCTAAGGTTGTTGTAGTTTTGTTGAATGAAAAAATCGAGGAGGTTGGTCATGGGGAAAATATTGAAAATTTGCCCTAAAAAAAAGACGTTTCTAGCATCAACACATTTTCGTTTTCAGGGTGTTTTTTGCACCAAAAAAATTGGCTTTTATTGGATTTTACTATCATTTTTAAAAATGTTGAAAAGTTACCCTGTAAAAAAATGTGGTGATGCAAATCAACACTTTTCACTTTTGGATTGTTTTTTCATGCTTTTTGGGGGGTTTTCTTGCTAGAGTTCTTGTTTTGTGGTAATGGTTATTGTTTGATTGGTAAATTTGTTTTAATGCCCTCTAGTTCTTGTTACACATTTTTAGACCCTAAGTTCCTAGAGGGAAGAAGGATTTAATGTCATGTTGTCGTTACAACAAACACCCTCCAAAATTTTGATCTACATTTGAATTTTGGAGCATAATGTGGATCTTGCAATAATTTTTTCCATAGTCACTTTATGGTCAATTAATAAGTGTTGAAGTCGCTTGCATACATGTTTCTAGTCTGTAACATGTTCATGAGTGCATTCTTTTTCACAATATTGAACACGGATAGTGAAATCCATCAAGATAATACCTATGCAATGTTCAACCTAAGTCAACAGTCAGTCTGTGCTTTCATTAACAATATCTCACTTTTGGTCTCAAATGTTCTTCTATTTTAGTGTGTTTTCCAAACAACCACTTTTAGGCACCTTCTCTTTAACGAGTGTCACTTTCACTTTATTTCACCTTAATTAGTGTCGTTTTCATGTTCTTTGCATTAACATGTTGTTCTTTCACCATCATTTGCATATCGGACGTGTCACTCACACTTTTCTCTTCATATATCAAATGTCATCTTTTGGCATGGGAAGTGTCACTTATCATGTAAAGTGGAGTTTCAGCTTGTTTCAAAGAGTAATTTTGGTGTTGATGAGTCCTTCTAGTCATGTAGATATTTTTTACACGCATTCTCAAAGGTTTATGCACTATCACACTAGTGTCATCACTTTCATCGCACTTGGAGAGGTATGTTATATCAACATCACATTGCAAACATCATATTGTTCTTGTTTTCTAAGTGATCAATGTTGTGTCATCAACTATTTTAGTGTGCGATCATGGTCTAGTTTTGTATTTGTTCACTTAAGCTTCATTAATCCCACAATTAGCCTTATACATAAAGTTTTACTCTTGGGAAACTTGACTTCACACAACCTTCTTGAACTACGCATTGCACATTCTCAACCCTCAAGCCCTGACCTTGCATCTTGGAACTACGTAGTCACAGTACCCAACCTTGACCCTTGAGCTTCAGAGCAGCACAATTTCTTCCCTTAGTCAGTCACAACTTTGCACTTCACAGTGTCAAGCCTCAAGCTTCCAGCTTGACACCTTGAGTTGACCCCTCGATTGTGCAATCTCCCAGCTTTTTCTCCTACCAAAACTATGCATTTGGAAACGCTAAGCCTCAACCCTCAACCTCAAGCTCATGAGCACCTAATATTCACAGTTACCTAGCCCTTCTTCTTAGAACTGTGCATTGGGAAACTTCAAGGCTCAAGCCTCAAGCGTGACCTTTGGAGTTCCTCAACTACAAAGTTCCTTAAATCTGTCCTTCCAGAATTACGCATTGGGAAAATTCAACCCTTAACCCACAACCTTGAGCTCTTTAACCCCTCAATTACATAATCCTTTGACCCTAACCATCTTGAACCATGCATGGCATTGTCTCAAGCCTCAATCATACACCTTGGCCTCTCAAACTGTGTAATCACTAATTCAATCGCTCAATCTACCACCTAGTTCTAACCCTAACAAGTTATCTCATGAAGCATGTTAGATTAGGAGTTTTCATACTAATATCTACATGTTATGAGTGGTTTCAGTTGCAGATACTATATCTTATTATGACAAGAAGATGACAGAGGAAAATAAGAAGGAGACCATGCTAGAAGGCACCTATGGAGCTGAAGAGATAAGATAATCATAAGGTGAGAAGACGAAGGAACACCAGACTACAACAAAAGTTCAAAAATCAAGACCACACTGAAGACTCCCTACACTTGAGCCAGATGGAGGAGGAAGAAGAATAACATGTACCATCCCTCAAGAAGACTCAAAGATAGCAGCAATGAGAATGTCTTGACACTGCCATGTCATCATGCAGTCTATTTCATCAATGTTTTGTCATATCTTTTCAAAGTGTCATGTCATCATTAGCCACACCATTTGTAGATTATATAATTTCAATGTATATGAAATGTAATGTAAAGTGTAAGTCCAAGAGCCATGTATAGAATGTGAAAAGTCATGAGGGAGTTGAAAGGTCATAGAGACGTCAAACAATCATGAGGGTAGTCCTAGAGTCACAAGGGAGGTGAATGTTCACACCATTTGTTATATCTACACCCTTGTAGCTCATACAAAATAATTTTCACCTTAGCTCCTCCTACTAGACATTGGAGAGGAAGATAGTTGTTTTGGAGGAGCAAGTGATTGCTCTAATGCTCCACTATTAGGGCTAGTAGTGTTCATTATCTTGGCGTATCTTGGAACTTTTACTTAGTTAAGAAGCTCATTGAGCCAACACACTTTCATGCATATGTCATGAATATTATAAGACTATTCTTTGAATGTTTTCGATATATGTTGTTTTCTTCTGTACTAAGGAAATTGAGCTATTTTAGTGGTTTTTGGTACTTATCTTGTTGAAGGCGTGTTTTACTTGTTTTAACAATTGTTGCTTCCTTACAAATTATTTCACTGGTTGATCAAAGATTCATTCATATGTATATGTTAGTGTACCTTTTCCATATTATTACTATTACCCATCTCTAAAGGGCCCACTTTTCTCTTCCCTTTCGGAAAAAGGACCTTGATAATTTCTGCAACTAAACATTTCACAAGGCATACTCACTGATCTGAAAATAATTTTGTATTACTCTGTTGTGCCGAAATTTGTAGCCAAGGAAAATATACATGGATACATGGTAGTTGAGCTGACACTCCATATGGGGATCCTACTCCAAAAAGTATGAGGTGTAATTGGGACTTAACATCGGTAAGATCCCGTTGGTTGATATATTTATATCACTGTCAACAAATGGTTCTATAAGGAGGGTCAGATGACAAGTTGTGCCCATTGAATCTATTTTAAATCTCTTATCTGAAATGGATCTTCCCCAAATCATAATCCTGGAATGTTTCTATAACCTATCTCCTGGTAAACTTTTCATCTCTGCAAAATAACTTGATAACTTGTATTAATTTAAGTTTGATAGTGAGGATGATACATAGATTACTAAGCATGCATCTATTTTTCTTGAGTTTTGTCAATACTATGAAATTGAATGTGAATATATGGCTTGTATTCATTTCTTCCTCACACTTGAAGGTCGAGTTAACTGATGGTGTCATACCCTACCACATTATTCTATTCACTCTTTTGAAGACCCCATCAAGGACCTTCATTTGTCATTTCGAAGGTATCAAGCCTAATGAATTAGTTGAGGATTTTTCTACTTGATTCCTTCTCCTTTGCTATGAATTTCCTGAATAAGACATGGATTGAAATTTCTTTAAACAAAAGTTTTAGTGTTTTTTTGATATCTCTTTGCATGGTGAATCTCAACCTCCTAATCTTTGTACTTTCCCAACTCTTGTAAATCATGAGACACCTCCCATTTCAAAAGAGGAGCCCCTTTTTCAGTTCTGATGTTGGTGCATCTTTGGGATGGTGCCAAAATTGGGGAATCTAAAAATCACATATCTGATTCATCTATTAAACCTTCATCTACTTATCATGTTCCATATCTGATGGAGCAAACCTTGGAATGGTTCATGGAGCCTATGGTGAAGACTAATTCTTCCACTCCTCGAGATGATATTAGCATTCTCAATCTCAACCTTGAATCTTGTTCCACTGAAATTATTACTAATTTAAGAGACATTTGTCATCCTATATCACTTACATGCCATGACTCTTTGCATCATGATCTGCTTGATCAATATGATCCACCAACTAGTTCGTCACACTCTCTTGATTTTCAAGTTGTTGGTTCAAACTATGATCAAGTAAAAGGCAACCTCATTACATAGGCAGAGGGGCAGGAAAGTGAAGAGATCTTTGACAATTCTTCTCTTTTTCAAAACCCCCTATTAGGATGATGCTCTCCCAATCTTGGATGATTTTCAATATGCTAATATCGGTAGTGAATCAAATGAAATTAATTTGTTGAGATCTACAGTCTTGGGAAACAATCATTCTGATGATTATGGATCTATTAATGTATGTGATGATGAATTCCCAAGTCACCCACATGATCTTTCAGTTTCTCAAGAACATTTTGATTTGAAATATTTGGATCTGGAATCTAATCCAACCAAAGAAGGTGTTCTTATCAAAACTTTCCCTTCATCTCACTATTTGTTGTTCTCTACTATTTACAATGCATCTACTTGTGATGAAGATACTCCATGCTCTTCAAGTTCTTTTTCTGATGAGTTAACTTCACAATTGACACAAGGTAGTGAGGTTATATATGATGAAAAAGGAATCATTGAGTATTATTTCCATCCCTCTTCCTATCTTGTTTTGCATGAAGTCAACTCTTCAAGTCATCTTTCTCATCAAATTACTCTGATTCATACATCTTTGGATTCACAATCAGAAGAATGTTTCTACTTGAGTAATTTGGTTGTTGAAATTGTAGAATATGATTAAAATAGTTACAGAGATGGTTGCCATCCAATTAGTAATGGTCTCATTGGAATTAGTGGAAGAAACCACTCTCACACCATACATGTTCTTATTCAATATTTTGAATACGATTTTACAATCCTTGAAAGTTTCGAGACTTGTTAGGATCTCGTGACTTTGGCAAGATCCCTAAACAAAGTCAAAATATGTTTTTTCTTACAAAATCCTTTTGTTTGTGTCGTTTCACTGGATGTGAAATCCTCCTTGACAAAAGTTTTGTATTTTAGATTTAGTCTTGCTAACTTTCAAAATTTGGGTTCTAATTGGATTCAACATTCTATTTGAGTTGATTCATGTCCATGCAAAGTTATTGTAATTAACATGGGTTTGGAGTGTGTTTCTCTCATAGAAGCATGAAACTACAAAGCTAATCCTTTCAAAGACTACCTTTGGAAAAAGGAATAGTTATTATATAGGATTTACGATTGTAGACAAAAGTATCTCCCTTAGGTTTGGAAGCTAACCTATAACAACATATAAACAAGGAACCGAATTCTTTCCTTAAAGTAAATAGATAACAAAATGACGCATACTTGGAATCCATCATAGGCTTCACTCCTTTACCTTGAATGCTCCAATTCGAGCTCCGATTGCCAAAATTAGAATTTTCATAGTCAAATAACACAAGCGAAGAAAATACGAGATTTATGCAGTATCATCTAAATACTCTATTCAATAGATAAACATGGTATCGAAATACATGAAATAACAACAGAAAATATAGGAAAATAGAGAATTCTTTGCATTAATATAAATGGAAGGATTTTACCACCATAAATAGGTGTTGATCTTGTAGAAGAGCTCCTCCAGGCTGACTTGTCCTTTCCTTGTCACAATATGCACCTCCAATCACCCTAACTGCATGAAATGAAACCTCTCACCATAGTACCATAAGGGTAAAATCACTCTCCAAAATCCAATCCCTTGCATATGGAAGGCTGTAAATATATAAACGAGTGGGGTAAGTTGGGAGTTCTTATACAATTACAAATATAAGTCTTAGATCCACCATTGATGGGAGGATAGGATAAAAGGATAAGGGATGGAAACTCCAAATTAAGGTAGGATAGGATTCGAATGTTTTATCTAAGGTAAATGGTTTTAACAAATTCTGGAAACTTCTAGAAGAGGAATCTTCCATAATTTCTCCTTTTTTCCAAATTTTCAGAACCAACGCATGTGCAAAGGGGATAAACCTTTAGATGATCAACGCAAGCCATAGTGGAGAAACCTATAGGTGAACATATTATAATAGGACACCAGGGTGCGTTGGTCCTAAAATTGGCTCAAATGATGTAGTTTATGGTATAAACTCTAGGGAATTAAAGAGACATGCTTAGGGATTTATGCAAGATGATGATGAGGGGGAATAAGATGCTGATTGATCCCATTAGGAGGCCTATTGGCGGCATGTTGACAAAATAGCCTATAATAGATTGCCCCCTAAAGTACAAAGTCAAAAATGACTATTGATGACTGAATTGCTTTACCTTATGACAAGTTGATATCAAGAACAATCGATAAGCTTCATCTGTTACAACACATTTTTATCATGACATCTATATTTCCGAGGGAGGCATACCCATACTCAACACATAAACTGAAATAACATGTATAATGATTAAAAGATGTGCCCATAGATGACAACTGGTGGACCCATGAATGAATGAGTGTCGATATGATCATAACCCCGATGCATAGAACTAGATCTTGGGTCTTCTATCTCCTTCATACGACCAACCAACGTACAAGTCTAACCATGTGAATTAATGAGCTAAGGTTGAACATGGTAGACACCATCTAATTACTGGCCAATGATGTAATTTGTTGATAGACATAGGAGAAACCAACGATGATGTTAATGGCTCTCAAGGTAATATATTACAATATGTATGGTGTGAATAAATGAGTTGATCTCAAACACCACACAAATTCGTCCGGTCAAAGGCCGTTGATGTAAACTTCTCACCAAGAGTGAGGAAACTTGCCATTGATGTATGCAAGCACTAAGGTACCAAAAGGTGTTTTTGAGTTAACTTCCTGGATAATGAGTTGATGTCAACAAGAAGCAACACATCGCAGGAGGGCCTTGATGTATCCCCCATCAACGACATGAAATGAGTATCATGAGTGAGATAGAATGATGCAGATACGAAACTAGATTAGGAAAGGAAAACACAGAATGAAGGCTTAAGAATATTGTAACGAATATCAACTAAATGACTTCTCTTGAACACACTAGAGACATTGAATGGAGTTAGCAACATTAACCTAAAAATGAAATGGAGGCTTTGAAAAGAATATTTTAACAAAAAGAAAAGCATATTACACAACATAACAACCATAGAGATGAAGTGAAAGGGTGTTGTTTTCAAGAGTGACTCGTCGCCATTAGAAAATGGAATACCTTGTTTTCCTAGTTACCCCAACCATACTAGTGAGAACCTCTTTATTTTTTAACAAGCTTAAGGAGGATAGCATATGATTAATCTGTAATTTCACTCTTCAAATCAATCCCTTCGAGTATATTTAAAGAACCCTAAGAAGGAGAGGCTCGGTCTTGTCATGTTTGATGAGGTCATCGTTGTTTAATCTTTTAACAAGTCCAGCGAAGGTAAAAATCAACATCCTTTTCATGTTTAGAGAGTTTGAAAAAGAGGCAAAAAGGAAAACTATAGATGTCCCTTTTTGTAGATAATTTCTCAAGTTTGAAAAAGTAGAAAACAATACTCAAGGGAAACTCTTAGCCATGTTTGACTAAGGGATTCCTTTTTCATAAATAATCTATCTTAGTCTAGAGAAGGGTTAAACTTATACTAAGTATACGCCTTTTCATTTACTTTTATGAATTCAAAAAGATAAGTGCTCAGAACTGTTTTTATATTTTGGGAGTCTAAAAAGAGCTGAAAGATGACTCCAAGGGGTTCCTTTTTCGTAGGTTTATAGAGTCTGAAAAGGAGATAAAAGTATACTCCTTGTTCAAAATAACCTGTTTAAAGCATGATAAAAACTTCTTAACAACTGTCTACCTGCTCAAAATATCACATAAATGACTACACATACCTGTTTCATAGTAAAAATGAAACATATATAGGTCAAAACATTAAATATAAATAAAATAATGTGAGAAATGACCATAAATACTCAAAATGACTATTCATTTTCACCATTTCACATTTACCTTCAATAGTGAGAGTTCTTAGCTCTTTTTCCCTCGATCTTCTACAACTGATTGTAGCTAATCCAATGGACCATTCCAAGTATTGTCATTTCTCAGTGGGAGCTAAAACCTTTCCCTTTCTTTTCATTGTCCATTTTTGTGATTTCATACAATTTTTTTGAGGTTTTGATGACCTTGGGGCTCATAGAACATGCCATAGTACCAACCCAACCCCCCATAATAGAAACATGGGTTGAGCTTGGGTAGAATATAATTGTTGAGAGAGGTGCAATGTTCTGTAATATACTACTGGGATGCATTGGGCACAAAATGCTAAGTTGTTTATTAGTTTTCCCTCAATTTTTGATAAGATTTTTGCATGAAAAGGAGCCTAATGAATCTCTTGTTGATGTTTCAGGTGTTCATTAACACATAATGAAATTCATTTCGAGAGAAAGATAACATGAGGAACAAGATTTAAATGCAGCAAATGATCCTGCTACCATACAGGCACTGAAAATTTGGGGATTTCTAAAATTAGTTTAGCTTCTGAGTGTCAGGAAACAGATGGAATTGTTGAAATAAATTTTCATTCATGGGATGTTTAGGCACAAGAGTTCAGGTTTGGGGAACATCTGTTCGAGGAAAAGGTAGAAGATATCTACTTTCTCATAGGTTTATCTAAAAGGGGTGCCCCCATCTCTCTCCTAGGTGAGAGAAGTGGTGGGGAGACAGTGATAGATTATATATACACTTATTGTAGACCTTAAGTCCATCCAATGAGGAATGGAAATATCAATATGTTAGGTCCCTATAATACTAGTGATTCCTCCATTACTATTTCCATTGTATCCCTTATTATTATTGTTGTGCCCCTATTGTCCCCATATTGTTATTATTGTGCCCCATAGAGGCCCACTACTGTTATTTTTGTGCCCTTATATTATTATTGTTAGGACCGCTTTGGTTATATTGTGACCCTTTAGACTCCTATATATAGAAAGGAGGTTTTGTCATTTGTATCATCGAAGAATTGTTCATTTGTGTAATGTAAAGGAGGTTGCCCCCTCGAATAGGCTGATTTCTAAGTCATTGATCTATCTTTTCTATATTTTTGTGAGCGGGTTTCATAACATTTGGTATCAAAGCTTGAATTCTACGGTTTCACGGCTCCAAACAGGTCATTGTAGAATTTTTGCTATAAAGTTTTTTCTGCGATGTTTTAGAAGCGCAAACAAAAACACATTTGAGCCGAAATATCTCTGAACCTCAGGTCGGAATTTCATATCGTGTCTTGCTATATTTTTGGAGATATGATCCAAGGAAGTTAGGTTCTTTTTATAGGATCCTAAATTATATCTCAAATAGGTGACCTGGGTAAAATTATCATAACGTATTTTCTGAGCATCAAATTGAACTTTCATAAGAAGTCACAGAAATAGGACGGACTATAATTTTCTTTGTATCCGTTTCAGATCTTAAGGTAAAAAACATTACACGTGGAACTTCATACAATATCACTCTACTGAACCAATCTATAATCGGACCATCATGGGAGATTTGGCATACATCTTCATTGGAGAATCCAATATTGATTAGAATAACAGGGTTAGAAATATTACTCAGAGGGTTATTGTAGGAAGCAATTTTAGACCTTGGAGATCCAAAATTACAGAGATACAACATATTCAATATAGAGCTCCTACAAAGTGAAAAAAGGTGCGTAGTTTTTTTTAAAATTTTTACATAAGTTTGGTTTGGAAAATTAGTTTAAAGGAATTCAAAGGTCATAGTGAAGCATTATTATCAATAATTGATGCCCCGAAGAAATAAAATGGAAACAACTAGTAAGCAACCTGAGAGTTCTAGCATGAATCATGAGGAAGATGAAGAAATGCAACATGTTATATCAAAATTACGAGACCAAGTGCAAAAAATTTCACTGCAAAAAGTAACAAAAGCTAAGATGGATGATTTAAAGAAAGGCATAGAAGCTAAGATGTATGGTGTGAAAGCTAATATGGATGGTTTAGAGAAAGATGTAGAAGCTAAGATGTATGGTGTGGAAGCTAAGATGGATGGTTTAAAGAAAGGTGTAGAAGCTAAGATGAATGATGTGGAAGCTAAGATGGATGGCATGGAAGCGAAGATGGATGGCATGGAATCTAAGATGGATGATTTAAAGAAAGGTGTGGAAGCTAAGATGGAAGATTTGAAGGCATATTTGACAAAGTTTCTACAAGAAATGGTTACTAATGGTGAAAGGGTAGTAAAGGAAACTCATGTTGAGAAAAAAATAAATGTTAATCATGATTTCATAGACTCTAACGTTGGATCAAAGAACCACCATGTTCCAAAGATCAATATGAGGATGTTTGATGGCAAGGATCCCATATCATGGATACTATAGATGGAGCAATTTTTCGATCTCCATAATGTGCAAAACATAAAAGAGGTATGCTTTGCAACTTTATATTTGGAACCAAATCAGTGTGTATGGTATCGACGACTTTTCTCTTATAAAAAAATTGTCACTTGGGCTATTTTTATGGATGAAATGATAGAAAATTATGAGGAACAAAAAGAAACAAGTTTTTTAGCCAATTGATAATCTCAAACAAAAGGGTTTAATGATAGAGGACATTGAGGACTTCCAAAAATTGAATATAAGGGTAAAATATATTATAGAGGAGTAAAGGATTGATGTGTTCGTAGGGACTTTAAAGGATAACATCCAACATGAGGTTCGCCTTTGGGAACCTGATTCATTGGAGAACACATTCAGGTTGGCAAGAAAAATGGAAAGAATAATTATGGCAACAAGGAAGCCTACCACTCACAATCATAAAGATGGAAGTGTTGTTGCCCCTAGCCATCCACAACCTACAAGGATGACACCACAACAATTGGAAGAAAAAAGGGCAAAAGGGCTTTGTTATAGTTATGATAGCAAATACACTAAAGGTCATAAGTGTGCTGAGAAGAAATTATTTTAGATAGATTGTGAAGAGGAGGAAGAAAAGGAACAAGAAATGTAAAAGAAAGAGGATATACACTGAGAACAAACCCTAGAGAAATAAGAAATGAATCTGACCATATCTTGTAATGCACTGGATGGAATTACCCCTCCTTAAACTATCAAGATAAAAGGGCATATCAAGAAGAAAAAGGTAGTAATGTTGATTGATTTGAGCAGTACCCATAATTTTATTCATTTTAAGATAGCCAAGGAATTGAATTACTTCCTATATCCAGCACCATAGTGTCAAGTGATGGTTGCAAGTGGAGGAACCATAAATTGCTCAGGAAAGTCCCATAATATCAAGCTATCCATGGGAGAATATGTATTGAATAGCCCAATGCTTTCCATTCCAATGGGTGGTGCTCATGTTGTACTAGGAGTCCAATGTCTACAATCCTTGGGTACAATAGCTTTTAATTTTTAAAAACTTTTCATGAAATTTTCTTCAGAACGAAAGGAAGTTGAATTGAGGGGTATCATAGGGAAATCGGGAAGGATAAACAGCTCTAATAGAATGACAAAACTTCTAAAGGAAGAACAAAAAGGCATAATTGCACAATTAAGTTCACTAGAGGTTCCCACATCAAAATCATCTATTTCTCCAGATCTCCAAAAGGTCTTGGACAATCATTCCAAGGTACTTGAGACTCCCAAAGGCCTCCCACCTATTTGTGATCATAATCATGCTATTCATTTGATTACAAGAAGTGTTCCTCTAGACATCAGGCCTTAAAGATATCCCTATGCCCAAAAGAGTGAAATTGAACGTATGGTTGCACAAATTCTAGAGGCTGACCAGTATAATTCAACCTAACCAAAGTTCTTTTTCTGCTCTAGTAGTATTGCTTCACAAGAAGGATGGATCATGGCGCATGTGTCCAGATTATAGGGAGCTCAACAAGCTCACTATTAAAGATAAATTTCCCATTCTTATGATTGATGAATTATTGGATGAATTGCATGGATGAATTTACTTCACCAAGTTGGATCTTCATTCAGGATATCATCAAATGAGAATGAAGACTGAAGACATTCCAAAAGAAAAATTTAGAACTCATGACCTGGTCATTATGATTTTTTGGTCATGCCTTTTGGCCTTACCAATGCACCTTCTACATTTCAAGGTTCGATGAATTCCATTTTCAAACCCTTCCTTAGAAATTTTCTGTTAGTATTTTTTGATGATATACTAATCTACAACAAGTCCTGGAAGGATCATGTTCAACATGTTGACTAGGTGCTCAAACTATTGGAGGAGAAACAATTACATGCAAAAAGCTCCAAATATTTCTTTGGAGTACAAGAGGTGGAATATCTGGGTCATATTGTATTTCATGATGGTGTTAAGGTAAACCTTAGAAAAATTAAAACCATTAAGGAATGGAAAATCCCCACATCCATAAAGCATCTACGAGGATTTCTTGGGTTGATAGGATATTATTGCAAGTTTGTTAAGAATTATGGGATAATAGGAGCACCTCTAATAACATTATTGAAGAAAGATGCATTTTCATAGACTCCAGAATCAACGAAGGCCTTTGAACATCTTAAAGAGGCATTGTGCTAAGCACCAGTCTCAGCTACACCAGACTTCACAAAAACATTTATTGTGGAATGTGATGCCTTAGGAAATGGAACTGGTGTTGTTTTAATGCAAGAAGAAAGACCCATTGCTTTCGAAAGCCTTCCAATCAAAGGAAAGTATTTACACAAAGCTATTTATGAGAAGGAAATGATGGCAATACTACATGCACTTATGAAATGACAAGCCTACCTAATGTGAAGACACTTCAAGGTAAAAATAGATCATGATAGTCTTAAGTACTTTTTAGAAAAAAGATTTTCTTCAGAAGAGTAGCAAAGATGGGTCACAAAGATGTTGGGTTATGACTTTGAAATCATCTACAAAAAAGGGAAGCAAAATGTTGTGGCAGATGCACTTTGAAGAAAGGATGAGGATGTGGAAGCATTTCATTGCGCCATTTCTATTATCCAACCAAATTAGATAAACAAAGCAAGGGATGAATGGAAGAATGAAGAAGAAGTGTGGGCACTCATTCAAAAGATACAACAAGATCTCAGTACATCTAATACATTTAGCTGGAAAAGTGATTCGTTATGGTACAAAGATATGCTATACCTATGTAATAATTCCCAACTCAAACAAAATATTCTTAGGGAATTGCACACCTCTCCCTTAGGAGGGAAGTCAGGATTTCTAAAAACTTACTAAAGGGTTAAGAAGGAATTTTTTTGGGATGGCCTTAAATTGGATATTCAAAAGTTTGTGGCAGAATGTTTGGTTTTCCAAAAAAATAAAGTTGAAACAATTAAGACCTCGGGTCTATTACAACCTTTATCCATTCCAAGCCAACTTTGGGAGGAGCTTTCAATGGATTTTATCACAGGTTTACCCAAGTCGAAAGGAAAGAGTGTTGTCATGGTGGTAGTTAACAGACTTACCAAGTATGCACATTTTTTTCATTATCTCATCTATTTAAGGTGAATACAATTTCTACTGCATTTATGGAAATAATTCAAAAGCTACGTGGAAACCCAAAGATTATTGTAAGCGACACAGATCCCATTTTCACTGGAAATTTTTGGACAAAATTATATTCTTGTCTTGGTACTCAGTTAGCTCATAGCTCATCTTATCATCCTCAATCTGGTGGGAAAACTGAGATAGTTAACAAATGTTTGGAAGGATATCTTCATTGCTTTGTATCTAATAAACAAACACAATGGGTCAAATGGTTTCCTGTGGCTGAATGGTGGTATAACAGTTCCTTCCATACTGCAACAAAAATGACCACATTTATGGCGCTTTATGGATATCAACCACCATCCACCACATCATATTTAAGAGAAAATTCTAGGGTTCAACTAGTGGAAGATCACATCGAGCATCAACAACAGGTTCTCCAAATCTTAAAGAATAACATCACCTTGGCGAAAAATAGAATGAAACAACAGGCATATCAACATCGCAGGAAAGAAGTTTTTTATGGCACTTTATGGATATCAACCACCATCCACCACATCATATTTAAGAGAAAATTCTAGGGTTCAACCAGTGGAAGATCACATCGAGCATCAACAACAAGTTCTCCAAATCTTAAAGAATAACATCACCTTGGCGAAAAATAGAATGAAACAACAGGCATATCAACATCGCAGGAAAGAAGTTTTTTATGGCACTTTATCGATATCAACCACCATCCACCACATCATATTTAAGAGAAAATTCTAGGGTTCAACCAGTGGAAGATCACATCGAGCATCAACAACAAGTTCTCCAAATCTTAAATAATAACATCACCTTGGCAAAAAATAGAATGAAACAACAGGCATATCAACATCACAGGAAAGAAGTTTTGATGTAGGTGATTGGGTATTCCTACGGCTACAACCATATAAACAAATGTCCCTCAAACAAGATATGAAGGATAATAAATTATCACCAAATTATTATGGTCTATACAAGGTGTTACAATATATAAGTACTATGGCATACAAATTGGAGCTTCTTGTAGCTTCCCAAGTGCACCTAGTTTTCCATGATTCATGCTTAAATAAGGTATAGGTGACAAGCTCGCAGTTCAAACAATATTGCTAAAACTTGATGAGGAAGGAAAAATCATATTGGAACCTGAAGCAGCCAAAGAAACAAGAACTAGATAGCTATGAAATCGATTGATTTCAGAGTATCTCATCACGTGGAAGAACTTACCCATTGAAGATTCAACATGGGAGGATAAGAATTTTATATAGAAGCATCCAAAACTACTCAAGCATTGAGGAAAACACCTTTTTGAAGGAGAGGGGCATGTTAGGCCCCTATAATACTAGTGATTCCTCCATTACTATTGTCATTGTAGCCTTTATTGTTATTGTTGTGCCCCTAATGTCCCCATATTGTTATTATTGTGCCCCATAGAAGCCCACTATTGTTATTTTTGTTCCCTTATATTATTATTGTTAAGTTGGCTTTGGTTATATTGTAACCCCTTAGACTCCTATATATAGAAAGGAGGTTCTGTCATTTGTATCATCGAAGAATTTTTCATTTCTGTAATGTAAAGGAGGTTGCCCCCTCAAAGAGGTTGATTTCTAAGTCGTTGATCTATCTTTTCTATCTTTTTGTGAGCTAGTTTCATAACATAATATAAAAGATGTAACCCAATTTAATTTGAGAATGATCTTGTATATTATCATGAGATTGTTAGGTAGCTCAACATTTCATGTGGCAAGTAGATTGTACATGCAATACGGGTTGGAGTGTCTAGAGCCAACAGTCTTCAACTAGAGTGAGGGAGTTTATGTCAATATTAAGGAATAGTTGACTAAAGCAAGAGAGGGTAAGTTAAATAACTTCGGATATGGTTAGATCTTAGTCTCCTTTTCTCTAGAGTGGGTGCCACTACTTAAGCCTCAATAGCTTATACTCAAACCTATTGATTTGAGGGCCCCACAAATGGGGAGGTGGATAGATAATATGGCCCAACATGCAGGTCTATCAATGATAGCTTCTCACCATCCTTCTTTGGGTGGCTGCATAGACAGTTCATCATGATTAACGATTATCCTTACATAGGGATGGATTTTCGTGATGATCTTGATCTTGTGCTTTGTGAGGGTTAGCAAAGGGATGCTTGATGTAAAATATTTCAAACATTTAATCTTTTGAAAGTCTTACAATTGTTTTGATGTTTCCGAGACTAAAACATTAATGTTTTATGCAGATATTTGATCAATTTGATTGGTATGTGCTTCATATCTCCTTCTTGTAGAGAGACAACCACATGCAGAGGTAGTGGAACCAATAAACATTATTGTGGTAGGATGGGATGCATTATGGGATCTTGAGGTAGATGAGATACTATCAGAGGTGGAGCGTCACATGGAGGGGCTGACCCACGGGATTGATGAAACTGAGGTTGACCATATTCTGACGTGACTTGAGTGACACACTATCATAGTGCCTAGCCATATTGGTTGATTACTGTGCAAGATATCTCATGTGGTGTAATTTTACCATGGGCACCATTGATTTGTCTACTTAGAAATTTGCATGAAGTTTTTCATATGGGCGATATAGCCATATGTGTCTCAGGGCACGAAATTTGTAAAACCAAACTTACTCTCTCTCTCTCTCTCTCTCTCTCTCTCTCTCTCTATATATATATATATATATATATATATATATACATATTTTCAGTATTTTGTAGTTCCTATTGTACTTTCAATATGATGTGATGTGAATTAAAACTTCTTTACATTCGCTACAAATGCCTATCTCAAACATAATTAGCTAGGGCATCTGCTAATGTGTTTGGATTTCCAGAAATGTGTTCATATTTTATGAAATCGAAATGTCTTTCCAAAAAGCATACTCTCAAAACCATGCGAAGGATATCAGGATTTCTCATTGAATAGATGTTAGCAAGTTGTAGTACTATGAGTTGTGAGTCAAGCCTAATGAATAAACAATGAATACCATGTAAAATAGCATGAGATAGTAGCTCAACCACTACAGTATACTCAATGATGTTGTTAGTATAGCGACTAATGAAAATCCCTTGCATACTCACTAGCTCCCCATTTGCAGCAAAGGTAGCCTATATTGTGGAAGATAGGTTCAGAGTACTATGACTAGCACCCCCAACATAACCAATATACAGTTCAAGAGAGGTTGAAATCTGCAAACCAAACGTAAAAGGGACCAAAAAAACTATGGGAAACTATGAAAAAACACACTACAAATGCACTCAACACACCTATAGACATTATGTACACAATGTACTATGCATGGGATCAAGCATAGTATTTTTTAGGTACAACCCATTCTGAGGCTACGTCAGTGGAACTCCATCAAAGTTTACTGACTCACAAGCCCCTTTTGCAAGGACTCGCTTGATAATGTATGGACCTAGCCACATGGGTTGGAATTTTCCTGGACATAACTGATTGGCCTCTTGGTCATATAAGAGAACCAGGTCTCCTTCCAAGAAGACACGAGGCTTGAAATTTTTGTTGTATCGTGACTTGACATGTCTTTTATGAGCTTCATTGGCTAAAGAAGCATTGGGCTGAGTTTCATCCAAACATGTAAGATGTAAAAGACGCTCCTCCTATATGGAAGTGGCAGGAAGAGGTTCGACAACTAATTTAACAATGAAATTTCATATTTGATGGGAAGGATTGCTTCCAAACCATAAACCAAATAAAAGGGTGTGAATCCAATAGTAGTCCTAATTGAGGTTTGGTATGCCCACAAGGTAGCGTAAATAAGTAAGTGTCAGTTTGATTTGTTGACCCATACCATGCATTGAAGCATAGTCTTAAGAACTTTTTTAAAAACCTCAACTTGTCCATTAGCCTGAGGATATTAGGGAGTGGAAATTTCATGTGGAATTTCCAACTTAGAAGTTAGTACGGTAATCATATGATTTCTGAAATTCTTTATGTGATCTGTAACTATTGCTTGTGGAACACCAAACCTAACAATAACGTGACTGAAGAAAAGTTATGCAGTTTTTTTGCTAATGTTGTAAATGTAGGCATCACCTCGACCCACTTAGAAAAATAGCCTAGGGTGACAATGATATAACCATGCCCCCTGACTAAGTGAGGGTTACATGTCATAAATCTGATACAGTATTTCGCAAAGGGACTAATAGCTACAACAGGATGCAATGGAGCAGGAAAATCATGTACCTTATGATCATATATTTGACATGCATGACACTTTTGGATGATGAGAATACAGTTGCAAAAGATAGTAGGCCAAAAGTAACCAACACTTAAGATGTTTTGCACAGTCGCGTAACCAGATAGATGTCCACCATAAGGCTCAAAAAAATTAGAGAATTACACATCATTGAGATTATCCTCAATGGAATATGAAAACGAGGAACGATGGTGATGTTCGTCCCATGGCTCGTGATCTGGCATCACGATCTCCATGATTCTCTCATTAGTAGAGAATATGCGAGAAAAAAAGGATCAAAAGACGTGTCATAATCCAATGATTGATATACCCAATTAATAGAAGAGAAGATGTAAGCCACATAACTATAATAGATGGCTTCATAATATAGCTCGATGGGGCTAAGCGACACTCAGTCTCCAAAACTTTGGATGTTAGTTCCATTAGGTACAATCCAAGGATTAGCCAGGATAGCAGAAGATGATATCACGTTGATATAAGCAACCGAAGGCGAGATGTCCGGAAGGACAGGAGGAGGAAGTGAAAAGGTTCCCATAAGTGAAGAATCCTTCAACCATCCAACTCCGATATGCTAATAGGAATGTAGAGTTTACCGTACAAGAGGGACACTTCTAGTAACGTGAGAATTAGAGGCGAAAAAGGTGAGTTGATATACATTTATTTGCGATTATGACCCTTGATCAAATCTATTTTGGAATGATATTTCAGAGAAGGGCTAATCCTCAAGATCTTATTCCCATAATATAGAAAAGGGAAGAGGTAAAAAAATAAAAAGTAATTTGTTTTAATAATTTTCAAGTTTGTCTATTACTATCGATAAAAAAAGAGAGATTTATCCGAATATTGTTAAAATACACATGGGGAAGTATTTTTAAAATACACATGAAAAGATATAATTCAAACAATAATCTAGACTTAGAAATAAGTAGAGTTAAATTTCCATGCACATGATAAGAAAATAGAAATGAGAAGCAAAATTTCCAAATATGCACATATATGACTATCAAAAGTCAATCAATGATTTATTGTTGGAATTAGTGAAATTAATTGGCACATACATGGTAAAAATGCTATTAAAGAGAAAAGTTCCAAAATATTTTAAAATATGATGTGGAGGAACTTTAATGATTTATTGTTGTAATTAGTGAAATTAGTTGGCACATACATGGTAAAAAAAATGTTATTAAAGAGAAAGGTTCCAAAATATTTTAAAATATTATGTGGAGGAACTTATCCATGAGGATAACAACTTTGAGACAATGTGAGAGGTTTCCATGCTAATACAAGTATATAAGAAGTCATGTAAATATTGGTAAATTGAAGTGTAAAAGTGGAAAATGTGGAAATATGGGAACTTGAATAATATTAAAAGTTGTGAATGAAATTTGAATAATGTCAAAATTCATAAGGTAGTAACTAAATTCACATAAGTGTTTTTATTAATATTATTGATACATAAATAAATTGAGGATATGACTCTTGATTTCATCTTCCAAAAACTTTAATGGCTCTTGACACTCACACATGATTCTTCATATTTATCCTATCTTATTACTTACAAATGTCTTTGTAATGTACCCCAATCCATAAGGATTAGGTACCTATCACCACTTAATTCAATGGGGTGTTTATAAGTCTAAGCTTCATTTCAAAATTTTATTTTATTTTTCCAAGTTCTATGCAGAGGATATCTAAATCTTACTCATTTGAGAAACTAGGTCTCAAGTGAATAGTTTTTCCTCTACATAATATTGAATTAAATGATACTTTGTCTTGGTGTAGTTGGTTCAATCATGGAGCTTTGGATTCTTGGAAAATTTATTGTAGAAGTATTACGAACCAAAATAGGACTAGAATTCACCTATTTCTCTTGTAAATATTTAAGTATTTTATTGGGCCATACTATATATTTGGTTGCTTGTACAAGTTATAAATATTCTATCTTTGTTGTGAAAAATATTGAAAATGGTTATTTGTGTGATCTCTACAATGCAATTTTGTGTCAAGATTCATGAAATAGCCTAAGTTAGCACTAAATTTTCTCTATCCTAATGAAAATCTAATTTATAATAATTCGAATAAGATTAAATTCATCCAACATAGAATACTAGAGTCCATTGTAATGATTTCTGTTGAATTATTTTTGTGGTAAACCAATGTCCTCCCTACAGTTTTCGCATGAACTTATAAAGAATCCTACCAACAAATGAATTATTTGGTCTTGTGTATGAAGATACTATATTTCAAGTCTCCATTCAATAAAGTAACATTTACATCCATTTGATGAATTTTCCATCCATTTTGTGCTACCAAAAAAATAAAGTATGAATGGCAGTCCATTTTTCTTTAGGGAAAGCTCCTCATAATCAATTCCTTTTCTTTGTGAAAATCCTTTTGCTTTGTATCTCTCTTTGTTCTTGATAATTGAGCCAATTGTTTTATACTTTTTCTTGTAGATTCACTTGCAATCAATTATTTTGGTTCTAAATGGAAGGTTCACCAATTTCCATGTCGCATTATAGATAAAAAGATCATACTATTTCTACATAGTCTTTTTCCACTTATCATGATATAAAGTTTCTTTAAAAGAATTTGGTTAAAGATTAGTAGATAAATTATGTTTACAACCATATGAAAAATTCATATCATATAAAAAAAGATATTAATTATTTACTCACCTCCATCTTGTGTTGTAAAAATAGATTAAAAACAATATTAATA
Organism: Pinus tabuliformis; assembly: GCA_031772625.1. Taxonomy (NCBI): domain Eukaryota; kingdom Viridiplantae; phylum Streptophyta; class Pinopsida; order Pinales; family Pinaceae; genus Pinus; species Pinus tabuliformis. Next base: position 385,106,345 of record CM062812.1, on the reverse strand, counting down.
TAAAAATTATAACAATATTAATATAACAACTTGAATGATTAATTGACTGTTATTAAAATATGACACATCTGGATTACTTTTAACTTTAAAAATTCCAACAAAAATATATCAATATTTTATAAATAATATAATTTTCAAATAATGTAATATTTTTATGATAATATATAATAAATTTCCTAATATATAAAACATGCCTATCATAAACACCTTAAATTAGTACTATTACAATAGACTCCTGAACTCTTTGAAGATAATTCAAATATGACTTACACAGTAATATTGATACATTAAATCTTATTAACACGTAACACATATCCGTGACAAACATAACTTTATTGATTCTAGTCCATGGTTGAAAACCCTATGATAATAGTCTTATCATCCATAAAATTTCTATTTATGGTACAAATTTAATAAAACTTAAAAACACAACGTTATTGATCCTAGTCGATTGTTGAAAACCCTATGCTAATAGTCTTATCATCCATAAAATTTCTATTTATAGTCTTATCAAGTTTTCTTGAACATTTTGTCATATGAATATAGTAATAATGAATTATATTTTAGTATATATTAATGGATAATTATAATGAAATGAAATATTTTAAAATATTATTTTTTATTTATTTATTATTAAATTATAATTATAATTATAAATTTTGTTTTGTTTTATTTTATTATGTGAAATTTTTAAATAAATTTAAAATTAATATTATATTTTTTTTTCAATTAATATCTTATTATTTTAATTTTTTCAAATTTTTATAAAGTATTTATTATTATATATCAATAAATCAATAAAAATATCAAAAATAAAAGACAAGATATTAAATTTAATATAAGAATGATTAATTTAAATAAATATGATATCATCATCCAAATTACATAAATAATAAGAGAAAATAATTGATTTATTAATAATAATATTGACTCAACTAAATTAACAATGTACTAATATAAAATTTTACTATTAAGTTTTTGTGATGATACTACAAATGTTTTGGAGCCTAAAGTTAAGTCAATCTTTGAAAATAAGGAAGATGAACTTAGTTTTAGGTCGTGATAAGTGGAAAGTAATCTCGACCTTGAATGAAAATAGTTTTTTATTGGCATATCTATTTTGTAATAAGGTTCCAAATATATAGGGGTTATTTTGTAGTTATACAAGGTTATCTCAAAAGTAATTATGCTCTTTTTACTTTTCAATATAATTAAGGAAAAGGTTATAAAACTAATTTAAAGTTATATATATATATATATATATATATATATATATATATATATATTTCAAATAAGGTTAAGCCTAGGCCAAATCAAACCCAAATGTTGAATGGAAAAACAATATGCCCAACTAGTGAGATATTGAACTAGGCTAAGACTAGGAGCAACCCAAATGTCGTATGGAAAAAAAATCTACCCACTAGTTATCTTGGACAACCACTGGGATCATTTAATTGCCCCAAAAGTGGCTCCAATTCCTCTCCCCATGAGATTTGAACCTGTAGAAAGATCTGTATTTTTGTTACAAATTTTCTAACCTCGAGATTCTAGAAGGAAGAAGGACATAATGTACTTTGATTATGGGCAAGACTATATGAGGGCATCACTTGGTTACAAGCCTAGTCATATCTTTTCATACTGGGGCTTCAAATTCTAATGGTTATGGTCTTCTCAAGATATGAGCCTTCCACAGTATACTAATAGTTGTATACAATGTTTGTTCTGATAGATTCATGGTATTCCATCTCCACAACAAGCTCGATGTTGATATCGACCAATCATTTTTATTCATCTCTATCAACACTCCCTTGGTATCTATGACTCACCCCTGTCACCATCATTTTTCAATGATGAGGAGAAGAGGAAGAAACTGAGGTAGATGAAGAAGGGATGGATTTGGGCGATCTACATCTAAAGTGAAATGGAATCCATGACATCCACAAATATTTACCATAGCAATAGAGTGCAAAGGAAGCCATCGCCTCTACAAATATTTAACATAGAAAAACTACCCCGAAAAAGTAAGATTGAGAATGTAAAAAAAAAATTGAATTTAATGTAGCTTCATTTCTAATGATAAAGTTCTTGCATAAGTGGGAAATTGACACTATCTATGCAAACTAAATATACTAGAAATACAAAGCATATAAAAATTATGGATATTTATTTGCAGGTCTAACCTATTATAAGTCAATCTCCAGTAAAAATATGAGAAAATCAATATCAAATTCTTATTTGTTCACATGAAATCCAATGCAAAACAAAGAAGTGGGACATAAGAATGACATAGGGACATTTATTGGAAAATAATATCATACAACATAACCCCCTCCACTCATGAAGGTCGACCAAAATGTATCTTTTGTTTATTTCCCTCACATTGACAACATGTGACATGATCTTCATAAGTACACTTTCCCTAGTCCAAATTTGATGATCTTTGGGTCGATTTTGGTCATCTCGAAAAGAGGAATTCAATGTAATCATCGTCTCCATCAGATGAGTTTTCCAAAACCATAACCGTAGAATAAGTTCCAAAAGTTTTGTGGGCCCCGAGGTTGTTAGTTGGTAGATCAACTTCTGGGGGCATAACATTTGCATATGATATCCATTTGGGGGACACAATCGCTTGTTGGAAAGAAATATATAAGGACTAGACATTTCAATTATGGTTGGGGTATGCCAAGGGAATAAATTCCCTTGACCTCTTAAATTTCCCAAATAACATCACATAGGGCCTCAAAATTGCTCTAGAAGTTTGAGACCCAAAAAAACATAGAAAGAATTCGAAGAAGATGAAGATTCATTTAGTTAATAGAAAAGGTGGATGGTCACAAATATCCACTTAAATTATTCCTTACTTCTTAGGAAGCAATGGTATCCATTGTGTCAAGTTCCCTCATTAGATGGGGAACCTTCTATTGAATTTGGCTCCTTGTGAGCCACTTTCCTTGGAGAAGAACCTACCCTGGTTTGACAACTTGATAGAATCGTATGTACTAGTAGAAGGTATTATTTGTCGTAGTGTCCATGATCTAATCCATTGTATCCTATTTAATATACTCATTACTTATTTCTATGTCAGTGAATCGGTTGGTTGTCTCTAAGGTGTGTAACAAAGGTGGAAAGAATGGTAAAAGAAACTCCACATTAAATATTGGGTGAAATCTAAGGAAAGGGGGCATGCTTTATGCAGAAGAGTTTTCACCCATGGCCTTATGATTATGTAAGACCCATGTTAAGGTGGTACACGATTCCTATGGGGGAACTATGAGGTAATATTTTTGTAAATGTAATGAAACCTTATCACCAACCTAAAAATTGTGTGGAACCCTATCTTGGTCATGTTACTACCTATACTTGACATTTTTTTTTATGTGAGATATAACGAATTTGTTGTTGCGATTTTTGGATCAATTTAACATTTTTTTCTACTTTATCTACATCAACCTAAGCATGGGAGGACATCATTGATGAATATGTGGTAGGAATACTACATTAATTAGGGACAATGGTTGGAACACCAAAAACACATGAAAAGGATTATGGCCAATAAAATTACAGATGACTGTATTATAGTTTTGATGAACATATGTGAAGCTTTCATCCTGCATACATAGATTCTAGATGTTGTACATGTGCAAGATGTTCATAATCACCCTATTGGCTACTTATATTTGTCCATCTATTTGGGGAAGAAATATGGTCAATTTGTCAACCTGGTGTCCATCCTAGACCATAGGATGGAACAAAAAGTAATAGGAACCTATTTTCCCTATATGAAATAATGTTCTTTGGTAGCACACTATCAACCTAAACAAAATAAAAGAATATTTTGGTAGTTTCTCTAGTTGTGATAACCTTCTTGTATGGTGCTAAAGTGAACATATTAGAGAATTGGTCAATAACCACAAAAACAAAATTGTTACCATGTTTTGTGGAGGGAAAAATTGAAATGTAATCGATGGATATTGGCACCCATTTCTTGTTCAAGGTAGGCATATAAGTGTACACCCCCTACTTCTCGATGACTGGTTTAGAAATTACATAGGTAGTTCATGGCCCAATATACCAATGAACATCTTGTCGAAGCTTTAGCCAGTAGAAATACTTTTAAAGTTTTTCTACTTTATTCTCCACACAAAAATTACCTACTTTCCAATTGTAATGTGTCGCCAAAATCATCTTGGCACACTCGCTTGAAGGAGTGCAAAGGTGGCCTAACTAGCAAAAGAGTGCATCTTGGAAATTAAAGTTAGAACTTGTTTTCCTATAATCAATATTAAATGTGTGTCGGCAGAATAAGAGTCATTGTTGTATAATTGTGGTCATCTAGAAGTCTTGGGTCGATAAGAGTTTAGAAATGTGGTTAGAAGAAAAATCAGAGGCCAATTGAGGAAGTATGGAACATGATTAGTACTCCCCTTCTTGTACTTTATATTCAAATGGAATTATTGTAGGTATGTGGGTCCTTTTTTATGGTGGTCGTTTTGTAACTTTCCATATGTCTACATGAATTGTAGTTTCATGTCATGAAGGTGGATTATCATCTCATTCACTAGAATATAATGCTTCCATTTTTGGTATTCTTGCATGGTGGAGTATATCTCCTTATCATAAGTGGGGCATATCTATAAAGTATTAGAGAGTTTTTCACTATGATAGGCCATCAAATGTCCTTCCTTAGTTACGACTACATTGATAGCATAGATGGAGGAATTCCTCTTAATCTCAAATGGTTATTGTAGCTCTGGCAAGGTGAGGATTGTTGTAGAGTAATGCAAATGTTTTGAATCCTCGAATGCTTTCTGTTGTGATTGAAACAATGAAAATTTATTTGTTCTTCACCCTTGTTGACATGATTTAACAGAAAAGTGATATTGGAAAACCTCAACACAACCTTCTATAGAATTTTGTAAGGACCAAGAAGTTATATAACTTTAGTATATTCATTAGGGATAACCAATTTTCATTGACTTGGATCTTGGTTGGGCCCACATGAACCCCATGTTAATCCACAACGTATCACAAATATTGAAATATCTTCATGAGAAATGAGTATTATAAATATTGGTAGACACATTATGTTGTCTAGGAACCTATTGAATATCTTCCAAATTTTTTTCCCAAGTTCTATTGAAGATCTGGATGTCATCAAAATATATAACTATGAAAGAATTTATGAATGACTATATACTATCATCCATCATCCTTATGAGAAATGTTGGAGCATTAGTTAAGCCAAAGAAAATAAACAACATCTCAGAAAGATATGCTTCATATTTGAAGGTTGTCTTCAATATATTGGCTTGCTCATTTTGAAGAAGATAATCAATCTAAGTAATCTAATATATTATTAATAGTAGGGAAAATTTTAAGGATGGAAAATTATCTTGAAGTTTAAAAACATTAACGAATCTCACTAGTCATTAATATGCAAACTACAAAATGTTTATTGATGTATTTGTAAAAAATTTCAAATTTATAATGAGTTTTATATATAATATCTATATAATGTTGGTGATTTTTAACGCAAAATATATTGTAAAATCTGGGCAAATATTTTTTATAAAAAATAGAAATTGGTGAATCCTTTTTTTGGAAAAATGATGGAAAATTAGCCCACCTGCTAATATTAGCCCCTAAAATTTTCAATACTTAATATTTATTTTTTTTAGGGATCTATAATCAGTATATATGATCACACTTCAATAATGACAGATTGCCAATAACCATAACAACTATTTATTAACATTTTGAATATCATAAACATTTTTATTATCACATCTTATATAATAAAGTATCTATTATTACCCCAATCGGGATGAGGGCTGATAGTTTGGATTGGTTGGTTGCAGTAATGATCGGTACCTTTGTAATTATTACCGTCGCCCCCCAGATGCTCAAGGAAATGGGTGTATGACCCTTGGAATGAATGCATGCTGGGGAGGTGGGAAAGGTGGTGGGACAGGAGGTAAGGTAACATATATAGGCAGGAGAGTGAGGTAAGCTTTCAATGTTGGAGTGTCAGCTTGTTAAGGAAGGTGGTATTGTAGCAGTGTGGCAGGAAGATGGAACTAGTGATGCCAAGCTCTGCGATGAACACATGTAGATCCTGGGTCTATTATTAAGCTTTGCTCCACCACTGTAATTATGTTATGGTTTGGTTTTTCTGGGGGAAGAGGAGGGTAAATAGGAATAAGGTATGGAGGGTAGAGAACAGTTGGTGGTAATGGGGAAGGAAATTGCTGGCAATTGTCTGGTTTTGTATCCATACCCTCTGCCAGATGGGTAGTGCCTACGACCGCTAGGGGGTAATTGCATGCTTCTGGGCTTTGATGCACTACGCTCCTTAAACTATGCTTGGGGTGAGGCTGGTTGTTTCAAGCGAATGAATGAGGGGCAGGAGATGGAAGAAGGGGGTAGGGGAAAGCAGTTGGTAGGATGCATGGGGTGCAGCCATTACCGCTGCATCCAAAGCAAGTGTTGGGTTAACCGAAATTTGACTTGGATAGATGGAAAGGCCAAAGAATCTAATTAAAATAAAATTGGGTGGAACTGAGGGGCAGTGCCACTAGTCCCTAGGCAAAGGGGGGAAGGCACCTAAATTACTCCAGGAAAATTGTAAGAAGAAAGAGGGGACTGTGAGAATGGTTTATGCAAGCGCAATTGGCCTACATACAAAAAGATAGTAATGAGGATTGGAAAAGGGGTATGATGATGAGCTTGGTCTATGGACCTACCCATTGTAGGTCGCAGTCTAAGGACCACCTCATCTATGAAATAATTAGAGCAGGCGAAGGGAAGAAGCATGGGATGGGGCATAATAACGGAAAAACAATTCAAAACAGAGTCACCAGGGGGTGGCACATACCTGCAATGTTGTGTTTTGATTTAACTAACTATTATTGTCATAGGGTTTTGGCAAGCAGTGTAGAAATTTTAGAATAGTATGACACTTATTCATAGAGATTAACCTAATTATACATTATTGTGGAATACATGCATAATGCATAACCTCCTCTACGTTGATCATCAATTTGAAGAAGTAGAACCATTCACATGCGCACAAAAAACATCAATAACATCAACACAGTATATATCCCGGGGAAAGCATACAGCTGAAAACCCCCTGCTATCTGTATATTATATTGATTGAGGACATGTAACATTACATAGTACAATACTCCTCGTAATTATCCCAACACTATCATAACCTATTACACACAAAACTAGCTCTGATCCGAACAAGTCACAGGTTCAAATCTCCTTGCTGCTTTTCTTGCCTCTATTGCACAATTACCCAAGAAATCACATGAGCACAAGCTATCTCACTGGGCATATTGACTGCACAATCCTCATTGGCATTACTGAATCCATGCATGTGCAAATCGCATGCACAACTGATAGCTGTCTCACCCTTTGACTTACCTCTAACATTTGTCTTCACTGAACTGTGCATGCACTGAGTTAACTGATGTATTCTTCAGTTGTTTTATGAGTTAATAATTAGTGAATTAATTAATAACTAATTCGCAGAACTCATCTCTAGTCTATTTTTTAGTTAGACTAAATACAACCTGTTCAACTAAGTCAAACTAAACACAACTCCATCAACTCCACTCTCAACTCTACTAAACTCAATTACTGGAGTTCCAACTGAAGTCTTGCATGCAATAGCTGAAGTCACACATAAGGAAACTCGTATTTCCTTCTTTTAGCTGCATGTGCCACATTTGTAGCTCATCCTGAAGTGCTCTAAGAGAATAAGATAATATTTATAGTCTAAATATTATTAAGGGCTAATAATATTCGACTGTTCTATATTTAGACTTACAGTCACTCCGCTATTGTCTAAAAATAGAAGTCCATCTATTTTTCCCAACATGACCAATCATCCATAAACAACAACTTGCAACTCATAGACCATGATCCATATGTCTAAAATAGACATATTCTAAAAATAGACTTTGCACCAAAAATAGCCTGCGGGCCCACTTAGTGAAGGCGACTCCTTTCCACTAAGCTCCATCATCTTGTTGCAATCTCAACACTCCCTCTCAACAAGAGATGGATTATCAGCAACCCCTATCCTGCCTTGGTGGTATTCGAATTTGCTCCTAGTGAGCGCCTTCGTCAAGATATCAACATCCTGATCCTCCGTTGGAATGTATGAAAGTAACATGATTCTCCACTGCACACAATCTCTGATATGCTGGTACCTGATGTCGATGTGTTTGGATCTATCATGAAATACTAGATTAGTCGAGAGCTTAATGCAACTCTGGTTATCACAATAAATCACAGTAGGCTCCAAGTGAGACCTGAACAACCCGACCAGAATCTTCCTCATCCATATAGCCTCGCATGCAGCCAAACTTGCTACCATATACTCGGCCTCTGCTGAATTGAGTGCCATGGATCTCTGCTTCCTCCTGTATGAAGGAGCTGTTATCGACCCAATACTGAAGATCCTTCTAGATGTGCTCTTTCTGTCTGTTGGGCTTCCTGCCCAATCTACATCCGTGAAGCCACATAGCTTTACCTCATCGTCCTGTCTGTACCACAAACCATATCCCAATGTGCCTCTGATATAACGCAATACATGCTTGCCTGCCTATTGTGGCCACCAACAACCCCCCTCCTTATTTAGTATTAGCAATAAGACTATGTAAGTGGGGACCCTTAGTCAAAAAATTCAGAAAATTAACTACCGCTCATATATGTTACTCCTTAAGAAGCATCGCATCGCGCAAAGAATGATAGGGTATTTTCTTATGAGTCAAAATGGTAGAATGCGAGATCGTGATGCGAACTCCATCGCATCGCATGCATTAAGAAAAGCTCACATTAGAAAACCTTAAAAAACGCCGATATGCGAAAATGCCGATATGGAAAAACGCGATTATGCGATATCGCATATCGCATCTCGCAAAATTGCATGAAAGACACATAATGATTTAATGATTAAGCGATCTGCGATCTTGCAATACTGCGATCTGCGATCTTGCGATAGCACGATCAAGTAGCCTTATGATAGCACAGCACGATGAAATTGCGGTAATGCGATACAGCGAAACGCGATACTGTGATGCAGATCACAGAAACATTCCATCGCATATTTTCCTGGCTCAATATTCAAGAAAAAGTTTTCCATAAACAAAGAATTGGTTACGCACTTTAATGATAATTAATGAATTATATGCCAGTTGTTAATAAAATATGGTTTTGTGTTGTTCGAAGAGCCATCTCACATCAGGTGGCGTGTTTTTTCATATCCGTAGCATTTAAAGCTTTCCTGTCATTATTTATTATCATTACTCTCTCCTCACCTGTGAACTGTAGGAATGAAAAACAAAAGCTACACAAAGCAATGTGCAGGAAGATATGAGGAAAAAGGGTAAAGCTCCAATGTTGAAAGACAGAGAAAGACACCCTCATAAACAGATACAGCATGCAACAGAGCTACAGATTCACAGAATGTTGCTGAGCCATCCATTACAGACCTTTCATATACAACCATGGTTAAATGAGTACTGAAGGATGCTAATATCAACAGGCAGTTTAATGCTCAGGGTCAAGAGCTCACAAGGTCATTACATTTACAAATTTTGAATATTTATACCTGATAAAGATGAAGATGTGCAAAAGGAGAAAAACACATCAGAGAAGCCTGGATCAAAGAACGAAGGCAGTTATCGCTGAGAAAATTGTTCGAGAAGGAAAGCCTCTAACTGCTTAGTCATCTGTAAGCCCGAGAAGTGCAAGAAAGCAACAGTAAAAAACAAACTGGAAATAGAAAGAAAAGGTAGAAACAATCCAAAGGGTTAATCAAGTGAACTGAGATTATTACTGGGCATACACAGCAAATCCACATAGTTAGAGGATGACTCTCGAGTATATCATCGACTTTGCTGAGAAGATGGTGCCAACTCTTACCAATTTTGTTTGCTTAGCTCAACCAAAAGTGGAAGACAATCAGCTGACTCTACCCAGGCAAATACTGAATGCTTGCAACATTAAGGAGCAAATGCAGAAATAGTTAGATATTAGATTTAAGTTTTAGAAATAGTTTTGTTTTATTTTTTCTTAGAAAAAGGGCGGTCATTTAAACCGTATCCTGAATCTATGTAATTAAGTTATTTAGTTAGCAGTATTTAAACCCTTCTCATGCATTTAGAGAAGGGTCCAGAAATTTATCAAAAACTTGTCCTCAGAACATGCACTTTTGCACCCTCAAAGGAGGTTTTGGTGAATGAATGGATCAAGATTTGTTGATGTTTTCATTTGACGTCTGCTACTAAAGTTGCACTTTTGTACTCTTAGTGGATGTTAGATCAAGGAGAGATAAATCATTGTCGCTTGAAGCTTATGAGTAGGACTAGTCATAAATGGTACTTTTATCTCTTGACCATTTATGCTTATATGTTAAAGTGATATACAGTTTTTAGTTGTTTATGTATTATTGCATGAATTCCTGAGTTATCATTTGGCACTTTTGTACGGTGATAGCTATTTATTTATGCTTAATGTATGAATAACTCATTATGCGATATGTTTTTCACAACTGTTTCGTCTAACTTTTTATGCGAAGTGGTTCATCGTTATTAATTTCCTTTCTTATAATAGCTGAATGAACTTTATTACTAGTTGTTATTTGAAATCCTTTTAGATCGCATAATAGAAGAATTACATCCCAGGTTAGTATAGACTTAGATGTTGCTGCTTATTAGATTACAATAGCATAGCATTAGATTACAATTAGACTTAGAATATCTTAAATTAGGAACTGTTAGACCAGGAACATCAAATTCTACACACACACACTCATAGATTGGGAAACTGGTCCCATATCCCCAGTCGGACCCGCTATACCAAACGGATAAGGAGCTGCCAACCAAGGTCCGGACCGGGCGGGTATCCCCCTTGTTGTAGACTCAATTTTCGGGGCTTCAACATATTTGGCGCTAGAAGGAGGGCCTGAACTATGAATGGCAACTAAATCTAAATCTGAATACCATTCTAAGAGTAAATCGCCCTCACCATCTCCCCCGATTTCTCCATTACACTTAAATCCAGAGTTAGCAGTCGCTCGAGTATCAACCACTGCTACAAACCCTGACATTTTAGAACAATATACAGTTGAACTTCCTGAAGTCGAATCTTTGATTCACAAACTTCAGCGATTTTCCATTTCTCCTCAAAGGTGTGATAAATCTCAAGGCATCGTGACTTCACAATATAACCTTGCTCATTCCCTGACCAGGCTAAAGAGTGAAAAGTTTAGCGTTCAGCCAATCGAATTACCTCTTCCCACTAGGAAAAGAGCAAGGAAATCACCTAAAGAGTTTGACAGTGAGACTCTTTCGTCAACATCGTCCATCTCAACTTCTTCACTGCGAAGTCAACCATCCATTCCGCCACTTCAGATCATCGTCCATCCATTCACTGGAACCCCCACAACTCTTCCTCAGTCATCTACAATCATAGTATCCTCATCTTCCCAGCCACAGGGATCATCTTCTGCACTTTTCACTGTTAGTAGCACAGCAGTGGCCCAGTCTCCATGGAATAACCCTGGGGCAGTCTTAATGCCTGCACCCTTGAGTCAAATACCGACCCATACTGAGAAATGGCTGCCTAAATTTAATCCCGAGGCAGGCATGCTAGTAGAAGAGCACATAAAAAACTTTATGATATCCATTAATCTCAACGGGGTTACTAATGAAGATGTTGTTGTTTGACTCTTTCCTTATACTCTGAAAGGAACAGCCGGATCATGGTATTTTTCATTACCCTCTAGATCTATCACTAGTTGGGATATCTTCCAGGAGCAATTCCTGACCAAGTTTGGTAATGACAGGTCTACGACTACGTTAATCAACGACCTATCAACCTTAGGGCCGAGTTGAGAGAGCCTATCAAAGATTTCAATTTACGTTTCAATAAAGTCCTAAACAAAATTCCTACTGCTTCCCAACCCAGCGAAGAAGTACGAAGTGAATGGTATATCACCGCTCTACCATCAAACATAGCAATCTTCATGGACAGGGATAATGAAACAACCTTAGCCGAAAACATGAAGGAAGCAATAGCAGTAGAGAAACATATAATAGCCCTAGAAAAGAAATCCACGATAGAGGAACGTAAATCCAAGAAAGTCACCTTCAAGGAAGACTCCAAGAAGAAACAAGCAAAAGATCCATTCAATTTGGAAGGATTGCAGAAAGTTCTAAAGACCATGTCCAATGAAATGGTCGACATCAAAAAGCAAGTAGCAGAAACTTCTTCAAAAAATCCCTACAGAGCTTTTAAAAGAGGCCCTTCAACAGATTCAAAGCCACCCAATGCTATTTCAAATGCTGAATCCAAAGAAGAGGAAGAGGAAATTTCCACCGAAGGGCAAACTGATGAAGAAGAGGTTGTGGAATTACAAGGAATGTGGGATTTCATCCTCCCATAAGAAGAAGATCAAGAAGTATTCCCAGTTAGCACACGAAGCAAAAATCAGCTTGATCTTCCCCAAACTATCCCTAAGCAAAAGAGCGCAAGCTCTGCAATAAAGGATAAATTCGCAACAAAGAAAACGACATCTAAAGCGACTCAAACCAGCCGAGTCCAAACATATGAATCAACTCCATCTAAAACACTGATCGTATCAGATGAAATGGAGTACAATATTATAGAAGATATGAAAAAGACTAGGGCCAACATCACCCTTTACGAATTGAGCAAGTTAAAGCATCAACAGAAGATGATGATGAAAGAATTACATGCCGTGCCAGTTGCACCTTTGCCTGCCGTCGTACTTTCTCAAGCTTTTCATAACATGGGAAGACCTCCAACTAACGCGATCAATAAGATTGATCCAAATGACATCTCTCTAATTGGAGGAATATCGAGATCTCATACTCCCCCGTTTCTCCTTACTTATGAAATTTTCAATAAAAATGTGCACAATTGTTTGGTAGATTCTGGTGCTTCATCCAATATTTTACCAAAATCCATATGTGCCAAGTTAAACGTTCAGCCGCAGAAATCCATTGAGCACATAGTTCAGCTAGATCAATCTCAAGTTGAAGTGATTGGCGAACTAAATCAAGTAACCATAAGGTTGTCATCCAACCCGAAGGTATGTCAAGTTATTGACATTCTAGTTGTTGATATTCCATAATTCTATGGCTTAATTCTTAGCAGGGATTGGTCAGAAAAACTTCATGGGTACTTCGCAACTGACTGGTCGCACATGTGGCTGCCCTACAACGGTAAACCGAATCAAATAAAAGTTGAACGAGAACTACACCAGAAATACATAGTAACGGAGTTAGAGGGGGGAAATGAACTAGTAGCGTATAACAGCAACATTATTGGCAATTACTCGGTAGATTCTTTCCTCGACAATTTCAATGCTCATGGATCACCCTATTTAGAACACTCTATTTTGTCCCAGGTCGAAATTTTTGCTCGAACTGATAGTTCGAAATGTATCAATTTTTTAGATAAACCTGTAAATAAATCTTTGTTTTGGAAATTATTTTTTGATGGTTCTAGATCTAACGAAGGAGCAGGAGCAGGATGCGTTCTGATTAGTCCAGAAGGAGATAAAATCATGCTCACATGTAGAATCGAATTTGATTGCACCACCAATACAACAGAATATGAGGCTTTGGTCCAAGGCTTGTACAAAGCAATCAGGTTAGACGTTAAGTATCTTCAAGTTTTCAGAGACTCTGAGATTGTGGTTAAATAGGTACGTAACACTATAAATTTCTTATCAGGTCATTTAAAACATTATCAATCCTTAGTTCAAGATCTGACTGAGCATTTCATAGCATTTAATATCTCTTCAATCCCCAGACTCCAAAACGCAAGTGCAGAACTTTTGGCTAACGTAGCTTCTAAGCTTATTCCCTCAGAAGATTTTAGTCCAGATAGATTCTCAATAGAATTAATCTTTAGACCATCCATTCTTGATAACATCACAAATTGGAGAGTATTCAATGACGATCCTGATATTGTAAATTTCCTCACATCTGAAGGATCGTACTCCAATCAAATAATTGACGAAGACCAACATGATCGACAATTGCAACAAGATAGCACTAACAATGCTATACCTAAGTCGATAGTCAAGTTAGAAGACACGATTTGAAGGATTGGTTTAAAAGGTCTACCAATTCAAAACTCCAAAGTTCAACCTTGAACTATGAATTAGTAAACCTAGGAACCGATGCCAAACCACAAAACATTAATCTAGGTCTCGGCCTAGCCCCTGAAGAAAAACTAGCGTATATTCGTCTTTTGAGACAATATAAAAATGTTTTTGCCTGGAATTATGATGAATTGAAAACATACGACACTTCCATCATCCAACATACTATTCCCATGATCGATAATGAAAAACCTGTCCAACAAAAGCTGAGAAATATCCATCCCAATTTAGAAAATCAGATAAAAACTGAGCTTAATAAGTTATTGAAAGCCAGAATAATCTTTCCCGTCAGACATTCCAAATGGGTCTCCAATATGGTACCTATTAGAAAGAAAAATGGAGATATTAGGATTTGCATTGACTTTCGAAACCTTAACAAGGCTTGCCAAAAAGATAATTTTCCTTTACCACCTATGGAATAGATATTGCAGGCAGTGGCGGGGTGAGAATTAATGTCTTTCTTGGATGGATTTTCAGGATACAATCAAGTGTTGGTACATCCTGATGATCAATTGAAAACCACATTCAGAACTAAATGGGGCACATACGCATATCGAAAGATGCCATTTGGTTTGATTAATGCTGGTGCCACATTTCAGAGAGCCATGGACATCACATTCAAAGGTTTAGTCAATTAATCTGTATTAATTTATTTGGATGATATAACAATTTATTCAAAGAAACGAAGCAACCATATTAAAGACTTGAAACAAATCTTCCAACGGTGTTTAAGGTATGGAATTTCACTTAATCCAAAGAAATCCTTTTTCGCATTAAGTGAAGGGAAACTTCTAGGATTCATAGTGTCAAAATCCGGTATTCACATCGATTCTGACAGAATCAAAGAGATTTCTGAAATATCCTTACCTCATAACAAAAAAGCCATGCAATCTTTCCTTGGTCAGATCAGCTTTGTAAAGAGATTCGTTCCAAATTTTTCACGAATCGTCTCTCCTTTGCAAGCCATGAGTAAAAAAACTCAAATTTTAAATGGGGCCAAGATGAACACAAAGCATTCAACCTGATCAAACAAGCTATTATTAATGCTCCATCGTTAGCAGCTCTGAATTTTTCAGAGCCTTTTATTTTATATACATTTGCCTCAGATAGGTCATATGTTGCGATACTCAATCAAGCAAATCAAGAAAAAGCGGAAGCCCAAATTGTGTTTTTCAGTTCAAATTTACAGGGTGCTCAATTAAATTATTCAGATGTGGAGAAACAGGCTTATGTTGTTTTCGAAGCGGTCAAATACTTAAGACCTTTCTTACTCAAAACCCATACTAAAATTATAGTACCGTTTCTAGCGGTAAGAAACCTTCTAGTACAGAAGGATGTGGGTGATAAAAGGGCCAATTGGGTTACTGCCTTACAGGAATATGACATTGAGATTAAACCAGCAAACATTATAAGAGGTCAAGGCTTCTGCAAAATGCTGGCTGGAGCATCGCAAATTTCTGAAATTCCATCTGCAGAGGTACAAATATGCGAGGTAAGCCTAAACGATGCAGAGTCATTATACGCTGATATTATTTATTATCTTAAGAATGGGTATGCTCCTTCACACCTCAATCATACTAAGAAAAGAGCTCTAAGGTTGAAAGCCAAACAATATCAACTCATAAATGATATTCTTTTTAGAATAAATTATGATTCTGTTCTTCTTAGGTGTCTTGAGAAATTTGAAGCTGAAAAAGTTTTGCAGGAACTTCACGATGGGCCAGCAGGTGGACACTATGCCAGAGATGCTACTGCACATAAAATCTTGCACGCAAGATATTACTGGCCCACGTTATTTAAAGACTTGCACAGTTACGTGAGGAAATGTCAGGTCTGCCAAACTACTGCTGGAAGACAAAAGAAGTCATCCTTTCCACTACAATGGTTAACATTGACCAACCTTTCAGTCAGTGGGGATTGGACATAATAGGTGAGATCGTTCCTCACTCTTCTAAGCAGCATAGATACATCCTCACAGCAACAGATTATTTTACTAAGTGGGTAGAAGCAGTTCCACTCAAGACAGCTAATGCTAAAAATATCATTGAGTTCATAGATCAATTTATAATCACCAGATTTGGATTGCCTTCTGCTTTAATGTTTGATAATGCATCATACTTTTCTGGAAATGCAATGACTGAATTTGCACTTAAAAGAGGATTCAAACTTAAATATTCGGCCAATTATTACCCACAAGGCAATGGGTTAGCTGAGTCCACAAATAAAAACCTAATCAGGATTATCAAAAGAACAGTTGAC
The DNA here is from genome assembly GCA_031772625.1 of Pinus tabuliformis. NCBI lineage: Eukaryota > Viridiplantae > Streptophyta > Pinopsida > Pinales > Pinaceae > Pinus > Pinus tabuliformis. The sequence goes on along the minus strand of CM062812.1, from coordinate 385,089,874 downwards.
CAAAATCATAAAAAATGGCATAAGGCTTTGATATATGCTTTATGGGCAGACTGAATAACACAAAAAGCTTCTATCGGCACCTCTCCCTTTAATTTAGTTTATGGGAAAGAAGTGGTTCTTCCGACTCATTTATCAATTCCCTCTTTGTCTCTAGTTCAATACATTCATGAAGTACCCACTTCCTCCTTACAGCTAAGACAAATGGAAATAATAAAATTAGAAGAACAACGAGAACAGGCTAAGAAAACGCATTCTCATCACCAAGCACTAGTAAAATCCTCTTTTGATTCAAACATAATGACCAGAAAAGATTTTCAGATGGGAGACTTAGTTTTAAAATGGGACAAGGCTCATGAAGAGAAAGGAAAACATACAAAATTTCAAAGAATGTGGCTTGGTCCTTTTCAAATTGTAGAAGTCATAGGTCCATCAACGTTTGTGTTACAGGGTTTAGCAGGTAAGAGAGACTCTTTGCCTGTTAATGGACAAATTCTCAAGAAATATTTTCCATAGAAGATTATTCTTCTGATTTTTGTCGAGTAGTTATTTTTCTTTTCATAATAAAACCAGTTGTGAGTAGTTACATTAGGCATTTACAAAAAAGACACCAATTCTCTTTCAGATTTTGAACTTTTCGCTTGTATAAATAGAAAATCTTTTGGAAAATTGATCTTTATTATTGATAGATACAGTTAAAGACTCTAGCCCAGATATGATACTAGTTTCAACTTCAAAAAAAAAAAAATTTGATGAAAACAACCTTTAGTGAAGAAATTGTTTTATCTCAGTACAATGAAAGGAATCAATAACAAAATAAAGATTCTCTATAGAATAGTTGTTTCCAAAAACTCTATTATTGTCGTCCAGAGCTATCTTAAGGAAACAATGACTTCCTCCCTGCTAAGGAGTTCACAACTTTCAGAGGAACGACCCAAGGATACACTTTATCTTGAAGAATAAGAGGTCTCATCACGAGCCGGCTTATCATAATCACAGATATTATAACTTGCTGACTTTGCCAATACTGTACACCACAACAGGGCAATGACTCAAGATTGTTGCAATCAAAAGACAAGGGGTCTCATCACGAGCCAGCTTGTTCAGAAAAGTTATAAATCAAGTGAATGACTGTGTCATAATTTGGCTACCAAACCAAGACATTGTTCTTTAAGAGTAAAAAAGAAAATCAAAGCAATAAGTGTGGATATGGATTTTTCTTTGAAAGTTGTAGGCTGCCTTAAGTAGGATACAGGATCATTGTTGGGTAACAGGTAACCCTGTTGAGGTAATAAACGCCTGCTGGCAGCAGAGGCTCTACCTACGACAAATGAGCATATTTAAAACTGGTTTACAGAGAAGACTTTGTTTTATCTTTACAAGACCAAGTAATGACTGATGTAAATACAAGGACTAGCCTGAGGAAGCAAATAATCAAAGTGGAAAATAGTTGAAACAAAATATCATTGACAGGTTAGAGCATAATGTACTTTATCTTTCCATAATAAAGTTTAATTTTCTGAAAAATTTTCTGTTTTGGAAGTTTAGAAAATTCAATAGAAAAAATAGAGATAATTGGTTCTTCCAAGTGAATCACCAATTGTTGTGGCCACCAACAACCCCCCTCCTTATTTAGTATTAGCAATAAGACTATGTAAGTGGGGACCCTTAGTCAAAGAATTCAAAAAATTAATTAGCGCTCATATAAGTTACTCCTTAAGAAGCATCGCATCACGCAAAGAATGATAGGGTATTTTCTTATGAGTCAAAATGGCAGAATGTGAGATCGCGATGTGAACTCCATCGCATCGCATGCATTAAGAAAAGCTCACGTTAGAAAACCTTAAAAAACGCCGATATGCGAAAACATCGATATGCGAAAACGCCGATTATGTGATATCGCATATCGCATCTCGCAAAATTTCATGAAAGACACATAACGATTTAACGATTAAGAAATCTGTGATCTTGCGACACTGCGATCTGCGATCTTGCAATAGCGCGATCAAGCAACCTTGCGATAGCACAACACGCTGAAATTGCGGTAATGCGATACAGCGAAACACGATACTGCAATGCAGATCGCAGAAACATTCCATCGCAGATTTTCTTGGCTCAATATTCAAGAAAACATTTTCCATAAACTAAGAACCGGTTACGCGCTTTAATGATAATTAATGAATTATATGCCAGTTGTTAATAAAATATGGTTTTGTGTTGTTCGAAGAGCCAGTTCATGTCAGGTTGCGTGGTTTTGCATATCCGTAGCATTTAAAGCTTTCCTGTCGTTATTTATTATCATTACTCTCTCCTCACCTGTGAACTGCAGGAACAAAAAACAAAAGCTACACAAAGCAATGTGCAGGAAGCTATGAGGAAAAAGGGTAAAGCTCCAATGTTCAAAGACAGAGAAAAGACGCCCTCATAAATAGATACCGCATGCAACAGAGCTGCAAATTCACAGAATGCTGCTGAGACATCCATTACAGACCTTTCATATACAGCCATGGTTAAATGTGTACTGAAGGATGCTGATATCAATAGGCAGTTTAATGCTCAGGGTCAAGAGCTCACAAGGTCATTACTTTTACAAATTTTGAAGCTTTATACTAGATAAAGATGAAGAGGCGCAAAAGGAGAAAAACACATAAGAGAAGCATGAATCAAAGAACGGAGGCAGTTACCTAGCGCTAATCACGCATCGCTGAGAAAATTGTTCGAGAAGGAAAGCCTCTAACTGCTTAGTCACCTGTAAGCCTGAGAAGTGCAAGAAGGAAATGGTAAAAAACAAACTGGAAATAGAAAGAAAAGGAAGAAACAATCCAAAGGGTTAATCAAGTGAACTGAGATTATTACTGGGCATACGCAGTAAGTCCACATAGTCAGAGGAGGACTCTCGAGTATATCCTCGACTTTGCTGAGAAGATGGTGCCAGCTCTTACCAATTTTGTTTTCTTAGCTCAACCAAAAGCGGAAGACAGTCAGCCGACTCTACCCAGGCAAATACTGAATGCTTGCAACATTAAGGAGCAAATGCAGAATTAGTTAGATATTAGATTTAATTTTTAGAAATAGTTTTGTTTTATTTTTTCTTAGAAAAAGGGCGGTCATTTAAACCATATCCTGAATCTGTGTAATTAAGTTATTTAGTTAGTAGTATTTAAACCCTTCTCATGCATTTAGAGAAGGGTCCAAAAATTTATCAAAAACTTGTCCTCAGAACATGCACTTTTTCACCCTCAGAGGAGGTTTTGGTGAATGAATGGATCAAGATTTGTTGATGTTTGCATTTGATGTCTGCTACTGATGTTGCACTTCTGTAATCTTAGTGGATGTTAGAGCAAGGAGAGATAAATCATTGTCGCTTGAAGCTTATGAGTAGGACTAGTCATAAATGGTACTTTTATCTCTTGACCATTTCTGCTTATATGTTAAAGTAATATACAGTTTTTAGTTGTTTATGTATTATTGCATGAATTCCTGAGTTATCATTTAGCACTTTTGTACGGTGATAGCTATTTATTTATGCTTAATGTATGAATAACTCATTATGCGATATGTTTTTCACAACTGTTTCGTCTAACTTTTTATGCGAAGTGGTCCATCCTTATTAATTTCCTTTCTTATAATAGCTGGATGATCTTTATTACCAGTTGTTATTTGAAATCTTTTTAGATCGCATAATAGAAGAATTACATCCTGGGTTAGTATAGACTTAAATGTTGCTGCTTATTAGATTACAATAGCATAGCATTAGATTACAATTAGAATTAGAATATCTTAAATTAGGAATTGTTAGATCAGGAACATCAAATTCTACACACACACACTCATAGATTGGGGAACTGGTCCCATATCCCCAGTCGGACCCGCTATACCAAATGGATAAGGAGCTGCCAACCAAGGTTCAGACCGGGCAGGTATCCCCCTTGTTGTAGACCTGATTTTTGGGGCTTCAACACTGCCTTCTAGAAGAGCTTGGTTGGCTTAACCATAGTTTATGAAAGCTAGTTAACTGCATAGCATATATCGGGTCGTGTATTGACCAGATACATAAGCAACCCCACCAACTGTCGATAAATAGTAGCATCCACTACTTTCACCGAATTAGCATCCTCCTTCATCCAACCTCTAGGAAGAGGAGTATCAATAGGCTTGCAGCCATGCATGTTGAACTTCTCCAATATCTCCCAGGCATACTTACCCTGAGAAACAAATAGTCCATCACTGCACTGCCAACTTTCCAATCCCAGGAAATAATGAAGGAGGCCCAAATCCTTCATCTAAAACTCCCTAGCAAGATCCTACTTGCATGAAAGTATCAATAGCAACTTACCCTCCACCACAATCTGGTATAGGTTAGGATCCGCCTCACTCTTGGAGAATCCATGTCCGGTAAAATAGCTGTCTATCTGTGTGTACCAAGCAGGTGGTGCTTGTTTCAACCCATACAGTGCTCTCTTGAGCTTTCACACATGCGACTCGCTGCTGAAGATATCGAAACCTTCGGGCTGCTCTATGTACACTTCCTCCTCAATGACTCTGTTGAGGAACACAGTCTTCACATCCATCTGATGAATGTGCCATCCCATCTGCGCTGAGAGAGAAAGAATCGTCCGTATGGAAGAATACCTTGCGACAGGTGCAAAGGTCTCCTCATAATCAATCCCCTCTATCTGTGAGAAGCCTCGGGCAACAAATCTTGCCTTGTACTTCTCCACACTCCCATCAGCTGCCTACTTCACTTTTTGAGCCATCTCGAACCCACGACTGATTTCCCCTCCGGTCTTGGAACAATCTCCCATACACTGTTTCTGACAATCGAATCATACTCTTCCACCATGATGTCTACCCATGCGGGATCCTCCACAGCTTCCTCGAAAGAGGATGGTTCAGTCACGACACATTTTCTCATAAGATCCATGTATCCAGTGTACTGATCAGGTGACTGTCTCTGTCTTCGCTGCGCTGTAGGTGTTCCTACAACCTTCTCTGCATCTCGAGCTAGTCGCTCAGCTTCTGTAGTGCACATACGCCCTCTGATGGTTAGCATTGCATGAGTGGTCTCTTCCACTGCATGAACTTCATCCTATGGCTGATCCATGTCCTAAAGCTCATCCTTAGGAACTAATAGTTCCTCATCTGCATGCAAGTGTGGCTCCCTCTCAAGCGAACACTTCATGGCTTTCTCCTCCTGAAATTTTATATCCCGTCGCACAACAGTCTTGTGACTGTCTGGAAAATACACACGATAGTTGTGGGGCATATCAGTGTACCCCACAAATATCCCAACCTCTGTGGTCGGTTCCAACTTCTTCGTGGCATCCTTAGTCACATGCATGTAAACATAATAACCAAAAATCCTCAAATGAGAAATATCAGGTCTCTTACCAAAATAAGCCTCCTCGGGTGTACTCATGCCAAGTATCCTATGAGGACAACGGTTCTGCACATATACTGCAGTATTGCATGCTTTCGCCCATAAGTGAAGGGGTAGGCTCTGATCATGCAACATCACCCATGCAACACCCACGATTGTTCCGTTCTTCTGCTTAGAAACCTCATTCTGCTGTGGGTTATGGGGAGCTGTGAGCTCTCTTCGAATCCCTTCTGCACTACAGAAATCCTTGAATTCGCCAGAGATGAATTCACCACCATTGTCGCTCCTAAGAGCCTTCACCTTCTTCCCCGATTCCTTCTCGACCAGTGCTTTGAACTCACAGAACATTGAGTATGTCTTGCTCTTCTTCTGCATGAAGAAGATCCAACACGTTTTAGAGAAATCATCAACAAATATCACATAGTACCTATGTTTTGTTGTCGAAGCTACTAAGAAGGGTCCACACACGTCTGTGTGAATTTTCTCAAGGATCGTCATGGTGTGACTATCCTTCTCATGAAAGGTGGCTTTCACAAATTTTCCCAAAATACACCCCTTGCACTAATCTCACTGCGCAAGAGTGCCTTTAGGAAGCCGAGTAGAAATCTGTTGCATTATCTTCAAGGCTCCATGGTGAAGGTGGCCCAATCTCTGGTGCCATAGCTCGCCATCATCCTGGCTCACCACTGATTCTGCCTTGCACGCCATTGCTACGCAATCATCTACCTGCAACTAATAAAGGTTCTTGACTTGAACCCCTATCTTCTGGGTTTCTCCAGTTGTCTTACTACGCAGGAAAGCCTTTCCCTCGCTGAAAAAAACATCATATCCCCTGTCTTCTAACATCGCTAGAGAGATAAGGTTCTTCTTCAATCCTGGAACATGCATCACTTCCTTCAATACGAAAGGTTTACCAGACTCCCTCTCAAAGGAAATGGTATCGATACCGGTCGCACTGTATCTACCATCATCGCCCATCTTGATGTGCACTCCAAGATCTTTCTCATCCAGATCAGAAAATAAATCTCGATCTCATGTCATGTGAAAAGACGCACCATTTTCCAAGAACCATATCGATCCCATCACACTTGATACCAAGCATGCGATCAGTGAAAACTCAAGCTCAAACTGCGAGGCTAAGGCCTCTCCCGCTGCAGATCGAGTAGCTTGCTTGTTTTTCTTCTTCTGTGGACAATTTGTGGCATAATGTCCGTGCTGGTGACAATGAAAGCACTTCACCTTGGACATGTCCTGCTTCTTGCCTTTCACACCGGAATGAGAAGCTTTCTTTTTCTTCTCCTTCTTTGCTTTGGTAGCCAAAGCGCAATTTTCTTCATCAGTTGCCTTTGATGAAGATCCATCCCTGGTATTCCGCCTGATCTCCTCTTGCACAAGATCCGACAAAAGTCTCTCCCATCCTGGCAATTTCTCCCGACCATTGACAGAGTCCTGAAAGGAATGCCAACTCTTCAGAAGACCAAGTAGAGCCAAGCTCACCAAGTCCTCATCATCGACAGTCACCCCCACACTTCCTAGCTCATCCCAGCATTGGGTGAACTTCGTGAGATACTTGGGAATACTGCCTCCTTTCTCAGCTTTGATGTTTCTGAGTTTATCCTTGAGTGCCAACTTCCTCTGGTCGCTCTTGCTTTGGAATAAATCTATCAACGCTTTCCACATCAAGTATGGAGAAGCCTTTCCATGAAGGCTCGACACAATGTGATCCTTCACGCCCTCCAATAGAATCCTTCGACACTTTGATGTCTTCTTTTGCCAAGCATCAACTTGAGTAGCATTGTTACAGGGAAAAGTGTCTACACAGAACTGCTTATCCCACTAAGGTGTGATAGCTACCTTAGAAACAAACAAAGTAAAGCTACTTTCATTTTTCCTTTATGAAGTATAGATGAGAGAAGAACAAAGAAGACCAACCTCTGCCTTGCGCTAATCTCCTAATTCGATTCCTCTCACTCTTGATAGTCTTTTGCTACTTGTTCCCTTGCACGCCCAGCTTCACAAAGTACCTGTAAGATCACAGTAGCATAGCACTATACAAGAACATGGATCTATAATCATAAACAATCTAGGATCAGATGCAAATTGACCATACAAATGCAACAAACATGAATGACACAAGAGTATGGAGGAAAACGTGAATAGCTTTTATTGATAAACAAGAAAGAGCCAAGGGGAGTTACAACCAGTTGTTCTAACCCAACATCATCCTCTCAGCAAGGAAGCCCCTCTTCACCTCATACAAAGCTTAAATAACCCAACAATATGATGTTGTCTCAAGAAACCAACAACAATTCCTTACAATATGCAAAATTCCAGTCCCCTGGACCTCTGGGATGAGGGATCCATATATAGATATTTTAAGGGAGTTGAGTCAACTTGTGATTTGATTAGTGTCTTCCCTCTGATAGTTCTTGCTTCCACTTGGAGATTGATGATCTCTTCTCATCCTTGGTTGAATTCAGAGAGGCAAGTGTCACAGGAGAAGTTTATGGAAGTTTCCATGCCTCACCACCTCGCGGAATGACACTGCCATTTGTCACTTCTCGCCCATCAAACCCCATAGAAGGGATTTTTGAAATGCAACGCACCCACATAGTGTGTTTAGGTGAGATGCAACGCACTTTGCCTATGGAGCAGCTGAAATGATCTTGTTTTGACTAGTTCTGAGCAGTTTTTCATGGAGAACTTCTGGGAGAAGCTGTAATCAGTTGACCTTGTTCCTTTAGGGGTTAGAACAACACTTTTAGGGACTTAGGAGCCCTTGGTTTATGGACATTTCATGCTTGGGGTTGTAGTGCCCAAAGATGTCTATAACAGTTTCCCTCTAAAGCATGAGGTCGTTAATCTTTTGATGTCGGGTGAAATTCTTTATTATGAGGATCCAAAGTTCTTTCAAGCTAGGAGGAGACCTATAATAAGATACAATACAATACATTATCTTCATAATATTTTCATGATCTAGCTGAGGCGGGCATTCCCATGCTCAGCTTTATAAATTCATTTTCATGTACATAGGATAGACAATCGTCTGAGTGTAGACTGATGATTCTAGTAGATCCATCATCCCTTTGATTGGATGATTATCTATGCAATAATGATGTACATTTGATTTCTTTATTTCCTTGAATATATATCGTAGCCCGGATGGATGAAACTAGATCCGGGGTCTTCAATCTCGTTCGATCTTCACTCGAAGTACAAGTCTATCCATGTGAGAGATGTTCTGGAGTCGAACATGGAAAGACATCGCCTGATTACCAGCGAATGATGTAAGCTGTTAACAGGCATGAGAGGAATCACCGATAATGATAATGACCCTCAAGGTACTGCAGTACAGTTCACGTGGTGTGAATAAAGGACTTGGCATCGAACACCACGCAAAATCTTTCAGTCGAAGGCCATTGATGTAAACCTGTCGCCGGAAGTGAGAAACTTGCCATTCAGGCATGCAAGCTTCAAAGTACTGAACGGGGTGTTCCTAGATCGACTTCTTGGATAATGAGGTGATGTCAACAAGAAGCGATCCCTCACAGGAGGGCCTTAATGAATCCCACATCAATGACACGGAACGGAGCAAATGATTTTAATGGAGGTGAAAATGATCTGATGACATACGGTTCAAGGTGGCGGTCATGAAAGAACGGAGTATGAATGTATTGTAGCGGGTGAGACACGGGTGAATTCTCTGAATGACTTCTCTTGAACACATCAGCGACACTGACATGATGGATTGGTAGCATTACCCCAAATGTGGATGGTGTGATGGGACCATGGTGATGTGACCGGTGAATGAAACAACCCAACCCGACTTCGATGTGGAGAGAAGGTGTCATGTTCAAGAGCGACTTGCTACCAACAAATTTTCTTCAAGTTTTCTTCCCAATTTTCCCCAGTCATTGCTGACCAATACCTCTTTATTTTTTTCAAGCTTGAGGAGGATAACATATGCTTGTTCTATAATTTTCCCTTCGGGCAAACCCATCGCTATGTTTTAACGAGCCTAGCGATAGTGAAACTCATTCTTGTCTGCTATGGACAAGTTTGTCGCTATTAAGTTTTAACGAGTTTAACGACAAAGATAACTCGGTCCTTTTCAATTTTAGAGAGTCTGAAAAGGAACGTAAAGGAAACTCCAAAATTCCTTGTTCGTCATCTAATCCCTTAAGTCCAAAAAAGTATAAAACAATACAGAAGGGATGAATTTTCGATACTTTTAATGAGTTGAACAAAACAAGCGCTCGATATTTTTGTGTAATAATCCCTCAGGTCCAAAAAGATTAAAATTTAGAGGAGGGATAGCACTTCCGGTCCCTTTAATGAGCTGGAGAGGCCAATGGCTCGGCAATCTTTTCATATTTTACGAGTCAGTTGAAAAGAGCTTAAAGGAGACTCGTCTTTTGAGGAACGAGTGATAAAATTGGGTAGCCGCTGATTCCAGGTAAGGTTTGGAATGTTCCAATCACGACAGTGTTACAAGGATGGCTAGTGAGATCAATCTTCGCAGCTGTTCCTCAAAAGGGGTAAACAAACTAAATGGAGGTGAATCATTGGCCAATACAGAGTGGAGGTGATGATGAGAACATGACCAAGGCTTTTAAAGGCTAAAGTACTACATTCACAATGGTTATTTACGGGGAAATAGTTCATTTTTTAATGAGCTTAAACGCGGGGGGAAATGTTTACTCATGGCTTATGTTTATTTTTAACGAGCTTGAACTATGCGCTAAAACTGCTCAATGCGGGTTTATTTTTTAACGAGCTTGAACCTTGCGGTAACACTGCTCGATTAATCCAGTCGTATAATAGGAATGTCCCATTTAAAATGGAAATTTTTAGAGTTTTGCCCCACCTCCTTTCTTTATGCAAGTTAGGAAACGACCAATCCAAAAAACAGATAAATGATCGCTCTTTACTTACACGCCAAAAGGTTTGCATGCCCCCAGGTATAAAATAAAGTTTCAAGGCCACCTTTTGTTCAAACCGACAAAACATTTGTTTTATCAGGAAAGGTATACCTCTTTCAGGTTACCCAAAGATTGTTCTATTCACAGCGCAAACAAAACACTTCTTTGGCAATGTCTACCGAAATAGACAAAGGTGAATGGAGGAGGCTACTCCACTCGCGTAACTTTGACAAGAGAATCTTGTTCCAGAATAACTCCCTCTTCTAATCACAGACGGGAGTACGGACCAGTTATATATCTCTCACAGAAACCTACCCTATACCCAAAGTTTTCCTGCCGAAGCAGACCAGAGTGCATGCCCCCTGGGTTTCAGTCATGTCCCCCAAATCACTCATGCTCATCAGGTGGGCAGAATGGGGATTGATGAGACATTTCTTGTGTGAAAAGACCATTTAGGGATGGTATATGACTATTTGCTATGCGTGATCCAGGAAATGAAAGCTGGTCCACGAGCTTGACCACTCTTCCTTCGTGCGGAAAACACATTACTCTAAAGAGTGAGGCGACAATGGCTCCCATGCAATAAATATAGTCTCGTCCAAGGAGTAGGTTGTAATCCAGGGGTCCTTGAACTACCATTACGTTCATGTGAACGGTTTTCCCTCTCAATGTTATGGGCACATTGAGAAGGATCCCTAATGGTCGATTGGTTCCTTTGTCAAAACCTATTAGATTTCTCATCCCAGGAAAAAGCGATGGTGAACCAAGCGCTTTCCAAACAGTTGAGGAAAGGATACTCACAGAAGCCCCTTCATCTATGATGGTACCGACCATAACCATTCTATATACTTGAGCAATAATTTGGAATGGTACACTAGCCGGTAAACGGGGTCTGCCTAGTTGATTCCAGTCGAAGGAAACAACTAGGTTGCTTGGAGGTGGGACCAAATAGATGGCCGGTTATGAATCTGACGAACTTCCTTCCTATGGTAAAGGAATGGGTAAATTTCCCCCATGTTCATCGGAGTCTATGTTTACGAAAAGAATTTGGACAGTGTCATCCTTATTCTCTTCTGTGACTGTATCATCTGAAGATGGAACCTCTGAAGGCAAGACCGGGTCAATTTACGCCTCGACCTTTTGAATTTCATCTCGTATGGGTTCAAATGGTTTGTCTTCAATGATAGATGCTACGGCCGACCACCTGGGCGGGTCAGCCGACTTTTCAACTAGTGGCGGACTCGGCAAGAGTTTTTTATATCCAGGAGGAAGTCGTAATGGTGAAACCGAACGATCTTCCAAAACTCTTTTAGCCTCATCTAAGAAGGGACAATGGTGGATGGCATGGTCGCCTTCGCACAATTTACAAGGAAATCTATATTTTCCTTTTTGTCCTGGGGCTTCACTTTCACTAGTTGACGGTGTGTTTTCAACATGATCATCAGAGGTTGACGACACCAGGTTGTGCAAATGAGGAGACCAGTCCCTTATGATCCGAGGGATGCAAGGACAATCTCTATGATAGTGGTCTCCTTTGCAAATGACACATGGCGATTTAGGCCTGGTCAGTGCAGTGTGTGGATTTTCGCTAGACGATGCTTGGTTGCCCCCCTTCGCTTTGAGCTCCTTCTTCTTCTTCTCTTTCTTCTTGTTTTCCTTCTTCTTCTCAGGTACTTGATTTTTGGCTTTACCAACCCCATCAAGCGAAGAAGAAGGAGGAGAGGAAGAATTGAAGGAAGTAGAAGGTTGGTGGGTAACTCTGGATTCGTCTAGTTGCTGACTCGACTGTTCAGGAATTACGGTGTTCTGAACGACAGAGGTTGAGAAGAGCCATAGAGGCAAGCCAATTGTCAATCCTAGAAGTGACAATGTGGCCATATGGGGTGCACCAACATCTCCCCAAGAGGAGAAAGGACTAGGATTTCCTCCAAGGGGAATTCCTTGGTTGGTGGGTTCCATTTTCTCAACCTAAGATCAACGTAGGAAAGGGTGATAATTATTCCGTTTAAAATAAATTTTATACGCTTTGACACAACTTGTTTTTTCAATTTTTAAGAGTCGAGAAAAAACAAAATATGACTCTAGTCGCCTTTGATTTTTAATGAGCCTGAAGTGACAAGTGCTTAGATGGACCTTTTCCGTTAAGGAGTCTGAAAAGGAACGAAAGGGACTGCTCTGGAAATCTAGGTAGAGGGATTACCAAACCAATCGCAAAACTGCAGAATACTTTTTACGGTATGGTAGTCAATCTTCCCGAATGTTGTGTTCAGTGCATTGCGATCGATAGGGCGGCAGACACGGCTTCTTATGGATAAAGGATTAAGCTTATTGTGGTCTCCCAAAATATACACGATGGTACGTGGGAGCACAAGTCCGTACTGGAACTTTTCGTGTCAAAGTGGAGGAATCACCCAACCATCAGTGAGAACAATAGTTACCAGTTTTTACGACGCCGGGATACATGTCTAGCCTAGACTTCTAAATGTTGTGCATTAGGTTCCAAAGCGTTGTTAGATTCATTGAATTTATTTTATAGTTGATCTTGTTTATGAAGTTTTCCTTTCAGGTTCACCGCGAGATGTAGATGTGTAATTCCTAAAATGCAATCTAAGATGATAAACAGTCTTTTATCTTCTTTGTGCAATGAAAATCCTAGCTACTAAGGAAAGAGAGACAGTATTCATTCACAAAGAGCAAAGAGCACACTCTAAATGCACTTTCCTAAATCAAACCAATAAAACAGTCTAAATGCAAATGCACATGCATGTAGTTTTTTCGGCTTTCTTAGTATGTGAATGGAGAAAAGAAAGCTAATGCACAAATCTGAATTACTTTTCAAGCGACAATTATCAACAAGTTTCTTTTTGAAATAAAAAATGGAGGCAATCACAACATTTTACGATTTAGAAATGAATACTTGCTTTCGACACTAGAGAAATTACAAATTCAGACCAAATATAATAGTAATAGGATAATCGACTATCTACAGCAAGCCAACTCTTTCCTATGGCTGAAAACGACACTTGCAACACTTTCAAATCAAAGGACGACAGTATGATTACGTTACTTTTGCAAAGGAGAACTGAAAATGACTCAACAAATACACAAAAACATTTACAGTTCTTTCGTACAAAGGAGGCGGAATAACAGCAAGGAAAAGGGGTTTCAAACAGAGATATACTGATCACAGGCAGCAAAATTCATGAATAGAACTAGAAAGAGTGAATCACAGGAACCAAAACTAGACAATGCCTAGTGTGATCAGCGCACCTGTAACACAGGGAATTTGAAATGCAGCGCACCTACTACACTCGGGAAGTGCGCTGAATTTCAGATTCGCAGTACAGTACCTGCGCTGGGCTAGAGACGAGACTTGGCTTGGGTTCCGGGTCACAGTTTGCAGTTCAGTTCATGGGTTTTGGCCGAGCAAATGGTAATCAGTAATGCAACAATCAGGGGTAGATCTAAAGAGGATCTAAGAGCTATCACAAGGGAAATCAGAGAGTTTGTAAATTAGTTGTTTAATTTATAAACAAATCCCGTAGATTCACTGAAGCGACATTTATCTACCTTGCATTTGCATAGCAAATTCAGTTTGAAAGCTACCTGGCTCGACTTCAAACTCCGTCTGTAAGTTTATAAAATAGACAACAAGGAAGATAAACAAACAAACTAATTCGTCCCCAGCAGAGTCGCCATTTTGTTACAGGGAAAAGTGTCTACACAGAACTGCTTATCCCACTAAGGTGTGATAGCTACCTTAGAAACAAACAAAGTAAAGCTGCTTTCGTTTTTCCTTTATGAAGTATAGATGAGAGAATAACAAAGAAGACCAACCTCTGTCTCGTGCTAATCTCCTAGTTCGATTCCTCTCTCTCTTGATAGTCTTTCGCTACTTGTTCCCTTGCACGCCCAGCTTCACAAAGTACCTGTAAGATCCCAGTGGCATAGCACTATACAAGAACATGGATCTATAATCATAAACAATCTAGGATCAAATGTAAATTGACCATACAAATGCAGCAAACATGAATGACACAAGAGTATGGAGGAAAACTTGAATAGCTTTTATTGATAAACAAGAAAGAGCCAAGGGGAGTTACAACCAGTTGTTCTGACCTAGCATCATCCTCTTAGCAAGGAAGCCCCTATTCACCTCATACAAAGCTTATATCACCCAACAATCTGATGTTGTCTCAAGAAACCAACAACAATTCCTTACAATATGCAAAATTCCAGCCCCCTGGATCTCTGGGATGAGGGATCCATATATAGATATCTGTAAGGGAGATGAGTCAACTTGTGATTTGATTAGTGTCTTCCCTCTGTTAGTTCTTGCTTCCAATTGGAGATTGATGATCTCTTACTCATCCTTGGTCGAATTCAGAGAGGCAAGTGTCACAGGAGAAGTTTCTGGAGGTTTCCATGCCTCTCCACCTCGCGGAATGACACTGCCATTTGTCACTTCTCACCCATCGCACCCCATAGAAGGGATTTTTGAAATGCAACGCACCCACGCAGTGTGTTTAGGTGAGATGCAATGCACTTTGCCTATGGAGCAGCTGAAATGATCCTGTTTTGACCAGTTCTGAGTAGTTTTTCATGGAGAACTTCTGGGAGAAGCTGTAATCAGTTGACCTTGTTCCTTTAGGGGTTAGAACAACACTTTTAGGGACTTAGGAGCCCTTGGTTTATGGAAATTTCATGCTTGGGGTTGTAGTGCCCAAAAATGTCTATAACAAGCATCAGTAGGCTTTGGGACTTCAGCATCTATGAAATCCTTCAGCCCATTATCATCTAACACTGCGTCCATCATGTCTTTCCATGCAATATAATTTGAGCTGCCCTCAAGGGCATACTCCAATCACAATCCGTTGAAAGACATTTCAACTTTGACACCAAGAAAACACTGTTGCAAAATTCGAATTCCACCAGCTCAAAACTCAACTGCTTCCGATCTAGAATTCGTGAGAACAATCTATTTCTCGTACAGAGATCGAGTGTAAGGGAATTCACCTGATGTTTCACCTTCCAAAATAAGGATGAATCGAGAGGCTACCTGGCCCGATTACAGACTCTGCTTGAAGAAATAAAAATGTAGTCACTTCCTGAATAATAGATCTAATGATCAATACAGATCTGATCTCCGTAGCTCTGATACCATGTAGAAATTTTAGAATAGTATGACACTTATTCACATATATTAACCTGATTATACATTATTGCGGAATACATGCATAATACATAACCTCCTCTACGTTGATCATCAATTTGCAGAAGCAGAAACATTCACATGTGCACAGAAAACATCAATAACATCAACATGGTATATATCCCGGGGAAAGCATACAGCTGAAAACCCCCTGCTATTTGTATATTATATTGATTGAGAACATGTAACATTACATAGTACAATACTCCTCGCAAGTATCCCAGCACTATCATAACCTGTTACACACAAAACTAGCTCTGATCCGAACAAGTCACAGTTCAAATCTCCTTGCTGCTTTTCCTGCCTCTATTGCACAATTACCCAAGAAATCACGTGAGCACAAGCTATCTCACTGGGCATATTGACTGCGCAATCCTCATTGGCATTACTGAATCCATGCATGTGCAAATCTCATGCACAACTGACAGCTGTCTCACCCTTTCACTTACCTCTACCACTTGTCTTCACTGAACTGTACATGCACTGAGTTAACTGATGTATTCTTCAATTGCTTTCTGAGTTAATAATTAGTGAATTAATTAATAACTAATTCATAGAACTCATCTCTAGTCTATTTGTGAGTTAGACTAAATACAACCTGTTCAACTAAGTCAAACTGCACACAACTCCATCAACTCCACTGTCAACTCCATTAAACTCAATTACTTGAGTTCCAACTGAAGTCCTGCATGCAATAGCTGAAGTCACAAATAATGAAACTTGTATTTCCTTCTGTCAGCTGCATGTTCCACATCTGTAGCTCATCCTAAAGTGCTCCAAGAGAATAAGATAATATTTATAGTCCAAATATTATTAAGGGCTAATAATATTCGACTGTTCTATATTTAGACTGACAGTGACTCCGTTGTTGTCTAAAAATAGAAGTCCATCTATTTTTCCCAACATGACCAATCATCCATAAATATCAACCAACAACTCATAGACCATGATCCATATGTCTAAAAATAGACATAGTCTAAAAATAGAATTTGCGCCAAAAATAGCCTGCGGGCCCACTTAGTGAAGGCGACTCCTTTCCACTAAGCTCCATCACCTTGTTGCAATCTCAACAAGCAGGTCGTGGCTCGTGATGTGAGGGGATGTGGTTATGGTAGGAGAGGCTCGACACCTAGGAAAGACAAGGAGATGAGCACATCAGAATTGTGCAGGGGCAAGAAGTCGATAGAACACCTTATCACTGAAGCAAAGAAGGCTTACCATGAGGGGACGGATGCAGGAATCTAGAAACTGTTAGAAGAGTGGGAGGAGGAAAAAAGAAGGCAGTGAGACAAAGGAAGAAATGGATAATTGGAGGACCTTAGTCCCGGATCTGGGTAACACCTAAGGAAGAATTACGAAGCTTAAGCAAACTATGTACCTTTATTGGTTAATGAAGAGTTTATTAGGCAAGGCAATGGAATAGATTTATGTGGGAATGACAGTGACACTCCAGGGTATGCCAAGTTGTAAGCAAGATTTGCAGAAAATCCTCTTTCGGCTGCATAAACAAGACATCAGGTTGGATAGAATTGACTGCCACATCCCTTGCATACTGGAACTAAATGACATGCATGGGGCATCTGCCAAGGATCTAAAACCTGTTGAATGTGCCTTAGAGGAGAAAAAGGATTAGATGCTTACCTATGCATATTTTTGTTTTATGCGGATAGCTTTTAATTTTTGTGATGCAAATATCAGTTTAGATAGTTATGTAGTGTATGGACATGAAAGAGAGACATATCTAGCTTGGCTAGAGAGTTTAAGACTTTACTATTTTTGGATGGATTACAATGCGGAAAGGTGGCTAATAGACTTGGTTTCCCTTGGGGGCAAGTTGAGGCCACCTGGTCAATCTTTATGGTGTAAACTTGCTTTTGTTTAATAGAAAATAGAATGGCTCTGCCAAACTTAACAAAATATATATATATATATATATATATATATATATATATATATGATGAAATGAACTCATTATTTTATTACTTTTTCCTTTGCCATAATATATTATATTGTTAATTAAATATATAAATAATTTATATTTATAAATACAATTAATGAAAAATATATATGTGTAATAATTTAAAGATAAAAAACAATATTAACATAAAAATTGTTTGATTTTTGAATAATTAATTGATACCTAAAAATATACAGTACATTTAAATTTTTAATATATTTTATTTATTTAAAATAAATAATATAATTTTCAAATAAATTAATATTTTTATGATAATATATATTAAATTTTTTAATATATAAAATACTCATATCATAAACACGTTATTACATAATATTACCGTAGATTCCTTAACTCTTTGAAGATAATTCATATATATCTCACACACTAATTTTGAAACATTAAATCATATTAACACATAAAACACATCTGTGTAATAAACATAACATTTACCTAGTGTATAATAGATTGCATAATATTACCATTCCTTGACTCTTTGAAGATCATTCATATATGTCTTACATACTAATTTTGAAACATTAAATCATATTATCACAAAAAAACACACTTGTGTAATAAACATCACTTTATTTATTCTAGTACATTGTTGAAACCTCTATGCTAATAATGTGAGAGATAATAGTAAAAAAAATTAATTTTTTTTATTGAAAAGTATTTTCCTATATAAGTTCATGTTTTTTTAAACATTTTCTCATATATAGTAAATAATAAATTATATATTTAATATATATTAACTATTAATTATGAGAAAAAATTTCAGCGTTAATCACATGATTTTATATTTGTCCATGCGTTTTGAACCAACTAGTGTAGTTTATCATCAGGACAAGTTGAAGAATCAGATCTAGGCTGCAAGTTAAATAGTTAGAGTAAAACCTTTTAATTTTTAATTAAGGTGTTCTCCTTTCCCTTGGTCCTATCCTGCTAGCCGTTTCCTAGTCAAGATTAGCCGTTAGTGGGTCAGCTTGGTCAATTATAGTTGTTGAAGGTCCTGCTCTAACTATTTAACTTGGAGCCTAGATTTGATTCTTCAACTTGTTCTGATGATGAACCACACTGGTTGGTTCAAAACGCGTCGACAAATGTAAGATCATGTGATTTACACCGAAGAAATTTCTCATAAACTTGATATGGATCACAAAAGCCTCAACTCAACAACTATTAATTACTTTAAAATAAATTATTTTAAAATATTATAATTATTATTTATTATTAAATTACAATTAAAAATTTCGTTTTATTATTAATATTTTTTAATAAATTTAATTAATAATTTATTTTTTATTTTTTTCAAAAATTTATAAAATAATTGTCATTACATATAAATAGAAAGCACGGAAAACAAAAAAAAATAGAAACAAATATTAAATTTAAAATAAAAATGATAATTTAAATAAATATAATATCATTATCCAGATAATGGGAGAAAATAATTAATTTATCAATAGTAATATCCACCAACTAAATTAACAATTTATTAATATAGTTAATATATAATTCTAGTATTAATATTTTGTGTGATACTATAATACTTTTGGAGTCCAAAGTTAAGTCTATTTTAGAAAATAAAGAAAAATAATTAATTTAAATAAATATGATATCATCACTCAAATTACTAATAATGAAAGAAAATAATTAATTTATTAATGATAATATTATTCAACACTTTTGGAGACCAAAGTTATGTCCAAGCACAAAATTAAGTCCATCTTAGAAAATAAGGAAGATGGAAAGTAATCTTAGCCTAGAATGAAATAATGGCTATTTTGTAATAGGGATTCCAAATATATAGGGCTCTTTTGTAATTATATAGGGTTTAATTTTATCTCGAAGATAGTTATGCTCCTTATACTTTTCATTTTAATTAAAAAACTATTATAGAACTAATTTAAAATAATAAAATACATATATTTTGAACTAGGCTAAGCTTAGGCAAAGGCTAGCCCAAATGTTGGATGAAAAAGAAATATGCCTACTAGTGAAATATCTAACTAGGCTAAGGCTAGGGGTAACCCAAATGTTGGATGGAAAAGCAATCTACCCAGTGGTGAATTCCCCCAAAAATCGCTCCAATCATCAACCTCTCCCATTGACCTAGTAGTGAATTCCCCTAAAAGTGGCTCCAATCATCAACCTCTCCCATTGAGATTTGAATGGATGGGTACTAAACCACACACAAATTAATTTATTTTAGGTTTTTTAGGCATGTGGTATTAATAGGCTATGGTATTGACCCATGGTATTATAACAAACCCTACCTAAAGGTTAAGAATTTCCATGGTAAAGTGGGAAGGAGGACTTAACATCTTTGGGTTTTAGGCAAGAAAGATTTAACACATTAGACATTTTCTGACCCTGAGAAGAAGGACTTAATGTCCTCTAATTATCGAAAATACCTCTATGAGGGCATTACCTGTTACATGCCTAGGCATATCTTCTCATATTGAGGCTTCAAATTCTAATGGTTGTGGTCCTCTTTGGATGAGAGTCTTCCATAGTATACTAATAGTGATATACAATATTTGTTCTCATAACTTCATGGTATTCCATCTCCAAAACAAGCTTTATGTTGATTTCAACCGCTCATTTTTATTTATAACTGTAAATGCTCCTATCTATCAACGCTACCTAGGTATCTACAACTAGTTACGATCTTTTTTCAATAACTAAGAACCACAACACTGTAAAAAAAAATCATAACCTCTACAAATATTTATCATAGCAAAACTCTTTCAAAAATGCATTAAAAGATTAAAAATGCCCAAGAGAAATCTTGAATTTAATGTAGTTTCATTTCGAATGATGAAAATCTTACCTAAGTGGGAAATAGATACTAGATATGCAAACTAAATCTATTAAAAATAGAAAGTATATACAAACTATCCTAAGTCAAGCTCCGGTGAAATCCAATGCCAAACAAAAAAATGGACATCAAATGACATAGGGACATTTATTTAAAAATAATAGCATAGAGCATATCCCCTCCACCCATGACGTTTGACGAAATTGTAGCTTTTGTTTGTTTCTCTCACACCGTCAACGTGTGACATGATCCTACATCTATGGTCCTCTGGGAAACGTGCTCCTAGATCTCGAACAAAACACCGCCAGTATCAGCGGCTACGACTACAAGACGTCAAGTCCCGGCTCACCCAGTGCCTACGGGGAAGCAATCTGCCTTCAGTCACTCTCTCAGTCTGATTGCACCACATGCCTTCTTACGCTCGGCGACAGCATCCTCAACATTTGCGGCAACGCTATCGGTGCTCAAGTTGACCTCAGTGACTGTTACATGCGCTACGAGCAGTACAGCTTCTAGTATCAACTACCCTACGGCACTGCGCAATACCCATCCATCTAATATCTCTATTTAAATAAAACCCAAAGGATTCTCTGAGCTGAGCTAGCGACTCTCATCCCTACACTTATATTGCTATTCTCATCCCTACACTTATATTGCTATTGCTATTTTGTTTCAGGATGTTGATTATAGATTTTAGAAATATTTCAAAATCTAGAACTGAAAATTTATGATGTAAATAAAAATACTTTGTACGCTGACAAAGTGTTTATCTCTTCTTTATAAATAAATAAACTATTGCTTTTGTTTTTAAACTATCAGAATCACTATCCTAAAACTTGCAATGACTGATATTGAGTTATTCATTTTGTTTCACGTACAATAATTTTCATTAATTTATTTTAATTTGTTATCTCTCCAATATGATTATTATTAGTTTTTTTAATATATATAACTGTTATATTTGTTTTAGATAGTGTTTATATTTCATATTTGTGATTTTTTATTATTTAAAATGAATAATAAATTTCATTTTAATATGTATCATACCTTTGTTTGAAATCTGGTTAACTTTAACTCTGATTATATACATAATTATCCTATCTCCAAAATGGGATATTCTAAATAATAACTTTGTTGAACATCTATAATAGTTAGGCATCTTTTTCTTATATTCGAAACTCTAATGAACTATCTTTTTTCTTTAAAAAAATTATATATTTAAAAAGTATAAGTAGTATTTAGATATTTTAAAATTTGACCTTAAAAAATAATATAGAAGTATAAATTGTATTCAATATTTTAAAATAAGTCATAAAAAATAAAATAAAAAATATTAGGAGTACTATAATCGTTGAAGTTTATATTTTAAAAAGTTTTTAATAATATCTTATTATTATAGATAATATTCAAAATTTCATTATAAACTAACGGTACTTTACTACGTAGAAAATGAAGTTTGTAATTAAACTATTTCTAAAACTAAAACATATACATCAAAAAAAAATTGGAATATTTATTTTTGTTGTCCATATTCAAAGCTCTTAAATTTGACTTCCTATTGTTATTATTTTTTTGAATGAAGGATAAAAATAACCTCTCAAACTATGAGACTATTTTTATTACCCCATTATCTTATCAAATATATTTATTTTAAAATAGAAGATTTGATAGTCCTGGTAACTATGAGACTATTTTTATTACCCATTATCTTATCAAGTATATTTATTTTAAAATAGAAGATTTGATAGTCATGGTAAAAGGGCTAACTACCAAGGTAATGTCACAAGCTATCATTTAACTATGCACTATTTATGTACAGTTTGGATCATCACAAACTAATGTTGTAATAGTAAAATCAATATCATGTCTTGCTTCATTAACTTTAGGAAATATTTTGATCGAGTACTTAGAAATTATCTTTTGAATAGATTAGTACACTTAAATATTCATTTGCATTAAAATATATTGCAATAAGTTTACACAAGAATTTTATTATGGTAAAGCTAGGTCACATAAATGAAGTAATATTGCTAAATCAAGAATAAACTCTTACAATTTCCATATGGAAATGGTTCACTATACAATTCCTAAAATGTAGTGGGATGGAAAGAAATATTTTTATAATACTAAGAAATTAGAGTGTGAAATTAACTTTCTCCTAGAATATCTTCCATACAACCATATTAAATATTAATTTCAAGTTATTTGTCACAACAATGTCCTTGTTAACTTATTGATTGAGAGTATGTAGTCTTAATGAAAACAAAGTTAAAGAAAGAAGATCAATTAATTATTTACCATTTTTATTAATGTATAATATATAAAATATGGTCCCAATGGAGAGTAACAATCATAATCATTAAAAGTATGTATGATTCATGTGGATATTAGTGGCCACCCGCCTATTCCATTTCGACCTCTTGTCAATTTCATTAGTTTCCTTGATTATAACATAATTTACTATTTTTAGTAGTATTTTTGGTCCTAAATATTTAGCAATATCCCCCCCCCCCCCTAAACAACATTTTTTAGGTCTATAATAATCTATTTCATACCCCAAATCTTGTAGTATTAAAATAGACCTTTCTAATGATGTATCATGCACACCAAATGAAGATAATATGACCAAGTTATGACCTCAGGAAGTTGTCTTGCCAACTAACCCCAATAGGGCCCACAAACTCTTAGTGTTTCATCTCCTAGGGTTAGGGTTTTTTTTGTTTAGGGTTTCCCTTTGTTGTTCAATAATAAAAAAAGTCCCTTGATCCTAATTGTAACATAGTTGAAAGCCATGTAGCCACCGCATCTTTTCTCATAGATAAGCTACCATTACCTAAGCTAGTTTATTTCCATTTTCTATGTAAGCATCTTTCAGTTCTTTCATATTAATGAAATCAAGATTTATTTCTACTGCATATTTATGTTTATGTTTATATATGTATTATATTTCATTCCTACATAAGTCTAGATTAGTCGTATCAGAGTGATCTTCTCTTTCTCTGATTTTCTTTGTATGTCCCCGATGAGGTTAGGGTATAAGGAGTTAGGAATCTAATTGGTTGAACCTCTCCAAGATCCCTCGCAAACCCTGATGACCTCCCATTGCGGAAGAAAAGAAAGACAAGGGAGTGGGAGATCGTTTCAAAATATTTCTTGAAGAAACCCTCGAGCGACAAAGGATTGCAATCATGGGTAACTTTTCCCACATCCTTTAGCGGATGCCCACATGAACACATCTTCATCCGACATCTACTTTGGAGGTGTCACTCTCTTCAAGGTACAAGTAAACATTAACATTTCCAAGTTTGAAGGCCAAATAGATGCAGAAGTTATAGATAGATGCTTCAATATGTTGGAAGAATATTTTTCGGTTCATGATTTTTCCAATAGGGAAAATATTAATTTTACACTCCTCAAAGTTCCCCCCCACATCACGGACTAATGGGAAACCTACTATGAATAGAGGGATGAGAGAGAACCTCCAATGGTTTTAGGTGCGCACACTTTGAATTATTTTTGAGAGGCCATCAAGGAACAAAATTATCATGTGGGGAGCTATGAGGACAAATGCATACAATGAACTATGATGTGGTAATAAAGTGATGAAGATGTGCATTAGCTAACAAAAATTTTCCATACCCTGTGCATAGAGTTTGGTATCGAATATTTTGAGAAACATGAGGTGCTTAATTACCACAATTGTTTACACAAATAAATTTAGGAGGAAATGGAGTTCCTCGACATATGCTACCAATATTGAGCATAAATTCAAACAAAAGAATTGAAACTTTCAATTTTCGAACCCAAAATAGAGAAAAGGTGACCCAAAGCTATAGAGCAAAGGGCAGAGTCATTCCATGACCCTCGAGGACCACTCCTCAAAGCCGCAAGCCAATAATAATGGGAAGGAGAAGAAAGACACTAGAAAGTAGTGTGAGGTCCATAAAACTCTCACTCATAACATGAATGAATGTTGCACGAAGCAGGTGTTGCTGTTCAAGATAAAAAAACTCAAAGACGGATGCATTCTCAGGTTTTGAACTAGAACTCGACAATGAAATTGACAAGGGAAAGCAGATCATTGACGTTGAACCCACTTCAATGGTAGCCACCACCAAGATCCAAAAGGCAAAACCTAAAGATCGAAAGGAGGGCGAGCACCAGTGCAGTTTCTTCTTGACAACGGGAGCCAGAAGAACCTTATGTTCACCAAGATCATTAATACACTACCAACTTACTCCACCAAGGGTGTTATCTCTATGTCAGCTAGTAGTGTTGTCTACCTTATAGCATGAAGCCCTTTGCAAATGAGGTATTTTTTTTTGTTTCCCCTTTGGAAGTTTTTGATGTTTTATTAGGTCATACATGCCTATGGAAGCGTTATGTTGTGTCTGAATCTAGACCCCATTCTATTATTATTACTTCGTGTCTAAAATTGTACATGATACGAGAGGTAGTGCCACTTGTTGCCTTATCTTTAATCTTTGCTAAATAACGCAGTAAGATCATTTCCGAGACTAAGAAAATTTTCCTCCTTATGATTTTCCCTTAGAGCAAGACAAAGATTATAGCCACATCTATAGCCTCCATACAGGGCTCCTCTGCATGGAAGAAATAAATGGAAAAGGTCATGGAGGAGTATGGGGAATCTTCACCTCAACTATAGGGGTACCCTTACACTGTCAAGTCAAGTAAACCATCGATTTGATCCCAGGCATGTTGCTACCCATTTGACGAATCTAATGATGCTATGTTATGGAGAATGATGAAATCAAGAGGGAGATTCAGGAGCTATTGCATAAAGGGCACATTAGGCCAAGATGATCACCCTCTGGGAGCTCAATCATGTTGGTACAAAAGAAGGATGGAACCTGGAGGCTCTATATTTACAATCGGCCATTGAATAAGATCACTATCTAGAATAGGTATCCAATCCCATGGATTGATGGCCTTCTCGACCAACTCAAGAGGAAAAATATTTCAACTAGATTGACTTGAATTTCTATTATCACGTGGTACCAATCGAACACTTTGATGTGTGGGAGACTTCTTTCAAATCCATTAAGGGCCTTTTTGAATGGTCGGTCATGCCTTTTGTATTGATGAATGCACCCAAAACCTTCATGCAGCTGATGGATGAAAACTTTTGACCCTTTACCAAATCATTCATGGTAGTATATATGAATGACATTCTGATCTTTAGCCAAAATTGGGAAGAGAACATACACCATATTCGACAAGTCCTACAAACCTAGTTACAAAAACACAAATTGTGTCCCAATTTTGAGAAATTCACTTTTGGTATGATCCAGGTTCAATATTTGGGGTACATCATTGATGAAAAGGTGTGCATGTGGATTTAGCCTAGATACAAGTTATTTGGGATTGGTCAACCCCAACCACTTTTACATAGATTCGTAGGATTCTAGGTCTCTCCAATTTCTATCGTAGGTTCCTATTGGAATTATCTCATATAACTTAGCCTTTGAGTCAAGTCGTCGTGGGAAGAGAAAAAGTAAATTTCTTTTCGTTTGAATCCCAATAAAAGGTGATTTCCAAGTTGAAGCATTGCCTCTTCTCTACACCATTTCTCACATTACAATACCTACAACAACCATTTGAAATTGAGATAGATGCCTTAGACTATGTTTTTGGTGCAATTCTTACCCATTAGGGGCATCTAGTGGCATATCAAAGTGAGAAACATCTATATATAGTCCGAAATTAACCCACCTATGAAAATGAGATGTATTCAATCATATGGTTTTTTCAAAAATGGAGACATTACATTATGGAGAAGGAAATGGTCATCCCCATAGACAACTGACCCTGAAGTTTATACAATCACAAGGAAATTTTCAGAACGAGAAAGGAAACACCAATAATATTGTAGACTACCTCATTCGACCGCTAATTATGGTGTTGAGCACTGTGCATGACTCTTGTAGACATGAGACTTTGGGATGGCTGCATATTTACAAGAGTGATCTAGAATTTAGCACCACATACGAGATGCTCCTGGAAGGTAAGAAAGTCCCAAACTATCACCTCGAGCACACACTATTATGCCACTTGGGACACCTCTATGTTCCTTCAAGCAAGCGTGCCAAGATGATTTGGGAGACACACTAAAGTTGGTTCGTTGGACATTTTTAGGTAGAAAAGATGGCGAAAATGTTTTAGAAGTATTTTTATTGGCCAAACCTTTGATAATATGTTGGAAATTACATCAGATCCTGCACTTCCTGGGCCATTTCCGAACCTACAATCAAGAAGTAAGGCCTGCATACTCTTATTCCTACTCCTAGATGGCCCTGGGAATCCATATCCATGGATTACATGTCTATCCTTCCTTCTACCAAGCATGGCAATGATTGTATTTTCATGGTCATTGATAAGTTCTCTAAGATGACCATTTTGGCAGCCTACAAGAAGAGAATAAAAAAAAAGTCCACAGAAAAACTCTTCTTTGAATGAGTATGTATACACTTTTGGATCCCATACTCCATTATTTCATATCGGGACAAAAATTTCCTAAGTACATTCTGGGAAATCCTCTAGTCGTTGCCAGATATCGGGCTCACTAAGTCCATGACTTTCCACCCCTCAACTAATGGCCAGATAAAGGTCATCAATAGAATGATTGTGCACACTTTATGCATGTACAACTTGAAGCATCCATGCACATGATATGAAAGCCTCTTCTATGAACAACACAACTACACCAGAGCTTGCCACATCTCAACATGCCATAACCTCTTTTAGGTGGGATTGGGATTCCAACCACTATGTCCCATTGATGCTTTCATACCACTTGTAGCTACCCAAGAAGATTTGGCTCATGTCCAATATGAAGCAGACATAGCTAATAGATTCATTGAGTACATTGAAAACATCTTCCATCGGGCCAATGAAATATAGGACAAAGAAAATGCTAAGTACAAACAACATCATGGTCAACACTGGGTGCCACACAAAATCCAGGTGGGAAACAATGTTTGGATATATTTGTAGAAGGAGCACCTCGTTGGGGCCCACCACTAGCTTCACCTGCTCTGATATGGGCCTTACATCATCACTAAGGATTTAGGTGTCAGTTATTTTGAGTTCAACATTCCACTATTCCTTGCCTTGCACCCAGTATTTAATGTGGACCGACTGTGGCCATACTTTCCCCCAGTGCTAGACACATCTGACCTTGCTGAGTAGATGACACCAATAGAGCTCAACCCAAAATGTATCGAGTAGGCCACAACTAATAGAATCATGGACACATAGATCAAGAACTCTCACTAGTAGAGGATATATCTATATCGAGTTGTCAAGGTAGGCCAACTCCTTAACCAAGGCAATTGGCTCATGAGGGACCATGTTCGACATAAATTTCCTCACCTCATGGAGGCTCCGAATGAAATGGGTACCATTGCATCCTAAGGCGGGAGGAATGGTCCACGTGGATATTAGTGGCCACCCACCTATTCCACCTGGACCTATAGTTGCTTTCATAATTTTCCTTGATTGTAGCACTATTTACTATTTTTGACATAGTTTCGAGTCCTGAAATTTCAAAGCTATTTTAACCCCCTAAATGACATTTTTTTTGGTCCTCAATAAGATCATAGTTGTAGGCAAGGGCATGCAATAAATCTTTTAATACTCGAAGACACCTTTCTAACTCGGCATCGTATGCACCAAACATAGATCATATGACCAAATTACTATCCAGGAAAGTTGGTTGTCGAAAAAACCCCAATGGGGCCCATAAACTCTTGCGGTTCCATTTCCTAGGGTTAGGATTTTGGTTGTTCAAGGTTTCCATTTATTTTTGAATAATAAAAAGGTCCTTGAGCCTCATTGTAAAAAATTTCAAAGGCATGTATCCTCCACATCTCTTCTCGGAGATAAGCTACCATTGTCCGAGCTAGTTTATTTCCATTATGTATGTAAGTATATTTCAATTCTTTAATATTAATGAAACGAATATTTATTTTTGTCGCATCTCTATGTTTATGTTTATATCTGTATTATGTTCTATTCCTACATAAGTCTGGATCAATATAATCCAAAAGGATATCAACCCTATAAAAGTAGGTACCCTCTCGATGACTAAGACAATAATCCACCTCCGATCACTTTTGTGAATGGATAGTTTCAAGGGTGATAGGTAATGCTATTTTGTGAGTGCCAGTATTGTAGAAAGAATGTTGCAGCTCCTCGGCTACCAAATTTACATTTATCAACCTGATAGTTCATGACAAACTTGGAAGCGTTGGTGCTATATCCACAAATACTAGTTCTCACTGCAGGTTGTCACTTGGTCAGCCAACGTGAGATCACTAGGAGCTCAAGCAAACTTCTATAGATTTCAGAAGAAGCTCTATGTGTGATTAAGGAAAGAAATATTACTCTACGAATGTTATTTTAACTGCAAAAAGGAGAAAGACTGGAATGTAAAGCAAAACCTAGTAAACCCTAATTAACAAGCTAATTCACTTTTCCCAAAAACACTATGAAGACCATGAAATAAATGCCATTACCCACTCAAGTAAGTAAAAAACATCTAACCATGCTATTTTTGGAAGTAAAAAGGTAAAAAACATATTTTTGGATTTTTATGTGTTTTTATGTGAATTGTACATGTATCTAATTATTGTGTGTGAGTGTGGCAATGAAAAAGTGGCGTTAGAGGGAAGTTTTGCAACTTGGGAGAGTGTAGGATGGTGTGGATGGGTCCTAGGAGGTCTTAGGTGGCCTTATAGAGGCTCTTCCCACACTTGGCCTTCAAAAGAAAGCCTACAGAAAAAACTACAAGAGGACACAGGAAAATTATAAGAGGAAAACAAGGAAACTACAGGAGGCCTACAGGAGGAGGCCGAGAGCAATTTTTGTTGTTTTGAGGGTGTGAGAGTGGGTGGAAAAGGTGGATGAAGGTTGGAATGAGGTGTTAGGGCACCTAAGATCTACCATGAATCACCAGGAGAGATAAAGATGATTGGGTTCGCTGAAGGAGAGAGGAAGAAGTTCTATGAAAAATGAAGGAAACTAGGGGAGAATTGAGGTGAGGTTTGGGAGACCTATAGGGCATGGATCATATGGAGGGTGTGATATTTGGTAAGCTGGTATGCTGCTGGAAGAGATCTGCTGCACAAAAACTAACAGTCAACCAAGAAAATCAAGTAACCAATGAAATGAATGCATCTTAGGAAGAACAAAGTTTTGCATTAAAATGGCCTAAACTATTATGTATAGAAGGAAATGTTAGGAAATGCTATAAGAAAGGAAAACATGCAAAAGGACTATTGCAAATTAGGAAGTGAACATGATAAAGGAGATCTAAAGCAACACAAAACTAGACTATCAATCCTACTAGAGAGCTGCAAACACTAGAAGTCCTAGGAATGAGGAAAATCTATGATTTTTGGGTAGAAAGAGAGTCTTTGCCTCAAATTATGGTCCTAGAGGGAAGAAGAGAGGTGAAGGCACTGTTGATAGCATTTTTAATCTTCTATGATCATTGCTTAACCTACTACAGAAAGCATAAATGGAAGCAAGCTACTAAATCATCAAAAGCAACCTATTCTTAACCATAAGAGAAATACATCTAACAAAAAACTAATCTACAAACTAAAGTAAAGCATACAAATACAAGTAAAGAGAAGCTTGGATACTTGGATTGGGCCCTAACCTGAGAGTTTAAACCCTCTGAGGTAACTCAGTGCTAGCTCAAAAAGGATTCCATCTTCATTATAAAAAAATAGCAAGATTACATAAAATTGTCATAAAATAGTAAGCTCAAAATTTGAGCAGGGTTTACACAAGCAAAAAAAAAAGTTTATCCTAGTGAGGCCCTAGGTATCTATACTTATACATTTGAAGCTACCAACAACTTCCTTAAAATTAGGGAGGCTTGGCTCCCAAAACTTGAGATAACTATCAATCATCTTCCACTTGCTTGGTTGCCTTCTAGTGCATGATTCAACTGCTTGTACTCCAAGCTGAATGAAGGGGAATTTGAAGTGAGGAGAAATAAATGAGGGGGATTCCCTCCTATAAATCCTCTCCTCTATCTACTTCGATTTATTGCTGCAAATTGACCACTAGATCCTTGACTTTGACCTCCAAATCCATCAATAATCTGCATTAAATACATGTTAGACCACATGACATAATAACTAACTCAACTCACCCTATAAGAATAAATATAATTAGAAAATCATACAATAAGCTAAGAGAATGGTTGATTTGACTAGGTTAGGAGGTAAAATGAGCCCATAAATTACCCATTTATTAGGCTCATCACTATTTAGTGTAGCAACTGAAGAGATAGAAAATTCATGAAAGGTGAACAAAAATAAAATGTATAGTCATTCCTAACATGGAAAAACTAAAATCAAGAGAATGTGCAAATCTCTTCCCAATAAGATTATGTGGAAGACGTCAACTATGTTATTCCTTGTGAAATAAGCACCTTTATTTGATGATTTGATTGGAAAGGATGGACTTCATGGACATTTTGGTAATAATTTCTACACTTCTCATTTAATTATATTTGTTTAATACATCGTAATACATAGATGGATTAACCAAGGAAATTTACAACAGAGAAAGCATAGCCCAACATCAATTGTGATCATAAAGAAACCTCTAATGGAGTTTGAGGAATGCTCCTCACCTTCACGAACATTAAACATAAAACTACATCCTTCCATGGCCTTACCATAACATTTAGAATCACACATTGGCACACATATTCACGTACTTGAATTTAGTTTTGCCTTTCATGCACTCTTGCGAATAAATGAGGTGTTTAGGTGAAGCCCTCTCCGAAGCCACCGAAGGAATTATATTTTCACCCCCATCGAGGAGATAAAAGAATAAAGTTATTAACAATAATATTAACTCAACTAAATTAAGAATTTATTTATATAGTTAATATAGAATTTTTTTTATTAAGACTTTTTTTATGATACTTTTATTATTTTGGAGCCCAAAGCCAAGTCCATTTTTCAAATTATGAAAGATTGACCCGACTTTAGGTTCACATATGTAACAATAATTCCAGCTAGAATCAAAATAGACTTTCATTATTTTCAAATAGGTGTGTCTTGCTTCCAAATTTTAATTTAATTATACATAATTAATGGCTAGTTGGTGGAGAATTAATACCCACAGAATATACATGATATATTTTGAATAGTAGTAACATAAAGGGTCTTGTAGTTATGCTCTTTCTACTTATTTATTTAATGAAAAGGATATTATAAAATAAAAATAAAATTATAAAACTATATATATATATATATATATATATATGCTTTTTTTGACATGTAGTGTTGATAAGGCATGATATTGTAACAAACCTTATCCACAAGTTAAGAAGCTCCATGGTAAAGTGGGGAGGACTTAACATATTTTTTGGCCGTTATTTTGCACTGGGAAGAATGAATTCACTTCCTATGGTTTTGCGTAATACCTCTAGAAGGGAATCACCTCATTGTAGGCTTCAACGTATCTTCTCATAATGTGGCTTCAAATTATGATGGTTTTGGTCTTATTTAGATAGGGGCCTTCCATAGTATGTGAAGAGTGGTATACATAGTTTTTTTATGGTTTCATGGTGTACCGGCCCCATAAGAAGCCTGGTGTTTGTTTCGACCCTTATTTTTGCTCATAACTATCAATACTTCCTTGGTGTTGCTGACTCACCCTTGTCACCATCGTTTTTCAATGAAAAAGGGAAGAGGGGGTGCATTGGGACAAAGGAAGAAGGGATGGGTCAAGGTTGTCCATGTCCAGAATGCAAAAGTTCCAATGACATTCAAAAGGTCGAAGAGGAAACTTGAATTAAATGTAGTTTCATTTTGAATGAAGAGTTTGTTACATGGGTGAGAAAATCGACATTAGAAATGGAAACTAATAGGACTACAAATATCAATTATATGCAGGCTATGCATATATATTTTGAGGTCAAAATCATCATCATTTATGTTCTAATGGATTTAAGAGAGGAGCAACATGAAATCCATCTTTGTTTGGATGAAATCCAATTTTAAACAAAGAAGTTTGACATAAAAGTGACAGAGATGGCTTGAGTAGTGGAAAATTTAGAGTACGGATTTAGAGGATAACAAATATCCACCTATAACTATTCAAGTGGACTCCTCTTCTGAATAATTAGTTATGTTGTCACTATTACTTTTCGTGAGTCTATAAATATGGTTAAAATGTTCACTCTCTTTTTGGGCATGTTTATTGATGTTATAAGTTTTAAATTTGGCAAGGTGAAGCATATTGGATTTTTATATCTTGATGTAGTAGCTTCTATTATAATTATAGACATTCACTATTCATATGGGTTCCCCTATGAATAATTAATTATCTTGTCAATTTTCTTATGGGTTAGTCTATGAATCTGGTTAAAATGTTCACTCTCCTTTTCGGCATATATATAGATATTAGAAGCTTTCGATTCAAGAAGGTCTAAGGAAGCTACATTAATATATAGCCATGTACTAGTTTCTATTACAATACAATACAAATGTACACTCTCTTTTTAGGCATCTTTATAGATATTAGAAGATCTAAATTTGAGAAGATCTATCACAGTTACATATCACCATGCAACAACTTCTATTACAATTACAAACATTCTAAATGGTGAAAGTCAATTTTACATTTTGAGTTCTCTACTTTCTGTCTAGTAACAAAAGAGTCATACCTAAACACAACTTATTATCTCATTTTTTGATATAATGTAATATTTAGTCTTCCTCGAAATTTTAAAAAATAATTTAATGTGTATATTTACTACATATTTATTACTAATTATAAAACTTCCAAAACTGTCTAATATAATCAATTAATCAATATTCAATAATATAAATTATTTAATACTTCAACATGATTTGTGTCATAAATTTTATTAAATAATAAATATTATAATAAAATAAATCACTATCATATAAATTTTATATACTGTATTGATTTGAAATAAATACATATTTATGCATTGGGCCATACATATAAAATATTTAATACTTCAACATGATTTATGTTCTGACTTTTATTAAATAATAAATATTATAATAATTTAAGTCACTACCATATAAATTTTATAACACAATGCCATTCAAGAATATTATTAGCGATTTCATTATTGTCATCATGATTGTTACATGTAGTCATAATATGCCTTATATAAGTTTATGTGTGAATTATCAATGTTTGATAAAAACATATACTAGAAGATCATAAATTTATTTAAAGATAATACTCCAAGAATATAACATATCCCCCTCCGAAATGTGACAACGTGTGACAATGTTGGTTTCTCTCACAGTGACAACGTGTGACATGATCCTACATCATGCTTCACGTCACGAAGGTTATCGTACCCACGCAACCATGTAGCAGATTGGTAAGCACCGCAATAACGTTTCACATTTGAAGGGTTTATTTTTATTTTTATTTTTATTTTTATTTTTATTTTTATTTTTATTTTTATTTTTATTTTTATTTTTATCTTTATTTTTATTTTATTTTTTATTATTATTATTATTATTATTAGAGGTGAGGCGAGATCCGGTCGGTTGCTTTTGCTTTAGCTGTAATATTACTACTCGCGGTGGCGGGTGCGCAGAATATTATTCATTTTATTTTATTTTGCTAGCAATTTATGGAATAATGACTTTCATTGTCTTGCTACAATGTTGTTGCTGGTAATCTATGGAACAATGACTTTTAGTCTGAGTTATTACACTTTAAGACGTTTTTCTTTGAAAAGAACTCTCTGAGTTGCCATGTTACACCATTGTTCGAAACATAGTTACCAAATTCGAATTAGAATTCAGGTTCAAATACAATTCGATACGGAAAAATTTCATCTTATATAAAATTCAATACGGAAAAAAAATCGGGGATATACATTTTAAAATGATTAATATATTAATTTTTTATTTTATTTTTCCAATTTTTTTAAAAATGATTTGGATGATTATTATATTAAAAAATTCAAAGAAAATTCATCAAATCTTGCTCTCATAAAGATATTCTTGTTTTCTTATTTCCAATATTCATCTTGCATGTCTATATAAGATAATTCAAAAATAATGAAGGACAAAATGCATTAAATTTATTAGTATTGCAAAGTGAAAAACATATAAGTAAAATCTAATAACATATATAACCAAATCTCCTAAATTCAACACACAAAATGAGACCTTGGATATTAAAAATGGGTTTAAAGTGATCTCCATATAAGTCAAAATATCTCTCAATCATTATTCTTAATAGATCCAAATTTATTTAACAACAAATGTGTGTTATTATCTTTTAGGTAAATAACAGAAAAAAAACCTTCCTAATTGAATTCCACAATAGCTTTTATTTTAAATAAAGACAATAACTATAGTAATTGTTGTCATCCAACCAAAAAAAAATGAAAAAATAAGTTTAAAAATTTTTGCTACATAAAATTTATTCTTTTGTACACTATTTTAATAAAAAAAAATATTATTATTTCACTGCAATTTTTAATATAAAATTTATATAATTTTTTAATATAAAAACTATTGTTTTTTAATATGGAAATTAGTTGTTTTTTATTATTGAAACTTACCATTATTCAACCTATCATTATTCAACCACTAATTTTTAATATAAAAATTCACAAAAAAAATCAATATAAAACTATGATCCACCAGACAAATCCGTATCGTATCGTATTACACTTATTTTCCCATGAATCGGGTCGTACCAACAAATTTTCAAATTTTTTGCCCAATATGGGAAAACTTGGTAACTATGGTTTGAAGTCAGTTTCATTCTTAAACTATTGAACAATGGCATGTCTTAATAAAACAACTAATTATTAATTATTAAACATAAGCATTAAAAGATTAAAAAAATAATAATTAATAAAACAGTTATAATATTTAACACAATGCTCCACAGCCCCTCATTAGATCTCTTCATTTGAGATCATATCCATTTGGGCTTTCTAGTGGCTAAAGAGCCTAGCTACATCATGTAGGACCACATGATTGGTATTTGTATGAGTTGCATTCCTTGCATACCAGAGTCCTTGCATGCCCAAAAATTTAGAGATTATGTGCAGCATGTGCTTTCTCTAAGCCCTAGTCATTTCTATGCTAAACCCCAACTTGACAAATATGAAATCACCATTAAAAGGGACCTCCTTTGGGTCAGATTCTATGTTAGAGACCACCAATTCGAAAACCATGTTGACGACATGAGAGATGATCAACAATTTATTAATAAGATTCGACAATCATATGCACTCTTTGATTCTAATCCCAAAGGCAAAGCGTTATGTGAAATGATGGCTACATATGGCTTCTTTCTTCTGTAATTCTTGAGGTATGAATAGAGTATGGTCCCCTTTTCAATATGAATTTTACTGGAAATTTAAAATCAGACTAAACAAGCCCCTTTTAAAGATTACAAGTAGCATAAATCCATTTTATCCTCAATTTATTTAGTGTTACAGGGATAGCTACAATTGCACATTCAATGTATCTTTTTCCATTTCTTTTCCAACAATGACGATCTACCTGTAATTATTCTTTAAAAAAATAACTCTGTTAAATGACACTATAACTTTATTTTCTTTTGTGCATTTTAAAGGAATTCTCCATGGAGTATGGATATTGCTTAATGTCCTTGGCTAGCTAGTATAAAGATCCCAAGTATGTACCACTATAAGAGTCATTTGTAGTTCGGGAGGATATTATTAAGCTAGAAAGTCAAATGCCTGATGTCATCTTGTCATGAGTGGTTCCAGTCATAGATACTATATCTTATCATGACAAGATTATGATGGAGGAAAAGGAGAAGGAGACCATGCTAGAAGGAACCTATGGAGATGAAGAGATAAGATGATCATCAGGCGAGAAGACAAAGGAACAGTAAAGTACAACAAAATATAAAAAATCAAGACCACATTGAAGACTACTTACTCTCAAGCGACATGAACGAGGAAGAAGAACACACACCATCTCTCAGGAAGACTCAAAGATAGAAACAACAAGAATGGCTTGACATTTCCATGTCATCATGCAATCCATGTCATTAATGTATTGAGATATATTGTCAAAGTGTCATGTCACCATTGGCCACATCATTTTTGGATTATGTAATTTCAATATATATGAAAAGTAATGTAAAGTTGAAGTCCAATATCGATGTATAGAATGTGAAAAGTAATTAGCGAGTCGAAAGGTCATAGAGAAGTAAAAAATCATGAGGGTGGTTCAAAGTACTATGACTAGCACCCCCAACATAACCAATATATGGTTTGAGAGAGGTTGACATCTACAAACCAAACATAAAAGGGACCAACAGAAACCCTGGGAAACTCTAAAAAGACACACTATAAATGCACCCAACACACTTATAGACATTATGTACACAATGTACTATGCATGGGATCAAACTTAGTATTTTTCGTGGTACAACCCATTCTGAGGCTACGTCAGTGGAACTCCATAAATGTCTACTAACTCACAGGTCCCTTTTGTAAGGACTTGCTTGAAAATGTATGGACCCAGCCACGTGGGTTGGAGCATTCATGTACCTAACTTATCGACCTACTGGTCATATAAGAGAACCATGTCTTCTTCCGAGAAGATAGGAGGCTTAAAATTTTTGTTATATTGTGCCTTGACACATCTTTTACGAACTTCATTGGCTAAAGTAGCATTGGTCCAGGTTTCATCCAAACACATAAGATGTAAAAGATTCTCCTCCTCTACAAAAGTGGCAGGAAGAAGTTCGACAACTAGTTTTAATGATGGAATTATCACATTCAATGGGAAGCATTGCCTCAAGACCATAAACCAACTAAAAGGGTGTGAATTAAGTAGCATTCCTAACTAAGGTTCGGCATGTTGACAAGGTAGCGTAAAGAAGTAAGTGGAAGTTCGATTTTTGGATCCCTACCATGCATTGAAGCATAGTCTTAAGAACTTTGTTAACAACCTGAACTTGTTCGTTAGCCTGAGGATAATAGGGAGTGGAACTTTCATGTGAAATTCATAACTTAGTAGTTATTTTGGTAATCATATGATTTTTAAAATGCTTTATATGATCTCTAACTATTGGTTGTGGAACACCAAACATCACAATCATGTGATTGAGGAAAAATTATGGAGTTGTTTCACCAGTTTTGTTAAATGTAGGCATCACCTCGACCCACTTAGTAAAGTAGTCTAAAACGACAATGATATAATCATGCCCCCGACTGAGTGAGGTTTACATGTAATAAAGTTGATACCCCATTTCGCAAAGGGACCCCTTAAACCACATTTTTTTTGGCTTGCAATAGGACCGTAGCTATACGAAAGGGCATGTCATGAATATTTTAATACTCGACAAGACCTTTCTAAATCAGTATAGTATGTGCCAAACATAAATCATATGACCAAATTACTATCTCAGGAAGTTGGCTGCCGAAATAACCCCAATACGGGCCAAAAACTCTTACAGTTCTATTTCCTAGGGTTAGGGTTTTGGTTATTCAGGGTTTCCCTTTATTTTTGAATAATAAAAAGGCCCTTGATCCTCATGGTAACATAGTTCAAAGGCATGTATTCGCCACATCTCTTCTTAGAGATAAGCTACCATTGTTCGAGCTAGTTTATTTTCATTATTTATGTAAGAATATTTCAGTTCTTTGATATTAATTAAATGAAAATTTATTTATGTTGCATCTCTATGTTTATGTTTATATTTTTATTATATTTTGTTCCTACATAAGTTTGGATCAATATAATCTAAGAGGATATCAACCCTATAAAAATAGGTACCCTCTTAATGACTAAGACAAATAATCCACCTCCTGTCACTTTTTTGAATACATAGTTTCAAGGGCAATAGGTGATGCTATTTAGTGTAAGAAACTGAAGAGATAGAAAAGTCATGAAAGGTGAACAAAAAGTAAAATGTAGAGTCATTCCTAACATGGAAAAACTAGAATCAAGAGAGTGTGAAACCCTCTTCCCAATAAGATTATGTGGAAGACATCAACTATGTTATTCCTTAAGAAATAGACACCTTTATTTGATGATCCAATTGGAAAGGATGTGCCTCATGGATATTTTGGTAATCATTTCTGCACTTCTCATTTAGTTATATTTGTTTAAGGAATTCAACATAACTGGGGCTTGATTGAGGGATTTTTCATAGGTGAATATGAGGTTTTTTTTAGCACTAACACAATTTTCACTGCAACTAATTCTCAGACATCATAATACGTAGATGGATGGACAAAGGAAATTGACAACAGAGAAAGCACCAACCAAAATCAATTGTGATCAGAAAGAAACCTATAATGGAGGTTGAGGAATTATCCTCATCTCAACAAACATTAAACATAAAACCACATCCTTCCATAGCCTTACCACTACATTTAGAATCACAAATTGGCACACATATTAATGTACTGGCATTTACTGTTTCCTGTCATGCCCTCTTGCTAATGAACGAGGTGTTCAGGTGATGCCCTCTCTGAAACCACCAAACAAACAATATTTACACCCCGGTTGAGGAGATAAAAGAATAAAGTTACTAACAATAATATTAACTCAACTAAATTAAGAATTTATTTCTATAGTTAATATAGAACTTCAACATGGTTTTGTGTAATACCTCTAGAAGGGAATCACCTCATTGTAGGCTTCGACGTATCTTCTCGTAATGTGGCTTCAAATTATGATGGTTTTGGTCCTATTTAGATAGGGGCCTTCCATATTATGTGAAGAGTGGTATACATAGTTTTTTTATGGTTTCATGGTGTACCGTCCCCATAAGAAGCCTGGTGTTTGTTTCGACCCCTTATTTTTGCTCATAACTATCAATACTTCCTTGGTGTTGCTGACTCACCCTTGTCACCATCGTTTTTCAATGAAAAAAGGAAGAGGGGGTGCGTTGGGACAAAGGAAGAAGGGATGGGTCAAGGTTGCCCATGTCCAGAATGCAAAAGTGCCCATGACATTCAAAAGGTTGAAGAGGAAACTTGAATTAAATGTAGTTTCATTTTGAATGAAGAATCTGTTACATGGGTGGGAAAATCGACATTAGAAATGGGAACTAATAGGACTACAAATATCAATTATATGCAGGCTATGGATATATATTTTGAGGTCAAAACCGTCATCATTTAAGTTCTAATGGATTTAAGAGAGGAGCAACATGAAATCCATCTTTGTTTGGATGAAATCCAATTTTAAACAAAGAAATTTGACATAAAAGTGACAGAGATGGCTTGAGTAGTGGAAGCAATCTGCCGTCAGACACTCTCTGACGTTGAATGCACCAACTGCCTTTATGCCCTTGGCAACAACATCTTGAACATTTGCGGAAACGCTATCGGTGCTCAGGTTCAATTCACTGACTGTTCCATCCGCTACGAGCAGTACTACTTCTAGTACCAACTACTTTACTGCACTGCGCAATACCCTCAAATCTAATATCTCTTTTTAAATAAAACCCAAAAGATTCTCTCAGCTGAGCTAGAGAGTCACAACTCCGTACTTATATTGCTATTTTGTTTGAAGATATCGATTGTAGATTTCAAATATATCCTTAAATCTGACTCCTCGGAGCTGAGCTAGAGAGTCACATCTCTGTACTCATATTGCTATTTTATATTGTTATTTTGTTTGAAGATATCGATGATAGATTTCAAAAATATCCTTAAATTTAACTCGTCTGGTGCGGATGGATATTTACATAAAAATATCTTGGATATTTACATAAAGGTATCTTTTGCTATGTGTATTTCTTCTTTATAAATAAATAAACTAGCAAGTGTACTAAATGTTGCAATGTTGCAAAGGAATGCCACATAAAAATATCTTGGATATTTACATAAAGGTATCTTGGGCTATGTGTATTTCTTCTTTATAAATAAATAAACTAGCAAGTGTACTAAATGTTGCAATGTTGCAAAGGAACACCGTAAGTCTTTTCACTAAAATATTCAAATCGAGTGAGTAATTTATCACAATTGTGGTTAAGTCTTTTGTTTTCTTTTTTATCTATTATCTAGGATCATAGTGATTATGGACTCAAATAGGACAAGAAATATGTAATATGTGGGGTGCCATGGAATTAAGTAGGGCTTTAAGGTTTAGTTGGAGTGAGGTTTCAAAGAATATTTTATGTCCCATCTAAAATTATTAAGCATGTTTTTCTCCTCTAATGCTAATGACGATATGCAAATTTAAACTAATACAAACAATTTTAAAATAGCAATTCATTCCAAAAGAAAACTACACTTCACTCTTTTTTTTAAATTTGTTTTATTTTCAAAAGTAAAAAATTTAATAAAAAATCCTTCCTTCAGTTTAAACCCTATCCAAATTTATTTAGCCATTAATACAACTTAAAAAATTAAATAATAAAAACATACATAAATTTCCTCATCGTATAAATAAATTTAAGTTTATAATGTTTACACATGGTTCACTGACTTCACAATTCAAATTGATTCTTTATTGCTTTAAAAATTAAAAAAATAAAAATTTACATAAAATTTCCTTTTCCTATAAACAAATTTAATGTTTACACATGATTCATTGACTTCTCAGCTCAAATTCATTCTTTATTGCTTTAACTTTCCAAACCGCAACAATAAAATTGGAAAATAGAAAAATTAGGAAGTTTCTGCACTGGCGATTCCGTCGCAATTCATTTTATGTGGACATGAACAAATTACACATAATTTGCGAGCTCAATTTCATTATTTATCGCTTTAACTTTCAAACTCTTCACGACGGCAGCGGCTAACCAGCTTGTTTAGTGCGTAGTTTCTGAATTCACGTGTTAACAAGTTATCCAACCTGTATTTCTCTGGACATTTAATGCGCTATAACAGGCTGGTTAGCCACAACTACAATAAAACTGAAAAACAAAAAAATTAGGAAGTTTATGCAATTGTGAGCCCATCACCATTCATTTCATGTGGACTTTCTTCCATGCATACATTAACTATTAATCTAGTAAACCGAATCGAACCGAATATTTGACGGATTATTCGATTTCCAAATCGGATTGTAGAATTATCCTATTTTTTCCCTAAATTCGAGCGAAGTTAGTAACTATAGTTTAAATTTAACATTTAAAAATAATAAAAAATGCAATTTGATTTCTGTATTTTTTTTTAATTTATTGTTATTTTTCTAAAAATCAATTTTATTTAAACAGATAGTAAAAATTTGATTTCTGTATTTTTTAATTTATTGTTTTTTTTTTTTAAATCAATTTTATTTAAACAGATGGTAATAATTATTTGTAATAGATGATGAAAACAGGAGTTTAAAAATATAATAGATTTTCCATATCAAGATTTGCTCCCTAAGTATTAAAACATTAGGTATTGTGAAGCGGTAAGCTGTAAGGATTGAGGCGGGGACTCGTCGCTGCCGCCAACCCATCGTGCTTTGGTTGTGTGGTTTTCTGTCATGGGAGTCCAACCGCACGGGAGTCCAACCACCCATGATGGTTGTCGACGCTATCCGCAGAAGAAAATTGTACAGTGAAGGTACAAAAAATATGAACCAGCGTTCCATCAAAATTTTAGTTTTTTCAAGGCCACAGTCACTGGTTAGAGTGGCTTGTTTGTTTAATCCATTGGCTTTCAAATACATTTACTCTAGATTTCACTATAAAGGTATAAGTCGTCA
Organism: Pinus tabuliformis; assembly: GCA_031772625.1. NCBI lineage: Eukaryota > Viridiplantae > Streptophyta > Pinopsida > Pinales > Pinaceae > Pinus > Pinus tabuliformis. The sequence goes on along the minus strand of CM062812.1, from coordinate 385,047,878 downwards.
ATTCCTTTAATTAACAGAATTTAGTTAGTTACAACAATAAGATAACCATTCATCACCCTATACGAATCTTTAAACAGAGTAGAATCCTATATTATTTGCACTGTGAAGGTATAAGTCGTCAATTCCTGTAATTAATAGAATTTAGTTAGTTACAACAATAGGATAACCATTCATCATCCTATAGGAATCTTTGAAAAGAGTATAGTCCTATATTATGTGCAGAAATTTGATTAGACCATGGCACTTTGAGCATGCGATTGATCTGAAGGTCCTGTTCTCCCCTGGTCTATAATTCTAATATTCGCCATAGAAAGCGTATCGACAACAAAGAATCTATTCCATGGCATCTATCCAATCAAGTTTGATGAGTTTGTTGAAATAAGAATTCAAGAACACTGTTCTTGATACATCTTCCACAGTCTGCCCAGATACACTCTATGAAACATCCGGATTCGAATTGAATCCCTCATTTATGTTTTGGTCCCATCCAAGGTGTAGTGCTGGGAGACCAAGAATGTTCGCTGAGCAAGGTCCGTCCCAACCTGCGCTGTTATGGGATCGTCTCACCAGATTTTGATTTAAGCTAACAGGGGCAAACCAGAATGGAACAATTATGGAAGAGGGTTGCCGCCCATAATGAACCAGAATGGAACAGTTATGGAATAGGGTTGCTACCCATAACGAACCAGAATGGAGTTATGGAATAACCAGAATGGAATAGTTATGGAATAGGGTTGCCACCCATAAAAAACCTTTGTCGATGAGGGTTGCTGGATCTATGCCTTAATAACCACGGATCTGTTGCCACCTTGCCAAAATGGTTTGCAATCCCAATCAAACGTCGAGGAGAATCTAATCATCTAAAAAACGATCTAAGGGCATAGACAAAGGACACGAAGGCAACAAGGGAGTTATTTTCATAAAAGAACGCCTTACAGCGTAATTATTGGATAGTGGTCTATTCACTTGCATGTGTTAAATAATTAAATTATTGAGCAGTCATTTATTTCACTTGCATATTATTCTTTTTTATTTTACATATCAAAATTTCTCTCTTTAAAGCTGCAATGACATATGGAACAATGACTTCTGCTCTGAGTTATTACACTATAAGGTGTTTTCTCTGAGAAGAACTCTCCAGAGATGCCACGGTACACCATTGTTTAAAGTCAGTTTCATTTTTAAACCATTGAACAATGACATGTCTTAATAAAACAAATAATTATTAATTATTAAACATAAGCATGAAATGATTTTAAAAAAAAATTATTAATTAATAAAACACTTATAATATTTAACACAATCCTCCACCACCCCTCATTAGATCTCTTCATTTGATATTATATCCATTTGGGTTTTCTAGTGGCTAAAGAGCCTTGCTATATCATGTAGGACCACATGATTGGTATTTCTATCAGTTGCATTCCTCGCATACCAGAGTCCCTGCATGCCCAAACATGTAGATATTATGTGCCACATGTGGTTTCTCTAACCCCTAGTTATTTCCATGCTAAACCCCAACTTGACGAGTGTGAAATCACCATTAAAAAGGACCTCTCTTGGGTCAGATTCTACATTAGAGACCACCAAGTTGAAAACCTTGTTGACGACATGAGAGATAATCGGCAATTTATTAGTAAGATTTGACAATCATATGCACTCTTCGATTCTGATCTTGGAGTCAAACGATTATGTGAAATCATGGCTACATATGGCTTCTTTCTTTTGTAATTCTTGAGGTATGAATAGAGTATGGTCCCCTTTTCAATATGAATTTCACTAGAAATTTAAAATCACAACAAACAAGCCCCTTTTAAATATTACAAGTAGCATAAATCCATTACATCCCCGATTTATTTAGTGTTACAAGGATAGTTACAACTGCACGTTCAATGTATGTTTTTTCCATTTGTTTTCCAACAATGATGATCTACGTGTAATTGTTCTTTGAAAAACATAACTCTGTTAAATGACATCATAACATTATTTTATTTTGTGCATTTTAAAGGAATTCTCCATGGAGTATGGCTCTCGCTTAATGTCCTTGGCTAGCTAGTATAAATATCCCAAGTATGTACCATTGTAAGAGTCATTTGCAGTGTGGGAGGATATATTAAGCTAGAAAATAAAATTCCCAATGTCATCTTGTCATTAGTGGTTTTATTCATAGATACTCTATCTTATCATGAGATGATGATGGAGGAAAAGGAGAAGGATACCATGCTAGAAGGAACCTATGTATATATGAAGATATAAGATGATCATCAGGTGAGAAGACAAAGAAACACCAGAGTACAAAAAAAGCTAAAAAATCAAGACCACATAGAAGACTCTTACTCTGAAGCGAGATGAAGGAGGAAGAAGAACACACACCATCTATTAAGAAGACTCAAAGGTAGAAACAACAATAATGGCTTGGCATTTCCATGTCATCAATGTATTGAGATATCTTGTCAAAGTTTCATGTCACCATTGGCGACATCATTTGGGGATTATTTAATTTCAATGTATATGAGATGTAATGTAAAGTGGAAGTCCAATGTCCATGTATAGAATGTGAAAAGCAATTAGGGAGTCAAAAGGTCATAGAGAATTTAAACAATCATGAGGGTGGTCCAAGAGTCACAAAGGAGGTGAATGTTCACCGCATTTGTTATATATACACCCTCATAGCTCATGCAAAAGACCTTTCACTTGACTCCTCCTACTAAGAATTGGAGAGTGATTCTACTATTACATTGTGATGTGAGAGATATATTCCCATGTAGTAGGGTGATTAGAGGTTCACTTTGTGACAATGAAATGACAAGTCAACTTGGCAGATCGCTTTTACAAGATCAACAACTATTTTTGGTTGTAACTCACTTTGTTTCTATTAATGAAAAGAGTTCTTTGTTTCCCTATATATGATGTTATGGTTTCATATATTTGAATACCATGTTGATCTATTGAATAAAATTATTAGATGATGCTACATAGATTTTATGGATCATTGGCTTGTGTTATTTGACTGTGTAGGTTCTAATAATAGTAGTTGGAGCTAGGATTGGAGCATTCAATCCAAACAAGGAGTGAATCATACGATATATTCCAGGTATGCTTCATCCCGTTATCTATTTCCATTAAGGAAAACATTAGTTCCATTGCCATTCTGTTATTCTAGGTCAATCCATGAGGCCTATGGAAGATAAGACTTTCATAGTTAATATGACATTTAATAAAGATTATATTGAAAAATACCATCACTCTAGTGAGATGGGTATGTCGAATTATTTACATGAACATATGTACATTTAGATGTCATCAATCTCTCATCGTCCACTATTGTCATAATAATTGTGTTATTGAAATCTTTCCTTGCTTAAACTTTCTATAAAGATATGAATGGAGTGGCCTTGCTATTGAATTTGCACAAGACAAATCATATTATCAGAAGGTATATAAGATAGAGCACATTTTCAAGAAGAAATTTTAGTGATCTGGGAAATTCAAGTGATGCATTATGTAGAACAAAACCTAGTGATGTAGGAAAATTAAGTGATAATTCCAATTACTAAGTCTTAGAAGATTAGAGACTTGATTTATCTTCAAAATAGATTGTTCCATCTACATTTTCATGGAAATATTCAAAACATACCTTCTTCTACTTTCCAATATTTCTTTTCTTTCATATTTATTCATTGGATTTTTCTCTTCTATTCTTATCTCCTCTTCATTCTTTCTATAACAAACTTGGTGAAATTGGATCTCTCACCTTAATTGTGCATACCCTAACCTGTGAAATTATTTATTCGACAACTTATTTTACTTCCATTTCCTTTTATTTATTATTCCCTTTTCAAGTAAGTTACATGGTCAACTAGTCGGTTGAGAAAAATTATTTCCAAATTATTTCTAATATTATGCAACATTCTCCACCTAGGAGTCAAATGCTTTGGACACTAGGTTTCATGGATTTAAGGTCATGAGTACATGTACTATAAAGATCCTTAATGAAAGTCATAAGGGGAATATTTATCTAAACTATAATAGCACTAATGGTATGAGTTTCAATACCCAATGAATGATGCATGAGTTTCAATTTCTAAAGAGGGAACTTCATGGGATGCAACTTATAGAATTATTTTGGTTGAAATATCAATTCTATTGGGGAGGCTATACTAGGATGAAATGTTGCATGCTCTTGAATTTTAGAATAAAAGAAATTCCTTTGAGGATTCAATTTTGAGCTAGTAGTTGAACCAATTTCATTTGGAGATTTGGCCAATGATTTAGTTTTGGAATTTATTTAAGACTCTACTATTCAAATCAATATGATTCTAGGAAGGACTCTATAATCGGGGATCCAATCTTTTAGGTCAGTATCAGTGATATAAATATTTCAATTTCTTTAAATCACCATAAGAGTATTTATTAAAAATAATATTGCGATTCACGTCTTCACATACTATCATACCAATCAAAGCATATATCTTTGACAAGCTACTTATGTAAAGTGAGTAGAAATTCTATCCCACAAAACATTAAAAACAATTTTGTTTGGCTTGAATATTTTTCTTTACTACTAAAAACCGCACACATAGTTAAAATTAATTCAATGTATATCAAAGTTACAGAGGAACCTCTTCATTTAACCATCAAAACAACTTAATGGAATAATTATTCGAGTTGTAGAAGTAATGAAATGAAAGGGCAGAAATGAAATGAAAAACAGATAGAGAGAAATATAATAGAAATCACAATAATATGGTGGAAACTAAACTTAAATTAATAAATGAAATAGTAGATTGTTGTAGAACATGAACTATTTAGAATTGTGGTACTTATCTCTCAAGAGGGAGAGATGGAAGCCATATTCATTTTCAAAGGCTATTACAAGAGGTCAAAAGAATGGTTTTTTAACATAAAAAATGGGTCCAAGACCATAACCTTAGAAGATGTTCCAAAAATTTTGTAGACCCCAAGGTTGTTAGTTGGTACATCAACTTCCCGGGGGCATAACATTTGCATATGATATCCGTTTGGGGGACACAATAGCTTGGAAAGAAATATATGAGTAGTACACATTTTTATTATGGTTGGGGTATGCTAAGGGCATAAGACCCTTGTCCCTTAAATTTTTTAAAAAACATCACTTAGTGTTCAAAATTGCTCTAGAAGTTTGGAATGCAAAAAAACCATAGAAAATTCCAAAAGATTAAGATTCATTACATTAGTAGAAGAGGTGAATGATCACCAATATCCACATAGATCAGTCCTCCCATCTTACGAAGAAATTCTATCCATAGTGTGAAGTTACCTCATGAGATGAGGAAACTTATGTTGAATTTGGCTCCTCATGAGCCACTCTCGTTGGACAAGAACATGCCCCACTTTGAAAAGTTGATAGAAGTGTATGTACTAGTATCAAGTATTCTTGGTCATGGTGTACACAATATAATCCATTGTATCCTATTTAATACGATGATTAATTATTTCTATGGGGGGAATTGGTCACTTGTCTTTGAGGTGTCCATCACAAGTGGAAAGAATGGTCAAGGAGAATCCAAATTAAATATTCAGTGCAATCCAAGGAAAGGGGTCATTTTTAATCTATGAGAAATTTTCACCCATGGCCTTTATGATTGGGTAAGGCTCATGTCAAGATGGTCTAATATTCCTATTGGGGAACTATGAGGCAATATTTTTGTAAATGTAGCGAAACCTTATCGTTTACCTAAAGCTTGTGTAGAACCCCATGTTGGTCATGTTGCTACCTATAATTGACTCTATTTTATATGCAGGATATTATGAACTTGTTGTTGCAGGTGTTGGATTAGTTTAACAATTTTTTCTACTTTATCTATCTTGACCTAAGCGTGGGAGGAAATAATTGATGAAGATGTGGTAGGAGTAGATACATTAGTTAGGGAAATGGTTGGAACCCCAAAAAACATGGAAAGGACTGTCCAATAAAATTGTGGATGCCTCTATTATAACTATGTTGAACAAATGAAAGGATTTCATCCCATTTACATAAATGCTTGAATTTGTACATGTTCAAGATATTCAAAATCATCCTATTGACCATTTATGTTTTTCCATCTATTTGGGGATGAAAGGAGGTTGTTTTATCAACTTGGTATCCATCAAAGACCATACGATAGAAGAGAAGGTACTAAGGAACCTATTGTACCTATCTAAAATAATGGTCTTTGGTAGCCCATTATCAACCAAAACACACTCAGAGAATATTTTAGTAGTGGCTTCAACTATGATACCCTTCTTGCATGGTGCTTTACTAACCATCTTAGAGAACTACTCAACAACCAAAAACAAAAAGTTGTTACCATGCTTTATGGAGGAAAAAATTGGAATCCATGGATATTGAACCCATGGATTGTTCAAGGTGTGTAGATATGTATACAACCCCTACTTCTCAATGGTTCGTTTATAAATGACATAGTTAGTGCATCATTTGATATAACAGTGAACATCTTGTCAAAGCTTTAGCTAGTAGAAATACTTTTAAAGTGTTGCTACTATCTTCTCTACATAAAGGTTACCTATTCCAATTGTAATGTGTCCCCCATATCATCTTGGCACACTTACTTGAAGGAGCACAAAGGTGGCCTAGCTAGCACAAGAGTGCATCTTGGAGGTTGAAGTTAGAACTTGTTTTCCTATAATTAATACTAGGTGTGTGGCAACAAAATCATAGTCAATGTTGTATAATTATGGCTACATAGAGGCCTTGGGTTGATAAGAGTTTATAAATGTAGCTAGAGGAACAATCAGAGGCCAATTGAGGAAGTAGGAAACAAGATTGGCACTCCCCTTCTTATATTTGATATTCAAATTGATCTATTGTAGGTATGTGGATCATTTTTTATGGTGGTCATCTTGTAACTTTCCTTATGTCTACATGAATTGTAGTTTCATGTGATCAAGGTGAATTATCATCTCCTTCCCTAGAATGTATTGTTTCCACTATTGGCATTCTTGCATGATGGAGTACATCTCCTTATCATAGGTGTGGTATCTCAAAAACATATGAGAGAGCTTTTCACTATCATAGGCCATCAGATGTCGTTGCTTAGCTAGGACTACATCGATAGCATAGGTGAAGGAATTCATCTCAATCTTAACTATTTGTTGAAGGTATATCATTGTGATGATTGTTGTAGAGTAAGGAGGTGTTTTAGATCATAAAATGCTTTCTATTGTGACTGAAACCAAGAAAAAATTTATTCTTTCTCCACCCATGTTTACTTTATTTAAAGGAAATGTGATATGGGAAAACCCCAGCACAAGCCTTCCGTAGAAGTTAGTAAGGCCCAAAATGATATAAATATTTTATAAAATTCATTAGGGATAGCAAATTATGATTGTCTTGGATCTTGGTTGGGTCCACATGCACCCCATGTTCATCCGCAATGTATCACAAATATTGAAATCTCTCCATGGGATTCCAACCACTATGTCCCATTGATGTTTTCATACCACTTGTAACTACCCAAGAAGATTTGGCTCATGTCAAGTCTGAAGCGGACATAGCTAATAGATTCATTGAGAACATTGAAAACATCTTCCATCAGGCCAATGACATATTGGATAGACAAAATTCTAAGTACAAACAACATCATGGTCAACACTGGGTGTAACACAAAATTATGGTGGGAAACAAAGTTTGGTTATATGTTTAGAGGGAGCACCTCGTTGGGGCCCACCACTAGCTTCACCTACTTTGATATGGGCCTTACACCATCACTAAGGATTTAGGTGTTAGTTATTTTTAGTTCAACATTCTACTGTTCCTTGCCTTGCACCCAACATTTAAGGTGGATTGACTGCAGCCATACTTTCCCCTAGTGCTAGACACATATAACATTGTTGAGTATATGACACCAATAGAGATCAACCCAAGATGTATCGAGTAGGCTGCAACTAATAGAGGATATATCTATCAAGAACACACAAATCAAGAACTCTCACTAGTAGAGGATATATCTATATCGAGTTGTCAAGGTAGGTCAACTCCTTAACTAAGGCAATTGGCTCATGAGGGACCATGTTCGACATAAATTTCCTCACCTCATGGAGGCTCTGCATGAAATGGGTATCATTACATCCTAAGGCGGGAGGACTGGTCCAAGTGCATATTGGTGACCACCCACCTATTCCACCTGGACCTACAATTGGTTTCATAATTTTCCTTGATTGTAACACTATTTACTATTTTTAATAGACTTTTGAGTCCTAAACTTTCAAAGCTATTTTAACCCCCTGAATGACGTTTTCTTTAGGTCTGTAATAGGATCATAGTCCTAGGCAAGGGCATGCCATAAATCTTTTAATACTCAAAGACACCTTTCTAAATCGGCATCATATGCACCAAACATAGATCATATGACCAAATTACTATCCTGGGAAGTTGGTTGTCAAAATAACCCCAATGGAGCCCATAAACTCTTGTGGTTCCATTTCCTAGGGTTAGGGTTTTGGTTGTTCAGGGTTTCCCTTTATTTTTGAATAATAAAAAGGCCCTTGAGCCTCATTGTAACAAAGTTCGAAGGCATGTATCCTCCACATCTCTTCTCAGAGATAAGCTACCATTACCTGAGCTAGTTTATTTCCATTATGTATGTAAGTATATTTTAGTTCTTTAATATTAATCGAATGAAGATTTATTTTGTTGCATCTTTGTGTTTATGTTTATATCTATATTATGTTCTGTTCCTACATAAGTCTGGATCAATATAATCCAAGAGGAAATCAACCCTATAAAAATAGGTACCCTCTCGATGACGAAGACAAATAATCCACCTCCTATCACTTTTGTCAATGCATAGTTTCAAGGGTGATAGGTAATGCTATTTGGTGAGTGCCAGTATTGCAGCAAGAATGCTATAGCTCCTGGGCTACCAAATTTACATTTATTAACCCGATAGTTCGTAACAAACTTGGAAGTGTCGGTGCTATATGAACAAGTACTAGTTCTCACTGCAAGTTGTCAATTGGTCAGTGAACGCAAGATCACTAGCAGCTCAAACCAACTTCTATAGATTTCAGAAGAAGCTCTATGTGTGATGAAAGGAAAGAAATATTACTCTACAAATGCTATTTAAAATGCAGAAAGGAGAAAGACTGGAATGTAAAGAAAAACCTAGTAAACCCTAATTAACAAGCTAATTACTTTTTCCAAAAACACTATGAAGACCATGAAAGAAATGTCATTACCCACTCAAGTAAGTAAAAAAACATCTAACCATGCTATTTCTAGAAGTAAATAAGCAAAAAACATATTTTTGGATTTTTACGTGTTTTTATGTGAATTTTACATGCATCTAATTTATTGTGTGCGAGTGTGGCAATGAACAGGTGGTGTTAGAGGGTGATTTTGGAACTTGGGAGGATCTAGGATGGTGTGGATGGGTCCTAGGAGGTCTTAGGTGGCCTTCTAGAGGATTTTCCCATAGTTGGCCTTCAAAAGAAATCCTAAAGGAAAAAGTATAAGAGGACAAAGGAAAACTATAAGAGGAAAATAGGGAAACTATAGGAGGCCTACAAGAGGAGGCCGAGAGCAATTTTCATTGTTTTGAGGGTGTGCGAGTGGGTGGAAAAGGTGGATGAAGGTTGGAATGAGGTGTTAGGGTTCCTAAGGTCTACCATGAATCACAAGGAGAGAGAAAGATGATTGGGTTTGTTCAAGGAGAGAGGAAGAAGTTCTTTGAAAAATGAAGGAAACTAGGGTATAATTGAGGTGAGGTTTTGGAGACCTATAGGGCATGGATCAGATGGAGGGTGTGATTTTTGGTAAGATGGCTTACTGCTAGAAGAGATCTGCTGCATAAAAACTGACAGTCAACCAAGAAAATCAAGCAACCAATGAAATGAGTGCATCCTAGGAAGAACAGAGTTTTGCATTAAAATGGCCTAAACTATGATGTATAGAAGGAAATGTTGGGAAATGCTATAAGAAAGGAAAGCATGCAAAAGGACTATTTCAAAGCAACGTGAAACTGAACTATCAATCCTATTAGAGAGCTGCAAACACTAGAAGTCCTAGGAAAGAGGAAAGTTTGTGATTTTGGGACAAGAAGAGAGTCTTTGCCTCAAACTACGGTCCCAGAGGGAGGAAGAGAGGTACAGGCATTGTCGCTAGCCTTTTTAATCTTCTTTGATCATTGCTTAACCTGCTACAGAAAACACAAATGGAAGCAAGCTACTAAATCATCAAAAACAACCTATTCTTAACCATAAGAGAAATGCATCTAACAACAAACTAATCTAAACACTGAAGTGAGGCATACAAATACAAGTAAAGAGAAGCTTGGCTGCTTAGATTGGGCCTTAGCCCAAGAGCTTCAACCCTCTGAGGTAACTCAGTGCTATCTCAAAAAGGATTCCATCTTCATTATCAAAAAATAGCAAGATTACATAGTAAGCTTGAAATTTGAGCAGAGTTTACACAAGAAAAAAAAAGGTTGACCCTAGTGGGGCCCTAGGCCTCTTTACTTATACATCTGAAGCTACTGACAACTTCCTTAAAATTAGGGAGGCTTGGCTCCCAAAACTCGAAATAACTATCAATCATCTTCCACTTAGTTGGTTGCCTTATAGTGCATGATTCAGATGCTTGTACTCTGAGCTGAATGAAGGGGAATTTGAAGTGAGGAGCAATAAATTAGGGGGATTCCCTCTTATAAGTCCTCTCCTCTATCTACTTCGAGTTATTGCTGTAGTTTGACCACTAGATCCTTGACTTTCACCTTGAAATTCATCAATAATCTACATTAAATACATGTTAGACCATATGGCATAATAACTAATTCAACTCACCCCATAAGAATAAATATAATCAGAAAACCATACAATAAGCTAAGAGAATGGTTGATTTGACTAGGTTAGGAGGTAAAATGAGTCGATATAATTACCCATTTATTAGGCTCATCACTATTTAGTGTAGCAAACTGAAGAGATAGAAAATTCATGAAAGGTGAACAATAATAAAATGTATAGTCATTCCTAACATGGAAAAACTAAAATCAAGAGAATGTGCAAACCTCTTCCCAATAAGATTATGCGGAAGACATCAACTATGTTATTCCTTATGAAATAAGCACTTTTATTTGATGATCTGATTGGAAAGGATGGACTTGATGGACATTTTGGTAATCATTTCTACACTTCTCATTTAATTATATTTGTTTAATACATCGTAATACACAGATGGATTGACCAAGGAAATTTACAATAGGGAAAGCACAACCCGAAATCAATTGTGATAATAAAGAAACCTCTAATGGAGGTTGAGGAATGCTCCTCACCTTCACGAACATTAAACATAAAACTACATCCTTCCATGGCCTTACCATAACATTTAGAATCACACATTGGCACACATATTAACATACTGGAATTTAGTTCTACCTTTCATGCCCTCTTGCGAATAAATGAGGTGTTCAGGTGATGCCCTCTATGAAGCCACCAAAGGAACGATATTTTCACCCCCATCGAGGAGATAAAAGAATAAAGTTATTAACAATAATATTAACTCAACTAAATTAAGAATTTATTTATATATTTAATATAGAATTTTTTTATTAAGACTTTTTCATGATACTTTCATTATTTTTGAGACCAAAGCCAAGTCCATTTTTCAGAATATGAAATATTGACCCAACTCTAGGTTCACATATGTAGCAATAATTTCCAGCTAGAATCAAAATAGACTTTTATTATTTTCAAATAGGTGTGTCTTACTTCCAAATTGTAATTTAACTATACATAATTAATGATTAGTTGGTGGAGATTTAATACCCACAGAATATACATGATATATTTTGAATAGCATTAACATAAAGGGTCTTGTAGTTATGCTCTTTCTACTTATTAATTTAATGAAAATGATATTATAAAATAAAAATAAAATTATATGTATATATGGTTTTCTCAACATGTGGTGTTGATAAGCCATGATATTGTAACAAACCTTATCCACAGGTTAAGAAGCTCCATGGTAAAGTGGGAAGGACTTAACATATTTTTTGGCCCTTATTTTGCACTAGGAAGAATGACTTCACTTCCTGTGGTTTTGCATAATACTTCTAGAAGGGAATCACCTCGTTGTAGGCTTCAATGTATCTTCTCATAATGCGGCTTCAAATTATGATGGTTTTGGTCCTATTTAGAGGGGGGCCTTCCATAGTATGTGAAGAGTGTTATACATAGTTTTTTTATGGTTTCATGGTGTACCATCCCCATAACAAGCTTGGTGTTTGTTTTGACCCCTTATTTTTGCTCATAACTATCAATACTTCCTTGGTGTTGTTGACTCACCCTTGTCACCATCGTTTTTCAATGACAAAGGGAAGAGGGGGTGCATTGGGAAAAAGGAAGAAGGGATGGGTCAAGGTTGTCCATGTCCAGAATGCAAAAGTGCCCGTGACATTCAAAAGGTCGAAGAGGAAACTTGAATTAAATGTAGTTTCATTTATAATGAATAATTTCTTAGATGGGTGGGGAAACTAAAATTAGAAATGGGAACCAGGAGGACTACAAATATCAATTATATGCAGGCTATGGATATATATTTTGAGGTCAAAACAGTCATCATTTAAGTTCTAATGGATTTAAAAGAGGAGCAACATGAAATCCATCTTTGTTTCGATGAAATCCAATTTTAAACAAAGAAGTTTGACATAAAACTGACAAAGATGGCTTGAGCAATGGCAAATTTAAAGTATGGATTTAGAGGATAATAAATATCCACCTATAACTATTCAAGTGGACTCTCTGTCTGAATAATCAGTTATGTTGTCACTATTACTTTTCGTGAGTCTATAAATTTAGTTAAAATGATCACTCTCTTTTTGGGCATATTTATGGATGTTATAAGGTTTAAATTTGGCAAGGTGAAGCATATTGGATTTTTATATCTATAAATTTGGTTAAAATGATCACTCTCTTTTGGGCATGTTTATAGATGTTATAAGCTTTAAATTTGGCAAGGTGAAGCATATTGGATTTTTATATCTTGATGTAGTAGCTTCTATTACAGTTATAGACATTCACTATTCATATGGGTTCCCCTTTGAATAATTAATTATCTTGTCAGTTTTCTTATGGGTTAGTCTATGAATCTGGTTAAAATGTTCACTCTCTTTTTTGGCATATCTATAAATATTAGAAGCTTTAGATTCAAGAAGGTCTAGGGAAGCTACATTAATATATAGCCATGTAGCAGATGACCATGTAGAAGTTTCTATTACAATAGAATAGAAATGTTCACTCTCTTTTTAGGCATTTTTATAGATATTACAAGATCTAAATTTGAAAAGATCTATCCTAGTTACATATCAACTTCTATTACATTTATAGACATTCTAAATGGTGAAAGTTAATTTTACATTTTGACTTCTCTACTTTCTCTCTCTAGTAACAAAAGAGTCACACCTAAACACAACTTGTTATCTCAAGTTCAAGTTTTGATATAATGTAATATTTAGTCTTCCTCTTATACACAACTTGTTATCTCAAGTTTTGATATAATGTAATATTTAGTCTTCCTCATATTTTTTTAAAAATCATTTAATGTGTATATTTACTTAATATGTATTATATAATTATAAAACTTCCAAAACCATCTAATATAATAAATTAATTAATATTCAATAATATAAATTATTTAATATTTCAACATGATTTGTGTTTTAAGTTTTATTAAATAATAAATATTATAGAAATAAATCACTACCAAATAAATTTTATATATTGTATTGATTTGAAATAAATACATATTTATGTATGGGACCATACAAATAAAATATTTAATACTTCAAACATGATTTATGTTCTGAATTTTATTAAATAATAAATTAAGTCACTACCGTATAAATTTTATATATTGTAGCGAGTACATGCACACAATGCCATTCAAGAATATTATTAACGATTTCATTATTGTTATCATGAAATCATAATACGCCTTATGTAAGTTTATCAATCATGTTCTGAATTTTATTAAATAATAAATATTATAATAAATTAAGTCACTACCATATAAATTTTATATATTGTAGCGAGTACATGCACACAATGCCCTTCAAGAATATTATTAACGATTTCATTATTGTTATCATGAAATCATAATACGCCTTATGTAAGTTTATGTGTGAATTGGCAATGTTTTTATGTGTGAATTGGCAATGTTTGATAAAAGCATATCTATCAAACATATACTAGAAGATCATACATTATTAGTCCTTATGTGTGAATTGGTAATGTTTTGGCAATATTCGATAAAAACATATACTAGAAGATCATACATTATTAGTCTTTTCCATCTGACAATTTAGAAGATCATACATCATATGTTATTAGTCTTTGCCATCTGGCAATTTAGAAGATCATACATTATTAGTGCTTGCCATCTGGAAATTGTCTGGAAATTGCCAGGAACTATAGTAAAAATGATGCAATTAGCTGTTTTAACCTGTTTCTTAGTCCCGAAACTTGATTTATAATAAAGTTGTTTAACATGGATGGATATGGTAATGATGAAATTAGTTGTTCTTAGTCCCGAAACTTGATTTATAATAAAGTGGATGCAATTAGTTGTTTTAACCTGTTTCTTAGTCCCGAAACTTGATTTATAATAAAGTTGTTTAAAGTTGTTTAACATGGATGGATATGATGCAATTAGCTGTTTTAACCTGTTCTTAGTCCCAAAACTTTATTATAAGAAACTTGATTTATAATAAAGTTGTTTAACATGGATGGATATGGTAATGATGCAATTAGCTGTTTTAACTTGTTTCTTAGTCCCGAAACTTGATTTATAATAAAGTTGTTTAACATGGATGGATATGGTAATGATGCAATTAGTTGTTTTAACTTGTTTCTTAGTCCCGAAACTTGATTTATAATAAAGTTGTTTAACATGGATGGATATGGTAATGATGCAATTAGCTGTTTTAACCTGTTTCTTAGTCCCGAAACTTTGATTTATAATAAAGTTGTTTAACATGGATGGATTTACCATCTTATTTGACCTCTTCCCAAGGTGGGGAGGCATTAAATATATTTGGCCTCTTCCCAAGGTGGGGAGGCAAAAAGCATAAATTAAATCTATTGATTTGTTCATATTTTCAAAGCCGTAAATGCTACTAAATTAATGCTAGCATTAATAGAGGGCATTTCTCTTATAAGAAGAGGGCATTTCTCTTATAAGAAGAGAAATATGCTTGTATATACATACATCTCTGATAAGAGACACGCCTTCTGATGACTCTCAGCGACAGCAAATGTTCTTGGTTACACCACATGGCAGTTGTGCAACACAACTATGCACTGTCTCCGCCATCTGTGCACAACACATCTATGTAGAATCTGTGAATGAAGTATTTCTGCCATCTGTGAATGGATGTTTGTGTCGTGGCATCTTGGGAGTTCTAGTTCCCATTCCAGGACCTACAATTCCTTCCAATTCCAATTCCAGGTACAACAATTCCAATTCCAGGTACGGTCGTTGTTACATATCCTGAGCATATCTTACCATTCTTTCTTTGTTCAAGGTGTGAATTTCTGTGAATTTCTGCAAGATCATAAGCAGATCAACAAGCAGATCAACAAGCAGATCAACAAGATCATAAGCAGATCAAGGTGAGAAATTCAATTCAGTGTTTCATATTGTTCTCAAAAGAAATTCAATTCAGCGTTTCATATTGTTCTCAAATCCCTGAAGAAAAGGGAAGTTTTTAATTAAAAAACTAGGTTGCACTGAAGAATATGATGTAAAATGAAAATCTTAGAATCTAGTTATTTGTCATCTGATTTTTCTAAACTAGTTTAGAAGCAAAATAGAATAAAATAGAATAAGTACAAAAACAGCTAACAAAAATTGTTCAAACTGATATTATTGTTTTTTTCTCTGAATTTGAAACATTGGTTAATGAGGAGTTTTAATATTACTGTTTTTTTTCTAAATCTGAAACATTGGTTAATCTGGAAGAGTTTTACGCAAAGCTATTTTACACAGTTAGCTTAAGAACCTATGGGGAATTGCTGTTTTTCGGTTAGAAAACTGATTATTTACCTAAAAGGCAGTGAAATATACATGATTTACAACAAAGGCAGTGAAATATACATGATTTACAACAAATAAATACCTGCAACTAATGGAACAACAATTGTTGTGCTTTGGGTAGCCATCACTTTCAAAATTCAAGGCGGGCTGGTCAAAGAACCCCCAGCTTGCTTCTTGCTTGCTAGTTGGTTACCTCTCCTAGTCTGACAGTTCGCTCCTAGTCCGACAGTGCTTGCTAGTTGGTTACCTCTCCTAGTCTGACAGTTCGCTCCTAGTCCGACAGTTCGCTCTGCGCGCCTTGTCCTTGTTATTTCAGAAACAAGATGACTGTCAACGTAAAGGAATAAAATATGATTGTTCGGAAAAATGTAATCACTTAGTGACAAGCCAAGAAGTTCCATTGTACAATTTTAAGCACGTCACCTATAAAGTCAATATATGGAAGTTAACTTGGCATGCATCCTACAGGCATTTCATGGTGATTTGAAAATGTAGTTGATATATTCTTGGATTTAATTGTAATCCACATTGTGCTGAGTGGAGAAAATAGTAAATACTGGAGAAAATAGTAAATACTACCCAAGCACACTGCATTTGGCAGACGAAAACGCACTACCACTTTAACTCGTCAGAGTTGCCTGAGAAGAGGAAGTGGGAAGAGCGGAACTTGACAGATCTCATAGATACTAGGCTAACAGGCATCTTTGAAAATGGCTACGGCATCTGCGCTATGCTAAGATTTGGTGCAGAACTGAAAGCATATATTCAGAATAGGAGTCAGTCATGGAATCGCCCACTTAATAACAATAAGTATGGAATGAACTCAGCAAGGAGAAGACAACCCATTTTCCCTTGAATAAGAGGAAATTTTCTGGTTCATTACCAGCAATGCACGTTCGAATCGCGAGTGACTAGTGAGACGAATAGCTTGGAAAACAGAAAGGATTATATTTCACACACAAGCGAATTACATTCATTTCTTACAGATCCAAAGGCATCCACCCTAACCAACATCCATAACCCGAAATCATAGCTAGGAACAGAAAAATACGCAGTTGGAACCTAGGGCTAGGAACTCCAGCTTGGTGAGTAAAAAATTTCGGAGAAGTCGAGCAACAATAGCGTGAAGTGAACAGCTATGTGAAACCCGCCTGTAACTAAGCCAAGAAAATCGATTACCATTGTTTTCAAACATAAGGAATTTTAAAAACCCTAACGAATTAACTGAGATATCAATTTCCTTTCTGTGCTTGAGGAGTACACCTGGAAGTGGTCACCAATAAGCCGCTAGCCGCACTGGTAGCCTGGGCTAGCAGAGGATTTATCCCCTGGCAACCTGTAGTGCTACCTGGCATTTATACCCTTCCTCCTAAGTACACTCCATTTTAAGTATAAACCACAAATTTATGAACAGGGAAAGCCAATGCACACAAAACCATAATGAAAATAAAAATATAAGCAAATCTGTAGAAAACTCTGAAAGTTAAAAAAAAAACACCTAAAGACACACGACAATGGCCAGACCGTTTGCATGCATTAAAGACTATCAAACATTCAGAGATTCTTACATTTAGTACAACATTTCTACCACTGGCCAAGCCTAACCGAGCATTTCAATCACTTCAAACAACAAAAGAACTCTCGGAGAACTCTTTCCAGTAGAATAAAGAACATCAGGGTAGAAACCCATTATCGCGAACAAAGGGCTTGAACATGAATCGAAACGACGACCGGATGCTTAAGCTATGCCATTTAATAAGCCCTCTGGACGCCACATGTTATTTGTAAGCCATGGTGGTTCTTGCAGCGTGTTGCGACTCCAAAGAGCCATGGTTGACCCTCCTTCATAAATCAATTTTGAAAAGCGTTCATCCCTTACTTGGCCTTGTTTCCCACGTTCCGTACAAACACGTCGCTGCGTACAAACAAGTTGCTACATGCATGTCGATCACATGTCTCCTGTGTAACGTGTTGCCTCGTCGTGAAAGTTATTGGATTTCACTTATTAAAATATTGTTGTTATAAAAATGCGTGAACTATCTAAGACTTCTGTTAACAGAAATTAGTGTTATTAAAATGTCTAAATTAGTCTTCAAGTTCCAGTAAAAGGTCTCAGATTTGCTAATTTTTTATATTTATTATTTATAAATCTAAAATTTCACTGTAAAATGATGTTATGTTAAATATGATATTGACCGGGTTGATTCTAAACATGATATTAAATATTGTAATATTGATTGTATTGGTTTTGGGAATATTTCTTTTATAACTATTGGATGAGATACATCTTTAAAGTCAAAAACATATAAAAAAATTAGACATAATAATTAGTATCTCCCTTACCAGCAGAAACGTGGTGAAGGATTTGAAGTTTCCGGTATCGTTTGGCGAATTCCACAATATTTTGAGCTCCCTTTGTGTTGACGTTGAGAGAAATATCATATCTACATTTTGCAAGGGCGTTTGGTTGAGTAAGTTAGGATTTAAGCTAATAAACATTTTCCCAGGTATGAGTAAAAACCCACGATGAGCTAAGCAAACCTATCCTCAAACGCTGTGCTTGCTGCATTATTAACAATGGCGTCCAGGTTTTCCCAGAGATGCTCTCTCATGGCTTCTTCATCAATTCCAAGATTACGATCCACTGCAACGTCTCCAACAACAGGAACGACTTTCTGGAATATGAAGCTTTCAAAGTTGTCACCGTGTTGCTCCCTCAGAATCTTGAACAACTCCAGCCTAATAACCTGTCGTTCAAAAGAATTCGTAAGTCTAGAATTAATCTATTAGCACCGAGGAGATTAATAGAGACACAACACTGGGTTGGTCGAATATTATTCAAAAGGTCCAGATTGTCAAGGGCACTACCATACTACCATCCATAAACCTATATTTTCTAACGCATTCTAATCAAATTTATATAAAATAAATGATTTTGAATATTCCTATCAAATATCCTACTTTTTTCAATCGGTTTTTGGAAGAATCTGTATCTTCGGCCCTTAACAAAACATAAATGCGGCCAATACCGGGCTGTCCACGCAATATTTTCTCCAAGAAAACTGCACCAAACAAATAGCAATTAAATTCATTATCATGAAACCCAAATGTACATAAATATCAATTTAACATTCATAACGCCTGAAATACTTTTGCCAAGGAAGCCGGTCGATCCAGTCACTAATATGTTCTTGTCCTTGAGAAATCCTAGAACCTTGGACGCCATCTCTTACTTAACACTAGACAAATCTAGAGCTCCCGCTGAAAGTATCAAAAGCAGATAGGTGCATCTGATAGATATTGTTTGTGAGTGTTGAGGAGTGCAGATAGTTGCATCTGATAGATATTGTTTGTGAGTGTTGAGGAGTTCTTTTATATGTTTAATTTAAAATAAAACAGAAATTCACTCCTTCGCGTTCAAATCTTATTTTCTCCAAAATAAGAAGTGTACGCAAAATATTGTTCCCGCACGCAAAATATTGTTCCCGCAATCGAGGCAGCTACGATACATGCGACCTGCACTCAATTGCTTAATTTTCATCATTGAGAAGATCGTGCGAAGTTGAAGATTGTTTGTAATGACATAATGATATATAATGACTATAAAGTAGAAAATTGGGACTGAATACGTGGGCAATTTGTGTCGTGACTGCTGCCATTTTCAGGCCATTTCTTGGTAGACTTTGTTGGGAAATCCCTAATGCCACACCTTCCAGAACTTTGGATCCTGCTCCAGCGTCAATTGGATAATTTTCACAACAATGGAGGAAAGCAAATCATAAAGCAAATCATAAAATTCACCTACTGTTCACAAATAATACACGAATGGAATCTCAGTCAACATAGCAGTAAAGGAAAATGCATTCTAAAAATCATAAATCTCACCCACTTAATCTTAGTCAATCTAGCATAATACAGTGTCCGCACTCCAAATCATAAATCTCACCCACTTAATCTTAGTCAATCTGGCATAATACATAGTGTCCGCACTCCAAGAAGAAAACTATATATATATATATATATATATATATATATATATATATATATATATATATTATAGAGAGGAATATGCTTATTTAAATAAAAATTAATTATATGTTTTTTTTAAATATGATTTTATATATGATTGTATCTGTCTAAATACAATGAGAATGCAAAGAAATTTTCCCTATTACATCTGATTGAACACATGCAATTACTAATGCAAAGAAATTTTCCCTATTACATCTGATTGCACACATGCAAGTTCAAAAGACTATGCAAGTGGATTATGTAGACACTATGCGTGATGTACCTTTCTTCCCTATTACATCTACTTGAACACATGCAATTACTAATGCAAGTTCAAAAGACTATGCAAATGGATCATGTAGACACTATGCGTGGCGTACCTTTCATTCCCACCAGATTCGGCTTCTTCTGTTTCAATTGTTTTTGTTTTCTCTTCAGTGAGCGGCAAGGACTTGCTACTTTGCAGCCTCCCTTGTTTAAAGATAATACTCATAAACAACGTGACAACGTAGATTTTGTTTGTTTGTTTCACCCTCCAAATTATAGCTCTCGTTTGTTTCTCTGAGAGTGACAACGTGTGACATGATCCTACATCACGCTTCACGTCACGAAGGTTATCATACCCACGCAACCATGTGGCTCCAGGCTTATAAAATGGAGGCATCCCAGCTGTTTGGTAAGCATCGCAATAACATTTGGCATTTGGAAGGTTTATTATTATTATTAGAGGTTAGATTACTATTTCATCTGAGGCAACCATGGCGATTAGGCCAGTTGGCTTTCGTTAGCTGTAATGTTACTCCTCGTGGTGGTGGGCGCGCAGAATATAGATTTAGTGTCATATTTGTGTAACACTAAGGTTATCCCAGCCAGAAGTCCGTTCTATGGTACTCTGGGAAACCTGCTCTCAGATCTGGAACTAAGCACCGCCATTATCAACGGCTACGACTACAAGGCGTCGACTGCAGGGTCACCCAGTGCCTACGGGGAAGCAATCTGCGTTCAGTCACTCTCGGAAGTTGAATGCACCAACTGCCTTTATGCCCTCGGCGACGACATCTTGAACATTTTCAACAACGCTATCGGTGCTGAGGTTCAATTCACTGACTGTTCCATCCGCTACGAGCAGTACTACTTCTAGTACCAACTACTTTACTGTACTGCGCAATACCCTCAAAGCCAATATCTCTTTTTAAATAAAACCCTGAAGATTCTCTGAGCTGAGCTAGAGAGTCACATCTTTGTACTTATATTTCTATTTTGTCTGAAGATATCGATCATAGATCTAAAAATTATCCTTAAATCTGACTAGCTGTCTGGTGACTGATTCACATAAAGATGTCTTGGATACTTACATAAAGATATCTTGGGCTATGGACATCTCTTTTAATAAATAAGTAAATTATTGGACAGTCATTTATTTCACTTACTGTGTTGAATAAATAAATTATTGGGCAGTTATCTATGTCAGTTGCATATTATTCCTTTTGTTTTTACATATCAAAGTATCTCCCTTTAAAGCTTCAATGACATTGAATAGTTCATTTTATTTTATTTTGCTAGCAATTTATGGAACGATGACTTTCAGTGTCTTGCTATGTTGTTGGTAATCTATGAAACAATGACTTTCCGTGTGAGTTATTACATTTTAAGGCGTTTTTCTTTGAAAGGAACTCTCTGAAATGCCATGCTACACTATTGTTTCAACCATAGTTACCAAATTCGAATTAGAATACAATTCGATGCAGAAACATTCCTCTATATAAAATTCAATATGGAAAAAATTTGGGAATATACATCTTAATATGATTAACATATCAATTTTTTATTTTTTTCAAATTTTTTTAAAAATGGATGATTATTATATTAAAAAATTCAACGGAAATTCATTAAATCTTGCTCTCATATAGATACTCTTGTTTGCTTATTTCCAATATTCAAGTTGCTTGTCTATATAAGATAATTCAAAAATAATGAAGGACAAAATGCATCAAATTTATTAGTATTGCAAAGTGAAAAACATATAAGTAAAATCTAATAACATATATAATGAAATCTCTTAAGTTCAACAAACAAAATGAGACCTTGAATATTAAAAGTGCGTTTAAAGTGATTTCCATATAACTCAAAATTTATGTCTCAATCATTATTCTTAATAGATCCAAATTTATTTAACAACAAATGTGTGTTATTATTTTTTAGGTAAATAACAGAAAAAGAACCTCTCTAATTGAATTCCACAACACATTTTATTTTAAATAAAAACAATAACTATAGTAATTGTTGTCATCCAACCAAAAAAAAATTGAAAAGAAAGTTCAAAAATTTTTGCTATATAAAATTTATTCTTTTATACACTATTTTAATAAAAAAAAAATAATATTTTTAATAATAAAAAAATTATTATTATTTAACTGCAATTTTTCAATATAAAATTTATATAATTTTTTAATATAAAAACTAATGTTTTTTAATATGGAAATTAGTTTTTTTTCATTATTGAAACTCACTAGTATTCAACCTATCATTATTCAACCGCTAATTTTTAATATAAAAATTCACCAAAAAAAATTAATATAAAACTATGATCCACCAGACAAATTCATATCGTATCATATTACACGTATTTTCTCATGAATCAGATCATACCGGTGAATTTTCGAATTTTTTTGCCCAATACGGTGGAACTTGGTAACTATGGTTTGAAGTCAGTTTCATTTTTAAACTATCGAACAATGGCATATCTTAATAAAACAACTAATTATTAATTATTAAACATAAGCATGAAAAGATTAAAAAATTTAATAATTAATAAAATAGTTATAATATTTAACACAATGCTCCACAACCCCTCATTAGATCTCTTCATTTGAGATCATATCCATTTGGGCTTTTTAGTGGTTAAAGAGCCTTGCTACATCATGTAGGACCACATGATTGGTATTTGTATGAGTTGCATTCCTCACCTACTAGAGTCCTTGCATGCCCAAAAATTTAGAGATTATGTGCAACATGTGGTTTCTCTAAGCCCTAGTCATTTCTATGCTAAACCCCAACTTGAAGAGTATGAAATCACCATTAAAAGGGACCTCCCTTGGGTCAGATTCTCTATTAGAGACCACCAATTCGAAAACCTTGTTGACGACATGAGAGATGATCAACAATTTATTAACAAGATTCAACAATCATATGCACTCTTTGATTTTTCTCTCGAAGTCAAGGCATTATGCGAAATGATGGCTACATATGACTTCTTTCTTATGCAATTCTTGAGGTATGAATAGAGTATGGTCCCCTTTTCAATATGAATTTTACTAGAAATTTAAAATCAGACTAAACAAGCCCCTTTTAAAGATTACAAGTAGCATAAATCCATTATATCCTCTATTTATTTACTATTATAGGGATAGATACAACTACACATTCAATGTATCTTTTTTCCATTTGTTTTCCAACAATGACGATCTACCTACAATTATTCTTTAAAAAACATAACTCTGTTAAATGACACCATAACTTTATTTTCTTTTGTGCATTTTAAAGGAATCCTCCATGGAGTATGGATCTCGCTTAATGTCCTTGGCTAGCTAGTATAAAGATCCCAAGTATGTACCACTGTAAGAATCATTTGTAGCTCGGGAGGATATTATTAAGCTAGAAAGTCAAATGCTCGATGTCATCTTGTTATGAGTGGTTTCAGTCATAGGTACTATATCTTATCATGACAAGATGATGATGGAGGAAAAGGAGAAGGAGACCATCCTAGAAGGAACCTATGGAGATGAAGAGATAAGATGATCATCACGTGAGAAGATGAAGGAACACCAGAGTACAACAAAGTATAAAAAATCAAGACCACATTGGACACTCCTTACTCTCAAGCGATATGAAGGAGGAAGAAGAGCACACACCATCTCTCAAGAAGACTCAAATAGAGAAACAACAAGAATGGCTTGAGATTTCCATGTCGTCATGCAATCCATGTCATTAATCTATTGAGATATCTTGTCAAAATGTCATGTCACCATTTGCCACATCATTTGTGGATTACGTAATGTCAATGTATATGAAATGTAATGTAAATTTGAAGTCCAATATCGATGTATAAAATGTGAAAAGTAATTAGGGAGTTGAAAGGTCATAGAGAAGTTAAAAATTCATGAGCGTGGTTTTGAGTACTATGACTAGCACCCCCAACATAACCAATATATGGTTCAAGAGAGGTCCACATTTTTAAACCAAATGTAAAAGGGACCAACAGAAACCCTGGGAAACTCTGAAAAGAGACACTATAAATGCACTCGACACACTTATAGACATTATGTACACAATGTAATATCCATGGGATCAAACCTAGTATTTTTCGAGGTACAACCCATTTTGAGGCTACGTCATTGGAACTCCATAAATGTCTACTAACTCATAGGTCCCTTTTGCAAGGACTCACTTGAAACTGTATGGACCCAACCACATGGGTTGGAGCTTTCTTGTACCTAACTTATTGACCTCCTAGTCATATAAGAGAACCATGTCTCCTTCCAAGAAGACACAAGGCTTAAAATATTTGTTGTATTGTGCCTTGACACATATTTTACGAGCTTCATTGGCTAAAGTAGCATTGGGCTAAGTTTCATCCAAACGCGTAAGATGTAAAAGATGCTCCTCCTCTACGAAAGTGGCAGGAAGAAGTTCGACAACTAGTTTTAATGATGGAATTTTGACATTTTATGGGAATCATTGCCTTGAGACCATAAACCAACAAAAAGGGTGTCAATGTAGTAGCATTCCTAACTAAGGTTTGGCATGTTGACAAGGTAGCATCAAGAAGAAAGTGGCAGTTCGATTTGTCGATCCCTACCATGCATTGAAGCATAGTCTTAAGAACTTTGTTAACAATATCAACTTGTCCGTTAGCTGGAGGATAGTAGGGAGTGGAACTTTCATGTGAAAGTCCTAACTTAGTAGTTAGTTCAGTAATCATATGATTTCGAAAATGCTTTATGTGATTTGTAACTATTGGTTGTGGAACACCAAACCTAGCAATAACGTGATTGAAGAAAAATTATGGAGTTGTTTCACCAGTGTTGTTAAATGTAGGCATCACCTCAGCCCACTTAGTAGAGTAGTCTATAACAACAATGATATAACCATGTCCCCCGATTGACTGAGGTTTACATGTAATAAATTTGATACCCCATTTCGCAAAGGGACCCCCTAAACCACATTTTTTTTTTGGCCTGCAATAGGACAGTAGCTATAGTAAATGGCATGGCATGAATATTTTAGTACTCGACAAGACCTTTCTAACTCGGTATCATATGTGCCAAACATAGATCATATGACCAAATCACTATCCCAAGAAGTTGGCTGCCGAAATAACCCCAATACAGCCCATAAACTCTTACAGTTTGATTTGCTAGGGTTAGGGTTTTGGTTATTCAAGGTTTCCATTTATTTTTCAATAATCGAAAGGCCCTTGAGCCTCATTGTAACATACTCCAAAGTCATGTATCCGCCACATCTCTTCTTAGAGATAAGCTACCATTTCCCGAGCTAGTTTATTTCCATTATGTATGCAAGAATATTTTAGTTCTTTGATATTAATTAAATGAAGATTTATTTATGTTTCATCTCTGTGTTTATGTTTGTATTTTTATTATGTTTTGTTCCTACATAAGTCTAGATCAACATAATCCAAGAGGATATCAACCCTATAAAAATAGGTACCCTCTTAATGACTAAGAAAATAATCCATCTCCTATCACTTTTGTGAATGCATAGTTTCCAGGGCAATAGGTAATGCTATTTAGTGTAAGAAACTAAAGAGATAGAAAAGTCATGAAAGGTGAACAAAAAATAAAATGTAGAGTCATTCCTAACATGGAAAAACTAGAATCAAGAGAGTGTGAAAACCTCTTCCCAATAAGATTATGTGGAAAACATCAACTATGTTATTCCTTAAGAAATAGACACCTTTATTTGATGATCCAATTGGAAAGGATGGACCTCATGGATATTTTGGTAATCATTTTTGCACTTCTCATTTAGTTATATTTGTTTAAGGAATTCAACATAATTGGGGCTTGATTGAAGGATTTTTCATAGGTGAATATGAGGTTTTTTTAGCACTAACACAATTTTCAATGCAACTAATTCTCACACATCGTAATACACAAATGGATGGGAAAAGGAAATTGACAACAGAGAAAGCACCACCGAAAATCAACTGCGATAAGAAAGAAACCTCTAATGCAGGTTGAGGAATGATCCTCACCTCCACAAACATTAAACTTAAAACTATAGCCTTACCACTACATTTAGAATCACACATTGGCACACATATAAACGTATTGGCATTTGCTGTTTCCTGTCGTGCCCTCTTGTGAATGAACGAGGTGCTCAGGTGATGCCCTCTTCGAACCCACCAAAGAAACAATATTTGCACCCACGTTGAGGAGATAAAAGAATAAAGTCATTAACAATAATATTAACTCGACTAAATTAAGAATTTATTTCTATAGTTAATAGAAAACTTTTTTATTAAGACTTTTTTTATGATACTTTCACTGTTTATGGAGCCCAAAGCCGAGTCCATTTTTCAGAATATGAAAGATTTGACCCAACCTTAGGCTCACATGTGTAACAGTAATTTCTAACTAGAATGAAAATATACTTTTATTATTTGCAAATAGGAATGTCATATTTCCAAATTGTAATTTAATTATACGTAATTAATGGCTAGTTGGTGGAGATTTAATACCCATAGAATATACATGATATATTTTTAATAGTAGTAAACATAAAGGCTGTTGTAGTTATGCTCTTTCTACTTATCAATTTAATGAAAAGGATATTATAAAATAAAAACAAAATTATATATATATATATATTGAAATGAATTATGGTTTTTTGGGAATGTGGTGTTGATAAGCCATGATATTGTAACAAAGGTTATCTACAGGTTAAGAAGCTCCATGGTAAAGTGGGAAGGTCTTAACATATTTCTTGGCCCTTATTTTGCACTAGGAAGAATGACTTTACTTCATGTGGTTTGTATAATACCTCTACAAGGGAATCACCTTGTTGTAGGCTTCAACATATATTCTCATAATGGCGCTTCAAATTACGATGGTTTTAGTCATATTTAGATGGGGGCCTTCCCTAGTATTTGAAGATTGGTATAAAACATATTTTTAATGGTTTCGTGGTGTACTATCCCCATAACAATCCTGATGTTTGTTTGGACCCCTCATTTTTACTCATAGCTATCAACACTTCCTTGGTGTTGCTGACTCACCCTTGTCACCATCATTTTTCAATGACAAAGGGAAGAGGGGGGTGGATTGGGACAAAGATGGCTTGAGTAGCGGAAGATTTAGAGTACGAATTTAGAGGATAACAATTATCGACCTATAACTATTTAAGTGGACTCCCCATCTAAATAATTAGTTATGTTGTCACTATTACTTTTGGTGAATCTATAAATATGGTTAAAATGTTTACTCTTTTTTTGGGCATGTTTATAAATTTTATAACTTTTAAATTTGGCAAGGTCAAGCATAATTGTATTTTTATATCTTGATGTAGGAGCTTCTATTACAATTATAAACATTCACTAGTCGTATGGACTCCCCTTTGAATAATTAATTATCTTGTCAATTTTCTTATGGGTTAGTCTATGAATATGGTTAAAGTGTTCACTCTCTTTTTGGGCATGTCTATAGATATTAGAAGTTTTAGATTTGAGAAGGTCTAGGGAAACTACATTAACATATAGCCATGTAGCATATCACTATGTAGAAATTTTTATTACAATACAATATAAATGTTCACTATCATTTTAGACATGTTTATAGATATTAGAATATCTAAATTTGAGAAGCTCTATCACAATTACATATCACCATGTAACAACTTCTATTACAATTACAAACATTCTAGATAGTGAAAATCAATTTTGCAATTTGACTTCTTTACTTTCTCTAGTAACAAATTGTTACACCTAGACACAACTTGTTATCTCAATTTTTGATATAATGTAACATTTGGTCTTCCTCACTTATAATATATATATATATATATATATATATATATATATATATATATATATATATATATATATATATATATATATATATAGATATAACTTAAAACATAATTAGAAACTATTTTTTAGAAATTTTTAAAAATACTTTAAAAATACGGCTACGACTACAAGGCGTCGAATGCAGGGTCACCCAGTGCCTATGGGGAGACAATCTGTGTTCAGTCACTCTCCGACGTTGAATTCACCAACTGCCTTTGTGCCCTCGGCGACAACATTTTGAACATTTGCAGCAATGCTATCGGTGCTCAGGTTCAATTCACTTACTGTTCCATCCGCTACGAGCAGTACTACTTATAGTACCAACTACTTACTGCAGTGCGCAATACCCTCAAAGCTAATATCTCTTTTTAAATAAAATGTAGAATATTCTCTGAGCTGAGCTAGAGAGTCACATCTCTGTACTTATATTGCTATTTTGTCTGAAGATATCGATCATAGATTTCAAAAATATCCTTAAATCTAACTAGCTGTCTGGTGACTGATCCACATAAAGATATCTTGGATACTTACATAAAGATATCTTGGGCTATGGGCATATCTTTTAATAAATAAATAAATTATTGGACATTCATCTATTTCACTTACATGTGCCGAATAAATAAATTATTGGGCAGTTATCTATTTCAGTTGCATATTATTCCTTTTGTTTTTACATATCAAAATATCTCTCTTTAAAGCTTCAATGACATTGAATAATTCATTGATTTAAAGCTTCAATGACATTGAATTATTCATTTTATTTTATTTTGCTCGCAATTTATGGAACAATGACTTTCATTGTCTTGCTACAATGTTGCTGCTCGTAATCTATGGAACAATGACTTTTACTCTGAGTTATTACACTTTAAGACGTTTTTCTTTGAAAAGAACTCTCTGAGATGCCATGCTACACCATTGTTTGAAACATAGTTACCAAATTCGAATTCGAATTCAAGTTCGAATACAATTCGATACGGAAAAATTTCATCTTATATAAAATTCAATACCGAAAAAAAATCGGGGATATACATTTTAATATGATTAATATATTAAATTTTTATTTTTTTTTCCAATTTTTAAAAAAATAATTTGGATGATTATTATATTAAAAAATTCAAAGAAAATTCATTAAATCTTGCTCTCATAAAGATACTCTTGTTTGCTTATTTCCAATATTCACCTTGCATGTCTATCTAAGATAATTCAAAAATAATGAAGGACAAAATGCATCAAATTTATTAGTATTGCAAAGTGAAAAACATATAAGTAAAATCTAATAACATATATAACGAAATCTCCTAAATTCAACACACAAAATGAGACCTTGGATATTAAAAATGGGTTTAAAGTGATCTCCATATAAGTCAAAATATGTCTCAATCATTATTCTTAATAGATCCAAATTTATTTAACAACAAATGTGTGTTATTATCTTTGAGGTAAATAACAGAAAAAGAACCTTCATAATTGAATTCCACAACAGCTTTTATTTTAAATAAAGACAATAACTATAGTAATTGTTGTCATCCAACCAAAAAAAATGAAAAAATAAGTTTAAAAATTTTTGCTACATGAAATTTATTCTTTTGTACACTATTTTAATAAAAAACTTTTATATTTTTAATAAAAAAAATATTATTATTTCACTGCAATTTTTTAATATAAATTTTATATAATTTTTTAATATAAAAACTATTATTTTTTAATATGGAAATTAGTTGTTTTTGATTATTGAAACTTACCATTATTCAACCACTAATTTTTAATATAAAAATTCACAAAAAAAAAATTAATATAAAACTATGATCCACCAGACAAATCCGTATCGTATCGTATTACACTTATTTTCCCATGAATCGGATCGTACCAACAAATTTTCAAATTTTTTTGCCCAATATGGGAAAACTTGGTAACTATGGTTTGAAGTCAGTTTCATTCTTAAACTATTGAACAATGGCGTGTCTTAATAAAACAACTAATTATTAATTATTAAACAAAAGCATTAAAAGATTAAAAAAAAAATAATTAATAAAACAGTTATAATATTTAACACAATGCTCCACAGTCCCTCATTAGATCTCTTCATTTGAGATCATATCCATTTGGGTTTTCTAGTGGCTAAAGAGCCTAGCTACATCATGTAGGACCACATGATTGGTATTTGTATGAGTTGCATTCCTTGCATACCAGAGTCCTTGCATGCCCAAAAATTTAGAGATTATGTGCAGCATGTGCTTTCTCTAAGCCCTAGTCATTTCTATGCTAAACACCAACTTGACGAATATGAAATCACCATTAAAAGGGACTTCCTTTGGGTCAGATTCTATGTTAGAGACCACCAATTCGAAAACCATGTTGACGACTGTTTGGTCAATTTAGTGTGTTCTAAATTGCTATTTAAAATGTCAATCCGGGATTCGTAAGCTGACAAAGTGAAGTTTACTATATGTACTAGATAACCATTTCCTTAATCTTTTGTCGTTTTTGAGTTTTAAGTTTGTTTTTGGATTTATCTTTCCCTAATGTGTGATGGTGAAAATGAAAATGAAGTATGGATGATAATGGTGATGGTGATTTCTACAGTGATTTTTCTCAAACTTAAAAGTGCTCAAAAAGAAAGCTTTAAAACAACTGTAATGAAATCAATCCTTAAGAAAAATAGTGAACTAATGACAATGGCCCAGTATCCTTTCTGCTGAATGAAAAGAAAGTAAAAATTGAACTTAAAGCAACTCAAAGCAAAGCAACTAATTCACACTACTTTAACTCTTCTGATCCTTTACCCTTCAGCTCAATCTACCTTGTGGGAAGCAATCATGAACAAGTCAAGCAATATGATATCTAAATGGCAAGAAATTAAATTGCATAAAAGAAGCTAGTCACACTACTTCAACTCTTTTGATCCTTTACCCTTCAGCTCAATCTACCTTGTGGGAAGCAATCATGAACAAGTCAAGCAATATGATATGTAAATGGCAAGAAATTAAATTTTATAAAAGAAACTAGTCACACTACTTCAACTCTTCTGATCCTTTACCCTTCAGCTCAATCTACCTTGTGGGAAGCAATCATGAATAAGTTTAAGCAATATGATAACTAAATCACACTACAATAAGTAATATTTTGATTTCTTACTAATAGAGTCACTTGACTATAGAAGGAAACCATAAATTGATGAGCAGTATGATATCTAAATAACAAAGAAACAAATAAGCAAATCACAACTTGAAAAAGACAGTGCTGGAATTAAACTTTAGAAAATGAAAGTTAGCAGGAAGGACAAGATGATCTCATATGTCAATAGTTATGAAAAAGATGAAAATTTGCCCAGGCTGCCTAAGAAAACCTGCAGAAAAACATTGATCAGCTGACAGCTACAAGAAAGCAGAAGTGAAAGTATAAATAGCAGTGAATTAAGAAGCATCAAAACAGCGTGTTATGTACAAGCTAAAGATTATGAAAGAAGAACATAATAAAACAAAATGAAAACTTTACAAGGCTTTAGCATGTAGGGGCCCTCTACCACTTCAGCCAGTCAACGAGTAGTCACGCGAATGAACTCAGAAAAATCTTCTCATGTATTAAAGCAGCAACATATATAAAACAGTGGGGTGATAACAACAATAGTTCGGAAAATTACATATCCAAAAGCTTTTTCACAGCATTCATCAACGCGTTATTTATAATGAAAAAGTGATGAACTAACTAACTGAATCCTACGCTATTAACTGTGTTGCCAAAGACACGTAGATCCCTTCAGCCAAGATCTAGCGTAACTGTCATCATGTCTATTAAATATCCGAAGTGGTAGCTGTTGGATTCAGGTTACGGTGATGATCTCCAGGTGTGCCGGTGTCTTCATGGGCTGAGGACTATGCCACGTAAACGTTCACGTGCCCAAAACAGAGAAGTGCCACCACTGAACTCCTTGGTTGGCTTTGCCTTTGACCCTCGTTGACCGTGACCTTCCATGGATGATTTGGCTAATTTGAAGGGACACGTTCCATGTATCTTTCACCTGTATCTTACCCATGTAGCTCGTTCCTTCATAGGACACCTATAGCACAACTTTTAACAAAATAGCTGCGGAATCCTGTGATGGATGCGGAAACCTGTGCTAGCTGCAGAAACCTGTGCTAGCTGAGGAAACTGAGAAGTTTCCGTAGCTGCATGAACAAAAACTAAACCAAACAACAGTCATAAGCATAGTCAGAAAACCATGTAAAAAGCTCTTTTTAAACTACAATGCAATGATTTAACAGCTGGGTGGATGAAATAAGTGGAAAAAGAAGGCTTAGAGGGTGTATAGGAAGGTGCAGGTTTGAGGCTCAACAATGACATGAGAGATGATCAACAATTTATTAATAAGATTCGACAATCATATGCACTCTTCGATTCTAATCCCAAAGGAAAAGCATTATGTGAAATGATGGCTACATATGGCTTCTTTCTTCTGTAATTCTTGAGGTATGAATAGAGTATGGTCCCCTTTTCAATATGAATTTTACTGGAAATTTAAAATCAGACTCAACAAGCCCCTTTTAAAGATTACAAGTAGCATAAATCCATTTTATCCTCAATTTATTTAGTGTTACAGGGATAGCTACAATTGCACATTCAATGTATCTTTTTCCATTTGTTTTCCAACAATGACGATCTACTTGTAATTATTATTTAAAAAAATAAGTCTGTTAAATGACACTATAACTTTATTTTCTTTTGTGCATTTTAAAGGAATTCTCCATGGAGTATGGATCTCGCTTAATGTCCTTGGCTAGCTAGTATAAATATCCCAAGTATGTACCACTATAAGAGTCATTTGTAGTTCGGGAGGATATTATTAAGCTAGAAAGTCAAATGCCTGATGTCATCTTGTCATGAGTGGTTCTAGTCATATATACTATATCTTATCATGACAAGATGATGATGGAGGAAAAGGAGAAGAAGACCATGCTAGAAGGAACCTATGGAGATGAAGAGATAAGATGATCATCAGGCGAGAAGACAAAGGAACACTAAAGTACAACAAAATATAAAAAATCAAGACCACATTGAAGACTCCTTACTCTCAAGCGAGATGAAGGAGGAAGAAGAACACACACCATCTCTCATGAAGACTAAAAGATAGAAACAACAAGAATGGCTTGACATTTCCATGTCATCATGCAATCCATGTCAT
Organism: Pinus tabuliformis; assembly: GCA_031772625.1. Lineage (NCBI taxonomy): Eukaryota > Viridiplantae > Streptophyta > Pinopsida > Pinales > Pinaceae > Pinus > Pinus tabuliformis. Next base: position 385,014,533 of record CM062812.1, on the reverse strand, counting down.
TAATGTATTGAGATATATTGTCAAAGTGTCATGTCACCATTGGCCACATCATTTTTGGATTATGTAATTTCAATATATATGAAAAGTAATGTAAAGTTGAAGTCCAATATCGATGTATAGAATGTGAAAAGTAATTAGCGAGTCGAAAGGTCATAGAGAAGTAAAAAAATCATGAGGGTGGTTCAAAGTACTATGACTAGCACCCCCAACATAACCAATATATGGTTCGAGAGAGGTTGACATCTACAAACCAAACGTAAAAGGGACCAACAGAAAGCCTAGGAAACTCTAAAAGGACACACTATAAATGCTCTCAACACACTTATAGACATTATGTACACAATGTACTATGCATGGGATCAAACTTAGTATTTTTCGAGGTACAACCCATTCTAAGGCTACGTCAGTGGAACTCCATAAATGTCTACTAACTCATAGGTCCCTTTTGCAAGGACTTGCTTGAAAATGTATGGACCCAGCCACATGGGTTGGAGCATTCATGTACCTAACTTATCGACCTACTGGTCATATAAGAGAACCATGTCTCCTTCCGAGAAGACACGAGGCTTAAAATTTTTGTTATATTGTGCCTTGACACATCTTTTACGTACTTCATTGGCTAAAGTAGCATTGGGCCAAGTTTCATCCAAACACATAAGATGTAAAAGATTCTCCTCCTCTACAAAAGTGGCAGGAAGAAGTTCGACAACTAGTTTTAATGATGGAATTATCACATTCAATGGGAAGCATTGCCTCAAGACCATAAACCAACTAAAAGGGTGTGAATTTAGTAGCATTCCTAACTAAGGTTCGGCATGTTGACAAGGTAGCATAAAGAAGTAAGTGGAAGTTCGATTTTTGGATCCCTACCATGCATTGAAGCATAGTCTTAAGAACTTTGTTAACAACCTGAACTTGTTCGTTAGCCTGAGGATAATAGGGAGTGGAACTTTCATGTGAAAGTCCTAACTTAGCAGTTAGTTTGGTAATCATATGATTTCGAAAATGCTTTATATGATCTCTAACTATTGGTTGTGGAACACCAAACATCGCAATAATGTGATTGAGGAAAAATTATGGAGTTGTTTCACCAATTTTGTTAAATGTAGGCATCACCTCGGCCCACTTAGTAAAGTAGTCTACATTGACAATGATATAACCATGCCCCCGACTGAGTGAGGTTTACATGTAATAAAGTTGATACCCCATTTCACAAAGGGACCCCTTAAACCACAATTTTTTTGGCCTGCAATAGGACCGTAGCTATAGGAAAGGGCATGCCATGAATATTTTAATACTCGACAAGACATTTCTAACTCAGTATCGTATGTGCCAAACATAGATCATATGACCAAATTACTATCCCAGGAAGTTGGCTGCCGAAATAACCCCAATACAGCCCAAAAACTCTTACAATTCTATTTCCTAGGGTTAGGGTTTTGGTTATTCAGGGTTTCGCTTTTTTTTTTAATAATAAAAAGGCCCTTGAGCCTCATGGTAACATAGTTCAAAGGCATGTATTCGCCACATCTCTTCTTAGAGATAAGGTACCATTGCTCGAGCTAGTTTATTTCCATTATGTATGTAAGAATATCTCAGTTCTTTGATATTAATTAAATGAAAATTTATTTATGTTGCATCTCTATGTTTATGTTTATATTTTTATTATATTTTGTTCCTGCATAAGTTTGGATCAATATAATCCAAGAGGATATCAACGCTATAAAAATAGGTACCCTCTTAATGACTAAGACAAATAATCCACCTCCTGTCACTTTTTTGAATACATAGTTTCAAGGGAAATAGGTGATGCTATTTAGTGTAAGAAACTGAAGAGAAAGAAAAGTCATGAAAGGTGAACAAAAAGTAAAATGTAGAGTCATTCCTAACATGGAAAAACTAGAATCAAGAGAGTGTGAAAACCTCTTCCCAATAAGATTATGTGGAAGACATCAACTATGTTATTCCTTAAGAAATAGACACCTTTATTTGATGATCCAATTGGAAAGGATGTACCTCATGGATATTTTGGTAATCATTTCTGCACTTCTCATTTAGTTATATTTGTTTAAGGAATTCAACATAATTGGGGCTTGATTGAGGGAATTTTCATAGGTGAATATGAGGTTTTTTTAGCACTAACACAATTTTCACTGCAACTAATTCTCAGACATCATAATACGTAGATGGACGGACAAAGGAAATTGACAACAGAGAAAGCACCAACCAAAATCAATTGTGATCAGAAAGAAACCTCTAATGGAGGTTGAGGAATTATCCTCACCTCAACAAACATTAAACATAAAACCACATCCTTCCATAGCCTTACCACTACATTTAGAATCACAAATTGGCACACATATTAATGTACTGGCATTTACTGTTTCCTGTCATGCCCTCTTGCTAATGAACGAGGTGTTCAGGTGATGCCCTCTCTGAAACCACCAAACAAACAATATTTACACCCCGGTTGAGGAGATAAAAGAGTAAAGTTACTAACAATAATATTAACTCAACTAAATTAAGAATTTATTTCTATAGTTAATATAGAACTTTTTTATTAAGACTTTTTTTTTTATACTTTCACTGTTTATGGAGCCCAAAGCCGAGTCCATTTTTTAGAATATGAAAGATTGACCCAACTTTAGTTCATATATGTAACAATAATTTCTAGCTAGAATGAAAATAGACTTTTAGTTCATATATGTAACAATAATTTCTAGCTAGAATGAAAATAGACTTTTAGTATTTGCAAATAAGCGTTTCTTGCTTCCAAACTGTAATTTAATTCTACGTAATTAATGGCTAGTTGGTGGAGATTTAATGCCCATAGAATATACATGATATATTTTTAATAGTAGTAAACATAAAGGGTGTTGTAGTTATGTTCTTTCTACTTATCAATTTAATGAAAAGGATATTATAAACTAAAAATAAAATATATATATATATTGAAATGAATTACAGTTTTTTGGGAATGTGGTGTTGTTAAGCCATGATATTGTAACAAACCTTATCTACAGGCTAAGAAGCTCCATGGTAAAGTGGGAAGGACTTAACATATTTTTTCGCCCTTGTTTTGCACTACGAAGAAGGACTTTACTTCATGTGGTTTGCATAATAGCTCTACAAGGGAATGACCTTGTTGTAGGCTTCAACATATCTTCTCATAATGGGGCTTTAAATTATGATGGTTTTGGTCGTATTTAGATGGGGGCCCTCCCTAGTATATGAAGAGTGGTATACACCATTTTTTACATGGTTTCGTGGTGTACTGTCCCCATAACAAGCCTGATGTTTGTTTCGACCCCTCATTTTTACTCATAGCTATCAACATTTCCTTGGTGTTGCTGACTCACCCTTGTCACCATCATTTTTCAATGACAAAGGGAAGAGAGGCGTGGATTGGGACAAAGATGTCTTGAGCAGTGGCAAATTTAGAGTACAGATTTAGAGGATAACAATTATCCACCTATAGCTATTTAAGTGGACTCCCCATTTGAATAATTAGTTATGTTGTCACTACTACTTTTGGTGAGTCTATAAATATGGTTAAAATGTTCACTCTCTTTTTGGGCATGTTTATAGATGTTATAAGTTTTAAATTTGGCAAGGTCAAGCATAATTGTATCTTTATATCTTGATGTAGGAGCTTCTATTACAATTATAGACATTCACAATTCATATGGACTCCCCTTTGAATAATTAATTATCTTGTCAATTTTCTTATGGGTTAGTCTATGAATATGGTTAAAGTGTTCACTCTCTTTTTGGGCATGTCTATATATATATTAGAAGTTTTAGATTTGAGAAGGTCTAGGGCAACTACATTAACATATAGCCATGTAGCATATCACCAGTTTCGATTACAATACAATACAAATGTTCACTTTCCTTTTAGGCATGTTTATAGATACTAGAAGATCTAAGTTTGAGAAGCTCTATCACAATTACATATCACCATGTAACAACTTCTATTACAATTACAAACATTCTAAATATTGAAAATCAATTTTGCAGTTTGACTTCTTTACTTTCTCAACAAAAAAGTCGCACTTGGACACAACTTGTTATCTCATTTTTTGATATAATGTAATATTTGGTCTTCCTCACTTATAATCTATCTATCTCTCTCTCTATATAAAATTAAAAACTGTTTTTTTATAAAAAATTTAAAAATACTTTAAAAATCATTTAATTTTTATATATTTACTACAATAATTATAAAATGTCTTAAACCATCTCATATAATGAATTAATCATAATTCAATGATATAAAATAGTTAATACTTCACCGTGATTTGTGTTCTAAATTTTATTAAATGATACATATTATAATAAGATAAATCACTACCATATAAATTGTATATATTGTATTGATTTGAAATAAATACATATTTATGTATTGGGCCATACCATCTAATATAATAAATTAATCAGTATTCAATGATATAAAATATTTAATAATTCAACCTGATTTAATATATCATGATCGTTAGATATAATCATAATACACATTATATCAGTTTATGTGTGAATTGGTAATGTTTGATAAAACCATTTACTAGAAGATCAAAAATTTATTTAAAGATAATACTCCAAGCATGTTACATATACCCCTCCAAAATGTAGCTTTTGTTTGTTTCTCTCACAGTGACAACGTGTGACATGATCGTACGTCATCCTTCACGTCACGAAGGTTTTCGTACCCACGCAACCATGTGGCTCCAGGCCTATAAAATGGAGGCATCCCGGCAGATTGGTAAGCATCGCAATAACGTTTCACATTTGAAGGGTTTATTATTATTATTAGAGGTGAGGCGAGATTACTATTTCATCTGAGGGAGCCATGGCGATCAGGTCAGTTGGCTTTGCTTTAGCTGTAATGTTACTCCTCGCGGTGGTGGGCGCGCAGAATACAGACTTAGTGTCGCAGTTGTGTAACACGGAGGCTATCCCAGCCGGCAGTCCGTTCTATGGTACTCTGGAAAACCTGCTCTCAAATCTGGAACTAAACACCGCCATTATCAACGGCTACGACTACAAGGCGTCGACTGCAGGGTCACCCAGTGCCTACGGGGAAGCAATCTGCGTTCAGTCACTCTCTGACGTTGAATGCACCAACTGCCTTTATGCCCTCGGCGACAACATCTTGAACATTTGCGGCAACGCTATCGGTGCTCAGGTTCAATTCACTGACTGTTCCATCCGCTACGAGCAGTACGACTTCTAGTACCAACTACTTTACTGCACTGCGCAATACCCTCAAATCTAATATCTCTTTTTAAATAAAACCCAAAAGATTCTCTCAGCTGAGCTAGAGAGTCACAACTCCGTACTTATATTGCTATTTTGTTTGAAGATATCGATTGTAGATTTCAAATATATCCTTAAATCTGACTCCTCGGAGCTGAGCTAGAGAGTCACATCTCTGTACTTATATTGCTATTTTATATTGTTATATTGTTATTTTGTTTGAAGATATCGATGATAGATTTCAAAAATATCCTTAAATTTAACTCGTCTGGTGCGGATGGATTTTTACATAAAAATATCTTGGATATTTACATAAAGGTAATTTGGGCTATGTGTATTTCTTCTTTATAAATAAATAAATAAACTAGCAAGTGTACTAATAAATAAATAAACTAGCAAGTGCACTAAATGTTGCAAAGGAACGTCGTAAGTCTTTTTACTAAAATATTCAAACCCAGTGAGTAATTTGTCACAATTGTGGTTAAGTCTTTTGTTTTCTTTTTTATCTATTATATAGGATCATAGTGATTATGGACTCAAATAGGACAAGAAATATGTAATATGTGGAGTCCCATGGAATTAAGTAGGGCTTTAAGGTTTAGCTGGAGTGATGTTTCAAAGAATATTTTATGTCTCATCTAAAATTATTAAGCATGTTTTTCTCCTCCAATGCTAATGACCATATGCATAATGTGTGGGGTGCCATGGAATTAAGTAGGGCTTTAAGGTTTAGTTGGAGTAAGGTTTCAAAGAATATTTATGTCCCATCTAAAATTATTAAGCATGTTTTTCTCCTCTAATGCTAATGACCATATGCAAATTTAAACTAATACAAACAATTTTAAAATAACAATTCACCCCAAAAGAAAACTACACTTCACTCTTTTTTTTAAATTTGTTTTATTTTCAAGAGTAAAAAATCTAATAAAAAATCATTCCTTGAGTTTAAACCCTATCTAAATTTATTTAGCCATTAATACAACTTAAAAAATTAAAAAATTAAATAATAAAAACTTACATAAATTTCCTCTTCATATAAATAAATTTAAGTTTATAATGTTTACACATGGTTCACTGACTTCACAATTCAAATTGATTCTTTATTGCTTTAAAAAAAAATAAAAAAAAAATTACATAAAATTTCCTTTTCCTATAAACAAATTTAATGTTTACACATGATTCATTGACTTTGTTAGATTTTAAGCCTCTGTAGAAGTTTTTTGTAGTGTCATGATTCAGATTATCCACAGTTTCTAGTTCATTCTCCCAACGTTTCAAACCCCAAAGGGGGTCCATCATCAAGACAAATCAGATAGAATATGAGTGAAAGATTATTGAGAGAAGAGAACCTTGCGACCTGGATATAAAATTGTACGTCCACAATTCTCCTCTCAATTTTTATCCTCGGGATTTCGAGAAGACAGATCTCCTTCCATGTTTCCCCTTCGTACAGTGATGTTATGTTAGATTTTAAGCCTCTGTGGAAGTTTTTTGTAGTGTCATGATCCGGATTATCCACAGTTTCTAGTTCATTCTGCCAACGTTTCAAACCCCAAAGGGGGTCCATCATCAGGACAAATCAAATAGAATATGAGTGAAAGATTATTGAGAGAAGAGAACCTTGCGACCTGGATATAAAATTGCAGGTCCGCAATTCTCCTCTCAATTTTTATCCTCAGGATTTCGAGAAGACAGATCTCCTTCCATGTTTCCCCTTCGTACAATGATGTTATGTTACATTTTAAGCCTCTGTGGAAGTTTTTTGTAGTGTCAAGATCTGGATTATCCACAGTTTCTAGTTCATTCTGCCAACGTTTTAAACCCCAAAGGGGGTCCATCATCAGGACAAATCAAATAGAATATGAGTGAAAGATTATTGAGAGAAGAGAACCTTGCGACCTGGATATAAAATTGCAGGTCCGCAATTCTCCTCTCAATTTTTATCCTCAGGATTTCGAGAAGACAGATCTCCTTCCATGTTTCACCTTTGTACAGGGATGTTATGTTAGATTTTAAGCCTCTGTGGATGTTTTTTGTAGTGTCATGATCCGGGTTATCCACAGTTTCTAGTTCATTCTGCCAACGTTTCAAACCCCAAAGGGGGTCCATCATCAGGACAAATCAGATAAAATATGAGTGAAAGATTATTGAGAGAAGAGAACCTTGCGACCTGGATATAAAATTGCAGGTCCGCAATTCTCCTCTCAATTTTTATCCTCAGGATTTCGAGAAGACAGATCTCCTTCCATGTTTCTCCTTTGTACAGGGATGTTATGTTAGATTTTAAGCCTCTGTGGAAGTTTTTTGTAGTGTCATGATCCGGATTATCCACAGTTTCTAGTTCATTCTGCCAACGTTTCAAACCCCAAAGGGGGTCCATCATCAGGATAAATCAGATAAAATATGAGTGAAAGATTATTGAGAGAAGAGAACCTTGCGACCTGGATATAAAATTGCAGGTCCACAATTCTCCTCTCAATTTTTATCCTCAGGATTTCGAGAAGACAGATCTCCTTCCATGTTTCCCCTCCGTACAGGGATGTTATGTTAGATTTTAAGCCTCTGTGGAAGTTTTTTGTAGTGTCATGATTCGGATTATCCACAGTTTCTAGTTCATTCTGCCAATGTTTCAAACCCCAAAGGGGGTCCATCATCAGGACAAATAAGATAGAATATGAGTGAAAGATTATTGAGAGAAGAGAACCTTGTGACCTGGATATAAAATTGCAGGTCCGCAATCCTCCTCTCAATTTTTATCCTCAGGATTTCGAGAAGACAGATCTCCTTCCATATTTCCCCTCCATACAAGGATGTTATGTTAGATTTTAAGCCTCTGTGGAAGTTTTTGGTAGTGTCATGATCCAGATTATCCACAGTTTCTAGTTCATTCTGCCAATGTTTCAAACCCCAAAGGGCATCCATCATTAGGACAAATCAGATAGAATATGAGTGAAAGATTATTGAGAGAAGAGAACCTTGCGACCTGGATATAAAATTGCAGGTCCGCAATTCTCCTCTCAATTTTTATCCTCAGTATTTCGAGAAGACAAATCTCCTTCCATGTTTCCCCTCCGCACAAGGATGTTATGTTAGATTTTAAGCCTCTGTGGAAGTTTTTTGTAGTGTCATGATCCGGATTATCCACAGTTTCTAGTTCATTCTGCCAATGTTTCAAACCGCAAAGGGGGTCCATCATCAGGACAAATCAGATAGAATACGAGTGAAAGATTATTGAGAGAAGATAACCTTGCGACCTGGATATAAAATTGCAGGTCCGCAATTCTCCTCTCAATTTTTATCCTCAGGATTTCGAGAAGACAGATCTCCTTCCATGTTTCCCCTCCATACAGAGATGTTATGTTAGATTTTAAGCCTCTGTGGAAGTTTTTTGTAGTGTCATGATCCTGATTAACCACAGTTTCTAGTTCATTCTGCCAACGTTTCAAATCCCAAAGGGGGTCCATCATCAGGACAAATCAGATAGAATATGAGTGAAAGATTATTGAGAGAAGAGAACCTTGTGACCTGGATATAAAATTGCAGGTCCGCAATTCTCCTCTCAATTTTTATCCTCAGGATTTCGAGAAGACAGATCTCCTTCCATGTTTCCCCTCCGTACAGGGATGTTATGTTAGATTTTAAGCCTTTGTGGAAGTTTTTTGTAGTGTCATGATCCGAATTATCCACAGTTTCTAGTTCATTCTGCCAATGTTTCAAACCCCAAAGGGGGTCCATCATCAGGACAAATCAGATAGAATATGAGTGAAAGATTATTAAGAGAAGAGAACCTTGCGACATGGATATAAAATTGCAGGTCTGCAATTCTCCTCTCAATTTTTATCCTGAGGATTTCGAGAAGACAGATCTCCTTCCATGTATCCCCTCCGTACAGGGATGTTATGTTAGATTTTTCTCAGCTCAAATTCATTCTTTATTGGTTTAACTTTCCAAACCGCAATAATAAAATTGAAAAATAGAAAAATTAGGAAGTTTCTGCACTGGCGATTCCGTCGCAATTCATTTCATGTGGACATGAACAAATTACACATAATTTGCCAGCTCAATTTCGTTATTTATCACTTTAACTTTCAAACCCTCCACGACCACAATAAAATTGAAAAACAAAGAAATTAGGAGGTTTATGCAATTGTGAGCCCATCACCATTCATTTCATGTGGACTTTCTTCCATGCATATATTAACTATTAATCTAGTAAACCGAATCAAACCGAATATTTGACGGATTATTCGATTTCCAAATCGAATTGTAGAATTATTCTATTTTTTCCTCAAATTCGAGCGAAGTTAGTAACTATAGTTTAAATTTAACATTTAAAAATCAAGAAAAATGCAATTTGATTTCTGTATTTTTTTAATTTATTGTTATTTTTAAAATCAATTTTATTTAAACAGATAGTAAAAATTTGATTTCTGTATTTTTAAATTTATTGTTATTTAAAAAAAAATCAATTTTATTTAAATACATAGTAATAATTATTTGTAATAGATGATGAAAAAAGGAGTTTAAAAATATAATAGATTTTCCATATCAAGATTTGCTCCCTAAGTATTAAAACATTAGGTATTGTGAAGCCGTAAGCCGTAAGGATTGAGTCGCTGCCGCCAACCCATCGTGCTTTCGTTGTGTGGTTTTCTGTCATAGGAGTCCAACCACCCATGATGGTTGTCAACGCTATCTGCAGAAGAAAATTTTACAGTGAAAGTACAAAAAAATATGAACCAGTGATCCATCAAAATTTTAGTTTTTTCAAGGCCACAGTCACTCGTTAGAGTGGCTTGTTTGTTTAATCCATTGGCTTTCAAATACATTTTCTCTAGACTGCACTATAAATGTATAAGTCGTCAATTCCTTTAATTACCAGAATTTAGTTAGTTACAACAATAAGATAACCATTCATCACCCTATACAAATCTTTGAACAAAGTACAATCCTATATTATGTGCACTGTGAAGGTATAAGTCATCAATTCCTGTAATTAACAAAATTTAGTTAGTTACAACAATAGGATAACCATTCGTCATCCTATAGGAATCTTTGAAAAGAGTACAATCCTATATTATGTGCAGAAATTTGATTAGACCATGGCACTCTCAGCATGCGATTGGTGTGAAGGTCCTGTTCGCCCCTGGTCTATAATTCTAATATTCACCATAGAAAGCGTATCGACAACAAAGAATCTATTCCATGGCATCTATCCAGTCAAGCCTGATGAGTTTGTCGAAATAAGAATTCAAGAAAACTGTTCGTGATACATCTTCCATAGTCTACCTAGATATACTCTATGAAACATCCAGATTGGAATTGAATCCATCATTTATGTTTTGGTCCCATCCAAGGTGTAGTGCTGGGAGACCAACAATGTTCGTTGAGTAGGGTCCGTCCCAACCTACGCTGTTATGGGATCGTTTCACCAGATTTTGATTTAAGCTGATAGGGGAAAACCAGAATGGAACAATTATGGAAGAGGGTTGCCACCCATAACGAACTAGAATGGAACAATTATGGAATAGGGTTGTCGCCCATAACGAACCAGAATGGAGTTATGGAATAACCAGAATGGAACAATTATGGAATAGCGTTTCCGCCCATAACGAACCTCTGTCGATGAGGGTTGTTGGATCTATGCCTTATTAACCACGGATCTGTTGTCACCTAGCCAAAATGGTTTGCAAATCAAATCAAATGTCGAGGAGAATCTAATCATCTAACAAAAGATCTAAGGGCGCAGACAAAGGACATGAAGGCAGCAAGGGAGTTATTTTCATAAAAGGACACCTTACGGCGTAATTATTGGATAGTGATCTATTTCACTTGCATGTTTTAAATAATTAAATTATTGAGTAGTCATTTATTTCACTTGCATATTATTCTTTTTTATTTTACATATCAAAATTTCTCTCTTTAAAGCTTCAATGACATATGGAACAATGACTTCTACTCTGAGTTATTACACTTAAGGTGTTTTCTCTGAGAAGAACTCTCCAGAGATGCCACGGTACACCATTGTTTAAAGTCAAATTCATTTTTAAACCATTGAACAATGACATGTCTTAATAGAACAATTAATTATTAATTATTAAACATAAGCATGAAACAATTTTAAAAAACAATTATTAATTAATAAAACACTTATAATATTTAACGCAATCCTCCAGGACCCCTCATTAGATCTCTTCATTTGATATTATATCCATTTGGGTTTTCTAGTGGCTAAAGAGCCTTGCTATATCATGTAGGACCACATGATTGGTATTTCTATCAGTTGCATTCCTCGCATACCAGAGTCCCTGCATCCCAAAAAATTTAGGGATAGTCCCTGCATGCCCAAACATTTAGATATTATGTGCCACATGTGGTTTCTCTAACCTCTAGTTATTTCCATGCTAAACCCCAACTTGACGAGTGTGAGATCACGATTAAAAAGGACCTCTCTTGTGTCAGATTCTACATTAGAGACCACCAATTCGAAAACCTTGTTGACGACATGAGAGATGATCAACAATTTATTAGTAAGATTTGACAATCGTATGCACTCTTCGATTATGATCTTGGAGTCAAACGATTATGTGAAATCATGGCTACATATGGCCTCTTTCTTCTGTAATTCTTGAGGTATGAATAGAGTATGGTCCCCTTTTCAATATGAATTTCACTAGAAATTTAAAATCACAACAAACAAGCCCCTTTTAAATATTACAAGTAGCATAAATCCATTATATCCCCGATTTATTTAGTGTTACAGGGATAGTTACAACTGCACGTTCAATGTATGTTTTTTCCATTTTTTTTCCAACAATGACGATCTACGTGTAATTGTTCTTTGAAAAACATAACTCTGTTAAAATAACACCATAACATTATTTTATTTTTTGCATTTTAAAGGAATTCTCCATAGAGTATGGCTCTCGCTTAATGTCCTTGTCTAGCTAGTATAAATATCCCAAGTATGTACGATTGTAAGAGTCATTTGCAGTGTGGGAGGATATACTAAGCTAGAAAATAAAATGCCCAATGTCATCTTGTCATTAGTGTTTTTATTCATAGATACTATATCTTATCATGACAAGATGATGATGGAGGAAAAGGAGAAGGATACCATGCTAGAAGGAACCTATGTATATATGAAGATATAAGATGATCATCAGGCGAGAAGACAAAGAAACACCAGAGTACAACAAAAGCTAAAAAATCAAGACCACATACAAGACTCTTACTCTGAAGCGAGATGAAGGAGGAAGAAGAACACACACCATATCTTAAGAAGACTCAAAGGTAGAAACAACAATAATGGCTTTACATTTCCATGTCATCAATATATTGAGATATCTTGTCAAAGTGTCATGTCACCATTGGCCACATCATTTGGGGATTATTTAATTTCAATGTATATGAGATGTAATGTAAAGTGGAAGTCCAATGTCCATGTATAGAATGTGAAAAGCAATTAGGGAGTCAAAAGGTCATAGAGAAGTTAAACAATCATGAGGGTGGTCCAAGAGTCACAAAGGAGGTGAATGTTCACCGCATTTGTTATTTATACACCCTCATAGCTCATGCAAATGACCTTTCACCTTGACCCCTCCTACTAAGCATTGGAGAGTGATTCTACTATTACATTGTGATGTGAGAGATATATTCCCATGTAGTAGAGTGATTAGAGGTTCACTTTGTGACAATGAAATGACAAGTCAACTTGGCGGATCTCTTTTACAAGATCAACAACTATTTGTGGTTGTAACTCACTTTGTTTCTATTAATGAAAAGAGTTCTTTGTTTTCCTATATATGATTTTATGGTTTCATATATTTGAATATCATGTTGATCTATTGAATAAAATTATTAGATGATGCTACATAGATTTTATGGATCATTGGCTTTTGTTATTTGACTGTGTAGGTTCTAATAATAGTAGTTGGAGCTAGGATTGGAGCATTCAATCCAAACAAGGAGTGAATCATACGATATCTTCCAGGTAGGCTTCATCCCTTATCTATTTACATTAAGGAAAACATTAGTTCCATTGCCATTTTTTTATTCTAGGTCAATCCATGAGGCCTAGGGAAGATAACACTTTCATAGTTAATATGACATTTAATAAAGATTATATTGAAAAATACTATCACTCTAGTGAGATGGGTATGTCGAATTATTTACATGAACATATGTACATTTAGATGTCATCAATCTCTCATCGTCCACTATTGTCATAATAATTGTGTTATTGAAATCTTTCCTTGCTTCAACTTTCTATAAAGATATGAATGGAGTGGCCTTGCTATTGAATTTGCACAAGACAAATCATATTATCATAAGGTATATAAGATAGAGCACATTTTCAAGAAGAAGTTTTAGTGATCTGGGAAATTTAAGTGATGCATTATGTAGAACAAAACCTAGTGATGTAGGAAAATTAAGTGATAATTCCAATTACTAAGTCTTAGAAGATTAGAGACTTGATATATATTCAAAATAGATTGTGCCATCTACGTTATCATGGAAATATTCAAAACATACCTTCTTCTCCTTTCCAATATTTATTTTCTTTCATATTTATTCATTGGATTTTTCTCTTCTATTCTTATCTCCTCTTCATTCTTTCTATAACAAACTTGGTGAAATTGGATCTCTCACCTTAATTGTGCATACCCTAACCTGTGAAATTATTTATTCGACAACTTATTTTACTTCCATTTCCTCTTATTTATTATTCCCGTTTCAGGTAAGTTACATGGTCGACTAGTCGGTTGAGAAAAATTATTTCCAAATTATTTCTAATATTATGCAACATTCTCCACCTAGGAGTCAAATGTTTTGGACACTAGGTCTCATGGATTTAAGATCATGAGTACATGTACTATAAAGAGCCTTAATGAAAGTCATAAGGCGAATATTTATGTAAATTATAATAGCACTAATGATATGAGTTTCAATACCCAACGAATGATGCATGAGTTTCAATTTCTTAAGAGAGAACTTCATGGGATGCAACTTATACAATTATGTTGGTTGAAATATCAATTCTATTGGGGAGGCTATACTACGATGAAATGTTGCACGCTCTTGAATTGTAGAATACAAGAAATTCCTTTGAGGATTCAATTTTGAGCTAGTAGTTGAACCAATTTCATTTGGAGATTTGTCCAATGATTTAGTTTTGGAATTTATTTTATATTCTACTATTCAAATCAATATGATTCTAGGAAGGACTCTATAATCGGGGATCCAATCTTTTAGGTCAGTATCAGTGATATAAATATTTCAATTTCTTTAAATCACCATAAGAGTATTTATTAAAAATAATATTCTGATTCACGTCTTCACGTACTATCATACCAATCAAAGCATATATCTTTGACAAGCTACTTATGTAAAGTGAGTAGAAATTCGATCCCACAAAACATTAAAAACAATTTTGTTTGGCTTGAATATTTTTCTTTACTACTAAAAACCGCACACATAGTTAAAATTAATTCAATGTATATCAAAGTTACAGAGAAACCTCTTCATTTAACCATCAAAACAACTTAATGGAATAATGATTCGAGTTGTAGAAGTAATGAAATGAAAGGGCGGAAATGAAATGAAAAATAGATAGAGAGAAATATAACAGAAATCACAATAATATGGTGGAAACTAAACTTCAATTAATAAATGAAATAATAGATTGTTGTAGAAAATGAACTATCTAGAATTGTGGTACTTATCTCTCAAGAGGGAGAGATGGAAGCCATATTCATTTTCAAAGGCTATTACAAAAGGTCAAAAGAATGGTTTTTTAACATAAAAAATGGGTCCAAGACCATAACCTTAGAAGATGTTCCAAAAATTTTGTAGGCCCCAAGGTTGTTAGTTGGTACATCAACTTCCCGAGGGCATAACATTTGCATATGATATCCATTTGGGGGACACAATAGCTTGGAAAGAAATATATGAGTAGTACACATTTTTATTATGGTTGGGGTATGCTAAGGGCATAAGACCCTTGTCCCTAAAATTTTTGAAAAAACATCACTTAGTGTTAAAAATTGCTCTAGAAGTTTGGAATGCAAAAAAACCATAGAAAATTCCAAAAGATGAAGATTCATTGCATTAGTAGAAGAGGTGAATGATCACCAATATCCACATAGATCAGTCCTCCCATCTTAGGAAGAAATTCTATCCATTGTGTGAAGTTACCTCATCAGATGAGGAAACTTATGTTGAATTTGGCTCCTCATGAGCCACTCTCCTTGGACAAGAACATGCCCCACTTTCACAAGTTGATAGAATTGTATGTACTAGTATCAAGTATTCTTGGTCGTGGTGTCCACAATATAATCCATTGTATCCTATTTAATACGATGATTAATTATTTCTATGGGGGGAATTGGTCACTTGTCTTTGAGGTGTCCATCACAAGTGGAAAGAATGGTCAAGGAGAATCCAAATTAAATATTCAGTGCAATCCAAGGAAAGGGGTCATTTTTAATCTATGAGAAATTTCCACCCATGGCGTTTATGATTGGGTAAGGCCCATGTCAAGATGGTCTAATATTCCTATTGGGGAACTATGAGGCAATATTTTTGTAAATGTAACGAAACCTTATCGTTTACCTAAAGCTTGTGTAGAACCCCATGTTGGTCATGTTGCTACCTATAATTGACTTTATTTTATATGCAGGATATTATGAACTTCTTGTTGCAGGTGTTGGATTAGTTTAACAATTTTTTCTACTTTATCTATCTTGACCTAAGCGTGGGAGGAAATAATTGATGAAGATGTGGTAGGAGTAGATACATTAGTTAGGGAAATGGTTGGAACCCCAAAAACACATGGAAAGGACTGTCCAATAAAATTGTGGATGCCCCTATTATAGCTATGTTGAACATATGAAAGGATTTCATCCCATTTACATAAATGCTTGAAGTTGTACATGTTCAAGATATTCAAAATCATCCTATTGACCATTTATGTTTTTCCATCTATTTGGTTATGAAAGGAGGTTGTTTTATCAACTTGGTATCCATCAAAGACCATAGGATAGAAGAGAAGGTACTAAGGAACCTATTGTACCTATCTAAAATAATGGTCTTTAGTATCCCATTATCAACCAAAACACACTCAAAGAATATTTTAGTAGTGGCTTCAACTATGATACCCTTCTTGCATGGTGCCTTACTAACCATCTTAGAGAACTACTCAACAACCAAAAACACAAAATTGTTACCATGCTTTATGGAGGAAAAAATTTAAATTCATGGATATTGACCCCATGGCTTGTTCAAGGTGGGTAGATATGTATACAACCCCTACTTCTCAATGGTTGGTTTATAAATGACATAATTAGTGCATCATTTGATATAACAATGAACATCTTGTCGAAGCTTTAGCTAGTAGAAATACTTTTAAAGTGTTGCTACTATCTTCTCTACATAAAGGTTACCTATTCCAATTGTAATGTGTCCCCCATATCATCTTGGCACACTTAATTGAAGGAGCAAAAAGGTGGCCTAGCTAGCACAAGAGTGCATCTTGGAGGTTGAAGTTAGAACTTGTTTTCCTATAATTAATACTAGGTGTGTGGCAACAAAATCATAGTTAATGTTGTATAATTATGGCTACATAGAGGCCTTGGGTTGATAAGAGTTTATAAATGTAGCTAGAGGAACAATCAGAGGCCAATTGAGGAAGTAGGAAACAAGATTGGTACTCCCCTTCTTATATTTGATATTCAAATTGATCTATTGTAGGTATGTGGATCATTTTTTATGGTGGTCATTTTGTAACTTTCCTTATGTCTACATGAATTGTAGTTTCATGTGATCAAGGTGAATTATCATCTCCTTCCCTAGAATGTAATGTTTCCACTATTGGCATTCTTGCATGATGGAGTACATATCCTTATCATAGGTGTGGTATCTCCAAAACATATGAGAGAGTTTTTCACTATCATAGGCCATCAGATGTCGTTGCTTAGCTAGGACTACACCGATAGCATAGGTGAAGGAATTCATCTCAATATTAACTATTTTTTGAAGGTATATCATTGTGATGATCGTTGTAGAGTAAGGAAGTGTTTTAGATAATAAAATGCTTTCTGTTGTGACTGAAACCAAGAAAAAATTTATTCTTTCTCCACCCATGTTTACTTTATTTAAAGGAAACGTGATATGGGAAGACCCCAGCACAAGCCTTCCGTAGAAGTTAGTAAGGCCAAAAATGATATAAATATTTTATAAAATTCATTAGGGATAGCCAATTATGATTGTCTTGGATCTTGGTTGGGTCCACATGCACCCCATGTTCATTCGCAATGTATCACAAATATTGAAATATCTCCATGAGAAATGAGTATTATCCATATTTGTTATATACCTAGGGGGGATAACATGGGGTACAAAGGGACGTATCCAAGGGAAAAATGTAATAATGGGATGGGCCATAGTAATAAATAAGGTGGTTAACCCATATCATGTAAGGGACCACAAGTAGTTAGTAATAATGTAATAGGCCCATGGTATTAGATAGATGGTATTGAGAGAACCATGGTAATGACCCATGGTATTGTATGTATGAGGCCTATAAAGAGGCTAGAGACTCCACATTGAGGGATTTGAAGAATTATTGTATGAACAGGCATATGGCTTGTGGAGTGTTCTCCTTCCTTAAGGAGTGAATATATGGTGTTGCCCTACCTTAAGGGTTTGATCAATAAAGTGAATCATTTATATCTATATTCAAATCTTGATATTTCTTGGGTTTTTTTTCATTGTCTTATATTTTCATATTAGATCTATATCAAGTGGTATCAGAGCACTTTCTTGGGAAAAAGTGGAGATTTTTTATTTTATTTTTTGCAGGATTTCAGGGGCGGCGAGTTTGTAGATCATATCGGTATGTTTTGGTGTAAGATCTGTAAAATCTAATTGCAGATCTGGATTCTTTGTGAAAAAATAGCCGATTTCAAAAAAAAAAATCGATTGAATCGAAGTCCGGATGAAGGAGATATCGCTGATCTAAAAATCAGTGGGGTTGCAGACAATTTTTCAGGGCAGCGAGTTTACAACGCAGATATGGACGTCCTGGCACAAGTTCTACAAATTATAATTGTAGATATGGATTATATGTGAAAAAATACCCGATTTCAAAAAAAAAAATCGGTCGAATCGGAGTCCGGATGAAGGAGATATCGCTGATTTAAAAATCAGTGGGGTTGCAGACAATTTTTCGGGGCAGCGAGTTTGCGGCACAGATCTAGACGTCCTAGTGCAAGATATACAAAACCTAATTGCAGATCTGAATTTTTTGGGAAAAATTACCCAATTTCAAAAAAAAAATCAGTTGAATCAGAGTCTGAGTGAGGGAGATATCGCTGATTTAGAATCAGTTCTTTTTTGCAGAAATTTTGGTGACAACGGGAGAGTTGTAGTGCATATTTGAAATTCTAGTGTCTGGATTAGGATTTCTATCACATGAGTAGATGCAGAATGGTTGTTCCATTTCCAAAAATAGGTCATAATAGGGATTCTGAGCAATATTGACGAAATTGTGGCCATTTCAAATTTTCACCAAGTAAGTGAATTTTTCTCAAACCCTCTTCATGGAAACTTTTACTGGAAAAGATGATAGTCCTACTATTGAAGAATACATAAAACAAACTAAGTCAGTATGGAAAAAAAATTGGAAGGATTCAGTGTGGCTTAATTTCAGAGATGAGGCTTACAAATGGTATTTCTCACTTGACGACAAGCGGTTGTCCAAACTTTCAGATGTAGAATTTGAAAGTGTCCTTTTAAACAAATGGTCTCGGACTAGAAAAAAAGAGAATGAGACACGTAAAGGGTTATTTTCTACGGTTGTCTCCTTATTATAGGTTCATGGATTGATTCAAAAGGAGAAAATCGTTGTATCTATAAATCCTAGTTGCAAGAACAATTTTATGAATGTTAATTTGTTAAAAAGATTGCAAGTTCTAGCAAAACACATTGAAAACACACAAGTGGATGATGAGGATGTTCAAGTGTATAAGGATTTGAAGATTTCTATGGATAAGTATGTGTGGCATGGTGATTTTTATACTTCAGAGATGGATAATATGGATGTTGTTTTAGGATATCCTTGGATGGAATCCATGGGTACTATCAATATTAATGTGCAGAAGAAATTCTTGAAGCTCTGGTATAAAAAGAAGAAAATTACATTACAGGATATTTCCATCAATAAAAAAGTAGAGTCCATGAAGGTTGACACAAAAGATGTTCCAGGGACTGACATATCAGATGATGAGCCATTGATGATTGATAATCAAACACAAATAGAGGCTGAAGCAGAAAATGATATAGGTGATGATACATTAGATGAGGGCTCAGTGGTTGAAGTAATATTGGAAGATAAGACACCACAGCAGGCACCACAGTAGGGTGAATTAAATAAAAAGAGACAGTGGGTTAAAACTTCAACATATCATCACCCACATCACCCCACAAGAAAACAACCAACAAAATGGCAACCAATTAGCCACAAGGACAACAACCCCCGCATGACAGATAGAGAGGAGCGAGGATCCACCTACTACACATCAACACAGAAGAGCTACCACGGTCAACTTCCATCTCAAGCGAGCGAGGCACCAACAATATCGAGGGTTCACCTTTCTCTTGAATGGCTAGATGCACGTGCATGGTACGAGTGGACTACTCTTTTGAGTAGATCTTATTATTTGTGTTCTTCTCATGTTTCGGAGACGAAACATGTTAAGGGGGGGTGGAATGTTATATACCTAGGGGGGATAACATGGGGTACAAAGGGAGGTATCCAAGGGAAAAATGTAATAATGGGATGGGCCATAGTAATAAATAAGGTGGTTAACCCATATCATGTAAGGGACCACAAGTAGTTAGTAATAATGTAATGGGCCCATAGTATTAGATAGATGGTATTGAGAGAACCATGGTAATGACCCATGGTATTGTATGTATGAGGCCTATAAAGAGGCTAGAGACTCCACATTGAGGGATGTGAAGGATTATTGTATGAACATGCATATGGCTTGTGGAGTGTTCTCCTTCCTTAAGGAGTGAATATATGGTCCAAAGTTAAGTTTATCTTAAAAATAAGCAAGATGGAAAGTAATCTTGACCTTGAATGAAAACATACTTTTATTAGTATGTCTATTTTGTAATAGGGATTCCAAATGTATAAGGGCTATTTTGTAATTTTATAAGGTTTATTTTTATCTCAAAGATAGTTATGCTCCTTATATATATATATATATATATATATATATATATATATATATAGATATATATATATATATATATATATATATATATATATATATATATATATATAAGTTATGGCTTTTTAGGCATGTGGTATTCATAGGCTATGGTATTGACCCATGATATTATAACAAACCCTATCTAGAGGTTAATAATATCCATGGTAAAGTGGGAGGAAGGACTTAATATCCTATGGTTCTAAGCAAGAAAGATTTAAAGTCTGTGTTACACAATTTTTGGCCCTGAGTTCCTAGAGTGAAGAAGGACTTAATGTCCTTTGATTATGGGCAAGACCTCTATGAGGGCATCACCATAGGAATATATTCACATATCGGGGCTTCAAATTATAATGGCTGTGGTTCTCTTTGGATGGGATCCTTCCATAGTATGCTAATAGTGGTACACAATGTCTGTTCTCAAAGCTTCATGGTATTTCATCTCCAAAACAAGCTTGATGTTGATATCAACCCCTCATTTTTATTCATAGCTATCAATGCTCCTATCTATCAACACTCCCTAGGTATCTAGAACTAGCCATCATCATTTTTCAATAACTAAGAGAAAAGGGGGTGATTGTGGTAGATGGAGAAAGGATGAATTAGAGCCAACCACATCTAGAGTGAAAAAAACCCATAACCTTTACAAATATTTACCATAGAAAAACCCCCATAAATACAGTGATAAATATAGTGAGAGATTAAGAATGGAAAAAAATAAAAAAAATTAATGTAGCTTCATTTCCAATTTTAAAATTCTTACACAAGTAAGGAAATAGATACTAGATGTGCGAACTAAATCTATTGGAAATACAAAGTATATACAAGCTATGCATATTTATTTCCAAGTCAAAACTATCCTAAGTCAGGATGGGGTGAAAATATAAGAGAAGCAATATGAATATTCTTTGTTCCCATGAAATCCAATGCCAGACAAACAAGTGGGACATCAAAATGACATAGGTACATTTATTTAAAAAAAAGAGCATACAACATATCCCCTCCACTCATGGCGGTTGACCAGAATGTAGCTTTTGTTTGTTTCTCTACATTGACAATGTGTGACATGATCCAACATCATCCTTCACGTCATGGAGGTTATCATATCCACGCAACCAAGAGCCGCGAGGACTATAAAATGGAGGCGCTCCCAGCAGATTGGTAAGCATCGCAATAACGTTTGTCATTCGAAGGGTTTATTATTATTAGACGTGAGATTATTATTTCATCTGAGGTAGCCATGGCAATAATATCAGATGGCTTTGCTTTAGCTGTAATGTTACTACTGGTGCAGCTGTAATGTTACAACTGGTGGTGATGGTGGGCGTGCTGAATACAAACTTAGTGTTGTATTTGTGTAGCACGGAGATTATCCCAAGTGGAAGTTCGTTTTATGGTCCTCTGGGAAACGTGCTCCTAGATCTCGAACAAAACACCACCAGTATCAGCTGCTGCGATTAGAAGATGTCGAGTCCTGGCTCACCCAGTGCCTACGGGGAAGCAATGTGCATTTAGTCACTCCCTTAATCTGATTGCACCACCTGCCTTGTTACCCTCGGCGACAGCATCCTCAACATTTGCGCCAATGCTATCGGTCCTCAAGTTGAACTCACTGACTGTTACATGGGCTACGAGCAGTACAACTTCTAGTATCAACTACACTACCGCACTGAGCAATACCCATCCAAAGGACTATCTGAGTAGTCTCATATTTAGAAAGAAAGAAAGAAATTATTTTAACGTCCATGAGGCTACAGATAGCCTATGGGACAGATTGCTTCTTCATCTGCTTGATGTATTCGACCCTTTTTTTGTGAAGCTTCACAATAAATGCTCCCATCTTCCCGACAAACCCCTCGTTAAATAGATTATCCCAAGAGCTAGCTGCCAGCGTATCTGCATAACTTTCCCTGTTGTCTTTGAAGGCCTCACATTCTAAAATGAAATGTTTTTCTGTTTCCGCTTTTCCAGAAGAACAAAAAATGCATACCCTTTCCTCCGACACTTCCTTTGGCCTTTTCCAGGACCCTATTTCACAACGGAGTTGATGATAATTAGTCCTTAACTGAGCAATAAGAATTTTGGCTCTCCAAGAGATATTGGCCTCTATGTATGCTTTTGGTTGATGATTATGAGTGGGATTAAACATTTCAATATAGTAATTTTTCTTTCTTCCTAGCTCCTTATCCCAAGTACGTTTGTGGAACTTTTCCATAACAAAAGCTTTTATCTCTTTGCTGTTTATAGGACACGCATTCAAGCAAATACCCATTTACTAAACCATTTGTTATTTTGCTGCATCCAAGTTTTTTTGCTCTTGCACAATCTATCATTAAAGACAACCTTAGGCCATCTACCCTCTTCCATTTGCTCAATTTTTTTTCAATACCTTATGAATCGCACCATAGCAATTGCTTCAATAGGAGCAGTCCCTGTTTCACTTAACAAGATATCATAAGGAACTGCACTTTTAATCTTAAATTTGTTTGTAATCAAACGCTTCTGAATTTTCTCAATTTTTTCCACTGCATGTCGGAGGTACTGCTAGCCCACAGTTCACAACCATAGAGAATCACCGGAATCACTAGAAGCGCAAAAAGAGTTTGAGTGGTCTTCCAGTCCCATAAATTTGCCTCTCTACACCTATTTTGAAAAGCATAAAATGCTTTCCAACCCCCCAAAGTTCTTTTCTTTCTACAACCATTCCAACTTAGATTTTTTTTGAAGTCAATTCCGAGGTATTTGTAATCTGCAACTTCTTCCAGAACGTTGCCTTCAAAGTAGAACTTATGTTGGTTATGTTTTCTTTTCTTAGAGAAGACCACTACTTTCGTTTTGCTGATATTGACTTGCATCCCCACACTTCCACAAAAATGCTCAAGGGATAGTAAGTGCCCTTGCAAACCAAGAGCCGATTTAGCAATCAGAGTAAGGTCATCTGCATACAAAAGAAGCCTCATAATGGACTTGTACAAATAGATACCATCACCCCCTTGCGAATTTAACCACTCCTCAAGCTTGTTGATATATAAACCAAAAAGGGTAGGAGACAGTGGGCAACCTTGCTTGACCCCGATATCGCTTCTAAAACTTTCAGAAATGCCTGTTGAAGTTCTAATTTCGACTTTCACCTCTTCATACAGCCTATGAACAACTGCTCTCAAATGTTTAGGAACCCCAATTTCCTCCATTCTTTGCCAAAGTTTATCCCTAGGAACCGAGTCAAATGCTTTTCTGAAATCAACAAAGCAACGAAAGACTTCTTCCTTTTTCTCCCAAAATTTTTCAATGATGTGCCTTAAAGTTATGCAATGATCAACTGTGGAATGCTTAGGTCTAAAACCTGCTTGCCCTTTACCACACTTATCTCTTTCTTCTGCCCACTTGCTAATTTTTTTTTCTAGCATGCTTCCAAATAGCTTTGCAAACAAAGGGTTTATCATGATGGTCCTATATTTGGAGGGATTATTGACGTCACCACTCTTGAAAAGAGGTATTGCCAGACTAGTTGTCCAATCTGTGGGGAGCCCTTATTGTATGATGTTGTTGAAGATTTTTGTAATGTGAGGTGCAACAATCTTTGAGCCCCACTTTAGATATTCTTCTTGGAGTTCAGCTAAGTCTTTTTCTTTTCCAACACCCAACTTCTTAATACCCATCTCTACCTCTTGTACAATGAAGAGTTTAGTATTCCTGTTGACCAAGGGGGGAGGGTCAACCTTCGGAACCTCCTCGTAAAGTTGTCTTGCATAGTCAAACCATTTAGAAGTTGTAATATTATTTCCAATTTGTATCTTTTTCGGTTGGAGCTCCTTCCAAAATAATTTGGGATTATTTTTCCCAAGGAAAATTAGTTCTTCCCTCCTTGAAACCATGAAATCAATCTTTTTCTTGCTTAGTAAATGCTTGTAAGATTTGAGCTTTATGTTATCCTTGTTTGACTCTTTCCACGTTCTCCTTGCCTTTTTGCATTCCTCGTCAAACCAAGCATTAACCGGAAAGCAATTTGTTTCAGACTTCTTCATTTTTGTTCTTTTGCACTTTGCAAGTGCGCATTGAATTAAATGTGTTAATTCGTGACTATGAAGGATGTGAATTGTATTTTTCTCCTTCTCAAAGAGCGTCTCTAGGGTCATTTTGAAGGTATTACAATTTTCTGGGGTCAAAAGAATTCTGCCCTGTGGGAGATTTTGTTGGACATGCTGAATTTTTGACTCTAATTGTTTCTTTCCAATCCAAGAGAAACATAAATAAATTGGCTTGTGATCTGATTTCAAATCCCACAGCTGATCTCCAACCAAAACTTCATCCATTTTCTCACACAAACCATGTGAGCAAATTACATAATCTACCACACTTGCTCCATTGTAAGTATTGCAAGTGAAATTACCGGACTTTGCCCATCTAGTCAAGCCATTACAAATGACTAAATCAAAGGCCCCACATAGAGTAAGCAATTGTTCACCGAAGAGATTGCAGCCCTTGTCCTCTGAAATTCTTTCCCACTCATGATTATTTTCTTCTGTAAGTCAAATAGGGTCACAATCATCTTTACAACAAAGAATTCTAGCTTGCTCACTTGCAATCCTAGCATTGAAATCACCCACTATAAGGACTTCACCTAGCTGAGAATATGTTGCAATATCCGCTTTTAAAGCTGCAAATGGATCTTTGTGGTCAAGCCCTCTACCTTTGTAGATTTTTGAAACCTGTGGCGCAAAATAGCATGCTGCAATTCTTATGTGGTTTCCATTTTCTGATATTTTAAACCAAATGAATTGCTTATTTGAGTCTTCTTTTTCTAACTGAATGAGACGACCTTCTTTCTCCCTTACTAAAACCATGATACCCCCGTGCCCTTTGCCATTCCCTACTGCCTTGTTCCACACTGCCATCTTCCAGTATCCTTCGAACGAAGGTGTCTTGCACCCTTCATTCTCATGTGTTTCTATGAGGCAAATTATGTCTCTATTTTCCGCAATAGGCCCTAATACAACGTCTATTACAGATTTTAGAAATATTCTAAAATCTAATTTTCAACCAAAAAAAAATTCTTTAACTTTTTTCAAAATATAAATATTTCCGGAATTTATAATTTAATTAAAATACTCTATATTATGTTTCAGAATTTATAATTTAGATAAAATACCTTATATTATGCCTCTGAATTGGTTAATTAGATCAAATGCCCTATATTATGCCTTAGTGTCTACTTCTTCTTCATATAAAAACAAGGGGGTTATTGGGCCTTGAGTGAAGTAGTTATCCTGTATTTTGACCTTGTTATTTACTTTATTAAAATAACATAATTGGGATCTATTTTAGCCTCAAGAAACTAGGTCAACCCAATTTCTTAAATAAACTAGGTCAACCCAATTTATTAATTTATTTAATGTCAAAAGAATTATACTTTTAAATCATTTGCAAATTTGAATATTTCTTAGAAACAAAACAAAATTTGCACCAAAGTTCTTATAATACTCATATTTTTAAATTTGTTATTTCTGATTTATTAGTTCGTTTAGACCAGCAATACTAAATCACTAGATGGCACGAGTTGTGTGCGAATGGAATCGATGTAAAATAAAGCTAACTAATTTTTGTTGCTGTGAAAATAATATACTTGACATGTAAAAGTGTTGGGAGTATAACAATAGATTATTAAATTAATGTAGGAAATAGATTATTAAATTAATGTAGGCCCGCAAATTTATTTAATATTTAATTAAATTAAACTATATAAAATTGTTCAGTAATTGTTTTGTAAAAGTGAGCATGGAGCACTAGGATAATACATGTGGAGCATAGCGTATGTATTACATGTGTTATAGTTAATTCTAAAGAAATGTTTGGATCAAAGTGCATGCACTACATGTGTTATAGTTAATTCTAAAGAAATGTTTGGATCAAAGTGTATATATTACATGTGTTGTTTGCAAGCTTTTTATACTTACAAAGTAATTCATGGCAAGCTTTTCAGTTGAGAAAAACACAAATTGTTTCTATATACGAAGCATTTTTCAAACCAGTAGCCATGCTACACTGGAAACCCAAAGCCAGCTAGTTAGCAGCATATTGGAAAGCCAAAGCCAACAAGCTAGCTAGCAACATATCATGTTCCAGATCCTCCAGCACGAGTTGATTATGCTATTAATTAATCTATTGATGCAGCAGTTAATTCAGTCGAGTCTATATATGCAACAACTAATTCAGTCAAGTCTATTGGTTACGATAGCAAGAAAGCCAAGATAGCCACTAGCCATAAATTAAGCTAGTTTCCCACCTAGGTTAACTCGAAGGTGAAGCACAAGTAGAGCGAGTTGAAGCGTTTCAGAAAGTTGATCTAGTTGATTCTGGTTACGAAGAAGTAGGAGCAAGGTAAGGGTACTTTATTCAGCAGATGTAGAGCTAATTCGAAAGTGAGTGGAACCAATAGCAGATCCAGAACCATTACCCTTTGAAGTTATATACCCAGTAGGAACAGCAGAGACGAAAGTTTAAGCATCACTAAAGGCATAGGTGGGAGCATATGATCCACCAGTAGCAGACCCAATTGACCTTGCTGATCCAGTCAATTATGCAGTTGATCCAACAACATAACCATCACTAGCACCATATCAGTATTGACGTATATAGGGATATCAGGTTCGTGGTAGAGATTAAGAACTAGATGTTCTGGATGGAGATAAATATATACATCCATAGCTATTAGCACCAACAACAGTACATCCAACAACAAATACATCATAGATAGCAGATGATCCACCAGCAGCACAAGTACCTGCAGGGGTATAGCCTGTTCATTTTCATGTCCCATTGATTCTTATAGTGAGCACATTCCTTACCCTAGCAGACTCAAAGGATAAGAAGGTACAGTTAGTTCTTACCTTAGGTTACAAAAGAGGATAAGTTGGGTGATTTGTTTTCATAAAGTATGCTTATCATCGCGAAACTATTTTCTGGCTTGGATTACGAACAAGATTACTACCATCTATCCCCTGTTTATATTTATCTTTTTCTGACAGAGGTTTCCTATTTGATTTATGTTTAGCCTTAGCCAGCATCACTAAATAGATATGGCTGAGTTCCCGATTCATCATTTCTTTGAATTGAACATAATTTGATATACCCGAATATAAGGAAAATACGAGTGAAGGCATTTGAAAAAAAACCAATAATATCATCTTGGAGTAAGATTTTTGGGTCTTTTTTGTGTTCCAATTTGAGTTTAGCCAATTTTTGTTGAATTGGTTTAGACCTAATCTTATTTCGTATGCGATTCAAAGGAGTCATGCAATTTAGGGTTCCATTTCTATAACTTATCATTTGGCCCAAATAGAGGGATGAATGCTTATTTTCAAGTCTAACTGGATATCCTTCATTAATGCATTCAATAGGGGGAGCTGGGCTCTCCAAACCCTATTATCAGGTCGCCTGCATATCTCATATAGTGAACATCGTCAAAAGAAGATAGAAATTGCAAGAGTTTTACATTGAATTTGTGTAAGTACAGATTCATAATCACAGGAGAGACAACGCAACCCTCTGGAATCTATTTTTTTCACCTGTCTCATCTAATATATCTACGTTAACAAAGTTGTGGATTAGACTAATAAGACGTTGATATGGAATTACATTATTAACGACTTCAAAGAGGATTGCATGATCCAGATCATTGAAACAACTTACAACATGAGCTGAAAGAAAGTGATCTATTTTGCCCCAGC
Source organism: Pinus tabuliformis (assembly GCA_031772625.1). Lineage (NCBI taxonomy): Eukaryota > Viridiplantae > Streptophyta > Pinopsida > Pinales > Pinaceae > Pinus > Pinus tabuliformis. The sequence goes on along the minus strand of CM062812.1, from coordinate 384,986,272 downwards.
CCCATAGAGTAAATAAAGATGTTCAAACTCCTTTGTTATGTCTACCCGTGTGAGTCATTTATGAATACGTCTTTCAACACTTCAGTGAGAGTCATGGATAGTGCCTTTAGGACGACTTCGTCCTGAGGATACAGTTTTGTTATGGCCCGAAATTGTCCGAGTTTATTGGGCTTCAGAATGAATGATCTTTCCATGGGGTTGAACTGAAATGTTCCCATTTGTAAGTTGTATAAGATAGATTTTACTTGTGAAGTCTGTTGGGGATTTTTCTGTCAAAATCCCAAAAACAACATAAGCTGGACACAGAGACAATGCTCTGTTTTGCTCTCCACGATCTCAGCACAAAAAAAATGTTTCCAGAACACAGAGTTATACCCACACACGTAGAAAAAACTTGTATTCATAAAAATATAATGCCTTTTACAAAATTCATCCTCTTACCAAGGTATTAACCAACAGAAAACACAGTGCTACTCTATTCATTCAGTTCCGACTACATTCTACGCTGCTGCGTATTGCAAAACATTCACTTGCGCTGCTGCACTTCTACACTGTCACACTCATTGTCAACAACACAAACTTACATGCTAAATCTGAATGGTCTGATGAACAGAAATGGAGTCCCATGTTGTGAACTGCTCGAGGTTGTCCTTCTCATCCTTGACTGAGTGGCATAATAACTGAGGTAGCTGAAAAATTCAATGTGTAAGTGTTGAATTGCAACCTGCTTCTTCTCAGCCCATACTGTAAATTGAAAGCAGCCACCTGCTGTGGTGTACTACTCCATGCTTGCTTTAACTGGCTCCGCGCCATTGAGAAATCTTGCCCCCTTTGCCTTCAGAGGTTAATGCATGCAAAACTTTTCTATCGGGTCTGCCTTTCGGGTCACATTGCATATCGCAGTTGACCAATCCTATGTTTCATCATATATTTGAAAATATACAAAAACGCTGCAAAACACAAAAATTGGTTTTGGGTGGACTTCAACCATTATAAAATTTGGCTTTGGAAACCCATCGGGTCCGATCCATCGGTTCACAACTATATATATGCAAAAAGCCCATTCTCCATTGGAAACGCCGATAGCAATGTGCCGATAGCGATACCGGCGATCGCTCATCGAACAATAACAAACCCCATTTGAAAGTCCTCCAAAGTGACTTCGCCGATATGATATCGGTGATTACTCATCGGTGATATTTCATATCGCTATCGCTGCCTACCTCCGATGCTCTAACCCGCCGATATGCCGACTTGCTGATACGCCGACGCGATCTGGACCGTTGATCGGCCAGATCCAACGGTTGAGATTAAAGCGGATCCTTAAGCCTGCAATTTGGTTTTTGGAGTGTTTTTGCCTCCCGATCCTTGGTGAAGCACATGGTTATTGTCTTCATGCTGCTGCATGGCTCAACTATTGTGCAGTTGAAATTACATTTTCAACACTCCCCTTTAATTTCAACTGTTGGGAATTCAATCATACCCAAACACTTCCTCAAAAATTCAAAGCTTTTCTGATTCAATGGCTTTGTCAGAATGTCTGCTACCTGTTCTTGAGACCTGCAATGTTGTAAGCTGATTTCTCCATTGCTTACCAATTCTCTGATATAGTGGAGCCTAGTGTCAATGTGTTTCATTCATTTATGAAACACATAATTCTTGGACAGTGTAATAGCTGAGCTATTGTCACAAAAAATCACTGTTGCTTTTTCCTGCTCTTGGCCTAAGCTCCTCAGCATTCTTCTCATCCAAACCGCTTGACACGCTACAGCTGTAGCTGCCACATATTCTGCCTCTGTTGTAGACAACGCCACAATTGGCTGTTTCTTGGAAGCCCATGAAATGGCTCCTGAACCCATGTGAAAAACATAACCGGAAGTGCTTTTCCGATCATCTCCACTTCCAGCCCAATCGCTATCAGTATATCCAACTAAATCTGAACTTTCTGAAAAAGTATACAAAATGCCAAAGCTTTTTGTACCTTTGACATACCTCAGAATTATTTTTGCTACCTGCCAATGTGCCTCTTTTGTCCTCTCCATGAATCTGGAAATAAAACTAACAGCAAACATTATGTCAGGCCTAGTTGCAATTAAATACATAAGGCTATCAACTATGCTCTTATATAAGCTAGGATCAAAATCCTTGTTGTTGTCCTCTTTGCTGAGTTTTAATCCCATTACTCTGGGAGTGATTGTTGCTTTGCACTCTTGCATATTAAACCTGCCCAACACATCCTTTACATATTTCGCTTGTGAGATAAAAAATCCCATTTTCATTTTGATCTACTTCTATTCCTAAGAAGTATCTCAGCAAACCCATGTCAGTCATCTCAAATTCTTCTTTCATGACTGATTTGAAGTTTTCAATGAGGTAGTCATCATTACCTGTAAAAATAACATCATCAACATACAAGACAAAAATTAAAATCTTACCATCCTTTTCTTTGATGTAGACAGTGGGTTCTCCCTCACATTTGTCAAATTCATTTTCCAGTAGATATGAATCTATCCTACTGTACCATGCTCTTGGTGCTTGCTTCAGCCCATAAAGAGCTTTCTTCAATCTGCAAACTTTGTGTTCTTGGCCTTTCTTCTCATAGCCTAGAGGTTGTTCAATGTAAACCTCCTCCTTTAACACTCCATTTAGGAATGCCGACTTCACATCCATTTGGTAAACTTTCCATTTGTTTTGTGCTGCTATGGACAGCACTGCTCTCACGGTTTCCATTCTTGCAACCGGTGTGAAAGTCTCCTCATAATCTCTCCCATATTGCTGCTTGTATCCCTTGACAACCAGCCTTGCCTTGTGTCTTTCAATTTTTCCTTCAACATTGCACTTGGTCTTATAGACCCATTTGACTCCAATGACTTCTTTACCTTTTGGTGGCTCAACCAAATCCCATGTCTTGTTTCTTTCTATGGCATTCATCTCCTCGTCCATAGCTTCTATCCATTTCCTATTTTTAATTGCATCTTCGAATTGAATAGGATCATCAACATGACAATACAAGGCAAATAAGGAATTCATTCCTTCATCATAAATATCGCTTAGATTTCTAAACTTCTTACCTCTTTCATTTGGTGTGCAAGTTCTTGAAGATGCACTTGAATCTCCTCCTTGTGGTGTGCTTGGAGAAGCACTCTCATTTCTCCTCAAAGGCGTTCCTTGCTGTCCTTGTGTTGGCGCTGCTGTTTGGGGATGTATTTCAGCCATCTCCTCATCATCTTCATCATGAGACAAATAGTTTTTAACGTTCACTGTTTTCTCTATGCTTCCATCCCAAGCTTCCTCCTCAATGAATTGAACATCTCTGCTCACAAAGAACTTCTTGGTAGATGAGATATACAACCTGTAAGCTTTGGATTCCTCACTGTATCCAATGAAAATACATTTCTCCCCTTTGCTGTCCAACTTCCTCCTTAGCTGATCTGGAATGTGTGCATAAGCCACACATCCAAAACCTTTCATGTGGGTGACTCCTTGCTTTCTCCCACTCCATGCTTCTTCAGACACTTTGTTCATCACAACTTTTGTAGGACACCTATTGAAGATATATACTACACATTTTACAGCTTTAACCCAATAATCATTTGGCAAATGCTTTGCCTTCAACATGCTCCTCGCCATATCCATGATGGTCCTGTTCCTTCTTTCAGCTACTCCATTTTTTTGCGGAGTGTACATTGCTGTAAATTGCTTGTGTATTCCATTCTCTCTACAAAATTGTAGGAATTATTTGGAGATATACTCACCTCCTCTGTTAGTTCTCAAAACTTTGATGCACAGCCCACTTTGATTTTCGACAAGTGCTTTGAAATTTCAGAATTTTTCAAACGCTTCACTTTTAGTCTTCAAGAAATAAACCCAAGTCTTTCTTGTAAAATCATCAATAAATGTTAGAAAATATTAGCTGCCAGCTAAAGATGGATTTTGCATCGGTCCACATAAATCTGAGTGGACAATTTCTAAGGGTGCTTTTGCCCTTATGCTTTTCCCTGATGGAAAACTTTCTCTGTTTTCTTTTCCCAAAACACAACCTTCACAAAGGCTGTCCGGTTTCTCTATCAATGGTAATCCTATTACCATTCCTTTTCTGCTCAACAGTTTAAGACCTCCAAAGTTGAGATGTCCAAATCTCAAGTGCAACAACCAATTTTCATCTTTTGGTTGGCTTTGGAAAGCCTCTTGGGTAACTGCTGCAATTTCTTCTTTGTTTTTCAAAGCTGCTCTTATTCTAAGAGGGAACATTCTGTTCCTTGTCATCTTCCCTTCAACAATGCATCACTTGCTGGGTGCTCTATCCATGATGGTGCATACATCATTCTCAAAGAAAACATTGTAACCTTTTTGAACAAGCTGTCCAATACTCAAGAGGTTACATCTCATTCCAGGAACATAATAGACATCTGCTATGGTTTTCTTTTCTCCTTTCTTTGTAAATATTTTAACTTCTCCTTTACCCATAACGGAAATTTTGTTATCAGTCCCAAGTGTGACTTGTGACTTCACACTTTGATATAGAGCAGAAAACAGGGCTATGTTTCCTGTCATATGGTTACTACAACCGGAATCTAGAAACTATATATCTTCACTATTTGTCTCAGCCATGTTATAAGCTAACAACACATTATCTTGGCTGATATTTTCTCTAGTGATATTTGCACTAGATCTATTGCTCATATCATGCTGCTTCTTCCTACATTCACTGGCATAGTGCCCATATTTTTTACAGTAGTAACATTGGACATTGGATTTTTCATACCTTTGTCCTTGAGCATGATGTTGTCCTCTTTGTTGGCTGCTGCCTTGACCTTGGTTCTGATTTGGATCGCTGCCTCTTCCTTGTGCATTTGTAGGACTGTTCCTGCCACCTCTGTTTTGGCTTCTGCCTCTTCCTCTCTTGTTTCCTCTGCCTTGACCTCTTCCTCTTCCAAAGGACATCTGGATCTTGAAGGCTTGCTCTAGAGATGAGTTTTCATTTCTACTCAGCCTCTACTCATGTGTGATCAGTGATGCATGAAGCTCATCAACTGAAAAGTTTGAGAGATCCTTTGTCTCTTCTATGGTGGTGACAATCACATGGAACTTTGAGGGTAGGCACCTCAATAATTTCTACACAATCCTCCTTTCATCAAGAGTCTCTCCATGAGTCCTTATCTGTGTGACCAGACCAATTACTTGAGTGAAGAATGAGTCAATATTGTCTGACTCCTTCATGCACAGGTTCTCAAAATCTTTCCTTAGCAACTACAGTTTAGTTGTCTTCACTTTCTCCATGCCTAGATAGGCTGTCTTGAAAGTTTTCCATGCTTCTTTGGATATCTTAGCTGCTGCTAACCTTGGAAACACGCTTCCATGCACTGCCTGATACAAGAAGAAGAGGAATTTTGAGTCCTTCTTCTTGTAGCTCTTTAACAGATCCTTCTCTCCCTGAGTTAGATTATTAAACTCATTTTCATATGCTGGTTCTTTAAAACCATCTTCAACTATTTCCCATAAGTCTTGGGAAGCAAACAAGGCTTTCATTGTTATTACCCAATAGTCATAATTTTTGCCATCAAATAGTGGGAGCTGCATACCCATGCTATTGCTAGTACTGGTGCCAGCCATTCTTGCACTTTCAACTTGGACTCTTTTGCTGAGTATTCACGCTCCTAGAGAAGCTGCTTCAGCAAGAAACCTTCCTTCAGCTTCTTTGACGCTTTCAAAGAGCCTGTACTAGCTCTGACACCACTGTTGTGGATTTTTCTGTCAAAATCCGAAAAACAACATAAACTGCACATAGAGACAATGCTCTATTTTGCTCTCTAGGATCTCAGCACAAAAAATGTTTCCAGAACACAGAGTTATACCCACACACGTAGAAAAAACTTGTATTCATAAAAATATAATGCCTGTTACAAAATTCATCCTCTTACCGAGGGATTAACCAACAAAAAACACAGTGCTACTCTATTCATTCAGTTCCGACTACATTCTACGTTGTTGTGTATTGCAAAACATTCACTTGCGCTGCTGCGCTTCTACACTGTCACACTCGCTGTCAACAACACAAACTTACATACTAAATCTGAATGGTCTGATGAACAGAAATGGAGTCCCATGCTATGAACTGCTCGAGGCTATCCTTCTCCTCCTTGACTGAGTGGCATAATAACTGCGGTAGCTGAAAAATTCAATGTGTAAGTGTTGAATTGCAACATGCTTCCTCTCGACCCATACTGTAAATTGAAAGCAGCCACCTGCTGCGCTGTACTACTCCATTCTTGCTTTAACTGGCTCCACGCCATTGAGAAATCCTGCCCCCTTTGCCTTCAAAGATTAATGCATGCAAAATTTTCCTATCGGGTCTGCCTTTCAGGTCGCATTGCATGTCAGAGTCGATCGATCCTCTGTTTCATCATATATTTGAAAATATACAAAAACGCTGTAAAACACAAAAATTGGCTTTGGGCGGACTTCAACCATTATACAATTTGGCTTTGGAAACCCATCAGGTCCGATCCATCAGATCGCAACTATATATATGCGAAAAGCCCATTCTCCATTGGAAATGCCAATAGCGATGTGCCGATAGCGATATCGGTGATCGTTCATCACACAATAACAAACCCCATTTGAAAGTCCTCCATTGCGACTTTTGCCGATGCGATATCGGTGATCGTTCATCGGCAATATTTCATATCGCTGTCGCTGCCTGCCTCCGATGCTCCAACCCGCCGATATGCCAACTTGCCGATAAGCCGATGCGATCTGGACCGTTGATCGGCCAGATCCAATGGCTGAGATTAAAGTGGATCCTTAAGCCTGCAATTTGATTTTTGGAGTGTTTTTGCCTCTCGATCCTTGGTGAAGCGCACGGTTATTGTCTTCATGCTGCTGCATGGCTCAACTGTTGTGTAGTTGAAATTACATTTTCAAAAAAGTCAAATTTAGATACAATCGTTTTGGAGGTTGGTTCTATTGATTTACACTCGCATTATCAATTCTAATTTCTTGGTCTTCGACCAATTAGATTATTGTGCTAGAAACTTGCTGCATGATGTCCTTCTGGGGAATATAACTATGAAATCGAACCCGAATCAAACAAGGGAGAACACGGCTACCATTGAGTGAGAACATGGTATGAATCTATCGAGTGAGTGAGAACATGGTATGAATATGTCGAGTTGTCTAGTTATCCTAAATGGGTTCCCCAAAAGGATCCTGAAGAAACACTAAGAAAATGAACACCAAACGGAGGGGAGAAGGAGAATCAAACCCCCTATTTCTTACTCTTAGAACCAAAAACTCAGCTCACCCAGGCAGCTAGCCTATCAATAATATTGACATCTATTTGCTATTAACCTCTCTATTTCTTAATATGATAATTTAAAATAACTGAGTTTATTTTTTCTCGTATGAAAATGATAATTTAAAACAACCGAGATTCTTTTTCTAGTATGAAAATGAGAAATTATAGTTTTAAAATGAAATCAAGCATGCAACAGAAAAAAGGGTTCTTGTCTAAGGCTAAATTAAGTTTGGACAGTTTCATTCGGAGCCGATAGAGGCAGTAGCCATGAAGTTAGGAACTGAAAATAAATCTACATATGAAGTAGTAGTGCATGCGATTTGAATAAATTAGGTAGCCTAGAAAAAACATTGGTGATATGAAACCAAACAGATCGTGGAGTAGTGCATGAAATTTCAATTAATTAGGCTAGAATTCAACTGTATATGTCCTCTTCCTAGGATGGAAAAAAAACATGGGTAATATGAAACCTAGAAGAACACATAAGGGTAGAAAAATACTGCACTCTGAAATATTTTTGAAGGTTTCTATACTGTACTCTGAAATCATTTTGGAGGAAAGCACCAGACTATGATAATGCACCATATTGTGTTGTTGATTTCACTACCACAACTATGTGTGAGGCTATGAGGCTTCTTGTTGATTTCACTGTTGCAACTGTGTGAGGTTATGAGGCTTAACTGTGGGGCTTGACTATTATAACCCAGAATATTTGCCAGGAGCAATAAACCCGAGCAAAATATTAAAGGTCTATCCATGGATGGGTTTCATCACGGAAAGGATTGTTCGGCCACTGTGCACTACTATCTAGCACTTGCTTTCCTCTAGCTTGACCAAAGGATAAAGCTTAAAAAAGAATGCCCAGAACCAAAGACACCTAACATGCAAGAGAGACATGAATGACATGTAATCCCTAACATGCAAAAGAGACATTGGTGACCCAAAAGTGTTGACACATGTGCTTACGTGTTCACTAACCAGAATAGTCACTTTCTAGGCCTGGGTACGGAAAATTTCTGCTGAGATTTTTTATGGTTATACCTTAGAAATAAATGTTTACAAACTAATGCTAGCATTAGTCTCCATTGGGAAAACATAAATGAAATATCCATTGGGAAAACATAAATGAAATATCCATTGGGAAAACATAAATGAAATAAATGTACTCAACAAATATATGGTATGAAGAATATTTACCAAATAGTCTATTTTACTAGGAAAAGGCCAAATAAGTCCATCAAGTATTTCATGTATTTCATTACTCAAAAATTATTACAACAATTTAATTGGTTGTGAAAAATGTTGATTTATAAAAATGCTAAAAAATTATATTAATTTGAAACTGCATTAATGCTAAAGAGTGTATTCGATTACTAAAGTCCCATGCCGTTGGACGGTAGGGACTAATAAACAAATAAACTATTACTCAACTATTTCACTTGCATAGCTTTATTGCTTTTATTTTTAATATATCAAAATCACTATCCCAAAAGTGTTTTATTTTTAATATATCATCACTATCCCAAAGGTTGGGATAAGTATGACGTTGAGTTATTCATTTTATTGTACGTACGATAATTTTCATAAATTTATTTAATTCGTTACCATAATTTAACCTCTTCTTATTCTTAGTTTTTATTCCTCTCCCTGCGAATCCCTGGAATAGTGACCAATGACTTTTTCTTTTTATCAAGTAAGAGTAGGACCTTTTATTAATCTAGAAAAAATACATTATGTACATAATACAAAAGCATAGCACCAGCTCTATGAAAAATCAACAAGTAGTTGGACTGGAAAAACACGAACCTATCTCCAAAATCTGTGAAAAACCCAAACAAAACATCCACAAGATAGTCTACCCACAAGGCATTACTCTAGACAACCAATGAACTAGATACCTGTAAAAAAAGACCTACCGTGCACCACAACCCCCAAGTATCCAAAGGCCCACACAATAGCACTATGTGACCATCTGAAGGCCCACATAACTGCAACAAAGACTGACCATAACCTTCGACTAACTGAATAACACAAAGACCAAGCGATCCAACCATCAAAGATCCAATGGTTATCAACTAATTTCATGCCTACACCTTGCTTGAACTATAACTCTTATTATGGACCCGAAAGGAAGCATAGGCCACCTCTCTAAATGATTTCAGGTCCAAATGAAGAAATAACCATCGTGCATCTAATTCGCTCGAAATCCACGGGATGAAGGGGATGCAAGGCTTTCTCGTCAACAAGCCCACTCATCATCTCCCCTACTGGACCCGAAAAATAAAAAAGACTCCACTTTATATTATTTCAGGTCCGAATGGAGGGATAACGAATGCGCACTTAAGCACCCTAAATCCATAGGATGAGGGCGATCTCGTCAACTAGCCCACTATTTACCTATTCATGTGGACTTGAAAGGAAACATAGTCCACCTCTCTAAACAAATTTTTCGGGTTCGAATGAAGAAATAACCATTGAGCAAATATTCCTCCTGAAATCACTAAGATGAAGGAGAACCAAAGAGGACTCGTCGACTAGCCCACACTTTACACTCCTTGACGGACCCGAAGATTAAATAAGCCACCTCACAATAATTTTTCGGGTCTGAAGGAGAAATAATGAACGTGTATTTCCCGAAATCCACAGGATGAAGGTGATCTCGATTACTTTCCCACTCTTTACCATTTCACATGGATCCAAAGAACTAACCTACAAGCCTATTCCAGCTCGATATCCAAAGGATGGTGGATTTCGAGAGAAACTTTGGTCAGGTGCCTGCATTGTGCCCACCTTTTTGCCTGCTATTTATCACTTGCTACAAACCTGTGAATGTTCCACTTTCTTCTATTTCCACTAATATTCTCTCTGCTTACTTCTCATGCTTTGGAAGTATTCCCTATCTTTGGTAGCCTATTTGTGACAGTATTCACATAATTTTCCTTTTGAAATCAATATCCAGTCATATCTATTATTACTTTTTGAATAGAGCACTCCTTCATTCACCAAACAAACTGCTAAACTATTGGTTTTTCTATGCACATGAACAAAATTGAGGGTTCTTAGGGCTCTCAGGTGGGATTGTATACGTTGATAGACCTGCAATAATTGCTAGTGTTTTGACACTCTTTCTGGTGTTGTGCCATTGCATATTTTCTTGACCAAATTAATTATCAATTCAGAGTCAGCTTCAATGATGGTGCTATGCAATTTTGATTCAATCAAGATTTCTAGGCATTGCTCTAGGGCCATGAGTTCCACCATATTGTTAATGGCCTTCCCCAAATGACTATGGAAGATGACTTTTATGTGACCCTGCTCATCTCTTAGGACTCTACCATAACGAGCCACCACAGGGTTTCCTTTAGAGGCTTCATCAATATAGAATTTCAAAAAGCCAAGAGGGGGAGGTTGCCAGTAGTCATTTCCTATTGTTATATGACATACCATCTTAGTTATGCTCTGGGGGAAGGTACCTGTAGACCCAAATGCAATAGTATTTGAGCATCTTGGTCTTGATTTGGGTTCTTGGGAGGTTTCTTTAGAAGGGTGTCTACAGTCTCATTGAGTTGTCTAATCATCTGAGCTATGATGCTCTGGGATGAGCCAATTTTGTTCTTGAAAATCTTATTATGGCGTTCTTTCCAGGCATCCCAGATTAGAAAGCCTGGAACCAAAGTCCAAGATTTGTTGATTATTTCATTTTTAGAGAAGCTTCTCCTCCAGTTCTTCAAAGTGCCAGTGATGCTAACATTGTCCCTATCCATTTGTTTGAAGATTAAAGCCACCCAATTCCACAAGGTGGAGGTGAATGGGTAGAGGTTGAGTAGGTGTTCCATTGTCTCTTCTTGTAATTCACATAACTGGCATCTGGATGGACCCTCTACACCTCTTTTTCTAAGGTTTTCCCACGTTAGAATTTTATTATGTTGCACCAACCACATGAATGGTTTGATGTTCATCCAATGTGGGTTCTACCATAGATTCCTCCATACCTTATCAGGGTTTGTAAAGTCAAGCCCTAGGGCCATTGTCTTAGCTTCTTTGAGGTTGAAGTTTCCTTCGTTGTTTCTTCCCCATCACAGTTGGTCTGACAATGTTGATATCAAAATCTTTCTTTGTTCCAAGATCACTGCAAGAGCTTTTGCCTGGGCCTTCAAAGGGTTATCTTCACTATATACCAAGTTCTTCCATATTCTCCATTTTCCCTTGCTCCTAGCCTGATCCCAGAAGTCACTTACCCTGAATAAACCCTTACTGTTAGTGCCATTCTTGAGATTGGCTAGTTCCTCTCTTACCAGGTTAGATTCCTATTGCCAGTTGTCCTCCTAGAACCAAGGTACATTTCCATCTTTGATCTCCCAGAAACTGTGTTTCTGAACTATGGCTCTATTCTCCCATGATTTGTTCCAAATGTGGGAGCCTTTGATGAGCCCAGACATTTGAATGTGGTCCCTTTCTTGCCAATTATTAGCATACTTCTGTTTCCAGACCTTTGCCCAAGGGGTTACCGATTCCTTTAGCCATCTCCACCATAGTTTAGCACCCAAAACTTTGCTTAGGGTTTCAGAGTCATGAAGTCCCAAACATCTATGTGTCTTGGGTTTACAGATCTTATCCCATGCTACCAAAGCCCATTTCCTTTTCTCTTCCCTTTTTCCCAGTAGAAATTCCCTTTGGATATTTCTGATGTGTTGCGCAACTCCTTTAGGAGCAAGAAGCACTGAGAACATGAAGATGAGAATAGTTTGTAGGATAGCTTTTGTTAGCACTAGCCGTCTTGCTAAATTCAAAGACCTGCTTGTCCAATTCTGGACTTCTTCCTGTAGTTTATTAGTGACTGGCTCCCAAACTACCTTGCTCAGGGGATTGTCCATTAGAGGTATTCCCAAATATTTGGAGGGTAGTTGTCCTCTTTGAAAGTCGAGAATTTTGGTGAGGTTTCTCTGAATAGCAATGTCACTCTTGAAATAGAAAATCTTAGATTTGGTAAGGCTTACCTCTCTACCAGCAGCCATAGCAAAGTCATTTAGTATTTGCTTGAAATTTTTATCTTTTGTGACCATGGGTGTACCCTACAACATAATGTCATCCAAAAATTGTTGATGATTCAAGGCATCTCCATTTAGGGTGAGTCTGAGACCCTGGATTTTTCCTTCTACTTTTTTTGATTTTATCGCATTGCCTAAAGCTTCCATCATGATGATAAAGAGGAAGGGGGGGAGCGGATCTCCTTGTATGAGGCCTCTCGAAGGTCTAAAGGTTCTAGAAGGTAAGCCATTAAGCAGGATTGAAAAACGAGTTGTGGTGACAAGGGCCATTACCCATCTTATCCAGTTGTGGTCAAATCCATACGCTTTTAGAACTTCCCTGATGTATGCACAACTTAGCTTATCATAAGCTTTTGCTAGGTCAATTTGCATGATCATACCTGCTTGCTTATTGAGAGAATGTACCACCTCGCAAGCTTGAATGATGATATTTAGAATTTGTCTTCCTTCCACATATCCAGTTTGCTCCTTAGGCACAAGAGTTGGAAGAAGGGGCTTGAGCCTCTTTGCAATTACTTTGGATATAATTTTGTAAACCACATTGCATAAAGATATGGGTCTACATCTATCCGGTGTCATAGCTATTTCCTGCTTTGGGATCAAAGTTATGAAAGAGGCATTAAGTGCCCTTAAAACAATTTTGTTTTTCCTTGAGTCCTCCACCACATCATGGATATCTTGTTTGACTATTTCCCAACATGCTTTGAAGAAGTCCACATTGAACCCATTTGGGCCAGGAGCTTTCCCACTTTGAATCTTTTTTTCACTATGCTGACCTCCTCTTCAGTCACTGGCCTATTGAGATTGTGATTGTCTTCTCTAGTTACAATCTTACGAATGTGCTTTGTGAAGTTATGGATGAATTCTGATCTGTCTATAGGAGGCTCCTCAGCTATGCTTTGTAAATGATGTACTAGAACAGATTTTGTTTCTTTGTGGGTGCTAAGATGTTCTCCATGAGTATCTTTGAGTATTGAAATCTTGTTATGAGACCTTTGATCCATGGTTGACTTGTGAAAAAACTTTGTGTTTCTTTCTCCTTCTTTTATCCATTGCACTCTCTATTTCTGTCTCCAGAAGATCTCCTCTCGTTTGAATTTTTCTTCCCATTCCTGTTGAAGAGAGTTAGCTTGTATTTTCCTTTCCATGATAAAGCCATCTGTGATGAGGACCTGGCTAATTCCTTGTAGTTTCTGTTCAATTTCCTTTTTGTCTTTGAAGATATTTCCAAACTCATTTCTGTTCCAATCTTTGAGCCTAAGTTTGATGTATTTCAGTCTCTAATGCAGAAGGAACATATTAGTTCCCTGAACGGGTATATCTTCTGCCCACCATTTACCAATATTGTTGATGAAATCAGGGTGGGTGAGCCAAATATTTTCAAACATGAATGGTCTCTTTCTTGGAGTGCCTATAAAGGAAGCTTCAAGTTGGATAGGCCAGTGATCTAAGCTTCCAAAAGGGAGGATTAACGTAGACAAGTTGAGGCCTGTGAGAATGAGGTCCTCAGAGATTATGAATCTATCTAGTTTAGAGGAAACTTGAGAAGCCCCTCCCCACTTATTATTCCAGGTGAACGTACCATTTCTGGTGTCCATATCTACTAGCCTCATGTTGTTTAGGAAGTTCTAAAAGGCTATGGAGTCTATACCTAGTATTCTAGTCCCACCTTTTTTTCTGTAAGATATCTAATCATATTAAAGTCCCCTCCTAGAATCTTGGGCATAACATGGTATCCTTCTCTTAGCTCCTCCAGTGAGATAAGAAGCTTGAGTTTGTCTTCAAGTTTTTGAGGACCATAGAAATTTGTGATAAAATAGACTTCCTTATCACCTAAAGGTTGGATCCCCATCGATAGGTAGTTCCTGGATGCTTCAGCATCTAGGATTCCAAGTTTTTGGGGGTTCCAAAGTGTGACGATCCCTCCCGTTGTGTTGTCTACTTTAACTTCTAGATATTCATACTTGATGAGCCATTTGCTATGTATCTCCCTTATTTTATCTATTGAACATTTTTTCTCCTGGATAAACACCAAATCTAGTTTTTCTTCTTTTATTTTGTTGCTAAGTTTTCTTTGTTTCCTTTTACTTCCTAAACCCCTAATATTCCAGGTTGTAAGTTTCATTAAGAAACATTTGTAAATGAGTAACTAGTAAGATGTTTCATCTTACCTGAGTTGATCATGAGTTTCCCACACTCTATCAGTAGCTCATTTTGTCTTTTTCTTCCTATTTTCCTTCTTGGGTTCTTGGGAGCGTGTCTTGATGTTGCCTCCATTGTTTTTACCCCTTCGTTTTCCTGGCTATCATGGTTTCTTTTGACTCTAGAACCCTTTGTTTGAGATCTCCAAGGGAAGAGCTGTTGTACTCTGTCGAACTCCTCTTGTGGTAGAGAATCAACCCCTTTGGTGGTTCCCTGCTCCAAGAACTTTTCTATATCGAGATTCTCCCTTTCAAGAATTTCCTGCAGGTCATGGTCCTCCATTCCAACCTCTCTTGGGGTCATCTCATGGTCCATGTTGAGTTCCATAGTGCTTGGTAAATCCTCCTTTAGTTTGTTGTTTTCTGGTACATCCTCCATTCTATCATATTTTTCCTTCTTTGCAGGACTATCCTCCAGTACCTGGTTCATCCCATTATTTCCATCTTCTTCTTCTAATATCTTGAATCTGTTATGACATGGTTGCTTCTCCTCATTGATTTTCTTCTGTTTCTTTTTCCCTCCTTTCCCATTGCCTCCCGCCTTGGTAAAGCCTTCGGTATCTTTGCCTATGTTGGTTTTGATGTTGCTCTCCATTTTATTTAATGGGCAGTCTCTGAACAGGTGCCTGTGTTCATGACATTTGCGATATTTGAATGGGACATGCTCATAGTCCACCACCTGCACCCATTATTCATCATATACTTCTAGAATTATTTTGTCTGGAAGTGCTCCAAATAGGTCCATTCCTACGCATATTTAGGCAAAGGAGGTGTATTTTCCTCGCAGAGTCGCATCTGATATTTAAAAAAAATGACCTAATTTATTGCATATGTCTTTTAAGGATTCTGGCAGCTAATAATCTAAAGGTACGGAGTAGAGTCTTATCCATATTGGTACTGATGTGAATGTCTCTCATTCCATAACAAAATTCATCACCCATTGTCGCATGTAGAGGCCTGCTGCAGCATAAAAATATAGTCCTCCTTCGAACACTCTATCTTTGTCCTCTAGATTTGTGAACACTACTGTGAAGAAACCCTTGGACCCAAGGTGAAGATATATTTCCCCCTTAGGTTTCTAGTGGTTCTTTATCTAAGCATGCAAATCCTTCTCCGTTGGCCATATCGCCACAAATTTGCATATTATTGCATACACAGCCATGTGATCCCTGTGCACCTGCAAAGCTGGATCACTTAAAACAACATGGGGGTGTGATGGTATACCTAGGTTTATAGAGTCCTGTCATATTATTGTGATCAGTTCTCTGTTTGCCTCTTATTGTTCACTTCTCTCCTCTGACTTCCTCTGGATTCTCCTCTTGTTCCTCTGATCCGATATTTTTTTGTTTTTCTATGTTGATACTCCTAGTTCTTGCCTCCAATGGTTTCTTGAATCGGCTTGAAACTGCATGGCTGTAGGAGGGAGTGGAACTCCCCCCTCCTCGCCCCTCTATGGTGACCAGCTCTGAAACCTTGTCACAAACCCTAGCTCATCTCGCTTCCTTGTAGCACCCTCACCTCAGCAGTGTCATCAAGAGAGTGACCAATGACTTTCAGGTTGAGTTATTTATTCCTTTTATACTTGTTATTCATTTTAGGTTTATCAGATACTATTGATTATTTATATTCATGATATTTTGTTAATTAAAGTGAATAATAGATATAATATTGGTATTGTCTCATGCTTTAGTTTTAAATATTCGTTTTATGTTTATTAGATAATGTTCATATTTCATATTTGTGATATTTTGTTCATTTAAAATGAATAACAGACATCATTTTGGGATGGTATCATACCTTAGTTTTAAATCTGGTTAACTTTAACTCTGATTATAAATAGTGATCCTAGCCCAAAAATTCGATATTCTAAATAATATTTATAATAGTTTTACCATAATTTTTGTTTATTGAAAATTTAAAAAAAATGTCTTTTCATGTTTTTTATTTAATTTAAAACTTTAATGACACATCCTTCTCTCACGGTAAAGAAAGAGAAAAATAAAATTATCTAAAAGATATAAGGAGTAGTTAAATATCTTAAAATTGATTTTTAAAAAATAAAATAAAAAATAATATAAAAATACAAGTAGTATTTCAATATTTTAAAATTGAATTAAAAAAACTAATATGATAGGTTTGATTGCTGGAGTTTATAATTTAAAAGCTTTTAATAGTTTCCTATTGTTATAAACAATATTCAAAACTTTATTGTTATAGATTATATTCAAAACTTTATTGTAAAGTAAAATGTCTCTAATGCGTAGAAAATACAGCTTGTAGTTAAACTAATAGTAAAAGGAATACATACATATATCAAAAGTTATTTGGAAGACTTATTTTCATTCTTTATATTCAAAACTCTTAAATTTAACTTCTTATCGTTCTCATTTCTAAAATGAGAGACAATTTATGCTACCCCATATCTTACTAAGTATCAATTATTTTAAAATAAAAGATTTGATAGTCATGGTAAAATGGCTAAGTAAGGCAATATCTAAAGCAATCATTCAACTATGCACTACCTATTTACACTTTGGAACATGGCAAACCAATGTTATAATAGTAAAATCATTCTCATGTCTTGCTTTATTAACTTTAGGAAAGAGTTTGATGGAGTACCTAGAAGTAATATTTCGAATAAATTAGTAGAGTTAAAGGCTCATTTGCATTAAAATATATTGTTATAAGTTTGCATATGAATTTTATTATGCTATAGATATAACTGAACCAATATTTCTAAAACAAGAATAGACTCTTACAAGTTCCATAGGAAAATGATGCACTATACACTTCCTAAAATGTCATGGGATGAAAACAAATCATCTTTGTAATACTAAAAAATTAGTGTGAAATTAACGTTTTCCTAAAATGTCTTCGATACAACCATATTAAATTGGAATTTGAATTTATTTTCAGCAACACTAAACTTCCTAACATATTAATTGATATTAAATAGAATTAAAGGAAATAAAGTTAAAAAGAAGAAGAAAAAATAATTCTTTACCATTTTTCTTAATGGTCAATATACAAAAGCTTTCCTCAATGGAGAGCAAAAATCACAATCATTAAAGGTATATAGTCTAAGAGGATATACACACTCTAAAAATAGATACCCTCTCAATGATTAATACAAAGAATCCACCTCCTATCACTTTTGTGAATGCATAGTTTCAAGGGCGGTGGGCAATGCTGTTTAGTGTAACAAACCAAATGGATAGAAAATCCATGAAAAGTGAATAAAATTAAAATGTATAGTCATTGCTACCAAGGAAAAAATAGAATCACGAGAGTGTGTAACCCTCTTTCTAATTAGATTATGTCGAAGACATCAACTAAATTATTCCTTAAGAAATAGCCACCTTTATTTGATGCAAATTTGGAAAGGATGGAACTCAGGGCTATTTTGGTAATATTTTATTCCCTTCTCATTGAATTATATTCCTTTGAGGAATTCAACATAATTGGGGCTTGATTGTGGGATTTTGCATAGGTGAATATGATTTTTATTTTTACACTAGCAAAATTTTAATTGTCATTGATTCTCAGGCACCGTAATATGCGGAGGGATTAACCAAGTTAATTCACAATAGAGAAAGCACCACCCAAAATTAAATTAATTGTGAATAGAAAGAAACATCTAATGGAGTTTGAGGAATGCTCCTCGCCTCTAACCACATTAAACATAAAACTGTGTTCTTCCATGACCATACTAGCACATTTAAAATACCACATGTGCACACATACTAATGCACTGACATTAACCGATGCCTGCCATGCCCTCCTAAGTATGAACCAGGTATTCATGTGATGTCGTCTTCGAAGCCACCAAAGAAACAATATCGACACCCCCATCAGTGAGATAAAGGAATGAAGTTATTAACAATAATGTTAACTCAACTAACTTAACAATTTATTTATACAAATAATATAAAATTTTGTTATTAAGACTTTTATGGTGATAATTTAATGTTTTGGAGCCCAAAGTTGAGTCCATTTTCCAGAATAAGAAAGGATGACCCAACTTTAGGTTAACATAGGTAAACAATGATTTTCATCTACAATGTAAATACACTTTTATTATTATGTAGGCGTGTAGGCATGTCTTGCTTACGAATTGTAATTTAATTATACATAATTAATGGCTAGTTGATAGAGATTTAATGTCTATAAAATATAAGTGAATTATTTTTAGTAATAGTAAACGTAGATGGTATTTGAAAGGTAGTTATGTCATTTTTACTTTTCAATTTAATTAAAAATATATTATAAAATAAAAATAAAATATATATAAATATTTTTGTTGTGAAATGAGTTATAGTTTCTTGGGCATGTGGTATTGATAATCCATGATATTGTAGCAAACCCTATCTAGAGGTTAAGAAGCTTCATAGTGAAGTGGGAAGAGGGACTTAACATATTTTTTGGCCCTTATTTTGTGTTGGGAAGAAGGACTTCATGACCTATGGTTCTATGCAAGACCTCTATATGGGAATCATCCCATCGTAGGTTTCAACATATTTTCTCCTAGTGGAGATTCAAATTATGATGGTTTTGGTCTTGCCTTCCGTAGTATGCTAAGGGCAGTATACAAAGTTTTTTTGATAGCTTCATGGTGTTCCATCCTCATAACAAGCATGATTTGTGTTTTGACTCCTCATTTCTATTCATAGCTACCAACAGTCCCTTGGAATCATTGGCTTACCCTTGTCACCATTGTTTTCAATGACTAGTGTCAATCATTTTCACCATCGTTTTTCAATGTTGAGGAGAAGAGGGGGTCATTGGGACAAGGGAAGAAGGGATGGGTCGGGGATGTCCATTTCTACAATGAGAAAGCACACATGAGATTTAGAAGGTCGAAGAGGAAACTTAAATTGAATGTAGTTTCATTTTTAACGAAGAATTTATTGCACAAGTGGGGAAATGGACACTAGAAATGGGAAGTAATTGAACTACAAATAACATGTATATGCAGGCTATGGATATTGGTCAAAACCATCATGAGTTAAGTTCTAGTGGAATTACCAGAGGATCAACATGAAATCCTTCTTTGGTTGGATTAAATCCAATTTTAAATAAAGAAGTTGGACATAATAGTCACAAGGATGGCTTGAGCAGTGGCAAATTCAGAGTATAAATTTATAGGACAACAACTATACACCTATAACTAATTTTAGATGGACAACATCTAAATAATTGGTTATGTTGTCACTACTACTTTTGTTTAGTCTATGAATATGATAAAAATATTCACTATCTTTATGGGCATGTTTATAGATGTTATAAGTTTTATATTTGGCAAGGTCAAGCATAATTACATTATTATATCTTAATGTAGCAACTTCTATTACAATTATAGACATTCACTATTCATATGGACTCCCCTTTGAATAATTAATTATCCTTTGAGTTTTCTTATGGGTTAGTCTATGAATATGGTTAAAATGTTCACTCTCTTTTTGGGCATCTCTATAGATATTAGAAGTTTTAGATTTGAGAAGGTCAAACACAACTACTTTAGCATATAGCCATGTAGCATATCACCATGTCGCAGTTTCTATTACAATACAATACAAATGTTCACTCTCTTTTTAAGCATGTCTATAGATATTAGAAGTTTTTAATTTGAGGTGGTCTATCACAATTACATCAATATATCACCATATAACAACTTCTATTACAATTACAAATATTCTAAGTAGACCAAGTTTTTTTAATTACAAACATTCTAAGTAGACGAAGTCAATTTGGCAATTTGACTTCTATACTTTCTTTAGTAACAAAATTGTCACACCTACAATTAAACACATCTCATTTTTTGATATAATATAATATTTAATCTTCCTTATAAAAACAATAATAATTCAAAATAAAATAAAAAATTAACTAATTTTGATATTTTTTAAAAAATTATTATAATTACTCGTAAAGATTCGGAAGAAATCTAATAAATTAATCAATCAATATCATAAAATATTTAATACTTCAACATTATTTGTGTTCTAAATTTTATTAAATAATCAAATCTTATAATAAAATAAATCACTTCCATATAAATTATATATATTATATATTGTGGTGATTTGAAATATATATCTATTTTTATATTGGGCCATACATTTAATGACTACAAACAGAATATGTCATTCAAGAATATTATGAGCGCTTTCATTATTGCTATCATGATTGTTACATGTAATCATAATACACATTGTATAAGATTAGGTGTGAATTGGCAATGTTTGATAAAACCATATACTAGAAGACCTTAAATTTATTCATTATTGTTATCATGATCGTTAGATGTAATCATAATACACATTATATAAGATTAGGTGTGAATTGGCAATGTTTGATAAAAACATATACTAGAATACCATAAATTTATTCATTATTGTTATCATGATTGTTAGATGTAATCATATTACACATTATATAAGATTAGGTGTGAATTGGGAATGTTTGATAAAACTATATACTAGAAGACCATAAATTTATTTAAAGATAATACTCGAAGCATGTGACATATGCCCCTCCAAGTAATGACGGTCGAAGAAAATGTAGCTTTTGTTTGTTTCTCTCACGCTGACAACGTGTGACGTGATCCTACATCATGCTTCATGTGGCCCGAGGCTGATGAAATGGAGGCATCCCCACCAGATTCGTAAGCATCGCAATAACGTTTGCCATTTGAAGGGTTTATTATTGTTAGAGAGGTGAGATTATTATTTCATCTGAGGCAGCCATGGCGATCAGATCAGTTGGCTTTTCTTTAGCTGTAATGTTACTACTCATGGTGGTGGTGGGTGCGCTGAATACAGACTTAGTGTTGTATGTGTGTAGCACGGAGATTATCCCAAGCGGAAGTTCGTTCTATGGTCCTCTGGGAAACCTGCTCTCAGATCTGGAACAAAACACCGCCATGATCAACGGCTACGACTACAAGACGTCGAGCGCAGGGTCACCCAGTGCCTACGGGGAACCAATCTGCGGTCAGTCACTCACTGACTCTAATTGCCCACCTGCACCACCTGCCTTAATGCTCTCGGCTACAACATCTTGAACTTTTGCGGCAACGCTACTGGTGCTGAAGTTCAACTCTGACTGTTTCATCCGCTACAAGCTGTACAGCTTTAGTATCAAGTACTTTACTGCACTGCGCAATACCCTTCCAAAATAAAACCCAAAGGATTCTCTGAGCTGAGCTAGAGAGTCTCATCTCTGCATTTATAATGCTATCTTGCTTGAATCTGTGCCCGTCAATTGTAGATTTCAGAAATATCCTCAAATCTAATGGTCGAGAGAGAAGTCAGTTCTTTAACCCTCTCCCAATGGTATATATTTCCGAAATTTATAATCTACATCAAAATGCCATGTGATATGCCCTCAAGTATCTGCCTATTCTTCATAAGAGGGTATCTACCTCTTTTTCATAAGTAAATAAACTGTTCAGCAGTCATCTATTTCACTTACATGCCATTACTTCTTTTGTTTTTACCTATCAAAATATCTCTCTCTAAAACTGCAATGACATTGAATTATTCATTTTACTTTACATGCATATACATTAATTTTAATAATTTTATTTTAATTTATACAATAATTTAAATGCTTAGCAAGTATGCTATTATTATTAGTTTTTTTTCTTTATTTTGCTTCCGATGTATGGAACAGTGATTTTCAGACTAAGTTATTAAGTTGTAAGTTGTAAGGCTTTTCTCTATGGGAAGAATTATCTGAGATGCCACTTGCATTCATTCTTAGACAACTGAACAATGACTTTCAGTTACATTAAACACTATTTATTAATTATTAAATATAAACATGAAAATATTAAAAGAAAGAATTGTTAATTAATAAAACAATTATAATATTTAACACAATACTGCATAGCTCCTCATTAGATCTTTGCATTTGAGATCATATCCATTTGGGTTTTCCAGTGGCCAAAGAGGCCTTTCTGCATCATGTCGACCACATGATTGATATTTCTATGAGTTGTATCCCTCACATACTAGAGCTTAGTGCCCAAAAATTTAGAGATTATGTGCCCTAGGTGGTTTCTCTAGGCCCTCGCCATTGCCCTGCTAAACCCCAACTTGACGAGTATGAAATCACCATTAAAAGGGACCTTCCTTGGGTTAGATTTTGCATTAGAGACCACCAATTCGAAAACATTGTTGATGGCATGAGAGATGATAAACAATTTATTAGTAAGATTCTACAATCGTATGCACTCTTTGATTCCGATCTTGGAGTCAAAGAATTATGTTAAATGATGGCTACAAATGGCTTCTTTCTTCTGCAATTCTTGAGGTATGAAAAGGGTATGATCTCTTTTTCAGTATAAATTTCATTGGAAATTTAAAATCAGACCAAACAAGCCCCTTTTAAAGATTAAAAATAGCATAAACCCATTATATACTTGATTTTTTTAGTGTTAGAGGGATAGAAATGTTGTAGCTGCACATTCAATATATGTTTTTGCCATTTTTCTAACAATGAAGATCTACTTGTAATTGTTCTTTAAAAAGCATAACTCTGGTAAATGACACCATAACTTTATTTTCTTTCGTGCATTTTAAGGGAATTCTCCATGGAGTATGGCTCTCGCTTGATGTCCTTGGCTAGCAGGTATAAATATCGCAAGGATAGACCTGTATAATAGTCATTTGTAGTGGGGGAGATATTAGTAAGCTAGAAAATAAAATACCTCTGTTGGATTGAGCTTTTACATATTCCTATAAAGATTTGAATCCAAAATAATAAATTTAATTTCTGGTTATCTGATATCTTTCTTTGATATACATAATTGGTAGATGTAGCATGTGTTGTTCAGTTGTGCACATCAAGGCCCTCATATAGGAGGATATTTTTATAATAATGTTATAAAGAACAAAACAATATTGTTCGGGTTACAAAGGAGAACTTGTAAAAAGATTGGTTTGATCACCCACGTCAATTTTCTATTTTCAAAACCTAAATAGTAACACGAGACCATATGTGTTAGTCTCAGTACTCTAGATGCTCAAAACCTTGGATAATTAGGAGAAATAAAAGCATTTAATAAGGTTGTGGGTTCTCCATGTGACAGGGATACAAAGAATAGGGTTGGGGGTTAGCGATGTGACATGGATACAGAGAATGCGTTAGGAATTTGGCAACAGATAAAAGTATTTGTAATTTGGTTGACCTTGATCAGTTTTCAATTCATATTTTAAGTTGGTTCATAGATCTAAAATATTCATAAATGATGGTTGGAATTTTGTAATTTTGGTATGGTTGGATATGAAAATTTTGAAATCCTACTCCAAAATAACAACAACAAAAGGTGTGGTTCTCTACATAATATGTTTGAATGTACACATGAAAGTTTTCAACATTATTTTATATTTGAGTATAAAGGGTATAAACTTGTTCACAAGTATCCATAATTATAATGAGATTTGCATAATAATATTATATATTATTTTTTGGGAGGGGCTCTTCATAATGAGTATAGAGATATGATTATGATATCATGTCTCTGAATACTTAAGGTTGTTCTATCTCAACTATGAGTTTTGTTTTCTTGTATGCAATTTTGTTAATACTTATTATTTGATGATAATGAAGCTAACATGGTGGGTGAATACTTGTGACCTATGGTGTTTTCCTTTTTTGTAAGAATATGCTGATTTTTCCACTATTTTTATTTTAAAACATATCAATGCATATTCGTTTCTTTCCACCATTTTGATTATAACCAAGAAAAAATATTATTAAATATCTAGTCTTTTTGTGTAATAAATGCACCCTCTTTCCATGTCATACTTTTCAGTAAAGTTGAGTTGGACTAAGTCAAAATAAATTCAACCATGAAATAAAGTAAATTGTTAGAAATATTTTTAAATGTTTTTAATTTCTAGAAAATTTGTCCTAGCTCGCTAGAAATGTTTTTTTAGTTTAAATTTATTTTTTTACAACAAACAATGCATGAAAGCAGTATGCATTCATAGGTTTCCTTTATCTTTTGATTACATTGATCAACTTTCATAATGTAAGAGTAAACTACCATAATTATAATTATAATAATTCAACTTCATATTTGGAGGGACATATTTCTTTTGCAAGTTGTTATTGCTTGCTCCGCTCTTCACCAACTTCGACAAATTGTCAACTTCATTAGTTTATCATTTCCTTTTTTCCTGACTCCATCAATAATCTATCACATGCACCAGGAAAACGGCTTTCCATTCTCCAAAATCAATGACACTATTGCATCCATTCCCTTCTTGAAAAGTGAACACTAGAAAATGCAAGAATGCAATGTCCTCTGTAGTTTGAATGATGTTTCAATGGTTTAGATGTGACATAAATGGGTGTAATATACTTCTTTATGAAGATTATTACACAATGTGACATTTATTAAATTGTTCAATTATGAAATATTTGATCTTTCACTACTCCATGTCATTCTTATGCCCCTTTAGTATATTGTTGATTAAGGTACCTTGTTGATTAAGGTACAATGTTGATTAAGGATACTATTAAAATGATGATTAAGGATCTTATTACTGTCTAGCATTCACTGTCAATATCTCATCTTCTTTTTAATTGCAAGAGTAAACTTACATTTTGTGAATGTGTGAAAATTGTTCGAATAATTTTCCTAATATAATTATGCATTATGCAATATCTCATCTTCTTCTTTCTTTTCCCTTTCTCTTTTCTTCCTCAAATAGTTTAAAATTTGAGTATGTAAATTAAAATCAATGATATAGCTCAATTCTGCAAAATTCAAATTTCAAACTCTCTCACAAAAACACTAATAAATAAACAAAATTACATAAAAGTTTCACTCCTATCTTCTTTGCCACTCTTTTCTATACTCCCGCCTTACGGTGTTCCCTTCGCAACATCCAATGCAATATTTAGTTTACTCCTTTGATATACATATTATATTTGTTTTATGTTTATGATATAATATTCATGATTCATAGTTATGGTATTTTGTTAACGGCTATAATTTTGATATGATATCCTATATTGTCAGTTGTAGTTTTAAATTGGCTAACTTTAAGTTTGCTTTTTATAAAATATTCCTATACCAAGCTTATACATTAATTATTTCAATTTATTTAAATACATATCCTCCAGAATTTCTTACTTAAGATATTGCTCTTTATGGAAACCTTGGGTTAGGATATTATTAATATGAGGACTCAAAATATTTGTCACAAATTAATAGTGGGTCTCAGTGAGACTCACAAATAGAATTTATGTCTGAAATAATTTTAAGGAATACTCTACATATTACATGTTTCCTTACTTGTATTGTCACTTTTATTTTTAATGGAAGGTAACTTAATTATAACTACTAATGCATTTTATTCCAATTTGTTTTTTTCCAAGCCTCCTCGCAAGATGTACTTTCTCAATTATTTCTAGTTTAATATCGCTCTTTTTGAATGTACCATGTATCTTATTTTTACGCTTAGTTATTTTGTGCGAGGATAAAATTCTACAATTTAATTCATAATAATTCTCCTACCATATAGGAGGTGCATTCTCTCTCTTATCCTTCATAATTTGAAACATAGGTCAGAAATACACACACACACACACACATATATATAATCTTAAACAAATAGATTGTTTGAAGCTAAAAAATAAGAACATATATGTATCACTGTACATACTTAAACATGTTAAGGTTAAGATACCTAGAATTAATCGTCATAACTGCAGTAGTAAATAACATCAAATAACATCAATAGAAGAAACTTAGCAATTTATAGGAAAATTGTTGGACAATTGGCATTATCCGGATGGCTAGTGGCCTAGTGAAGGAATTTGCAAGTGTGTTGGCATTGATGTGAATAGTCATGTTGGGGAAATGTGTTGGGCATTTTGCATTACCTAACTATTGGCAAAAGCACTGCCTAACTATTGGCTGGAGTGTTGACATTGATGTCAACCAGACTAGCTTGGATGCTTGTCGCAACAGATGTTGGAAATGATGGCCCAGGAGGAATCTCCATGTAGAGAATAATCACAATAGTAGGCTTATTGGAGAAGCCATAAACTGATGATTATAGTGATCGACCAGGAGGAAGTGCATGGTGGCTGCAAGCTTCATCCAAAGGATCACCTTGGTGGTTGTGATTCCAGCTGTCTGGAGAGTGAGGAAGAAGAATAATGTCAGAGAGCTTGGAGCCATCTTAGAGGTATAATATGGGCTTAAAGACTACATTAGAGCCTCCCCATTGGAAATTTCTCTTGAATATGTTTCCAACAATATGTGGAAGTCCAAAAATGGACTCCTAGATCAAATGTTATGGCTTGTCGATGATAAGGGACTTGAAGTCCTAAAGAAGACTGAAATATTAGAGGGCTAACATATCAAATATTGACACATCGAAGCATCCATATCGGTGCATTGGTGATCGAAGGTCAAGCTATCAGCACATTGACGAACGAAGGTTAGCGTATCGGCGTAGTAGGATATCGGAACCCCGGAGATTGGCGTATCAGCTTATTGGAATATCAGAGGCCAACATATTGAGAATATCAGAGGTGTAATACATTCGATTAGGTTTTATCACAGGCTGGAGGATATCAAAATCCTAGAGATCGGTGTATCAGAACATTAGCATATCAGAGATTACAATATTAGAACTTTGTCAAGTGAGGAACCTTTAAAATATTGTGATATCGATAAGTGTTGATAAGCCTTTAAAAGCAACGAGAAAGGCAAAGGAATATTAACAAAGGATTTCCATGAAAAAACAAGGTTGATGAGTCCTCCTCCCTCTCCTCAAGTAGGACACATGGTAGGATATGATTAGGTTCGATAAGGACACATGAAAACATGTGATTGGCCCTGATAAAGACACATGGCAATGTCTGGTTAGCTCCAATAATGTACAGTGGCAACTAACATCAACATGACGTGGCAGTATGACAGGACACATGGCACACATATTCAACCTGATCAAGTAGGCTAATGGGCCAGAACTGGGTGACACGTGTCTCCACTAAGAAGTTTCCATGTCGAGTGATGGAATCATATCGTAAGTCGGCAATCGGAGGTTGAAGAATCAGAACTTTAAAATAGCTGGAGTTTGGAAAAGTTTCGATATAGAGGGGATTTCGATATTGTGCTAGTGCATGGTCGTTAGAGGTCGAAAAACCAAGGGTGCAAAAGTATTTAACAAAGGGAGAATGGCCCTCAACAGGAATCTAAAGGCTTACGAAACATACTCTTAAGCGGCAGGCCACATGCAAAAATCCTATCGTGAGATGTGCACTATGAGGGCTAAGTACAAGGAGCTCGACAATTGCAGGATTAGGATATCAGAACTTCAAAATAGTTCGTTATTGAAAATGTTTTGGTAGAGGAGCTTCTAATATTGGGTAGGCTCTTGGTCATGAAAATCCAGAGAGCCAAGCACACAGAGCGTAGGAAAGGAAGATTTCCCTTGGTAGGAACATTACACTACTATGAAGTTGTGATGTGGAATTTATTTGGTAGCACAGTACATAGAGGTAAACGTGTATGGGTCGACAACTATGATATTGAATATAGAGGCAGAGGAGTTGGTCTCAAGAGTAAAGGTGATTGTCAGAGATTGTTGAGGCAAGGAAACAAGGACCACGATCTTTAGGAAATAGTGTTGGGTCTGCCTTAAGGTCATCTGAGAATTAATCTCTCAGAATGGAGCTCCATGTAGTCAAGTGATGAAGGACTACAAGGCCGATCACTATTTCTGCACTATGTCAAGAAACATATAGGAGACACAACAATGACAAAGAATTATATGCCTAAGTACAGTTGAGAAGCCATGACGAAGTATAACCAAGCTGTGCGAAACCATGAATAAGAATAGAGAGACTCAATGATGGGAGAGTTGCACACAAAGAGGACCGTGCTTGGTTGGTGTGTGTAGGTGGACTCAGAATTCATTCTCAGTGTGGAGAAACTGTTAATTTCTCATTCTCATGGTTATTGCAGTGGAGGAGACCAAGAAAAACATGACAAAAAAATGAAAGATCGATGCTAAGTTACAATCATGTAATGTGAATGTAGGACATAGTGGCAACATTGATCGGGGGGTAGCAGAGGAACAAAACCCAGGATCTCAAATGAGAAAATGTGAGAAAGAAACATAGTTGCAAGTGAGCTAACTGGAAATATTTGAGTGTGTCCATGACAGTGTAAGGTTGAGTAAGAGTTGGTTCTGTAGAGTGAGGCCAAGAGTACCTATGCAGAGGTAAGAGATTCTGAGAGATGCATTATTGTGAGTAAAGGCAGAAGTTGCATGTGCACTGTGTGCAAGGCGGAAATTGCCTATGTGTTGCTATGAGGAAGGTTGTAGTTTCCTGTTCGATGTGAGAAAGGATGAAGTGGCCTATGTTGTTTGATAAAGGACGGAAGTGGTTGTGATGTGAGAAAGGATGAAAGTGTGTGTGTAGAGAAAGAAGGTCGAGAGCTAAGTGATGAGCCTAGGAATTGCAACAAGAATACTACAACTCCCAGGGCTACCAGCTTTACTTATCAACCTAGGGTTCATACAAACTTGGAAGCGACTATGCTATATACACAAGTAGAAGTGAAGGTATTTCCTATTGTCACTACTCATCTGGAAAGTGGGGGTTCCAAGCCAGACTTCTATAGGGTCAAAAGAAGCTTGATTTTGATGGAAGGAGAGCAAAGCTAATCTAGGGGAGAGCTATTATATTTCAGAAATGAAGAAAGCAATCATGTAATGCTAAACTCACACCTGACGTTAGCTAACCAATTAAACAACTATGCTAAGCAAAATTACTAGGTCGATCACTAATTTAATTCTACTTATCTAAGTTGCAGAAGTAAGAGCATCAAAACTAGACTAAGAGGTAAGCAATTGAAACTAAGCTGAGTCTATGTCTAAGCGGAAGAAGTAGTCAGAGGTCAAATTGGTGAAAATAGGACGTGAGGGAGCAACATCGCCCAAGAATCATTGGATCAAGCGGGTGAAAGGTAAACGAATAGCTTAGATCAACTTGCCAGGGGGTACGTAGGTAGATGGATGAACAAGGTGAACTAACAGGATGAATAGATGAGATTATATCGTGCGGGTGGAGTCAGGAGATGGAAAGACAAGACTAATCAACAGATGGATGGCAGAGATTAGATCGCAGGCAAAAGAAACGTGTAGAAATGGTATCGGGTGATGTGATGGCCGTTAGATCAGGAGACATATTGATGATGGAGATTGGAGCGCTTAAAGGAATGTGCAGAAATGAGGGAGTGAGTTTAGAGAGTGGTACGCAGTATATCATGTGCCCTCAAAGATGTAAGTGTTTTCCTAAAATTTTACGCAATTAGCCTCCCCGACCAACATGTATCATGGGGAAACCACCCATTTCACGTGCCCTTGGGTGGATAACAATCAGACATAAATCCATGCGATATCACACGATGGGCGTCAGATCTGGTGAGGCAGATCAGTAGTGAAGGTTTGACCAAGCTGGTTGGTGAGCAGGTCCGCAATAGCCGTCGTATCTGACAAGGCAGATTGACAGTTGGGATTTAAAGTGCACAAGGCCAAATTCTAAAAGTGAATTTGGGCAGTGATTGGTCAGTTTTGTTGTGTGAGGCGATCCACAGTTAAAAACTATTTGGACGTGGATTAACAACCCCCGCTCAGCTTTTCATGCTAAATGAGAATGAAATGGATACAGAGGGAGATCAAATGATGGGAAGAGAGCGAAGGAGAAGATGACCACTAAAGGAATAGAGTGATATGAAGTGAGCTTGGTGACGATGTTAAACAACAAGCTCCCTGTGAAAACCAAAACCCTATGTTTTTTGGGTTGCTGTAGGGTTTCTTCCTCACGTCATGGTCGCAAAGGGAGGAGGTGAGGCCGAGACACTTGTGGGCAACCTTGTGGATCTTTCCTTTGCTACCATGCTAGTTGAATGAAAGCATAAATGAAGCAAACTGAAACACAACTAATCTATTCTACCCTATTGTAATCGAAATGCAGCTACTTAAACAAATGAACAAAAAAGCAGGAAACTACTTAAGTAAATGAATAGAACTAGAAATATGTGTTATCATGCTATATTGGGAATGAACTTACTAAAGAAAATGAACAATCAAATCATGCATCTATGATACTACTGTAATGGAAATGAACTACTTCAAAAGATGAATAGAAAGCTATGCTACTTAGCAATACAATAAAGAGGAGCTTTGGCTGCTAGGGTCGGGCCCTAACCCAAGAGCTTCAACCCTTTGAGTTAACTTAGTGCTGGCTCAGAAAAAAACTCATCTTCATTATAAAAACACTGTATTACATCAACAACTGTTATAGGTTTAGTTCTACATTAAAAAGTTTGAATTCTTGCTAACTCTTGGTAAGTGACTACTGGTGACTACCTGTCACTAAAAAACCTGAGGTCCTCAACCTCTCTATTTATACATTTGAAGTCTCTAATGACTTTCTTCATAAATTGCGGAGGCACAATTCCTAATTCAAATGGTAAACTTGTCCTTTCCCTTTCACTAGCTCAACTACCTTTTAGTAGGGAGGCTTAGCTCCCAACTCGAGATGAACTCGTACTTTCACTCTCTTGGTTGCCTTCTAGTACACCTGATTTGGTTGTTTTCACCTTCAATTTCTTTGCTACCTTCTAGTACACCTGATTTCGTTGTTTTTACTTTCATCTCATGGAGGGATATTTGAATGGAGGGGAAATAAATGAGGAGGATTTACCTCCTGTAATTCCTCTCCCTTGTCCCATTCGAGTTTTTACCAAGGTCTTTTCCCATAGTTCCTTGCTTTTATCTTCTTATCCCTGCATTTTCCTTGCTTTTATCCTTTATTCATGCATTACATGCACATTAGACCATAAAGAAAAATATCCAACTCTAACTCATCTCATAAGCAAAATATAATCAAAAGTATGCAATAAGTTGTGAGAATAGTTGGTTTGACTAAGCTAGGAGGTGAATTAAGGTAAATTAAGGCCCATATGATTACTCAATGATGATGCTCATCACTAAGCCTGTGTTGAGGAGAGAAAAAGGCCAATATTTGAGAGCATGATGATGGAGAGCAAAGGAAAATATGCATGGACTATGATGAGTGACCGTGGTTGAGAATTTGACTGTGGATGAGTGACTGTGGTAGAGTGTGCATACATGAAGTTGGTGTTTCCATCTCTAGTAGGTTCTTGAGAAGGCTTGGGGGTTGGTGCCTCCTCCAATTTGGCTTGCAAAAATCCAAGGAGATGCAAGTTGGTGCTTGAAAAAAATCCATGAGGTTGGTGCCTCACATGGCACTTTTGGTAAGCTGGACAGGTGTCTACAAAAATAGGGAGTTGGTGCTTCTTTCTAGTCAATACTAGAAAGAAATCAAAGGGAATTGTTGCTTCTTGTGAGTGCGTGATCACAAAACATATTGATGTAATAGAGTAGGTGCTCTTATTTATGTCAATAACAGCAACAAAGTTTTTTGGTTTTTTGCCGAAAGGGTTTCCACATAAAACCTTGTGTCTCATATGTATGATGATCATGGTGTGTTCTTGATTGTTGATTTCATATTGCTGCTCATTATATGCATGGTTTCTAAGTTTGAATCATAAAATTAAATTGGCACGAAGAGTTAAAATTAGCCTTAATATTGATTCAACCCCCCTCTCAATATTATGATTGTTTCCAACAATTGGTATCAAAGCCACATTCCTTCATAAATAACTTAATCGCTAGAAGGTAGATCGAAGGGAAACAATGGATAATCGACCTTGGCTAACAACAGAAGGAGTTCCATTTTTATATAGATCAGGCCATGAGATCTCGTATGAACTCTAGAATATCAGAATGGTAACCTACTTAATGGCCTTAGATGCTAATATGTGGCTCTCCGTATTGATTGGAGAAAAGAGTGAGTAGAATGAAGAAGCCCAGAAGATTATCATGAGAGGGTTATCTAAGCCATATGTTGATAAGGTGAGGCATTGTGTGTCAGCAATGGAAGTTCTTGACAAACTGCAATATCTGTATGGATATAGCCATGTGGTTGAATAAGAGGCTGAGGGGCCCGGCTTCCCTGGCAATGAACCATGAAAATGGAGAAGTTTCTACTCATCACACTCCTTTGATGAGGAAGAAGTCTCAGAAGAGAGATCATGCTGCTCAGAAGCTAGGACCTCTAGTAGTGAAGAAAAGGATCTAGATGAAAGGATGTTTCTTGAAAATAGGTTGATCTCAGCTCTGAAGGAGATCAAGGACCTATCAGAGGAAAATCTCAAGTGAGAACAACAACTAAAAATATATGAGCTTGAGAATGAGAAGTTGAGAAAACAAACGGTTCAATTAAATGCTCAAAAAGAAGAGGCTAGAAAACTGATTGGGATGTTAACCTATCAGTTGAGTGAGAAGGAAGCTTACTATGAGAGACTACAAACTGAGGTAGTCTCATTGAGACATGACTTATAAAAGTCAAATAAAGAATTA
This sequence comes from Pinus tabuliformis, assembly GCA_031772625.1. Lineage (NCBI taxonomy): Eukaryota > Viridiplantae > Streptophyta > Pinopsida > Pinales > Pinaceae > Pinus > Pinus tabuliformis. The sequence continues at coordinate 384,953,238 of CM062812.1, read as the reverse complement.
TCTTAATATCAAAAGCTAAAGGGAGTCTAAGGTTCCAACAATAACAAAGAAATAAATGTTTTTGGATAACAACAGCAACAAGGGAAGGGGCATAAAAAAAAGAAGGAAATGCAGTAGCAAACGGCTAGGAAGCAGCAGTCGATAGGGCAGAAGAAGGCTAAGAAGCAACAACAGGTAATGCAGTGGAAGGCTAAGAACCAACAACAGGAAGTGCAACATAAGAGGGAAAGGAAACTACAAGAGAGAGTTCATGATATCAAGGCAAGCTACCACCAAAAGCACATGAAGAGCCAATGAAGGTCCTTTCCTACTCAAGGAAAAAGCCTTCAAAGAAAAGTTAAACTCTGTAGTCGAAATCATTTTTATTGGTTTTGATTTTCTAGCAATAATTATCGACATAAAGCCATAGATTGTAGATGGCATGTAAGGAAACAATATGTGCTGGGTAGAAGCAATCCTAAAATGCACAGAAAGGCTAGGAGAAGGCATGTAGGGCACAAGAGGATTTAAAAAAAAAGGTGTGTCAAAAAGAGTAACTCCTCTACCCAAGTCTTAAGCCATGTTGAATTCTACAATTATGGCAATCTCATCCACAAGAGTGCTGACTACAGAAATGAGAAGAAACATATTTTTTCTTAGCATATGCATGTGAATGTAGCAGCTTGGGATTTGAAGACAAGGAGAAAGAATAAAGTTGAAAGATAATAGTTTGTCTTCAATTCTCTATGTCATAAGAGAAAGATGAAAAGAGGAGGAAGAAATCAGAAGAATGATCCTCCCACTTGTGTAATGGACCCCTCTCTAAGGAAGAAAGTCTCAAACTGGATTTGGGTAATGAAAGAAGAGGTGAAAGAGAAGTTTCTTCAAGTCTTGCGAAGTCAAGAGAAGATCCAAACATGGGCAAAGAATAATAAATGTTGTAATTCTTATGTCAGGACTCGACCTTTAAAGCTTTGGAGGAAGAAGTGGGATGATCTTCTCAGGGGGAGGAGATTGTTTGTTTCTCTTCAGTAAAGGAAGAGAAGGGCCTCAAGAGAGGCCAAATAAGTAAAATGTAGGAAGCCAAGGAGAATGAAAAGAAGGTGCATATGATTGATGAAGGTATGGTTCTGTTTTCTTGTTGATTACAAGAATGAATTGGTATATTTTGAATGTATGAGTATTGAAAAAGAGAAGTGCATCTAGCATGAAGAGTACACAGCAATATCTTTGTATAAATTTCACATGTAGAACAAACTGATATATGCAATGTCCTAAAGCATAATACTTGTTCTACTTCTACAAAACATTAAGCAGAAGCATAATCGAAATCCTGAGCAACATCATGTAGAAACATGCATAACTAATCAAGAGAATTAATCACAAATAACATAAGATATATCTAGGGGAAGGCATCAGCATAAAACCCCAACAATGTATTATCAATCAAGTGGAAATCCTCTTCAACGTACAAAAAGAATCAGCTCAATAGCTATCCTGCTCTCTCTATAAGCAGAAGATCCTGATGATCTTCAATCAAAAGATGAAAATCATCGACTACCTAGGTCTCATTATATAGGCTGAAAATTGACCTATTCATACCTACTGTCACCTCAGGTCCACCTACGTAGTCATAGAAGAAAATAGATTTCTTCTTCATGCAAGGATTACTTACTAGAATTATCCTAGCATCTGATAGTGCACTGTCCCACATCTAATCTCAACTGGGTCTCTAATAGAACTTACATTCAATAGTTATCCATGAGTGAATTCTCAGTTATCTAAAATAATAGTTGTCACAAGCATGCAAGCATTAACAAACTATATTTTATTATTTTAACAACTTGTTAAAATAATCTAACTGGACTTGACTAGTTTAAACTAAGTCAACTGATCCTCTCAATATAGAACTCATCCTTAATTTCTCAATCGGTGGAGCAAATCAAGGACACATTCCCCAATCAGTGGAGAAATAATTGCATGTTCTCATAAATGCTTCAAGTTTTCTTTTCCTTAACTAATTAACTCATGGAGATTAATTAATTAATATTTCCAATGGCTCTTAAGAACAAAATTAATTTTACTTCCTATAGATAGACTAGGGACTGCTATAAATAGGAAGGGGCCTAGAAATGCTATTTTTAGAGCTTTATATTTTTAACAGTTTCACCTCTCACCCAATGTGGCCAATGACCTCATTGGCCAAACTGCTATTTTTAGACATGCTATTTTTAGCAGGTCTATTTTTAGCACATTCTAAATTTAGCATTTCTTGTTGCACACTTTTCAACACTCCCTCTCAACAAGAAAGGCTTCCTCTCAAACCTAATCCTGTAACTCTGGAATGTTCTGCATGAAACACGTCTACTCGATCCACTTGCTCTGACAACACTTGGAACAAAACACTCCCAACAGACCACTCTGTTGGGCTAGGAAGATACTTTGATACTGAAGCTCTACCTGCTGTTGACAAGTGCTCCCTCTCTGACATCTGTACTATTGCAACATCTCTATGCATCTCGCATCATTGCACACCTCTCTGTGCCACCTAGCACTATGCAAAACACTTGTGCCTCTCACATTGCTACAGCCTACTAGCTATGCACTATCCTAGGATTCCCTGCACTGTCACTCTCTCTACCCAATTAGTCAGTTCCTGCTACTCAACATCGAGGCTCCCGTAGCAAGGTCTCATCCAAGAGGTTGGGCACCTCAAGGATCCTGCCCCTCCTCCTTGGGACAATCAATCTACATCACCCCACCTCCTACCTGGAGGTATGGCTGCATGCGATCCCTCTGCCCACCTCGCTTGACGTTTCCCTCTATTGGAGGTCTCTACATGAGTAGATGTCTCTACTCGATCTCCACTCAACTTCCCCTATTGTGGCTGCTCCACAACCTCTTGAAGTTGTTGCACCAATTGTGGCTCCTCCACAATCGTCTGACACTTCTTCTGGCTCTGCATGTTGAGAGGTAATTTACTCTCCCTCTCAACCACCAAGTATTTAACCTTTGCCTTTCTCCTCAAGGCTTTGCATGCATCTTATACCTCAATTGCATGTAAGTTCTTGGCTAGCACAACAATCTATTTCCACTTTCCGGCCATCATGAAATTTTCTAGAAAAGGAGATGATTTTAAATCAATGATATCTCCCTCATCCGAACTTCGATTTAGCCGATTTTTTTTTTGGCTATTTTTCCGCAAGGAATCCAAATCTGCTATTTATTTTTGAAAATTTTATACAAAAATTTTCTTATCTGCTCTACAAACTCTCGGCCCAAAAGTCAAAACTTTGAAATCTCCTCTCAATGTACTATTCTTCCTTGATCACTTGTGCTCCCATACCATGTAGAATTTTGTAGAATTTTTCTACAAATTAGCTAGCTCTGATACCATGTAGAAATTTTTCTACAGATCAACTAGCTCTGATACCATGTAGAAATTTCACCTGTAGAACAAACTGATATATGCAATGTCCTAAAGCGTAATACTTGTTCTACTTCTACAAAACATTAAGCGGAAGAATAATCGAAATCATGAGCAACATCAAGTAGAAACATGCATAACTAATCAAGAGAATTAATCACACATTACACAAGATATATCCAGGGGAAAGCACCAGCATAAAACCCCAACCATGTATTATCAATCAAGTGGAAATCCTCTTCAACATACAAAAAGAATCAACTCAATAGCTATCCTACTCTCTCTGTAGTCAGAGGATCCTAATGATCTTCAATCAAAAGATGAAAATCATGGACTACCTAGGTCTCGTTATATAGGCTAAAAATTGACCTAATCATACCTACTGTCACCTCAGGTCCACCTACGTAGTCTTAGAAGAAAATAGATTACTTCTTCATGCAAGGAATACTTACTAGAAATATCCTAGCATTTGATAGTACATTGTCCCACATCTGATCTCAACTGGGTCTTTGACAGAACTGACATGCAACAGTTATCCATGAGTGAATTCTCAATTATCTAAAATAATAGTTGTCACATGCATGCAAGCATTAACAAACTATATTTTATTATTTTAAAAACTTGTTAAAATAATCTAACTAGACTTGACTAGTTTAAACTAAGTTAACTAATCCTCTCAATATAGAACTCATTCTTAATTCCTTAATCAGTGGAGCAAATCAAGGACACATTCCCTAATCAGTGGAGAAATAATTGAATGTTCTCACAAAGACTTCAAGTTTTCTTTTCCTTAACTAAATAAATCATGGAGATTAATTAATTAATATTTCCAACTGCTCTTAAGACCAAAATTAATTTTACTTCCTATAGATAGACTAGGGACTGCTATAAATAGGAAGGGACCCAGAAAAGCTATTTTTAGAACTTTCTACTTTTAGCAGTTTCACCTCTCACCCAATGTGGTCAATGACCTCACTGGCCAAAATGCTATTTGTAGACATGTTATTTTTAACAGGTCTATTTTTAGCACATTCTAAATTTAGCATTTCCTGTTGCACACTTTTCAACAATCTTATGTTGTGGGAAGAAGATGGGGTGCAATGGAAGTGTGGAATGACAGGAATATCACAATAAAGTCAGATCCACATGATCAGTCCTCATGCAGAGTCAAGAAATCTGTTGCAGGAGATCAAGGAGAATTAGCTCAGGGGGAGCTACTTTGATAAGTAGTAGTAGGAAACAATGGGAAGCCTCAGACAGGGAGATTGTTGAGCAGATGAAAGGTTTTCATATTTTGTGAAATACCCTTATTTCATTTAAGTTGTGAGTTCGATTATGCATAATAGTCTTGTTTTCATGAAACACAATTGGTGTAAGATTTTCATGTCCCTTAAACCTCGATTGATATCACTATGAAAATTGGTTGTGTTGGGCTCATGTTGAGTAACCTTGTGTGCAAATGGACATTTCTTTTTTACAAGGATATATTAGAGTTTTCCTAGTACATTGTTCTAATTGTATCATTTCCTTTGGAGAAATTGGTATTAGTTGAAAAGAAGCCCCTATTGTATGAGTATGATCTAAAGGGGAGAAGTGGATATGCTCAAATAATGTGAGCATAGTCTCGGAAGTAGCAACATCAATGAAGAAGTGGAAGTTGAAATGCATCATCATTAATTGATATTTACGACAGGAGTAATACCACGAGTATTTTAATGGGTATCAATATTTTTTTATACAAAAGATGCATTAGTGGAGAGAGTTCTGAACAAGAAGCCATAAGGTGTCCCAAACATGAAGGACAAAGAAGAGGTAGTATATGTTCAAGGGGAACATATCAAATATGCCCAGTTTTTGGAGTAGCATCATTAATAGTCCTAGAAGAGATATATGGGAAGCAGAATGAACATCTAAATAGCTAGACTTTGGTCTTCATAGCAAAGTGATTGCATGGGGAGAGAAAGAGAGCTTGTAGCCCCTTTCCATTGATGTCAAAGGGGAAAAGAATATGTGTAGAAGTTGTGATGGAAAATGTAGAAGAAAGTGGGCCATTTGTGTCTCATGCAATGAGATGTGTTGAAGCAACATGAGGTTTGGTTATCACATGAAGAAAAGGATGGAGTGTTACTATCAAGGCAAAAGGGGGAGATTGTTGAACAATTGGCATTGTCTAGATGGCTAGCCTAATGAAGGAAGGTGCATTGTGTTGGAATTGATGTCAATAGTCATGTTGGGGAAATGTGGTGGGAATTTGGCATTTCCTAACTATTGGTAGGAGCATTTCCTAACTCTTGGCTAGAGTGTTTGCATTGATGTCAATCAAACTAGCTTGGATGCTTGTTGCAATAGATGTTGACAGTGATGGCCCAGGAGGAATCTCCAAGTAGCTCCATACTCCATGTAGAGAATCATCATAGTAGCAAGATTATTAGAGAAGCCATAAACTAATGATTACAATGATGGAACAAGAGGAAGTCCATGGTAGTTGCAAGCTTCATGCAGAGGATCACCTTAGTGGTTGTGATTCTAGCTGTTCGGAGAATCAAGATGAAAAATAATGTAAGAGATATTAGAGCCATATTAGAGGTAGCATATGGGCTCAAAGACTACATGGTACCCTCTCCATTGGAAATTTCTCTAGAATAACTTTACAACGATATGTGGAAGTCCAAAAATGGACTCCTGAATCAAAAGTTATGTCTTGTGGATGATTAGGGACTTGAATTCATAAAGAGAACTAGAATAGCAAAGGTCTAGGATCTTAGAGATTGGCACATCAGCGCATCGATGATTGGAGGTCAGCATATCAGTACATTGGAGATCGAAGGTCATCATATTAGTACATCAACGATCGAAGGTCAGTGTATCGGCATAGTAGGAGATCAAAACCCTAGAGATTGATGTATCAACACATTGGAATGTTGGAGGTTGACATATCAGAGATATTAGAATATCAGAGGTGCAATACATGAGCATAGGTTTTATCAGAGGTGGGAGGATATCCAAATCCAAGAGATCAACATATCAGAACATCAACATATTGGAGATCACAATATCAGAACATTTCATGTGAGGAACCTTTAAAATATTGTGATATTTATAAGTTTCGATAAGAATTTAAAAGCATTGAGGAATTCCAAATGAAGAATAATAAAGGATTTTGGTGCAAAACCAAGGTTGATGGGTCCTCCTCTCTCTCCTTTAGCATGACACATAATAGGATAAGATTGGCTTTGGTAAGGACACATGGCAACATGTGATTGGCTCTGATAAGGACATATGGTAGCATCTGGTTGGCTCCGATAAGGTACACTGGTAGATGACATCAACATGAGATGGCAGTACGATAGAACATGTGACAGGCATATTCAACCTGATTGGGTAGGCTAATGGGCCAGAATTAGGTGACATGTCTCACCACTTAGGAGTCTCCACATAAAGTGATGACATTATATTGGAAGGTAACAATTGGTGGTTGAAGACATTGGAACTTTAGAATAGTTTGAGATTGGAAAAGTTCTGATATAGCCTTTTTGATATTGGTTTTGTGCATGGTCATGAGAGGTTGAAGAACCAAGGGCACATAAGCAATTAACAAAGGGAGAATGGCCCCTGACAGGAGCCTGAAGGCTTAAGAAGCATAATGCTAAATGATAGGTCACATGCAGTAGTCCTATGGTGAGAAGTGCACTATGAGGACTAAGTAAAAGAAGCTCGAAAATTAGAGGATTAGAAAATAAGGACTTTAGAACAGTTCGTTATTGAAAAAGTTCTCATAGAGGTAGCTTCAAATATTGGGTAGGCTCTTGGTCATGAAAATCCTTAGAGCCAAGTGCATAGAGCGTAGGAAAGGAAGATTGGCCCCAACCGGAACATTGCACTACTCTTAAGTTGTGATGTGGAATTTCTCCGATAACAGAATATAGAGAGGTAAAGGCATATGGGTAAGCAACTGCGAGATTGAATGCAAAGGCAGAGAAGTTGGTCTCAGGAGTAATGGGGACTGTCAGAGACCATTGGGTCAAGGCAGCAAGGACAACAATCTTCAAAAAATAGTGTTCAGTCTACCTTGAGGTCATCTGAGAATTAATTTCTCAGCATGGAGTTCCATGAAGTCAAGGGATGAAGGACTATAATGCCGATCACTGTTTTTGCACTGTGATGAGAAACAGACAGGAGACGCAACAACGACAAGGAAGGACATGCCTAAGTGCAGTTGTGAAGCCATGCTAAATTAAAACCTAGTCATGTGAAACAATGAACAAGCATGGAGAGCCTCAATGATGGGAGAGTTGCACACAAAGAGGACCACGCCTAGTTGGTGTGTGCAGGTGGACTAAAAATTCATTCTCAATATTGAGAAATTGTCAATTTACCATTCTCATGGTTAATGTAGTGGTAGAGACCAAGGCAGGCACAGTAGCAGAATGGAAGAGCCATGCTAAGGTACACTCATGTAGTATGAATGTAGGACAAAGTGGAAACATTGATCGGGGGGTAGCAGAGGAACAAAACCCAAGAGCTCAGATGAGGAAAGGGGGGAAAGAAACATAATTGCAAGTGAGCTAAGTGGAAAAGATCCTATTGTGTGCATTGTTGTGTAAGGCTGAGTAAGAACCAATTCTACAGAGTGAGGCCAAGAGTGCCTATGCATAGGTACGAGAACCTGAGAGTTGCACTATTGTGAGTAAAGGTGGAAGTTGCTTGTGCATTGTGAGTAAGGTGGAAGTTGCCTGCGCCCTATTCTGAGTAAGGCCATAGTTTCCTGTCTTGTGTGAGCAATGCCGAAGTGGCGTATGCTATGTGAGAAAGGCCAAAAGTTCCTGCGCTATGAGAAAGACTGATGGTGCCTATGTAGAGAAAGAAGGCCGAGAGCTAAGCTTGTGCTGAGGAGGGAAGAAGGCTGAGAGATGAGAGCATGATGATGGAGAGTAGAGGACAAAGCTTCATGGACTAAGATGAGTGACTACTATTGAGCACCCTGATCTAGTCATCTATACTAAACATATGTTTCCTAATTGAATGTGGGTTGGTGCGTACATATAGGAAGTTGGTGCTTCGATCTATAGTGGGTGCTTGATAAGGCTTTAAGTTTCATGCTTCTTGCAAGTTAGCTTGCAAAGTTCCAAGGATATACAAGTTGGTTCTTGCAAAAAATCTTTGAGTTTGGTGCTTCTGGTAAGATGAATAGATGCCTAACAAAAGAGGGATTTTTACTTCCTGCTAGTTAGTGCTTGAAAAAAATGCAAGGGAGTTTGTGCTTCTTGTGAGTGGGTGCTCACAAAATAGATTAATTTAATAGAGTTGGTGCTCTTATTTACATCAATAACAACTACAAGCTTTGGTAATTTTTTCCCAAACTGGTTTCCACGTAAAACCTTGTGTCTCATATGTATGATGCTCATGATGTGTACTTCATTGTTGATTTCATATTGCTGCTCATTATATGCATGGTCGCAAAGTTTGAATAAATAAAGTAAATTGGCATAAAGAGTTAAAATTAGCATAATATTGATTCACCTCCCCTCTCAGTGTTATCATTGTTTCCTACGAAAATCAAAATCATCTTACAATAATTAATCGCCCAGGAAAAGCTTAGGGAGAGAATACGTTCCTCCCAACTAACGAGTTGTCACCAGCAACTCTCTCCAAGCCAAAACTCCTTTCCTCTAGTAACAACAACCACTATTGTATTCCTTAGTGGTATTTTTATAATTCTTCCCACTATATTTTTCCTTAGCAACGTCCTACTTTTAGGGTTTTCACCACTTAATTACTTAGGCTTTTCTTTTTATTTTGAAGCAAACATTTCTCTCAAGCTAAGATCTTAGTATAACCTCTCTCTCCCATTATGCTATTTTCTTAATATCAATTTCTCTTAGGGATTGTTAAAAGAAGATTTAGGAAGGTCCACTATGTGAACTTGAACACTTAACAACTTTTTCTAGAATAGCAAGAAGTATCTGTTACTCATGTATTCAAACCCTCAGGTTATAAGCATTAATTTGTAAAATATTATTTACCATTTTGAGACTGCACAAGATATGTAGTAATCAAAAACTTGAAAACAGGAACCGTGAAAAAATTTTGATTTGCACTTACCTGAACTGTTATTTGATCCCGTGAAGTTGATGATGCTACTGTTGTTTTGCTCCAATTACCCAAGGAGACCAATTCCACCCAGCCTGACTGAGGAGAGACTAGCTGCTCAATCCAGCAAGCTTCTCACAGAAGCCCACTGTCCCCCGTGCCCAGAACCTCAGACGGATTAAAGCTCTTCCAATGGTGGACCTCTCTCACTGCTGAATTTCCTCCTCCTGGTTTCTAGCTCCGTTGTTACAGCCCCCCCCTCTCGGTTCAGACCTCCGGTTTTTATCTGCGGGCCTGGTGGTGGCCGCCCTCCTACCTACAGCCACCGCCTTCCCTCCTCTCGACACGCCTTCCACGCATTTACGGCTCTTAGATATTTTCCCTGCTGTCATATGCGCTCTGTTATAAATATCCAGCTGGTTTAAGCGTCCCATTTTATATAAGGGTGCTTCTTTTGATTTTTTTATTTTTATTATAGAGTTTAGGTTTATAAAGTTTAATTTATATATTTTATAAAGTTTAAATTTATATTTATAAAACTTAATCATATTTATTTTTAAAGTTCATCATATCTGTTTTATTATAAAGTTTAAAACTTTATATAGTGGATTAGTTTAGATGGGTCGTTACAAGATACTACTTACCACTTTCATAGACTACTACATTATTCTATTGTCACGTTGCTTAATCTGATCCCTTCACTTCTTGACTTTATTTTGCATGATAAGATCTCTGCTGATCCTATTCTATCAATCCTATTCATTGATCTGTCTGATCCGATGGTTCTCATTCTTTGTTGTTTAATTCTTTCTACATCGTTGATCTTCCGTGTGTGACTTGACTTTGCCTCATTTGTACTTGGTGCCACTCTACTACCTCCGCGCTATCCACCAGAGGTAGTTTGTCCAAATCCGAGGTTGCAAAATGTTGGAGTTGTTGACTAAGCTCCGAAAGCCGAACTCTGACCAAAAGGAGGTGGAGTGCTTCCAAATGTTGTGCTTCTCCCAAATGCTGGAGTAGATGCTGCACCAAATAGAGTATATGTCGAATCCAAACAACGTTGTGTATATATATATGGAGACAACATTATATTTGGAGAAATCGTTCTGACTGGATGGAGAGTGGTAGAGTTTGGTGGTAATAATTGTGCATATAGCGTTGAAAGATCCACTAGTGGAGGCAGAGAATCCAAAGATGGAACTGAGGAATGCCAAGATTCGTTTGCAGTGGGAGGAGGTATGGTAATGCGGAGAAATGGTATGGTGTTAAATGAATATACTGCAACTACAATAATTGTGCGTATCCATGGTAATACTTGTACATACACAATGTTTATACACAACACTTCATCACAACATAGTATTAATCGACTTATGAGTAATAACATACCAAATGCAATAACACACCAAACAGCGTGCCAGTTTTTGTTTCAGTGCACAACGTTCAACCTCCATCACAAATCTAGTTGAGAGCAGTCAACCGAACAGTGTGTAGTATGAAATAGGTATGCACATAATAATAGCAGTTCTATCTGTAGCATGTTATTTTCCCCTGAGGGTCCTACTTGTCTGATCAATCACTATCAGTCTCTTGTTGACTTCTCCTTTTATCAAGAGCTTCAAACCACGCCGTTGATCTCACTTCTCTAGATCCAATGGATATCGTGTTGTCTAGTCACCAACTAACCCAAACGATCTCCACCGTTGATAGGATTCATCCAATTGAGAAGTTGCCATGCAATCTCACGTGAAATCTTGCACGACCGATATCTAGTCGAGAGTGCACAAGAAAAGTGGTTTTCTCGTGCTACGTGTCACCTGCTAAGGTTAATCACGTGAAATTTAGGAATACCATATCCAACCTTTAGGGTGCGCAAGGTACTGCTTACCACTTACCAAATACTACCCACGTGCTTAAGTCATGTTTTAATAAGGACACCTAAACTCAATATTAATCATTAATATTAATCGACTGTGATATTCAATAAAATGGAAATAACAGAGTCTTGGCCCTCTCGGCTTGATTACAACAGTTTGTCTGACCTTTTCAATCCCTTCAATATTTATATAATTGACCTGTGCAGCTATGAGAGAATTACAGTGAAATTACTTAGAACCCTTACCAATTTTTTTTATCGCTCCTAATTCCTTTACCCAACTCATTCCCTTCATTCCTTCTACAACAATGTCAAATATCATTTCTTTCCTCAAAGCGAAGATGTCGAAATTCTTCTCCTTCTAACGCTAGGAGGCGTGTTGTCATCATTTCTCATGTTCATGGCTGCAGCAATTCATTCTTAGACAGTATTGGCATTCCATTAAGATCATGGCGGTATCCATCGTTCTTTTGCTTCCAGACGTTTCTTCTTCCCGTGCAACTTTTTCTTCTTCTCCAATAGGCACTGAAAATGGTTTTGGTGGAATTCAATGCATGAATATACAAGGCTTCACGGTTTTGTCTCAAAGTTATGGAAGATTATGGAGAGCGAAGCATAGGTTTTACAATGTAGTGAATGAGACTAGGAATTACAATATAGTGAATGAAGTAATGATATTCAATAACCTGCAAAGAATGGAACAATGACAAAGGTTGCAACTACAATTTAGCTGAGAAAACAATCATGAAATGCAGAACTGATGGCAGAAATGACCTACACAGAAAGGCCATAAAACAAGTGGCTCAAATATGAGTAGGGCAGGAGTATGCCTGCTCCGATACCATGTTAAACACACACATGGTAGAGACAAAATAGGAAAGATAAGCATGTGAGTATATCTATTATTAACAAACAATATACATTTATAGTACATTCATATGACCTTTGGTTTCATATTCCAAGGTCTCTTGGACTTCCTTAGACTATTCAGCTTCCACACCAACCCTTAGAGGATTAGGTGTCCAACATATTCCATTAGAGTACATAGAGGTATCAAATTTCCATTAGAGTGGGGACTTCCTTGAGTCCTATATCCTTGCCAACCATTATGATAGTAGCTTTACATGATTTCATGACTTATTTTAGATCTTTTTTCACTCAGAAGAAGTGTCAAGAATAGTCCCACCACCTTTCTTCCCAAAATTTTACAAAGGAGGGATGCAAACCATGTGAAACATAATTAACCTTGATTTACAAGGGTGCATTCAAGGTGGAAATCGTGGGTGACATAGTCATGGAGCAATCTGATGGCATACCATCCATTAAATGTTGATAGAGGCAACCAACCTAGTCGCTAATCAGGAAATGGACACATGTCTCAACTGTTGCCAGAGATGTAGAAAGGAACCTAGTAGCCAGAAAGGAAATATAAAGAAAATGAGGAAAGTTGTGAAAAAAATGATAATGATTGATAAACCTAGAAGAAATATATATAGTCATTTATATGTTTCATAAAAGACCTCGAAGCTGGGGAAATTAGCCACATTAGAATTTACCACTTATATTCCTAGGTCAGAGACCAAAGAGAGACAAAGACTCAAAAAAAAGTCAAGGAGTTAGAGAGAAATATTGGATATCACACGAAGGTTTGGACCCTAAAAGAACCTTCCTCTCCTCCGTGCGAAAAAAGCTATTGTAGATAATTTACTTTGAATAAAATTAAATGTTAATATAGAGGTCCATGGGGTCTTGGATAGACAGTAATTGAGTGCTATGTTAAGGCAATCCTCGATGTGAAGTCATCGGTTCAATTTCCCACCCCGATCAGAGTGATATCTTGAACATGATGAAGATACAGTCATGTCAAGCTTACCAAAAAAAATATGTTGGTGATAGTGGAAGTCAAATAAATGAGTAAAATATTAAATTTATGTTCTCGTCAATGCATTTTAATTTAATTATTAATAATTTTTTTTTAAATTATTATTATTATTATTAATTATACAAAGAATTAATATATGAGTTAAAGATATACATATTAAAAAAACATGTAACAAGATTCTTAACTATGGACATTTAACTCTACATTATTATGGAGATTCTTATTCTCTAAATATACTTTGGTATGATACCATGAGTCAATACAACTGCAACCATATCGCAGAAAACTATAACTGATGTTTATATAACACGTGTTTATGATATTTTTTTTATTAATCAATTTAACTAAAAAAAATAAGAATGAATTTTGAAATAACTCTCAACTTTTGATCTATAATTATTATCAATAATACACTAGACTATTATGTAAATGTTAAATTCACATGAATAATTAAATTAAAACTCTGACACTCTATTCTAAAATCAAATGTTAAATTCACATGAATAATTAAATTAACACTCTGACACTCTATTCTAAAATCAAAACATACACATATATAATATACTAGATTATAAATCAATTTAAAAACAGACAATTAATCAATTTATAAATACAGATGTTAACTTACTAATAAGTAATTGATTAAAAACAAAGGAAAAAATTAAATTAAATATATTAATTAGAATATATTTTTAACATTCATACACAATTTTATGTAAAGGAAAAAAATATTAATTAACAATAATATAATAAATAAACCAAATTTATAATTTAAAAAATAATTACTACACAACTTTATAAAAATTGTAAAAAGATCAATATGAAATTAATAAAAAATTACTGTATTTTATTTTACTGCTCGCCTTAATTATTCCAAAAAAATTACGAATTAATTCTCTCTCTTTCTCTACACATGAAAAAGGCCAATAACGTTGTAAAAAATTATAATGTCTCAATTTTAATGCACGGTTATATTCATAAACAAGATTGATAAATTTTCAAAGTACGCTTTATATGATAAATGAAATGTAAATAAATTTATTGAAAAAATGATTCAAAAATATAGTTTGTTTTTGTAAATTTTTAATGTATTTTTATTGATATCAAAAGATATTACATGACATATTATATTGGAATTTTTTCATATCATTAGTTGGCTTGGAGTATCATGAGTGTCTAGCAAGATAAATATTAACACAATACAAACTATTTATTTAGTAAAAAATTGCAAAATGGTATTATTTTTATAGACTACACGAGGGTTGCCCACTACAATACAATACAGTGAACAAATATCCTCTAAATTCATTATAGCAATTTAGATTGCTATAAGATAAATATAAGATAAATGTTAAATTTAATATAAAATTAATTAACTTAATTAATTAGGATATTATTACCCAAATTACATAAATAATAGTAGAAATAATTGATTTCTCCATAACAACATAAACTTATTTAAATTAACAATTTATTTATATAATTAATATAGAACTTTATTATTAAGATTGGTGTGATGAGAATATACCCATTATGGAACTCAAAGTTAAGTTCATTTCCGAAAATAAAGATGGATCTTATTTTTGGTCAAAAAAAACCTAAAAAATAATCTTAACCTTAAATGAAAGTAAGATTTTATTATTAGGTGGATAGGTATGTCTATTTTGTAATAAGAATATAGATATGTGTGTGTGGAAGAAAAATCTACTAGTGGGATGTTATCACTATCCCTTGGGATAGTTTTATTCCTACAAAAGTGCCTCTTATATTCAAGCCCTCTCCATGAGATTTGAACTTGTGATCTATTTGGGATTATATATATATATATATATATATATATATATAATATATATATATATATATATTATTTTGATTTTGAAATGAGTTATGTTTTTTACACGTGTGGTATTGATACTCCGTGGTATTTGCCCATGGTGTTATAAAAATAACCCTATCTACAAGTTAAAAATCTCCATGGAAAAGTGGGAAGGACTTAACATCCTTTGGTTATGGGTAAGAAAGATTTAAACATAGTTACCGATTAAATAGGAAAATTACCGATTACCAATTTTTTTTGAGGTAGCAAAAACGATCAGATTTTGAAAAGTAGTTACCTTTTTTTTTATCATATTTTTGGCATTTCAAATTTCCTTATGTATCAAGCATGAACATTTTTTTTAGATGTTAATGTCTTTCATGCTCATTTTGAAAAGTGTTTGTGTAGCATCAACCCCCTGTTTTTAGAGGGCTTATTTTTCACACTTTAAATTTTCTATTGTATTAAGCATGGATAACTTTTTTAAAATGTGTATTATTTAACCATTCTTCAAGTAGTTTTATTCTTCTTCTTGTTTTTCATCTTTAGATGTTTGTTTTTTAAGAGTTTTCCAAACATGTTTTTGTGTTTTTTTTTGCGATGTCTTTTTTTTATAATGAAAACTTTAATTTTTTTTGGCAAAGTTAAAAAAAATAATAACATTAATATTTTAAAGTTAGGTTTATTTATAAATTTATATATCATTAATTAATACTTCAATACACAAAAAATAATTGTCACTAAAATATAACAATTTGAAACACTTGATCAAAAAGACACATTTTGCATATAGATATAATTAAAAGAATACGTATTTCATGACTTCTTTGCTAAAAATGACATGTTAAATAAAAGA
Source organism: Pinus tabuliformis (assembly GCA_031772625.1). Lineage (NCBI taxonomy): Eukaryota > Viridiplantae > Streptophyta > Pinopsida > Pinales > Pinaceae > Pinus > Pinus tabuliformis. The sequence continues at coordinate 384,937,312 of CM062812.1, read as the reverse complement.
TTTTTATTAGAAAAAATGAATAATTTTTTTGGAAAAATAACCAATTTTATGAAATTTTTATGAATTTTATATTAAGATGATATTTAATATTTTTTTTCTCCAAATAAAATTATTAAGATAATATTTTATGTAAAAATAAAAAAATCACTGAAAAATATAAAGCCCACAATTAAAATAAAAAAAACCAAATTCTTTAAGATTAAAATTAAAAACATAAAAATAAAAAATAAATCTAATTTTAAAAAAACAAAAAACAACACCCATTTGAAAATAAGAAGCATAAAAATAATAAAAACATAATTTATTTTATATAATAAACTAAAACATTAGAAAAAAATAATGCAAATTATTTAAAAAAAACAAATTAAAAAATAAAAAAAAGGAAATAAAATAAATAAATTAAAATAAACACTCTAAATTAAAAATTAAAAAATATATAATAAAGAGATAAAATTAAAGAAAAACATTAATTAAATTATTAATTTTTAGTTATTATTATTAATAAATTTTGGCTCAATGCCAACCCTTGGGCACGTGGAGGCCTAAGGGCCACCTCACGGTAGATTGAGGGGTTCGCAAACCCACTTCGCTAGCCATTACACGGTCAAAATCAACCCCTGGTTGGCTAGGGGCCTAAGGGATGCCTCACAGCCAAGGGAGTGGGCCTACAAACTCGTCCATCAATTGTGAGGCAACCCTTAGGCATCCACCTAACCGAGGACCGGCGGAGAGAAAAAATTTAAAAAAATGTAATTAATTGAAAAACAATAATTTAATTAATGTTATTTATTTTTTTTAAATTAATTTTTTTTTATAATATACATTTTTTAAATATAATTTGATCTTTTTATTTTTTATTTTAATTTATTTCAAGTAATGTTTATATAGAGAGAGAGATGTTAGTTATTTTAAAAGAATTTTTGTTGTTTTTATTTTATTATTTCAAAAATATTTATGTTTTTATTATGTTTATGTTTTTTTAAAATCATAAGGAATTTTGCTTTCTTTTTAAATAATTGTGTACTTTATTTTCTTTAGCATTTCTTTTTTGTTATTTTATTTAAACTTTTATCTGAACCATTTTATTTGGAAAAAAACATCAAATGTTATCATCTTTGAATATAAAATTAATAAAAAATAAAAGTAAAATTGTTATTTTTCCAATTTTTTTTATTCAACCTTTTGATAAAAATATTTTATTTAACATGTCATTTTTAGTGAAAAGGTCATGAAATACATACTTTTTTAATTATATCTATATGCAAAATGTATATATATGTGAGTGTTGAAAACTATTGTTTTTTAGTGACAATTATTTTTTGAGTATTGAAGTATTAATTATGATATATAAATTTATAAAAAATCCTAATATTAAAATTTTATAGTTCTTTTTAAATGTTGCAAAAAAATAAAAAAATTCACTTTTTAAAAACATTTCAAAGAAAAACACAAAACAGATTTTTGGAAAACCCTTAAAAAACAAACATTTTAGGACAATAAAAAAGAAGAAGAATAAGAAGACTTTAAATTTTAGTTTTTCTTAATTTTTTTTTTAACTTTGTGGGTTAATTTTGTTATTTTAAATAATTTTTATGTTTGATTTTTTTTGTGTACTTTTTTGTTTTTGTCCTAATGGTGAATAGTAAGTGGTAAGATGAGACTTGAACTCATGACCTGCATAGCAACACGAACGACTTAGCAGACCACTCGTTGGCCACGAGACCAACCCATGTGAGTGTTTTTTTGTATTTTTCATTTTCATTTATTTATCTATTTGTTATTATTAATATTATTATTTTTACAGGGTCCATGTCGATCCTCGACTAGCAACCCAACTCCATATGTGTAAATTTGATAGTTGAATTTAAAGTTTTTGTTATAATGGATCAAGTCTACCTCCACAATGTGTTAATTTCATGGTTGATTTTTAAGATTTAATTGTAATAGGTTGAGTTTGCTTACGTTGCATGTCAATTTGATCGTTGATATTTAAATTTTTATTGTAATGGGTCAAGTTGCCTTAGGCTAAGATTTTAAAATAGCTATACTTTTAGCACTTAAAAGATAAATTATTCTTGGTATAATGACTCTTTCATTCACATGTTCATTCTTAACGTTTGTTTTAGTCATATAATTTTTCCATATTGCCATGGTTGAAATATACTGAAAACATAAGGTTTTTTTGTAGTTGGGATATTTGGTTTTAATTCCATGGTTGAAGATTTGTCAAAATTTTAAGGTTTTTCTAAGTCACAATATTTTATCTTTAATGGTATGGTTGAAAATAGTTATAAGTATTTTATCTTTAACGTCATGGCTGAAAATTGTTGGAATTTTAAGGATTTTTAGAGACATGATATTTATCTTTAATGTCATTCCTAAAAATTGTTATAATTTAAAGGTTTTTAAGAGTCATGATGTTTTACCTTTGATGCCATTGCTGATGATGATGATAATTAACATCCAACAAGACATAAAACCTTAAGAAAGAAGCAGTGAATTGGGATTATTTAAAATTTTATTTTTGTGATAAAAAAGGAGGGAAAGAAGTGTTCTGAGGTTGTTGTAGTTTTGTTGAATGAAAAAGTCGAGGAGGTTGGTCATGGGGAAAATATTGAAATTTTGCCCTAAAAAAAGACGTTATTCTAGCATCAACACATTTTCGTTTTCAGGGTGTTTTTTTGCACCAAAAAAATTGGCTTTTATTGGATTTTACTATCATTTTTAAAAATGTTGAAAAGTTACCCTGTAAAAAAATGTGGTGATGCAAATCAACACTTTTCACTTTTGGATTGTTTTTTCATGCTTTTTGGGGGGTTTTCTTGCTAGAGTTCTTGTTTGATTGGTAACTTTGTTTTTAATGCCCTCTAGTTCTTGTTACACATTTTTAGACCCTAAGTTCCTAGAGGGAAGAAGGATTTGATGTCATGTTTTCGTTACAACAAACACCCTCCAAAATTTTGATCTACATTTGAATTTTGGAGCATAATGTGGATCTTGCAATAATTTTTTCCATAGTCACTTTATGGTCAATTAATAAGTGTTAAAGTCGCTTGCGTACATGTTTCCAGTCTGTAACATGTTCATGAGTGCATTTTTTTTCACAATATTGAACACGGATAGTGCAATCCATCAAGATAATACCTATGCAATGCTCAACCTAAGTCAATAGTCAGTCTGTGCTTTCATTAACAATATCTCACTTTTGGTCTCAAATGTTCTTCTATTTCAGTGCGTTTTCCAACCAACCACTTTTAGGCACCTTCTCTTTCACGACTGTCACTTTCACTTTATTTCACCTTAATTAGTGTTGTTTTCATGTTATTTGCATTAGCATGTTTTTCTTTCACCGTCATTTGCATATCAGACGTGTCACTCACACTTTTCTCTTCATATATCGAATGTCATCTTTTGGCATGGGAAGTGTCACTTATCATGTAAAGTGGAGTTTCAGATTGTTTCAAAGAGTAATTTTGGTGTTGATGACTCCTTCTAGTCATGTAGACATTTTTTACATGCATTCTCAAAGGTTTATGCACTATCACACTAGTGTCATCACTTTCATCGCACTTGGAGAGGTATGTTATATCAACATCACATTGCAGACATCATATTGTTCTTGTTTTCTAAGTGATCAATGTTGTGTCATCAACTATTTTAGTGTGCAATCATGATCTAGTTTTGTATTTGCTCACTTAAGCTTCACTAATCCCACAATTAGCCTTATACATAAAGTTTCACTCTTGGGAAACTTGACTTCACACAACCTTCCTGAACTACGCATTGCACATTCTCAACCCTCAAGCCCCGACCTTGCATCTTGGAACTACGTAGTCACAGTACCCAACCTTGACCCTTGAGCTTCAGAGCAGCACAATTTCCTCCCCTAGTCAGTCACAACTTTGCACTTCACAGTGTCAAGCCTCAAGCTTCCAGCTTGACACCTTGAGTTGACCCCTCAATTGTGCAATCTCCCAGCTTCTTCTCCTACCAAAACTATGCTTTTGGAAACACTAAGCCTCAACCCTCAACCTTAAGCTCATGAGCACCTAATATTCACAGTTACCTAGCCCATCTTCTTAGAACTGTGCATTGGGAAACTTCAAGGCTCAAGCCTCAAGCGTGACCTTTGAAGTTCCTCAACTACAAAGTTCCTTAAATCTGTCCTTCCAGAACTACGCATTGGGAAACTTCAACCCTTACCCCATAACCTTGAGCTCTTTAACCCCTCAATTACATAATCCTTTAACCGGAACCATCCTGAACCATGCATGGCATTGTCTCAAGCCTCAATCCTACACCTTGGCCTCTCAAACTGTGTAATCACTGATTCAATCGCTCAATCTACCACCCAGTTCTAACCCTAACAAGTTATCTCATGAACCATGTTAGATTAGGAGTTTTCAGACTAATATCTACATGTTATGAGTGGTTTCAGTTGCAGATACTATATCTTATTATGACAAGAAGATGACAGAGGAAAATAAGAAGGAGACCATGCTAGAAGGCACCTATGGAGCTGAAGAGATAAGATAATCATAAGGTGAGAAGACGAAGGAACACCAAACTACACCAAAAGATCAAAAATCAAGACCACACTGAAGACTCCCTACACTTAAGCCAGATGGAGGAGGAAGAAGAATAACACGTACCATCCCTCAAGAAGACTCAAAGATAGCAGCAATGAGAATGTCTTGACACTGCCATGTCATCATGCAGTCTATTTCATCAATGTTTTGTCATATCTTTTCAAAGTGTCATGTCATCATTAGCCACACCATTTGTAGATTATATAATTTCAATGTATATGAGATGTAATGTAAAGTGTATGTCCAAGAGCCATGTATAGAATGTGAAAAGTCATGAGGGAGTTGAAACGTCATAGAGACGTCAAACAATCATGAGGGTAGTCCTAGAGTCACAAGGGAGGTGAATGTTCACATCATTTGTTATATCTACACCCTTGTAGCTCATACAAAATACTTTTCACCTTAGCTCCTCATACTAGACATTGGAGAGGAAGATAGTTGTTTTGGAGGAGCAAGTGATTGCTCTAATGCTCCACTATTAGGGCTAGTGGTGTTAATTATCTTGTTGTATCTTCGAACTTTTACTTAGTTAAGAAGCTCATTGAGCCAACACACTTTCATGCATATGTCATGAATATTATAAGACTATTCTTTGAATGTTTTCGATATATGTTGTTTTCTTCTGTACTAAGGAAATTGAGCTATTTTAGTGGTTTATGGTACTTATCTTGTTGAAGGCGTGTTTTACTTGTTTTAACAATTGTTGCTTCCTTACAAATTATTTCACTGGTTGATCAAAGATTCATTCATATGTATATGTTAGTGTACCTTTTCTATATTATTACTATTACCCATCTCTAGAGGGCCTACTTTTCTCTTCCCTTTCGGAAAAAGGACCTCGATAATTTCTGAAACTGAACATTTCACAAAGCATACTCACTGATCTCAAAATAATTTTGTATTACTCTGTTGTGTTGAAATTTGTAGCCAAGGAAAATATACATGGATACATGGTAGTTGAGCTGATACTCCATATGGGGATCCTACTCAAAACAGTATGAGGTGTAATTGGGACTTAACATCGGTAAGATCATGTTGGTTGGTAGATTTATATAACCGTCAACAAATGGTGCTAGAAGGAGGGTCAGATGACAATTTGTGCCCATTGAATCTATTTTAAATCTCTTATCTGAAATGGATCTTCACCAAATCATAATCCTGGAATGTTTCTCTAACCTATCTCCTGGTAAAATTTTCATCTCTGCAAAATAACTTGATAACTTGTATTAATTTAAGTTTGATAGTGAGGATGATACATAGATTACTAAGCATGCATCTATTTTTCTTGAGTTCTGTCAATACTATGAAATTGAATGTGAATATATGGCTTGTATTCATTTCTTCCTCACACTTGAAGGTCGAGTTAACTGATGGTGTCATACCCTACCACATTATTCTATTCACTCTTTTGAAGACCCCATCAAGGAACTTCATTTGTCATTTCGAAGGTATCAAGCCTAATGAATTAGTTGAGGATTTTTCTACTTGATTCCTTCTCCTTTGCTATGAATTTCCTGAAGAAGACATGGATTGAAATTTCTTTAAACAAAAGTTTTAGTGTTTGTTTGATATCTCTTTGCATGGTGAATCTCAACCTCCTAATGTTTGTACTTTCCCAACTCTTGTAAATCGTGAGACACCTCCCATTTCAGAAGAGGAGCCCCTTTTTCAGTTCTGATGTTGGTGCATCTTTGAGATGGTGCCAAAATTGGCGAATCTAAAAATCAGATATCTGATTCATCTATTCAACCTTCATCTACTTATCATGTTCCATATCTGATGGAGCAAACCTTGGAATGGTTCATGGAGCCTATGGTGAAGACTAATTCTTCCACTCCTCGAGATGATATTAGCATTCTCAATCTCAATCTTGAATCTTGTTCCACTGAAATTATTACTAATTTAATAGACATTTGTCATCCTATATCACTTACATGCCATGACTCTTTGCATCATGATCTGCTTGATCAATATGATCCGCCAACTAGTTCGTCACACTCTCTTGATTTTCAAGTTGTTGGTTCAAACTATGATCAAGTAAAAGGCAACCTCATTACATAGGCAGAGGGGTAGGAAAGTGAAGAGATCTTTGACAATTCTTCTCTTTTTCAAAACCCCCTATTAGGATGATGCTCTCCCATTCTTGGATGATTTTCAATATGCTAATATCGGTAGTGAATCAAATGAAATTAATTTGTTGAGATCCACAGTCTTGGGAAACAATCATTCTGATGATTATGGATCTACTAATGTATGTGATGATGAATTCCCAAGTCACCCACATTATCTTTCAGTTTCTCAAGAACATTTTGATTTGAAAGATTTGGATCTGGAATCTAATCCAACCAAAGAAGGTGTTCTTATCAAAACTTTCCCTTCATCTCACTATTGGTTGTTCTCTACTATTTACAATGCATCTACTTGTGATGAAGATAATCCATGCTCTTCAAGTTCTTTGTCTGATGAGTTAACTTCACAATTGACACAAGGTAGTGAGGTTATATATGATGAAAAAGGAATCATTGAGTATTATTACCATCCCTCTTCCTATCTTGTTTTGCATGAAGTCAACTCTTCAAGTCATCTTTCTCATCAAATTACTCTGATTTATACATCTTTGGATTCACAATCAGAAGAATGTTTCTACTTGAGTAATTTGGTTGTTGAAATTGTAGAATATGATTAAAATAGTTACAGAGATGGCTGCCATCCAATTAGTAATGGTCTCATTGGAATTAGTGGAAGAAACCACTCTCACACCGTACATGTTCTTATTCAATATTTTGAATACGATTTTACAATCCTTGAAAGTTTCGAGACTTGTTAGGAATTCAAGGCACTTCAACTTCCATTGATGGTTATGTTAGGATCTCGTGACTTTGGCAAGATCCCTAAACAAAGTCAAATATGTTTTTTCTTACAAAATCCTTTTGTTTGTGTGGTTTCACTGGATGTGAAATCCTGCTTGACAAAAGTTTTGTATTTTAGATTTAGTCTTGCTAACTTTCAAGATTTGGGTTCTAATTGGATTCAACATTCTAATTGAGTTGATTCATGTCCATGCAAAGTTATTGTAATTAACATGGGTTTGGAGTGTGTTTCTCTCATAGAAGCATGAAACTACAAAGCTAATCATTTCAAATACTACCTTTGGAAAAAGGAATAGTTATTATATAGGATTTACGATTGTAGAGAAAAGTATCTCCCTTAGGTTTGGAAGCTAACCTATAACAACATATAAACAAGGAACCAAATTCTTTCCTTAAAGTAAATAGCTAACAAAATGATGCATACTTGGAATCCATCATAGGCTTCACTCCTTTACCTTGAATGCTCTAATTCCAGCTCCGATTGCCAAAATTAGAATTTGCATAGTCAAATAACACAAGCGAAGAAGAGATTTATGCAGTATCATCTAAATACTCTATTCAATAAATCAACATGGTATCTAAATACATGAAATAAAAATAGAAAATATAGGAAAATAGAGAATTCTTTGCATTAATATAAATGGAAGGATTTTACAACCATAAATAGGTGTTGATCTTGTAGAAGAGCTCCTCGAGGCTGAATTGTCCTTTCCTTGTCACAATATGCACCTCCAATCACCCTAACTGCATGAAATGAAACCTCTCACCATAGTACCATAAGGGTAAAATCACTCTCCAAAATCCAACCCCTTGCATATGGAAGGTTGTAAATATATAAACGAGTGGGGTAAGTTGGGATTTCTTATACAATTACAAATATAAGCCTTAGATCCACCATTGATGGAAGGATAGGATAAAAGGATAAGGGATGGAAACTCCAAATTAAGGTAGGATAGGATTCGAATGTTTTATCTAAGGTAAATGGTTTTAACAAATTCTGGAAACTTCTAGAAGAGGAATCTTACAAAATTTCTCCTTTTTTCCAAATTTTCAGAACCAACGCAGGTGCAAAGGGGATAAACCTTTAGATGATCAACGCAAGCCATAGTGGAGAAACCTATAGGTGAACATATTCCAATGGGACGCCAGGGTGCGTTGGTCCTAAAATTGGCTCAAATGATGTAGTTTATGGTATAAACTCTAGGGAATTAAAGAGACATGCTTAGGGATTTATGCAAGATGACGATGAGGGGGAATAAGATGTTGATTGATCCCATTAGGAGGCCTATTGGCGGCATGTTGACAAAATAGCCTATAATAGATTGCCCCCTAAAGTACAAAGTCAAAAATGACTATTGATGACTGAATTGCTTTACCTTATGACAAGTTGATATCAAGAACAATCGATAAGCTTCATCTGTTACAACACATTTTTATCATGACATCTTTATTTCCGAGGGAGGCATACCCATACTCAACACATAAACTGAAATAACATTTATAATGATTAAAAGATGTACCCATAGATGACAACTCGTGGACCCATGAGTGAATGAATGTTGATATGATCATAACCCAGATGCATAGAACTAGATCTTGGGTCTTCTATCTCCTTCAAACGACCAACCAACGTACAAGTCTAACCATGTGAATTAATGAGCTAAGGTTGAACATGGTAGACACCATATAATTACTGGCCAATGATGTAATTTGTTGATAGACATAGGAGAAACCACCGATGATGTTAATGGCTCTCAAGGTAATATATTACAATATGTATGGTGTGAATAAATGAGTTGATCTAAAACACCACACAAATTCGTCCAGTCAAAGGCCATTGATGTAAACTTGTCACCAAGAGTGAGGAAACTTGCCATTGATGTATGCAAGCACTAAGGTACCAAAAGGTGTTTCTGAGTCAACTTCCTGGATAATGAGTTGATGTCGACAAGAAGCAACACATCACAGGAGGGCCTTGATGTATCCCCCATCAACGACATGAAATGAGTATCATGAGTGAGATAGAATGATGCAGATACGAAACTAGATTAGGAAAGGAAAACACAGAATGAAGGCTTAAGAATATTGTAACGAATCTCAACCAAATGAATTCTCTTGAACACACTAGAGACATTGAATGGAGTTAGCAACATTAACCTAAAAATGAAATGGAGGCTTTGAAAAGAATATTTTAACAAAAAGAAAAGCATATTACACAACGCAACAACCATAGAGATGAAGTGAAAGGGTGTTGTTTTCAAAAGTGACTCGCCGCCATTAGAAAATGGAATACCTTGTTTTCCTAGTTACCCCAACCATACTAGTGAGGACCTCTTTATTTTTCAACAAGCTTAAGGAGGATAGCATATGATTAATCTATAATTTCACTCTTCAAATCAATCCCTTCAAGTATATTTAAAAAATCCTAAGAAGGAGAGGCCCGGTCTTGTCATGTTTGATGAGTCCATCATTGTTTAATCTTTTAACGAGTCCAGCGAAGGTAAAAATCAACATATTTTTCATGTTTAGAGAGTTTGAAAAAGAGGCAAAAAGGAAAACTAGAGATGTCCCTTTTTGTAGATAATTTCTCAAGTTTGAAAAAGTAGAAAACAATACTCAAGGGAAACTCTTAGCCATGTTTGACTAAGGTATTCCTTTTTCATAAATAATCTATCTTAGTCCAGAGAAGGGTTAAACTTATACTAAGTATACGCCTTTTCATTTACTTCTATGAATTCAAAAAGATAAGTGCTTGGAACTGTTTTTATATTTTGGGAGTCTAAAAAGAGCTGAAATATGACTCCAAGGGGTTCCTTTTTCGTAGGTTTATAGAGTCTGAAAAAGAGATAAAAGTATACTCCTTGGTCAAAATAACCTGTTTAAAGCATGATAAAAACTTCTTAACAACTGTCTGCCTGCTCAAAATATCACATAAATGACTACACATACCTGTTTCATAGTAAAAATGAAACATATATAGGTAAAGACATTAAATATAAATAAAATAATGTGAGAAATGACCATAAATACTTAAAATGACTATTCATTTTCACCATTTCACATTTACCTTCAATAGTGAGAGTTCTTAGCTCTTTTTCCCTCGGTCTTCTACAACTGATTGTAGCTAATCGAATGGACCATTCCAAGTATTGTCATTTCTCAGTAGGAGCTAAAACCTTTCCCTTTCTTTTCATTTTCCATTTTTGTGATTTCATGCAATTTTTTTGAGGTTTTGATGACCTTGGGGCTCATAGAACATGCCATAGTACCAACCGAACCCCCCATAATAGAAACATGGGTTGAGATTGGGTAGAATATAATTGTTGAGAGAGGTGCAATGCTCTGTGATATACTACTGAGATGCATTGGGCACAAAATGCTAAGTTGTTTATTAGTTTTCCCTTAAATTTTGTTAAGATTTTTGCATGAAAAGGAGCCTAATGAATCTATTGTTGATGTTTCAGGTGTTCATTAACACATATTGAAATTCATTTCGAGAGAAAGATAACATGAGGAATAAGATTTAAATGCAGCAAATGATCTTGCTACCATACAGGCACTGAAAGTTTTGGGATTGCTAAAATTATTTTAGCTTCTAAGTGTAAGGAAAGAGATGGAATTATCGAAATAAATTTTCATTCATGGGATGTTTAGGCACAAGAGTTCAGGTTTGGGGAACATCTGTTCAAGGAAAAGATAGAAGATATCTACTTTCTGATAGGTTTATCTAAAAGGGGTGCCCCCATCTCTCTCCTAGGTGAGAGAAGTGGTGGGGAGACAGTGATAGATTATATATACACTTATTGTAGACCTTAAGTCCATCCAATGAGGAATGGAAATATCAATATGTTAGGTCCCTATAATACTAGTGATTCCTCCATTACTATTTCCATTGTATCCCTTATAGTTATTATTGTGCCCCTATTGTCCCCATATTGTTATTATTGTGCCCCATAGAAGCCCACTATTGTTATTTTTGTGCCCTTATATTATTATTGTTAGGACCGCTTTGGTTATATTGTGACCCTTTAGACTCCTATATATTGAAAGGAGGTTTTGTCATTTGTATCATCGAAGAATTGTTCATTTGTGTAATGTAAAGGAGGTTGCCCCCTCAAAGAGGCTGATTTCTAAGTCATTGATCTATCTTTTCTATATTTTTGTGAGCTGGTTTCATAACATTTGGTATCAGAGCTTGAATTCTACGGTTTCACTGCTCCAAACAGGACATTGTAGAATTTTTGCTATAAAGTGTTTTTTGCAATGTTTTAGAAGGGAAAACAAAAACACATTTGAGCTGAAATCTCTCTGAACCTCAGGTCAGAATTTCATATCGTGTCTTGCTATATTTTTGGAGATATGGTCCAAGGAAGTTAGGTTCTTTTTATAGGATCCTAAATTATATCTCAAATAGGTGACCTGGGTAAAATTATCATAACGTATTTTCTGAGCATGAAATTGAACTTTCATAAGAAGTCACAGAAATGGGACGGACTATAATTTTCTTTGTATCCGTTTCAGATCTTAAGGTAAAAAACATTACACGTGGAACTTCATACAATATCACTCTACTGAACCAATCTATAATCGGACCATCATGGGAGATTTTGCATACATCTTCATTGGAGAATCCAATATTGATTAGAATTGCAGGGTTAGAAATATTACTCAGAGGGTTATTGTAGGAAGCAATTTTAGACCTTGGAGATCCAAAATTATAGAGATACAACATATTCAATATAGAGCTCCTACAAAGTGAAAAAAGGTGCGTAGCTTTTTTTTAAATTTTTGCATAATTTTGGTTTGAAAAATTAGTTTAAAGGAATTCAAAGGTCATAGTGAAGCATTATTATCAATAATTGATGCCCCGAAGAAATAAAATGGAAACACCTAGTAAGCAACCTGAGAGTTCTAGCATGACTCATGAAGAAGATGAAGAAATGCAACATGTTATATCAAAATTACGAGACCAAGTGCAACAAATTTAACTGCAAAAAGTAACAGAAGCTAAGATGGATGATTTAAAGAAAGGCATAGAAGCTAAGAAGTATGGTGTGAAAGATAATATGGATGGTTTAGAGAAAGATGTAGAAGCTAAGATGTATGGCGTGGAAGCTAAGATGGATGGTTTAAAGAAAGGTGTAGAAGCTAAGATGAATGATGTGGAAGCTAAGATGGATGGCATGGAAGCGAAGATGGATGGAATGGAATCTAAGATGGATGATTTAAAGAAAGGTGTGGAAGCTAAGATGGAAGATTTGAAGGCATATTTGACAAAGTTTCTACAAGAAATGGTTACTAATGGTGAAAGGGTAGTAAAGGAAACTCATGTTGAGAAAAAAATAAATGTTAATCATGATTTCATAGACTCTAACATTGGATCAAAGAACCACCATGTTCCAAAGATCGATATGAGGATGTTTGATGGCAAGGATCCCATATCATGGATACTATAGATGGAGCAATTTTTCGATCTCCATAATGTGCAAAACATAAAAGAGGTATGCATTGCAACTTTATATTTGGAACCAAATCAGTGTGTATGGTATCGACGACTTTGCTCTTATAAAAAATTTGTCACTTGGGCTATTTTTATGGATGAAATGATGGAAAATTATGAGGAACAAAAAGAAACACGTTTTTTAGCGAATTGATAATCTCAAACAAAAGGATTTAATGATGGAGCACATTGAGGACTTCCAAAAATTGAATATAAGGGTAAAATATATTATAGAGGAGTAAAGGATTGATGTGTTCGTAAGGACTTTAAAGGATAACATCCAACATGAGGTTCGCCTTTCGGAACCTGATTCATTGGAGAACACACTCAGGTTGGCAAGAAAAATGGAAAGAATAATTATGGCAACAAGGAAGCCTACCACTCACAATCATAAAGATGGAAGTGTTGTTGCCCCTAGCCATCCACAACCTACAAGGTTAACACCACAACAATTGGAAGAAAAAAGGGCAAAAGGGCTTTGTTATAGTTGTGATAGCAAATACACTAAAGGTCATAAGTGTGCTGAGAAGAAATTATTTTAGATAGATTGTGAAGAGGAGGAAGAAAAGGAACAAGAAATGTAAAAGAAAGAGGATATACACCGAGAACAAACCCTAGAGAAATAAGAAATGAATCTGACCATATCTTGTAATGCATTGGATGGAATTACCCCTCCTTAACCTATCAAGATAAAAGGGCATATCAAGAAGAAAAAGGTAGTAATGTTGATTGATTTGAGCAGTACCCATAATTTTATTCATTTTAAGATAGCCAAGGAATTGAATTACTTCCTATATCCAGCACCATAGTGTCAAGTGATGGTTGCAAGTGGTGGAACCATAAATTTCTTAGGAAAGTCCCATAATATCAAGCTATCCATGGGAGAATATGTATTGAATAGCCCAATGCTTTCCATTCCAATGGGTGGTGCTCATGTTGTACTAGGAGTCCAATGTCTACAATCCTTGGGTACAATAGCTTTTATTTTTTTAAAACTTTTCATGAAATTTTATTCAGAACGAAAGGAAGTTGAATTGAGGGGTATCATAGGGAAATCAGGAAGGATAATTAGCTCCAATAGAATGAAAAAACTTCTAAAGGAAGAACAAAAAGGCATAATTGCACAATTAAGTTCACTAGAGGTTCCCACATCAAAATCATCTATTTCTCCAGATCTCCAAAAAGTCTTGGACAATCATTCCAAGGTATTTGAGACTCCCAAAGGCCTCCCACCTATTTGTGATCATAATCATGCTATTCATTTGATTCCAGGAAGTGTTCCTCTAAACATCAGGCCTTAAAGATATCCCTATGACCAAAAGAGTGAAATTGAACGTATGGTTGCACAAATTCTAGAGGCTGGTATAATTCAACCTAACCAAAGTTCTTTTTCTGCTCTAGTAGTATTGCTTCACAAGAAGGATGGATCATGACGCATGTGTCCAGATTATAGGGAGCTCAACAAGCTCACTAATAAAGATAAATTTCCCATTCTTATGATTGATGAATTATTGGATGAATTGCATGGATGAATTTACTTCACCAAGTTGGATCTTCGTTCAGGATATCATCAAATAAGAATGAAGACTGAAGACATTCCAAAAGAAAAATTTAGAACTCATGAGGGTCATTATGATTTTTTGGTCATGCCTTTTGGCCTTACCAATGCACCTTCTACATTTCAAGGTTCGATGAATTCCATTTTCAAACCCTTCCTTAGAAATTTTTTGTTAGTATTTTTTGATGATATACTAATCTACAACAAGTCCTGGAAGGATCATGTTCAACATGTTGACTAGGTGCTCAAGCTATTGGAGGAGAAACAATTATATGCAAAAAGCTCCAAATATTTCTTTGGAGTACAAGAGGTGGAATATCTGGGTCATATTGTATTTCATGAAGGTGTTAAGGTAAACCTTAGAAAATTTAAAACCATTAAGGAATGAAAAATCCCCACATCCATAAAGCATCTACGAGGATTTCTTGGGTTGATAGGATATTATTGCAAGTTTGTTAAGAATTATGGGATAATAGGAGCACCTCTAATAACATTATTGAAGAAAGATGCATTTTCATAGACTCCAGAATCAACGAAGGCCTTTGAACATCTCAAAGAGGCATTGTGCTAAGCAATAGTCTCAGCTACACCGGACTTCACAAAAACATTTATTGTGGAATGTGATGCCTCAGGAAATGGAATTGGTGTTGTTTTAATGCAAGAAGAAAGACCCATTGCTTTCGAAAGCCTTCCAATCAAAGGAAAGTATTTACACAAAGTTATTTATGAGAAGGAAATGATGGCAATACTACATGCACTTATGAAACGACAAGCCTACCTAATGTGAAGACACTTCAAGGTAAAAATAGGTCATGATAGTCTTAAGTACTTTTTAGAAAAAAAAATTTCTTCAGAAGAGTAGCAAAGATGGGTCACAAAGATGTTGGGTTATGACTTTGAAATCATCTACAAAAAAGGGAAGCAAAATGTTGTGGCAGATGCACTTTGAAGAAAGGATGAGGATGTGGAAGCATTTAATTGTGCCATTTCTATTATCCAACCAGATTAGATAAAAAAAGCAAGGGATGAATGGAAGAATGAAGAAGAAGTGTGGGCACTCATTCAAAAGATACAACAAGATCTCAGTACATCTAATACATTTAGCTGGAAAAGTGATTCGTTATGGTACAAAGATATGCTATACCTATGTAATAATTCCGAACTCAAACAAAATATTCTTAGGGAATTGCACACCTCTCACTTAGGAGGGAAGTGAGGATTTCTAAAAACTTACCAAAGGGTTAAGAAGGAATTTTTTTGGGATGGCCTTAAATTGGATATTCAAAAGTTTGTGGCAGAATGTTTGGTTTTCCAACAAAATAAAGTTGAAACAATTAAGACCTCGGGTCTATTACAACCTTTATCCATTCCAAGCCAAAGTTGGGAGGAGGTTTCAATGGATTTTATCACAGGTTTGCCCAAGTCCAAAGGAAAGAGTGTTATCATGGTGGTAGTTAACAAACTTACCAAGTATGCACATTTTTTGCATTATCTCATCTATTTAAGGTGAATACAATTTCTACTGCATTTATGGAAATAATTCAAAAGCTACGTGGAAACCCAAAGATTATTGTAAGTGACACAGATCCCATTTTCACTGGAAATTTTTGGACAAAATTATATTCTTGTCTTGGTACTCAGTTACCTCATAGCTCATCTTATCATCCTCAATCTGGTGGGAAAGCTGAGATAGTTAACAAATGTTTGGAAGGATATCTTCATTGCTTTGTATCTAATAAACAAACACAATGGGTCAAATGGTTTCCTATGTCTGAATGGTGGTATAACACTTCCTTCCATACTGCAACAAAAATGACCACATTTATGGCACTTTATGGATATCAACCACCATCCACCACATCATATTTAAGAGAAAATTCTAGGGTTCAACCAGTGGAAGATCACATCGAGCATCAACAACAAGTTCTCCAAATCTTAAATAATAACATCACCTTAGCGAAAAATAGAATGAAACAACAGGCATATCAACATCGCAGGAAATAGGTTTTGATGTAGGTGATTGGTTATTCCTACGGCTACAACCATATAAACAAATGTCCCTCAAACAAGATATGAAGGATAATAAATTATCACCAAATTATTATGGTCTATACAAGGTGTTGCAAAATATAAGTATTATGGCATACAAATTGGAGCTTCCTGTGGCTTCCCAAGTGCACCTAGTTTTCCATGATTCATGCTTAAAGAAGGCTATAGGTGACAAGCTCGCAGTTCAAACAATATTGCTAAAACTTGATGAGGAAGGAAAAATCATATTGGAACTTGAAGCAGTCAAAGAAACAAGAACTAGATAGCTATGAAATCGATTGATTTTAGAGTATCTCATCACATGGAAGAACTTACCCGTTGAAGATTCCACATGGGAGGATAAGAATTTTATACAGAAGCATCCAAAACTACTCAAGCATTGAGGAAAACACCTTTTTGAAGGAGAGGGGCATGTTAGGCCCTTATAATACTAGTGATTTCTCCATTACTATTGTCATTGTAGCCTTTATTGTTATTGTTGTGCCCCTAATGTCCCCATATTGTTATTATTGTGCCCCATAGAAGCCCACTATTGTTATTTTTGTTCCCTTATATTATTATTGTTAAGTTGGCTTTGGTTATATTGTAACCCCTTAGACTCCTATATATAGAAAGGAGGTTTCTTCATTTGTATCATTGAAGAATTGTTCATTTTTGTAATTTAAAGGAGGCTGCCCCCTCAAAGAGGTTGATTTCTAAGTCGTTGATCTATCTTTTCTATCTTTTTGTGAGCTAGTTTCATAACACAATATAAAAGATGTAACCCAATTTAATTTGAGAACGATCTTGTATATTATCATGAGATTGTTAGGTAGCTCAACATTTCATGTGGCAAGTAGATTGTACATGCAATACGCGTTGGAGTGTCTAGAGCCAACACTCTTCAACTAGAGTGAGAGAGTTTATGTCAATATTAAGTAATAGCTAACTAAAGCAAAAGAGGGTAAGTTAAATAACTTCGGATATGGTTAGATCTTAGTCTCCTTTTCTCTAGAGTGGGTGCCACTACTTCAGCCTCAATAGCTTATACTCGAGCCTATTGATTTGAGGGCCCCACAAATGGGGAGGTGGATAGATAATATGGCCCAACATGCAGGTCTATCAGTGATAGCTTCTCACCATCCTTCTTTGGGTGGCTACATAGGCAGTTCATTATGACTAACGATTATCCTTATGTAGGGATGGATTTTCCTGATGATCTTGATCTTGTTCTTTGTGAGGGTTAGCAAAGGGATGCTTGATGTAAAATATTTAAAACATTTAATCTTTTGAAAGTCTTACAATTTTTTTGATGTTTCCGAGACTAAAACATTAATTTTTTATGCATATATTTGATCAATTTGATTGGTATGTGCTTCATATCTCATTCTTGCAAAGAGACAACCACATGAGGAGGCAGTGGAACCAATAAACATTATTGTGGTAGGATGGGATGCATTATGGGATCTTGAGGTAGATGAGATACTATCAGAGGTGGAGCATCACATGGAGGGGCTGACCCACGGGATTGATGAAACTGAGGTTGACCATATTCTGACGTGACTTGAGTGACACACTATCATAGTGCCTAGCCATATTGGTTGATTACTGTGCA
The DNA here is from genome assembly GCA_031772625.1 of Pinus tabuliformis. NCBI lineage: Eukaryota > Viridiplantae > Streptophyta > Pinopsida > Pinales > Pinaceae > Pinus > Pinus tabuliformis. The sequence continues at coordinate 384,919,152 of CM062812.1, read as the reverse complement.
AGATATCTCATGTGGTGTAATTTTACCATGAGCACCATTGATTTGTCTACTTAGAAATTTGCATGAAGTTTTTCATATGGGTGATATAGCCATATGTGTCTCAGGGCACGAAATTTGTAAAACCAAGCTTACTCTATATATATATATATATATATATATATATATATATAGACATATTTTCAGTGTTTTGTAGTTCCTACTGTACTTTCAATATGATGTGATGTGAATTAAAACTTCTTTACATTCGCTACAAATGCCTATCTCAAACATAATTAGCTAGGGCATCTGCTAATGTGTTTGGATTTCCAGAAATGTGTTCATATTTTATGAAATCGAAATGTCTTTCCAAAAAGCATACTCTCAAAACCATGCGAAGGATATCAGGATTTCTCATTGAATAGATGTTAGCAAGTTGTAGTACTATGAGTTGTGAGTCAAGCCTAATGAATAAACAATGAATACCATGTAAAATAGCATGAGATAGTAGCTCAACCACTACAGTATACTCAATGATGTTGTTAGTAGAGTGACTAATGAAAATCCCTTGCATACTCACTAGCTCCCCATTTGCAGCAAAGGTAGCCTATATTGTGGAAGATAGGTTCAGAGTACTATGAATAGCACCCCCAACATAACCAATATACAGTTCAGGAGAGGTTGACATCTGCAAACCAAACGTAAAAGGGACCAAAAAACCTATGGGAAAATATGAAAAAACACACTACAAATGCACTCAACACACCTATAGACATTATGCACACAATGTACTATGCATGGGATCAAGCATAGTATTTTTTGGGTACAACCCATTCTAAGGTTACGTCAGTGGAACTCCATCAAAGTTTACTGACTCACAAGCCCCTTTTGCAAGGACTCGCTTGACAATGTATGGACCTAGCCACATGGGTTGGAATTTTCCTGGACATAACTTATTGGCCTCCTGGTCATATAAGAGAACCAGGTCTCCTTCCAAGAAGACACGAGGCTTGAAATTTTTGTTGTATCGTGACTTGAAATGTCTTTTATGAGCTTCATTTGCTAAAGAAGCATTGGGCTGAGTTTCATCCAAACATGTAAGATGTAAAAGACGCTCCTCTTCTATGGAAGTGGCAGGAAGAGGTTCGACAACTAATTTAACAATGAAATTTCACATTTGATGGGAAGGATTGCTTCAAAACCATAAACCAACTAAAAGGGTGTGAATCCAATAGTAGTCCTATTTAAGGTTTGGTATGCCCACAAGGTAGCGTAAATAAGTAAGTGTCAGTTTGATTTGTTGACCCATACCATGCATTGAAGCATAGTCTTAAGAACTTTGTTAAAAACCTAAACTTGTCCATTAGCCTGAGGATATTAGGGAGTGGAAATTTCATGTGGAATTTCCAACCTAGAAGTTAGTACGGTAATCATATGATTTCTGAAATTCTTTATGTGATCTGTAACTATTGCTTGTGGAACACCAAACCTAACAATAACGTGACTGAAGAAAAGTTATGCAGTTTTTTCGCTAATGTCGTAAGTGTAGGCATCACCTTGACCCACTTAGAAAAATAGCCTAGGTGACAATGATATAACCATGCCCCCTGACCAAGTGAGGATTACATGTCATAAATCTGATACACTATTTCGCAAAGGGACTAATAGCTACAACAGGATGCAATGGAGCAGGAAAATCATGTACCTTATGATCATATATTTGACATGCATGACACTTTTGGATGATGAGAATATAGTTGCAAAAGACAGTAGGCCAAAAGTAACCAACACTTAAGATCTTTTGCACAGTCGCGTAACCAAATAGATGTCCACCATAAGGCTCAAAAAATTAGAGAATTACACATCATTGATATTATCCTCAATGGAATATAAAAAAGAGGAACGATGGTGATGTTCGTCCCATGGCTCATGATCTGGCATCACGATCTCCATGATTCTCTCATTAGTAGAGAATATGCAAGAAAAAAAGGATCAAAAGACGTGTCATAATCCAATGATTGATGTACCCAATTAATAGAAGAGAATAGGTAAGCCACACAAGTATAATAGATGGCTTCATAATATAGCTCGATGGGGCTAAGCGACACTGAGTCTCCAAAACTTTGGATGTTAGTTCCATTAGGTACAATCCAAGGATTAGCCAGGATAGCAGAAGATGATATCACGTTGATATAAGCAACCGAAGGTGAGATGTCAGGAAGGACGGGAGGAAGAAGTGAAAAGGTTCCCATAAGTGAAGAATCCTTCAACCATCCAACTCCGATATGCTAATAGGAATGTAGAGTTTACCGTACAAGAGGGACACTTCTAGTAACATGAGAATTAGAGGCAAAAAAGGTGAGTTGATATACATTTATTTCCGATTATGACCCTTGATCAAATCTATTTTGGAATGATATTTCAGAGAAGGGCTAATCCTCAAGATCTTATTCCCATAATATAGAAAAGGGAAGAGGTAAAAAAATAAAAAGTAATTTGTTTTAATAATTTTCAAGTTTGTCTATTACTATAGATAAAAAAAGAGAGATTTATCCAAATATTGTTAAAATACACATGGGTAAGTATTTTTATAATACACATGAAAAGGCATAATTCAAACAATAATCTAGACTTAGAAATAAGTAGAGTTAAATTTCCATGCACATGATAAGAAAATAGAAATGAGAAGCAAAATTTCCAAATATGCACATATATGACTATCAAAAGTCAATCAATGATTTATTGTTCGAATTAGTGAAATTAATTGGCACATACATATGGTAAAAAATGCTATTAAAGAGAAAAGTTCCAAAATATTTTAAAATATTATGTGGAGGAACTTTAATGATTTATTGTTGCAATTAGTGAAATTAGTTGACACATACATGGTAAAAAAAATGTTATTAAAGAGAAAGGTTCCAAAATATTTTAAAATATTATGCGGAGGAACTTATCCATGAGGATAACAACTTTGAGACAATGTGAGAGGTTTCCATGCTAATACAAGTATATAAGAATTCATGTAAATATTGGTAAATTGAAGTGTAAAAGTGGAAAAGGTGGAAATATGGGAACTTGAATAATATTAAAAATTGTGAATGAAATTTGAATAATGTCAAAATTCATAGGGTAGTAACTAAATTCACATAAGTGTTTTTTATTAATATTATTGATACATAAATAAATTGAGGATATGACTCTTGATTTCATCATCCAAAAACTTTAATGGCTCTTGACACTCACACATGATTCTTCATATTTATCCTATATTATTACTTACAAATGTCCTTGTAATGTACCCCAATCCATAAGGATTAGGTACCTATTACCACTTAATTCAATGGGGTGTTTATAAGTCTAAGCTTCATTTCAAAATTTTATTTTATTTTTCCACATTCTATGTAGAGGATATCTAAATCTTACTCATTTGAGAAACTAGGTCTCAAGTGAATAGTTTTTCCTCTACATAATATTGAATTAAATGATACTTTGTCTTGGTGTAGTTGGTTCAATCATGGAGCTTTGTATTCTTGGAAAATTTATTGTAGAAGTTTTACGAACCAAAATAGGACTAGAATTCACCTATTTCTCTTGTAAATATTTAAGTATTTTATTGGGCCATACTATATCTTTAGTTGCTTGTACAAGTTATAAATATTCTATCTTTGTTGTGAAAAATATTGAAAATGGCTATTTGTGTGATCTCTACAATGCAATTGTGTGTCAAGATTCATGAAATAGCCTAAGTTGGCACTAAATTTTCTCTATCCTAATGAAAATCTAATTTATAATAATTTGAATAAGATTAAATTCATCCAACATAGAATACTAGAGTCCATTGTAATGATTTCTGTTGAATTATTTTTGTGGTAAACCAATGTCCTCCCTAAAGTTTTCGCATGAACTTATAAAGAATCCTACCAACAAATGAATTATTTGGTCTTGTGTATGAAGATACTATATTTCAAGTCTCCATTCAAGAAAGTAATATTTACATCCATTTGATGAATTTTCCATCCATTTTGTGCTACCAAAAAAATAAAGTATGAATAGCAGTCCATTTTTCTTTAGGGGAAAGCTCCTTATAATCAATTCATTTTCTTTGTGAAAATCCTTTTGTTGTGTATCTCTCTTTGTTCTAGATAATTGAGCCAATTGTTTTATACTTTTTCTTGTAGATTCACTTGCAATCAATTAGTTTGGTTCTAAATAAAAGGTTCACCAATTTTCATGTCGCATTATTGATAAAAAGATCATACTATTTCTACATAGTCTTTTTCCACTTATCATGATATAAAGTTTCTTTAAAAGAATTTGGTTAAACATTAGTAGATAAATTATGTTTACAACCATATGAAAAATTCATATCATATAAAAAAGATATTAATTATTTACCTCACCTCCATCTTGGGTTGTAAAAATAGATTAAAAACAATATTAATATAAATATTATAACGAACATTAATATAACAACTTGAATGATTAATTGACATGTTATTAAAATATGACACATCTAGATTACTTTTAACTTTAAAAATTCCAACAAAAATATATCAATATATTATAAATAATATAATTTTCAAATAATGTAATATTTTTATGATAATATATAATAAATTTCCTAATATATAAAACATGCCTATCATAAACACATTAAATTAGTACTATTACAATAGACTCCTGAACTCTTTGAAGATAATTCAAATATGACTTACACAGTAATATTGATACATTAAATCTTATTAACACTTAACACATATCCGTGAAAAACATAACTTTATTGATTCTAGTCCATTGTTGAAAACCCTATGATAATAGTCTTATCATCCATAAAATTTCTATTTATTGTACAAATTTAATAAAACTTAAAAACACAACTTTATTGATCCTAGTCGATTGTTGAAAACCCTATGCTAATAGTCTTATCATCCATAAAATTTCTATTTATAGTCTTATCATGTTTTCTTGAACATTTTGTCATATGAATATAGTAATAATGAATTATATTTTAGAATATATTAATGGATAATTATAATGAAATGAAATATTTTAAAATATTATTTTTTATTTATTTATTATTAAATTATAATTATAATTATAAATTTTGTTTTGTTTTATTTTATTATGTGAAAATTTTAAATAAATTTAAAATTAATATTATATATTTTTTTCAATTAATATCATATTATTTTAATTTTTTCAAATTTTTATAAAGTATTTATTATTATATATCAATAAATCAATAAAAATATCAAAAATAAAAGACAAGATATTAAATTTAATATAAGAATGATTAATTTAAATAAATATGGTATCATCATCCAAATTACATAAATAATAAGAGAAAATAATTGATTTATTAATAATAATATTGACTCAACTAAATTAACAATTTATTAATATAAAATTTTACTATTAAGTTTTTGTGATGATACTACAAATGTTTTGGAGCCTAAAGTTAAGTCAATATTTGAAAATAAGGAGGATGGACTTAGTTTTAGGTCGTGATAAGTGGAAAGTAATCTCGACCTTGAATGAAAATAGATTTTTATTGGCATGTCTATTTTGTAATAAGGTTCCAAATATATAGGGGTTATTTTGTAGTTATACAAGGTTATCTCAAAAGTAATTATGCTCTTTTTACTTTTCAATATAATTAAGCAAAAGGTTATAAAACTAATTTAAAGTTATATATCTATATCTATATCTATATATCTATATATATATCTATATATATATCTATATATATATATATATATATTTCAAATAAGGTTAAACCTAGGCCAAATCGAACCCAAATGTCGTATGGAAAAAAAATCTACCCACTAGTTATCTTGGACAACCACTGGGATCATTTAATTGCCCCAAAAGTGGCTCCAATTCCTCTCCCCATGAGATTTGAACATGTAGAAATATCTGTATTTTTGTTACAAATTTTATAACCTCGAGATTCTAGAAGGAAGAAGGACATAATGTACTTTGATTATGGGCAAGACTAATGAGGGCATCACTTGGTTACAAGCCTAGTCATATCTTTTCATATTGGGGCTTCAAATTCTAATGGTTATGGCCTTCTCAGGATATGAGCCTTCCATAGTATACTAATAGTTGTATACAATGTTTGTTTTGATAGATTCATGGTATTCCATCTCCACAACAAGCTCGATGTTGATATCAACCAATCATTTTTATTCATCTCTATCAACACTCCCTTGGTATCTATGATTCACCCCTGTCACCATCATTTTTCAATGATGAGGAGAAGAGGAGGAAACTGAGGTAGATGAAGAAGGGATGGATTGGGGCGATCTACATCTAGAGTGAAATGGAATCCATGACATCCACAAATATTTAACATAGCAATAGAGTGCAAAGGAAGCCATCACCTCTACAAATATTTAACATAGAAAAACTCTCCCAGAAAAGTAAGATTGAGAATGTAAAAAAAAACTTGAATTTAATGTATCTTCATTTCTAATGATAAAGTTCTTGCATAAGTGGGAAATTGACACTATCTATGCAAACTAAATATACTAGAAATACAAATCATATAAAAACTATGGATATTTATTTGCAGGTCTAACCTATTATAAGTCAATCTCCAGTAAAAATATGAGAAAATCAATATCAAATTCTTATTTGTTCACATGAAATCCAATGCAAAACAAAGAAGTGGGACATAAGAATGACATAGGGACATTTATTTGAAAATAATATCATACAACATAACCCCCTCCACTCATGAAGGTCGACCAAAATGTAGCTTTTGTTTATTTCCCTCACATTGACAACATGTGACATGATCTTCATAAGTACACTTTCCCTAGTCCAAATTTGATGATCTTTGGGTCGATTTTGGTCATCTCTAAAAGAAGAATTCAATGTAATCATCGTCTCCATCAGATGAGTTTTCCAAAACCATAACCGTAGAATAAGTTCCAAAAGTTTTGTGGGCCCCGAGGTTGTTAGTTGGTACATCAACTTCTAGGGGCATAACATTTGCATATGATATCCATTTGGGGGACACAATAGCTTGTTGGAAAGAAATATATAAGGACTAGACATTTCAATTATGATTGGGGTATGCCAAGGAAATAAAATCCCTTTACCTCTTAAATTTCTCAAATAACATCACATAGGACCTCAAAATTGCTCTAGAAGTTTGAGACCCAAAAAAACATAGAAAGAATTCCAAGAAGACGAAGATTCATTTAGTTAATAGAAAAGGTGGATGGTCACAAATATCCACTTAAATTATTCCTTCCTTCTTAGGAAGCAATGGTATCCATTGTGTCAAGTTCCCTCATTAGATGGGGAAACTTCTATTGAATTTGGCTCCTTGTGAGCCACTTTCCTTGGAGAAGAACCTACCCTGGTTTGACAACTTGATAGAATTGTATGTACTAGTAGAAGGTATTATTTGTCGTAGTGTCCATGATCTAATCCATTGTATCCTATTTAATATACTCATTACTTATTTCTATGTCGGTGAATTGGTTGGTTGTCTCTAAGGTGTGTAACAAAGGTGGAAATAATGGTAAAAGAAACTCCACATTAAATATTGGGTGAAATCCAAGGAAAGGGGGCATGCTTTATGCAGAAAAGTTTTCACCCATGGCCTTATGATTATGTAAGGCCCATGTCAAGGTGGTACACGATTCCTATGGGGGAACTATGAGGTAATATTTTTGTAAATGTAATGAAACCTTATCACCAAACTAAAAATTGTGTGGAACTCTATCTTGGTCATGTTACTACCTAGACTTGACATTTTTTTTTTATGTGAGATATAATGAATTTGTTGTTGCGATTGTTGGATAAATTTAACATTTTTTTCTACTTTATCTACATCAACCTAAGCATGGGAGGACATCATTGATGAATATGTGGTAGGAATACTACATTAATTAGGGACAATGGTTGGAACACCAAAAACACATGAAAAGGATTATGGCCAATAAAATTACAGATGACTGTATTATTGTTTTGATGAACATATGTGAGGCTTTCATCCTGCATACATAGATTCTAGATGTTGTTCATGTGCAAGATGTTCATAATCACCCTATTGGCTACTTATATTTGTCCATCTATTTGGGGAAGAAATATGGTCAATTTGTCAACCTGGTGTCCATCATAGACCATAGGATGGAACAAAAAGTAATAAGGAACCTATTTTCCCTATATGAAATAATGGTCTTTGGTAGCACACTATCAACCTAAACAAAATCAAATAATATTTTGGTAGTTTCTCTAGTTGTGATAGCCTTCTTGTATGGTGCTAAAGTGAACATATTAGAGAATTGGTTAATAACCACGAAAAAAAAATTTGTTACCATGCTTTGTGGAGGGAAAAATTGAAATGTAATCGATGGATATTGGCACCCATTTCTTGTTCAAGGTAGGCATATAATTGTACACCCCCTACTTCTCGATGACTGGTTTAGAAATTACATAGGTAGTTCATGGCCCAATATACCAATGAACATCTTGTCGAAGCTTTAGCCAATAAAAATACTTTTAAAGTTTTTCTACTTTATTATCCACACAAAAATTACCTACTTTCCAATTGTTATGTGTCGCCCAAATCATCTTGGCACACTCGCTTGAAGGAGTGGAAAGGTGGTCTAACTAGCAAAAGAGTGCATCTTGGAAATTAAAGTTAGAACTTGTTTTCCTATAATCAATATTAAATGTGTCTCGGTAGAATAAGAGTCATTGTTGTATAATTGTGGTCATCTAGAAGTCTTGGGTCGATAAGATTTTAGAAATGTGGTTAGAAGAACAATCAGAGGCCAATTGAGGAAGTATGGAACATTATTAGTACTCCCCTTCTTGTATTTTATATTCAGATGGAATTATTGCAAGTATGTGGGTCCTTTTTTATGGTGGTCGTTTTGTAACTTTCCATATGTCTACATGAATTTTAGTTTCATGTCATCAAGGTGGATTATCATCTCATTCACTAGAATATAATGCTTCCATTGTTGGTATTCTTGCATGGTGGAGTATATCTCCTTATCATAAGTTGGGTATATCCATAAAGTATTAGAGAGTTTTTCACTATGATAGGTCATCAAATGTCCTTCCTTAGTTACGACTACATTGATAGCATAGATGGAGGAATTCCTCTTAATCTCAAATGGTTATTGTAGCTCTGGCAAGGTGAGGATTGTTGTAGAGTAATGCAAATGTTTTGAATCCTCAAATGCTTTCTGTTGTGATTGAAACAAGGAAAATTTATTTGTTCTTCACCCTTGTTGACATGATTTAAGGGAAAAGTGATATTGGAAAACCTCAACACAACCTTCTATAGAATTTTGTAAGGACCAAGAAGTTATATAACTTTGGTATATTCATTAGGGATAACCAATTTTCATTGACTTGGATCTTGGTTGGGCCCACATGAACCCCATGTTAATCCACAACGTATCACAACTATTGAAATATCTTCATGAGAAATGAGTATTATAAATATTGGTAGACACATTATGTTGTCTAGGAACCTATTGAATATCTTGCAAAAAAAATTTCCCAAGTTCTATTGAAGATCTGGATGTCATCAAAATATATAACTATGAAAGAATTTATGAATGACTATATAATATCATCCATCATCCTTATGAGCAATGTTGGAGCATTAGTTAAGCCAAAGAAAATAAACAACATCTCAGAAAGATATGCTTCAGATTTGAAGGTTGTCTTCGATATATTGGCTTGCTCATTTTGAAGAAGATAATCAATCTAAGTGATCTAATATATAATAGGGAAAATTTTAAGGATGGAAAATTATCTTGAAGTTTAAAAACATTAACGAATCTCACTAGTCGTTAATATGCAAACTACAAAATGTTTATTGATGTATTTGTAAAAAATTTCAAATTTATAATGAGTTTTATATATAATATCTATATAAAGTTGGTGATTTTTAACGTAAAATATATTGTAAAATTTGGGCAAATATTTTTTATAAAAAATAGAAATTGGTGAATCCTTTTTTTGGAAAAATGATGGAAAATTAGCCCACCTGCTAATATTAGCCCTTAAAATTTTCAATACTTAATATTTATTTTGTTTAGGGATCTATAATCAGTATATATGATCACACTTCAATAATGACAGATTGCCAATAACCATAACAACTATTTATTAACATTTTGAATATCATAAACATTTTTATTATCACATCTTATATAATAAAGTATCTATTATTACCCCAATCAGGATGAGGGCTGATAGTTGGGATTGGTTGGCTGTAGTAATGATCAGTACCTTTGTAATTATTACCGTCGTCCCCCAGATGCTTAAGGAAATGGGTGCATGACCCTTGGCATGAATGCATGCTGGGGAGGTGGGAAAGGTGGTGGGACAGGAGGTAAGGTAACGTATATAGGCAGGCGAGTGAGGCAAGCTTTCAATGTTGGAGTGTCAACTTGTTAAGGAAGGTGGTATTGTAGGAGTGTGGCAGGAAGATGGAACTAGTGATGCCATGCTCCGCGATGAACACATGTAGATCCTGGGTCTGTTATTCAGCTTCGCTCCACCACTGTAATTATGTTATGGTTTGGTTTTTCTGGGGGCAGAGGAGGGTAAATAGGAAGACGGTATGGAGGGTAGAGAACAGTTGGTGTTAATGGGGAAGGAAATTGCTGGCAATTGTCTGGTTTTGTATCCATACCCTCTACCAGATGGGTAGTGCCTACGACCGCTAGGGGGTAATTGCATGCTTCTGGGCTTTGATGCACTACGCTCCTTAAACTATGCTTGGGGTGAGGCTGATTGTTTCAAGCGAATGAATGAGGGGCAGGAGATGGAAGAAGGGGGTAGGGGGAAGCAGTTGGTAGGATGCATGGGGTGCAGCCATTACCGCTGCATGCAAAGCAAGTGTTGGGTTAATCGGAATTTGTCTTGGATAGATGGAAAGGCCAAAGAATCTAGTTAAAATAAAATTGGGTGGAACTGAGGGGCAGTGCCACTAGTCCCTGGGCAAAGGGGGAAGGCACCTGAACTACTCCAGGAAGATTGTAAGAAGAAAGAGGGGATTGTGAGAATGGTTTATGCAAGGGAAGTTGGCCTACATGCAAACGATAGTAATGGGGATTGGAAAAGGGGTATGATGATGGGCTTGGTCTATGGACCTACCCATTGTAGGTCGCAATCTAAGGACCACCTCATCTCTGAAATTATTAGAGCAGGTGAAGCGAAGAAGCATGGGATGGGGCATGATAACGAAAAAAAAATTCAAAACAGAGTCACCAAGGGGTGGCACATACCTGCAATGTTGTGTTTTGATTTAACTAACTATTATTGTCACAGGGTTTTGGCAAGCAGTGTAGAAATTTTAGAATAGTATGACACTTATTCACAGAGATTAACCTAATTATACATTATTGTGGAATACATGCATAATACATAACCTCCTCTACGTTGATCATCAATTTGCAGAAGCAGAAACATTCACATGTGCACAAAAAACATCAACACAGTATATATCCCGGGGAAAGCATACAGCTGAAAACCCCCTGCTATATGTATATTATATTGATTGAGAACATGTAACATTACATAGTACAATACTCCTCGTAAGTATCACAGCACTATCATAACCTGACACAAAACTAGCTCCGATCCGAACAAGTCACAGGTTCAAATCTCCTTGCTGCTTTTCCTGCCTCTATTGCACAATTACCCAAGAAATCACGTGAGCACAAGCTATCTCACTGGGCATATTGACTGTATAATCCTCATTGGCATTACTCAATCCATGCATGTGCAAATCTCATGCACAAATGACAGCTGTCTCACCCTTTCACTTACCTCTAACACTTGTCTTCACTGAACTGTGCATGCACTGAGTTAACTGATGTATTCTTCACTTGTTTTATGAGTTAATAATTAATGAATTAATTAATAACTAATTCACAGAACTCATCTCTAGTCTATTTTTCAATCATACTAAATACAACCTGTTCAACTAAGTCAAACTGAACACAACTCCATCAACTCCACTCTCAACTCTACTAAACTCAATTACTTGAGTTCCAACTGAAGTCTTGCATGCAATCGCTGAAGTCACACATAAGGAAACTTGTATTTCCTTCTTTGAGCTGCATGTGCCACATCTATAGCTCATCCTGAAGTGCTCCAAGAGAATAAGATAATATTGATAGTCCAAATATTATTAAGGGCTAATAATATTCGATTGTTCTATATTTAGACTGACAGTCACTCCGATGTTGTCTAAAAGTAGAAGTCCATCTATTTTTCCAAACATGACCAATCATCCATAAAAAACAACTTGCAACTCATAGACCATGATCCATATGTCTAAAAATAGACATATTCTAAAAATAGACTTTGCACCAAAAATAACCTGCGGGCCCACATAGTGAAGACGACTCCTTTCCACTAATCATCTTGTTGCAATCTCAACACTCCCTCTCAACAAGATATGGATTATCAACAACCCCTATCCTGCCTCGGTGGTATTCGAATTTGCTCCTAGTGAGTGCCTTCGTCAAGATATCAACATCCTGATCCTCCGTTGGAATGTATGAAAGTAACATGATTCTCCGCTGCACACAATCTCTGATATGATGGTACCTGATGTCGATGCGTTTGGATCTATCATGAAATACTGGATTAGCCGAGAGCTTAATGTAACTCTGGTTATCACAATAAATCACAGTAGGCTCCAAGTGAGACCTGAACAACCCGGCCAGAATCTTCCTCATCCATATAGCCTCACATGCAGCCAAACTTGCTGCCATATACTCGGCCTCTGCTGAATTGAGTGTCATGGATCTCTGCTTCCTCCTGTACCAAGAAACGGTTGTCGACCCAGTACAGAAGATCCCTCTAGATGTGCTCTTTCTGTCTGTTGGGCTCCGTGCCCAATCTACATCCGTGAAGCCACATAGCTTCACCTCATCCTCCTGTCTGTACCACAAACCATATCCCAATGTGCCTCTGATATAACGCAATACATGCTTGCCTGCCTGTTGTGGCCACCAACAACCCCCCTCCTTATTTAGTATTAGCAATAAGACTATGTAAGTGGGGACCCTTAGTCAAAAAATTCAAAAAATTAATTAGCGTTCATATATGTTACTCCTTAAGAAGCATCGCAGCGCGCAAAGAATGATAGGGTATTTTCTTATGAGTCAAAATGGTAGAATGCGAGATCATGATGCAAACTCCATCGCATCGCATGCATTAAGAAAATCTCACGTTAAAAAACCTTAGAAAATGCCGATATACGAAAATGCCGATATGGAAAAACGCCGATTATGTGATATCGCATATCGCATCTCGCAAAATTGCATGAAAGACACATAATGATTTAATGATTAAGCGATCTGCGATCTTGCAATACAGAGATCTGCGATCTTGCGATAGCGCGATCAAGCAGCCTTGTGATAGCACAACACGATGAAATTGTGGTAATTCAATACAGCGAAATGCGATACTGCGATGCAGATCGCAGAAACATTCCATCGCAGATTTTCCTGGCTCAATATTCAAGAAAAAGTTTTCCATAAACAAAGAATTGGTTACGCACTTTAGTGATAATTAATGAATTATATGCCAGTTGTTAATAAAATATGGTTTTGTGTTGTTCGAAGAGCCAGTTCACATCAGGTGGCGTGTTTTTTCATATCCGTAGCATTTAAATCTTTCCAGTCGTTATTTATTATCATTACTCTCTCCTCACCTATGAACTGTAGGAAGGAAAAACAAAAGCTACACAAAGCAATGTGCAGGAAGATATGAGGAAAAAGGGTAAAGCTCCAATGTTCAAAGACAGAGAAAAGACACCCTCATAAACAGATACGGCATGCAACAGAGCTGTAGATTCACAGAATTCTGTTGAGCCATCCATTACAGACCTTTCATATACAACCATGGTTAAATGAGTACTGAAGGATGCTAATATCAACAGGCAGTTTAATGCTCAGGGTCAAGAGCTCACAAGGTCATTACTTTTACAAATTTTGAATCTTTATACCCAATAAAGATGAAGATGCACAAAAGGAGAAAAACACATCAGAGAAGCCTGGATCAAAGAACGGAGGCAGTTTCTTCGCTGAGAAAATTGTTCAAGAAGGAAAGCCTCTAACTGCTCAGTCATCGGTAAGCCCGAGAAGTGCATGAAAGCAATGGTAAAAAACAAACTGGAAATAGAAAGAAAAGGCAGAAACAATCTAAAGGGTTAATCAAGTCAACTGAGATTATTACTGGGCATACGCAGCAAATCCACATAGTCAGAGGATGACTCTCGAGTATATCATCGACTTTTCTGAGAAGATGGTGCCAACTCTTACCAATTCTGTTTGCTTAGCTCAATCAAAAGTGTAAGATAGTCAGCTGACTCTACCCAGGCAAATACTGAATGCTTGCAACATTAAGGAGCAAATGCAGAAATAGTTAGATATTAGATTTAATTTTTAGAAATAGTTTTGTTTTTTTTGCTTAGAAAAAGGGCGGTCATTTAAATCGTATCCTGAAGCTATGTAATTAAGTTATTTAGTTAGTAGTATTTAAACCCTTCTCATGCATTTAGAGAAGGGTCCAGAAATTTATCAAAAACTTGTCCTCAGAACATGCACTTTTGCACCCTCAGAGGAGGTTTTGGTGAATGAATGGATCAAGATTTGTTGATATTTTCATTTGATGTCTGCTACTGATGTTGCACATCTGTACTCTTAGTGGATGTTAGAGAAAGGAGAGATAAATCATTGTCGCTTGAAGCTTATGAATAGGACTAGTCATAAATGGTACTTTTATCTCCTGAACATTTCTGCTTATATGTTAAAGTGATATACAGTTTTTAGTTGTTTATGTATTATTGCATGAATTCCTGAGTTATCATTTGGCACTTTTGTACGGTGATAGCTATTTATTTATGCTTAATGTATGAATATCTCATTATGTGATATGTTTTTCACAACTGTTTCGTCTAACATTTTATGCGAAGTGGTTCATCCTTATTAATTTCCTTTCTTATAATAGCTAAATGATCTTTATTACCAGTTTTTATTTGAAATCCTTTTAGATCGCATAATAGAATAATTACATCCTGGGTTAGTATATACTTAGATGTTTCTGCTTATTAGATTACAATAGCATAGCATTAGATTACAATTAGACTTAGAATATCTTAAATTAGGAACGATTAGACCAGGAACATCAAATTCTACACACACACACTCATAGATTGGGAAATTGGTCCCGTATCCCCAGTCAGACCCGCTATACCAAACGGATACAGAGCTGCCAACCAAGGTCTGGACCGGGCGAGTATCCCCCTTGTTGTAGACCCGATTTTCGGGGCTTCAACATATTTGGCACTAGAAGGAGGGCCTGAACTATGAATGGCAAGTAAATCTAAATCTGAATACTATTCTGAGATTAAATCGCCCTCACCATCTCCCCCGACTTCTCCATTACACTTAAATCCAGAGTTAGAAGTCGCTCGAGTATCAACCACTGCTGCAAACCCTAACATTTCAGAACAATCTACAGTTGAACTTCCTGAAGTCGAATCTTTGATTCACAAAATTCAACGATTTTCCATTTCTCCTCAAAGGTGTGATAAATCTCAAGGTAGCGTGACTTCACAATATAACCCTGCTCATCCCCTGACCAGGCTAAAGAGTGAAAAGTTTAGCATTTAGCCAATCGAATTACCTCTTCCCACTAGGAAAAGAGCAAGGAAATCACCTAAAGAGTCTGACAGTGAGAGTCTTTCGTCAACATCGTCCATATCAACTTCTTCACCGCGAATTCAACCATCCATTCCGCCACTTCAGATCATCGTCCATCCTTTCACTGGAACCCCCACAACTCTTCCTCAGTCATCTACAATCATAGTATCCTCGTCTTCCCAGCCATAGGGATCATCTTCTGCACTTTTCACTGTTAGTAGCACAACAGTGGCCCAGTCTCCATGGAATAACCCTGGGGCAGTCTTAATGCCTGCACCCTTGAGTCAAATACCGGCCCATCCTGAGAAATGGCTGCCTAAATTTAATCCCCAGGCAGGCATGCTAGTAGAAGAGCACATAAACAACTTTATGCTATCCATTAATCTCAATGAGGTTACTAATGAAGATGTTGTTGTTCGACTCTTTCCTTATACTCTGCAAGGAACAGCCGGATCATGGTATTTTTCATTACCCTCTGGATCTATCACTAGTTGGGATATCTTCCACGAGCAATTCCTGACCAAGTTTGGTAATGACAGGTCTACGAATACGTTAATCAACGACCTATCAACCTCAAGGCCAAATTGAGAGAGCCTATCAAAGATTTCAATTTACGTTTCAATAAAATCCTAAACAAAATTCCTATTGCTTCCCAGCCCAGCGAAGAAGTACGAAGTGAATGGTATATCACCGCTCTACCATCAAACATAGCAATCTTCGTGGACAGGGATAATAAAACAACCTTAGCCGAAAACATGAAGGAAGCAATAGCAGTAGAGAAATGTATAATAGCCCTGGAAAAGAAATCCACGATAGAGGAACGTAAATCCAAGAAAGTCACCTTCAAGGAAGACTCCAAGAAGAAACAAGAAAAAGATCCATTCGATTTGGAAGGATTGCAGAAAGTTCTAAAGACCATGTCCAATGAAATGGTTGACATCAAAAAGCAAGTAGCAGAAACTTCTTCAAAAAATCCCTACAGATCTTTTAAAAGAGGCCCTTCAATGGATTCAAAGCCACCCAATGCTATTTCAAATGTTGAATCCGAAGAAGAGGAAGAGGAAATTTCCACTGAAGGGAAAACTGATGAAGAAGAGGTTGTGGAATTACAAGGAATGTGGGATTTCATCCTCCCACAAGAAGAAGATCAAGAAGTTTTCCCAGTTAGCACACGAAGCAAAAATCAGCTTGATCTTCCCCAAACTATCCCTAAGCCAAAGATCGCAAGTTCTGCAATAAAGGATAAATTCGCACAAAGAAAACGACATCTAAAGCGACTCAAACCAGCCATGTCCAAACAGATGAATCAACTCCATCTAAATCGCTGATCGTATCAGATGAAATGGAGTACAATATTATAGAAGATATGAAAAGGACTAGGGCCAACATCACCCTTTACGAACTGAGCAAGTTAAAGCATCAACAGAAGATGATGATGAAAGAATTACATGCCGTGCCAGTTGCACCTTTGCCTGCCGCTGTACTTTCTCAAGCTTCTCATAACATGGGAAGACCTCCAACTAACGCGATCAATAAGATTGATCCAAGTGACATCGCTCTAATTGGAGGAAGATCGAGATCTCATACTCCCCTGTTTCTCCTTACTTATGAAATTTTCAATAAAAATGTGCAGAATTGTTTGGTAGATTCTGGTGCTTCATCCAATATTTTACCAAAATCCATATGTGCCAAGTTAAACGTTCAGCTGAAGAAATCTGTTGTGTGCATAGTTTAGCTAGATCGATCTCAAGTTGAACTGATTGGCGAACTAAATCAAGTAACCATAAGGCTGTCATCCAACCCGAAGGTATGTCAAGTTATTGACATTCTAGTTGCTGATATTCCAGAATTCTATGGCTTAATTCTTAGCAGGGATTGGTCAGAAAAACTTCATGGGTACTTCGCAACTGACTGGTCGCACATGTGGCTGCCCTACAACGATAAACCGAATCAAATAAAAGTTGAATGAGAACTACACTAGAAATACATAGTAACGGAGTTAGAGGGGGAAAATGAACGAGTAGCATATAACAGCAGCATTATTGGCAATTACTCGGTAGATTATTTCCCCGACAATTTCAATGCTCATGGGTCACCCTATTTAGAACACTCTTTTTTGTCCCAAGTCGAAAAGTTTTCTCGAACTGATAGTTCGAAATGTATCAATTTTTTAGATAAACCTGTAAATAAATCTTTGTTTTGGAAATTATTTTTTGATGGTTCTAGATCTAACGAAGGAGCAGGAGCAGGATGCGTTCCGATTAGTCCAGAAGGAGATAAAATCATGCTCACATGCAGACTCGAATTTGATTTCACCAACAATACAGCAGAATATGAGGCTTTGGTCCAAGGGTTGTACAAAGCAATCTGGTTAGATGTTAAGTATCTTCAAGTTTTCGGAGACTCTGAGATTGTGGTTAAATAGGTACGTAACACTATAAATTGCTTATCAGGTCATTTAAAACATTATCAATCCTTAGTTCAAGATCTGACTAAGCATTTCATAGCATTTAATATCTCTTCAATCCCCAGACTCCAAAACGCAAGTGCAGAACTTTTGGCTAACGTAGCTTCTAAGCTTATTCCTTCAGAAGATTTTAGTCCAGATAGATTCTCAATAGAATTAATCTTTAGACCATCCATTCCTGATAACATCACAAATTGGGGAGTATTCAATGACGATCCTGATATTGTAAATTTCCTCACATCTGAAGGATCGTACTCTAATCAAATAATTGACGAAGACCAACATGATTGACAATTGCAACAAGATAGCACTAACAATGTTATACCTAAGTCGGTAGTCAAGTTAGAAGACTTGTACGATTTGAAGGATCAGTTTAAAAGGTCTACCAATTCAAAACTCCAAAGTTCAACCTTGATCTACGAATTAGTAAACCTAGGAACCGATGCCAAACCACAAAACATTAATCTAGGTCTCGGCCTAGCCCCTGAAGAAAAACTAGCGTATATTCGTCTGAGACAATATAAAAATATTTTTGCCTGGAATTATGATGAACTAAAAACATACGACACTTCCATCATCCAACATACTATTCCCATGATCGATAATGAAAAACCTGTCCAACAAAAGCTAAGAAATATCCATCCCAATTTAGAAAATCAGATAAAAACAGAGCTTAATAAGTTATTGAAAGCCAAAATAATCTTTCCCGTCAGACATTCCAAATGGGTCTCCAATATGGTACCTGTTAGAAAGAAAAATGGAGATATTAGGATCTGCATTGACTTTCGAAACCTTAACAAGGCCTGCCAAAAAGATAATTTTCCTTTACCACCTATGGAATAGATATCGCAGGCAATGGCGGGCTGAGAATTAATGTCTTTCTTGGATGGATTTTCAGGATACAATCAAGTGTTGGTACATCCTGATGATCAATTGAAAACCACATTCAGAACTAAATGGGGCACATACGCATATCGAAAGATGCCATTTGGTTTGATTAATGCTGGTGCCACATTTCAGAGAGCCATGGACATCACATTCAAAGGTTTAGTCAATAAATCTGTAGTAATTTATTTGGATGATATAACAGTGTATTCAAAGAAACGAAGCGACCATCTTAAAGACTTGAAACAAATCTTCCAACGGTGTTTAAGGTATGGAATTTCACTTAATCCAAAGAAATCTTTTTTCGCATTAAGTGAAGGGAAACTTCTAGGATTCATAGTGTCAAAATCCGGTATTCACATCGATTCCGACAGAATCAAAGAGATTTCTGAAATATCCTTACCTCATAACAAAAAAGCCATGCAATCTTTCCTTGGTTAGATCAACTTTGTAAAGAGATTCGTTCCAGATTTTTCACGAATCATCTCTCCTTTGCAAGCCATGAGTAAAAAAAACTCAAATTTTAAATGGGGCCAAGATGAACACGAAGCATTCAACCTGATCAAATAGGTTATTATTAATGCTCCATCGTTAGCAACTCCGAATTTTTCAGAGCCTTTTATTTTATATACATTTTCCTCAGTAGGTCATATGTTGCGATACTCACTCAAGCAAATCAAGAAAAAGCGGAAGCCCAAATTGTGTTTTTCAGTTCAAATTTACAGGGTGCTGAATTAAATTATTCAGATGTGGAGAAACAGGCTTATGCTATTTTCGAAGTGGTTAAATACTTCAGACCTTTCTTACTCAAAACCCATACTAAAATTATAGTACCGTTTCCAGCGGTAAGAAACCTTCTAGTACAGAAGGATGTGGGTGATAAAAGGGCCAATTGGGTTACTGCCTTACAGGAATATGACATTGAGATTAAACCAACAAACATTATAAGAGGTCAAGACTTCTGCAAAATGCTGGCTGGAGCATCGCAAATTTCTGAAATTCCATCTGCAGAGATACAAATATGTGAGGTAAGCCTAAACGATGCAGAGTCATTATACGCTGATATCATTTATTATCTTAAGAACGGGTATGCTCCTTCACACCTCAATCATACTAAGAAAAGAGCTCTAAGGTTGAAAGCCAAACACTATCAGCTCATAAATGATATTCTTTTTAGAATAAATTATGATTCTATTCTTCTTAGGTGTCTTGAGAAATTTGAAGCTAAAAAAGTTTTGCAGGAACTTCACGATGGGCCAGCAGGTGGACACTATGTCAGAGATGCTACTGCACATAAAATCTTGCGCGCAAGATATTACTAGCCCACGTTATTTAAAGACTTGCACAGTTACGTGAGGAAATTTCAGGTCTGCCAAACTACTGCTGGAAGACAAAAGAAGCCATCCTTGCCACTATAGCGGTTAACATTGACCAACCTTTCATTCAGTGGGGATTGGACATAATAGGTGAGATCGTTCCTCACTCTTCTAAGCAGCATAGATACATCCTCACAGCAACAGATTATTTTACTAAGTGGGTAGAAGCAGTTCCACTCAAGACGGCTAATGCTAAAAATATCATTGAGTTCATAGATCAATTTATAATCACCAGGTTTGGATTGCCTTCCGCTTTAGTGTTTGATAATGCATCATACTTTTCTGGAAATGAAATGACTGAATTTGAACTTAAAAGAGGATTCAAACTTAAATATTCGGCCAATTATTACCCACAAGGCAATGGGTTAGTTGAGTCCACAAATAAAAACCTAATCAGGATTATCAAAAGAACAGTTGACCAAAATCATAAAAAATGGCATAAGGCTTTGATATATGCTTTACGGGCAGACCGAATAAAGCAAAAAGCTTCTATCGGCACCTCTCCCTTTAATTTAGTTTATGGAAAAGAAGTGGTTCTTCCGACTCATTTATCAATTCCCTCTTTGTCTCTAGTTCAATACATTGATGAAGTACCCACTTCCTCCTTACAGCTAAGACAAATGGAAATAATCAAACTAGAAGAACAACGAGAACAGGCTAAGAAAACGCAAGCTCATCATCAAGCACTAGTAAAATCCTCTTTTGATTCAAACATAATGACCAGAAAAGATTTTCAGATGGGAGAGTTAGTTTTAAAATTGGACAAGGCTCATGAAGAGAAAGGCAAACATACAAAATTTCAAAGAATGTGGGTTGGTCCTTTTCAAATTGTAGAAGTCATATGTCCATCAACGTTTGTGTTACAGGGTTTAGCAAGTAAGAGAGACTCTTTGCCTGTTAATGGACAAATTCTCAAGAAATATTTTCCATAGAAGATTATTCTTCTGATTTTTGTAGAGTAGTTATTTTTCTTTTCATAATAAAACCAGTTGTGAGTAGTTACATTAGGCATTTACAAAAAAGACACCAATTCTCTTTCATATTTTGAACTTTTCGCTTGTATGAATAGCAAATCTTTTGGAAAATTGATCTTTATTATTGATAGATACAGTTAAAGACTCTAGCCCAGGTATGATACTAGTTTCAACTTCAAAAAAAAAAAAAGTTTGATGAAAACAACCTTTAGTGAAGAAATTGTTTTATCTCAGTACAATGAAAGGAATCAATAACAAAATAAAGATTCTCTATAGAACAGCTGTTTCCAAAAACTCTATTATTGTCGTCCAGAGCTATCTTAAGGAAACAATGACTTCCTCCCTGCTAAGGAATTCACAAATTTCAGAGGAACGACCCAAGGATACACTTTATCTTGAAGAATAAGAGGTCTCATCACAAGCCGACTTATCATAATCACAGATATTATAACTTGCTGACTTTGCCAATACTGTACACCACAACAGGGCAATGACTCAAGATTGTTGCAATCAAAAGACAAGGGGTCTCATCACGACCTAGCTTGTTCAGAAAAGTTATAAATCAAGTGAATGACTGTGTCATAATTTGGCTACCAAACCAAGACATTGTTCTTTAAGAGTAAAAAAGAAAATCAAAGCAATAAGTGTGGATATGGATTATTCTTTGAAAGTTGTAGGCTGCCTTAAGTAGGATACAGGATCATTGTTGGGTAACAGGTAACCCTGTCGAGGCTATAAACGCCTGCTGGCAGTAGAGGCTCTACCTACGACAAATGAGCATATTTAAAACATGTTTACAGAGAAGACTTTGTTTTATCTTTACAAGACCAAGTAATGACTAATGTAAATACGACTAGCCTGAGGAAGCAAATATCAAAGTGGAAAATAATTGAAACAAAATATCATTGACAGGTTAGAGCATAATGTACTTTATCTTTCCATAATTAAGTTTAATTTTCTGAAAAATTTTCTGTTTTGGAAGTTTAGAAAATTCAATAGAAAAAATAGAGATAACTGGTTCTTCCAAGTGAATCACCAATTGTTGTGGCCACCAACAACCCCCCTCCTTATTTAGTATTAGCAATAAGACTATGTAAGTGGTGACCCTCAGTCAAAAAATTCAAAAAATTAATTAGCGCTCATATATGTTACTCCTTAAGAAGCATCGCATCGCGCAAAGAATGATAGGGTATTTTCTTATGAGTCAAAATGGTAGAATGCGAGATCGCGATGTGAACTCCATCACGTGCATTAAGAAAAGCTCACGTTAGAAAACCTTAAAAAATGCCGATATGTGAAAACGTCGATATGCGAAAACGCCGATTATGCGATATCGCATATCGCATCTCGCAAAAATGCATGAAAGACACATAACGATTTAACGATTAAGCAATCTACGATCTTGCGACACTGTGATCTGTGATCTTGCAATAGCGGGATCAAGCAACCTTGCGATAGCACAACACGATGAAATTGCGGTAATGCGATACAGCGAAACGCAATACTGCGATGCATATCGCAAAAACATTCCATCGCAGATTTTCCTGGCTCAATATTCAAGAAAACATTTTCCATAAACTAAGAACTGGTTACGCGCTTTAGTGATAATTAATGAATTCTATGCCAGTTGTTAATAAAATATGGTTTTGTGTTGTTCGAAGAGCAGTTCATGTCAAGTTGCGTGTTTTTGCATATCCGTAGCATTTAAAGCTTTCCTGTCGTTTTTTATTATCATTACTGTCTCCTCACCTGTGAACTGCAGGAACGAAAAACAAAAGCTACACAAAGCAATGTGCAGGAAGTTATGAGGAAAAAGGGTAAAGCTCCAATGTTCAAAGACAGAGAAAAGATGCCCTCATAAACAGATACCGCATGCAACAGAGCTACAGATTCACAGAATGCTGCTGAGCCATCCATTACAGACCTTTCATATATAGCCATGGTTAAATGAGTACTGAAGGATGCTGATATCAATAGGCAGTTTAATGCTCAGGGTCAAGAGCTCACAAGGTCATTACTTTTACAAATTTTGAAGCTTTATACTCGATAAAGATGAAGAGGCGCAAAAGGAGAAAAACACATCAGAGAAGCCCGAATCAAAGAACGGAGGCAGCTGCCTAGCGCTAATCGTGCATCGCTGAGAAAATTGTACGAGAAGGAAAGCCTCTAACTGCTTAGTCACCTGTAAGCCTGAGAAGTGCAAGAAAGCAATGGTAAAAAACAAACTGGAAATAGAAAGAAAAGGCAGAAACAATCCAAAGGGTTAATCAAGTGAACTGAGATTATTATTGGGCATACGCAGTAAATCCACATAGTCAGAGGATGACTCTCGAGTATATCATCGACTTTGCTAAGAAGATGGTGCCAGCTCTTACCAATTTTGTTTGCTTAGCTCAACCAAAAGTGGAAGACAGTCAGCCGACTCTACCCAGGCAAATACTGAATGCTTGCAACATTAAGGAGCAAATGCAGAAATAGTTAGATATTAGATTTAATTTTTAGAAATAGTTTTGTTTTATTTTTGCTTAGAAAAAGGGCGGTCATTTAAACCATATCCTGAATCTGTGTAATTAAGTTATTTAGTTAGTAGTATTTAAACCCTTCTCATGCATTTAGATAAGGATCCAAAAATTTATCAAAAACTTGTCCTTAGAACATGCACTTTTGCAGCCTCAGAGGAGGTTTTGGTGAATGAATGGATCAAGATTTGTTGATGTTTGCATTTGATGTCTGCTACTGATGTTGCACTTCTGTAATCTTAGTGGATGTTAGAGCAAGGAGAGATAAATCATTGTCTCTTGAAGCTTATGAGTAGGACTAGTCATAAATGGTACTTTTATCTCTTGACCATTTCTGCTTATATGTTAAAGTGATATACAATTTTTAGTTGTTTATGTATTATTGCATGAATGTCTGAGTTATCATTTAGCACTTTTGTACGGTGATAGCTATTTATTTATGCTTAATGTATGAATAACTCATTATGCAATATGTTTTTTGCAACTGTTTCATCTAACTTTTTATGCGAAGTCGTTCATCCTTATTAATTTCCTTTCTTATAATAGCTGGATGATCTTTATTACCAGTTGTTATTTGAAATCTTTTTAGATCACATAATAGAAGAATTACATCCCGGGTTAGTATATACTTAGATGTTGTTGCTTATTAGATTACAATAGCATAGCGTTAGATCACAATTAGAATTAGAATATCTTAAATTAGGAACTGTTAGACCAGGAACATCAAATTCTACACACACACACTCATAGGTTGGGGAACTAGTCCCATATCCCCAGTTGGACCCGCTATACCAAATGGATAAGGAGCTGCCAACCAAGGTCCAGAGTGGGCAGGTATCCCCTTTGTTGTAGACCCGATTGTCAGGGCTTCAACACTGCCTTCTAGACGAGCTTGGTTGGCTTAACCATAGCTTGTGAAAGCTGGTTAACTGCATAGCATATATCAGGTCGTGTATTGACCAGATACATAAGCGACCCCACCAACTGTCGATAAATAGTGGCATTCACTACTTTCACCGAATTAGCATCCTCCTTCGTCCAACCTCTAGGAAGAGGAGTATCAATAGGCTTGCAACCATGCATGTTGAACTTCTCTAGTATCTCCCAGGCATACTTACCCTGAGAAGCAAATAGTCCATCACTGCGTTACCAAATTTCCAATCCCAGAAAATAATGAAGGAGGCCCAAATCCTTCATCTCAAACTCCCTAACAAGATCCTACTTGCATGAAAGTATCAACAGCTCATCTCCCGTTAAAATCAAATCATCTACATAAAGTACAATGATAAGCAACTTACCCTCCACCACAATCTGGTATAGGTTAGGATCCGCCTCACTCTTGGAGAATCCAAGTCCGGTAAAATAGCTTTCTATCTGTGTGTACCAAGAAGGTGGTGCTTGTCTCAACCCATACAGTGCTCTCTTGAGCTTTCACACATGCGACTCACTGCTGAAGATATCGAAACCTTCGGGCTGCTCTATGTACACTTCCTCCTCAATGACTCCGTTGAGGAACACAGTCTTGACATCCATCTGATGAATGTGCCATCCCATCTACGCTGAGAGAGAAAGAATCATCTGTATGGAAGAATACCTTGCGACAGGTGGAAAGGTCTCCTCATAATCAATCCCCTCTATCTGTGAGAAGCCTCGGGCAACAAATCTTTCCTTGTACTTCTCCACACTCCCATCAGCTGCCTACTTCACTTTTTGATCCATCTTGAATGAGTAGGTGCTCATGTCCTAAGTGTCGGAAAATGCTCAAAATTTAAAGTGATTAGAATTGGTTCAAAGTTGAATGAATGGAAATTTCTCGTCTTCCCAATTCTGACGCCTCAAACGGTTCGAAAAATGGTCGCCGTATGAGGAAGTTATGGCAAAAAGAAGAATTTGTCCATAACATTAGAAATTTTAATTTTGCAAAAAAAAATAAAAAATGAATATTCCACCTCACACGAAATCCGAGGCAACCACCAAACGTTAAATGTAACTGCAGTTAATTTGGCGTAATTTTGGTAGGAGCGCCAAATTTGGCGGACCCGCCATAATTGGCGGAGCTATCTGGAGTTAACTAAAGTTAGCTGGAGTTTTTCTAGGGAAAAACTGGAGAAACTTTAAATGGCCATAACTTTGGCTAGGAAAGTCGGTTTTGGACAATTTTTGTTTTTGATTTTGGGTATTTTCGACCTTCTGAAGCCATTGGTGCAGGTTTCACAGGAACTTGAGGTCATTTGCATGTGTTTTAGCTTCGTGGAAGTTCCAAGAGCCACTAGGGCCAAATCAGTTTGGGAGCTGCATTGGGAATTGTGCAGCCATTGAATGTGGAACGAAGGTCATTCTTGAAGGTTTTCAGCATTCTGAATCCATTTCTACAGCTCGTTTTTCCTTTTGAGGCATTCTTTTCACTGTTTTTCTTCAGGGAAGCTTTCAGGGCCACGAGGGCCATTTCAGGGTTGGAGCTGTTTGGGGGCTATATTCATCCATTTTCGGTGATTCAAAAGCCTATGTCTGCTATTTTCGACCTTATGAGTCTAATGGGAGAGGTTTCATAACCAATTGATGTCATCTTCACCTCGAAATTCTCCATGCATGTTTAAAGGGCCACTAGGGCCAATTGGGGAAAGTACTGTATAAGGTACAAAATTCCCTGTTTAGTGTTTGGGAAAGAGCATGTTTGGCTAATTCCTATATTTTGATTCTATATTTACAGTCAGATTTGTCCTTTGAGACACCCATATTCTTGTATTAGCCTTTGTAGCAATTTTAATACAAGAGGACAAGCCTAGTTGGAGAGGTTTGGTCCAGCAGATGTAGCGCAGGGGGGGGGGGGGGGTGAACTGCTTTATCATTTTGATGTCTTTATTTGCTGAAGATGGGATGCTAAACAAAACTGATATAAAGTTTTAAATAGCAAATAAATATAACTTGCATACACACATAATCACTTGTTCAGCTGCAGAAAGTTATTTGTCTTATTCCGCAAGCCAACAAATTTCAAGTATGTGCATGTCAAAGACTTCTAAGTGTTTACTTTGTTATTTCTTTAGGCAGAGCCTGTAGAGGGCCAGGTAGCCTCTGGAACTCATCCTCTCTTTAGAGGTGACATGTCCAATGAATTCCCCTACAGTCTATCTCTGTATAAGAAATAAGAAGTTTATACCTTTTTAGAGGTCATTTGGAGTGTCTAGCTCACAGTTGAAATTATTGGAAATGGATACCTTGCACCCTTAAACAAGTACATTCCATTTTCAGATCAGATGGTATCAGAGCACTAGGTTGCTTGACTGACATCACTAGCTTGATTGTGTAGCTTGAAAGGTGTCTTAAGTAGTGTTGGAGATTGACTGCTTTATTATTCCGCAAAGTACTTGTTGTTTGAGTTGTTGAAGCTCTTTTGTTCATTTTTACAATGACAACTTCCATAAGTGAATTCTCAAAATCGTCCTCCTTCACAAGATTCTTTGATGAAGGCTTGAAGCAAGAATTTTTCATCATGATGAAGATGGTGAGAGAAATGTATGAGGATGAAAGAAAGAGCTCTAGACTTCAAGAGCAGTTGAATTCCATGAGGGAAGAGAATCAGTTGCTTTCTAACCAATTGCAGGAAATGGAAGGCCAACTTCATATTGCAAACATGAAGTTTGAAAGGATGCATGAGTTGGAGACAAAACTCCTTGTTGACAAAGAAGCCTTAGCCAAGTATCAGCTTGAAGAAGAGGTAAACAATTCTAGTTTGTCTTCAAATTCACATAAGAATGTTTATGTTGGTTCTTTTGAGAAACATACCAGAGGTATAGGGTCCAAGTTGATGTCCAAAATGGGATATGAAGGAAAAGGATTGTGCAAACATGCATAGGGTATAGTTGAGCCAATAATGGTTGAGGTAAGGCCTAAGAATTTGGGTCTTGGCTATGGACAATCTTGAGGAGAAAGTTCCAAAGTAGCGATGAAGGCAATTGAAACAGTTCCTAGAAGGAGTTTCATTTCAGGTTCTCTATCTCAAGGTTGTAAAGGTTGTATCCTTGAGGAATGCAATAGTTTGAAACATACCTTGCAGGAAGAAGGTGTGCATAAGCATGCACTTGGACAAGAGAATTGTGAAAGCTCTAAAACCATTGAAGGGATTCATGGTGTTCCAAAAGGAGCTCCTTATTCATTTGATTCATCTCCTCATGAAGGTAATGAAGGTGAAATACAAAGGTATAAATCTGATTTCAATCATATTTCCTTTGATCATGTAAAGCATGGAAAATTTCCACACAAGCATTGGAAAAGAATTGCATGTTCTTTTTGTGGTTTGTTTAACCATAGTGTTTCTAGATGTTGGAAAAGAATGGCAACATGCAGGAAACTTTTGAAGGAAAGGAGGCAAGAAGCCAAAGTTCCACTGAACAATGTAAATCATGCTGTCAAGAAGATGAACATGTGTTGCACTTATTTCCATAAGCATGGACATACTGTTGAAAGGTGTTGGACTCTGAATCCAACAATGCTTCCATGAAAATTGAAGAAATGGGAGAAAGAGTATGGCAAGAATGGGAAGGAAGTTTCCATCATTGATATGTGTCAGGATGATACACATGTTAATATTGATGTGCAGTTAAAGGAAGCGCCTTTGAAATGGATTGGTAAGAAATGGTTAGAATTCTTATCCAATTAAAGTTGCATGTCTTTTGATTGAATGCATTTCTTGGTTAAGGGAATGCAAGTTGCAGGATGGAAAAGCCGAGTATGAGACTCACTCTATTGCAGCGAACATTATATTCATCTCAGCTTTGAAAGTACATGTACATGTGATTGAGGATCTTGTATTTATGATTGTACTTAAGGAAAAATTGAAGGATAAACTGCATGCATGAGAATGATATGCATGAGCACAGGGATCATGATGATTTCCTTGTATTTTAAACATGTATGTGTGATTAACTTGAAGGGTTGATTACTTTATTTTTAACCATGCATGTAATGTAATATTGACTTGGAAAAAGTTAATTTGATCTCCAAGATTGTAAAGAGGAGAAATGATGAGGTGTTTCATCTTTGTAAAAGCCTTCTCATTTGGGAGGCAACTCTTCTTTTGGAGCGGAAGTGCCATGGATGGGCATCGTGACAGCTGGAAAGCCCAGATATTCAGGGGAATATTTCAGCTCATATATCAGCACGTTTCATTGCTGGTTTCTGCAAACTTTCAGTTTTTCTGGCGAACAAGCTTGGTCGGGATTCGACGAGTACTTAGTTTACGCAGCAACATTCGCCATGACGACAGTTGATAAGGCATGACATTTTCGCATCAGTATGCTCTTTTTGCTGAATGGAAGAGGATATTTCTGTTCCTCAAGTGCTTTACAGTTCATTTCAGAGATTCAGTGAGCTTATGGGGACCAAAAACCTTCTCATTTGGGAGGTGTGATCAGGTGCTCATGTCCTAAGTGTCGGAAAATGCTCAAAATTTAAAGTGCTTAGAATTGGTTCAAAGTTGAATGAATGGAAATTTCTCGTCTTTCCGATTCTTGTGCCACAAACGGTTCGAAAAATGGTCGCCGTATGAGGATGTTATGGCAAAAAGAAGAATTTGTCCATAACATTAGAAATTTTAATTTTTCAAAAAAAATTAAAAAAGGAATATTCCGCCTCGCACGAAATCCGAGGCAACCACCAAAAGTTAAATGTAACTGCAGTTAAGTTGGAAAAATTTTGGTAGGAGCGCCAAATTTGGCAGACCCGCCATAATTGGCGGAGCTATCTGGAGTTAACTAAAGTTAGCTGGAGTTTTTCTAGGGAAAAACTAGAGAAACTTTAAATGGCCATAACTTTGGCTAGGAAAGTCGGTTTTGGACGATTTTTTTTTTTTTTGGGGTATTTTCGACCTTCAGAAGCCATTAGTGCAGGTCACACAGCCATTTGAGGTCATTTTCATGTGTTTTATCTTCGTGGAAGTTCCATGAGCCACTAGGGCCAAATCAGTTTGGGAGCTGCATTGGGAATTGTGCAGCCATTGAATGTGGAACGAAGGTCATTCCTGAAGGTTTTCAGCATTCCGAATCCATTTCTACAGCTCGTTTTTCCTTTTTAGGCATTCTTTTCACTTTTTTTCTTCAGGGAAGCTTTCAGGGCGACGAGGGTCATTTCAGGGTTGGAGCTGTTTGGGGGCTATATTCATCCATTTTCGGTGATTCAAAAGCCTATGTCTACTATTTTCGACCTTTTGAGTCTAATGGTAGAGGTTTCATAACCAGTTGAGGTCATCTTCACCTCGAAATTATCCATGCATGTTTAAAGGGCGACCAGGGCCAATTGGGGAAAGTACTGTATAAGGTACAAAATTCACTGTTTAGTGTTTGGGAAAGAGCATGTTTGGCTAATTCCTATCTTTTGATTCTATATTTACAGTCAGATCTGTCCTTTGAGACACCCATATTCTTGTATTAGCCTTTGTAGCAATTTTAATACAAGAGGACAAGCCTAGTTGGAGAGGTTTGGTCCAGCAGATGTAGCCCAGAGGGGGGGGGGTGAACTGCTTTATCATTTTGATGTCTTTATTTGCTGAAGATGAGATGCTAAACAAAACTGATATAAAGTTTTAAATAGAAAATAAATATAACTTGCATACACACATAATCACCTGTTCAGCTGCAAAAAGTTATTTGTCTTATTCCGCAAGCCAACAAATTTCAAGTATGTGTATGTCAAAGACTTCTAAGTGTTTACTTTGTTATTTCTTTAGGCAGAGCCTGTAGAGGGCCAGGTAGCCTCTGGAACTCATCCTCTCTTTATAGGTGACATGTCATTGAATTCCCCTACAGTCTATCTCTGTATAAGAAATAAGAAGTTTATACCTTTTTAGAGGTCATTTGGAGTGTCTAGCTCACAGTTGAAATTATTGGAAATGGATACCTTTCACCCTTAAACAAGTACATTCCATTTTCAGATCATTGAACCCACCACTGATTTCCCATCCGGTCTTGGAAAAATCTCCCATGCACTGTTTCTGACAATCGAATCATACTCTTCCACCATGACATCTACCCATGAGGGATCCTCCACAGCTTCCTCGAAAGAGGATGGTTCAGTCACGACACATTTTCTCATAAGAGCCATGTATCCAGTGTACTAATCATGTGACTATCTCTGTCTTCGCTGCGCTGTAGGTGGTCCTACAACCTTCTCTGCATCTTGAGCCAGTCGCTCAGCTTCTGTAGTGCACATGCGCCCTCTGATGGCTAGCGTTGCATGAGCGGTTTCTTCCACTGCATGAACTTCATCCTGTGGCTGATCCACGTCTTGAAGCTCATCCTTAGGAACTAATAGCTCCTCATTTGCATGCAAGTGTGGCTCCCTCTCAAGCGAACACTTCATGGCTTTCTCCTCCTGAAATTTTATATCCCGTCGCACAACAGTCTTGTGACTGTCTGGAAAATACACACGATAGTTGTGGGGCATATCAGTGTACCCCACAAATATCCCAACCTCTGCAGTTGGCTCCAACTTCTTCCTGGCATCCTTAGTCAAATGCATGTAAACATAAGAACCAAAAATCCTCAAATGAGAAATATCAGGTCTCTTACCAAAATAAGCCTCCTCGGGTGTACTCATGCCAAGTATCCTGTGAGGACAACGGTTCTGCACATATACTACAATATTTCATGTTTCCGCCCATAAGTGAAGGGGTAGGCTCTGATCATGCAACATCACCCATGCAACACCCACGATTGTTCTGTTCTTCTTCTCAGAAACCTCATTCTGCTGTGGGTTATGGGGAGCTATGAGCTCTCTTTGAATCCATTCTGCACTACAGAAATCCTTGAATTCGCCAGAGATGAATTCAACACCATTGTCACTCCTAATAGCCTTCACCTTCTTCCCTGATTCCTTCTCGACCAGTGCTTTGAACTCACAGAACATTGAGTATGTCTTGCTCTTCTTCTGCATGAAGAAGATCCAACACTTTCTAGAGAAATCATCAACAAAGATCACATAGTACCTGTGCTTTGTTGTCGAAGCTACTAAGAAGGGTCCACACACATCTGTGTGAATTTTCTCAAGGATCGTCATGGCGCGACTATCCTTCTCATGAAAGGTGGCTTTCCACAAATTTTCCCAAAATACACCACTTGCACTAATCTGATTGCGCAAGAGTGCCTTTAGGGAGCCGAGTAGAAATCTGCTGCAGTATCTTCAAGGCTCCATGATGAAGGTGGCCCAATCTCCGGTGCCACGGCTCACCATCATCCTGGCTCACCACTGATTCTGCCTTGCACGCCATTGCTACGCAATCATCTACCTGCAATTGATAAAGGTTCTTGACTCAAACCCCTATCTTTTGGGTTTCTCCAGTTGTCTTACTGCGCAGGAAAGCCTTTCCCTCGCTGAAAACAACATCATATCCCTTGTCTTCTAACATCGCCAGAGAGATAAGGTTCTTCTTAAATCCTGGAACATGCATCACTTCCTTCAATACGAAGGGTTTACTAGACTCCCTCTCAAAGGAAATGGTATCGATACCGGTCGCACTGTATCTACCATCATCGCCCATCTCGATGTGCACTCCAAGATCTTTCTCATCCAGATCAGAAAATAAATCTCGATCTCATGTCATGTGAAAAGACGCACCATTGTCCAAGAACCATACCGACCCCATCACACTTGATACCAAGCATGCGATCAGTGAAAAATCAAGCTCAAACTACAAGGCTAAGGCCTCTCCCGCTGCAGATCCAGTAGCTTGCTTGTTTTTCTTATTCTACGGACAATTTGTGGCATAATGTCCGTGCTGGTGACAGTGAAAGAACTTCACCTTGGACATGTCCTGCTTCTTGCCTTTCACACCGAAATGAGAAGCTTTCTTTTTCTTCTCCTTCTTTGCTTTGGCAGCCAAAGCGTAATTTTCTTCATCAGTTGCCTTTGATGAAGATCCATCCCTTGTATTCCGCCTGATCTCCTTTTGCACAAGATCCGACAAAAGTCTCTCCCATCCTCGCAATTTCTCCCGACCATTGACAGAGTCCTGAAAGGAATGCCAACTCTTCGGAAGACCAAGTAGAGCCAAGCTCACCAAGTCCTCATCATCGACAGTCACCCCCACACTTCCCAGCTCATCCCAGCATTCGGTGAACTTCGTGAGATACTTGGGCATACTGTCTCCTTTCTCAGCTTTGATGTTTCTGAGTTTATCCTTGAGTGCCAACTTCCTCTGGTCGCTCTTGCTTTGCAATAAATCTATCAACGCTTTCCACATCAAGTATGGAGAAGCCTTTCCCTGAAGGCTAGACACAATGTGATCCTTCACGCCGTCCAATAGAATCCTTTGACACTTTGATGTCTTCTTTTGCCAAGCATCAACTTGAGTAGCATTGTTACAGGGAAAAGTGTCTACACAGAACTGCTTATCCCACTAAGGTGTGATAGCTACCTTAGAAACAAACAAAGTAAAGCTACTTTCGTTTTTCCTTTATGAAGTATAGATGAGAGAAGAACAAAGAAGACCAACCTCTGTCTCGCGCTAATCTCCTAGTTCGATTCCTCTCTCTCTTGATAGTCTTTCGCTACTTGTTCCCTTCCACGCCCAGCTTCACAAAGTACCTGTAAGATCACAGTAGCATAGCACTATACAAGAACATGGATCTATAATCATAAACAATCTAGGATCAGATGTAAATTGACCATACAAATGCAACAAACATGAATGACACAAGAGTATGGAGGAAAACTTGAATAGCTTTTATTGATAAACAAGAAAGAGCCAAGGGGAGTTACAACCAGTTGTTCTGACCCAGCATCATCCTCTCAGCAAGGAAGCCCCTCTTCACCTCATACAAAGCTTAGATCACCCAACAATCTGATGTTGTCTCAAGAAACCAATAGCAATTCCTTACAATATGAAAAATTCTAGCCCCTTGGATCTCTGGGATGAGGGAGCCATATATAGATATCTGTAAGGGAGATGAGTCAACTTGTGATTTGATTAGTGTCTTCCCTCTGATAGTTCTTGATTCCACTTGGAGATTGATGATCTCTTACTCATCCTTGGTCGAATTCAGAGAGGCAAGTGTCACAGGAGAAGTTTCTGGAAGTTTCCATGCCTCTCCACCTCGCGGAATGACACTTCCATTTGTCACTTCTCGCCCATCGCACCCCATAGAAGGGCTTTTTGAAATGCAACGCACCCACACAGTGTGTTTAGGTGAGATGCAATGCACTTTTCCTATGGAGCAGCTGAAATGATCCTGTTTTGACCAGTTATGAGCAGTTTTTCATGGAGAACTTCTAGGAGAAGCTGTAATCAGTTTACCTTATTCCTTTAGGGGTTAGAACAACACTTTTAGGGACTTAGGAGCCCTTGGTTTATGGACATTTCATGCTTGGGGTTGTAGTGCCCAAAAATGTCTATAACAGTTTCCCTCTAAAGCATGAGGTCGTTAATCTTGTGATGTCGAGTGAAATGCTTTATTATGAGGATCCGAAGTTCTTTCAAGTCGGGAGGAGACCTATAATAAGATACAATACAATACATTATCTTCATAATATTTTCATGATCTAGCTGAGGCGGGCATTCCCATGCTCAGCTTTATAAATTCATTTTCATGTACATAGGACAGATAATCGTCTGAGTGTAGAATGATGATTCTGGTAGAGCCATCATCCCTTTGATTGGATGATTATCTGTGCAACAATGATGTACATTTGATGTCTTTATTTCCCTGAATATATATCGCAGCCCGGATGGATGAAACTATATCTAGGGTCTTCAATCTCGTTCGATCTTCACTCGAAGTACAATTCTATCCATGTGAGAGATGTTCTGGAGTCGAACATGGAAGGACATCGCCTGATTAGCAGCCAATGATGTAAGCTGTTAAAAGGCATGAGAGGAATCACCGATAATGATAATGACCCTCAAGGTACTGCAGTACAATTCACGTGGTGTGAATAAAGGACTTGGCGTCGAACACCACGCAAAATATTTCGGTCGAAGGCCATTGATGTAAACCTGTCACCGGAAGTGAGAAACTTGCCATTGAGGCATGCAAGCTTCAAAGTACTAAACGGGGTGTTCCTAGATCGACTTCTTGGATAATGATCTGATGTCAACAAGAAGCGATCCGTCACAGGAGGGCCTTAATGAATCCCACATCAATGACACAGAACGGAGCAAATGATTTTAATGGAGGTGAAAACGATCTGATGACATACGGTTCAAGGTGGCGGTCATGAAAGAATGGAGTATGAATGTATTGTAGCGGGTGAGACACAAGTGAATTCTCTGAATGACTTCTCTTGAGCACATCGGTGACACTGACATGATGGATTGGTAGCATTACCCCAAATGTGGATGGTGTGATGGGACCATGTGATGTGACCGGTGAATGAAACAACCCAACCTGACTTGGATGTGGAGTGAAAGTGTCATGTTCAAGAGCGACTTGCTACCAACAAATTTTCTTCAAGTTTTCTTCCCAATTTTCCCCAGTCATTGCTAACCAGTACCTATTTATTTTTGTCAAGCTTGAGGAAGATAACATATGCTTGTTCTATAATTTGCCCTTCGGGCAAACCCATCGCTATGTTTTAATGAGCCTAGCGATAGTGAAACTCGTTCTTGTCTGCTATGGACAAGTTTGTCGCTATTAAGTTTTAACGAGTTTAATGACAAAGATAACTCGGTCCTTTTAAATTTTAGAGAGTCTGAAAAGGAACGTAAAGGAAACTCCAAAATTCCTTTTTCGTCATCTAATCCCTTAAGTCTGAAAAAGTATAAAACAATACAGAAGGGATGAATTTTTGATACTTTTAATGAGCTGAACAAAACAAGCGCTCGATCTTTTTATGTAATAATCCCTCGGGTCCAAAAAGATTAAAATTTAGAGGAGGGATAGCACGTCCGATCCCTTTAATGAGCTGGAGAGGCCAATGGCTCAGCAATCTTTTCATATTTTACGAGTCAGTTAAAAAGAGATTAAAGGAGACTCGTCTTTTGAGGAACGAGTGATAAAATTGGGTAGCAGTTGATTCCAGGTAAGGTTTGGAATGTTCCAATCACGGCAGTGTTACAAGGATGGCTAGTGAGATCACTCTTCGCAGCTGTTCCTCAAAAGGGGTAAATAATCAAATGGAGGCGAATGATTGGCCAATACAGAATGGAGGTGATGATGAGAACATGACCAAGGCTTTTAAAGGCTAAAGTACTATATTCACAATGGTTATTTACCGGGAAATAGTTCATTTTTTAATGAGCTTAAACGCGGGGGGAAACATTTACTCATGGCTTATGTTTATTTTTTAACGAGCTTGAACTATGCGCTAAAACTGCTCGATGCGGGTTTATTTTTTAACGAGCTTGAACCTTGTGGTAACACTGCTCGATTAATCCAGTCGCATAATAGGAATGTCCCATTTAAAACGACAATTTTTAGAGTTTTGCCCCACATCCTTTCTTTATGCAAGTTAGGAAACAACCAATCCAAAAAACAGATAAATGATCGCTCTTTGCTTACACGCCAAAATTTTTGCATGCCCCCAGGTATAAAATAAAGTTTCAAGGCCACCTTTTGTTCAAACCGACAAAACATTTGTTTTATCAGGAAAGGTATACCTCTTTTTGGTTACCTAAATATTGTTCTATTCACAGCGCAAACAAAACACTTCTTCGGCGATGTCTACCAAAATAGACAAAGGTGAGTGGAGGAGGCTACTCCACTCGCGTAACTTTGACAAGAGAATCTTGTTCCAGAATAACTCCCTCTTCCAATCACGGATGGGAGTACAGACCAGTTATATATCTCTCACTGAAACCTACCTTATACCCAAAGTTTTCCTGCCGAAGCAGACCAGAGTGCATGCCCCCTGGGTTTCAGTCATGTCCCCCGAATCACTCGTGGTCATCGGGTGGGGGGACTGGGGATTGATGAGACATTTCTTGTGTGAAAAGACCATTTAGGGATGGTATATGACTATTTGCTATGCATGATCCAGGAAATGAAAGCTGGTCCACGAGCTTGACCACTCTTCCTTCATGCGGAAAACACATTACTCTAAAGAGTGAGGCGACAATGGCTCCCATGCAATAAATATAGTCTCGTCCAAGGACTAGATTGTAATCCAGGGGTCCTTGAACTACCATTATGTTCATGTGAACGATTTTCCCTCTCAATGTTATGGGCACATTGGGAAGGATCCCTAATGGTCGACTGGTTCCTTTGTCAAAGCCTATTAGATTTCTCATCTCAGGCAAAAGCGATGGCGAACCAAGCGCTTTCCAAGCAGTCGAGGAAAGGATACTCACAAAAGCCCCTTCATCTATGATGGTACCGACCATAACCATTCTATATACTTGAGAAATAATTCGGAATGGTACACTAGCCGGTAAATCGGGTCTGCCTAGTTGATTCTAGTCGACGGAAACAACTAGGTTGCTTGGAGGTGGGACCAAATAGATGGTCGGGTACGACTCTGACGAACTTCCTTCTTGTGGTAAAGGAACGGGTAAATTGCCCCCATGTTCATCGGAGTCTATGTTTATGAAAAGAATTTGGACAGTGTCATCCTTATTCTCTTTTATGATTGTATCATCTGAAGATGGAACCTCTGAAGGCAAGACCGGGTCAACTGCCGCCTCGACCTTTTGACTTTCGTCCTGTATGGGTTCAGATGGTTTGTCTTCAATGATAGATGCTTCGACTAACCACCTGGGCAGGTCAGCCGGCTTTTCAACTAGTGACGGACTCGACAAGAGTTTATTATATCCAGGAGGAAATCGTAACGGTGAAACCGGACGATCGTCCAAAACTCTTTTAGCCTCGTCTAAGAAGGGACAACAGTGGATGGCATGGTCACCTTCGCACAATTTACAAGGAAATCTATATTTTCCTTTTTGTCCTGGGGCTTCACTTTCACTAGTTGACGGTGTGTTTTCAACATGATCATCAGAGGTTGATGACACCGGGTTGGGCAAACGAGGAGACCAGTCCCTTAAGATCTGAGGGATGCAAGGACAATCTCTGTGATAGTGGTCTCCTTTGCAAATGACACATGGCGATTTAGGCCTGGTCGGTGTAGTGTGTGGATTTTCGCTAGACGACGCTTGGTTGCCCCCGTTCGCTTTGAGCTCCTTCCTCTTCTTCTCTTTCTTCTTGTTTTCCTTCTTCTTCTCAGGTACTTGATTTTTGGCTTTACCAACCCCATCAAGCGAAGAAGGAGGAGAGGAAGAATTGGAGGAAGTAGAAGGTTGGTGGGTAACTCTGGATTCGTCTAGTTGCTGACTCGACTGTTCAGAAATTGCGGTGTTCTGAACGACAGAGGTTGAGAAGAGCCATATAGGCAAGCCAATTTTCAATCCTAGAAGCAACAATGTGGCCATATGGGGTGCACCAACATCTTCCCAAGAGGAGAAAGGACTAGGATTTCCTCCAAGGGGAATTCCTTGGTTGGTGGGTTCCATTTTCTCAACCTAAGATCAACGTAGGAAAGGGTGATAATTATTTCGTTTAAAATAAATTTTATACGCTTTGACACAACTTGTTTTTTCAATTTTTAAGAGTCGAGAAAAAACAAAATATGACTCTAGTCACCTTCGATTTTTAATGAGCCTGAAGTGACAAGTGCTCAGATGGACCTTTTCCATTAAGGAGTCTGAAAAGGAACGAAAGGGACTACTCTGGAAATCTAGGTAGAGGGATTACCAAACCAATCGCAAAACTGCAGAGTACCTTTTACGGTACGGTAGTCAATCTTCCCGAATGCTGTGTTCAGTGCATTGCTATCGATAGGGCGGCAGACACGGCTTCCTATGGATAAAGGATTAAGCTTATTGTGGTCTCCCAAAATATACTCGACGGTACGTGGGAGCACAAGTTCGTACTAGCACTTGTCGTCTCAAAGTGGAGGAATCACCCAACCATCAGTGAGAACAATAGTTACCAATTTTTACGACGCCAGAATACATCTCTAGCCTAGACTTCTAAATGTTGAGCGTTAGGTTCCAAAGCATTGTTAGATTCATTGAATTTATTTTTTAGTTGATCTTGTTTATGAAGTTTGCCTTTCAGGTTCACCACGAGATGTAGATGTGTAATTCCTAAAATGCAATCTAAGATGATAAATAGTCTTTTATCTTCTTTGTGCAATGAAAATCCTAGCTACTAAGGAAAGAGAGACAATATTCTTTCACAAAGAGCAAAGAGCACACTCTAAATGCACTTTCCTAAATCAAACCAATCAAACAGTCTAAATGCAAATGCACAGGCATGTATTTTTTTCGGCTTTCTTAATATGTGAATGGAGAAAAGAAAGCTAATGCACAAATCTGAATTACTTTTCAAGCGACAATTATCAACAAGTTCCATTTCGAAATAAAAAATGGAGGCAATCACAACATTTTACGATTTAGAAATGAATACTTGCTTTCGACACTAGATAAATTACAAATTCAGACCAAATACAATAGTAACAGGATAATCGACTATCTACAACAAACCAACTCTTTCCTATGACTGAAAATGACACTTGAAACACTTTTAAATCAAAGGACGAAAATACGATTACGTTACTTTTGCAAAGGAGAACTGAAAATGACTCAACAAATACACAAAAACATTTGCAGTTCTTTCGTACAAAGGAGGCAGAATAACAGCAAGGAAAAGGGGTTTGAAACAGAGATATACTGATCACAGGCAACAAAATTCATGAATAGAACTAGAAAGAATGAATCACAGGAACCAAAACTAGACAATGCCTAGTCTGATCAGCGCACCTGTAATACAGGGAATTTGAAATGCAGCGCACCTACTACACTCGGGAAGTGCGCTGAATTTCAGATTCACAGTACAGTACCTGCGCTGGGCCAAAGACGAGACTTGGCTTGGGTTTCGGGTCACAGTTTACAGTTCAGTTCATGGGTTTTGGCCGAGCAAATGGTAATCAGTAATGTAACAATCAGGGGTAGATCTAAAGAGGATCTAAGAGCTATCACATGGGAAATCAGAGAGTTTGTAAATCAGTTGTTTAATTTATAAACAAATCCTGGAGATTGACTGAATCGACATTTATCTACTTTGCATTTGCATAGCAAATGCAGTTTGAAAGCTACCTGGCTCGACTTCAGGCTCCATCTGTAAGTTTATAAAATAGACAACAAGGAAGATAAACAAACAAACTAATTCATCCTTAGCAGAGTCGCCATTTTGTTAAAGGGAAAAGTGTCTACACAGAACTGCTTATCCCACTAAGGTGTCATAGCTGCCTTAGAAACAAACAAAGTAAAGCTACTTTCATTTTTCCTTTATGAAGTATAGATGGGAGAATAACAAAGAAGACAAACCTCTGTCTCGTGCTAATCTCCTAGTTCGATTCCTCTCTCTCTTGATAGTCTTTCGCTACTTGTTCCCTTCCATGCCCAGCTTCACAAAGTACCTGTAAGATCACAGTAGCATAGCACTATATAAGAACATGGATCTATAATCATAAACAATCTAGAATTAGATGTAAATTGACCATACAGATGCAGCAAACATGAATGACACAAGAGTATGGAGGAAAACTTGAATAGCTTTTATTGATAAATAAGAAAGAGCCAAGGGGAGTTACAACCAGTTGTTCTGACCCAGCATCATCCTCTCAGCAAGGAATCCCCTATTCACCTCATACAAAGCTTAGATCACCCAACAATCTGATGTTGTCTCAAGAAACCAACAGCAATTCCTTACAATATGCAAAATTCCAGCCCCCTGGATCTCTGGGATGAGGGATCCATATATAGATATTTGTAAGGGAGATGAGTCAGCTTGTGATTTGATTAGTGTCTTCCCTCTTATAGTTCTTGCTTCCACTTGGAGATTGATGATCTCTTACTCATCCTTGGTCGAATTCAGAGAGGCGAGTGTCACAAGAGAAGTTTCTGGAAGTTTCCATGCCTCTCCACCTCGCGGAATGACACGGCCATTTGTCACTTCTCACCCATCGCACCCCATAGAAGGGATTTTTGAAATGCAATGCACCACACAGTGTGTTTAGGTGAGATGCAACGCACTTTGCCTATGGAGCAGCTAAAATGATCCTGTTTTGACCAGTTCTGAGCAGTTTTTCATGGAGAACTTCTGGTAGAAGCTGTAATCAGTTGACCTTGTTCCTTTAGGGGTTAGAACAACACTTTTAGGGACTTAGGAGCCCTTGGTTTATGGACATTTAATGGTTGGGGTTGTAGTGCCCAAAAATGTTTATAACAAGAATCAGTAGGCTTTGGGACTTCAACATCTATGAAATCCTTCAGCCCATTATCATCTAACACTGCGTCCATCCTGTCTTTCCATGCAATATAAT
Organism: Pinus tabuliformis; assembly: GCA_031772625.1. Taxonomy (NCBI): domain Eukaryota; kingdom Viridiplantae; phylum Streptophyta; class Pinopsida; order Pinales; family Pinaceae; genus Pinus; species Pinus tabuliformis. The sequence goes on along the minus strand of CM062812.1, from coordinate 384,877,938 downwards.
TCGAGCTGCCCTCAAGGGCATACTCCAATCGCAATCCGTTGAAAGACATTTCAACTTTGACACCAAGAAAACACTGCTGCAAAATTCGAATTCCACCAGCTCAAAAATCAACTGCTTCCGATCTAGAATTCGTGAGAACAATCTATTTCTCGTACAGAGATCGACTGTAAGGGAATTCACCTGATGTTTCGCCTTCGAAAAGAAGGATGAATCCAGAGGCTACCTGGCCCGATTACAAACTCTGCATGAAGAAATAAAAATGTAGTCACTTCCTGAATAATAGATCTAATGATCAATACAGATTCGATCTCCGTAGCTCTGATACCATGTAGAAATTTTAGAATAGTATGACACTTATTCACATATATTAACCTGATTATACATTATTGCGGAATACATGCATAATACATAACCTCCTCTACGTTGATCATTAATTTGCAGAAGCAGAAACATTCACATGTGCATAGAAAACATCAATAACATCAACATAGTATATATCCCAGGGAAAGCATACACCTGAAAACCCCCTGCTATCTGTATATTATATTGATTGAGAACATGTAACATTACATAGTACAATACTCCTCGCAAGTATCTCAGCACTATCATAACCTGTTACACACAAAACTAGCTCTGATCCGAACAAGTCACAGTTCAAATCTCCTTGCTGCTTTTCCTGCCTCTATTGCACAATTACCAAAGAAATCACGTGAGCACAAGCTATCTCACTGGGCATATTGACTGCGCAATCCTCATTGGCATTACTCAATCCATGCATGTGCAAATCTCATGCACAACTGACAGCTGTCTCACCCTTTCACTTACCTCTACCACTTGTCTTCACTGAACTGTGGATGCACTGAGTTAACTGATGTATTCTTTAGTTGCTTTCTGAGTTAATAATTAGTGAATTAATTAATAACTAATTCATAGAACTCATCTCTAGTCTATTTGTGAGTTAGAATAAATACAACCTGTTCAACTAAGTCAAACTGCACACAACTCCATCAACTCCACTGTCAACTCCATTAAACTCAATTACTTGAGTTCCAACGGAAGTCCTGCATGCAATAGCTGAATTCACACATAAGGAAACTTGTATTTCCTTCTGTCAGCTGCATGTGCCACATCTGTAGCTCATCTTGAAGTGCTACAAGAGAATAAGATAATATTTATAGTCCAAATATTATTAAGGGCTAATAATATTCGACTGTTCTATATTTAGACTGACAGTGACTCCGCTGTTGTCTAAAAATAGACTTTGCGCCAAAAATAGCCTGCGGGCCCACTTAGTGAAGGCGACTCCTTTCCGCTAAGCTCCATCATCTTGTTGCAATCTCAATAAGCAGGTCGTGGCTCATGATGTGAGGGGATGTGGTCGTGGTAGGAGAGGCTCGACACCTAGGAAAGACAAGGAGATGAGCACATCGGAACCGTGCAGGGGTAGGAAGTCGATAGAACACCTTATCACTGAAGCAAAGAAGGCTTACCATGAGGGGATGGATGCAGGAATCTAGAAACTGTTAGAAGAGTGGGAGGAGGAAAAAAGAAGGCAGTGAGACAAAGGAAGAAATGGATAATTGGAGGACCTTAGTCCCAGATCCAGGTAACACCTAAGGAAGAATTACAAAGCTTAAGCAAATTATGTACCTTTATTGGTTAATGAAGAGTTTATTGGGCAAGGAAATGGAATAGATTTATGTGGGAATGAATGTGACACTCCAGGGTATGTTCAGTTGTAAGCAAGATTTGCAGAAAATCCTCTTTCGGCTGCATAAACAAGACATCAGGTTGGATAGAATTGACTGCCACATCCCTTGCATACTGGAACTAAATGACATGCCTGGGGCATCTGCCAAGGATCTAAAACCTGTTGAATGTGCCTCAGAGGAGCAGAAGGATTAGATGCTTACCTATGCATATTTTTGTTTTATGCAGATAGCTTTTAATTTTTGTGATGCAAATATCAGTTTAGATAGTTATGTAGTGTATGGACATGAAATAGAGACATATCTAGCTTGGCTAGAGAGTTTAAGACTTTACTATTTTTGGATGGATTACAATGCGGAAAGGTGGCTAATAGACTTGGTTTCCCTTGGGGGCAAGTTGAGGCCACCTGGTCAATCTTTATGGTGTAAACTTGCTTTTGTTTAATAGAAAATATAATGGCTCTGCCAAGCTTAACAATATATATATATATATATATATATATGATGAAATGAACTCATTACTTTATTATTTTTCCCTTTGCCATAATATATTATATTGTTAATTAAATATATAAATAATTTATATTTATAAATACAATTGATGAAAAATATATATGTGTAATAATTTAAAGATAAAAAACAATATTAACATAAAAATTGTTTGATTTTTGAATAATTAATTAATACCTAAAAATATACATTTAAATTACAAGTACATTTAATTACTTTAATATTAAAAAATTTGATGTATTTTATTTATTTAAAATAAATAATATAATTTTCAAATAAATTAATATTTTTATGATAATATATATTAAATTTTTTAATATATAAAATACTCATATCATAAAACATTATTACATAATATTACCGTAGATTCCTTAACTCTTTGAAGATAATTCATATATATCTCACACACTAATTTTGAAACATTAAATCATATTAACACATAAAACACATCTGTGTAATAAACATAACATTTAACTAGTGTATAATAGATGGCATAATATTACCATTCCTTAACTCTTTGAAGATCATTCATATATGTCTTACATACTAATTTTGAAACATTAAATCATATTATCACAAAAAACACACTTGTGTAATAAACATCACTTTATTTATTCTAGTACATTGTTGAAACCTCTATGCTAATAACGTTAATAATGTTAGAGATAATAGTAAAAAAAAATTATTTTTTTTTATTGAAAAGTATTTTCCTATATAAGTTCATGTTTTTTTAAACATTTTCTCATATAAATATAGTAAAAAATAAATTATATATTTAATATATATTAATTATTAAATTTTCGGCGTCAATCATGATTTTATATTTGTCCATACGTTTTGAAACAACTAGTGTAGTTTATCATACGACAAGTTGAAGAATCAAATCTAGGCTGCAAGTTAAATAGTTAGAGTAGAACCTTTTAATTTTTAATTAAGGTGTTCTCCTTTCCCTTGGTCCTATCCTGCTAGTCGTTTCCTAGTCAAGATTAGCCGTTAGTGGATCATTTTAGCCATTGCTTGGTCAATTATAGCTGTTGAAGGTCCTGCTCTAACTATTTAACTTGGAGCCTAGATCTGATTCTTCAACTTGTCCTGACGATGAACCACACTGGTTGATTCAAAACGCGTCAACAAATGTAAGATCATGTGATTTACGCCAAAGAAATTTCTCATAAACTTGATATGGATCACAGAAGCCTCAACTCCACAACTATTAACTACTTTAAAATGAATTATTTTAAAATATTATATTTATTATTTATTGTTAAATTACAGTGAAATTTTTTTTTTTATTATTAATATTTTTTAATAAATTTAATTAATAATTTATTTCTTTTATTTTTTTCAAAAATTTATAAAATAATTGTCATTACATATAAATAGAAAGCACGGAAAACAAAAAAAATGGAAACAAATATTAAATTTAAAATAAAAATGATTAATTTAAATAAATATAATATCATTATCCAAATAATGGGAGAAAATAATTAATTATCAATAGTGATATCCACCAACTAAATTAACAATTTATTAATATAGTTAATATATAATTCTAGTATTAATATTTTGTGTGATACTATAATACTTTTGGAGTCCAAAGTTAAGTCTATTTTAGAAAATAAAGAAAAATAATTAATTTAAATAAATATGATATCATCACTCAAATTACTAATAATGAAAAAAAATAATTAATTTATTAATGATAATATTATTCAACACTTTTGGAGACCAAAGTTATGTCCAAGCCCAAAATTAAGTCCATCTTAGAAAATAAGGAAGATGGAAAGTAATCTTAGCCTAGAATGAAATAATCGCTATTTTGTAATAGGGATTCCAAATATATAGGGCTCTTTTGTAATTATATAGGGTTTAATTTTATCTCAAAGATAGTTATGCTCCTTATACTTTTCAATTTAATTAAAGAACTATTATAGAACTAATTTAAAATAATAAAATACATATATTTTGAACTAGGCTAAGCTTAGGCAAGAGCTGGCCCAAATGTTGGATGAAAAAGCAATATGCCTACTAGTGAAATATCTAACTAGCTATGGCTAGGGACCCAAATTGGATGGAAAAGCAATCTACCCAATGGTGAATTCCCCAAAAATTGCTCCAATCATCAACCTCACCCATTGACCTAGTAGTGAATTCCCCCAAAAGTGGCTCCAATCATCAACCTCTCCCATGAGATTTGAATGGATGGGTACTAAACCACACACAAATTAATTTATTTAGGTTTTTTTAGAATGTGGTATTAATAGGCTATGGTATTGACCCATGGTATTATAACAAACCCTACCTAAAGGTTAAGAATTTCCATGTAAAGTGGAAGGAGGACTTAACATCTTTGGGTTTAGGCAAGAAAGATTTAACACGTTAGACATTTCTGGCCTGAGAAAAGGACTTAGTGTCCTCTAATTATCGAAAATACCTCTATGAGGGCATTACCTGTTAAAGGCCTAGACATATCTTCTCATATTGAGGCTTCAAATTCTAATGGTTGTGGTCCTCTTTGGATGAGAGTCTTCCAAAGTATGCTAATAATGGTATACGATATTTGTTCTCATAACTTCATGGTATTCCATCTCCAAAACAAACTTTATGTTGATTTCAACCCCTTATTTTTATTTATAATTATCAATGCTCCTATCTATCAACGCTCCCTAGCTATCTACAACTAGTCACGATCTTTTTTCAATAACTAAAATAACCTATACAAATATTTATCATAGCAAAACTCTTTCAAAAATGCATTAAAAGATTAAAAATGCCCAAGAGAAATCTTGAATTTAATGTAGCTTCATTTCGAATGATGAAAATCTTACCTAAGTGGGAAATAGATACTAGATATGCAAACTAAATCTATTAAAAATAGAAAGTATATACAAACTATCCTAAGTCAAGCTCGGGTGAAATCCAATGCCAAACAAAAAAGTGGACATCAAATGACATAGGGACATTTATTTAAAAATAATAGCATAGAGCATATCCCCTCCACCCATGACGTTTGACGAAAATGTAGCTTTTGTTTGTTTCTCTCACACCGTCAAAGTGTGACATGATCCTACATCATCCTTCACGTCACGGAGGTTATCATACCCACGCAACCATGTGCCGCGAGGACTATAAAATGGAGGCATCAACAGCAGATTGATGAGCATCGCAATAACGTTTGCCATTTGAAGGGTTTATTATTATTATTAGAGGTGAGCTTATTATTTCATCTGAGGCAGCCATGGCGATCAGATCAGTTGGCTTTTCTTTAGCTGTAATGTTACTACTCGTGGTGGTGGTGGGCGCGCTGAATACAAACTTAGTGTTATATGTGTGTAACACGGAGATTATCCCAAGCGGAAGTTCGTTCTATGGTCCTCTGGGAAACGTGCTCCTAGATCTCGAACAAAACACCGCCAGTACCAGCGGCTACGACTACAAGACGTCAAGTCCCGGCTCACCCAGTGCCTACGGGGAAGCAATCTGCCTTCAGTCACTCTCTCAGTCTGATTGCACCACATGCCTTCTTACGCTCGGCAACAGCATCCTCAACATTTGCGGCAACGCTATCGGTGCTCAAGTTGACCTCAGTTCCTGTTACATGCGCTACGAGCAGTACAGCTTCTAGTATCAACTACCCTACGGCACTGCGCAATACCCATCCATCTAATATCTCTATTTAAATAAAACCCAAAGGATTCTCTGAGCTGCGATAGCGACTCTCATCCCTACACTTATATTGCTATTCTCATCCCTACATTTATATTGCTATTGCTATTTTGTTTCAGGATGTTGATTATAGATTTTAGAAATATTTCAAAATCTAGAACTGAAAATTTATAATGTAGATAAAAATACTTCGTACTATTGCAAAGTGTTTATCTCTTCATAAATAAATAAACTATTGCTTTTGTTTTTGTTTTTAACCTATCAGAATCACTATCCTAAAACTTGCAATGACTGATATTGAGTTATTCATTTTGTTTCACGTACAATGATTTTCATTAATTTATTTTAATATGTTATCTCTCCCATATGATTATTATTTTTTTTATTTTTTTACTTTTAAATTGAGTTTTTTCTTATAACTGTTATATTAGTTTTAGATAGTGTTTATATTTCATATTCGTGATTTTTTATTATTTAAAACGAATAATAGATTTCATTTTAATATGTATCATACCTTTGTTTAAAATCTGGTTAACTATAACTCGAATTATATACATAATTATCCTATCTCCAAAATTGGATATTCTAAATAATAACTTTGTTGAACATCTATAATAGTAGGCATCTTTTTCTTATATTCGAAACTCTAATGACCTATCTTTTTTCTTTAAAAAAATTATATATACTTAAAAAGTACAAGTAGTATTTAGATATTTTAAAATTTGATATTTAAATATTTTAAAATTTGATATTTTAAAATTTTTTTAATAATTTTTTATTGTTATAAATAATATTCAAAATTTTATTATAAACTAACCATACTTTACGATGTAGAAAATGAAGTTTGTAATTAAACTATTTGTAAAACTAAAACATATACATCAAAAAAAATTTCGAATATTTATTTTTGTTGTCCATATTCAAAGCTCTTAAATTTGACTTCCTATTGTTATTATTTTTTTGAATGAAAGATAAAAATAACCTCTCAAATTATGAGACTATTTTTATTACCCCATTATCTTATCAAGTATATTTATTTTAAAATAGAAGATTTGATAGTCATGGTAAAACGGCTAACTACCAAGGTAATGTCACAAGCTATCATTTAACTATGCACTATTTATTTACACTTTGGATCATCACAAACTAATGTTGTAATAGTAAAATCAATATCACGTCTTGCTTCATTAAGTTTAGGAAATATTTTGATCCAGTACTTAGAAATTATCTTTTGAATAGATTAGTGCACTTAAATATTCATTTGCATTAAAATATATTGCAATAAGTTTGCAAAGAATTTCATTATGGTAAAGCTAGGTCACATAAATGAAGTAATATTGCTAAATCAAGAATAAACTCTTACAATTTCCATATGGAAATGGTTCACTATACAATTCCTAAAATGTAGTGGGATGGAAAGAAATATTTTTATAATACTAAGAAATTAGAGTGTGAAATTAAGTTTCTCCTAGAATATCTTCCATACAACCATATTAAATATTAATTTCAAGTTATTTGTCACAACAATGTCCTTGTTAACTTATTGATTGAGAGTATGTAGTCTTAATGAAAACAAAGTTAAAGAAAGAAGATCAATTAATTATTTACCATTTTAATCAATGTATAATATATAAAATATGGTCCCAATGGAGAGTAACAATCATAATCATTAAAAGTATGTATGATTCATGTGGATATTAGTGGCCACCCGCCTATTCCATTTGGACCTCTTGTCAATTTCATTAGTTTCCATGATTATAACATAATTTACTATTTTTAGTAGTATTTTTGGTCCTAAATTTTTAGCACTATTTCCACCCCCGCCCCCCCTAAACAACATTTTTTTTAGGTCTATAATAATCTATTTCATACCCCAAATCTTGTAGTATTCAAATAGACCTTTCTAATGATGTATCATGCACACCAAATGAAGATAATATGACCAAGTTATGACCTCGGGAAGTTTTCTTGCCAACTAACCCCAATAGGGCCCACAAACTCTTAGTGTTGCATCTCCTAGGGTTAGGGTTTTTTTTGTTAGGGTTTCCCTTTGTTGTTCAATAATAAAAAAGTCCCTTGAGCCTAATTGTAACATAGTTGAAAGCCATGTAGCCACTGCATCTTTCTCATAGATAAGCTACCATTACCTAAGCTAGTTTATTTCCATTTTCTATGTAAGCATCCTTCAGTTCTTTCATATTAATGAAATCAAGATTTATTTCTACTGCGTATTTATGTTTATGTTTATATATGTATTATATTTCATTCCTACATAAGTCTAGATTAGTCGTATCAGAGTGATCTTCTCTTTCTCTGATTTTCTTTGTATGTCCCCGATGAGGTTAGGGTATAAGGAGTTAGGACTCTAATTGGTTGAACCTCTCCAAGATCCCTCGCAAACCCTGATGACCTCCCATTGCGGAAGAAAAGAAAGACAAGGGAGTAGGAGATCATTTCAAAATATTTTTGTAAGAAACCCTCGAGCGACAAAGGATTTCAATCATGGGTAACTTTTCCCACATCCTTTAGCGGATGCCCACATGAACACATCTTCATCCGACATCTACTTTGGAGGTGCCACTCTCTTCAAGGTACAATTAAACATTAACATTTCCAAGTTTGAAGGCCAAATAGATGCAGAAGTTATAGATAGATGCTTCAATATGTTGGAAGAATATTTTTCGGTTCATGATTTTTCCAATAGGGAAAATATTACTTTTACACTCCTCAAAGTTTCCCCCCACATCACGGACTAATGGGAAACCTACTATGAATAGAGGGATGAGAGAGAACCTCCAATGGTTTTAGGTGCGCACACTTTGAATTATTTTTGAGAGGCCATCAAGGAACAAAATTATCATGTGGGGAGCTATGAGGACAAATGCATACAATGAACTATGATGTGGTAATAAAGTGATGAAGATGTGCATTAGCTAACAAAAATTTTCCATACCCTGTGCTTAGAGTTTGGTATCGAATATTTTGAGAAACACGAGGTGCTTAATTACCACAATTGTTTACACAAATAAATTTAGGAGAAAATGGAGTTCCTCGACATATGCTACCAATATTGAGCATAAATTCAAACAAAAGAATTGAAACTTTCAATTTTCGAACCCAAAATAGAGAAAAGGTGACCCAAAGCTATAGAGCAAAGGGCAGAGTCATTCCATGACCCTCGAGGACAACTCCTCAAAGCCGCAAGCCAATAATAATGGGAAGGAGAAGAAAGACACCAGAAATTAGTGTGAGGTCCATAAAACTCTCACTCATAACATGAATGAATGTTGCACGAAGTAGGTGTTGCTGTTCAAGATAAAAAACTCAAAGACGGATGCATTCTCAGGTTTTGAACTAGAACTCGACAATGAAATTGACAAGGGAAAGCAGATCATTGACGTTGAACCAGGGAAAATTTTAAGAACCCCCCCTAAATTTATAAATATAATAAATGGGCGAATCTCCATGGTATATAGGAAAAATGGAAGGCAATTTTATCAATAATATAATATGTATATATAATATTTTGGCGAATCTCTCACCAGGCATGGCGAATATTTTACTCAATTATAAAATCTTGTAAGATCCTGGCTCTTTCACTAAATAATAAAACTTTGTAAAGTCCTAGTGAATCTTAGCGTAGGCTACATGCTGGTTTAATTCCCCCATTTAAATAGGCTACATTCCAGGTGAATACCATGGGTCAATACCATGTGCCATTTTGGTGAATACCATGGGTCAATACCATGTGCCATTTTTATTTTTATTAATTCTAATATTAGGGTTAATAATGGCTTTTTGCATGGTATTAATAACAATCTAGTCCATGGTATTTGTCCCATAGTATTTTGGCCATAGGTTTCACCTAAATATAACCGATTTTTTGAGTGTTCGTAAATATAAGGTGACTTATGGAGAAAATATAAAAAAATGTTTTATTTGTTTACCATACCTCTCGTTTATTTATATTTTTATTAATTTACCATAGCTCTTTTACAAATATGGTATTTGGCCTATAGGATTCACTTAAATAAAACCTCTTTCTTGAGCCTTCATAAATAGAACGAGGGTTATAGACTAAATATAAAAGGAGGTTTTATTTATTTACGATACGTCTAGTTTATTTATATTTTTATTTATTTACCATACCTCTCATTTATTTATATTTTTATTAATTTACCATACCTCTTTTATAAATATGGTATTTGGCCCATAGGATTCACTTAACCTATTCTTGAAAATGGGCGAATGGATTCACTTAAATAAAACCTATTCTTGAAAATGGGCGAATGGAAGGTTGTAAGTCCTAATTTCAAGGGCTAAATTTACCTTTTTTACCCTCTCCCTTAAAATAAGGTGGGCTATTTCAGGTGATTTGTAAAAATGTACTATGATACAAAATATTCGCCCACTAAAAATTTAAAACCCCTTAATTTCGCCAAAGGGCGAACATTCGCCCCTAAAATTATCCTTGCGTTGAACCCACTTCAATGGTAGCCACCACCAAGATCCAAAAGGCAAAACTTAAAGATCGAAAGGAGGGCGAGCACCAGTGCAGTTTCTTCTTGACAGCAGGAGCCAGAAGAACCTTATGTTCACCAAGATCATTAATACACTACCAACTTACTCCACCAAGGGTGTTATCTCTATGTCAGCTAGTAGTGTTGTCTACCTTATAGCATGAAGCCCTTTGCAAATGAGGTATTTTTTTTTGTTTCCCCTTTGGAAGTTTTTGATGTTTTATTAGGTCATACATGCCTATGGAAGCGTTATGTTGTGTTTGAATCTAGACCCCATTCTATTATTATTACTTCGGGTATAAAATTGTACATGATACGAGAGGTAGTGCCACTTGTTTCCTTATCTTTAATCTTTGCTAAATAACGCAGTAAGATCTTTTCTGAGACTAAGAAAATTTTCCTCCTTATGATTTTCCCTTAGAGCAAGACGAATATTGTAGCCACATCCATAGCCTCCATACAGGGCTCCTCTGCATGGAAGAAATAAATGGAAAAGGTCATGGAGGAGTATGGGGAATCTTCACCTCAACTATAGGGGTACCCTTACACTGTCAAGTCAAGTAATCCATCGATTTGATCCCGGGCATGTTGCTACCCATTTGACGAATCTAATGATGCTATGTTATGGAGAATGATGAAATCAAGAGGGAGATTCAGGAGCTATTGCATAAAGGGCGCATTAGGCCAAGATGATCACCCTCTGGGAGCTCAATCATGTTGGTACAAAAGAAGGATGGAACCTGGAGGCTCTATATTGACAATCGGCCATTGAATAAGATCACTATCTAGAATAGGTATCCAATCCCATGGATTGATAGCCTTCTCAACCAACTCAAGAAGGAAAAATATTTCAACGAGATTGACTTGAATTTCCATTATCACGAGGTACCAATCGAACACTTTGTTGCGTAGGAGACTTCTTCCAAATCCATTAAGGGCCTTTTTGAATGGTCGGTCATGCCTTTTGTATTGATGAATGCACCCAAAACCTTCATGCAGCTGATGGATGACAACTTTTGACCCTTTACCAAATCATTCATGGTAGTATATCTGAATGGCATTCTGATCTTTAGCCAAAATTGGGAAGAGCACATACACCATATTCGACAAGTCCTCCAAACCTAGTTACAAAAACACAAATTTTGTCCCAATTTTGAGAAATTCACTTTTGGTATGATCCAGGTTCAATATTTGGGGTACATCATTGATGAAAAGGTGTGCATGTGGATTTAGCCTAGATACAAGTTATTTGGGATTGGTCAGCCCCAACCACTTTTACATAGATTCGTAGGATTCTAGATCTCTCCAATTTCTATCGTAGGTTCCTATTGGAATTATCTCATATAACTTAGCCTTTGAGTCAAGTCGTCGTGGGAAGAGAAAAAGTAAATTTCTTTTCGTTTGAATCCCAATAAAAGGTAATTTCCAAGTTGAAGCATTGCCTCTTCTCTACACCATTTCTCACATTACAATACCTACAACAACCATTTGAAATTGAGATAGATGCCTTAGACTATGTTGTTGGTGCAATTCTTACCCATTAGTTGTTGGTGCCATTCTCACCCATTATGTTGTTGAGAATGATGAAAATCTTACCCAAGTGGGAAATAGATACTAGATATGCAAACTAAATCTATTAAAAATACAAAGTATATCCAAAAGTCAAGCTCGGGTGAAAATATAAGAGAAAGCAATACGAAATTCCTCTTTGTTCGCATGAAATCCAATGCCAAACAAAAAAGTGGACATCAAATGACATAGGGACATTTATTTAAAAATAATAGCATAGAGCATATCCCCTCCACCCATGACGTTTGACGAAAATGTAGCTTTTGTTTGTTTCTCTCACACCGTCAACGTGTGACATGATCCTACATCATCCTTCACGTCACGCAGGTTATCATACCCACGCAACCATGGGCCGCGAGGACTATAAAATGGAGGGGCATCAACAGCAGATTGATGATCCTACATGATCCTACACGTCACGGAGGTTATCATACCCACGCAACCATGTGCCGCGAGGACTATAAAATGGAGGCAGACTGGTAAGCATCGAAATAAGGGTTTATTATTATTAGAGGTGAGATTTGATTATTATTTCATCTGAGGCAGCCATGGCGATCAGATCAGTTGGCTTTTCTTTAGCTGTAATGTTACTACTCGTGGTGGTGGTGGGCGCGTTGAATACAAAATTAGTGTTGTATGTGTGTAAGTTTGTAACACGGAGATTATCCCAAGCGGAAGTTCGTTCTATGGCCCTCTGGGAAACGTGCTCCTAGATCTCGAACAAAACACCGCCAGTATCAGCGGCTACGACTACAAGACGTCAAGTCCCGGCTCACCCAGTGCCTACGGGGAAGCAATCTGCCTTCAGTCACTCTCTCAGTCTGATTGCACCACATGCCTTCTTACGCTCGGCCACATTTGCGGCAACGCTATCGGTGCTCAAGTTGACCTCAGTGACGGTTACATGCGCTACGAGCAGTACAGCTTCTAGTATCAACTACCCTACGGCACTGCGCAATACCCATCCATCTAATATCTCTATTTAAATAAAACCCAAAGGATTCTCTGAGCTGAGCTAGCGACTCTCATCCCTACACTTATATTGCTATTCTCTAAAACTGAAAATTTAAAATGTAGATAAAAATACTTTGTACTATGACAAAGTGTTTATCTCTTCTTCATAAATAAATAAACTATTGCGTTTTTTTTTTAACCTGTCAGAATCACTATCCTAAAACATGCAATGACTGATATTGAGTTATTCATTTTGATTCACGTACAATAATTTTCATTAATTTATTTTAATTTGTTATCTCTCCCATATGATTATTATTAGTTTTTTTTTTTTTACTTTTAAATTGAGTTTTTTTTATATAACTGTTATATTTGTTATAGAGAGTGTTTATATTTCATATTCCTGATTTTTTATTATTTAAAATGAATACTAGATTTCATTTTAATATGTATCATACCTTTGTTTAAAATCGGGTTAACTTTCACTCTGATTATATACATAATTATCCTATCTCCAAAATGAGATATTCTAAATAATAACTTTGTTGAACATCTATAATAGTTAGGCATCTTTTTCTTATATTCGAAACCCTAATGACTTATTTTTTTTCTTTAAAAAAATTATATATACTTAAAAAGTATAAGTAGTATTTAGATATTTTAAAATTTGATCTTAAAAAAATATATAGAAGTATAAATTGTATTTCAATATTTTAAAGTAAATTATAAAAAATAAAATAAAAAATATTAGGAGTACTATAATCGTTGAAGTCTATATTTTAAAAAGTTTTTAATAATTTTCTATTATTATAGTTAATATTCAAAATTTTATTATAAACTAACCATACTTTACTATGTAGAAAATGAAGTTTGTAATTAAACTATTTGTAAAACTAAAACATATACATCAAAAAAAATTCGAATATTTATTTTTGTTGTCCATATTCAAAGCTCTTAAATTTGACTTCCTATTGTTATTATTTTTTTGAATGAAGGATAAAAATAACCTCTCAAACTATTTACCCCATTATCTTATCATGTATATTTATTTTAAAATAGAAGATTTGATAGTCATGGTAAAAGGGCTAACTACCAAGGTAATGTCACAAGCTATCATTTAACTATGCACTATTTATTTACACTTTGGATCATCACAAACTAATGTTGTAATAGTAAAATCAATATCATGTCTTGCTTCATTAACTTTAGGAAATATCTTGATCGAGTACTTAGAAATTATCTTTTGAATAGATTAGTACACTTAAATATTCATTTGCATTAAAATATATTGCAATAAGTTTGCATAAGAATTTTATTATGGTAAAGCTAGGTCACATAAATGAAGTAATATTGCTAAATCCAGAATAAACTCTTACAATTTCCATATGGAAATGGTTCACTATACAATTCCTAAAATGTGTTGGGATGGAAAGAAATATTTTTATAATACTAAGAAATTAGAGTGTGAAATTAAGTTTCTCCTAGAATATCTTCCATACAACCATATTAAATATTAATTTCAAGTTATTTGTCACAACAATGTCCTTGTTAACTTATTGATTGAGAGTATGTAGTCTTAATGAAAACAAAGTTAAAGAAATAAGATCAATTAATTATTTACCATTTTTATTAATGTATAATACATAAAATATGGTCCCAATGGAGGGTAACAATCATAATCATTAAAAGTATGTATGATTCATGTGGATATTAGTGGCCACCCGCCTATTCCATTTGGACCTCTTGTCAATTTCATTAGTTTCCTTGATTATAACATAATTTACTATTTTTAGTAGTATTTTTGGTCCTAAATTTTTGGCACTATTCCCCCCCCCCCCCTAAACAACATTTTTTTAGGTCTATAATAATCTATTTCATACCCCAAATCTTGTAGTATTCGAATAGACCTTTCTAATGATGTATCATGCGCACCAAATGGAGATAATATGACCAAGTTATGACCTCGGGAAGTTGTCTTGCCAACTAACCCCAATAGGGCCCACAAACTCTTAGTGTTGCATCTCCTAGGTTTAGGGTTTTTGTTGTTTAGGGTTTCCCTTTGTTGTTCAATAATAAAAAGTCCCTTGAGCCTAATTGTAACATAGTTGAAAGCCATGTAGCCACCGCATATTTTCTCATAGATAAGCTACCATTACCTAAGCTATTTTATTTCCATTTTGTATGTAAACATCTTTCAGTTCTTTCATAATAATGAAATAAAGATTTATTTCTACTGCATATTTATGTTTATGTTTATGTTTATATTTGTATTATATTTCATTCCTACATAAGTCTAGATTAGTCGTATCAGAGTGATCTTCTCTTTCTCTGATTTTCTTTGTATGTCCTCGATGAGGTCAGGGTATAAGGAGTTAGGACTCTAATTGGTTGAACCTCTCCAAGATCCCTCGCAAACCCTGATGACCTCCCATTGCGAAAGAAAAGAAAGACAAGGGAGTGGGAGATCATTTCAAAATATTTCTTGAAGAAACCCTCGAGTGACAAAGGATCGCGATCATGGGTAACTTTTCCCACATCCTTTAGCGGATGCCCACATGAACACATCTTCATCCGACATCTACTTTGGAGGTGTCACTCTCTTCAAGGTACAAGTAAACATTAACATTTCCAAGTTTGAAGGCCAAATAGATGCAGAAGTTATAGATAGATGCTTCAATATGTTGGAAGAATATTTTTCGGTTCATGATTTTTCCAATAGGGAAAATATTACTTTTATACTCCTCAAAGTTTCCCCCCACGTCACGGACTAATGGGAAACCTACTATGAATAGAGGGATGAGAGAGAACCTCCAATGGTTTTAGGTGCGCACACATTGAATTATTTTTGAGAGGCCATCAAGGAACAAAATTATCATGTGGGGAGCTATGAGGACAAATGCATACAATGAACTATGATGTGGTAATAAAGTGATGAAGATGTGCATTAGCTAACAAAAATTTTCCATACCCTGTGCATAGAGTTTGGTATCAAATATTCTGAGAAAAATGAGGTGCTCAATTACCACAATTGTTTACACAAATACATTTAGGAGAAAATGGAGTTCCTTGACATATGCTACCAATATTGAGCATAAATTCAAACAAAAGAATTGAAACTTTCAATTTTCGAACCCAAAATAGAGAAAAGGTGACCCAAAGCTATAGAGCAAAGGGCAGAGTCGTTCCATGACCCTCGAGGACAACTCCTCAAAGCCGCAAGCCAATAATAATGGGAAGGAGAAGAAAGACACCAGAAAGTAGTGTGAGGTCCATAAAACTCTCACTCATAACATGAATGAATGTCGCACGAAGCAGGTGCTGCTGTTCAAGATAAAAAAAATCAAAGACGGATGCATTCTCGGGTTTTGAACTAGAACTCGACAATGAAACTGACAAGGGAAAGCAGATCATTGATGTTGGACCCACTTCAATGGTAGCCACCACCAAGATCCAAAAGGCAGAACCTAAAGATCAAAAGGAGGGTGAGCACCAGTGCAGTTTCTTCTTGACAGCGGGAGCGAGAAGAACCTTATGTTCACCAAGATCATTAATACACTACCAACTTACTCCACCAAGGGTGTTATCTCTATGTCATCTAGTAGTGTTGTCTACCTTATAGCATGAAGCCCTTTGCAATGAGGTATTTTTTTTTGTTTCCCCTTTGGAAGTTTTTGATGTTTTATTAGGTCATACATGCCTATGGAAGCGTTATGTTGTGTTTGAATATAGACCTCATTCTATTATTATTACTTCGGGTCTAAAATTGTACATGATACCAGAGGTAGTGCCACTTGTTGCCTTGTCTTTAATCTTTGCTAAATAACGTAGTAAGATCATTTCCGACACTAAGAAAATTTTCCTCCTTATGATTTTCCCTCAAAGCAAGACGAAGATTGTAGCCACATCTGTAGCCTCCATACAGGGCTCCTCTACATGGAAGAAATAAATGGAAAAGGTCATGGAGGAGTATGGGGGAATCTTCACCTCAACTATAGGGGTACCCTTACACTGTCAAGTCAAGTAATCCATCGATTTGATCGCAGGCATGTTGCTACCCATATGACGAATCTAATGAGGCTATGTTATGGAGAATGATGAAATCAAGAGGGAGATTCAGGAGCTATTGCATAAAGGGCGCATTAGGCCAAGATGATCACCCTCTAGGAGCTCAATCATGTTGGTAGAAAAGAAGGACGGAACCTGGAGGCTCTATATTGACAATCGACCATTGAATAAGATCACTATCTAGAATAGGTATCCAATCCCATGGATTGATGACCTTCTCAACCAACTCAAGGGGGGAAAATATTTCAATGAGATTGACTTGAATTTCCATTATCACGAGGTACCAATCGAACACTTTGATGTGTGGGAGACTTCTTTCAAATCCATTAAGGGCCTTTTCGAATGCTCGGTCATGCCTTTTGTATTGATGAATGCACCCAAAACCTTCATGCAGCTGATGGATGTCAACTTTTGACCCTTTACCAAATCATTCATGGTAGTATATCTGAATGACATTCTGATCTTTAGCCAAAATTGGGAAGAGCACATACACCATATTCGACAAGTCCTCCAAACCCTACAAAAACACAAACTGTGTCCCAATTTTGAGAAATTCACTTTTGGTATGATCCAGGTTCAATATTTGGGGTACATCATTGATGAAAAGGTGTGCATGTGGATTTAGCCTAGATACAAGTTATTTGGGATTGGTCAGCCCCAAACACTTTTACATATATTCGTAGGTTTCTAGGTCTCTCCAATTTCTATCGTAGGTTCCTATTGGAATTATCTCATATAACTTAGCCTTTGAGTCAAGTCATCGTGGGAAGAGAAAAAGTAAATTTATTTTCATTTGAATCCCAATAAAAGGTGATTTCCAAGTTGAAGCATTGCCTCTTCTCTACACCATTTCTCACATTACAATACCTACAACAACCATTTGAAATTGAGATAGATGCCTTAGACTATGTTGTTGGTGCAATTCTTACCCATTAGGGGCATCTGGTGGCATATCAAAGTGAGAAACATCTAGATATAGTCGAAAAATAACCCACCTATGAAAATGAGATGTATTCAATCATATGGTTTTTCCAAAAATGGAGACATTACATTATGGAGAAGGAAATGGTCATCCCCACAAACAACTGACCCTGAAGTTTATACAATCACAAGGAAAGTTTCAGAATGATCACCATCATAAATGGTCCACATATATGTAATAGTTCCATTTGAACATTAAGTACAAGAAAGGAAACACCAATAATATTGTAGACTACCTCATCTACCGCTAATTATGGTGTTGAGCACTGTGCATGACTCTTGTAGACATGAGACTTTGGGATGGCCGCATATTTACAAGAGTGAACTAGAATTTAGCACCACATATGAGATGCTCCTGGAAGGTAAGAAAGTTCCAAACTATCACCTCGAGGACACACTATTATGCCACTTGGGACACCTCTATGTTCCTTCAAGCAAGCATGCCAAGATGATTTGGGAGACACACTAAAGTTGGTTCGTTGGAAATTTTTAGGTAGAAAAGATAGCGAAAATGTTTTAGAAGTATTTTTATTGGCCAAACCTTTGACAAGATGTTGGGAATTACATCAGATCCTGCACTTCCTATGCCATTTCTGAACCTACAATCAAGAAGTAAGGCCTCCATACTCTTATTCCTACTCCTAGATGGCCCTGGGAATCCATATCCATGGATTACATGTCTTTCCTTCCTTCTACCAAGCATGGAAATGATTGTGTTTTCATGGTCATTGATAAGTTCTCTAAGATGACCATTTTGGCAACCTACAAGAAGAGAATAAAAAAAAAGTCCACAGAAAAACTCTTCTTTGAATGAGTCTGTGTACACTTTTGGATTCCATACTCCATTATTTCATATTGGGACAACAATTTCCTAAGTACATTCTGGGAAATCCTCTAGTCGTTGCCTAATACCGGGCTCACTAATTCCATGACCTTCCACCCCTCAACTGATGGCCAGATAAAGGTCATCAACAGAATGATCGTGCACACTTTATGCATGTACAAATTGAAGCATCCATGCACATGATATGAAAGCCTATTATATGAACAACAGAACTACACCAGAGCTTGCCACATCTCAACATGCCACAACCTCTTTTAGGTGGGATTGGGATTCCAACCACTATGTCCCATTGATGCTTTCATACCACTTGTAGCTACCCAAGAATATTTGGTTCATGTTCAGTCTGAAGCGGACATAGCTAATAGATTCATTGAGTACATTGAAAACATCTTCCATCAGGCCAATGAAATATAGGACAAAGAAAATGCTAAGTACAAACAACATCATGGTCAACACTAGGTGCCACACAAAATCCAGGTGGGCAACAATGTTTGGTTATATTTGTAGAAGGAGCACCTCGTTGGGACCCACCACTAGCTTCACCTGCTCTGATATGGGCCTTACATCATCACTAAGGATTCAGGTGTCAGTTATTTTGAGTTCAACATTCCATTGTTCCTTTCCTTGCACCCAGTAATTAATGTGGACCGATTGTGGCCATACATTCCCCGAGTGCTAGACACATCTGACCTTGCTGAGTAGATGACACCAATAGAGATCAACCCAAGATGTATCGAGTAGGCCACAACTAATAGAATCATGGACACACAGATCAAGAACTCTCACTAGTAGAGGATATATCTATATCGAGTTGTCAAGGTAGGCCAACTCCTTAACCAAGGCAATTGGCTCATGAGGGACCATGTTCGACATAAATTTCCTCACCTCATGGAGGTTCTGAATGAAATGGGTACCATTGCATCCTAAGGCGGGAGGACTGGTCCAAGTGGATATTGGTGGCCACCCACCTATTCCACCTGGACCTATAGTTTATTTCATAATTTTCTTGATTGTAGCACTATTTACTATTTTTAACATAGTTTTGAGTCCTGAACTTTCAAAGCCATTTTAACCCCCTAAACGACATTTTTTTTTGGTCCTCAATAAGATCATAGTTGTAGGCAAGGGCATGCCATAAATCTTTTAATACTCAAAGACACCATTCTAACTCGGCATCGTATGCACCAAACATAGATCATATGACCAAATTACTATTTAAGAAAGTTGGTTGTCGAAAAAACCCCAATGGGGCCCATAAACTCTTGCGGTTCCATTTCCTAGGGTTAGGATTTTGGTTGTTCAGGGTTTCCATTTATTTTTGAATAATAAAAGGGCCCTTGAGCCTCATTGTAAAAAATTTCAAAGGCATGTATCCTCCACATCTCTTCTCAGAGATAAGCTACCATTATCCGAGCTAGTTTATTTCCATTATGTATGTAATTATATTTCAATTCTTTAATATTAATGAAACGAAGATTTATTTTTGTTGCATCTCTATGTTTATTTTTATATCTGTATTATGTTCTATTCCTACATAATTCTGGATCGATATAATCCAAAAGGATATCAACCCTATAAAAGTAGGTACCCTCTCGATGACTAAGACAAATAATCCACCTCCTATCACTTTTGTGAATGGATAGTTTCAAGGGTGATAGGTAATGCTATTTTGTGAGTGCCAGTATTGTAGTAAGAATGTTGCAACTCCTGGGCTACCAAATTTACATTTATCAACTTGATAGTTCATGACAAACTTGGAAGCGTCGCTGCTATATGCACAAGTACTAGTTGTCACTGCAGGTTGTCACTTGGTCAGCCAGCGTGACATCACTAGGAGCTCAAGCCAACTTCTATAGATTTCAGAAGAATCTCTATGTGTGATTAAAGGAAAGAAATATTACTCTACAAATGCTATTTTAACTGCAAAAAGGAGAAAGACTGGAATGTAAAGCAAAACCTAGTAAACTCTAATTAACAATCTAATTCACTTTTCCCAAAAACACTATAAAGACCATGAAATAAATGCCATTACCCACTCAAGTAAGTAAACAACATATAACCATGCTATTTTTGGAAGTAAAACTGTAAAAAACATATTTTTGGATTTTTATGTGTTTTTATGTGAATTTTACATGTATCTAATTATTGTGTGTGAGTGTGGCAATGAAAAAGTGGCGTTAGAGGGAAGTTTTGGAACTTGGGAGAATGTAGGATGTTGTGGATGGGTCCTAGGAGGTCTTAGGTGGCCTTCTAGAGGCTTTTCCCACACTTTGCCTTCAAAAGAAAGCCTACAGAAAAAACTACAAGAGGACACAGGAAAATTTTAAGAGGAAAACAAGGAAACTACAAGAGGCCTACAGGAGGAGGCCGAGAGCAATTTTTGTTGTTTTGAGGGTGTGAGAGAGGGTGGAAAAGGTGGATGAAGGTTGGAATGAGGTGTTAGGGTGCCTAAGATCTACCATGAATCACCAGGAGAGATAAATACGATTGGGTTCACTCAAGGAGAGAGGAAGAAGTTCTATGAAAAGTGAAGGAAACTAGGGGAGAATTGAGGTGAGGTTTGGGAGACCTATAGAGCATGGATCAGATGGAGGGTGTGATAGCTAGTAAGTTGGCCTGCTGCTGGAAGAGATCTGTTGCACAAAAACTAACAGTCAACCAAGAAAATCAAGTAACCAATGAAATGAGTGCATCTTAGGAAGAACAAAGTTTTGCATTAAAATGGCCTAAACTATTATGTATAGAAGGAAATGTTGGGAAATGCTATAAGAAAGGAAAGCATGCAAAAGGACTATTGTAAATCAAGAATTTAACATGATAAAGGAGATCTAAAGCAATGCAAAACTAGACTATCAATCTTACTAGAGAGCTGCAAACACTAGAAGTCCTAGGAATGAGGAAAATCTATGATTTTTGGGTAGAAAGAGAGTCTTTGCCTCAAATTATGGTCCTAGAGGGAAGAAGAGAGGTGAAGGCATTGTTTCTAACATTTTTAATCTTCTATGATCACTGCTTAACCTACTACAGAAAGCATAAATGGAAGCAAGCTACTAAATCATCAAAAGCAACCTATTCTTAACCATAAGAGAAATACATCTAACAAAAAACTAATCTACAAACTAAAGTAAAGCATACAAATACAAGTAAAGAGAAGCTTGGATACTTGGATTGGGCCCTAACCTAGAGTTTGAACCCTCTGAGGTAACTCAGTGCTAGCTCAAAAAGGATTCCATCTGCATTATAAAAAAATAGTAAGATTACATAAAATTGTCATAAAATAGTAAGCTCAAAATTTGAGCAGAGTTTACACAAGCAAAAAAAAAAAGTTTATCCTAGTGAGGCCCTAGGCCTCTCTACTGATACATTTGAAGCTACCAACAACTTCCTTAAAATAAGGGAGGCTTGGATCCCAGAACTTGAGATAACTATCAATCATCTTCCACTTGCTGGGCTGCCTTCTAGTGCATGATTCAACTGCTTGTACTCCGAGCTGAATGAAAGGGAATTTGAAGTGAGGAGCAATAAATGAGGTGGATTCCCTCCTATAAGTCCTCTCCTCTGTCTACTTCGAGTTATTGCTGCAAATTGACCACTAGATCCTTGACTTTGACCTCGAAATCCATCAATAATCTGCATTAAATACATGTTAGACCACATGATATAATAACTAACTCAACTCACCCTATAAGAATAAATATAATCAGAAAATCATACAATAAGCTAAGAGAATGGTTGATTTGACTAGGTTAGGAGGTAAAATGAGCCCATATAATTACCCATTTATTAGGCTCATCACTATTTAGTGTAGCAAACTGAAGAGATAGAAAATTCACGAAATGTGAACAAAAGTAAAATGTATAGTCATTCCTAACATGGAAAAAATAAAATCAAGAGAATGTGCAAATCTCTTCCCAATAAGATTATGTGGAAGACGTCAACTATGTTATTCCTTATGAAATAAGCACCTTTATTTGAGGATCCGATTGGAAAGGATGGACTTCATGGACATTTTGGTAATAATTTCTACACTTCTCATTTAATTATATTTGTTTAATACATCGTAATACATAGATGGATTGACCAAGGAAATTTACTATCCAGGAAAGTTGGTTGTCGAAAAAACCCCAATGGGGCCCATGAACTCTTGCGGTTCCATTTCCTAGGGTTAGGATTTTGGTTGTTCAGGGTTTCCATTTATTTTTGAATAATAAAAAGGCCCTTGAGCCTTATTGTAAAAAATTTCAAAGGCATGTATCCTCCACATCTCTTCTCAGAGATAAGCTACCATTGTCCGAGCTAGTTTATTTCCATTATGTATGTAAGTATATTTCAATTCTTTAATATTAATGAAACGAAGATTTATTTTTGTTGCATCTCTATGTTTATGTTTATATCTGTATTATGTTCTGTTCCTACATAAATCTGGATCAATATAATCCAAAAGGATATCAACCCTATAAAATTAGGTACCCTCTCAATGACTAAGACAAATAATCCACCTCCTATCACTTTTGCGAATGGATAGTTTCAAGGGTGATAGGTAATGATGTTTCGTGAGTGCCAGTATTGTAGCAAGAATGTTGCAGCTCCTGGGCTACCAAATTTACATTTATCAACCTGATAGTTCATGACAAACTTGGAAGCGTCGGTGCTATATGCACAAGTACTAGTTCTCACTATAGGTTGTCACTTGGTCAGCCAGCGTGAGATCACTAGGAGCGCAAGACAATTTCTACAGATTTCCGAAGAAGCTCTAATGTGTGATTAAAGGAAAGAAATATTACTCTAAAAATGCTATTTTAACTGCAAAAAGGAGAAAGACTGGAATGTAAAGCAAAACCTAGTAAACCCTAATTAACAAGCTAATTCACTTTTCCCAAAAACACTATGAAGACCATGAAATAAATGCCATTACCCACTCAAGTAAGTAAACAACATCTAACCATGCTATTTTTGGAAGTAAAAAGGTAAAAAACATATTTTTGGATTTTTATGTGTTTTTATGTGAATTTTACATGTATCTAATTATTGTGTGTGAGTGTGGCAATGAAAAAGTGGCGTTAGAGGGAAATTTTGGAACTTGGGAGAATGTAGGATGGTGTGGATGGGTCCTAGGAGGTCTTAGGTGGCCTTCTAGAGGCTTTTCCCATACTTGGACTTCAAAAGAAGGCCTACAGAAAAAACTACAAGAGGACACAGGAAAATTATAAGAGGAAAACAAGGAAACTACAGGAGGCCTACAGGAGGAGGCCGAGAGAAAATTTTATTGTTTTGAGGGTGTGAGAGTGGGTGGAAAAGGTGGATGAAAGTTGGAATGAGGTTTTAGGGCGCCTAAGATCTACCATGAATCACCAGGAGAGATATAGAAGATTGGGTTCGCTCAAGGAGAGAGGAAGAAGTTCTATGAAAAATGAAGGAAACTAGGGGAGAATTGAGGTGAGGTTTGGGAGACCTATAGGGCATGGATCAGATGGAGGGTGTGATAGCTGGTAAGTTGGCCTGCTGCTGGAAGAGATCTGCTGCACAAAAACTAACAGTCAACCAAGAAAATCAAGTAACCAATGAAATGAGTGCATCTTAGGAAGAACAAAGTTTTGCATTAAAATGGCCTAAATTATTATGTATAGAAGGAAATGTTGGGAAATGCTATAAGAAAGGAAAGCATGCAAAAGGAATATTGCAAATCAGGAAGTGAACATGATAAAGGAGATCTAAAGCAACACAAAACTAGACTATCAATCCTACTAGAGAGCTGCAAACACTAGAAGTCCTAGGAATGAGGAAAATCTATGATTTTTGGGTAGAAAGAGAGTCTTTGCCTCAAATTATGGTCCTAGAGGGAAGAAGAGAGGTGAAGGCACTGTTTCTAGCATTTTTAATCTTCTATGATCATTGCTTAACCTACTACAGAAAGCATAAATGGAAGCAAGCTACTAAATCATCAAAAGCAACCTATTCTTAACCATAAGAGAAATACATCTAACAAAAAACTAATCTACAAACTAAAGTAAAACATACAAATACAAGTAAAGAGAAGCTTGGATACTTGGATTGGGCCCTAACCTAAGAGTTTGAACCCTCTGAGGTAACTCAGTGCTAGCTCAAAAAGGATTCCATCTTCCTTATAAAAAAATACCAAGATTACATAAAATTGTCATAAAATAGTAAGCTCAAAATTTGAGCAGAGTTTACACAAGCAAAAAAAAAAAGTTTATCCTAGTGAGGCCCTAGGCCTCTCTACTTATACATTTGAAGCTACCAACAACATCCTTAAAATTAGGGAGGCTTGGCTCCCAAAACTTGAGATAACTATCAGTCATCTTCCACTTGCTTGGCTGCCTTCTAGTGCATGATTCAACTGCTTGTACTCCGAGTTGAATGAAGGGGAATTTGAAGTGAGGAGCAATAAATGAGAGGGATTCCGTCCTATAAGTCCTTTCCTCTATCTACTTCGAGTTATTGCTGCAAATTGACCACTAGATCCTTGACTTTGACCTCGAAATCCATCAATAATCTGCATTAAATACATGTTAGACCACATGACATAATAACTAACTCAACTAACCCTACAAGAATAAATATAATGAGAAAATCATACAATAAGCTAAGAGAATGGTTGATTTGACTAGGTTAGGAGGTAAAATGAGCCCATATAATTACCCATTTATTAGGCTCATCACTATTTAGTGTAGCAAACTGAAGAGATAGAAAATTCACGACAGGTGAACAAAAATAAAATGTATAGTCATTCCTAACATGGAAAAACTAAAATCAAGAGAATGTGCAAATCTCTTCCCAATAAGATTATGTGGAAGACATCAACTATGTTATTCCTTATGAAATAAGCACCTTTATTTGATGATCCGATTGGAAAGGATGGACTTCATGGACATTTTGGTAATAATTTCTACACTTCTCATTTAATTATATTTGTTTAATACATCGTAATACATAGATGGATTGACCAAGGAAATTTACAACAGAGAAAGCATAGCCCGACATCAATTGTGATCATAAAGAAACCTCTAATGGAGTTTGAGGAATGCTCCTCACCTTCACGAACATTAAACATAAAACTACATCCTTCCATGGCCTTACCATAACATTTAAAATCACACATTGACACACATATTAACGTACTTGAATTTAGTTTTGCCTTTCATGCCCTCTTGCGAATAAATGAGGTGTTTAGGTGATGCCCTCTTCGAAGCCACCAAAGGAATGATATTTTGACCCCCATCGAGGAGATAAAAGAATAAAGTTATTAACAATAATATTAACTCAACTAAATTAAGAATTTATTTATATAGTTAATATAGAATTTTTTTTATTAAGACTTTTTTTTTATGATACTTTCATTATTTTGGAGCCCAAAGCCAAGTCCATTTTTCAAACTATGAAAGATTGACCCAACTTTAGGTTCACGTATGTAACAATAATTCCAGCTAGAATCAAAATAGACTTTCTTCCAAATTTTAATTTAATTATACATAATTAATGGCTAGTTGGTGGAGATTTAATACCCACAGAATATACATGATATATTTTGAATAGCAGTAACATAAAAGGGTATTGTAGTTATGCTCTACTTATTTATTTAATGAAAAGGATATTATAAAATAAAAATAAAATTATAAATATATATATATATATATATATATATATATATATATATATATATATATATATATATATATATATATATATATATATGCTTTTTTTGACATGTGGTGTTGATAAGGCATGATATTGTAACAAACCTTATCCATAGGTTAAGAAGCTCCATGGTAAAGTGGGCAGGCTTAACATATTTTTTGGCCGTTATTTTGCACTGGGAAGAATGAATTCACTTCCTGTGGTTTTGCGTAATACCTCTAGAAGGGAATCAGCTCATTGTAGGCTTCAACATATCTTCTCACAATGTGGCTTCAAATTATGATGGTTTTGGTCCTATTTAGATAGGGGTCTTCCATAGTATGTGAAGAGTGGTATACATAGTTTTTTTATGGTTTCATGGTGTACCGTCCCCATAGGAAGCCTGGTGTTTGTTTCGACCCCTTATTTTTGCTCATAACTATCAATACTTCCTTGGTGTTGCTAACTCACCCTTCTCACCATCGTTTTTCAATGAAAAAGGGAAGAAGGGGTGCATTGGGACAAAGGAAGAAGGGATGGGTCAAGGTTGTCCATCTCTAGAATGCAAAAGTGCCCATGACATTCAAAAGGTCGAAGAGGAAACTTGAATTAAATGTAGTTTCATTTTGAATGAAGAATTTGTTACATGGGTGGGAAAATCGACATTAGAAATGGGAACTAATAGGACTACAAATATCAATTATATGCAGGCTATGGATATATATTTTGAGGTCAAAACCGTCATCATTTAAGTTCTAATGGATTTAAGAGAGGAGCAACATGAAATCCATCTTTGTTTGGATGAAATCTAATTTTAAACAAAGAAGTTTGACATAAAAGTGACAGAGATGGCTTGAGTAGTGGAAAATTTAGAGTACGGACTTAGAGGATAACAAATATCCACCTATAACTATTCAAGTGGACTCCCCTTCTGAATAATTAGTTATGTTGTCACTATTACTTTTCGTGAGTCTATAAATATGGTTAAAATGTTCACTCTCTTTTTGGGCATGTTTATTGATGTTATAAGTTTTAAATTTGGCAAGGTGAAGCATATTGGATTTTTATATCTTGATGTAGTAGCTTCTATTATAATTATAGACATTCACTATTCATATGGGTTCCCCTTTGAATAATTAATTATCTTGTCAATTTTCTTATGGGTTAGTCTATGAATCTGGTTAAGATGTTCACTCCCTTTTTCGGCATATATATAGATATTAGAAGCTTTAGATTCAAGAAGGTCTAAGGAAGCTACATTAATATATAGCCATGTAGCAGTTTCTATTGCAATACAATACAAATGTACACTCTCTTTTTAGGCATCTTTATAGATATTAGAAGATCTAAATTTGAGAAGATCTATCACAGTTACATATCACCATGCAACAACTTCTATTACACTTATAAACATTCTAAATGGTGAAAGTCAATTTTACATTTTGAGTTCTCTACTTTCTCTCTCTAGTAACAAAAGAGTCATACCTAAACACAACTTATTATCTCATTTTTTGATATAATATAATATTTAATATTCCTCAAAATTTTAAAAACTCATTTAATGTGTATATTTGCTACATATTTATTACTAATTATAAAACTTCCAAAACTGTCTAATATAATCAATTAATCAATATTCAATAATATAAATGGTAAATTTTATTAAATAATAAATATTCTAATAAAATAAATCACTATAATATAAATTTTATATATCGTATTGGTTTGAAATAACTACATATTTATGCATTGGGCCATACATATAAAATATTTAATACTTCAACATGATTTATGTTCCGACTTTTATTAAATAATAAATATTATAATAAATTAAGTGACTACCATATAAATTTTATATATTGTAGTGAGTACAAGCACACAATGCCATTCAAGAATATTATTAGCGATTTCATTATTGTCATCATGATTGTTACATGTAATCATAATACGCCTTATATAAGTTTATGTGTGAATTATCAATGTTTCATAAAAACATATACCAGAAGATCATAAATTTATTTAAAGATAATACTCCAAAATGTGACAACGTGTGACATGATCCTACATCATGCTTCACGTCACGAAGGTTATAATAACGTTTCACATTTGAAGGGTTTTTTATTATTATTATTATGAGAGGTGAGGCGAGATTACTATTTCATCTGAGGCAGCCATGGCGATCCGGTCGGTTGCCTTTGCTTTAGCTGTAATGTTACTACTCGCGGTGGCGGGCGCGCAGAATACAGACTTAGTGTCGTATTTGTGTAACACGGAGGTCCGTTCTATGGTACTTTGGAAACCTCCTCTCAAATCTGGAACTAAACACCGCCATTATCAACGGCTACGACTACAAGGCGTCGACTGCAAGGTCACCCAGTGCCTATGGGGAGGCAATCTGCGTTCAGTCACTCTTAAAATGGGTTTAAAGTGATCTCCGTATAAGGCAAAATATGTCTCAATCATTATTCTTAATAGATCCAAATTTATTTAACAACAATGTGTGTTATTATCTTTTAAGTAAATAATAGAAAAAGAACTTTCCTAATTGAATTCCACAACAGCTTTTATTTTAAATAAAGACAATAACTATAGTAATTGTTGTCATCCAAGCAAAAAAAATGAAAAAATAAGTTTAAAAATTTTTGTTACATAAAATTTATTCTTTTGTACACTATTTTAATAAAAAAAATTTATATTTTTAATAAAAAAATATTATTATTTCACTGCAATTTTTTCATATAAAATTTATATAATTTTTTAATATAAAAACTATTGTTGTTTAATATGGAAATTAGTTGTTTTTTATTATTGAAACTTACCATTATTCAACCTATCATTATTCAATCACTAATTTTTAATATAAAAATTCACAAAAAAATTAATATAAAACTATGATCCACCAGACAAATCCGTATCGACTTATTTTCCCATGAATCGGATCGTACCAACAAATTTTCGAATTTTTTTGCCCAATATGGGAAAACTTGGTAACTATGGTTTGAAGTCAGTTTCATTCTTAAACTATTGAACAATGGTGTGTCTTAATAAAACATCTAATTATTAATTATTAAATGTAAGCATGAAAAGATTAAAAAAATAATAATTAATAAAACAGTTATAATATTTAACACAATGCTCCACAGCCGCTCATTAGATCTCTTCATTTGAGATCATATCCATTTGGGTTTTCTAGTGGCTAAAGAGCCTAGCTACATCATGTACGACCACATGATTGGTATTTGTATGAGTTGCATTCCTTGCATACCATAGTCTTTGCATGCCCAAAAATTTAGAGATTATGTGCAGCATGTGCTTTCTCTAAGCCCTAGTCATTTCTATGCTAAACCCCAACTTGACGAATATGAAATCACCATTAAAAGGGACCTCCTTTGGGTCAGATTCTATGTTAGAGACCACCAATTCGAAAACCATGTTGACGACATGAGAGATGATCAACAATTTATTAATAATATTTGACAATCATATGCACTCTTCGATTCTAATCCCAAAGGCAAAGCATTATGTGAAATGATGGCTACATATGGCTTCTTTCTTCTGTAATTCTTGAGGTATGAATAGAGTATGGTCCCCTTTTCAATATGAATTTTACTGGAAATTTAAAATCAAACTAAACAAGCCCCTTTTA
This sequence comes from Pinus tabuliformis, assembly GCA_031772625.1. Classification (NCBI taxonomy): domain Eukaryota; kingdom Viridiplantae; phylum Streptophyta; class Pinopsida; order Pinales; family Pinaceae; genus Pinus; species Pinus tabuliformis. The sequence goes on along the minus strand of CM062812.1, from coordinate 384,847,839 downwards.
AAGATTACAGGTAGCATAAATCCATTTTATCCTCAATTTATTTAGTGTTACAGGGATAGCTATAATTGCACATTCAATGTATCTTTTTCCATTTGTTTTCCAACAATGACGATCTACCTGTAATTATTCTTTAAAAAAATAACTCTGTTAAATGACACTATAACTTTATTTTCTTTTGTGCATTTTAAAGGAATTCTCCATGGAGTATGGATCTTGCTTAATGTCCTTGGCTAGCTAGTATAAAGATCCCAAGTATGTACCACTATAAGAGTCATTTGTAGTTCGGGAGGATATTATTAAGCTAGAAAGTCAAATGCCTGATGTCATCTTGTCATGAGTGGTTCCAGCCATAGATACTATATCTTATCATGACAAGATGATGATGGAGGAAAAGGAGAAGGAGACCATGCTAGAAGGAACCTATGGAGATGAAGAGATAAGATGATCATCAGGCGAGAAGACAAAGGAACACTAAAGTACAACAAAATATAAAAAATCAATACCACATCGAAGACTCCTTACTCTCAAGTGAGATGAAGGAGGAAGAACACACACCATCTCTCAGGAAGACTCGAAGATAGAAACAACAAGAATGGCTTGACATTTCCATGTCATCATGCAATCCATGTCATTAATGTATTGAGATATATTTTCAAAGTGTCATGTCACCATTGGCCACATCATTTTTGGATTATGTAATTTCAATATATATGAAAAGTAATGTAAAGTTGAAGTCCAATATCGATGTATAGAATGTGAAAAGTAATTAGCGAGTCGAAAGGTCATAGAGAAGTAAAAAAATCATGAGAGTGGTTCAAATTACTATGACTAGCACCCCCAACATAACCAATATATTGTTCGAGAGAGGTTGACATCTACAAACCAAATGTAAAAGGGACCAACAGAAACCCTGGGAAACTCTAAAAAGACACACTATAAATGCACTCAACACACTTATAGACATTATGTACACAATGTACTATGCATGGGATCAAACTTAGTATTTTTCGAGGTACAACCCGTTCTAAGGCTACGTCAGTGGAACTCCATAAATGTCTACTAACTCACAAGTCCCTTTTGCAAGGACTTGCTTGAAAATATATGGACCCAGCCACATGGGTTGGAGCATTCATGTACCTAACTTATCGACCTACTGGTCATATAAGAGAACCATGTCTCCTTCCGAGAGGACACGAGGCTTAAAATTTTTGTTATATTGTGCCTTGACACATCTTTTACGAACTTCATTGGCTAAAGTAGCATTGGGCCAGGTTTCATCCAAACACATAATATGTAAAAGATTCTCCTCCTCTACAAAAGTGGCAGGAAGAAGTTCGACAACTAGTTTTAGTGATGGAATTATCACATTCAATGGGAATCATTGCCTCAAGACCATAAACCAACTAAAAGGGTGTGAATTTAGTAGCATTCCTAACTAAGGTTCGGCATGTTGACAAGGTAGCATAAAGAAGTAAGTGGAAGTTCGATTTTTGGATCCCTACCATGCATTGAAGCATAGTCTTAAGAACTTTGTTAACAACCTGAACTTATTCGTTAGCCTGAGGATAATAGGGAGTGGAACTTTCATGTGAAAGTCCTAACTTAGCAGTTAGTTTGGTAATCATATGATTTCGAAAATGCTTTATATGATCTCTAACTATTGGTTGTGGAACACCAAACATCGCAATAGTGTGATTGAGGAAAAATTATGGAGTTGTTTCACTAGTTTTGTTAAATGTAGGCATCACCTCGGCCCACTTAGTAAAGTAGTCTACAACGACAATGATAACCATGCCCCCGACTGAGTGAGGTTTACATGTAATAAAGTTGATACCCCATTTCGCGGTGAATCAGTATTATCAACTCAGATACTTTTCAATTTCATACTCACATTCATATACGCGGCTTCAGTTCAGTATATCAGCGTATATACGCGACTGTGTTAAATGCAACTAACGTACCTGCAGTAATCTTATGAATCAGTTAGCCTATCTTCAGTAAATTCATCAGAACATTATTAACCATAATAACAGTAATCAGGTGCAGTAAAATAGAACAGAGCATCACACATAAGAAGCACACATGAACACAAGATATAAGGTGGAAAGCCAATGTGGGTGAAAACCACCTACTGCAATTCGTCTCTTTCTTCCTTTAATAAGAAACTTCTTTTACAATGTACTGGTGCAGTCCTTTACCAGCACGCAGGCTTCAACCTGCAGAGGGCTACAACCCTCTTAGCTCTTGTACTAGCTAATATACTAGTACGTAGGTGCTCACCTACAAAAGGCTACAACCTTCTTTTCTTCAGGGACCACGTTTTATTAATTTTCAGACTGGATCCATGAGTACAAAACAATCACTGCTGCAATACAATCATCAACTTATACTTGCATCATAAATCTCTAAATCACGCAATACTGTATCACTGACACCCTGTCATGAAAACACAGAACACAAACCAAAGCCCAGAACTCTGCAACAACTACTAGAATCAACAGCAACCTGAAACACCAAATCTCATAAAGCATATGCTACTTGACTATATCAAAACCGTGTGTGTACGCGCTTTCACCAGAGACAACCCACGTACAGATCTAAAGATAATTACTTATACCTTCGCTGTCAGATCCAAGCTTAGCCAAGCATCACAAACAGATAACCATCAATACTAGATCTTCCCACTTCGTCAGACATCCATTCCTTGCCACTCATACATTGCCTAATGATCTTCTCCTCCTTTTATAGTCTTAGGCCTTACTCAATACCACGGTCCAAAACCATAATAAATCAATACCTAGAGCCCAATACTTGGGTTCAACACACTTGTCGAGATACCATGGTCCAAAACCATAGGTTCAAATACCGAGGACTAACTACCACGGACCAAGGCATAAGTTTTCCCACCTGTATGCGCTTTTCCTTACGTGAAAGTGTGTTTATATGCATACGCGTCTTCGGCACGCCCAACCCGCATGTATACGCTGATTTGTCACAATGAACCTGCATATATCTCTTTCTTGACCTGTTGTACTAAGATCTGTCCTCTGATTAAGTTGCCATCACCTGTATCAACCTCTGAGTGAGTTGCCATCAAGGACAACACTTGTATCATAATGCCAACAATCTCCCCCTTTGGACTTGATGGCAACCACCACACCAAGTCACTCTCCCCCTTTGACATCAAGGGCAAAGGGCGGACCAAGATATTCTCTTCCTTGGTATACCTTTTGCTGTCCATACTCCCCCTGAGTACATGCTGAAGTTTCTGATTGAGCTCCCCTTTGTATATGCCAAGTTGTATCAATCCATCCATGCTCCCCCTGAGCAGATGCAAGTTCTAAGACCAGCAATTCATTCAAGACCATGACTATCATTCATCACCATAAGCATCAGCATCCAAACCTGCAATACCATTCCTTTGATCAAACAGCAAATTGTATCATTTAACTTTATCAACAACTTCTAACCATAATGCCAACAATGCATTATTTGAAGTATATGCTCCCCCTGAGCCTGATCCAACCATGACCGAACCATTTCTGGGTTTGTTCTGCTACCCTTTCTTCTGATCTCCATATACGGGACTCTACAGCCTGTAACTCGCGTATATATGCGACTTATCTTCATTATATTAGCGTATGCAAGATGGAATACTGAATTTCTTCACTTTCAGATTCCCCTGTGTCTGTTATGTCAGCTAACTGAGTTATGTCACACCTTTCTGTCTCTAATTCTGTCTTCTTCAATTCCTGGAACTGTGATGATGTATGGTCCTCTTGTTTTGAATTTTGAAATTTTCTCCTGCATTCCCTTGCTTTATGTCCAAGTTTGTGGCATGTATAACATCCTACATATTTCATGTTCCTTCTATTGAAATCAATTGCTTTGTGTCCATATGCATTGTAGGCAAAGCAATATCCTCTGAAATACCTGGGATGCGATGATCTTTTATGATGGTCTTGAACCATTCTACTTTTACATCTGGCTGCAACATGTCCAAGATTATGACATACATAACATTCAACATTATTCAGTGGAGGAAATAATCGTCTATCACTTCCATAGTTAGGAGTAAAGGACTTTCCTTGAGGAATTTCTTTCCTTATTTGTTCCTTGTTGAGCATTTAAGATTTCTCATTAGAGTTTCTTGCCTCACCTTGTGAGCTACATTCACCTTCAACGGATTCATAAAAACCAAGACCAGTTTTGATAATAGGGGATCTTTGACTACCAAGAATGTCATCCAAAATATTAGTACTATCTTGAAATCGCAACAATTTATCCTTTTCTTCTAATTTACCTTTTAAGATATTTACCTCAACCTGATGTTGTTCTTCCTTTTCCAGATACTGATTCCTTAGGTCTTCTTCAGCTTTTCTTCCTTCTTCCACTTGTTGCTTTAATTTGATCACTTCATGTTCTTGATCTTTAAGAGCTTCTCTGTTCTGCTTTCTTGATTTTCCAAGATCTTCTTTTAGAGAGAGGATCTCTGATTCAAGTCTCTGAATTGTTATGCTCTGATCATTTACTATATCCTGCAATTTCTCCCTTACCTTGGTTACTGTCTCCAATTGTTCATTTGGTAATTTCCTCGGTTTCTGCATTCTTCTTTTCATATGCCATGAGACTTCTAATGTCTTCACTACCATTGAATGAGTCATTACTTTTAACATCAGTATAATAGCTTTTATTACCTTCTTCAGACATCTTTCCTTTGTTATGAGGGCATCTAGCAGCATAGTGACCAACCCTACCACATGAAAAACATTTGAAAGGTAGCTTACCTTTGAACCGTCCAGTTCCCCGTTCAAGATTCTTGACAAAATTTACCTCATCTTCTTCCTCTGACATGTATCCTGACGCTTCGAATGCAGCTTCTGATGGTCCCTCTTTTCGCATTTCAAAAGCAGTTAAGATTCCGTGAAGCTGTGACATGGTGATTTTCTGCAGATTCTCCTTTTCTTCTATGGCAGGCACTTTGGAATCAAATTTAGCAGACAGAGATCTCAAAACCTTTTCAAATAAGACAACTTCCTTAAATTCTTCACCCAGATCCCTCATACAATTTACAATTTCATCCATACGCAGGAAATAATTTGCTATGCTTTCATTACTATGCATCTTAAGATTTTCGAACCGGATTCTGAGAGTTTGAAGCTTTTCTCTTTTTACCTGATCATCTCCTTTGTAGCTCAGAATGATTTTGCACCATATTTCCTTAGCTGATTTGAAATGCATAACCTTCATAAATTCTGATTGTGTCAAACTTCCCAATAAGACAGTAACAGCTTTGGCATTGAGCTCATATTGCTTTCTCTCTGCTGCATCTGTAGGAGTTGCTGATGGGAATTTGTATCCTCCTTCTACGATTCCCCAAACTTCTGCTCCAAGTGATTGTAGATATGCAGTGGTTCTTATCTTCCAGTGGGTAAAATTGTTCCCGTCAAAGATTGGTGGCCTGATGTGTGCCTCTCTTTCTGGATTAGTCATTCTGATGGATCTTTTCCTTCAAGTGATCAAGCTACCTCTGAAGGACCTGCTCCGATACCAATTGTTGGAAATAATACTGAGAGGGGGGGTGAATCAGTATTATCAACTCAGATACTTTTCAATTTCATACTCAGTTTCATATACGCGGCTTAAGTTCAGTATATCCGCGTATATACGCGACTGTGTTAAATGCAACTAGTGTACATGCAGTAATATTATGAATCAGTTAGCTTATATTCAGTAAATTCATCAGAACATTATTAACCATAATAACAGTAATCAGGTGCAGTAAAACAGAAAAGATCATCACACATAAGAAGCACACATGAACACAAGATATAAGGTGGAAACCCAATGTGGGTGAAAACCACCTGCTGCAATTCGTCTCTTTCTTCCTTTAATAAGAAATATCTTTTACAATGTACTGGTGCAGTCCTTTACCAGCAAACAGGCTTCAACCTGCAGAGGTCTACAACCCTCTTAGCTCTTGTACTAGCTAATATTCTAGTACGTAGGTGTTGACCTACAGAAGGCTACAACCTTCTTTTCTTTAGGGACCACGTTTCATTAATTTTCAGACTGGATCCATGAGTACAAAACAATCACTGCTGCAATACAATCATCAACTTATACTTGCATCATAAATCTCTAAATCACGCAATACTGTATCACTGAAACCTTGTCATCAAAACACAGAACACAAACCAGAACCCAGAACTCTGCAACAACTACTAGAACCAACAGCAACCTAAAACACCAAATCTCACAATGCATACGCTACTTGACTATATCAAAACCACGTGTGTACGTGCTCTCACTAGAGACAACCCGCGTACAGATCTAAAGATAATTACTTATACCTTCGCTGTCAGATCCAACCTTAGCCAAGCGTCACAAACAGATAACCATCAATACTAGATCTTCCCACTTCGTCAGACATCCATTCCTTGCCACTCATACATTGCCTAATGATCTTCTCCTCCTTTTATAGTCTTAGGCCTTGCTCAATACCACGGTCCAAAACCATAATAAATCAATACCAAGAGCCCAATACTTGGGTTCAACACACCTGTCGAGATACCATGGTCCAAAACCATAGGTTCAAATACCGAGGACTAACTACCACAGACCAAGACATAAGTTTTCCCACCTGTACGCGCTTTTCCTTGGTTGAAAGTGTGTGTATACGCATACGCGTCTTCGACACGCCCAACCCGCGTGTATACACTGATTTGTCACAATGAACCTGCGTATATCTCTTTCTTGACCTGCTGTACTAAGATCTGTCCTCTGATTAAGTTTCCATCACCTGTATCAACCTCTGAGTGAGTTGCCATCAAGGACAACACTTGTATCATAATGCCAACAATTTCGCAAAGGGACCCCTTAAACCGCAATTTTTTTGGCCTGCAATAGGACCGTAGATATAGGAAAGGGCATGCCATGAATATTTTAATACTCGACAAGACCTTTCTAACTCAGTACCATATGTGCCAAACATAGATCATATGACCAAATTACTATCCCAGGAAGTTGGCTGCCGAAATAACCCCAATACGGCCCAAAAACTCTTACAATTCTATTTCCTAGGGTTAGGGTTTTGGTTATTCAAGGTTTCCCTTTATTTTTGAACAATAAAAGGGCCCTTGAGCCTCATGGTAACATAGTTCAAAGGCATGTATTCGCCACATCTCTTCTTAGAGATAAGCTACCATTGCTCGAGCTAGTTTATTTCCATTATGTATGTAAGAATATTTCAGTTCTTTGATATTAATTAAATGAAAATTTATTTATGTTGCATCTCTATGTTTATGTTTATATTTTTATTATATTTTGTTCCTGCATAAGTTTGGATCAATATAATCCAAGAGGATATCAACCCTATAAAAATAGGTACCCTCTTAATGACTAAGACAAATAATCCACCTCTTGTCACTTTTTTGAATACATAGTTTCAAGGGCAATAGGTGATGCTATTTAGTGTAAGAAACTGAAGAGATAGAAAAGTCATGAAAGGTGAACAAAAGGTAAAATGTAGAGTCATTCCTAACATGGAAAAACTAGAATCAAGAGAGTGTGAAAACTTCTTCCCAATAAGATTATGTGGAATACATCAACTATGTTATTCCTTAAGAAATAGACACCTTTATTTGATGATCCAATTGGAAAGGATGTACCTCATGGATATTTTGGTAATCATTTCTGCACTTCTCATTTAGTTATATGTGTTTAAGGAATTCAACATAATTGGGGCTTGATTGAGGGATTTTTCATAGGTGAATATGAGGTTTTTTTAGCACTAACACAATTTTCACTGCAACTAATTCTCAGACATCATAATACGTAGATGGATGGACAGAGGAAATTGACAACAGAGAAAGCACCAACCAAAATCAATTGTGATCAGAAAGAAACCTCTAATGGAGGTTGAGGAATTATCCTCACCTCAACAAACATTAAACATAAAACCACATCCCTCCATAGCCTTACCACTACATTTAGAACCACAAATTGGCACACATATTAATGTACTGGCATTTATTGTTTCCTTTCATGCCCTCTTGCTAATGAATGAGGTGTTCAGGTGATGCCCTCTCTGAAACCACCAAACAAACCATATTTACACTCCGGTTGAGGAGATAAAAGAATAAAGTTACTAACAATAATATTAACTCAACTAAATTAATAATTTATTTCTATAGTTAATATAGAACTTTTTTATTAAGACTTTTTTTTTTATACTTTCACTGTTTATGGAGCCCAAAGCCGAGTCCATTTTTTAGAATATGAAAGATCGACCCAACTTTAGTTCACATATGTAACAATAATTTCTAGCTAGAATGAAAATAGACTTTTAGTATTTGCAAATAAGCATTTCTTGCTTCCAAATTGTAATTTAATTATACGTAATTAATGGCTAGTTGATGGAGATTTAATGCCCACAGAATATACATGATATATTTTTAATAGTAGTAAACATAAAGGGTGTTGTAGTTATGTTCTTTCTACTTATCAATTTAATGAAAAGGATATTATAAACTAAAAATAAAATTATATATATATATATATATCTATATATATATATATATATATATATTGAAATGTATTTACGGTTTTTTGAGAATGTGGTGTTGTTAAGCCATGATATTGTAACAAACCTTATCTACAGGTTAAGAAGCTCCATGGTAAAGTGGGAAGGACTTAACATATTTTTTCGCCCTTGTTTTGCACTAAGAAGAAGGACTTTACTTCATGTGGTTTGCATAATACCTCTACAAGGGAATGACCTTGTTGTAGGCTTCAACATATCTTCTCATAATGGGGCTTCAAATTATGATGGTCTTGGTCGTATTTAGATGGGGGCCTTCCCTAGTATATGAAGAGTGGTATACACCATTTTTTTTTTATGGTTTCGTGGTGTACCGTCCCCATAACAAGCCTGATGTTTGTTTCGACCCCTCATTTTTACTCATAGCTATCAACATTTCCTTGGTGTTGCTGACTCACCCTTGTCACCATCATTTTTCAATGACAAAGGGAAGAGGGGGGTGGATTGGGACAAAGATGGCTTGAGCAGTGGAAAATTTAGAGTACAGATTTAGAGGATAACAATTATCCACCTATAGCTATTTAAGTGGACTCCCCATTTGAATAATTAGTTATGTTGTCACTACTACCTTTGGTGAGTCTATAAATATGGTTAAAATGTTCACTCTCTTTTTGGGCATGTTTATAGATGTTATAAGTTTTAAATTTGGCAAGGTCAAGCATAATTGTATTTTTATATCTTGATGTAGGAGCTTCTATTACAATTATAGACATTCACAATTCATATGGACTCCCCTTTGAATAATTAATTATCTTGTCAATTTTCTTATTGGTTATTCTATGAATATGGTTAAAGTGTTCACTCTCTTTTTGGGCATGTCTATATATATATTAGAAGTTTTAGATTTGAGAAGGTCTAGGGAAACTACATTAACATATAGCCATGTAGCATATCACTATGTAGCAGTTTCGATTACAATACAATACAAATGTTCACTCTCCTTTTAGGCATGTTTATAGATACTAGAAAATCTAAGTTTGAGAAGCTCTATCACAATTACATATCACCATGTAACAACTTCTATTACAATTACAAACATTCTAAATAGTGAAAATCAATTTTGCAGTTTGACTTCTTTACTTTCTCAACAAAAAAATCACACCTGGACACAACTTGTTATCTCATTTTTTGATATAATGTAATATTTGGTCTTCCTCACTTATAATATATATATATATATATAAATAATTAGAAACTGTTTTTTATAAATTTTTAAAAAATAGTTTAAAAATCATTTAATTTTTATATATTTACTACATAATTATTACTAATTATAAAATGTCTTAAACCATCTCATATAATGAATTAATCAATATTCAATGATATAAAATAGTTAATACTTCAACGTGATTTGTGTTCTAAATTTTATTAAATAATAAATATTATAATAAGATAAATCACTACCATATAAATTGTATATATTGTAGATTTGAAATAAATACATATTTATGTATTGGGCCATACCATCTAATATAATAAATTAATCAATATTCAATGATATAAAATATTTAATATTTCAACCTGATCTAATATATCATGATCGTTAGATATAATCATAATACACATTATATAAGTTTATGTGTGAATTGGCAATGTTTGATAAAAACATATACTAGAAGATCATAAATTTGTTTAAAGATAATACTCCAAGCATGTTACATATCCCCCTCCAAAATGTAGCTTTTGTTTGTTTCTCTCACAGTGACAACGTGTGACATGATCGTACGTCATCCTTCACGTCACGAAGGTTTTCGTACCCACGCAACCATGTGGCTCCAGGTTTATAAAATGGAGGCATCCCAGCAGATTGGTAAGCATCGCAATAACGTTTCACATTTGAAGGGTTTATTATTATTATTATTATTAGAGGTGAGGCGAGATTACTATTTCATCTGAGGCAGCCATGGCGATCAGGTCAGTTGGCTTTGCTTTAGCTGTAATGTTACTCCTCGCGGTGGTGGGCGCGCAGAATACAGACTTAGTGTCGCAGTTGTGTAACACGGAGGCTATCCTAGCCGGCAGTCCGTTCTATGGTACTCTGGAAAACCTGCTCTCAAATCTGGGGCAATTCCTATTTCCAACCCCATTGAAACATAAATGCAGCCTGACATGCAAGGGATATAGCAGTTCTCTTGTATTTATGTTTCAATGGGGTTGACTTTGGCATTTTAGCAACAAAGCAACTGTTATTCCCCTTGCATGTCAGGCTGCATTTATGTTTCAATGGGGTTGGAAATAGGAATTGCCCAAATCTGGAACTAAACACCGCCATTATCAACGGCTACGACTACAAGGCGTCGACTGCAGGGTCACCCAGTGCCTACGGGGAAGCAATCTGCGTTCAGTCACTCTCTGACGTTGAATGCACCAACTGCCTTTATGCCCTCGGCGACAACATCTTGAACATTTGCGGAAACGCTATCGGTGCTCAGGTTCAATTCACTGACTGTTCCATCCGCTACGAGCAGTACGACTTCTAGTACCAACTACTTTACTGCATTGCGCAATACCCTCAAATCTAATATCTCTTTTTAAATAAAACCCAAAAGATTCTCTCAGCTGAGCTAGAGAGTCACAACTCCGTACTTATATTGCTATTTTGTTTGAAGATATCGATTGTAGATTTCAAATATATCCTTAAATCTGACTCCTCGGAGCTGAGCTAGAGAGTCACATCTCTGTACTTATATTGCTATTTTATATTTTTATTTTGTTTGAAGATATCGATGATAGATTTCAAAAATATCCTTAAATTTAACTCGTCTGGTGCGGATGGATATTTACATAAAAATAGCTTTGGATATTTACATAAAGGTATCTTGGGCTATGTGTATTTCTTCTTTATAAATAAATAAACTAGTAAGTGTACTAAATGTTGCAAAGGAACGTCCCAGTGAGTAATTTGTCACAATTGTGGTTAAGTTTTTTGTTTTCTTTTTTATCTATTATCTAGGCTCATAGTGATTATGGACTCAAATAGGACAAGAAATATGTAATATGTGGGGTGCCATGGAATTAAGTAGGGCTTTAAGGTTTAGTTGGAGTGAGGTTTCAAAGAATATTTTATGTCTCATCTAAAATTATTAAGCATGTTTTTCTCCTCCAATGCTAATGACCATATGCATAATGTGTGAGGTGCCATGGAATTAAGTAGGACTTTAAGGTTTAGTTGGAGTAAGGTTTTAAAGAATTATTGGATAGTGATCTATTTCACTTGCATGTGTTAAATAATTAAATTATTGAGCAGTCATTTATTTCACTTGCATATTATTCATTTTTATTTTACATATCAAAATTTCTCTCTTTAAAGCTTCAATGACATATGGAACAATGACTTCTATTCTGAGTTATTACACTTTAAGGTGTTTTTTCTGAGAAGAACTCTCTAGAGATGCCACGGTACACCATTGTTTAAAGTCAGTTTCATTTTTAAACCATTGAACAATGACATGTCTTAATAAAACAAATAATTATTAATTATTAAACATAAGCATGAAACAATTTTAAAAAACAATTATTAATTAATAAAACACTTATAATATTTAACACAATCCTCCACGACCCCTCATTAGATATCTTCATTTGATATTATATCCATTTGGGTTTTCTAGTGGCTAAAGAGCCTTGCTATATCATGTAGGACCACATGATTGGTATTTCTATCAGTTGCATTCCTCGCATACCAGAGTCCCTGCATGCCCAAAAATTTAGGGATAGTCCCTGCATGCCCAAACATTTAGATATTATGTGCCACATATGGTTTCTCTAACCCCTAGTTATTTCCATGCTAAACCCCAACTTGACGAGTGTGAAATCACCATTAAAAAGGACCTCTCTTGGGTCAGATTCTACATTAGAGACCACCAATTCGAAAACCTTGTTGACGACATGAGAGATGATCAACAATTTATTAGTAAGATTTGACAATCATATGCACTCTTCGATTCTGATCTTGGAGTCAAACGATTATGTGAAATCATGGCTACATATGGCTTCTTTCTTCTGTAATTCTTGAGGTATGAATAGAGTATGGTCCCCTTTTCAATATGAATTTCACTAGAAATTTAAAATCACAACAAACAAGCCCCTTTTAAATATTACAAGTAGCATAAATCCATTATATCCCTGATTTAATTAGTGTTACAGGGATAGTTACAACTGCACGTTCAATGTATGTTTTTTCCATTTGTTTTCCAACAATGACGATCTACGTGTAATTGTTCTTTGAAAAACATAACTCTGTTAAATGACACCATAACATTATTTTATTTTGTGCATTTGAAAGGAATTCTCCATGGAGTATGGCTCTCGCTTAATGTCCTTGGCTAACTAGTATAAATATCCCAAGTATGTACCATTGTAAGAGTCATTTGCAGTGTGGGAGGATATATTAAGCTAGAAAATAAAATTCCCAATGTCATCTTGTCATTAGTGGTTTTATTCATAGATACTCTATCTTATCATGACAAGATAATGATGGAGGAAAAGCAGAAGGATACCATGCTAGAAGGAACCTATGTATATATGAAGATATAAGATGATCATCAGGCGAGAAGACAAATAAACACCAGAGTACAACAAAAGCTAAAAAATCAAGACCACATAGAAGACTCTTACTCTGAAGCGAGATGAAGGAGGAAGAAGAACACACACCATCTCTTAAGAAGACCCAAAGGTAGAAACAACAATAATGGCTTGCATTTCCATGTCATCAATGTATTGAGATATCTTGTCAAAGTGTCATGTCACCATTGGCCACATCATTTGGGGATTATTTAATTTCAATGTATATGAGATGTAATGTAAAGTGGAAGTCCAATGTCCATGTATAGAATGTGAAAAGCAATTAGGGAGTCAAAAGGTCATAGAGAAGTTAAACAATCATGAGGGTGGTCCAAGAGTCACAAAGGAGGTGAATGTTCACCGCATTTGTTATATATACACCCTCATAGCTCATGCAAAAGACCTTTCACCTTGATTCCTCCTACTAAGCATTGGAGAGTGATTCTACTATTACATTGTGATGTGAGAGATATATTCCCATGTAGTAGGGTGATTAGAGGTTCACTTTGTGACAATGAAATGACAAGTCAACTTGGTAGATCTCTTTTACAAGATCAACAACTATTTTTGGTTGTAAATCACTTTGTTTCTATTAATGAAAAGAGTTCTTTGTTTTCCTATATATGATGTTATGGTTTCATATATTTGAATACCATGTTGATCTATTGAATAAAATTATTAGATGATGCTACATAGATTTTATGGATCATTGGCTTGTGTTATTTGACTGTGTAGGTTCTAATAATAGTAGTTGGAGCTAGGATTAGAGCATTCAATCAAAACAAGGAGTGAATCATACGATATATTCCAGGTAGGCTTCATCCCATTATCTATTTAAATTAAGGAAAACAATAGTTCCATTGCCATTCTGTTATTCTAGGTCAATCCATGAGGCCTAGGGAAGATAAGACTTTCATAGTTAATATGACATTTAATAAAGATTATATTGAAAAATACTATCACTCTAGTGAGATGGGTATGTCGAATTATTTACATGAACATATGTACATTTAGATGTCATCAATCTCTCATCGTCCACTATTGTCATAATGATTGTGTTATTGAAATCTTTCATTGCTTCAACTTTCTATAAATATATGAATGGAGTGGCCTTGCTATTGAATTTGCACAAGACAAATCATATTATCAAAAGGTATATAAGATAGAGCACATTTTCAAGAAGAAAGTTTAGTGATCTGGGAAGTTTAAGTGATGCATTATGTAGAACAAAACCTAGTGATGTAGGAAAATTAAGTGATAATTCCAATTACTAAGTCTTAGAAGATTAGAGGCTTGATTTATCTTCAAAACAGATTGTGCCATCTACATTTTCATGAAAATATTCAAAACATAGCTTCTTCTCCTTTCCAATATTTCTTTTCTTTCATATTTATTCATTGGATTTTTCTCTTCTATTCTTATCTCCTCTTCATTCTTTCTATAACAAACTTGGTGAAATTGGATCTCTCACCTTAATTGTGCATACCCTAACCTGTGAAATTATTTATTCGACAACTTATTTTACTTCCATTTCCTCTTATTTATTATTCCCTTTTTAGGTAAGTTACATGGTCGACTAGTCGGTTGAGAAAAATTATTTCCAAATTATTTCTAATATTATGCAACATTCTCCACCTAGGAGTCAAATGCTTTGGACACCATGTTTCATGGATTTAAGGTCATGAGTACATGTACTATAAAGAGCCTTAATGAAATTCGTAAGGGGAATATTTATCTAAACTATAATAGCACTAATGATATGAGTTTCAATACCCAACGAATGATGCATGAGTTTCAGTTTCTAAAGAGTGAACTTCATGGGATGCAAATTATAGAATTATGTTGGTTGAAATATCAATTCTATTGGGGAGGCTATACTAGGATGAAATGTTGCACGCTCTTGAATTTTAGAATACAAGAATTCCTTTGAGGATTCAATTTTGAGCTAGTAGTTGAACCAATTCCATTTGGAGATTTGGCCAATGATTTAGTTTTGGAATTTATTTTAGACTCTACTATTGAAATCAATATGATTCTAGGAAGGACTCTATAATCGGGGATCCAATCTTTTAGGTCAGTATCAGTGATATAAATATTTCAATTTCTTTAAATCACCATAAGAGTATTTATTAAAAATAATATTGTGATTCACGTCTTCACGTACTATCATACCAATCA
Organism: Pinus tabuliformis; assembly: GCA_031772625.1. Classification (NCBI taxonomy): domain Eukaryota; kingdom Viridiplantae; phylum Streptophyta; class Pinopsida; order Pinales; family Pinaceae; genus Pinus; species Pinus tabuliformis. Next base: position 384,832,496 of record CM062812.1, on the reverse strand, counting down.
AAGCATATATCTTTGACAAGCTACTTATGTAAAGTGAGTAGAAATTCCATCCCACAAAACATTAAAAACAATTTTGTTTGGCTTGAATATTTTTCTTTACTACTAAAAACCGCACACATAGTTAAAATTAATTCAATGTATATCAAAGTTACGGAGAAACCTCTTCATTTAACCATCAAAACAACTTAATGGAATAATGATTTGAGTTGTAGAAGTAATGAAATGAAAGGGCGAAAATGAAATGAAAAATAGATAGAGAGAAATATAACAAAAATCACAATAATATGGTGGAAACTAAACTTCAATTAATAAATGAAATAGTAGATTGTTGTAGAACATGAACTATCTAGAATTGTGGTACTTATCTCTCAAGAGGGAGAGATGGAAGCCATATTCATTTTCAAAGACTATTACAAAAGGTCAAAAAAATGGATTTTTAACATAAAAAATGGGTCCAAGACCATAACCTTAGAAGATGTTCCAAAAATTTTGTAGGCCCCAAGGTTGTTAGTTGGTACATCAACTTCCCGGGGGGCATAACATTTGCATATGATATCCATTTGGGGGACACAATAGCTTGGAAAGAAATATATGAGTAGTACACATTTTTATTATGGTTGGGGTATGCTAAGGGCATAAGACCCTTGTCCCTTAAATTTTTGAAAAAACATCACTTAGTGTTCAAAATTGCTCTAGAAGTTTGGAATGAAAAAAAACCATAGAAAATTCCAAAAGATGAAGATTCATTGCATTAGTAGAAGAGGTGAATGATCACCAATATCCACATAGATCAGTCCTCCCATCTTAGGAAGAAATTCTATCCATTGTGTGAAGTTACCTCATCAGATGAGGAAACTTATGTTGAATTTGGCTCCTCATGAACCACTCTCCTTGGACAAGAACATGCCCCACTTTGACAAGTTGATAGAATTGTATGTACTAGTATCAAGTATTCTTGGTCGTGGTGTCCACAATATAATCCATTGTATCCTATTTAATACGATGATTAATTATTTCTATGGGGGGAATTGGTCACTTGTCTTTGAGGTGTCCATCACAAGTGGAAAGAATGGTCAAGGAGAATCCAAATTAAATATTCAGTGCAATCCAAGGAAAGGGGTAATTTTTAATCTATGAGAAATTTTCACCCATGGCCTTTATGATTGGGTAAGGCCCATGTCAAGATGGTCTAATATTCCTATTGTGGAACTATGAGGCAATATTTTTGTAAATGTAACAAAACCTTATCGTTTACCTAAAGCTTGTGTAGAACCCCATGTTGGTCATGCTGCTACCTATAATTGACTTTATTTTATATGCAGGATATTATGAGCTTGTTGTTGCAGGTGTTGGATTAGTTTAACAATTTTTTCTACTTTATCTATCTTGACCTAAGCGTGGGAGGAAATAATTGATGAAGATGTGGTAGGAGTAGATAAATTAGTTAGGGAAATGGTTGGAACCCCAAAAACACATGGAAAGGACTGTCCAATAAAACTGTGGATGCCTCTATTATAACTATGTTGAACATATGAAAGGATTTCATCCCATTTACATAAATGCTTGAAGTTGTACATGTTCAAGATATTCAAAATCATCCTATTGACCATTTATGTTTTTCCATCTATTTGGGGATGAAAGGAGGTTGTTTTATCAACTTGGTATCCATCATAGACCATAGGATAGAAGAGAAGGTACTAAGGAACCTATTGTACCTATCTAAAATAATGGTCTTTGGTAGCCCATTATCAACCAAAACACACTCAAAGAATATTTTAGTAGTGGCTTCAACTATGATACCTTTCTTGCATGGTGCCTTACTAACCATCTTAGAGAACTACTCAACAACCAAAAACACAAAAGTTTTACCATGCCTTATGGAGGAAAAAATTGAAATCCATGGATATTGAACCCATGGCTTGTTCAAGGTGGGTAGATATGTATACAACCACTACTTCTCAATGGTTGGTTTATAAATGACATAGTTAGTGCATCATTTGATATAACAGTGAACATCTTGTCAAAGCTTTAGCAAGTAGAAATACTTTTAAAGTGTTGCTACTATCTTCGCTACATAAAGGTTACCTATTCCAATTGTAATGTGTCCCCCATATCATCTTGGCACACTTACTTGAAGGAGCACAAAGGTGGCCTAGCTAGCACAAGAGTGCATCTGGGAGGTTGAAGTTAGAACTTGTTTTCTTATAATTAATACTAGGTGTGTGGCAACAAAATCATAGTCAATGTTGTATAATTATGGCTACATAGAAGCCTTGGGTTGATAAGAGTTTATAAATGTAGCTAGAGGAACAATCAGAGGCCAATTGAGGAAGTAGGAAACAAGATTGGTACTCCCCTTCTTATATTTGATATTCAAATTGATCTATTGTAGGTATGTGGATCATTTTTTATGGTGGTCATTTTGTAACTTTCCTTACGTCTACATGAATTGTAGTTTCATGTGATCAAGGTGAATTATCATCTCCTTCCCCAGAATGTAATGTTTCCACTATTGGCATTCTTGCATGATGGAGTACATCTCCTTATCATAGGTGTGGTATCTCCAAAACATATGAGAGATTTTTTCACTATCATAGGCCATCAGATGTCGTTGCTTAGCTAGGACTACACCGATAACATAGGTGAAGGAATTCATCTCAATCTTAACTATTTGTTGAAGGTATATCATTGTGATGATTGTTGTAGAGTAAGGAAGTGTTTTAGATCATAAAATGCTTTATGTTGTGACTGAAACCAAGAAAAAATTTATTCTTTCTCCACCCATGTTTACTTTATTTAAAGGAAATGTGATATGGGAAAACCCCAACACAAGCCTTCCGTAGAAGTTAGTAAGGCCCAAAATGATATAAATATTTTATAAAATTCATTAGGGATAGCCAATTATGATTGTCTTGGATCTTGGTTGGGTCCACATGCACCCCATGTTCATCCGCAATGTATCAAAAATATTGAAATCTCTCCATGAGAAATGAGTATTATCCATATTGGAAGAAAAATTATGTTGTCCCAAGGGATTAAGGACCTATTAAATATATTTTTAGAAATTATAGCAATAAAGGGAAAATTTGACTTGTTCCTCAATCAAAATTAGTAATTCGAATTTCCACATCAACAGGATGACTTGGATTGCAGTTAACTTTTGTGACATGGCCTTATCTCATATTTAGCTTAGTAAACTTGAGATATAGGATAGAAGTAGATTTTTGCATGTAATGTTTGCTAAAATTTAGAAATCTAGTTCAATTATTTTCATTTGAACTAAATTAACTGAGCTCAAGTAATTAATTCAGTTAGTTGAGTAGTAGAACTATTGTTAACTCAATGATCTCTTAGTTAAACTAGTCAATCAACTAAAAATATCCTAGACATGCATGGAATTCAAATTTCTTAGTTGGAGTGGAGGAGAAGGCACATTGTAGTTATCAGTTGTATATTAGTTGAGTGTATAGGCTTGGCATTGATGCAGGTGAACAAGTGCTTGGAAATTGCATAAAGATATAGAGAATTCCCTTATTATTTAGGAGCTTAATTTCTCTCAAATTGCGCAAATAAATAGGAGGAAGTTGGGGCCTTGAATTAGCTAAGTCTCGGCTAGAGTAGGACAGTGACAATGAGAATCAGTTTACAATACAGGGTGCTTCATATTCGAAGCAAGACATTGTAATAGTTTCTAATTCTCATCTAATTAATGAAAGGAAAAAGAGGGTTTTTTACCAATTAGTTTTGCCTATAAATCACTACGTTCTTGTCATTTTGATGGTTGCATGCCATTGTATGTGTTTCTAAATTCTAATTTCCATTCTGCAAAATAGTAGAGTAAATTTGTAATATCTTGATTTCAGTTTGATTTCATCAGTAGTAGAAAATTTCTATTAATTTCTATATGGTATTAGAGTATAAATCACACTAGAAAATAGTTAATAGATCTTATCGTTCAGAGATTTTGATTTGCAGATTTAGTGAAGCAATTTTCTTTAGTGCAGGAAAATGTCTTTCAACAGATTAATATTAGAGTATGACCTAGACGGAACCTTGAATTTCATATCTTCTAAGGACATGTTGGAAGTTGTACTCAATGACAATGGAGTGCTACAGTACACCAAAAATGACATTCCACAACTAAGAACATCAGATGTACAAGCACTTGGACAGTGGAGGAAGGATACTGAAAAATCTAGGATGATCATCCTAGAGGGGGTGAGAGACCACATTGTGTCAAATTTACATGGCAAGGAGACTTCATTTTATATGTGGAAGGCCCTCACTAAATTATTTAAAAATAGGAGTGATTTCAGGAAATTGACATTGAGGGACAAGCTCAGTATTATTTGCATGCAGAAAAATGATACCATTCCATATTACCTCTCCATATTCACTCGGTGTCAGGATGATCTTGGAGGATTTGGAGAAAATATTCCATCTTCAGAGTTAATGAGCCTAGCTCTCCTATGCCTTCCAAAATCCTAGCACAAGCACCAAGACTTTGTAAATGGAAAGCACAAATTGGGAAATTCAGATTGACTTTGGTCCGATTTGGTGGAGGAAGAAATGAGGAGGAATACTAGAGATGGAGTAACTTCCAAAGCTAAGGATGAAGAAAAATTTTCCTTGGTTAGGAAGGGAATGAAGGTGCAAAGCAAGCCAGAGTTTGTCTAGAACAATAACAAGAAGAATGACCTAAGCAAGATAAAAAAATTGCACTTCCATGAATATAAGCACTATGCAACAAAGTGTCCGCACAAGAAGTCATTTAGAGGAGCAGGAGGTGGAGAACTTGCTTCACAATTAATATTAGACTTCACCTTGATTGCATGCATGGTGAGCACAGTAATGGTGATTATATGGTATCTAGATTCAAGTGCCTCATTCCATATGACAAGATGAAAAAAATTCTTTAGTAGCCTAGAGTAGAAGGATCTCCAGATGCACATATAACTTTGCGATGATGTGAGGTACAATACCAAAGGAATTGGAACTGTAACCTTTAGGAGGGAGTTATGCTCCCATCTTCATCTGAAAGATGTTATGTATGTAACTGGGATGAAGAACAACGTGATTTTTGTAGTTGTTTTGGAGGATAAAGGCTATGATGTTATTTTCAGTAAGGGGGAAGTCTTTTTTAGACATGTAGCTACCGGGAAAGTGAAACGCATTGGAGTTGGAGTGACAAATATCTACAAAATTGAGGTGGAATCTTGCATTGCACTTATTAGCAAGGCGGAAAATGTGTAGAGTCGAGATATTGGATAACTCAGGCACATGCGCATGGGACACTTACACCATGGTGTCTTAAAAATCGTGCAACGAATTACCACTGGGCTCCCAAAATTTATTCTTGACCAACATGATGTCTGCAATGGATTTGCATTGGCCAAATATGTCTAATCCACCTTCCAGGGCCAAGATAGCAAAGCTGGAGAAATCTTGGAGCGAGTCGACTCTAATGTATATGGACCATTTTCTACAACCTCTACAACAAAACACCTGTATTATGTGATTTTTGTTGATGAATTTTTGGAAAATGATGGATCTTCTTCATGTAGAAGAACAATGAAGTTTTCTCAAAATTTGTTGAATTCAAATCATTGGTTGAAAAGGATATTGGTCAAAAATTGAAATCCCTAAGAAGTGAAGATGGAGGAGAATTTGTTTCTAACACCTGTAGGTTTTAAACCCATACATAAATTACTTTCATATGAATTCTAAAACACAGAAAATCAACAATGCGAGAGCATAACGCACAAAACACAGAAAATAAACAATGTGAGAGCATAACACATAAAACACATATACATAGAGATTTTCCCCTAGATCCCAAAACCAGGACTACCAGCTTGATTTCTCATTATGTCCCTTTCAATGTTACAATACATATTTATACATGCCGAAGCATCCAATACCATGGACCGTAAACCATCGTGTCCAAAACCATGTGCGAAAAACATGCACAAAACCATAGGTAGGTCCGCCCAACCTAATATAGGGTCCAAAACCAAAATTTTCGGGGGCGCTGCCCCGAACCCCATAGAGTGGGGTTACCTGCACCCCTTAAACCCCCTGTGAATCACCCCGCTACGCAATCAATGCAACGAAGCGGGGGCTCCGCCCCCCTTCTAACCCCCCCGATTAACTATGTGGGCTAGTCGTGGAAAGAATATAACACAACCCAACTTCTCCCACTTGTTGTTTTCTTTTTGCAGGGGGCCACAAGAGAGATTAGTCATTTATCCACCCCTGTAATGCCTATTGTTTCTCTACACCAAGATAAATTCTCAGAGCTCATAGATTTTGTTAATGCATCTGTAAGATTCTTCGAAATGTCCACCTTTACCAGCAACACCTTTTTTTATTCTATCATATCCCTCACAAAGTGATACTGAACATCAATGTGCTTTGTCTTTGAATGATATGCAGGGTTCTTTGCCAAGAAAATTGCACTTTGGCTGTCACAGTCTATCCTTATAGCTCCCTGTACTAACCCCATACTTGAACACAATCTTTGCAACCAAACTGTTTCTTTGCTTACATGAGTGGTTTCCATGTATTTTGCCTCTATAGTTGATAGTGCCACTACAGATTGTTTCTTACTCATCCAACTAACTGCACCTCTAAATAGGTTAAACACATACCCACTTGTATATCTTCTCTGATCCATATCTCTGGCCCAGTCTGCATCAACAAAGCCACGAATATCCAACACTCTGTCCAATCCTGGTCTTCCTTGATAACATAAACCATAATTGCTAGTGCCACACAAATACCTGAAAACTTGCTTCACTGTTGTCCAGTGATCCTTCCCTGCTTTTTATATAAACTTGCTCAATACTCCTACCGCATGTGCAATGTCTGGTCTACTATAGAACATTACATACATCAGGCTACCAACTGCACTTGCATATGAAACAAGAGACATGGCCTCTTCCTCTTCTGGTGTCTTGGGACATTGTTCAGCAGATAAATTTACACCCATAGGATTAGGAACCTTCACTAGTTTACTATCCTGCATATTAAACCTCTAAAATATTGTCTCGACATACTTCCTCTAGTTTAACCAAAGCTTCCTCTTTGTCCGATCACTTTTAATTTCCATGCCAAAAATATAATTTGCAGCACCAAGATCTTTGATGTCAAATTTGGAGGAAAAATGGGTCTTCAAGTCTTGGATAAATTCTTTGTCATTTCCAACCAGCAACATATCATCCACATACAAGACCAGATAAATAATACAGTCACCAATTAATTTAAAATACACACAGTGATCTACTTTGATTCTAGTGAAGCCAAGTCCCTGCATAAATGTATCAAATTTTTGATACCACATCCTTGGTGACTTTTTTAACCCATACAGAGACTTCTTTAACTTGCATACCAGTTCATTCTTACCCTTCACTACAAAGAATTCAGGTTGCTTCATGTATATCTCCTCTTCCAGATCCCCTCAAAGAAATGTTGTCTTAACATCCATCTGTTTTACCTCAAAATAAAAAGCAACAACAATAGATAAAAGTAATCTAATAGAAGTTACCTTAGAAACAGGAGAAAAAATATCACCAAAATCAATTCTCAGCACCTAGGAATAACCTTTTGCTACGAACCGAGCTTTGTATTTCTCCACCTTTCCTTATGCATTTATCTTCTTCTTGAACACCCATTTGCTGCCAATGGGTTTCCTTCCAGCTGGCAACTTCACTAGATCCCAAGCCTCATTTTTGTGCAAAGATGCCATTTCATCAACCATGGCCTCTTTCCAGATTTTTCCATCCTTTGAATCTACTGCTTCCTTCACAGTTCTGGGATCATCATCAGTAATAGATAAATCAAAATTTGAACAGAAATAAGATGGACTATACCTTTCTAGGTGCCTTCTTTCTCGAACTAATCTTCTGATTCCTCCTCTGCTGTAGAGTCTGATTCTTCCTCCTTTAGCTCAAACTCTATCTTCTCAGGTTCCTTTGGTTGGAATTCAAGTTTAATAACATATTTTACCTCTCTTAACATGACATCTCAGCTGTACACAAGATTCCTTGTTACTGGGTTCCAAAGCTTATAACCCTTTAAACCATCCTTATACCCAATAAAGATGCAATTTTTAGATTTACTATCCAACTTGGTTCATTTCTCCTTTGGAAAATATACATATGCATCACATCCAAATACCCTTAGATGTGAAAGAGAGGGTTTCTTACCAGTCCATACCTCTTGTGGAGTCTTACCCTCCAACACTGATGAAGGTGATCTATTGACTAGGTAACATGCTGTCTCCACCACCTCTACCCAGAATTCCTGTCCTAACCCGACACCACTGAGCATTCTTCTTGCCATTTCCATCAACATCTTGTTCATTCTTTCTGCAACTCCATTTTGCTCAGGTGTGTATGGAGTAGTCTTCTGCTGTGCTATACCACACTTCTTACAGAATTCTTCAAATTCATTAGTGCAAAACTCTCCACCGTTATCTGTTGTCAGCACCTTTATCTTCTTATTTGTCTGGTTTTCCACCAGAGCCTTAAATTCTTTAAACCTTTCAAAGACTTCAGATTTCTTCCTAAGGAAATATATCCATGTATTCCTTGAGAAGTCATGTATAAAGGATACATAGTACACAGACTAACCGAGTGATGGAACCTTCACAGGTCCAAACGCATCACTATGCACAAGCTCTAATATTTATTTCGCCCTCTTATCACTAGAGGGGAAACTCACCCGATTCTACTTCCCATATACACAATTTTCACAAAAATCAAAATCCAGAGAGCTATTATCATACCTTCTACCATACCTTTACCATGAAGTATTCAAAGGCCCTTGTCTCCAATATGTCCAAGCCTTTGATGCCACAACAAGGTCTTCTCTCCAGAGACCGCTAGATTTTTTTCTCCACTTTCAGGAACTACAAAATTGTTTCCCCCATCAACAACAGTGCTACCTTGCAACATGTACAAAGTTCCAATTCAAACTCCCCACATCAATACCAATGCCCCCTGAATCATCTTGTAGGTATCCTTCTCGAACACTCTTTTTACACCTGCATCATCCAACTTGCTTATAGAAATCAGATTTCTGGCTAATGCAAGAATATGCAGAACACCCGGAAGTGTTCTAACCCTTCCACCTTGCAACTTCAACTTTACTTTTCTGCGACCAATTATTCAAGCCTTCCTATCATCCCCTAAGAAGACATCACCGCCATTATATTTCTCATACTCATAGAACCACTCTCTACAGGGAGTGAAGTTTAAAGATGCACCTAATTCAATCAACCATGCCTCGTGATCTACATGTGTACTTGAAGAAGCCAAGTACACATCCCCACCTTCATCTGAGGTGGTTTTCACCTCTGCAGAAGGAGAATCATCAGATCCCTTTCCTTCATTAGGAGATTTTGATTTACAGTCCCTTTTGTAGTGCCCTTCCTTTCTGCATTTCTAGCACACCACCTTTACAGGTTTTCATGGATAATTAGATCTCGCTCTAGATTTAGACCTCCCACTCGATGACTTATTTTTATTTCTATTCTGGGACCGTCCTCAGACAAACAAGGCATCACCATTTTGGCTCTCCAAATTTTTCCATCTCATTTCCTCTGTCAGCAAGGATGAGACTATTTCATCAAACTGCAAGGTAGTTGCATTGCTACCTATTGCAATAACTAGACTATCCCACGAATCTGGTAGAGAACACAACACATTGATGCACTTACCTTCATCTGAAATTTTAATATCAACAGATGATAATTGACTTACCACAATATTAAATGTGTTCTGATGCTCTGTCATCGAGTCTCCATCTTTCATCCTCAAGTTATACAGCTTTTTCCATAGGAACAATTTATGCACCAGAGACTTAGATTGGTATAAAGTCCCTAACTTGTCCCACAAAGCCTTCGCTGTAGCTTCCCCTAACACATTCAACAATACTGAATCTGAGACACACAATCATATTGTGCTCTTTGCCTTTTGATCCAACTTCTTCCATTCTTCATCGGACACTCTCGTTGGTTTAGTACCTAGATCTATCATGATCTAATGATCTTTATCCACCAATAGATCCTCCATCTTGAGTTTCCATAACTCAAAACTCTAACTATTATATTTCTTGATCTCTATCTTTCCACTGCTCGCCATCTTCTTTCACCACCAAAATTGATCCCATGGATCTCCCATTGAACAAGGTCTACCAAATGCTAGAGTGAAACCCCTTAGTAGTAAAGGCATCCCATTGAAGCCAAAACAACTCTGATACCAAATTTAGGTTTTAACCCCATACAGAAATTACCTGCATAAGAATTCTAAAACACAGAAAATAAACGACACGAGAGCATAACACATAAAACACATATACACAAAGAATTTCCCCTGGATCCTAAAACTGGAAGTGCTAGCTTGATTTTTCATTATGTTCCTTTCAATGTTACAATACATATTTATACATGCCGAAGCATCCAATACCATGGACCGAAAACCATTGCATCCAAAACCATGGACTGAAGACCATTGCGACCAAAACCATGTGGAAAAAACATGCAAAAAACTATAGGTAGGTCCACCCAACCTAATATAGGGTCCAAAACCAAAATTTTACCGGGTGCTGCCTCAAACCCCATAGAGAGGGGTTACCTACACCCCTCAAACCCCCTATGGCTCCCCCTGCTAAGCAATTAGTGCAATGAAGGGGGGGCTCTACCCCCCTTCTAACCCCCCTCGATTAACTACGTGGGCTAGTCATGGAAAGAATATAACATAGCCCAACAACACCTTTAAGGATTTTTTTTGCCAAATAGGATATTAGAAGAGAGATAATAACACCTCATAACCCATAAGAAAATGGGGTGGCTGAAAGGAAAAATAGGAGCATAGTGGGAGTAGCAAGAGCCATGTTGCATGATGAAGGGATTCCATTACATCTATGGGTAGAAGAGTTCAACACCCTAGTTAATTTGTAGAATAGGAGCCCTCGTAGAATACTTGGCATGATCACACTCGAAGAGTCTTTCTCTAAGAGGAAGAAAGATGTATCTCATTAAATTTTTTTTGGAGCTATTATGTATTTTCATGTCTCTAAGGATAATAGGAAGAAATGTGAACCTCTAATTGAGATGGGAGGCTTTGTAGGATACACAAAGACACCATATAACTACCAGGTGTATATTCCCTCACTCATGGTGATAGTAGTGGGGCAAGATGTTGAATTCCATGAGGAGAAGGCTATGAGATGATCTTTAGAGCCAGAGCTAAGTATCCCACTGGAGGAGTAGCCTCATGTAAAGCGTCAGGACATTGTGAAGACTCTACAAGTGGACTAGAAGAAAGGAGGTCGAGTGGAGGCACCCACTCAACCAAAATATTCTAGAGAGGGGAGGAAGAGAACCAAAGAAGCCGACAGAGTGGTGCAGGCTGCATGGGAGCATGTTTGAGCACCTACATCTTAGTGGAGGTAGAGGAGGTCACCAGACAGGTACACTAAGTATATGGCTCTCATGACATAACTCATTGGGTCATGACCTTATTCATTTGAGGAAGTGGTTTCTCAACTAGTTTTGGTTGAAGCCATGGTGGAGGAGTATGACTCCATCATGAAGAAAAATATATCGGAGGTGGTGCGGAGACTAGAGAACAAGTTAGTTGTTGGTTCCAGATGGATCTACAAATTGAATCATGTAGATGATGGGAGGAATGAGATGTACAAGGCTAGATTTGTGGCCAAAGGCTTCTCATAGGTAGACGGAGTGGACTCACAGGGGCTTCACTCAATGAAACTATGACATAGCGCGTGCATTCATTTAATACTAAACAATACCTTAATTCAAATACATATTAGAAAATACCTCTAAAAATCACATTATCTAACCCCCTACCAATACAAACCTAATAAAACTTCCCAATTTAAAAAACCCCTAATCCACTAGATTTTGTAGGTACCCTTTTTTTCATTAACATTTTTTATACCCCTTTATATTTTCTCATTAACTTTGAGCTCCATTTCTTATACCTACTAATATAAAAACCCATTACCCCCTATTATATGCTCAATATATTATATCATTTTTTTCCTCAATATATATCCCCCAATATGAATGCATGTGGTATGGTATTGCTGACTTAGTGAAGGACCCGTCAGTGGACTATGAGGAATTTTTTTTCCCTGTGGGAATATATTCCTCGATCAAAACCATTCTAGCATTAGCTACACAGATGGGGTGGAATATCCGTCAGATGGATGTGAATACTACCTTTGTCATGGTCTTATTGAGGAAGAAATTTACATAGAGTAGCAAGAGGGATTTGAGACATATGATAGGGAGACACATGTGTGTAGACTCCAGAGAGCCCTGTACGGTCTCAAATAGGTGTCCCAAGAATGGTAAACTTATATTGATACATGTGTTAGTGGACTAGGATTCACCAAAAGTGAAGCAGATGCCAATCTCTATCACATTGTGGTAGATGGAAAGTTGCTTATCTTGGTATTGTAGGTTGATTACTTGATACTTATAGGGTATGAATAGTTGATCCACTCTTACAAGGAGGGACTTGTAGGAGAATTCGAGATGAAAGACATGGTTTTGGTGCATTACTTCCTTGAGTTGGAATTACGGTAGGGTGATTATGAGTTTTTTGTGAGTAAGGGGAAGTATTCCTATGAAATACTTCAGAGGTTTCACATGGATAACTCCAAGCCTATAAAAACTCCTTTAGCTACAAACTAGAGGAAGCAGAGTGCTTCTTTAAGAGAGGTAGTAGATGTTACCATTTATAGACAACTTGTGGGATTCTTGATGTATCTAGTGAACACAAGGCTCGACATATGTTATGCAATTTATCAGTGGAGTCAAGCCATGGTGAGGCCTACCAAGCATATTGGAAGGTAGAAAATAATGTGTTGAGGTACCTCAGAGGCACAACCGAGTATGAGTTATGGTACATGATGATAGAAGGAGAGAATATTCAAGGCTTCATTGATGCATATTTGGCATGGAATCCATTAGACAGGAAAAGTACTTTAGGTGTTATCTTTAGTTCTAGGTCTGTAGCTATTTCCTAGTATAGTCAGGAACATAGGTCTGTGGCACTCAACTCACCAAAGGCTGAGTACATGGATGCAAGCCAAGAAACGTGTGAGGCCATAAGGGTGTGGAAAACACTTGTGCATATTTTAAGTTAGGAGGTGGATCTGATACTTATTTATTATGATAATCATAGTTGTATCAAACTTTCTAAGAATCTAGTATTTTATGGAAGGTCCAAGCACATTGATATCAGGTACCATCACTTGTAGGATGGTGCATAGAGGATAATTATGATGCTATAATACATTCCAACTGAGGATCAGGATCCTGATATCTTGAAAAAGGCATTTTCAAGAGGAAAATTTGAATTCCATAGGTGCAGGAGAGGGGTGGCACAAAATCCTTTTCTTGCTAAGACAAAGTGTTAGAAATTGTAATAAGAAAGGCTAAATTTGACTTGTGCCTTAATAAATCTTAGTAATTCAATTTTCCACATTAGTGGGATGATTTTGATTGTTGTTGACTTGTGTGACATGGCTTGGCCTACTAGTTAGCTCAGTAAATTTGAGTTATAGGCTAGAAGTAGAGTTGTGCATGTAGTGATTGTTAAAATTTAGCAATCTAATTTAGTTATTTTCAGTTGAACACCGTTAACTAAGCTCAACTAGTTAATTGGGTAAGTTGAAGGTTAGTTGGGCAGTAGAAATTTTGTTAACTCAGTGATCTCTTAGTTAAACTAGTCAATCAGCTAAAAATATCCTAGACATTCATGGGATTCAAATTGCCTAGCTGGAGAGGAGGAAAAGGCACATTGTAATTATCAATTTTATACTAGTTGAGTGTATGGGCTTGGCATTGATACAAGTCATCAAGTCCTTCACAATTGTGCAAGAAAATATGAAATTCCCCTATTATTTAGGAGCCTAATTTCTCCTGAATTGCATAAGGAAATAAGAGGAAGTTGGGGCCTTGAATTTGCTAAGTGTTGGCCATAGCAGGACAGTTAGCAGGAGAACATCTTTACATTGTAGAGTGTGCTTCATATTTGACGCAAGACATTGTAATAGATTCTCATTCTCATCTGACTAATGAAAAATAGTGGAGGGGTTTTTCCAAGTTCAGTTCCCCTATAAATCATTGTGTTCTTGTGTTTTTGATGGTTGCATGTCATTGCGTGTCTTTCTAAATTGTGACTTCCATTCTACAAAATAGTAGAGGAAATTTGTAATCTCTTGATTTCATTTCAATTTCATCAATAGTAGCAAAATTTTATTAATTTCTATATATCTTGCAATTTTTTTCCTGTGGATTCTGTTGAAGATATGAATGTCATCAAAATATATAACTATGAAAGACTTTATGAACCACTATAAAATATCATCCTCATGAGAATTTTTGGAGCATTAGCTAAGCCAAAGAAAATGACCAACCTCTCAAAAAAGTCTTCTTTATATTTGAAGTTTGTCTTCCATATATTGGCTTGTTCATTTGGAACTTAGTCGTAGCCTAACTTCATCAATTTTACTAAAAAAATTTAAGATCACCAATCTAAATGATATAGTATTTATTATTAATAAATATGTATAATATGAATTAGATGTGATTTTATCTAAGTTTTGGGAGATTGGGAACTTGAGGAGTGGAACATGAACGAGAATCGAAGTTGAAACTAGGGTTTTTCATTAGGGTTCCATGGTGGGATGCACATGGGGGGAGTGTCACTCCCTCCTACAGGTAGGTAGTAACAGAAGGAGGCAAGGAAGCAAGAGGGAAGCATTTCAAAAAACCGTTGCAAAAGATTTCAGAAGCAAAATGCAAGGAGACAGTTGGAAGAAACGAACCCCAGAGTCAGGAAGGGAATCAACAGGAAGCTAGTAAATAAATGCAGAAGGGAGGTAGTAGTAGAAAAATTACTTCCACAAGAACCAAGGGAGTCTGCAAACCTAAATCGAGCATCATACCCCAGGTCATATTAAGTGATCTAGTGATTCAAGCACACAGGGACCATATGAAAGAACATGTGATTATCTACAAGTTCATGGGGTTATGGCCAACAGAAAGGGCATTACACATCTAGATTAGAAGCCATTGGAAGCCAAAGGCATAAATACATTTACATCTGGGTTCTAAGTGCTTCCTCACAGTGGTATTCACAAACCTAGAGGACAAAGACAGAGTGTTTGAAGGGGGGCATATTTCTATGCTACGACAGGACTCTACATGCGACCATGGATGATGAACTTTGTCCTGGAACATGAAACATTTACATTTGTACCAGTTTGGGTCAAACTATACTCACTACCTCTGAATTACAGGTTACCAGAATCTTTGAAAACCATAGGCAACAATCTGGGGAATTTTCTGAAGATATCAGAGACAACTCTCAAAGGTAAATAAACCTCCTTTGCTCGAATATGTGTAGAAATGGATCTATCTAGAGCCCTTCCAGAAGTAATAATTTTAGAAGTATATGATGAAGATTGGGTGCAAACGGTGGACTATGAGCACATACCTTTTAGGTGCCGCAAATGTCATGAACATGGCCATCTATTTAGAGATTTCCCAACAAACAGTATGGAAGGCAATGGGAAAACCTCTTTGGATATAGATCACGAGGGTTTTACCAAGGTTGGGGCCAAAGGGAAAGGGGGAAAATGGCCACACAAGAAAAGCAGTGAAGACAAAAATACAAGACACAATAGTTTCAAAATCCTAGAGGAAGTAGAGGAGAATGTGGAGATAGTCTAGGATAGGTAAAACACATCTAAGGAGCAAGAAACAGAAGCTGAAATGGAGGATATCACAGTAAAAAACCAGCAGAAGGAGGATCTACCAAGTGACATGGAGATCAGTAAAGACTATGAGATGACTCCAAGTGAGGCAGGAATAGAGGACCATGAACCTCATGAGATTCTAGACAGGGAACATCTATATTTAGAACTATTTCTGGAATAAGGCAGGAACAAAGGAGTGGAATCCTTTCCAAAAGAAGACTATGATCGAGTTCAACAGCTCTTTCTATGGAGGGCACAGTCAAAGGGAATTGGTGTCAAGAGAAACCACAAAAGCCAGGAGTAGAGTGGGGTCAAAATGATGGAGAACTTACAGGCACAATATCCAAAGAACTCAAGAAGGAAAAGAGGAAGGAAAAGACAAAATGAACTACTAAATGGATGTGGAAAACTACTGGTCAAATCAGGTAAGATGAAAGATCTTACTAGCTACTCCTTTACCAACCTTTCTTAATGAAGCTCACAACTTGGAACATTAGAGGCTTAGGTAGTAGAAGGAAACAAAGGAATCTGAGTAACAGAATAAAAGAAGAAAAACCAGATATGATCTTCATTTAGGAGACCAAATGTTCAATGGATAAAATAAGAGAAATTCATAGTAAATGGTTAATCAAGTATGAGTACTTAGAGGTTAAGGAAAATAACTTGGCAGGTGGGATTCTTACGATGTGGGATCCACAGAAATTTGGAATCTTAGATGCTGAGAACTATCTATCTTTGGTGTGCAGTCTTGTAGGTGATAAAGAGATATACATGATAACAAATGTTTATGGACCTCAGAAGCACACAGATAAACTCAAGCTTCTTACCTCCCTGGAATATCTAAGAGCACGATATCCTAATATGCCTTGGATAGTTTCAGGTGATTTCAATATGATAAGATCTCTTTCAGAAAAAAAGGGAGGTGTAAGATAGCTAGGCAGAGACTCTGAAGCCTTCAAATATTTCATCATGAACATGGGACTAGTGGACACTAAGACAATAAATGGAACCTTCACGTGGAATAACAAAAGGGGAGGGGTTTCTCAAGTGGCTTCAAAACTTGATAGATTTATCGTTTTTGAGGATCTCCTCATCACAAGACCAACCATCATAGTGTCCATTCTGCCCTTTGGGGGTTCGGATGATTGGCCAGTTCAGCTAGAAGCTACCTTTATAGGCACTCTGAGGAACAGGACCTTTAGATTCAAGCATGCCTGGCTCTCACACCCCAAATTCACCAGTAATATTGACAAATGGTGGAAAGAGGATCTGAATATTCAAGGTACTAAGATGTACATGCTCCACCAGAGACTTAAATATATTAAATCCAAACTTAAAGCTTGGAACAAAAAGGAATTTGGCGATATCCTCAAGGTAGGATTGAGACTGAACAGAAACTCCAGAATATCAATCAGATCAATATCAAGAAGGCTTCAATGAAGAGAGGAAAAATCTAACCAACTCTTTGCAGGAAGAATGGGAGGAGTGATGCCTATAAGAGGAAACTTTCTGGTGACAGAAATCCAGGATTCAATGGATCAAAGAGGGAGAAAGAAACACTAAGTTCTTCCACAAGTCCACTATGGCCCACAGGGCACATAACAAAATCACAAAGATTAAGGATTCTTAGGGTGTTGAGCTTGTCTCCCACAAGGACATGGAATCAAATCTAGTACAACACTTCTCTAATATTGCAAAGGATCCAATGGAGGATAGATATAGGTTCATTAATCAGTTCACCCAGTACATTCCCAAGTTGGTCACTAGAAAGGACAACCATAATCTCAATAGGCCAGTCTCAGAAGAGGAGGTCAGTGAAGTGATCAAGGAAATGCCAAGTGGAAAAGCATCAGGCCTGGATGGATTCAATGTTGATTTCTTCAAATCCTACTAGGATATAGTCAAACAGGACATCCTCAAGGTTGTGGAGGACTCATGAAAATACAAAAAGGTTCTAAAAGCATTGAGCGCATCCTTCATAGCTTTAATCCCCAAAAAAGAAAATTCTCTGAGTCCAGATGGATTTAGACCCATAGCCTTATGTAATGTGGTGTATAAAATCATCTCCAAAGTGATACCCAATAGACTAAAGCCCATACTACTTTCCCTCATCTCGGAAGAGCAAACAGGTTATGTGGAGGGATGACAAATTCTCAACAACATCATCCAAGCACATGAGATGGTACACTCTCTCAAAATCAACAAGCAAGCAGGTGTGATTATTCTGTTGGACATTGCGAAAGCGTATGACAAACTCAGCTTTGACCAGAATTGGATAAGATGGGTTATGGCACTAATCACCACAACCAGTTTTTCCATTCTTCTTAATGGAGCTCCTTCAAATACCTTCACATGTTCCAGAGGGCTCAGACAAGGCGATCCACTCTCCCCTTTCCTCTTTGTCCTCATGATGGAAGGACTAGGTAGGGCAATCAAAATGGAAAATGTTGAAGGTCGAATTCAGGGGATCAATCTAACCCCAGATGGAGAGGCTAATACTCATCAACAATTTGTGGATGATATTATGCTATAGGGCATACCCTTAGTCAGGGAATCAAGGGCAATCAAAGATATCTTAAATGACTTTGCTATGGCAGCAGGTATAGAGGTAAGCCTAAACAAGTCTAAAGCTTTTTTCATTAACACTAATATTGCTATACAAAGAAACATTACCAGGATTCTTGGTTTCCAAAGGGAATAGTTTCCTTCCAAATATCTTGGCATTCCCCTTACTAATAAACCTCTTAGTAAGAAAATATGGGAACCAATTTTAAATAAACTTTAGGACAAAATGAAAATGGACATGTAGATCCTTAAACTTAACAGGGCGACTTATGCTCACACAGGTGGTCTTGCAAGCCATTCCCATTTCCATGTTTGCAGTTATCCTTGCTCCTCAAGGTATTAAGCAACAGATAAGGAACATTCAAAGGGACTTTCTGCGGGTTAGAGGGGAAGAGGAAAAAAGTGGGCTTTAGTTGCCTAGGACAAGCTCTATAAGCCCAAAAGCCATGGTGGCTTGGGGCTGCATGATCCAAAAACTCTCAGTAAAGTTTCAGGAGCTAAGCTTTGGTGGTGATGGATCAAGGAGCCGAATGCCCCCTCGGCCAAGCTTTGGAAACAGAAGCACGTGAAGCACTGGTAGGAAAAGGATCTTATTAGAATGAGAGGAGAAATCACAGGCTCACACATATGGAACCTTGCTTGGGAGATCAAAAGCATTGTTTAGCAACATTACTTTTGGGAAATCCGAGCAGGGGACCAAGCTCGATTTTGGGAGGACGGGTGGCAACAGGAACCCATCCTTAACAAGATTGACCTGGTAGCCCTCAAAAGAGACATAGATAGCAAAGGCCTATTATTGGTAAAAGATTTCTGGGATTAGGGAAGGAACAATTAAAAATCGAGGAAGTGGAAGGAACTAAGTTATAGTGAGGAGATTCCTTTGAAGGCCATGGTAGAGACTCTCACCATGGACTTAAAGCACAGACAAATTCTGGTTTCCTCCTCACATGACCAATTAAGACGGGGGAAGAATAACGAAGGTAACTTTAACCTCAAAGAGGCAAAACAAGCAATCAGAGGATTCAACTTTGTAAATGTTGATGAAGTTTGGAAGGAGCTTTTGGCAAACTCCTCACTGGATGAAAATAAAGTTATTTACCTGGCTTGTGCACCAAAGAAAGATCCTAACTTGGGAAAACCTCCTCAAGAAAGGCTTCACTGGCCCTTCCAAATGTTACCTATGCAGCTCACATGAGGAAACAATTGAACACTTGCTTAACCTTTGTTCCTTTTCTGCTAAGGTGTGGGACTGGGTGGCCTTAAGCTTCAAACAAACTGACAGGGACAGTCTCAGCATATCCAACACTCTGAAAAGTGGAGGAAGCACTTCTCAGAGAATGAGATCATCAACAAAGCCTGGATGCTAGTACTAGGCTTTGTCACTTGGAATGTTTGGAAAGAATGCAATAGGCGAATCTTCATAAATAAAGCTAGTGAGCCACAGCACATAATCAATCAAATTCTAAAACACCTTAAAGAAACAGTTAAAATCCTTTTGAGGTCAATTCCCATGAATCCTCCTCTGCCTCACGAGGAGATTATTATTCTTAATTTGGGTCTTCAATCCATCAATCCTCAAGGAATAAGGAAGGAAGTGAGAACAATTAACACAGGGGCCAGTAGATGGTAGCCCCTTCCTCAAGGCTTCTTCAAAGTAAACATCGATGGAGCTTCTAAGGGAAATCTTGGGGAAGCTAGCTTTGGGGGTGCTGTAAGAGATCCTTAGGGGCACACAAAATATATCTTCCATGGCCACTTAGAAAAGGGTACCAATAACATGGTTGAACTTCTAGCATTAGATCAATGCTTGGAGATCCTGGTGGAGGCAAATTTACAAAATTTTATCACTTAAGAAGATTCGAATTTGATCATCATAGCAGCCAAGAAGATTCACAATGCAACTTCGCCAGATAAAGTGTCGAAGCACTGGAAGCTGCTGCAGGTTTTTCACCGTATCCACTCTCACTTGCAGACCCTTAAGACGATTAGATTTGTTCATGTTAGAAGGAAGGCAAATATGCTTGCAGATTGGTTGGCCAACGAAGGTGTGGCCAATAAGGACAGGGATTCTCGGCATGCATGGGAGTTGTTACCTGAAGGGAAACTTCGAGAGGACTGTTTCATCCTAGCAGCCAAAGATTGGGATTTGTGGATGAATAGCACTGATCGAAGGCATTCGAGAGACGAGAGTGAGGCTGATATCACCTAATTCATCCATGATTTTGGGATATGGTTGCTCTCCACAACTTTGTTCACTTTTGGATGAATGACGAAGGTTTCAAGTCAGGCAATGACACAGAATGGACCACCTGGGTGTATTTGGCTCAGCGGGTCTCTGTTGGCGACTTCAGGTGGAAGGATCAGCAAGGTCTGCGGGAATGTTCTGGGTTTTCTGCAAAACCTCGAACGCAATACCATAAGTGGTATTTCGTGCGAGACTTAGATGGTATCTGGTATTTTAGTAGGCGCATGGGATTCCACTTAGTGGGTAACACGTGGCATCAAGAGGTGAGATAAAACCGCTCTCATCGCATGGTTAACCTCTGTGCTTTTTGTCCATTCTATGGCTGAGATGGAGCAGGCTTTTTGCCTTAGGGCTCCAGACCTGTTTCTACTTTTCGGACCTAGTTTAGAGTTGAGGTCGGGTCCATTTTGCAAGGGGAAATGGGGTTCACAGTGGGTCCCTATATGGACCCTAGGCTTTCTGTGAAACCATGGCCACAAAACCCCAAAACCTTATTTGGTATATCACGCGGAACATGGCTAGTATCTGGTTTTGTGGAAGATGCATGTGATTCTACTCAGGGGGTAACACGTGGCAACGAGAGGTGAGAGAAAACTGCTCTCATCGCACAGTTAACCTCCATGCTTCTCATCCGCGCGATATCCCTGCTGGTCGTTGGATTGGGACTTTGCTTTCAAAGACTAGGATTGGTTGTGCTAGTTGCCCGATTGTGGGACCCCTTGTGGATTCCTTTTGCTTGTTGGCCGTTGGATTGGAAGCAGGTTTTCAATGGTGAGGATTGGTTCCTGCCTATTGCCTGAGGGTTTCGAACCCGTTTTGTTTAGGGGAATTTTCTTTGTTGCCATCGAGGTCGTCTAGTGGATGCAGTAGGCACCACTTTGTGCTGTTTGTAAGAATCTTGTAAGCTTCGGTCACTAGTTTTTACCACCCCTGCTGTCTGGGGCACTCTATATATTATGTAATTTGATCATATTAATAGAAAGTTCTTCTATTACTTATCAGAAAAAAGATAAATATGTATAATATATATATATATATATATAATCACAATTCAATAATGACAAATTACTAATAGCTATTTATTAGCATTTTGAATAGCATAAATATTTTTACTATCATATTTTATATAATAAAGTGTTTACGAAATGAACTTGTTATTTTATTACTTTTCCATTACCATAAAAATATTACATTGTTAATTAAATATATAAATAATTTATATTTATAAAATTAATTAAAATTATATAGGAAATAATTTAAATCTTCTTATTTTTGAATAATAAATTAACTTGTAAAAAAAAATACATTTAAATTACTTTTAACTTTAAAAAATATAACAACAATATATTGTAGATTTGTTTAAAACAAATAGTATATTTTTCAAATAAATTGATATTTTTATAATAATATATATTAAATTTCTTAATATATAAAATATGCCTATCATAAAACACATTAAACTAATGCATATACTAAACACATTAAAGAATGCCATAATAGATTGCACAATATTACCATAGTTTCCTTAATTCTTTGAAGATAATTCAAATATGTTTTACTCACTAATTTTGAAACATTAAATCATATTATCGCATAAAACACATGCGTAACCAAAATAACTATATTGATTTTAGTACATTGTTGAAAAATCTATTATCACTATTGTTCAACTCAATTAAATTAACAATTTATTAATATAGTTAATATAGAATTTTATTATTAATATTCTATAATGACACTACAACAATTTTGGAGCTTAAAGTTAAGTTCATTTTAGAAAGTAAGGAATGTGGACTTAGTTTTGTGTTTTATATATGGAAAATAATGTCGATCTTGAATGAAAATAGATTCTTACTAGTATGTCTATTTTGTAATAGGAATTTTATTTTGTAATAGGAATTCCAAATATATAGGGGTTATTTTGTAATGATATAGAATTTATATTCATCTCCAAAGTAGTTATGTTTTTTTTAATTTTTAATTTAATTAAAAAATGTTATAAAACTAATTTAAAATAATAAAATATATATATTTCTAACTCGTTGAGGCTAGGCCAAGGGCATCACAAATATTCCATGGAAAAACACACACAAACCACACAAAAACTAATAGCTTTACACCTCATATATATAGGTTACGCTATTGACTCATGGTATTATAACAAACCCTATCTACAAGTTAGGAATCTCCATAGTAAAGTAGGAAGAAGGACTTAACATGCTCTCTTTCTAGGAAAGAAAGGCTTAACATCCTCTATTTTGCTTTACACATTTTTTGGCCCTGAGTTCCTAGAGTGAAGAAGGACTTAATGTCCTCTCATTATGGGCAAGACCTCTATGAGGGCATCACCTCATTAAAGGCCTAGGCATATCTTCTCATATCATGGCTTCAAATTCTAATGGTTGTGGTCCTCTTTGGATGAGATTCTTCCATAGTATGCTAAAAGTGGTATGCAATGTTTGTTCTCATAGCTTCATGGTATTCCATCTCCAAAACAAGCTTGATGTTGATATCAACCCCTCATTTTTATTCATAGCTACCAATGCTCTTATCTATC
The DNA here is from genome assembly GCA_031772625.1 of Pinus tabuliformis. Taxonomy (NCBI): domain Eukaryota; kingdom Viridiplantae; phylum Streptophyta; class Pinopsida; order Pinales; family Pinaceae; genus Pinus; species Pinus tabuliformis. Next base: position 384,809,328 of record CM062812.1, on the reverse strand, counting down.
GAACACTCTCTAGGTATCTACAACTAGTCACCATCATGGTTCAATGACTAGGGAAAGGGGGTGATTGTGGTAGATGAAGAAAGGATGAATTAGAACGATCGAGAGTGCAAAAAAAGCCATGAGCTCTACAAATATTTACCATAGCAAAACTCCCCCATAAATACAGTAAGTAAAAGATTAAGAATGCCCAAAAAAGAATTTGAATTTAATGTAACTTCATTTCCAATGATTAAATTCTTACATAAGTGGCAAAATAGATACCAGATATGCAAACTAAATCTACTAGAAATACAAAGTATATACAAGCTATGGATATTTATTTCCAAGTGAAAACTATCCTAAGTCAGGCTCGGGTGAAAATATAAGAGAAGTAATATGAAATTCTTCTTTGTTCACATGAAATTCAATGCCAAACAAAGAAGTGGGGCATCAAAATGACACAGGGACATTTATTTAAAAATAATAGCATACAGCATATCCCCCTACACTCGTGACGGTCGACCAAAATGTAGCGTTGGTTTCTCTCACATGGTCAACGTGTGACATGATCCTATATCATCCTTCACGTCACGGAGGTTATCATACCCGCGCAACCATGATCCGCGAGGACTATAAAATGGAGGCACCCCCAGCAGACTGGTAAGCATCGCAATAACGTTTGTCATTTGAAGGGTTTATTATTATTAGAGGTGAGATTTTACTACCATGGCGATCAGATCAGTTGGCTTTTCTTTAGCTGTAACGTTACTACTGGTGGTGGTGGTGGGCGCCGCTGAATACAAACTTAGTGTTGTATGTGTGTAGCACGGAGATTATCCCAAGAAGTTCGTTCTATGGTCCTCTTTTAATAGTAAATATTTGGATACCCTATGCTATGCTATGCCCTAGTGCGTACTTCTACTTCCTAAATAAATAAACTATTGCGCAGTCACCTATTTATATTACACTTGCATGGCATTATTGCTTTTCTTTTTAACATATCAAAATCACTATCCCAAAAACTACAATAACTGTGACATTGAGTTATTCATTTTATTTTAAGTAAGGTACTTTTCATAAATTTATTTTAATTGGTTACCAAAATTTACCGTACTTTCCTGTATTGTTTTAAATGAGAGGGGCTAGTTCATGGTTTTTTTTTTAATATATATATTATAGATATATATCAGAACTAGGCTGACAACGGTCACATCATTAATTAATCACCATCACAAGAGAATACTCCATGGATCTTAATATACTGCAGCACACGCAAACTCCGCGGATTCGAATGCGGCCAGGGGTGTGCAAACCAACCACCCCGACCGTTACAACATGCACTCAAGTGCCTCTCCTGTATTGTTATTATTAATAGTTTTTTTTTCTTTTCTTTCTTTCTGATCCCTCGAAGTGACCAATAGCTTTTTTATATACTTGTTATATTCTTTTTATTATTATTAATAGTTTTTTTTTTTTCTATCTAATCCCTCGAACTGACCAATGACTTTTTTTATATACTTCTTATATTCTTTTTATGTTTATTAGATACTGTTCATATTTTATATTTATGATATTTTGTGTATTTAAAATAAATCACGAATATATTTTTGATATGGTATTATATTTTGGTTTTAAATATTAGTTTTAGGTTTATTAAATAATGTTTATGTTTTATATTGGTGATATTTTGTTACTTTAAAATGAATAACGGATATCATTTTGATATGACATCATATTTTAGTTTTAAATCTGGTTAACCTTAATTTTGATTATACATAATGATCTTATTTTAAAATTGGGATATTCTAAATAATAACATTGTTGAACAGTTTTACCACACTTTTTATTTATTAAAGATTTTTCAAAATTTTGTCGTTCTTTCTCGGTAAAGAATGAGAAAAATAAAATAATATAAATAAACGGATAAGTAATATTTAGATATTTTAAAATTTAACTTAAAAAATAAAATGAAAGTATAAGTAATATTTTAATATTTAAAATCAAATATTAAAAAATAAAATAGAAATAATATGATTGTTTGGATCGTTGTTTATAATTTAAAAAGTTTTTAATAGATTTTTATTGTTATAGACCATATTTAAAACTTTATTGTGATGTAAGAGATTTTTATTATGTAGAAAATGGAGTTTGTAATTAAATTATTTGTAAAAAGAGAAGAAAACATACATATATGATAAGTTATTTGGAAGACTTATACTTATGGTCCATATTCAAAGTTTTTAAATTTGGTTTTTTATTTTTCTTATTTTTTTAAATGAGGGATAAAAATAACCTTTGAAATGATGAGATTATTTCTATTATCCTATATCTTTCTAAGTATATTTATTTTAAAGTGGAAGATTTGATAGTCATGGTAAAATGGCTAACTACTAAGGTAATATAGAAGTTATCATTTAACTATGCACTATCTATTTAGACTTTGGATCATCCCATACTAATGTTGTAATAATAAAATCAACTATGTACTATATATTTACACTTTGGATCATCGCATACTAATGTTGTAATAGTAAAATCAATATTGTGTCTTGCTTCATTAACTTTAGGAAATATTTTGATGGAGTATCTAGAAATAACCTTTTTGACGGTTTTAACCCCATACAGAAATTACCTGCATATGAATTCTAAAACACAAAAAATAAACAATGCGAGAGCATAACACATAAAACACATATACATAGAGATTAAAACCGTGACTACCAACTTGATTTTTCATTATGTTCCTTTCAATGTTATAATACATATTTATACATGCAGAAGCATCCAATACCATGGACCGAAAACCATTGCATCCAATACCATGGACCGAAAGCCATCGCGTCCAAAAACATGTGTGAAAATCATGCACAAAACCATACGTGGGTCCACCCATCCTAATATAGGGTCCAAAACGAAAATATTCCGAGGCACTGCCTTAGACCCCATAAAGTGGGGTTAAGGGTATGCCTAAAACCCCCTATGACCCCCGCCTGTCCCGTCCCGTCCCGCTATATAATTGGTGCAACGAAGGGGGCTCCACCCCGCCTCTAACCCCTGGGTTAACTACGTGGGCGTGGAAAGAATATAACACAACCCAACATTCTCCCACTTGTTGTTTTCTTTCCACAGGGGGCCACAAGAGAGCTTAGTCATTTTTATAGCCTTGAAACACCCATTGTCTCTCTACACCAAGAGAACTTCTCAGAGCTCACAAATTTTGTCAATGCATCTACCGTATTCTTCAAAATGTCCATATTTACCAGCAACACCTTTTTGTCTTCTATCATATCCCTCACAAAGTGATACTGAACATCAATGTGCTTTGTCTTTGAATGATATGCAGGGTTCTTTGCCAAGAAAATTACGCTTTGGCTGTCACAGTCTATCCTTATAGCTCCCTGTACTAACCCCATACTTGAACACAATCTCTACAACCAAATTTCTTCCTTGCTTGCATGAGTGGTTGCCATGTATTCTGCCTCTGTAGTTGATAGTGTCACTATAGATTGTTTCTTACTCATCCAACACACCTCGCTCGTGTTGGGGGGAGATTTTTGCACTCCCTGTTAATAGGGGGAGATTGTTGCGCTCCCTGTTAATGGCAGTGTAGAAGGATAATCCAACGCTCCGCGTGTGTTTCAAATCTAGCAATGTGTTTGTTTACTAACACCTAGAGGTTTTGGTTAATGGCAGTGTAGAAGGATAATCCAACGCTCCCCATGTGTTTCAAATCTAGCGATGTGTCTGTTTACTAACACCGCTCCCCGTTAATGGCAGTGTAGAAGGATAGTCCAATGCTCCCCGTGTGTTTCAAATCTACCGATGTGTCTGTTTACTAACACCTGTGGGTTTTGGTTAATGGCGGTGTAGAAGGATAATCCAATGCTCCCCGTGTGTTTCAAATCTAGTGATGTGTTTTTTTACTAACACCTGCAGGGTTTGGTGTAAGGACAATCGTGACTCCAAGGGTTTTGGTTAATGGCGGTGTAGAAGGATAATCCAACGCTCCCCATGTGTTTCAAATATAGCGATGTGTCTGTGTACTAACACTTGCAGGTTTTGCTGTAACGGCAATCTTGACTCCAACAAGATTCTCTGAACTGGGGTTTTGGTGTAACGACAATCGTGACTCCAACAAGAGTCTCTAAACTAGTGTAACGGTTTTGGCTAATGGCGATGTAGAAAGATAATCCAACACTCCCCGTGTGTTTCAAATCTAGCGATGTGTCCATTTACTAACACCTGCGGGTTTTGGTGTAATGACAATCGTGACTCCAACAAGATTCTCTGAACTGGGGTTTTCATGTAACGACAATCAGGACTCCAACAAGATTCTGTGAATTGGTGTAACGGCAATCGTGACTCCAACAAGATTCTCTGAACTGAGCTAGCTCGTTTGGTAATGTGCTAGCTCATTTGGTAATGTGCTATGTCCTTGGTGTCTATTTTTTCTAATAACTAAATAAATTATTATTCCTGCAATTGTCCTTAAATAGGTAACGATTCTTTACATGTCTATAAGTAGTCCAATTCAGGTCTTGGTGTAACGGCAATCGTGACTCCAACAAGATTCTCTGAAATGAATTAGAGAGACTCATCCCTACAGCTATATTGCTAGTTCGTTTGGTAATGTGCCATGTCCTCGGTGTCTATTTTTTCTTATAACTAAATAAATTATTATTCCTACAATTTTGGTAATTTATTCCTACAATTGTGGTTAAATAGGTAACGATTCCTTACAAGTCTATAAGTAGTCCAATTCTGGATTAGATTATATAAGCTTGAGAGTTGCTCGGAGCTAAATAAACTTAAATATACGGTCACGTATTTATGTTTTTAACATATCAGAATTACTCTCTCCAAAGTTGGAATAACTGGGATGTTGAATTTTTTTTTTTTAAATATAGTTGACTGTATTAATCTGGTACTGATTATAGTAATATCTATTTGCTATTCCAAAAAATTAAGTTATATAATAAAATTTATGTAGATAAATACAGTATTGATTATGAATAACATTTATCTACTATTCCAAAGAATTAAGTTACATTATCAAATTTACATAAATAAATTATAATTATGAATAGTATTTATCTGCCATTCCAAAAAATTTATATAGATTAAACATGGTATTGATTATGAATAATATCTATTGCTAATCCAAAAAATTAAGCTACATCATCAAACTTACATAAATAAACATGTGGCAACAGCAAATTCATTTCATCGTTCATATTCATGGTATTTACTTCATCTATTAAACATGTCACAACATGAAATTCATTTCATCGTTCATATTCATGGTATTTACACCACTTCGGCTTAGAGTTTCATAGATTGTATTAACAGTCTTTAGGCAGAGTAAAGCATATACAATACATTATGGATGTGATCAGATGAGTGAGGTGAGCACCGCAAAACCCTACAACGAGATGTACGGGCCAAGCCAGAACTCAACCATCCCAAGATGATGCTGTTGTATCAGATAATTCCCAGATAATTCCCTTTCTACAACCAATTCCACCATGGGAGGCACAATCCATTTCCGTAGAAAGAATTTCCTTGGTAAAACCAAGGTCGTAAACAAAGCCCCGTTGTCCCAGCTGCTGACATTTAATTCGAATAGACTTGGGTAAGTGACCCAAAGTACGTGAAGCATGAAGTCGCTACGCGCATGCCATATGAGGCCAGGTGTATATGATGGCTTTATCAATGAGGGCCGCCACTCCTTTGCCTAACACAGTGGGAAAGCATCATAACTGTTTTATGCCTCTGTCGAAATTTCATTGTCGTGAAATCACCCCCATCGGTGAGACAAAAGATAGTCACACAAATGACAAAAAAACATCATATGTATGTTTCGATTTTCTATTATCTAATTATGGAATAAAATATTAATTTGGAATTTATTTATATAAAAATAAAATAAAATTTAACTTATTTTGTATACGGAAATGGTTAAACAAAAAGAAAATAATTAATTACATTTCTTTAAATAAAATTTTATGTAAAATTTTGTATTATATATATATATATATATATATATATATATATAATTAATTAAGGATTTTATAATATATATAAAAATTTCATTTTTACTTTATGATAAATGTTTACCTATAAAGATGTATTTTGTTTTATATATAGATAAAATTAAAGATTTTATAATATATATAAAAATTCATTTTTATTTTTTGATAAATCTTTACATATAAAGATGAATATCAATATTTGATTAAGTCTTGATTATAAATAAATTTGATGTATATTTTCATTTAACATATTTTAATCAAACCATTTATATGTAATGTTGTTAACTTACTTCCTATGTTTATATATAATTGGTTAACAAGAAATATATTTATTCATATTTATGATTTTTTTATGGTATTTAAAATTTGTAGGAAACAAAAGTATTGAATTAAACTAAAAGAGAAATAGATTGAAAATAATATATAGTGTTTATGAAGTAATATCTATTATGAAATATGAATAATCACCATGTCAAACTCATGTCAATGAATAAAGAATTTCAAATAATGCAAGTACAATATATAAGTGTTGTAAACCATTTGAAAAATAACAATAGATTAAAAGATAAATTGTAACCAACAAAACTAAATGGAAAGAAATAAATATTTTCAAATATTTTTCTATGAAAATAAAACATATTATTTAATATAAACATACAATAACCATAACAACTATTTATTAACATTTTGAATATCATAAACCTTTTTATTATAATTTTTTAAGTGATAAAATTTCTATTATACATTAATTTTTTATTTTATTACTTTTTTCATTTCCATATAATATTACAATGTTAATTAAATATATAGATAATTTATATTTACAATTAAAATTATATATTTAATAATTTAAATATAAACAATAACATAAATATAAAAGATATTTGTTTTTTAAATAACTCATTTACAAAGGATAAAAGAAAATACATTTACATTACTTTTAATTTTAAATAATTTAAAAACAATATATCAAAATATCAAAATATTATATTTATTTAAAATAAATAATATAATTTATAAATAAAATGATATTTTCATACTAATATATGTTAAAGTTTATTAACTTATAACATATATATGATAAATAAATTAAACTATATATTAAAATTTATTAACTTATAAAATATATATCATAAATAAATTAAACTAGTTTATAATGTTACTATACATTACTTAGCTCTTTAAAGATAATTCAGATATCTCTTGAACTAGTGCATAAAGTTAATATAAATTCCTTAACTCTTGAAAATAATTGGAATATGTCTTACACGGTCATTTAGAAACATTAAATCATATTATCAAATAAGACCTTATCATAAAGATAACTACTATATATTGGCGTAGTTTATTGATCCTAGCTACTCGCAACTCTATGCTAATAGTGTTAGCATACCTAAAACTTATGGTGAGAGTACAAATTTATTAATTTTTTTATTTAAGGATATTTTCTATATGGAGGGTTAGGTTTTCTTAACCATTTTTTTCGTATAAATATAATTATAATAAATAAATTATATATATATATATATAAGAGGATGTGTTTTAAAATATTATTATTAAATTACAAATTTTGTTCTATAAAAATAAAAAATAATATATATATATATATATATATATATATTTTGAAATAAGTTATGGTGTTGTAGTTATGTGTTATTAATAGGTCATGGTATTGGCTCATGCAATTATAATGAACTCTATCTATATGTTCAAAACCTTTATGGTGAAGTGGGAAGAAGAACTTAACATCCTTTGGTTCTAGGAAAGAAAGATTTAGCATCCTCTAGTTTTAGTTACATATTTTTTCGCCATGAGTTCATAGAGGGAAGAAAAACATAATGTCCTATGATTATATGAGGGAACCAATTTAATTCTCCCAAAGGTGACTCCCATCCTCAACCCCTCCCAATAAAATTTGAACTTGTAACCTAGTGGGGACTAAACCCCACATAAGCCAATTGGTCTCCATCTCATGGGTATATATTTTATATTATTTTTATTCTTAAATGAGTTATGTTGTTTTTGGCATGTGGTATTGATATGCCATGGTAGTCGTCCATGGTATTATAAAAAAACCCATTTACAAGTTAAAAATATTAATGTGAATATCAGAAGAAGGAATTAACATCCTTCGATTATGGGTAAGAAAGATTTAATTGCCTCTAGTTCTCGTTACATGTGTTTTGGCCTAAAGTTCCTAAAAGGAAGAAGGATTTCATGTCTTGTTGTCACTACGACCAAAACCCTCCAAAATGTTGGTCTACTTTTGAATTTTGGAGCCTAATTTGGATCTTGTGATCATTTTTTCCATAGTCACTTTATGGTCAAATGATAAGTGTCAAAGTCACTTACATACACGTGCTTGGTTCATAGAATGTTGATGAGCACATTATTTTTCACAAGATTGAATATGCATAATGTAGTCCATCAAGATAACACTGACGCAATGTTCAACCTAAGTCGACAGTCAGTGCGTGCTTTCATTAAAAGCCTCTCACTTTTGGTCACGAATGTTCTTCTATTTTAGTGAGTTTTTCAAACTGTCACTTTTGTGCGCCTTTACTTTCATGGGTGTCACTTTCATGTTTCAACTGTCATGTTCACTTGATTTCACCTTAATCAGTGTCATTTTCATGTTATCCTTTCTCTTGCATGTGTTTCTTTCATTATCATTCGCATATCACAAGTGTTGCTCTCACTTTTCTCTTCATTTATCAAATGTCATCTTTTGGCATGGGAAGTGTCACCTATCATGTAAAGTCAGGTTTTGGCTCGTTTCAAAGGGTAATTTTGGTGTTGATGAGTCCTTCTAGTCATGTTGACATGTTTTACACTCATTCCCAAATATTTATGCATCGTCGCACAAGTGCTATCACTTTCATCGCACTTGGAGAGGTATGTTGTATCACCGTCACGTTGAGGAGATCATATTGTTCTTATTTTCTCAGTGATCAATGTTGTGTCATTGACTGTTTGAGTGTGCGATAATGGTCTAATTTTTTCTTTGTTCACCCAAGCTTCACTGATCCCACAATTATAATTATTCGAAAAAATTCACTCTTCGGAAACTTGACTTCATTCAACCTTCCTAAACTGCACATTGCGTAGTCTCGACCCTCAAGTCTTGACCTTGCCTCTTGGAACTGTGTAGACACAATTCCTAGCTCTAACCCTTGAGCTCTAGAATAGTGCAATGTCTTCCCCTGGTCAGACACAACTACGCACTACATAGTGTTAATCCTTAAGCATCCATCCTAACACCTTGGGTTGTGCAACTGTGTAATCCATGAGATTATTCTATCTCCAGAGTTGTGCATTGGGTAGCTTCAAGCATCAAGCCTCAAGCTTGAGCCCTTGAACCCCTCAAATGTGCAATCTCCCAGCGCGTTCTCCTCCCAGAACTGTGTATTTGGAAACACCAAGCCTCAAGCCTCAACCTTGATCTCATGAGCACCTAATCTCCATAGTCACCAAGATTGGCCCCTCAGAAATGCGTAGGAAAACTTCAAGTCTCAAGCCTCAAGCTTAGCCTTCTAAGTTCCTCAATTGCACAGTTCCTTAAGTTTGTCCTTCTATAACTGTGCATTGGGCAACATCAACCCTTAACCCACAACCTTGAGATCTTGAACCACTCAATTGTGCAATACTTTCACCTTGACCATCTTGAACTCTGTATTGTGTAGTCTCATGCCTTAGTCCCAAACCTTGGCCTCTATAATTGCACAATGCGTGAGTCAATCTTTCAATTAGTCACCTAATTCTAACCCTAACAAATTATTTCATGAAACATGTTAGATTAGGAGATTTTAGATTGATGTTGGCTTGTCATGAGTGGTTCCAGTTGTAGGTACTCTATCTTATCATGACAACATGATGATGGAAGAAAATAAAAAGGAGACCATGCTAGAAGGCACCTATGGAGCTGAGGAGATAAGATGCTCATGAGGTGATAAGATGAAGGAACACCAGACTACAATAAAAGAACAAATTGAAGACCACGTTGAATTCTTCTTACTCTCATGCTAGATGAAGGAGGAAGAAGAAGAAGAATATGTACAGTCTCTCAAGAAGACCCAAATATAGAAGCAACAATAATGTATTGACATTAACATGGCATCATGCAATCTATGTCATCAATGTCTTGTCATATCTTTTCAAAGTGTCATGTGATCATTAGCCACAATTTATGGTTTATGTAATTTCAATGTATATGAAATGTAATGTGAAGTGGAAGTCCAAGAGCCATGTATAGAATCTGAAAAGTCAGGAGGGAGTCGGGAGGTCATAGAGAAGTCAAACAGTCATGAGGGTAGTCCAAAAGTCACATGGGAGGTGAATTTTCATCCCATTTGTTATATATACACCCTCATATCTCACGCAAAATACTTTTCACCTTGGTTTCTCCTACGAGGCATTGTAGAGGAAGATAGTTGTTTTGGAGGAGCGAGTGACTACTCTAATGGCCACTATTGGGGCTAGTGGTGTTCACTATCATGATGTATCTTGGAAATTTTACTTAACTACGAAGCTCATTGAGCCAGCTTTCATGCATATGTCATGAATATTGTAAGACTATTCTTTGAATGTTTGTGATGTATGTTGTTTTCATCTGTACTAAGGAAATTGAACTATTTCGATGGATTTGGCACTTATATTGTTGAAAGTGTGTTGTATTTGTTTTAACAATCTTTGCTTCCTAGCAAATTATTTTGCTGGTTGATCATGGATTCATTCATATGTATATGTTTGTGTACCTTTTCTATATTAGTACTATTACTCATCTCTAAACAACACACTTTTCTCTTCCCTTTTGGTAGAAGGACCTTGATATTTTCACCAACTTAACATTTGATAAGGCATACTCACTTACTGATACAAAAGTACCTTTGTATTACTCTCTTGTACTGAACTTTGTAGCCAAGGAAAATCTACATAGATACATGGCAATGGGTTTGATACTCCAGATGAGGCTCCTACTCCAGAAAATTTGTTCCACTATCCAGAGCTTCGTAAAGGAAGAATATCCAACAACGTGGACACAACTTTCCCTTGTGATCCTATCCCTACAATTCCTCAACAAATAAACCAGAAAATCACTTGACATCGTATAGATTATCATCTCCGCTGTTCCATCAACAATGAGAGATTCAAGGAATTTAAGACGGTCTTCAGTGTGTGGTAAAATCGTGGGCAAACTTATGACTTGAGATTTGACAGGATTAACAACAAATAAATTGAAGTCAGATCGGGCTACCAAAAATAAGCCGTCACAAGTAGCTTTCACGCCCAGTGTCTTCATGCCCAACTTTTCCCAATCGCAAGGCATGTTCAAGAGAAGCCAGCGTTTTGAGGCAATGCTAAAAGCCCACATATCTAAGTTATTGTTATTAATCACAATGAACTTCTCGTTTTTTACATTCATACGCTGCGAAGCACAAATAGCAACCCATTCATCGCTTATATATTGAGAGACTAAAACATCAGCCCTTCTGATTCTGGAAAGAATGTTCTTCAATATTTCATCTAGAAAATGAATGAGTTAATCAGTTTTCGTTTACCGTTTTCAACAAGGGCTTCAGAATCTTTGTCAGATGCGCCTTTTGTAATCCGACCGTTGTAATAGCGATTAAATCCTCGAATCAGAAGCTCTATGGGAAGCTTTTGTGCAAAGCCAGTGACAACTTCTCTCCATTCAGGGGTGAAGACCGAACTTAATTTGGGGTGGTCTACAAAACGCTTCCTCTTGCTTCCGCATTTGTAATCTTCATCTCTTTTCTGCCCCATGAATTCTTCTATCATTGAAAAGAATGCGCCATCAAACCCGGAAACCTCTTCGTTGCTGCGTCTCTCCATATTTCGGGCAGATTCAATTGCCAACAAGTCGTAATTTGTGGCGAAGAACACTAGTGACTCCGAAGTATGCTTATTTTGAATCTCTTGTAAGATTTTTCATTTTAGAGTTATATGATTGTTATATATAGCAACGCTCCAAGAAAAAAGTGGGGCTCTAGTTTAGCAAAAAGTATAAAAGAATTGGGTCGTTGGGTGTTCTGTCGATCCAACCCGTGACCGATTACGCCCATTTTAGAGGGTGACCTTTAGACCGACCCCATGGACGGGCGTCTATAACCACAACTTTCACGTTGATCGTCCGTCCATCTGTTAAGAAATATGGAATAATGCCTCTTAATATCATTAATCTTTTTTAATGGAGACACTTTTTACATTTCCACCCAATTTTAATAGCGAAATGGTCGCTTTATATTTAATTTTAATATGCAAATTGTTATATAGAGGTGGTTTTTATTTTTATTTTATATAGATAAAAAATATCATATAGTAACTTTTTTATGTTTTGTCTCGAATTGACCTCCTTTATTTTTGAAATCCCTAATTTATTCTTATTTATTTTATTAATCTTAATGTTATTTAGTTATTTCTTTTTAATTTAAATCTTATTGGGTGCCTTAACTTTAGTGACCATTTTTTCTTATTTTTTAATAAAATTTTAATAGTTAATTGGCATTCTTCTCTATTAAAGAGTTTTCAAAGCCCATTTTATATCATATTGCTCATTGGTCTTAATAATGGGTGGAGTGTTATTGTTATAATACAAAACAAAAACAAATATATATATATATATTAACTAGCCTAAATCCTTCTTAATTCTAAATAGGGACCACATCTCCTAAAGTGCAAACCTTTTTTTAGAGAAAAAAGAGATTTGATTCCTCTAAGTGTTTGGTAGATTTGTAGTTAAGAGAGATCTAATCTAATTTACTTATTAATAAATAATAATATTTAACTAGCAACTGCACCAAATGTTGCAAAGAAAACTCAATAAGTCAATAGCATATGAAAAAAGAGCATAAATGAAGAAAGATGTGACATGTCATGGGATTTAGATGCTGCCAAGATTATTCCTTTGAAAGATAAATTACTGCCTCTACCAACAAATATTAAATTAATTTATCTTTACAGCATGTTTGCAAAGGCCTACATGAAAGGAGTTCCCCAATTTTGGGTCTACATGGATGGAGTTCCCCATTTTCATGAGGTATTTGGCATGTGATTATATGACAGGTCTAGTTGTAATAACTTCACACATTTCCCCATAGTTACCAACCTTTTGCAATTGGTAACATTAGCTACCAAATGACCCTGGAAACAGCACAATGTATCATCTCCAAATCAACTCTCTTCATTACAACTCTGCAAAATCCAAAATCTAACCATCAATCAATGAAAGAAGTGAGAGGAAAATATGGAGGTGCTTATACATGGCAGTTAATTAAGGTTTGGGTATGATTTACTTCCATTTTTCCTTTATCTTTCACTTCTTTTGAATTCAAGGATACGTTACTTTAGCTAATTTATTCACAAACCCATTAATGTAGAACTAAACGAGCATATCAACCTAGGTCAAATGCTAATTCAATACCCATACTCATTAAATCTATTACACAAACCAATTCCAGTCTATCCTAGCCAAAGTTCAAAAGACCGATATGGACCCAAATTGTATAGACAAAAAGAATAAAAACTAAACTGATCGTTGAATATTATAATTAATTCATCTTTAATTTGAAACTATCGAAGCTCAGAAACAATGGTGCACACCCTTTTCAATAAGCTCAAGGTTAATCAAGAGGCCACACCTCCCCTCCCCTCTTTATAAGCTCAAGGTTAATCAAGAGGCCACACCTCCCCTCCCCTCTTTATTGGTGAAGAGAACAAGTAAAACCTTGGTAATTAGAAGAAAAAAAAAACAAAAAGAAGAAAAAAAAAAAAAAAATTGGCAAAAGAATCAGAAAATCATAACAACATCGAGAAAGCTAAAGTTTAAAGCAGTGCACAGAAGAATGGATAGATCGTCTTTCATTGCTCCGATCATCTTTTCAATAGTATAGATGCATATAAAAACAAAAAATGCTCATGTTTTGGATTTATTTCGGTTCTTATCCTCGGTTCCCAAGATCCCAATTTTGCATGTAATCAAAGTAAATCCCTCTTTCCTAGCTTTTTTATTTTTATCTTTCTTTAAGTTGATACAATCTTTTTACTAGCAAAAATGGTATGGTTTCTGAATACTATTATGTTCAAAAGAAAAGTGATAAAACACTTTTCACATCAACAAGGGTATAACATATGCCGACCTTTAGTTATACGCCATTCAAATTTTGATCCATTACACCTACACCTATAACTAAATAAATTATTATTCCTGCGGTTGTGGTGAAATAGGTGAGGATTCCTTACAGGTCTAGTAGTCCAACTCCAGATTAGATTATATAAGATTGAGAGTTGCTCCAAGCTAAATAAACTTAAATAAACTAGCACGTAATTACGTTTTTAACAGATCAGAATTACTCCAAAATTGGAATGACTGGGATACTGCTTTTTTTAGATGTAGCTTACTGTATTAATCTATTAATCTGTTGCTGATTATAGTTATGAGTAATATCTATTTGTTATTCCAAAAAATTAAGTTACATAATCAAATTTATAGGTTGGAATGATTGAGATATTGAATTTGTTTAACGTAGTTTACTGTATTAATCTGATACTGATTATCGTTATGAATAATATTTATTTATTATTCTAAAAAATTAAGTTACATAAATATATATGGTATTTATTAAATAATATCTATTTTCTATTCTTACATTTTTATAAATGTTTACATATAAAGATGAATATTTCCATATTCGATTGAGTTTGGATTATAAATGAATTTGATGTATATCTTGATTGAACATATTTTAATCCAACCATTTGTATGTAAGGGTGTTAACTTCCTTTTTATGTTTATATGTAAGGGGTTAACAAAAAAATATTTAAAAAATTTGTAGAAAACAAAAGTATTGAATTAAAGTAAAAGAGAAATAGATTAAGAAATATATATATAGTGTTTATGATGTAATAGGTATTACCAAATATGAATAATCATCATGTCAAACTCAAGTTAATGAATAAAAAATTTCAAACAACTTGAAAAATAACAATAGATTAAAAGATAAGTGGTAACCATAAAAAATAAATGCAAAAAGATATATATTTTCTAATATTTCTCTATAAAAACCCAGATGCGGGTGTATCCCAAAAACATTAATGGTCACCATTAGGATTGTCGGCGCAAGGACTTGCCAGGTGGTGAAATATGCTCTGATCCAGGCTCATCGCAGATGAAACATGGCCAGTGTGAATGCTGCAATAAATGGCCCATTAGGCCGAGAGCTGGAAACATATGAAATTCGAATGGTGCCTCCTAAACCTTTAGTTCATCCTCTGGTCCGTAGCTATTGTCCGCTGTAGGCTAATGTTTCATGTAGCAAAACAGCTACTGGGAGACGATGTTGGCACCTCTGTTGCATTGATCTAGGAAATGGGTTGTATTTCTCCCACTCCAAGTATTGCCCTGTAAATGCTGCTCAGAAGCCCTGTTTTCACAACCAGTCCCCCTTCCCGACCGCTTATCCTGTATATTTTCTCTCCAACCTCACTAGTATGGTTAGGCACCGTATGAGGAGTCGTCATGGAGGAACTCGTGGCAACAGTGCTCGCTCTCAGGCAGCGCAAGGATCTGCTCCCCCCTCTCCTCCTTAGTACCAGGAATACTCAATTCCCCCCAGGTCGACGCTTAGACATTACCCCCGAACGCACAGTAGACGGGGGCGAGGGATGGCTTCAATGGCTCTGCCCAACGATTATAGGCTCCATTCTATAATCTCTCAGCAACGTCCTAGCCCTATCTCTCATGCTACCCAATTTAGGTTCCAAAGCTGTCTGAATAGACCCATTATTACTGCCAATGTGACCATCGTCTTCACCGAAGAAGATGAGCTGAACAATGAACAAGAGAGAAATTCTGGAGAACACCCACAAGAGGTGAGAATTTCAGAAGCGGGAAGGTGTCATGAGAAAAACTCAAAGATGAGGACCAGGGCGTTAGTCATAGTAGAATGCATGGAGGCGAAGCGCATGCAGGCGACATTCAACGGGCGAGTGGCAGTTCTGCAAGCGCTGCCTTGACTGTGGGATTTGCTAGTAGCTCAAGCGGAATCCAGCTTGCTAGGGGGCCTACAGGTGGTGTTGAGAAGGGCGATGTAGAGGAGAAAGACGAAGAATGGGACCAGTATGCCTGCCTCGTGGTTGAGGGGACACGTGGGTAGGATGACAACAAATGACGCCACGTGGCATCCATGGCCACTCATGAGCCAGATCTGCCTTCTGCTGATCACGGGTTGGTCCAGTCATTTGATGTTTTTGCCGTTTGTTTGTCTGGTCAATGGTTTTGTTGTTCTGTTGTCAAGTCCAGTGATGTTGAGTTGTATCTCTTTCTGGGTTCCTAGTTTGAAGTATGGCTATCCATTGAGGACAATTCAGGGTTATATGTTAACTATTTTTGCAATGTCAAGTTGGTTTCCCCAATTTGGGGTAGTTTCAACTGTTTTGGTGAACTCTAGAAACAGAGGTTGAGGTGGGGCCTTGGTGTAATTATATTTTTGCTTTATTAATAGAATTAGTCTTACAAAGAAAAAAAATAAAATATTTCTCTATAAAAATAAAACATACTATTTAATAAAAACATACAATCACGGTTCAACCATAACATGTTGTTAGTGACCATAACAACAATTTATTAACGTTTTGAGTGCCATAAACCTTTTTATTATAACCTTTTAAATGATAAAATTTCTTTTATTCATTAACTTTTTATTTTATTACTTTTTCTATTTCCATATAATATTACATTGTTAATTATATAGATAATTTATATTTACATTAAAATTAATTAAACTATATATTTAATAATTTGAATATAAAATACAACATAAATGTAAAAAATATTTGATTTTTAAATAACTCATTTATATAAAATAAAGAAAATTCACTTACCTTACTGTTAATTTTAAATAATTTAACAACAATATATCAAACTATTACATTTATTTAAAATAAATAATATAATTTATAACTAAATTAATATTTTCATAATAATATATGTTAAATTTTATTAGCTTATAAAATATATATCATAAGCTATTTAAAGATAATACAGATATGACTTGAACGACTGCATAAAGTTGTATTTAATTCTTTGAGAATAATTGGAATATTTCTTAAACCCTCATTTAGAAACATTAAATCATATTATAACATAACACCCTATGATAAACAGAACTACTATATATTGGCGTAGTTTTTTGGTCCTCGCTACTCACAACTCTATGCTAGTAGTGTTAGCATACCTAAAATTTATAGTGTGAGTACAAATTTCCTATATGGAGGGGTTAGGTTTTCTTAACCATTTTGTCATATAAATATATTAATAATAAATAAATTATATATATTATAAATTGTTAGATGATTCAAAAATACAAATTTTATCATAGGTTATAAAATTAGAATAAAATAATTATTAATTTAAGATATTAAATTCATAATTATTATTCTAGAATGTTTAATTATTTAATGGAGACTTTTAGAATTAGGATATTGTTGTAACTAGATATGACTCTCCAAATGTGTCGTATCTTAGGCTTTATTATAGGAGATTAGTTAACTAGTTGGTCTGAATAGCATTTATTGTAAATGGACACTTGTTATTTAATAAGTGATCCATAATTGGAGGTAGTTAGGACATGGAGCTTATAAATAGCTCATTGCAAGAGTGTTTGGTTGTTGGGGTGTAAACTCTTGCAAAATCAATTATGTAATTGTTTTTTTCTGATTAATAAAATTACGTGTCTGAGGACACTTCTGCCATTATTGTGGTATCAGAGCTCCAGTAATGTTGCAGTGGATGTGAGGAGGATCTTCCAACTCAACAAAGTCTTGAAAAACTCCATTCAGTTGGCCAGCAAATCATTGGTATGGAAATTGTATAGTTTTGTTTAAAAGGAAAATAAATTTTATCATTGATTTTAGTTTTTTTAAAATCAAAAATTCATTTTTTATTATAAAAATTTCCTCTGCTTCTCAAGGCGCTCGAGTTCCTCACGCTGTTTCTTTTCCCTCCCTTGAGCTTTTATTTTTGCTCTCTCTGCGGCATTTATAGCTTCTCGCTCAGCTTTCAAATCAGGTTTCAGATCAACAATTTCGCTCTTGGTTTATTTCTCCTCTTATTATTGTCCTCACTGGATTTGTCTACCTCAAATTTGGGAGCGCCTTCCCATTGTAACAGCCCATTGGCAGTGTCGCTGCTGAAGAATTTAATAGAACTTGATGACCACATCGGTAATTGCGGCCTCGAAGTTGAACCTAAAAGGACTTGATGGTATTGATATTGTTGCTGCAGTGATGAAACCCACCTAACAGTTCCGAGACGGGGTGCTTGATTTAAGACTATGGAGGTACTCTTTAACAAACAAAAAAAAAAACTGAATACCCACATCGCATAAGCACGGTAATATTCATTTAAAGGCCAAAACCAAGCAAAGAACTGAGACTTTAAGTGGCCGCAGAGTCACATATATGTGCTGGAACATAAGATACAATCACGCAGCCTGAATAAAGGTAGCCTGAATGAAGGTACGCTAGAACAAAAGATACGCTGAAGCAGCCTGAATGAAGGTACGTTGGAACAGAAGATTTTCCTCCCGTGGATAATCTTGAGGGTACGCTGGAACAGAAGCGGAGTGCCTTCACTGCTCGTCGAAATCTGCCATTGATAGTATTGTGGAGTTGCATTGTTTTTTTTTTTCAATTCCTTTATAAATAATTTGCATGAGTTATTCCATAATCCATTTTGCATTAAGGATGACCAGGGCCGAAAAAATGAAGTATGTAAAAATTTGTAAACGTTCTCTCAATCTACAATGAAATTGGCTGTCTCAAGTAGAAAATCTGTCATTGTTCCCTAAATTGTATACAGAGCTCAATCTACAATGAAATTGGCTGTCTCAAGCAAAAAATCTGTCACGGGAGATTGAAATTTGAAATGGTTCTCTCAATCGAGATTGAAATTGGTTGCCAGCAAGAAGTCAACTAGCGCCAGCCTGCCACCAAGAAGCTAGCTACCTCTTAAAGCGTTTTTGTACTTGAAAGTTTATAGCTGAATTGACCATTGAAGAAAGGAGAAATATTTTTTTTTAATTTTGTAATGTTATTGGAGTAATAAGGGTCTTGTAACATTTGTTAAGGTGATTGTAATTTTTTGGAGCAATAAGGAGTTTTTTATTTTTGTAATTTTTTGAAGAAGATAAATGTAACTCAAAGTAATTTTACTTTGAGGGGGGGGTAAATTTTTTTTTACCAGATTGTGCAAAAGCACCATTGTAAAAAGTCAAATTTTGAAAGTTTCCCTGTAAAAATTTGAGAAATTTACTAGAGCCAAGTGCAAAGCTCAGTCAATATTCTCCTGTTTCGACGACTGTTCGAGGGTCAAGGCCAAGCCCCGATATATCGTGTTTTTTGCGTGGTGTGTTGTGCTGTAAACAGGCGGCTACAACTAGTTCACAGTGATGTTTGTGGTCCACTAGAAACTTCATTTGGTGGTTGCAAATATTTCTTACTATTCATTGATGATTTCAACAGAATGACTTAGGTTTACTTCTTGAAGAACAAGTCAGAAGCATTTGATAAATTTAAAATTTTTCGCCAACTTGTTGAAAATGAAGTCAAAGAAAAGATAGGTACTCTTAGGATGGATAATGGGGTAGAATTCACTTCAAATGAATTCAGAACTTATTGCAGTGAAAATGGCATAAGACGACATCACACTAATGTTTACACTCCACAGCAAAATGGAGTAGTCGAAAGAATGAATCGCAGTTTGTTAGGAATGGTGAGATCCATGTTAACATTCAAGAGGTTAAGTCCAACATATTGGGCGGAAGCAATACATACAGCTATCTACTTAAGAAATAGATCTCCAACTGCTTCTTTAGACGGAATCACACCTTACGAAGCTTGGTTTGGTTTCAGACCTCGAGTTAAACATCTTAGAGTTTTTGGGTCAGTGTGTTATGCCTTAGTTCCGAAAGAAAAACGAACTAAGCTTGACTCAAGAAGTTTAAAATGCACAATGATTGGCTATTCTAATGAGAAGAAAGGGTATCGTATTTTGACCAATGGAAAATTCATTGTGAGCAGGGATGTCATTTTTGATGAAACAGAGAGTAAGAGTGCTGAAGAAATTGAAAATCTTCTTCACAAATTAGAAACTAAGGGAAGTAAAAGAAATGGAAAAATGCAAAGTCAACCAACTTCACCAAATTGGTATGAACTTTATTTTCCTTCCTCTGAAGATGAGTCATCCAGTCCATCTACATCAACAACATCATCTGGGTCTTCTAGCAGTTCATCCCCATCTCAAAGCAGCAGCGGTTCTTCAGACAGTGAGTCTCCACATTCTTCACCTGGACGACGTACATCAATTTATATTAATCCTCTTTACAATGATGGGGACTTTACAGAAGCACAAACAAGTGAGCACCGACTTCCGAAATGGGCAGTTCAACTTTTGAAAGATGTAAAGCCTGATGAACAGAATAAAACTGGCACCAGAAGGACACATAGAAGTGAAGGCAATTTTGCCTTGATAGCAAATGATTTTATTGAACCTTCCACATACAAAGAGGCAGTAAAACATAAAGAATGGCAACAGGCTATGGTTGAAGAATATCAAGCAGTAATTGATAACAACACATGGAAACTTGTTGATTGTCCAGCAAATGATGTATTTTAAAATATTATTATTAAATTACAAATTTTGTTTTATTAATATATCTATATCTATATCTATATAGATATATATATATATATATATATTATATATATATATATATATATATATATAGATACATATATATATATATATATATATTATTTTGAAATGAGTTTTGTTGCTTTTGGCATGTGGTATTCATATGCCATGGTATTCGTCCATGGTATTATAGAAAAAACCTATTTACAAGTTAAAACTACTAATGGAAATGTCGGAAGAAGGAATTAACATCGTTCGGTTATGGGTAAGAAAGGTTTAATGCCCTCTAGTTATTGTTACATGTTTTTTGGCCCTAAGTTCCTAGAGGGAAGAAGGATTTAATGTCTTGTTGTCACAGTGACAAACACCCTCTAAAATTTTGGTCTACATTTGAATTTTGGAGCCTAATGTGGATCTTGGGATCATTTTTTCCATAGTCACTTTATGGTCAAACGATAAGTGTCGAATTCACTTACATACACGTGTTCAGTTTGTACCATGCTCATGAGCGCATTATTTTTCACAAGATTGAATATGCATAACATAGTCCATTAAGAGAATACTGACTCAATGTTCAACCTAAGTTGACAGTGAGGGTGTGCTTTCATTAACATTCTCTCACTTTTGGTCATGAATGTTCTTCCATTTCAGTAATTTTTTCAAACGGTTGCTTTTGTGTGCCTTCACTTTCACAAGTGTCGCTGCCATGTTTCAACTGTTACTTTCACTTGATTTCACCTTAATTAGTGTCTTTTTCATGTTATCTTTTATGTGGTATGTGTTTCTTTCATTGTCATTTGCATATCACAAGTGTCACTCTCACTTTTCTCTACATGTATCAAATGTCATCTTTTGGCATGGGAAGTGCACTTTTCATGTAAAGTCAAGTTTTTTCTTACTTCAAAGGGTAACTTTGGTGTTGATGAGTCCGTCTAGTCATGTTGACATGTTTTACACTCATTCCCAAATATTTATGCATTTTCACACAAGTTTCATCACTTTCATCACACTTGGAGAGGTATGTTGTATCACCATCACATTGAGGACATCATATTGTTCTTATTTTTTGAGTGTGTGATGATGGTTTAGTTTTGTCTTTGTTCACCGGAGCTTTACTAATCCCACAATTAGCCTTATCCAAAAAATTTCACTCTTGGGAAACTTAACTTCACTAAGCCTTCCTGAACTGCACATTGCGTAGTCTCGACCCTCAAGCCCTAACCTTACCTCTTGGAACTATGTAGACACAGTTCCCAGCTCTAACCCTTGAGTTCTCGAATAGTGCAATTTCTTTCCCCAACACTACAACAAAACAGGCAATTTGCGCCAGATTTAGCACCAGATTTTAGTGCATTTTTTTCTCAATTGGGATGAGTAGCCTGGCGCTAAATCTGGCTCTAATGTACAATTTTTAAAGCGTCCTTTTTTGCACCAAATTTTGCATCCTTTTTTACGCCAAATTTTCCATCATTTTTTGCATCATATTTTGCACCAAGATTTTCATTTGGTTTTACAACAGGTTTTGCTTCTAGTTTTGTGCCATTTTTTGCATCTATTTTTGCATCATTTTTTGATTCCTCTTTTGTGGCATTCTTTGCTTCTAGTTTTGTGTCATAATTTGCATCGAGTTTTACACCATCTTTGGCATCTGATTTAGTGCCTGTTCTTACATCCAGTTTGTGCCAATCTTTGCACCTGGTCTTATGCCACTTTTGGCTTCTAATTTTGTACTTATTTTTACATATATTTTTGCGCCAATTTTTCTACCTTTTTTTACACCATTTTTTCTATCCAATTTTTCACCATATGTTGAATCTAATCTAGCGCCAAATTTTGCATGCATTTTCGCACCATTTTTTGTAGCTAATTTTGCATCATTTGTTGCATCCAATTTAGCATCATTTTTAACACCATTTCTTGCATCCAATTTTGCATCCTTTTGAGCATCTAAATTTGCATCCTATGTTGAACCATGTGTTGCATCCACCTTTGCATCCCATTTTGTGTCTATTGTTACATTCAATTTTAAGCCATTTTTTCGTCTACTTTTGCATTTGTTTTTGCACCAAGTTTTGAATGATTTGTTACACCTCATTTTACATCCAATGTTGCATCTCAATTTGCATCCAAACTTGAGCCATTTTTATGCCCTTTGTTGCACCATTTTTTCTTCTTTTGTGTCCAATTTTACACCGTTTTTTATGTCAAAATTTGCATCATTTTTGGTATCTAATTTTGCATCCTTTTTGGCATCCGAATTTGCATCCTTTTCTTCTGCCGCATTTTGTGTCCACATTTGCATCTCATTTTTCACCTAGATTTTAGTTTGAATTTTCATCTAGTTATGCATCATTTTTGACATCCTCGGTTTCACCCTTTTTAGTCCCATTTTGCATTTTGTTTTGTGTCTTTTCTTACATCCTTTTTGCACCCAATTTTGCATCCTAATTTTACACCATTCTTTGCATCCTCATTTTGGTGTCCATTTTTGCATCCTTGTTTGCGCCCAATTTGGTATCCTTTCATATGCCCTATTTTGTTCCCTTCTTTGTCTCTAGTGTTGCACCCTTTTTTAATTTTACTTTCAAACCCTTTTTGTGTCATTGCTTGCATCTTGTTTTGATGGCTAGTTCAACATCCAATTCTACTCCCAATTTTGCATCCATGGTTACATCCACTTTTGGCTTCTTATTTAGAGTTTTCCATTTATGCCCCCCTCTATGGGTTCATTTTACTAATTTCATTTACATAGTGAAATATATTAACGTTTCTAAATCTCATTTTGCTGTAGGATTTAATGCATGGTTAGAAGAACATAAAACCCTCTGATTTTATCCCGGAAACCTAGGACAAACCAATTAAGAGAAAGGTTGTTCTAAGGTTCAGGATTTTGAGCAGATCAAGATGTAGAGTATAGATTAAGAAAAAGAGAAGGAATTCTTGTGAGTCTTGGCATGCAGGTCTTCTTGGAGTTTTTGTTATAGCTAGGAAGCGCTCCTAACTATATCCAAAGCTTGGTCCTACACATAAGAGAGAGAATAAATCAACCTTCACAGCATAACATCTTGATAATTGAAACTATCAGAAACATATAAATATTATTGAATAAATAAATATAAATCAAAATCCCATACATTCATTAGTTAAATAGAATAAGTAAAGAATGAATAGAAACATATGGAAGGAGGAAAAACTGATCTATATTAATAAAGGAGTTGGAGGAAAGTTACAACAATTAGATGTAGTTTCACCAGCACCTCTTCCTACTCCTAGCTCCAAAACTCTCCCTCTCAAGATAGATCTCAACAGCGTGACAATACAAGAACTCTCATCATTTTCTCAATGACCAAGCCTCCAATATATAGGAAAGTGAAGGCTATGAAGATTTCCCAAATTCCTCATTAGTTCAATTTGGGCAAAATATTTTGGGTGAATAATGTTTCCTCATATAAAAATGGCATTTTCCACTTTTTAGATGCTTTTGTGCCTATGAAAAAGCTTCCCCATGCTTTATGGCTCTTTCTCGCTTTTGTATGCTTTTATTTTTTAGGAAAAAGCTAAATATGAGGATAAAGAGATCAAATTCCACCATATGAGTTTCTGAAAGTGAACAAGAGTGTCAAATTCAAATTCTAGTTTGCATATGTTTAGCTTTTTTTTAATATATATTTAGTTTTAGTATTTTTTTATTTTCTAAAAAAAATTATTTAGTTTTTGGTATTTTTTTCAATAAGAAAAATTATATATATCTATATATATATATATATATATATATATATATATATATATATATATATATATATATATATATATATATATATATATATATATATATTATAAAAATGGATTTTAAACATTCCATTCATGCTCACTTTTTTATTTTATGATAGGAGTTTAAATTATATATAAAAAATTAACTTAATGTGATGTGTTGTGTCGTTGAGATGGGTATTATACATCTTTTCCTTGCTAAGTTATAGAATGTGCTTGGGTTTTCTTAATGCAATAAAACTAATTATGTTCTTCATTATATCTTGAACCTAATAAAACAATAAAGTTAAAATAGGTTTGCCTTTGTCCTTTGTAGATCTTTGTCCCCATTAATCTTGGTCTTAATAGATTAATTGTCTTATGGTGGCCTTGAGTGGTCACTTTCATTAGTTGCATGCTTTATAGTTTTTGGTTAGTGACATTTTTTAGGCTTGATAATATATAAAGAATTTCTTCGGAAGAAATCACATTGAAGATTTGGGTCGACTCATTTCGAACCAGCAAGTGTGGTTCATCTTCAGGACATGATGAAGAAACAGATCCATGAAGAGGGTTAAATAGGAAGACAGGTCAACCTAACAGCTAGAAGAAAACGACTATGTTCGACTATGGGAGGGAGTGGGGATAGATTTGTAATATTTAATAATAACGGTTATGTCTGATAATATTCTATTCATATTTGCCCACGGGGATTTGGATTGACGGTGAATGGGTGCGCTGTCAAGGCACTCCTTGTGATAGGTCACCGGTTCAAATCCCTGTGGGTACTTAGGTTAGTCTAATAGATAAAAAAAAATATTCTATTCATATTTATTTATTTATTTATATTTATATTAACGGTTATATCTGATAAAATATATATATATATATATAATATGAAGGATTCTTAATAAACACCTATTACCTATTCATATTAATGAATAATATAAATGTTAAATTGTGAATATATATATATATTAATAATATATAAATTGTTCACTATGAATAAAATTTAATATAAAATTGTATATTAGGGTTATTATATATATATATATATATATATATATATATATATATATATATATATATATATATATATATATATATATATATATATATATATTTTAGTAACAATTAAAAATATAGAAAGCACCTATTCATATTAATAAATAAAAATAATGTTAAATTGTTTATAAACAATTTATATAAATCACTATGTATAAATATTAATATTAGAATTATTAATATTACCATACAATTATTTATAAAATTATTACCAAATGCTTGATAATATGTTATTTAATTTATCAAAATGTGTTATTGTCCATATTATTGTTAAATGTTAATATTAAATATACTGGTTTTTGAGCATTGTTTAGCAAAACGTTCCCAAAAGGTTTATAGATTGTATTTTATAATGCAACGATTCATTGCTTGATGAAATTGTTTTGGATATTTTTTGTTAAATGATTCATTGATTGATGAAATTGTTATGGATATTTTTTTTTGAGTAAGTAAAAAGTCACCTCTTTTTTAGATTTTCATTGGTCAATTTCCCTTAATGCCATCAAGTTCACCATTTGGTCCCAGTTAAAGGAAATATAGGAGTCATGAACTGGAATTGTCCAAACACTTAAATCTTGAGACATGTTTTTTTTTAGTCGCATTATACTTCCTTTCTGTGTAAATTCTCGATGAAATAGTCTCATGGAACATGAGGGGCCTCAATAGTAAAGGAAAACAAATACTCCTAAAAGAAAAATGGTACGCAAAGCACCCATCGATAATGTTGACATAAGAAACAAAGATTGTAAGTGAGGTTCTACCTCATATAATTAGCAAATGGGGGAGGAATTTCCAAGTAGTATTATTTGATGCTTAGAGATACTTGGATGGAATGGTTATTATTTGAAATGATCATGACATCAAGGTTACTAATATGTTTACCTCTTTTCACATTATGACAATGCAATTTTAGTCAATTAACATCGAGGACTACTACCATGTATCAAATGTCTATGACTCCAATATCGCAAATGGAAAACCTATATTTCTCAATTCTATTTTTAGCACAAGTAATTTATACTCCCCATCTCCATGGATTATTGGGAGTGACTTCAATATTATCAAATGTCTCGAGGAAAAGAAAGGATGAATCACAATGTTTAACAAGATATTTTGTAAGCTATACCATTAAAGCCATAAAGTAGTCTCCATTAAAGTTGTCAAGAAATGAGTCTCCAACCCACACATGTGGATCAATGAGATATAATACATGTGTGTGTGGTGACTAACCTAATACATTGTTCTAATAGCTCCACAAACTTATGTATTTCACTCCGTCACATAAATTGACAGTAGTGTGACATAAGTAAACTAAGAGTAGACATTAAACCCTTAGGCAACAAACATTCCCTAGATCCTCAATTAGGTGCTTAAATGATGAAGTGAAAATGCAAGGGGAAAAGAGGATTTCATGATTTAACCATCACAAACATGTGATCAAGTGTGGCTAGGAGTGTATAGATTCATATAATTTCCAAAGAGGGAGTGAATACATGAGTTACCATTAATTGGGCCTTATTTTTCTTTCTTTTTCTTTTTCTTATATATAGGACTTAGGGAATAAGGTTTTCATAAGTTTGGCACAACTCATAGATATAACATTTACATGATTTTTCACTTCAACCTTAGATTTTAGACTTAAATAAATCATTATATTTCATCTTTAATGATTTTCGCTTTCACTTTTTTATTACCTCAAGAGAGACAGAAAATCTAAAAAGTATGATAGTAATACGTATCCAGAAGATGGTATTGAAACTAGTAATTGTTCACGAATACATAAGATTGTAAGGTCATTCTCATTATCATAATCATTGTCATCATCATCACATCCTTGTCATTGTTATTGCCATCATTACATTATCATCATAATCACCATTCATGCCATCATCATCATCATTATGGACATTGTTTGCAATTGTTCATAATTGTAGATGTTGTAAGAAATATCATCAACCCAAAAAATGTGATCAGTGCTAGAAAAGGGTTGTTTAGGACACATTGATATACGTAAGAGAAATAACAACTCTATTTTTGAGAGATGATCGATGATGATGATCATCACCACCATTATCATCGTCATTGTCATTTTTATCATCCCCATCATCATCATTAATGTAATTTCTATCGACATTGTTGTAATCATCATCATCATTCATGCCATTATAGTTTTTGATGATGACCTAGATGAAAATGATGATGATGACACCAACGATAATGCTTATGATTATGACAATGACAACATCTAAAATTGGGAAGATTCGCCAACGTCATTAGCATCGTCATCATCATAATCATTTCCATCATCATCATTGTCATTGTAACCACTATCGTCTTTATCATCATAATCACAATTCATGTCATCGCCATCATCTTCATTTCAATCATTGTCAATATTATTGACATTGTCATCAATTGTTCATAATTGTCAATGCCATAAGGAATATCATCAATGCAGAAAATATGATGAGTGTTGGAAAAGGGATGCAAAAGCGAACATAGAAATGGGGGCAACAATAGAAGTAAAATTGGATGAAAAGTGGATACAACATAAGTAGATGCACAACAACATGAAAAACCTGACACAAAAGTGGATGCAAAAGTAGATGCAGTTGTCAATGCAAACTTGGATGCAAACATGAAGGCAAAAGTGGAAGCAAACATGGGTCCAATGGTAGGTGTAAAACTTGGCACAAATTGTGGTGAAACAAATGTGGATGCAACAACGGACACAAAAGCAGATGCAAAAATGGATGAAACAAAAGTGGATGCAATAGGGGATGCAAACGTGGAAGCAAATGTGGTTGCAATGGTAGGCGCAAGATATGGTGCAACAAAAGTGGATGTAACAATAGACAAACAATATGCAAAATAAGATGCAAAAATGGATGTAAAAGTGGAAGCAAACATTGATGCAACAGGCAAAACAAAATTGGATGCAAAAAATGGATACAATGTAAGTAGATGCAAAAGTAGATACAAAACGAGATGCAAAACCCAATGCATAAACCTGACACAAAAGTGGATGCAAAAATAGATGCAATATTTGATGCAAAAGAGGATGTGAACATGGATGCAAAATTGGAAGAAAACGTGGATACAACAGTGAGTGCAAAACATGGTGCAAATTGTGGCATAACAAAAGTGGATGTAATGATAGATGCAAAAAAGGAATCAAAGTATGATGCAAATGAAGATGTAAAAAGGGATGCAAAAAGTGAAATTTAAAATGGGTGCAACAGTGGATGCAAAATTGTGTGCAAAAGTGGATGCAAAACGAGACACAAAACCCGATGCAAATCCTGGTCCAAAATTGGATACAAAAAGGGATGCAAAAATAGATGTAGTAGTTGATGAAAACCTAGACGCAAATGAGGATGCAAACATGAATGCAAAATTATAGTCAAAAGTGGGTGCAAAAGGAGGTGCCAAACTAGGCGCTAATTGTGGCACAAAAATATTAGATGCAATAGTGGGAACAATAATATATGCAAAAGATGATGTAAATATGGATGCCAAACAAGATGGAAAAGTGGATGCAACAAAAGTATATGCAAAATTATATGCAAAACTAGACACAAAACTCGATGTAAAACTTGGCGCAAAAGGGATGCACAAATGGATGAAAAATGGATGCAAAAAATGATTTAAAAAAGGATGCAAAAAAGGGATGCAAAATTCGATGCAAAAGTTGATGCAAGTGTAGGTGCAAAAAGTGGATGCAAATGAGGATGCAAAAGTATGTCAAACAAAATTAGGTGCCAAACTTGATGCAAAACCTGGAACAAAACCTGGTGTAAAGGATGACACAAAACTTGGCATAAAATTTGGTGCAAAACGTGGTGCAAAACCTATTGCAATACCTGGTGCTAAACTTGGTGTAAGATTTGGTGCAAAACTTGATGCAAATTTTGTGTCAAGTTTTACACCATATTTGATAAATGGATGCAAATAGCACCAAAAATGGGCTCTAGATGCAAAAAAAGAAGTAAAAAGGGATGCTAATCGCTGGTTTTGTTGTAGTGCAATTATTCAAAACTATGCACTACATAGTCTCAATCCTCAAGCTTCCATCCTAACACCTTAAGTTGCATAACTGTGTAATCCATGAGGTTGTTCTACCTCCAGAGTTGTGCATTCGGTAACTTCAAGCCACAGGACTCAAGCTTGAGCCCTTGAACCCCTCAAATGTGAAATCTCCCAGCTTATTCTCCTCCCATAATTGTGCATGGGGAAACTCCAAGCCTCAACCTTGAGCTCATGAGCATCTAATCTTCAGAGTCACCTAGCTTGGCCCCTCAGAGATGAGCATTGGAAAACTTCAAGGCTCAAGCCTCAAGCTTCACCTTATAAGTTCCTCAATTGCATAGTTCCCTAAGTCTGTCCTTCTAGAACTAGGCATTGGAAAACCTCAACCCTTAACCCCCAATGTTGAGTTCTTGAAGTGCTTAATTGTGCAATACTTTGACGCTGACCATCTTTAACTGTGTATCGTGTAGTCTCAAGCCTCAGTCCCAGACCCTTGCCTTTATAACTGCATAATAGCTGAGTCAATATCTCAATTAGTCACCTTATTCTAACCCTAGCAAATTATTTCATGAAACATGTTAGATTAGGACATTTTAGACTGATGTTGGCTTGTAATGAGTGGTTCCAGTTGTAGGTACTCTATCTTATCATGGCAACGTGATGATGGATGAAAATAGGAAGGAGACCATGCTAGAAGGCACCTATGGAGCTGAAGAGATAAGATTCTCATTATGTGAGAAGACGAAGGAACACCAGACTACAACAAAAGATCAAAATTGAATACCACATTGAAGTCTCCTTACTCTCAAGCTAGATGAAGGAGGAAGTAGAAGAATATGTACCATCTCTCAAGAAGACTCAAATATAGAAGCAAAAATAATGTATTGACAATAACATGGCATCATGGAGTCTATGCCATCAATGTCTTGCCATATCTTTTCAAAGTGTCATGTCATCATTAGCCACATAATTTATGATTTATGTAATTTCAATGTATATTAAATGTAATGTAAAGTGGAAGTCCAAGAGCCATGTACAAAATGCGAAAAGTCATGAGGGAGTTGGGAGGTCATAGAGAAGTCAAACAGTCATGAGGGTAGTCCAAGAGTCACATGGGAGATGAATTTTCATCCCATTTGTTATATATACAACCTCATATCTCATGCAAAATACTTTTCACCTTGGCTTCTCCTACTAGAAATTGCAGAGGAAGATAGTTGTTTTGGAGGAGTGAGTGACTACTCTAATGCCCACTATTGGGGCTAGTGGTCTTCACTATCTTTATGTATCTTGGAAATTTTAATTAATTAGGAAGCTCATTGAGCCAACACGCTTTCATGCATATGTCATGAATATTGTAAGACTATTCTTTGAATGTTTGTGTTGTATGTTGTTTTCATTTGTACTAAAGAAATTGAACTATTTAAGTGGATTTGTTACTTATTTTGTTGAAGATGTGTTGTATTTTTTTAACAATCATTGCTTCCTTGAAAATTATTTTGCTAGTTGATCAAGGATTCATTTATATGTATATGTTTGTGTACTCTTTCTATATTAGTACTATTACTCATCTTTAAAGGGCCAACTTTTCTCTTCCCTTTTGGTAGAAGGACCTTGATACTTTCAGCAACTGAACATTTCATAAGGCATACTCACTTACTGATACGAAAATAGCTTTTTTATTACTCTCTTGTGCTGAACTTTGTAGCCAAGGAAAATCTACAAGGATACATGGCAGTTAGTCTGATACTCCAGATGGGGCTCCTACTCCAAAGGAGGGTAATATGACAAGTTGTGCATGTTGAGTCCATTTTAAATCTCTTATCTAAAATGGCTCTTCCCCAAATCATAATCCTATAATATTTCTCTAACCTATCTTGTGGTAAACCTTTCATCTCCACAGAACAACTTGATGACTTGTATCAATTTAGTTTTGATAGAGAGGGTGATACATCCATTACTGAGCATGCATCTATTTTTATTAAGTTCTATCAATACTATGAAATTGAATGTGAAGATACGGCTTGTATTCTTTTCTTCCTCACAATTGAAGGTCGAGTTAACCGATGGTGTGATACCCTACCACTTTCTTCTATTCATTATTTTGAACACCTTATCAAGAAGCTTCATTTAGAATTTGATAGGTATGATTACTAGGATGTTCTTGAAACAACCAATCAACTAATAATGAAGTCTAACGAATCAATTGAGGATTTTTCTACTCGATTTCTTCACCTTTGCTATAAATTTCCTGATGAAGAGATGGATTAGGATTTATTTAAACAAAAGTTTGAGAATCGGGTTCATATCTCTTGGAATTTTGAATCTAGATCTCCTGATGTTTCTACTTTCCCAACTCTTGTGAATCATGAGACACCTCCAATTTTATAGGAAGAACCTATTATTCCTTTTGTTCCTTGTCCTCCTCATTTTTTAGTTTTGATGTGGGTACCTCCTTGCAATTGATGAGCCCCAAAATTGGGTAACTTATTGGGCTCATTTTGCTTAGTTGTTCTCCATCAATCCAATACTTTTCATAGTTTATGCATGTTTTTTGAGTATATTTATGTTAATTGAATGAATGAGGATAGTCACTTGACCATGATGACTAATACGTGTTTATTATAGATTTTTGGACAACTTTTGGACCAAGGTCAAGCATTATGAGCCATTTGACAGCCCAATACAAGGGGACAAGGCTGATGATTCATAGGGAAGGTGACTCCTGCACTAAATGGACTCTTACTCGAGTTCTCCACCATAATCTTGGAGTTTAGAAGCCCACCAATGTTGATTCCCAAGGGTAGCCAAGCAACTTTTATGAAGTGATTGACTACTAGCAGTTTTGGGCAGCCAAGCCCCTTGAATCAAGGAGGATTGTTGGAGGTCCTCATGGTGCATAAATAGGAAGGCTTCCAGCCTTCGTAGGTTACTTTTTGAACAGTTGTATTTTGCACTATAGTGCTGGTAGTTTCTCAACTCATTTTGTAGCTTCTGCTGTACAACTTTCTTTGTGACATGGTTATTTTTGAGTAATGGAAAGCAATTTCATTTGGCATTAGTTATGAGATTTTTCTTAGGAGCCTGTAACTCTTGGTTTGGGCCCAACCAAAGTGCCAAGGCCTCCTTCGTGTATTATTATATGTTTTTGATGTCTTTATAGAATAATTTCTGTTGATTAGAATAACATCTTGCTGGTTACCTAGGCCATTGTTGCTGATTACACAGGTTTTTCATTTTCAGATTGAGTTGATAGGCTGAAAACACATAATATCTTAAGAAAAAGGCTATCAAGTACCCCTGATCTCACCTCTCCCTCCGTGGGACCATGAGCTGGGACCGAGGTGTCCTTGCCGCCACCAAAAATACTATCATTGATTCATCATGCAATTGTTAGTGTTGGGTTCTCATTTGCAGAAGTTGATACCAGTTGTGTTTACATGCTCAGGTTCACGATTGCTTAGTTTGCATAGCTATTTCACATGATTTTGTTGCAAATAAACTCCTGTTCATTTTCTTTGCTGATATTTAGGTCAGATTAGGTTAAAGTAGCTAGGTCTTTGGTTTTCTGAGTCTTTGTTTGATCAGTTTGGAAAATAACTTGTAGGGCACCTGTAATACCTCTTTGCCTACCCCTACTCCATCAATACTACCTTCTATGTCCTATAACTTAGATTCTTTCCCCTCATTTGACACGTTCCCTCACTTTGACATAATTTCCATATTTTTGTGCAACATTGCTCTACTCCTCCTTGAACGAATCCAACCATCCTCAGCACTCATATGCTTCATTCGCCAGGTCCTGGACCCCTCCACATCATCATCCAACCTCCATACCCACTTCTTCACCATTCTTCCACCATCAACCCTCTAAAAATCCATTTCGGAACATCCTGTAGAAGTTACAGAACATCCTGTGGAAGTTACAGAACATCTTGTAGAACCCCTGCAAACTTCCTGTAGAAGCTCATGAAAGAGTTTTCTTGAGATACGATCACCGTGAGACTCTTTGGAAGGGTGCTAGGGACCCCTTAGGCCCTCTTCTCACCTTCCCAACCTCCTCCAAGTGCCCAATCTTTTTCCTTTCACCTATGCAATGTAAAAACAGTTAAAATACATGCATAATAATTCTACAAGATTGCTCAAAAGTACAAAAAGATGTTTTTTCCATATTTCACTTAAGAAGTAGCTTAGTCACATGAATTTTACCTTTTTAGAATCAATGGCATCCCCTTATATAGCTTTCATCCTTTTCCTTGCATCAGTAGGGTTAGTTGGTAAAACTAGGGTTTGCTACCTAGGTTTGCATTTCCTTTCAGCTTCTTAGCTTCTTTTTGCAAGTATATTAGCCTCTGGTTGAGTTAGATTTCATCCATCACAATTAAAAGCTTCTTCTAAGAGCTCATATAAGTTGGCTTAAGCTCCTAGCGGACTTGTGCTAGCTGATCAAGTGACAGCCTGCGGTAAGAGCTAGTACTTGTGCATATAGCACCGTCACTTCCAAGTTTGTTACGAACTACCGGGTTGATAAAAGTAAAGAAGGGAGTCCCAAGAGTTGCAACATTATTGCTGCAATACTGGAGCCCACCATCTATTTGGCGTTGTTGCCGAGGAAGCGTCAGAGTATTTGCGATTGCTGCTTTTCTTCTATTTTCTACTATAACCTTCTGCTAAGTAGTTTATTTCAGCAAGCGTAGAGTAGTTGTTTCATTTCAATTCCGCTTTTTCATTTCAGCAAGATAGATTTTAGTTAGTTGTAGTTCAATCTATTTTAGTTTTTCAGTTACAAGCAGAAAGAAAACAAAAGCAACCAAAAATATTTCATTTCATGCCTCGTAGGAACAGAGACACTATTGGAAAATTCTTACCCAACACCCCCACCACATCACTAAGTCAACCTTCTCTCTTCTTTGGTGGCAATGATCCAGAAGAACCTATAGGTGAACCGCCTGAGATATACGAAGATCCTATAATAGAAGAAGAGTGAGAAAACATTCCTCTTGAGACCATGGCTGAACACAGAAACAGTATGGGAGATGAGGAGAGAATAGAAGGTGCCTTTCCCATCCGGGAAACCAACGGGGACATGAAAATGAAAAACATAAGTTCTTCAGCCTTACCTCACTTCCATGGATTTACCACTGAAGACCCTGATACCTTCCTGTTTGAGTTTGTTGTCCTTTGTCGAACCTATGACTATGTAGAGGATGAGAAAAAGTTGAAACTCTTTCCTTCTACCCTTAAGGATGTAGCATTACGCTGGTTCATGGGGTTACCTGGAAACAGTATCACAACTTGGGCTCAAATGCAACAAGCCTTTAACAACAAATACTGGGACTATTATAGGTCAAAGGAAATGAAGGGGGAGATCTTCAGATGACCATGGGAAGTGATGAGTCTTTAGAAGACTACGATGAAAGGTTCCAACTTAGTTATAAAAGGGCGAGGTGCACACTTGACCCTGAATCTATGAAGTTGGTTCTGCTCCGAGGAGTCCCTGAAGACCTTCTAGATACCCTCCATTTGCTAGCTAGAGGAGACATCTGCTAACTACCTTATGAGGACATAAAGACTGTGTTTAGAAACCATTATAGGGCAGCCCAGAAAAAAGGTAGGGGGAATCCACTTTTAGCTAGTGCCACCGTCTCCAATCATGAGTTTGCTAATTAGATGGAAGACCTCAAAAGTGAGATGAGAGAGACCATTGCCATGCAACTAGATACTTTTTGAAACCAACAAAAGAAAGAGGAAGCTGAGAGGGGTTTGGCCATTTTTTGTCCCAGATGTACAAGGAAGCATCCCAAGAATGAGTGTCCATTGCACTCAGTGGAGGTATGTTTCGTTTGTGAGGAATACCACCCCACAAACCAGTGTCCAACCTTACCTGGATTTAAAGCCATGTACCAAGGGACTGAGGCAACCACTAAACCAATCTACTTCCTCAACCAAAGGAGGCCACATGGATCTAGACCTTACGAGCAGGGGATGCAAGGGACATCGCAAGATTATTATAGCCCCAACCAATCCGCTAATATGCCTTCTTGAGGGGCCCCCACTCATCCTCCGTGGTCTGCACCTCCTCCATGGCCTTATCCATCTCAATACCATACTCAACTTGATGCTCATTCATTTCACTCACATGTCTAGCCGCAACCTCAGTGGAATGCACTTCAATCGGGGTGGAGACCCCAATACAACTCCCCCCCCCACCATTCTATCTCCACCATCGGCTCAACCACAACCATTACCTCCTGCTCCTCCAAGACAACCCTAGATGCCTACTCAACCGTACCCAAACCCCAACAATAGACAGGCCCAGTAAGTATACATTTGGGAGACAACATGCCCTACATATACTGTGGAGATTCAAGAGATCAACCTATGATTTGGAAAGATCCTTCCAGGTTGCCAACCTCCTCTCCGAGAGGATGAGGAAGAGAAACAGGAAAGTGAACCCAAAGCCATTCCACCCTTTCCTGAGCGACTAACAGTAACCACGCAACCAAACCCAGAGGAGACTGAACTTTTGGGAGAAATTAAACAGTTGTGTGTGAAAATACCACTTCTTCAGGCCATAAAATATGTACCAATATACAACAAATTGATTAAGGAGAAGTGTTTTAGGCACCCAGGCAGTCGCAAGAGAGATGCCCCGACTATTAATGCCATGGGACAACTGTCCGATCTAATGTTGGGGCAAGTAATATGTCCAAAATATTTGGACCCTGGAAGTCTTGTAGTTGATGTCCACATTAATGGCACCATAATCCCGCACACCTTGATTAATCTCGTGGCTGCCATTAATGTGATGACCAAGGACACTATGCTTAAACTTAACCTTTAGAGTTCCATAAGAAAGACCTTGACAGTACTGCAGTTAGCCGATCACTCCACCGTGACTCCCGAAGGGATTGTGGAGGATGTCCTGATCTTTGTTGACTCTTGGGAGTACCCTGCAGACTTCCTGGTCCTTCAGCCAAAGGTAAAAATCACTGGATACTCCCTTATTTTGGGAAGGCCTTGGCTAGCAACTGCGGATGCTTACATCAGTTGTCCAGTTGGGAGCATGACCATCAAGAATGCACCTATGTCCAAATAGTTGGTCCTATACCCTCTTGCCTAACCTCTATTAGAACATGACTTACCACGCTGGTTGGAGGAGGGAGAGGAGTGTGAAGTCTACTCCACACCATTGTGCACAGTAGAAGTTGCCAGGGGAGGTCCTCTGACCGAGGATGACTTGATTGAGAATTTGATTCAAAATCCACCTCCCAGTGCACTGTCATTAGAGGAGTTAGTGGAAGGTACCCAAGCCAACGCTTTAGTGGACCTCTGTGTGGCTTATCCGACCTCACCTAGAGTTAAGAATGTGGAATTTGGTCCTGAAAAAACGTTAAAGATCAGCTCATCCCTATCTCCCTCCTAGGAGAAGGAGTTATGTAGCTTATTAAGCCACCATTTGGATGCCTTCGCTTGGAGCTATAAGGAGATGAAAGGAGTCCACCCGTCAGTCTGTACCGATCACATTTACATCAAAGAGGATTGCAAACTAGTTAGGCAGCCTCAGAGGAGAATGAATCCAACCATTAAAGACATTGTCAAAGAAGAATTGCAAAAGTTGTTGGATGCAGGATTCATCTACCCCATCTCTGATAGCGAGTGGGTCTCACCTTTGGTGCTTGTGCCCAAGAAAAATGGGAAGTGGATAATCTGTGTAGATTACCGAGAACTTAACAAAGCCACCAAGAAGGACCATTTTCCTTTGCCCTTCATAGATCAAGTGTTGGATGGATTGGCAAGGAAGAAGTTCTTCTCTTTCCTAGATGGGTTTAGCGGGTATAATCAGATCCAAATCATCCCGGAAGACCAACATAAGACCACCCTCACTTGTCTATGGGGTACCTTTTCTTACCGGGTCCTTCCCTTTGGGCTATGCAATGCTCCTGCCATTTTCCAACGAGCAGTATTGAACATATTTGCTAAGCTGGTTCACGATTCGATGGAGATCTATATGGATGACTTTACTCCTTATGGGTCTAACTTCCAAGAAGCATTGTCTAACCTGGGAAAAGTTTTAACCAAGTGTATTGAGATGAACCTATCCCTCAGTCCCGAAAAATGTGAATTCTGATGACTGAAGGGACCGTGATAGATCATACTATTTCTTAGCAAGGATTATAGGTGGATCCTAACAAAATTTCTATCATCCAAAAGGTTCCACCTCCTCAAAAGGTAAGAGATGTCCAGAGTTTTCTAGGCTTAGCAGGATATTATAGAAGATTCATTAAAGATTTCAGTAAGCTGGCCTCGCCAATGTTTGGCCTCTTAGGGAAAGATGTTGAGTTTAAATGGACTAACCACTGTCAAGGGGATCTAGATGAGTTGAAAGATAAGCTGGAGTCCGCCCCAATCTTGAGAGGTCCAAACTGAGCCCTACCTTTCCACATCCACACCGATGCCTCAAACAAATCCATAGGGGAAACATTAGGACAAGTTGAGGAGAAACTACCATATGTCATCTACTTTGTCAGCAAAAACTTGTCCCAGGCAGAGATGAACTATACTGTAACCGAAAAAGAATTCCTAGCTGTAGTCCGTTCCTTAAAAAAGTTTAGACACTACATCACTGGTTATCAAACATTCATACACACTGATCATGCTACGATTAGATATTTAATAAATAAGCCTGATGTCAATTCTCGTATCATTAGATGGTTACTTTTGTTGCGGCAATTTTATTTGACCATTGTTGACAAGTCAGGTATGGAAAATGTTGTTGCTAACTTTCTGTCTAGATTGGATTTGCCTGCAAGTGAAGAAGGGACAGTGGATGACCAGATGCCAGATGAACACCTGTTTGCTATTTCAGTACTCTCTCCATGGTTTGCTAATATAGAAAATTACTTGACCTCAGCACAGTTCCCTCCACACCTATCCTCAAGAGAGAAGATCAGAATTGTGAGTAAGAGTGTCCCATTCATTTGGATTGGGGGCAACCTGTTTAAACTTGGGCTAGATCAAATTTTGAGGTGTTGCGTTAGGGAGGAGGAAGTCTTTGACATCCTCCTCACCTATCATGATGGACCCTGTGGAGGCCACTTCGCAGCAAAAAGGACTGCCTTCAAAATTCTTCAGGCATGCTACTATTGGCCTACTCTTCATCAAGATGTCAGAAGATACATCAGCTAGTGTGACCGATGTCAGAGGATGGGGAAACCGACTCCAAGAGATGAAATTCCCCTCCAACCTCAAGTGATTTTTGAGCCATTTGAGAAGTGGGGCATGGATTTTGTGGGTCCTATCAACCCTCCTTCAAAGCAAAGGTCTTACATCATTGTGTGCACCGACTATCTGACAAAGTGGGCAGAAACAAAGGCAATCAAGGCAGCAACAGAAGAAAAAGTGGCTGAGTTTTTAAGGGAAAATGTCTTCTAAAAATTTGGCTACCCATGATAACTAGTTACCGATCAAGGGAGTCAGTTCACCTCTAACCTGATTGAAGACTTACTTGCTAATCACAAGATCAAGCACAGAACTTCCACCCCTTATCGTCTGCAAGCAAATGGGCAGGTGGAAGTCACTAACAGAGTGTTGGAAGAGATTTTGACTAAAGTGGTGAGTAGCAGCAGGAAGGATTGGGCAGATCACTTGGTTGAGGCCACTTGGGCCTACAACACATCTTGGAAAACTACAACAGGCTTCACACCTTATGAGCTCGTCCATGGGAAGAAGGCTCTGTTGTCCTTAGAATTCGAGTACAACACATTGAGGGTGGCAGCTTAGCTGGAACTAGATCTCAGCCATGCACAATGGGAACGATTACTGCAGCTGAATGGATTAGATGAACAAAGAATGCAAGACTTCCTCCACTCAAAAGTGGTTCAACTCTAGAGGAAGATATGGCATGATCGGCACCTTAATGAAAAGCAATTCTAGCCAGGAGATTGGGCACTACTATATGACTCAAGATACAAGGATTTCAAAGGAAAACTGAGGACAAGGTGGTTAGGACCATATATAGTGGAGAAATGCAACAACAATGGTTCAGTCCTTATCAGGACCATTGATGAAAAATCCATCCTCATGCTCGTCAATGGGCATCGATTGAAAATATATAGGAAACCCCTTTCAAGGTAGGAGTTCATTGAAACTTTGGACAAATTAGTGATGGTAGTGGAGTAGGGTGTTGTCTCTACTCCACCCACACCTTGAGCATAAAAAAAAAGAAGAAAAAAGAAAAAAAAGAAAAAACAGAGAAATGGAATAAAAAGATCCTTGGGTGAAAACCTCTTAGAGGTGCCCGGGGCAGACAGTGAGGGTCAAAACCTCATGGAGGCACCCTAGTTGTCTCTCAAAAAAAGAAAAAAAAAAGCAAAAAGAAAAAAACAGGCCTAATATTTGTGGAATAATTGCATGTTGCAAGGAATACATTGCAGGTTAGGAAGGTCACGCAAAACGAGGACAGGGGTCTGCACCAGGCTACAGGACACCCTCACAGAAATTTCCTCCATGACCACTCGCCTCTCCTAAGATTTGATCACACTCGGGGGCAGATTTCACCTTCTACATGAAGTTCTGCCTCTTATACAGGAAGTCCACGTCTTCTACAGGAATCATTCTGTAGAACCTTCGGACAGGCCGAAATCAATCTTGGAGGGGAATCTGAAGGTTGAAAGTTGTTTGATATGCCTGCAACCACCATTGTGTCCACACATCACCATATGTCACCCTGTTCCATCTCTTGACATCTCCATCACCCACCTGGTTATGTCTCCTGCACAATCATACAAGAAACCCTGTTTTCCTCATATTACCAGCAAGAATTTTCAGTGACAAATCAAGCAATGATGTCTAGCCCACCATACCTGTCAAATCTCCATCTAGACTCTTCATCAACCAAATTCCTCGCCAGTCATATAACCCTGCTCGTTTAGCCTGCATCCCAGGAGGAGAAGCAGCTATAGGACATCCTACAGGAATCCTGTAGCAGCTGATCCCTCTGGAAGATGTGCTCTAGAGATAGGGACAGCCGAAACCAACAAAGGGAACATGCAAAAGGCTCCTCTCGGATGTGAAACCATCCTCGATAGCTGAAACCAGACAGAGCCTGTGCATGCAACGTTAACAACCGAAGGATCGGGTTCCAAAACCCATGCATACAACATCAACAAATGAAGGAATGGGCTCTAACACCCGTGCACGAGGAAGCAGCAAGTGAAGGAATGGTCCCAAGAACCGAAGTCTGCATAATACGTCCACGACCATGCAGGTAAGTATCTAAGCTCATTCGTCAATTGCATAAACTATATTTCAAAAGATGCATGCCTGTGAAAATGGTTCAGATTGAATGGGATCGATGGCCAGTCAACTGGCCACCCTCAGCCAGTTGCATAGCTTCGTGGGATTCGAACAAGCTAAGTTACGTTGAAAATTGCTGATGAGACATGCAACCGACTCGTGTGGAGTGTCCAATCGGGGAAAATCATCGGGACTAGCGGTGGTGGTGGCAGTTAATGGCAGAGGGGAGGTGATGGCGGTCAGAGACACGCAGAGAAATGATGGCTGTGATGTTGGATCAATGGTTCAGTCTGGCCACCTCACCCCCTCGCCACGAATTGCATCATAGTTAAATGATGCTCGGCTGAAGAGTCTCACCACCCTCAGTTCATTCGTACTTGCAACATCCTCGGCCGAAGTACGCGTCCTCTACTTCCAAAATCTATTAACCCATCGTCCTCCACCAAGTTTTTCTTCCTGTTCCAAAATTCTCCCTCATACCGAGCTCGTTCAGAAGCGCAGTGGCATCCTACAGAAGCCAGCAAGAGAGTTCTACAAGAAGACGTTCTACAAGAAGTACGGCACAACTTTCTGGAGCAGAGAAGCCAAGACCTTTCCTCGTCAAATTTGGAGTTTCGAGAGAGGTAGGCTCGAAAACACTCTTCCAATCATGGTATGTTTCAAAAAGGTGGTGAATTGAACTATATTGAATTGGAGAGTCAGAGAAACGCCTGCTTGTGAGTTGGAAATAGCAGTTTTCTTGTGTGTTGCACAGAGTTTCTCAGTCAGTTCTACGTCAAAATTCTCCTCCACAGTTCCTGTTAAAAAAATTCTCTGGTAGGAAAGATACACAACTATGAGAGCTAGCCTGTGTATGAAGAATTTGAATTTACATGGTTATATGTATGTTGGGAATAAAAAATTGAGCTCTGTACCCTGTCTATGGAAAACCAACTTCTCCTTTCATCAACGGACAACCGAGTTATGGGCAGCAACCGCCTTAGAACTGGGGAATTGGTGCTAATTGATAGTTGAAATCCCTTCTGCAAGTTCAGGCGAGGAATCCATAAACAACATTCCATTTTCTGATCAGAGCATAAAACATAGCACTCTCACCATGCCGGGGGGGTTTATCAAGAAAGAACCCTCGGATCCCAGTAAGCTGCACGAGCATCCTGAGGTGGTAGACCTCTTCACCCGTGCCAATTGGATGTCCTTTTGTGACAAAATTCAGGGTCATGACGAGGAGATAAAGGGGGAATTTTTAATGTCCCTGAAACCTGAGTCAAAGACGCAGGCCACAATGGATTTTAGGGGTTTGTGTTATGAAACTAGCTCAAGAAAAGATAGAAAAGAAAGATCAACGCCTTAGAATTCAGCCTCTTCGAGGGGACAACCTCCTTTACATTACATAAATGAATAATTCTTGGATGATACAAATGAAAAGACCTCCTTTCTATATATAGGAGTCTAAGGGGTTATAACATAATCAGAGCCGACATAACAATAATAATGTAAGGGCACAATAATAACAATAGTGGGCTTCTATGTGGCACAATAGTAACAATATGGGCACTACATGGGTACATCAATATAATAAGTGGGTTATACTAACAACAATAGGGGGTTACACTAGTAGTATAGGGGCCTAACATGCCCTTCTCCTTCAAAAAGCATTGTCCTCAACGCTTGAGTAGTTCTTGATGCTTCTGTATAAAATTCTTGTCCTCCCATGTGGAATATTCAACGGGTAAGTTCTTCCACTTGATGAAATACTCTGAAATTGATCGATTTCGTAGATGTCGGGTTCTTGTTTCTGTGACTGCTCCAGGTTCCAATATGATTTTTCCTTCCTCTTCAATTTCTGACAATATTGCTTGAATTGGGATCTTTTGCAACTTTTGGATAAGTGGCCATACTTGTTCGTCCTTCTTCCATTCATCCCTTGCTTCGTTTATCCAACCAAATTGGATAATATAAATAGCAAAAAACAATGCTTCCACATACTCATCCTTGAAGAGTATTCTCATTCGGTAAGGTCGCCATTTTTTAAGTGCATGTAGTATTGCCAACATTTCCTTCTCATAAATAGCTTGCTTGAGATGTAGCAGTAAAAATACCCAATCACCTACATCAAAACATTTT
This sequence comes from Pinus tabuliformis, assembly GCA_031772625.1. NCBI lineage: Eukaryota > Viridiplantae > Streptophyta > Pinopsida > Pinales > Pinaceae > Pinus > Pinus tabuliformis. The sequence goes on along the minus strand of CM062812.1, from coordinate 384,766,341 downwards.
TCACTACGATGTTGATCTACTTGTTGTTTCGTTTGATTTTGCACCGAAGTGGTGTTATCCTCTAAAAGTTGGAGAACTTGTTGTTGATGCTCGATGTGATCTTTCTCTGCTTGAAACTTTTTCTTCTTGATATGTCCTTCTATCTTTTGAGGAGTGGTAATTTCTTCCTGTTCTTTACAAGATATGGTCAGATTCATTTCTTGATGCTCAATGTGATCTTTCACTTCTTGAACATTTTTCTTCTTCATGTGTCCTTCTATCTTGATAGTTTGAGGAGTGGTAATTTCGTCCATTGAGTTACAAGATATGGTTGGATTCATTTCTTCTTTCTCGATGTGATCTTTCACTACTTGCACCTTTTTCTTCTTGATATGTCCTTCTATCTTGAGAGTTTGAAGAGTGGTAATTCTTTCCAATGCTTTACAAGATATGGTCTGATTCATTTCTTCTTTCTCTGGGGTGGTTTCCTCGGGTATATCCTCTTCTTTTGATGTTTCTTGATCCTTTTCTTCCTCCTCTTCATATTCTATGTAAAATAATTTCTTTTGAGCACACCTATGACCTTTAGTGCATTTTCTATCACAATTGTAACAAAGCCCTTTTTCTCTTTTTTCTTCCAATTGTTGTGGTGTAACCCTTGTAGGTTGTGGAAGGATGGGAGAAACAACACTTCCATGTTTATAGTTGTGAGGGGTATGCTTCCTGGTTTCCATAATTTTTATTTCCATTATGTCACAAAGCCCTTTTACTCTTTCCAATTGTTGTGGTGTTGCTCTAAAGAAGGTGTTGCTCTTTGTATCCTCATAATGTGCTATCATTTCCTCCATGAAAATTGACCACATAACAAGTTTTTTACGAGAACAAAGCCCTTCATACCCTAAAATTTTATCTGGTTCTAAATATGAAGATGCAATACATACCTTTTGTAACAGTTGTACACCATGTAGATCAAAATATTTCTCCACTTGAAGTATCCAATTTACCGGATCCTTGCCATCAAACTTCCTCATCTTGTTTTTTCTTGATTTTAGGAGCTCGACCTTGAAACGACTGTAACACTGTACTTTCCAATCACCTAGTTCTGAATTTGTGACCTGCAGTAGCCCTCTGTGTCCTCTTTCCAATGCCACAATTCTGACCCAAATTGGATTCTCCAAGGAAGAGTTATGCGAAATCTCCCACAGTGACTTGATTATAGACTAGTTCAGTAGAGATAAATTGTACGACGTACCACAAGTCACTGTTTCTACCTTCAGATCTGAAAAACACCCACAAGAAGCTACAGTCCGTTCTCTTTCTGTACCTTCTTATGAAACTTCAATTCGATGCTCAGAAAGAAAGTTCTATTGATTTTCCCTAGGTCACTTGTTTTGAGTGTAATTCAGGAGTCTGCAAAAAGACCAACTTCCTGAGATCATATCTCCAAAAATATCGCACGAAAATCTCTAAAATTTGGACCCAAGGTTCAGCGCGATTTCTTCTCAAATGGGTTGTTTTTTGCGACTTCTGAAACGTCACAGAGAAAAGTTATAGCGAAAATTCCACGATGACCTGTTTGGAGCAGCGAAACCCTAGAATCCAAAGCTCTGATACCAAATGTTATGAAACTAGCTCAAGAAAAGATAGAAAAGAAAGATCAACGCCTTGGAATTCAGCCTCTTCAAGGGGGCAACCTCCTTTACATTACATAAATGAACAATTCTTGGATGATACAAATGAAAAGACCTCCTTTCTATATATAGGAGTCGAAGGGGTTATAACATAATCAGAGCCGACATAACAATAATAATGTAAGGGCACAATAATAACAATAGTGGGCTTCTATGTGGCACAATAGTAATAATATGGGCACTACATGGGTACATCAATATAATAAGTGGGTTATACTAACAACAATAGGGGGTTACACTAGTAGTATATTGGCCTAACAGTTTGACCCTAGAAGTTACCCCTGAGCTCATCAGCCGTGTTACTGGTCTCCCATTAGGGCTCCCGTGGAGCAAAGAAGAAAGGGAATTGGGCCACGCAGCGAAGAAAGCATTCTTCTTGCCCAAGGAACATCCTGTAAAAGACAAGAACGGGGTTCTGAGAACCAGCTTACCTCCTCTTTGGAGTGAAGTCAGTCTCTAAATCATGAAATACATTACCTATGAAGGGAGGTTCAACATCGTCTATGACTATCATTTTAGGCTGCTGAGTGAACTAAGACATGGAATGGATTTACCTCCAGAAAAGAAGTTGAGCATCCCCTATTTTATTCTGCAGCCATTAAGTGAATGTGGCACAAAATTGAATGAAGGGACACCGGATCAGTTAGCCCATCATGGGCTCATCAAACGTTTAGTGGAAGATGCCCTCCACACCTACACTGTCCCCCTCTCTTGGGAAAATTTCCAAATCATGTCCAGAGATGATGATATTAGAATTCTGGCTGAGGAGCTCACCTCATCCAATAGTGAAGAAGGGGAACACACTGAGGCAGGACAGAAAACCAGTGGTAAAGAAACACAAGGCAAACAAGCACAAGAAGGACAGAAAGAGAAACGGGGAAAGGGCCAAATTGTTGAGCACAAAACATCGGGAGGAACAACAACACAAACACCCAGGGAAAAACGATTGTAGGATAGAGGAGAGAGGGCTGAAAAAGTCCAACTAAATAGTGTCACAACAAAAGCAACCACATAGAGACAAAAGGAAAAGACACCCCTAGCCAAACAAACAGAAACAGTTGACAACCAGATTTCTACAAGAAGCAAGGAACAAGAGTAGCAAGGTGATAAATCACCCGAGATATTGGCTAGGGAGGCAGCAGCTATGCTTGTTGCCTTAAGCACATCTCCAAAACAAAAAGGGAAGCGGAAAAGGGAGACTTCCATGTACTTTAAAGCAAGGAGGAGCACACGGATAAAAGTGGTTACACCCCAACCATAGTCAAAAGAGCCAATTATCATTGAGGACGCCACAACTAAACAAAAGGAGGAGTCTCCCCCAAGGATATCCATCACATGTGAACGAGGAAGCCCGAAAACGTCCACCTGGAGAGAAAGGATTAAAATTATGGATTCAAAGACAACTCTTCATGAAGCTCAAACAATTCTACAGGAAACGCTGGTTAAGCTAAAGGAGACCGAGGAATTGGAGGAAAAGGCAGCTAAATCATCACAGGAAGAAGAAAAGGCTGAGAAAATTTTAGAACCAAGCCCTCAGCCTATCTTGGGCTCCTACTATAACCTGTTAGAGGTCGGAAAGATAATTCCCTAGAAATTTGTAGTGCCACTTTTCCTTGCACTAGAAGAAGAGAGAGTGAGGACTCACACTTGGATGAAGATCGCCAAGTCCAAGGGTGTGGCAGACATAGGTCCCCTGGAAGAACAACTCAAGGAGGCAAGAAAGGAATTGGCTATGGTAAGGCATGTGGAAAGCAGTCAGCAGGCCAAGCTACAGGAAGAAAACGAGCTGCTAAAACAGCAGCTGCAGCTACAGGGACACTATAAGGAAGATAGGACCCACATCTTGGGAGGATAGCAACAACAGGAAAAGCCCCCAATAGACAAAGAAACCTCTGATGAATAGCAAAGAAAATATGGGCTGCAGGCTAAAGTTGAGGCACTAACAAGACAGCTACAGGAGAAGGAATTGCAAGCAACACAGGAGATACAGTCTCTAAGGCAACAAGTACAAGAGAAGGAAGCCCAACTGGTCTGCATGGCTAGCTGGATAGTAGAGGCCATGCAGTGTAGGCAACTTGCCAAGCCATATGCCTTATACCTGAAGGATCAATGGTTGCAGTTCCAGATTAACACCTTGGCCTAGAGGGGCACCACTCCATTTCAAAATTACCATCAATTCATGGCTTTATGTGACAGTAGCTCATCACAGGACAAGGCCAAATTATCAGAGTTCTATTTACACAACTTGGCTCTTCAAAACATGAATTCGTGGGACCCCAACACTGTGGTAGGAGATGTGCAACTTATGGCCATGGCTTCTTGGCTAAATCATGAAGAAAAGAGAGCGGCAGAGGTCCGAAATATTATGGAGAGGGAACTAAGGGAACCACTAATGATCATAGCAGAGCTGAAGGATCCCTCAACATTAATATACGCCCACCATCACTTGGCGAATGACTCTCAGACCCTACCAGATTACATTGAACGAAAAGCTCAAGCCATAGCCCATTTTGAGGACATGGAAATATTGTTCGGGGATAACTGCGTTCATGCTTGCACACAGAGGTGGAACACACTGTCCCGCAGCCTGAAAATAAGAGAGTACCACTCCCCAACAAGGATGAGGGAGGCCTTGGCAAGAGTACCCTTCTATAAATAGTTAATGAAAAATCTGCAGGCCAAGTGGATCGGCCTAAATTTCAGTCCTCCCTTTCTTTTAAGATTACTGGAAGGAGTCAAAGAAGAGGAGGAACACAGGCAGTGGGAGGAAGTGGAAAGAAAAGCAGGATTTCATGACCATGAATAAGATATCACCTCGAAGGCTTGGGATGCAAGAGAGGTGGTCAAGGCAATCAAGCATGATGAGCTGGATTAGTTGCTTAGAGGATGAGCAACCCATTTAGCAGGGGGGTGATGATGAGCCCCAAAATTGGGTAACTTATTAAGCTCATTTTGCCTAACTGTTCTTCATCAATCCACCATTTTTCATAGTTTATGCATGTTTTTTTAGTATATTTATGTTAATTGAATGAAGGAGGATAGTCACTTGACCATGAAGACTAATACATGTTTATTGCAGATTTTTGGACAACTTTTGGACCAAGGTCAAGCATTATAAGCCATTTGACAGCCGAATACAAGGGGAAAAGGCTGAGGATTCATAGCGAAGGTGCCTCCCGCACTAAATGGCCCCTTCCTTGAGTTCTCCACCATCAACTCGGAGTTCAGCAACCCACCAATGTTGATTCCCAAGGGCAGCCAAGCAGCTTTTATGAAGTGATTGAGTACTAGCAGTTTTGGGCAGCCAAGCCCCTCAAATCAAGGAGGACTATTGGAGGTCCTCATGGTGCATAAATAGGAAGCCTTCGTAGGTTACTTTTTGAACAGTTGTATTTTGCACTATAGTGCTACTAGTTTCTCAGCTCATTTTGTAGCTTCTGCTGTACAAATTTCTTTGTGACATGGTTATTTTTGAGAAATGGAAAGCAGTTTCATTTGGCATCAGTTCTAAGCTTTTTCTTAGGAGCTTGTAGCTCTTGGGGTTGGGCCCAACCCAAGTGCCAAGGCCTCCTTCGTGTATTGTTATATGTTTTTGATGTCTTTATAGAATAATTTCTATTGAGTAGATTAACATCTTGCTGGTTACCTAGGTCATTGTTGCTGATTAACTCAGATTCTTGCCCCTCATTTGACATGTTCCCTCACTTTGACCTAATTTCCATATTTTTGTGCAACATTGCTCTACTCCTCCTTGAACAAATCCAACCATCCTCAGCACTCATCCACTTCGTTTGCCAGGTCCTAGACCCCTCCACATCATCATCCAACCCCCATACCCACTTCTTCACCATTCTTCCACCATCAACCCTCCAAAAATCCCTTTCGGAACATCCTGTAGAAGTTACAGAACATCTTGTATAACCCCTGCAAACTTCTTGTAGAAGCTCACGAAAGTGGTTTCTTGAGATCCGATCACCATGAGAATTTCTAGAAGGGTTCTAGGGACCCCTTAGGCCCTATTCTCACCTTCCGAACCTCTTGCAAGTGCCCACTCTATTTCCTTTCACCTCTGCACAGTCAAAATAGTTGAAATACATGCATAATAATTCTACAAGATTGCTCAAAAGTACAAAAAGATGTTTTTTCCATATTTCACTTCAAAAGTAGCTTAGTCACATGTATTTTACCTTTCTAGAATCAATGGCATCCCTTTCTATAACTTTCATCCTTTTCCTTGCATTAGTAGGGTTAATTGGTAAAACTAGAGTTTGCTAGGGTTTGCATCTCCTTTCAGCTTCTTAGTTTCTTTCTGCAAGTAGATTAGCCTCTGGTTGAGTTAGCTTTCATCCATATTAGTTAAAAGCTTCTTCTAAGAGCTCATAGAAGTTGGCTTAAGCTCCTAGTGGACTTGTTCCAGCTGATCAAGTGACAGCCTACTGCAAGAGCTAGTACTTGTGCATATAGCACCGTCGCTTCCAAGTTTGTTACGAACTATCGATTTGATAAAAGTAAAGAAGGGAGTCCCAAGAGTTGCAGAATTATTGCTGCAATACTAGAGCCCACCAGCGATCATGCCAAAGTTGGGGAATCTAAAAATTAGATATTTGATTCGACTCTTAAACCTTCATTCACTTCTCATGTTCTAGATCTGATGGAGGAAATCTTGGAATTGTTCATGGGGCCTATGGTGAAGACTAACTCTTCCACTCCTCAAGATGATATTAGCATTCTCAATCTCAATCTTGAATCTTGTTCCATGGAAAGTATTTCTTCTTTAAAATACATATGTCATGCTATATCACTTACATTCCATGACCCTCTTTATCATGATAAGCTTGATTAATCTTCTTCACCAACTAGTTCATCACACTCGCTTGATTTTCAAGTTGCTAGTTCAAATTGTGACCAAGTACAAGGAAATCTCATTACGTAGGTAGAAGGGTGGGAAAGTGAAGAGATATTTAACCTTTATTCTCTTTTACAAATCCCCCCATATCAGAATGATGCTATCTGATTCTTGGATGATTTTTAATATGATAATCTCGATAGTGAATTAAATGAAATTAATTTGTTTAGATCCACAGTCTTGGGCAATAATCATTTTGATGATAATGATTCTATCAATGTATTCGATGATGAATGCCCAAGTGCATTGGTTTATCTTTTGTTCTCTCAAGAATATTTTGATTTGAAATATTTGGATCTAGAATCTGATCCAACCAAGGAAGATGATATTACCGAAACTTTCCCTTCATCTCACTAGCTATTTTACTCCACTGTTTACGATGCTTCTAATCATGATGAAGATACTCCATGTTCTTCAAGTTATTAATATGATGAGTTAAATTCTCAATTAACACAAGGTCGTGAGGTTATCTATGATGAAAAATGAATAATTGAGTATTATTTCCATCCCTCGTCATCTCTTATTTTGCATGAACTCAAATATTCAAATAATCTTTCTCGTGAAATTTCTCAAATTCATACATCTATAGAATCATGATTAGAAGAATATTTTTACTTGAGTAATATGGTTTTTGAAATTGTAAAATTTGATCAAATTAGTGACAAAGATGGCTGCCATACGGTTAGTTATGGTCCCATTGAAATTAGTGGAATCGCTTATCCTCACACCATGCATGATCTGATTCAATCTTTTGAATACGATTTTACAATCCTTGAAAGTTACAAGACTTATCAGGAAGTTGAGGAACTTTGACTTCCAATGATGGTTATGCCAGGATCTTGTGACTTTGGTAAGATCCCCGAACTAAGTTAGATCTCGCTTTTCTTGCAAAATTATTTTCTTTGTATCGTTTCACTTAATGTGAACTCCATCTTGAAAGAAGTTTTTTTATTTTAGATTTATTCTTTCTAACTTTCGAGATTTGGGTTATGATCAAATTCAAGATTTTATTTCAGTTGATTCATCTCCATGCAAAGCTCTTGTACTTAACATGGGTTTGGAGTGTGTATCTCTCATACAAGCATATAACTACGAATTTGATCATTTCAAAGACTACCTTTGGTCGAAGGAATCATGTCTATATCATATGCCTTTTAGAATATTCAAATCCTAACTTTTCTTGTGAATGTTATATGGTTAATTTGTTTCTTCACCACACCTAAAATACTCTTGTGTTCTAGTGAATGAATGCATTATTATGCAAATCAAAATATTATTTGTTCATTTTATTCTAACTAGTTTCATGTGTTTTCTATACTTCCATTGCTTTTAAATTATTTTTATAGTGGCAATGTTAGTGCATTGTGTAGCCAATTACAAGAAAATGGTTTGTTATATTTAACATGCAAGGAAAATGATTCTATCATTCAAATAATTTACAAAGTTGTTCAAACTATTTTCGATTGTTATATTCTAATGAAGAATCTCATGCCATAAATGATTCATGTGATCATAATGTTAACAGACATTCAATTTATCATTTTCCCACTAGTCTATTCGATGACAGTTGTTTCACATCGATTAATATTTATGGCTTATCTCACTATTTGAATACTTGTCAAGAAGTTGAGGTACTTTAGCCTTTGTTGATGGTTATGTTAGGCCATCACTATCTTGACAAGCCTTTCAAATATGATTAGACTCATTGTCCCTTGAAATATTCTCATCCTAATCCCACACTTTTAATTAAAAATTCATCTTTTCAAGGATTTCAGGGTTTTCAAGAGGATTATCTTGAATTTCAGGATCTAATCTCTAAACTGTTGGAGCAATATTATCTCGCAAGCTTTGTTACAAATAACAGGTTTTGATATTTTCTCATGCTCACTAAGATGGGTAGTATAGGTGAAGATACATTCACGAGAATCTTTTGAGGTTTGTTTAATAATGGTTTTCATCGAAAAGGCAAGAATACAAGCTAGTTAGAACTAGTGGCTGTGACACATCTCTCTGCTAATAGGAAAGACCTTCAATTTGTTGTGTAAGTTATTCAAGCTATCATTTTTTCTAATGCACATAGTTTTATATATATATTAATTGCTTCTATATTTGTGTATGTAAGTTGGGAAAAACTGTGATGGCTACATTGGAAATTTCATTATACGTGACCCTGACCTTTTAGTTGGTTAGGATAGGAGTAGGTCTAGCTTCATATTAGTTTCCCTTGCACATGCATCCTTGATCTGGAATTTATCCAGGATAAATAAGGAAAGGTATTACGGACGCATGTGCATCGATGTGCCTATGTTACTTATGCAACAGATCGATAAGATTGCTAGAATACATAGACACTGAGGCAATACGAGAAAACATAACAGTCAAACATGTAAACAAACAAAGTTTAATAAGGAGTTCACCTAATTCGCCCAAGCTATGTCTCTTGGTCCAGCCTTTTAGTGGTGGCCTCTCTATTATGTTTTCAAGAAGAGTTTTTACAATAGTGAGCTCAATTCGAGACTCACTAAACAGAATGAAGTCAGTAGGAATGGAGTGCACAGACTCTCCTTACTGAAACTTGACCTCTGAGGGTCACAGTTGTATGACAGGCCTATACCGAGGAGCTTGCTTGTACTTCTCAAGCCTTTAATGGAGCACATAGACTCTTTGACTCTCTCTGGCTCTATCTGGCTTGATGTTGCCTTCAAGTCAGCTCGGCTTCTACTCTCTATTCTCTAGTATTAGCTTCTTGTGTCTCTGTGTTACCTATTTATGATTTTTTCAGTTCATGGCTTTAAAGCCAGTATGTTCTTTTACTGGTCGTTTCTGCTTCCCGACCTTCTAGTTTCTTTTCCTCTGTCCGTTCGAATTCCTCTACTTTGCGTCATCATCGTTGGGTAATGCCTCATAGGGAGGTGGCCACCTGTTTGCTCACGAACTAGGTGTCAGATTCCCTGAATCATACTCAAATGGTTGTTAAATCTGTTTGCTTCAAGATCGCCCGCGAACACGAATCGTTTGCCAACTTACCATCCACGTTGGACTTCAAATCCCATATCATCTTGCTTTTTGACATATCAAGTCTAGTCAGTCATCGGGATGCATCTCTGCCATCGATCTCGACACCCCAGATCCTATGGTCGTCCTTCATATCGGGCGAACAAGTCGCATGACATTACCCGTCCGATGTGGGCGATTTTATCTCTCTTTCGCCGGACGAGTGTCACTCAATGTGTGGCATTGGGTGAGACTCAGTCAAAACGGCTTACCAACTTGAAGCCTTCCAATATCCTACCAGTTTGGGGAATCTTGCGCTACGGAACCAAAACAGTTACTTTTTCGAATTTTATAGTGTTTTCGGGTCTGATTCCTTCGGGGCTTTCCTTCAGTGAGGGGGACGCCCTGTGATACGCGGTTAGCACTAATCACGTATCAGAGTCCACCTATATTTCTCGAATTAGCCTTCGGTTTTGCCAGTTTTGTGCCTTTGCACTTTACCATGGGCCAATGGTCTACGCACTCGACCGAGGGTCCTCGTTGCTATGCTCTGGGCACAACTGCAATTGTTATGAGGATTCCTTTTGATAGATTCGATCTTTTCTAGGACTTGAATCTTTTAGCATAATTTGAAGTAGTGAAGAAAACTTAGAGAGTTTTAGGATCCAATTCGAATCACAACCTTCCCACTAAAAAAGCTTTTGGACCACCAAAAGTGGGTTTTCTTTCAAGCATCAATCAAGTGAGGGTATTGCTTCTTCGCTTGCTCAATTTCTATCCATTTTGCACTGCTTGGATTTGAACCCTTGAGTCCAATCCCGAGGTACTCAACATCCCCTTTGAGTGTAGTTCTTAACTTCCTGTGCAGAACTGTATCTTCCTACAACTCATTAAGATATTCAGGTAATAGATCATCAATAGATAGCAATTGACTCTACTATTCGGGATCTTCAATTAATGAATGTTCAAATAGTCTCAAGCTATATGCATTAACAACTGAGTAGATGTGCATGTAAGTTGGTAGATCAAGGTGAAAAGCATTTTCACCAATTTTCTCAAATATTTTGAAAGGTCCATACCTTATTGGCTTCAGCTTCTTACCTTCACCTTGCATTATGTCTTTGCTGATATACAACCAGACTTGATCACCAACCTGGAAACTATGCTCCATCTGATGCTTTTCATGCCTTGCCTTGTACTTGGCTTAGCTCTTTTCCACCTATTCCTATACTGCCTGGTGAATCTCTTGGATTTGTTCAATGAACTTGGTTGCCTTGTCCACATCATTGTGTCCATCAACTTCTATGTCTTTACAAAATACAAAATCCAAGGGAGACCTTGGTGTGAAAGAAAAATAGGTCCGAAAAGGAGATCTCTATGTAGAAGAATGTTTAGCTCGGTTGTAAGCATGCTGCACATAACATAAATTTTCATCCCAGAGTTTGGGATGCTTGCTGCAATAGTCTCTGAGCAACTGGATCATTGCCCTATTGACCACTTCTATTTGGCAGTCTATTTTCGGATGAAAATTTGTGCCTTTCTTCAGCCTAGTGTCCATCAATTCCCATAAAATCAAACAATTCCCAACAAATAGGGTATCTCAATAAGATATTATAGAAGTGGGTAATCCAAAATGAAACCATACATTCTGAAAGAACAACTTTGCAGTTTGTTCAGCTGTAATCTGTTAGTTACAAGGTACCAAAATACACATTTTGCTAAACCTATCCAGAACAACATATAAATAGTCATGACCTTTCCTAGATTTTGGCAGTCCTCCAACAAAGTCCATGGAAACACTTTCCCAAGGATGAGAAGGAACTGGTAGTGGAGTGTACAAGCCTAGTTTTCTATTGCTGGGCTTGCTTTTAGCACACATGGTACACCGTCTTACATATCTATAAACAGTCTCATTCATTTTTGGCCAATAACACAATCTTTGTAGTTGTGCAACCGTTTTACTTACACCAAAGTGACTTGGTATTAGATAAATGTGCGCTTCTCGAATTATCTTTACTCTTTCAGTTTGTGGAATGGATAGCTTCCCACAATGATACAAGAGTTGGTCCTTAACATGATAATCCAATTCTTCTACTCGTTTTCCTTGACTTAAAGTTGCATATACATCTTTAAAATCTATATCTTGAGCATATTGTTCAATTTAGCCCTCATGCAATACTGAATTATGCTTAAGTATAGTAGATGCATTTATAATTGGTCTAGATAACATATCTGCAACTTTATTGTGTATGCCATTTTTATATCTGATGACTAAATGAAACTGTTGTAGAAAACCCATCCATCTATATTTTCTTGATTGCTGCAACTTAGTTTGGGAGTTTAGATATTGAAGTGGTTGATGATCAGTATGTATAACTGTCTCTTTGCCCATTAAGTAATGTTTCCACTTTTTCACACTCTGTACTAATGCATACAATTCTTTATCATATGTAGGATAGTTAACTACTGCATAATTAAATGTCTCAGAATGATAACATATGGGTTTGCCTTGCTGCATCAACACTACTCCCATGGCATAGCCACTGGAATCTGTTTCAATCTCAAATGGTCTTAGAAGATCGGGTAGTTCTAGTACCGGTGCTGTACTAATCTTTTCTTTCAAGGTGTCGAAGGCTTTCTACTGTTTTCCTCCCCACTGAAACACCTTGTTCAATCTTGTTAAAGCATGTAAGGGAGCTGCAATTAAGGAAAAGTTAGAAATAAACTTTCTCCAATATTGTGCTGCTCATAAGAAGCTTCTAGCTTCTATGGTACATTTGGGCTTAGGTGAGTTTACAATGACTACAACCTTAGAGGGATCTATCTTCAATTCACCACCTCCTACTATATGTCCCAAATAATTTAAAGATGTTTTGCCAAATTCACATTTTGAGAGTTTAACATAAAGTTTTTCTCTTTTCAAAACATCTAGTGTCTGCTTAACATGCTTTAAATGTTCTTCCCACGTTTTGCTAAATATAAGAATGTCATCCAAATATGCAATAAAAAAATCATCAAGAAAAGTTCTGAGTACATCATTCATTACTCTCATGAAAGTAGCAGGAGCATTAGTTAAGCCAAAATGCATAACCAACCACTCATACAATCCTTGCTTCGCTTTGAAAGTAGTCTTCCAATCATATTTCTCTGCAACTCTGACCTGATGATAACCACTATGCAAGTCTAACTTGGAAAAATAAACAGATTCTTTCAACTGATCTAATAGATCATCTATGTGAGGAAGGGGATAAATATTTTTTATCGTTATCTTATTCAGTGCTTGGTAATCAATGCACATTCTCCACGGTCCATCTTTATTTTTCACCAAAGCAATTGGAGACCCACATGGTGATGTGCTAGGTCTGATGAACCCCTTATCGAGCAACTCTTGTACCTGCTTCTTGATTTCTGCACTCTCTAAAGTGGACAACCTGTACATTCCGATGTTAGGCAATGGCGCATCTTGCTACAAATTAATGTCATGCACTATTTCATTTTTGGGTGGCAGACCTTTAGGTTCTTGAAACAATACATCATATTCTAAAACAACTTTTCCTAAATCAGCTTGTTGTTTAGCATCATAGCCCTCAAATGCATTGGTTTTATCAGGTTTTTTTTCCTTTACAACCATCAGTAAAAATTCTTTGTTTTAATTCACAATTAGTTTCATCTGCCCTGAGTTTATGAGAGTATAATTATTCTTAAGCTTATGAGCTCTTACAATATATTTGGTTCCATCTTTAACGAGTAGATACTTGTTCTCATCTCTATAGAAAATAACTTTCCTATCATACAAGTAAGGAATTCCTAAAACAATTCCACATATATCCAAAGGAACTATATCTAACTCAACCTCATCTACAGATGCCGACCCAAAAGAAAACTAAAGGTTACATTGCCTAGACACTTGTAGCTTTGCTTTATCACATAGCCAACCTAATGGATATGGTTTCTTGTGAGGTGTGGTTAGCAATCCCAACTTCTTTACAATTGCTTTAGAAATCAAATTTACTTGTGAGCCACTATCAAAGAAGTTATCAATCTTTTGATGATTTGAAATAACTCGAATATGAAAAAGCTCATGTATTTTTCTCTCATTTTCTTCATTATCAGTAGATTGTACATAATTACTAGTAGATGCTTCAGAATTTTTACCTTTTATACCTGTGGTTGTGTTTGTTGCTTCATCTCCGAAGTCTGACCCTAAATCTTTTTGAATAGCTATAATAGTCTTCTTCTTCTTGCCCTCGAACTTCTTAGGTTTTAGCTCCAAATGTAGAATCCAACAATTTTCATCATCATGCCCATCCTTCTTACTGTGAGTGCATGAAGACTTGCTTTTCTGTACAGTGTTTGTCTTCCTCTCTTTCCATTTCTGTTTTCTTTTCTCCTTATTGTTTCTTGCAGTGGGTTGGGATGATCCCCCAACTTCCAGGTTCCCATTCTTACGTCTAGCTTCTAGATGCATAGCGTGAATAGATACCTCATATATGCTAGTGGGATTAAAAATGAGTATAGTGTGCCTCATGTAGTTTTATAGGCCACCGATGTACTTCAACAGAGTCTCAGGTGAGTCTAAAGAAATTCCTAGAATCAAAGCTCTTTTCCTAAAGTCTTGGGTGTAACCTTATACGCTTTTCCCTTTGAGTTGTCGAAGAGTTTTCCAGCTCATCTTGGCTTGCTGCATGTAGGCTAGTGGATAGAATTTATTTTTAATTGTTGAAAAAAAATCACTCCAGACAGAAAGTATCTTACCATGTTTCTTCATGTCAGCTTGTGTCCTGCCTTCCCACCATACCAAGGCAGTGCCTCCAAGGCATAGGCTAGCCAGCTGAATCTTACTATTGTCTGAGTCTATGCTCTGCACTCTACAATAAACATCAATCCATCTGATCCAATTATCCAGCTTCTCTGCATTCAACACTCCATCATATATTGGTAAATTAAATTTAACATCTAATTTAATCAAAGATGTCTTCTTTTTATTTTCAGGGCTATTAGGAGGCGTGGGAAATTTTTATTCTTTCCCTTTTCCTTTGGAGTGGTCATGGAGGAAATATTCTTCTACTCCATTTTCTTGTTTGGAGTTGTATGAATCTTCATCTGTATGTTTCTTAAAGTCCCTATACATTTCCTACACCATGGATTTCAGGGTCATAAAACTATCCATGAACTGGGGGTCTGATTCCAAGGGATTTTCTTCTGACATTTTCCTCTTAGAATAGACTCTTCCAATTTCTAGGTTAGTTTCAGCCAATTCTCCTTCTCCTAATTTAAGCTTTGATCTAGTTAACATTCAACAACAAAAGTCCAACATAAGCTTGTCTAACATTAGTAAACCTAGTGCTTTGATAGCACTTGATCTGGAATTTATCCAGGATAAAGAATGAAAGGTATTATGGACTCATGTGCATGGTTGTGCCTATGTTACTTATGCAATGGATCGATAAGATTGCTAGAACACATAGACACTGAGGCAATCAAGGAAAACATAACAGTCAAACATGTAAACAAAACAAGTTTAATAAAGAGTTCACTCAATGCTCCTGGGTTACGTCTCCTGGTCCAGCCTTTTAGTGGTGGCCTCTCTATTATGTTTTCAAGAAGAGTTTTCGCAATAGTGAGCTTGATTTGAGACTCACTAAACAGAATGAAGTCAGTAGGAATGGAGTGCATAGACTCTCCTTACTGAAACTCGACCTTTGAAGGTCACAGTAGTATGACAGGCCTATACTAAGGAGCTTGCTTGAACCTCTCAAGCCTTTAATGGAGTACACAGACTCTTTGGCTCTGTTTGGCTTGATGTTGCCTTCAGGTCAGCTCAGCTTCTACTCTCTGTTCTCTGCTATTAGCTTCCTGCGTCTCTGTGTTGCTGGTTTTCTGCTTTTGTCAGTTCATGGCTTTAAAGCTAGTATGTTCTTTGACTTCTCATTTTCGCTTCTTGGCCTTCTAGTTTCTTTTCCTCTATCCATTTGAATTCCTTTGCTCTGCATCATCATCACACAATAACACCTCATAGGGAGGTGGCCACCTGTTTGCTAACGAACTGGGTGTCAGATTCCTTGAATCATATTTGAATGGTTGTTAAATCTGTTTGTTTCAAGATCGCCCGCCAACCTGAATTGTTTGCCAACTTGCCATCCACGTCGGACTTCAAATCCCATGTCATCTTGCTTTTGACCTGTCAGGTCCAATCAGTCATTGGGACGCATCTCCATCATCGATCTGGACCTCGCAGACCCTACGATCATCCTTCATATTGGGTAGACAAGTTGCACGACGTTTACCCATCCGATGCGGGTTGTTTTCTCTCTCTTCTGCTAGATGCCTGTTGCTCGATGTTTAGCATCGGGCGGGACTCAGTCAAAACTGCTTACTGCCTTGAAACCTTCTAATATCTTGCTAGTTTGGGGAATCAAGCGCTACGGAACCAAAATAATTACTTTTCTATATTTTATAGTTTTTTTGGGTCTGGGCACTTCAGGGCTTTCATTCACTGAGGGGGACACCCTGCGATACGTGATTAGGGCTTAGTGCTAATCGCATATCAGAATCTAGCACTGTTTCTCAAATTAGCCTCTAGTTTTTCCAATTTTGTGCATTTACACTTTACCATGGGCCAACGGTCTGCGCACTCGACTGAAGGTCCTCGTTGCTCTGCTTTGGCCACAACTACAATTGTTATGAGGATTCCTTCTAATAGCTTCGATCTTTTCTAAGACTTTAATCTTTTAGCATAATTTGAAACAGTCATGAAAACTTAGAGAGTTTTAGGATCCAATTCATATCCTACACTCATTTTTGTAGTATTTCTTGTGTTTTCTAGCTTTTGTCTTGTATAGCGTATTTGAATCCTACATTAAAACAAAGCAAATTTTTCATATTTTTTTACTGTTTAAGTCATTTTAGTGTGGTGCCATTTTACAACAGATGGAAAGTAATTTTGCAAAACCTGAGGTTTTTGTTAACCACGAGCCATATAACAAAAACCTCTTTTAGTGTATTCATAGGTGTCATGAATTGGGATATGTGACTAGATCTTTACAACTCATTTTCACAGATTTAAATTTTTAATGATTTTCTGTTTTAGAGAAGATTTTGTGGAATAGATTGCGAGCAACTGGAAATGAATTTCCCAAATTTGAGAGAGGTTTTTCTCCAGCATGTCCTTATCTACAGAAACCACTTTCAGTTTTGTAACAGGTAATATGGTTTAGGAGATATGAGTTCATCTTCAACACCTATTTTTAGAAATTCGGCACAAGTTTAATGTAATTGATTCTATTTTGAAGAAAATGGTTGAGCTCAATTCCCTTAGTACAAGGATGAGCAAATGTATATATTTTATGAATTTCATAGTGTAGGGGTTGGAATTTGGCAGAAGGTTGGACTCTTGTGAATGCTTTGAGCATTATTGTACATTCATTTTCAGCAGGTTGGCAAAGGAATTGACCAGGGTTTGCAACATTTTATGGGATTCTTGTGGCATCTTGATTTGGTATTGTGTTTCCTTCTATAATTACAAGTTTTACATGTGATTTATGTATGCCATTATCTCTCTTTGCTTCATCTTAACTAAATCAAACAAGTATTAAGGTAGAATCCATTGAAATTGCAGTGCTCTACCTTGGGGTTTATTTAGTTCTATAGTTTTCTACTATTTGAAGTGGACTCATGACACTTGCATGCCCTCTCCAGCTCCTCACTAGTCTTTAGACTCACCATTACACTCATTATAAAAAGCTAAGACATTTACCTACCTCGCCCCACAGAAACCTCTACAAATCTGTGTTCATTTCCCGAACCCAAAGCTGCCTTCCCCATCTGATCCAACAAACCAACCATTAAATTCAATCAAACTCCTCTGAGCAAGCATACCTAGCCTAAAATTAGTTTTTATATCAGTCATATCAAGCTTTCTTTGATAATTTTTCATTGAGATTGATAAGGAGAGAGCCCTCTCCCAACCTGGTAGGGCTAGCTACCAGGTTAAGCGTGGTTTGATGTTACCCTAGACCTGTCTTTCTAAGCCTGAGGTATATTTAGGCCCTAACATAGTGGCGACTCCATTGGGGAAGAAAGTTTATTTTCATTGTTTGGCTTTGTAGACTACAAAAGGAGCCTGAAGTTAGCCAGGTAGCCTTCGAACTGCTCTTTCTCTACAAGTGCATAAGTAGATGAATGCTGCTTCAGTCAATCTCTGGTATAGTTTATGAGTTGAACATCTGACTTGCAAATTTCCCCAGTACATTAAACTAGGGAAGAGGTGACAAATCTTCTCTGGGAAAGATCATTCAAGTTGTAGATCTGATTGCTGATGGTGGACAACAGTCAGACAAATATGAAGGCTGAAATCATCTACCTGATGACTCCAATGTTCAAGATCCTAAGCTTCGACTTCACTGCCAAAGAATCCAGTTTTCAGAACATTGATGGTAATCACTGATGACAAAGTATGTGCAAATCTGTTATCTAGTGAACTGCTATTAATTTTAAGGGATGAGACAACAAAATTTCAAATTGATCAAATTTTTTTAACATCATTACTTCTTAGCTTGAAATCCAGCCAACTCACAAATGAGAATAAATATTGTTTTCTTGGCTTAGTGGGTGAAAGATTGGAAAATGAAATTGAATTATTGGATGTTCAAATTAAATCACATAAATTCCAAGACCCTAGATAGTTCTTGGAAACTCTCCCTCCTCCTAAATAAGAAAAGATAAGGCTGCCCTTAGATGGTTGGATGGAAGATGTTATGTTTTACAGTGAGGATATGATAATCTTCAGCCAAGAGCAAATGTTAATGAGTTGGGGCAACAGATAGAAGCTAGTTTCCATGATCTTATAACAGCATATATGGAATATATTTTTAAGTTGAAAGAAAAACCAGGTTGCCTTTTACAGAGCCAAAGGTACTTTGGGTATATATTGCTGGTAGGATTTCCAACTATGCTTTGGTTCAAGCACTATCAAACAACAACATCATTATCACAGTTACTTGATTGGCTGGTCTGGAATTATAGCATTACTTGATCTATTGATTTTGCTACAAAGTAGGGTAGGGTTGTACATAAATAAGTTTTCCAATTCAACATTTCAGTTTTTGACATTTGTTTTAGTTTCCTAATGTACAGGTTGCAGTATGTATACATTTTTGGATTGGTATGAGTTGTTTTGGGTTTGAAATTGTTTGATCGTATTTCCCAATGGATGAGGCACTTGGTCTACAGTGCTCTTAACACCTCTAAGGAGCTGCCATCCCCAATCGAGCTGATGTTAGTTCCAATCTTCGCAACCTGTCACCAGGGATCAACAGGATCTCTTACTATGTTTGGTTTGGTTAGATGTTTTGCACATGATCTTTAGCAAAAAACATGTCATAAGTGTGTTCATTAGGAGCACCTCAAAAAAATATTTCCAATGGTATATCACACTCTTGTAACCGGTTTCTGGACCATAAGATATGATCGAAATGAATGATTGATTCTTGGTTATGCATGTTTTGAGGTCAGTTGTTGCACACAGGGACAAGTTTACTACAAAATCGGTTTGGACAAGAATTTTAAAAAAGTGAAAGAGGTTTTTGTCCATCTCATACCAAATAACAAAAACCTCCTTCAGTTTATGCACAAGTGCTACTATGTGGGAGATATGTAGTGATATTTGGAGCCTTCATTAAAACAAAGAAAAATTTTAATTTATTTTACTGTTTTAGTCATTTTAGTGTGGTGCCATTTTACAATAGATGGAAATTAATTTTGAACTACCTAGGGATTTTTTTGCTAACCACTAGCCATATAAAAAAAACCTCTTTCAATTTATTCAAAGGTATCATGAATTGGGATATGTGACTAGATCTTTACAGCTCATTTTCACAGATTTAAATTTTTAATGATTTTCTGTTTTAGAAATGATTTTGTGGCACAAATTACGAGTAACTAGAAACAAATTTCCAAAATTTGAGAGTTTTTTTCTCCAAAATGACCTTATCTACAAAAAAATCTTTCTGTTTTGTAACAGGTGCTTTGGTTTTGGAGATACGAGTTCATATTCAACACCTATTTTTAGAAATTCAGTCCAAGCTTAATGTAACTGATTCTATTTTGAAGAAAATGGTTGAGCTCAATTCCCTTAGTACGGGGATGAGAAAATGTATATATTTTATGAATTTCATAGTTTAGGGGTTGGACTTTGGTAGAAGGTTGGACTTTTGTGAAAGCCTTGAGTAGCATTGTACATTCATCTCTGTAGTTTGGAAAAGGAATAGACTAGGGTTTGCAGCACTTTATGGGATTCTTTTGGCAACTTTGATTTGGTATTGTTTTCCTTCTGTAATTGCAAGTTTACATGTGTTTTATGTATGCCATCATCTCTCTATGTTCATATTAACTAAATGAAACAAGGATAAAGGTAGAATTCGTTGATGTTTGCAGTGCTCTACCTTAGGTTTGTTTAGTTATTTATGCTTTCAGCTGTTTGAAGAGGATCCCTGAGACTTTCATGCCCTCTTCAACTCCTCAACAGTCTAAAGCTCTTCATCTCACTGAATTTGAAGTACCAAACCATTTTCCTACTTTGCCCCATAGAGATCTCTGCAAAACTGAGTCCATTCCTCAGACCCAAATCTGCCTTTCACATTTGGGCCAGCAAAACATCATCAAATTGAATCAAACTCTTCTGAAAGCATACCTAGCCTAAAATTAGTCTTTACATCAATCATCTCAAGCCTCATTGATAATATTTTACTGAGATTTACAAGGAGAGAGCCCTATCCCAACCTGGTAGGGCTAGCTACCAGGTTAAGCGTGGTTTGATGTTACCCTAGATTTTGCCTTTCTCAGCCTGAGATAGATTTAGGCCCTAAAATAGTGGCGACCATATTGGAGAAGAAAAGTTTATTTGTTTGTTAGTGTTCTTTTCTTTATAAACTATAGATGGAGCCTGAAGTTAGTTAGGTAGCCTTCGAACTGCACTTGCTTTGTTAGTGCATAAGTAGATGAATGCTGCTTTAGTTAATCTCTGGTCTAGTTTATGAAATGAACATCTGACTTGCAAATTTCCCCAATATATTAAACTGGGGATAAGGTGATAGATCTTCTCTGAGAAAGAAAATTCAAGTTGTAGATCTGATTGTTGATGGTGGACAACAGACAGACACATATGAAGGCTGAAACATTCACCTGGCGACTCCAACTCAATCCAGAGATTCCAGTTCTCACTGATCCATTCATGCACTAAAATAAAATGGTAGGGTATGTGGCAAACCTTGTGTTTTTTTGAAGTTTTAAAAGAAGTTAGAGGTCAGTTAGTGGATACTGAAATTGATGAAGTATTTTTCATTGTCGTGCTTCAATTTTTGAGATCTCCGAAGTTTCCTCCTAAAGCTAAAACTGGTTTCTTTGAGTTAGTTGTTGAAAAATTTGAGAAGGAGATTTAGTATTTAAATGATCAGATCCAATCATATGAATTCTGAGATCCCAAAAAGTTCTTGGAAACTCTCCCTCCTTCAAAACAAGAAACAATAGAGCTACCCGTGGATGTTTGCATTGATAGTTTGCAGCTGGAAGCATGTATTGAGGAGTTGGGGCAGCAAACAGAGTCTGGTTTTTTCGATCCTATTGCAACGTACATGGAATTTTTTTTTATTTTTAATGATAGATCAAATTTTCTTTTACATAACCAGACTCGTTATGTGCATGTATGGCTGTCAGCATTTACATTTGTGTCTTGGTTGAAGAACTTTCAAGCAGCATCCTTGTCACAGTTACTTGATTGGTTGATATGGCATTAGAACATTACTTGATATATAAATTTTACAGCAAAGTGGGTTAGATTTGGACATAAATAAGCTGCCCGAGGCATCATTTCAGTTTTCAGTATTTGTTTATGTACATGTTGCAGTATGTATATGTTTTTGGATTGGTATGAGTTTTTTTTGGGTTTGCAGCTGTTTGACTCCATGCCCGATGGATGAGGCACTTGGTCAATGGTGTTCTTGACACCACCAAGGAGCTACCATCCCAAATGGAGCCGATGTTAGTTCCAGTATTCGCAGCCTGTCATCGGGGATCAACATGAGCTCTTACTATGTCTGGTTTTGATGGATGTTTTGCACATGACGTTCAACACAAAACATGTCACAAGTGTGTCCATCAAAAGAAGCTTGGAAAAATATTTCCAATGGTATATCATACTCCTAAAACCTGCTCCCGGATTAGAAGATATGATCAAAATGAATGATTGATTCTTGGTTATGCATGTTTTGAGGTTAGTTGCTGCACACAATGACAAGTTTAGTACAAGATCAATTTTTGAAATAATGGTAAGGAATTTTTGAAAAGTGAAAGAGGTTTTTGTTTACCACATATCAGGTAACAAAAACCTCCTTTCGTTTATGCACAAGTGCTACTATGTGGGAGATATACAGTGATATTTGAAGCCTACATTAAAACAAAGCAATTTTTTCATATTTTTTACTGTTTTAGTCATTTTAGTGTGGTGCCATTTTACAACAGATGGAATGTAATTTTGAAAACCCTAGGGAGGTTTCTGTTAACCACGAGCCATATAACAAAAACCGTTTTCAGTATATTCAAAAGTGTCATGAATTGGGATATGTGACTAGATCTTTACATCTCATTTTCACAGATTTAAATTTTTAATGATTTTCTGTTTTAGAGATGATTTTGTGGAACAAATTGCGAGCAACTGGAAACGAATTTCTCAAATTTGAGAGAGGTTTTTCTCCAAAATGACCTTATCTACCAAAAATCTTTCATTTTTGTAACAGGTAATATGGTTTAGGAGATACGAGTTCATCTTCAACACCTACTTTCAGAAATTCGACCCCAATTTAATGTAACTGATTCTGTTTTGAAGAAAATGGTTGAGCTCAATTCCCTTAGTACAAAGATGAGAAAATGTATATATTTTATGAATTTCACAGTGTATGGGTTGGAATTTAGCATAAGGTTGGACTCTTGTGAATTCTTTGAGCATTATTGTACATTCATTTTCAGCAGTTTTGGCAAAGGAATTGACTAGGGTTTGCAGCACTTTATGGGATTATTGTGGCATCTTCATTTGGCATTGTGTTTCCTTTTGTAATTACAGGTTTTACATGTGATTTATGTATGTCATTATCTCTCTTTACTTCATCTTAGCTAAATCAAACAAGGATTAAGGTAGAATCCATTGAAATTGCAGTGCTCTACCTAGGGGTTGTTTAGTTATTTATGTTTTTAGCTGTTTGAAGAGGATCCCTGAGACTTTCATGCCCTCTCCAACTCCTCACCAGTCTAAAATCTCTCCATATCAATCAATTTGAAGTAATAAACCATTTTCCTACCTCGCCCCATAGTGATCTTTGCAAGACTATGTCCATTTCTCGGACCCAAATCTACCTTTCACAATTGAGCCAACAAACCCATTTTAAATTCAATCAAACACCTCTGTACACATACCTAGCCTAAAATTAGTTGTTACATCAGTCATATCAAGCTTTTTTGACCATCATTTCTGATATAGAAAAGGAGAGAGCCCTTTCCCGACCTGGTAGGGCTAGCTACCAGGTTAAGCGTGGTTTGATGTTACCCTAGATCTTGCCTTTCTCAGTCTGAGGTAGATTTAGGCCCTAACACATTCTATTTCGATATAACCACCTTTTATTTTGTATTTTTAGTTTTTTCTCTTTGTTGTGTCTTGTGTTTTGTGTTTTCTTTAACAAATACTTCACATGAAGGATGTTCCCTATGGGCTTGAAAGATAATTTGGAAATCTAAAAAAGGGCTTTGTGACACTGCAACATTTGGCCAACTTTTAGTCCTTCTTCTTCGTCTCAGTTACAACTTTTGGTTGATGATGTTATAATGGAAAATACAATCCTTGCATAAGGAGAGCCTTGTGTAGAACCATGATATCCATGTATATTCTAGAAACCCCATCACTATGCTCAGTTATTTAAGTTTCCATGTTTTCTATTCTTATCCTGTCAAGTAGGGAAGGACAAGGGGAAAATCTAAACGAGCAAACCAAGATTAGATGTATTATATATGTTTCACTGATAGAACAACCTATTTTCCTCACAATAAGTCATGATCCCTCTTCTACCCCATGAAATGAGTAAGTGTCAATGCACATTCCTATATAAAATAAATAAATAAAGGGTGAAAGAAGAGAAAGGATTCTTGTTCAGGGAGGTAAAGAAAGAAACATTGTTTGGGTACTTTCGAGGTTCACTAAAAGCAAAGCAATGCTTTTGTTCCTTAAGTGACTCTCCCGGGGTACTGTCCAGGCCTTCTAGTCGTGGAGAAACACCAAAGATGAAAAATATACTATGAATATCTTCAGCTCATGAGAAACATTACCCTTCTTCCATTTCAAAACATTACAACATAGTTGGATTTAAGATTGTGTTTATCCAAGGAAGGATGAAAGGGACTATGTTTATACACGGGGTAAGTGGGGAAGCCATATTAATCTAGACGATGAATCAATACTTCATGGTGAACTTGACATTGCACAAAAGATCTGGCCAATGCAGAGAAACTAGAGTTCTACCAATGTGTTGCCAAGTGTGTTCGCCACGTCAAACACCCTCCCAAAATTTTGCCTACTTTTTAATTTTGGAGCCTACTGTGGATCTTGCAATCATTTGTGCCATAGTCACTTTATGGTCAATCGATAATTGTCGAAGTAACTTGCATACATGTGTTTAGTCCATAGCATGTTCATGAGTGCATTCTTTTTCGTAAGGTTGAACAGACATCGCGCATTCCATCAAGACACTACCTATGAAATTTTCAACCTACTTAGACAATCAACACACACTTCCATTAACAATATCTCACTTTTGGTCATGAATGTTCTTCTAGTTTGGTCATGAATGTTCTTCTAGTTCGATGAGTTTTTCAAACTATTTCTTTTGTGTGTCCTCACTTTCGTGAGTGTCGCTTTCATGTGTCGACAGTCACTTTGACTTTATTTCACCTTAATTAGTGTCATTTTCATGTTATGTTTTCTTTGGCATGTATTTATTTCATGGTCAATTGTATATCGCAAGTTTCGCTTGCACTTTTCTATTCATATAAAAAATGTCATCTTTTGGCATGGGAAGTGTTGCTTATCTCGTAAAGTGTACTTTTGGTTCATTTCAAAGGGTAAATTTGTTTTCGATGAGTTATTCTAGTCACGTAGACATTTTTTACACTAATTCCCAAATATTTATGCATTATTGCACAAGGGTAGTCACTTTCGTTGCATAGTGTACAGGATTTTGTGTCACACTTGGAGAGGTATGTTGTATCACCGTCGCATTGAGGACATCATATTATTCTTGTTCTCTAAGTGATCAACCTTTTTTCATCGAACATTTGAGTTTGTGATAATGGCCTGGTTTTTTCTCTATTCACTTGAGCTTCATTGATCCCTCACTTAGCCTTATCTGGGATAATTTCACTCCCAGGAAACTTGGCTTGACTTAGCCTTCCTAAATTTCACATTGTGCAATCTCGACCCTCAAGACCTAAACTTGCCTCTTGTGATTGTGAATTGTGCAATCACAGTTCCCACCCTTAACCCTTGACTCTAGTGCATCCTTTCACTTCACTCCACATGGAGAGTGGTTCTGTGAGTATGAGAAATATGATGGTGGTGATGTCTTCTTAGGGGATGATAAGAAGGCTAGAATCATTGGTCATGGAAAAGTAAAGTTGAAGTTGCAAGGTGGAATGGTTAGAACACTTCTGGGTGTTCTACATATTCCTGTATTGGCAAAAAAATTGATTTATGTAAGCAAGCTGAATGATGCAGGTGTAAAAATAGTGTTTGAGAAGGATACCTACAAGATAGTTTGGGGAGCACTGGTAGTGATGTGGGGAGCTCGGATTGGAACTCTATACAAGCTGCAAAGTAGCATTGTTGTTGGTGGGTGCAACAGTTCTATGGTTCCTGAAAGTGGAGTAGAAAATCTAGTGGTCTTTGGAAGGAAGACCATGCTATGGAATCAAAGGCTTGGACATATTGGAGAGAAGGGCCTTGGAATACTCCATGGTAAAGCTATGGTAGAAGGTATGAGTAATATCTCTCTGGATTTTGATTTCTGTGAAAATTGTGTATATGGGAAGCAAAATCGGGTGACTTTCCCCTCTGCTGGTAAGAGGGCAAAACATATATTAGAGCTTGTGCACAGTGATGTGTTTGTACTTATGAAGGTTCCATCACTGAGTAAGTCTGTGTACTATGGATCATTTATAGATGAATTCTCAATGAATACATCGATATATTTTCTTAAGAAGAAATCTGATGTCTTTGACATGTTTAAAGAATTTAAGGCTCTGGTGGAAAACCAAACGGAGAAGAAGATAAAGGTGTTGTGGAAAGATAACGATAGAGAGTTTTGTAGTAAGGAATTTGAAGAATTCTGTAAGAAGTGTGGTATCGAATGGGAGAATACTACTCCATATACACTTCAGTAAAATAGGGTTGCAGAAAGAATGAACAAGAAATTGATGGAAATGGCAAGAAGCATCCTCAGTTGTGCTAGGTTAGGACAAGAATTCTAGGTAGAGGTAGTGGAGACAACATGTTACCTGGTCATTAGATCTCCTTCATCAATGTTGGAGGATAAGAATCCACAAGAGGTATGGACTGGTAAGAAACCCTCTCTTTCACATCTGAGGGTATTTGGGTGTGACACATATGTACATGTTCCAAAGGAGAAATGAACCAAGTAGGATAGTAAATCTGAAAATTGCATCTTTATTGAGTATAAGGATTGTTTAAAAGGTTATAGGCTTTGGAACCTTGTAACAAGGAAGGTTGTGTACAACTGAGATGTGGTGTTCAGAGAGGTGAAAGATGTTATTAAACATGAAGTCTAACCAGATGAACTTGAGAAGATAGAGTTTGAGCTAAAGGAGGAAGAATCAGACTCTACATCAGAGGAGGAATCAAAGGATGAAGAGCCACAAAATCTGAGTATGAGAAGATCAGTTCGAGAAAGAATGTAGCTAGAAAGTTATAGTCCATCTTCTTTTTGTTCAAATTTTAATTTATCTATTACTGATGATGATCCCATAATTGTGAAGGAAGCAGTAGATTCAAAGGATGGAAAACTATGGAAATAGCCCATTGTTGATGAAATGGCATCTTTGCATAAAAATGAGGCTTGGGATCTGGTGGAGTTACCGGTTGGAAGGAAACCAAATGGAAGGAAATGGGTGTTGAAGATGAAGGTGGATAAATACAAAGCTCGGTTGGTAGCAAAAGGTTATTCCTAGGTGCCGGGAATTGATTTCTGTGATATTTTTTCTCCTGTTGCCAAAGTAGCTTCTATTAGATTACTTTTATCTGTTGATACTACTTTTGATTTTGAGGTAGAACAGATGGATGTGAAGACAACATTTCTTCACGGGGATCTAGAAGAGGAGATTTACATGAAGCAACCTTAAGGCTTTGCGGTGAAGGGTAAGAAAAAATTGGTATGCAAGTTAAATAAGTCTCTGTATGGGTTAAAACAGTCACCAAGGATGTGGTATCAGAAATTTGATACATTTATACCGGGACTTGGCTTCACCAGAAGCAAAGCAGATTAATGTGTGTATTTTAAATTAATTGGTGACCATGTTATTTATCTAGTCTTGTATGTGGATGATATGTTGCTGGTTGGAAATGACAAAGAAATTATCCAGGATTTGAAGACCCAATTGTCCTCCAAATTTGACATGAAAGATCTTGGTGCTGCAAATTATATTTTGGGCGTGGAAATTAAAAGAGATCGGGCAAAGATGAAGCACTATTTAAACTAGAGGAAGTATTCTGAGACAATATTGTAGAGGTTTAATATGCAGGATAGTAAGTTGGTGAAGGTTTCTATTCCTATAGGTGTAAAGTTATATGCTGAATAGTGTCCAAAGACAAAATAAGAGGAAGAGCATATGTCCCGTGTTCCATATGCAAGTGCAGTCGGTAGCCTGATGTGTGCGATGGTCTGTAATAGACTAGAAATTGCACATGTAGTGGGAGTATTGAGCAGGTTTATGTCACAACAAGGGAAGGATCATTGGACAACAATGAAGCGGGTTTTCAGGTATTTGCGTGGCACTAGTGATTATGGTTTGTGGTACCAAGGAAGACTAGGTCTCGGTAGAGTTTTGGATATCCATGGCTTTGTTATGCAGACTGGGCTGGAGATCTGGATCAGAGAAGATCTACAAGTGGGTATGTGTTTAAATTATTTGGAGGTGCAGTCAATTGGATGAGTAAGAAACAATCTATAGTGGCACTATCAACTACAAACGCATAATACATGGCAGCCACTCATGCAAGCAAGGAAGCAGTTTTGTTGCAGAGATTGTGTTCAAGTATGGGGTTAGTATAGGGAGCTATAATGATAGATTTTGACAGCCAAAGTGCAATTTTCTTGGCAAAGAACCTTGCTTACCATTCAAAGACAAAGCACATTGATGTTCAATATCGCTTTGTGAGGGATATGATAGAAGACAAAAGGTGTTTTGGTAAAGGTGGACACTTTGAAGAATACTATAGATGCATTGAGAAAATCTGTGAGCTCTGAGAAGTTCTCTTGGTGTAGAGAAACAATGGGCATTGCAGGGTTGGATAAATGACTAAGCTCTCTTATGGCACCCTGTGGAGAGAAAAAAACAAGTGGGAGAATGTTGGGTTGTGTTATTCTTTCCATGACTACTGCATGTAGTGAACCAGGGGGTTAGAGCCCCCCCTTCATTGCGCGGATTACGCAGCGGGGGGGTTACAAGTGGGGTGGAAACCCCCCCTATCCGGGGGGTTTGAGGGGGGTGGGTAGCTCCCCTTTACGGGGTTGGGGGTACCAACCGGGAAATTTTTTTTGCTATATTAGGTAGGGTGGACCTACCTGTGGTTTTGTGCATGATTTTCGCAGATGGTTTTGGATGCGATCATTTTCGGTCCATGGTTTTGGATGTGATGGTTTTCGGTCCATGGTACTGGATGATTCGGCATGTATAAATATGTATTGTAACATTGAAAGGAAAATAATGAAAAATAAAGCTGGTAGTCCTGCTTTTGGGATCCAGGGGAAAATCTCTCTGTATATGTGTTTTATGTGTTATGCTGTCGCATTGTTTATTTTTTGTGTTTTAGAATTCGTATGCAGGTAATTTATGTACGGGGTTAAAATAAATACCACATTGAAGACTCCTTACTCTTAAGCGAGATGAAGGAGGAAGAACAAGAACATGCACTATCTCTAAAGAAGACTCAAAGATAGAAACAACAAGAATGGCTTGACATTGCCATGTCATCATGTAGTCCATGTTACCAATTTCTTGTCATATCTTGTCAAAATTTCATGTCACCATTGGCCACATAATTTGTGGATTAGGTAATTTCAAGGTATATGAAAGGTAATGTAAAGTGGAAGTCCAAGATCCATGTATAGAATATAAAAACACGTTAGGGAGTCAAAAGTCATAGAGAAGTCAAACAATCAAGAAGGTGGTCCAAGAGTCACAAGGGAGGTGAATATTCACCCCATTTGTTATATATACACCTTCATAGTTCATGTGAAACACTTTTCACCGTGGCTCCTCCTACCAAGTATTGGAGAGGAAGATTCTTGTTTTGGAGGAGCAAGTGATTGCTTTAATTCTCTACTATTGAGGCTAGTGGTATTCATTGTCTTGATGTATCTTGGAAATTTTACTTAATTTAGAAGCTCATTAAGCCAACACGCTTTCATACAGATGTTTTGAATATTGTAACACTATTCATTCAATGTTTGTGATGTATGTTATTTCCATGTGTACTAAGAAAATTGAATTATTTCAGTGGCTTTGGTGTTTATCTTGTTGAAGGTGTGTTGTATTTGATTTAACAATCATTTCTTCCTTGTGATATATTTTGTTGGTTGATCAACAATTCATTCATATGTATATACACATGTGCCTTTTCTCGATTAGTACTATTACTCGTCTCTAAAGGGCACACTTTTCTCTTCCATTTTGGTAGAAGGACCTTGATACTTCCCACAAATGAGCATTTCACAAGACATAAAATACATGTGTATTACACTCTTGTGATGAATTTGTAATGAAGGAAAATTGATAAGGATACATGGCATTATGGCCGATACTCCAGATGGGGCTCCTACTCCAAACCCCTTGAATGACAGATTTCCAATGTTGTCAACATGTCCTATAATTATGGTTAGGACTTATCTAAGGGCATCATGTGGTTACAATACTAGGGATATCATCTTGTGGTGAGGCTTCAAATTCTAATAGTGGTCCTCTTTGGATGGTAGCCTTCCAAAGCCTTCTAATAGTGATATACAATGTTTTTTCTCATAGATTCATGGTATTCCATCTCCACAATAAGCTCGATGTTCATTTCAACCCCTCATTTTTATTCATAGTTATTAAAACTCCCTTGGTATATATGACTCACCCTTATCACCATCATTTCCCAATGACGAGGGTTGCGACCATCCATGTCTAGAGTGTAAAACAATTCATGATCTCGACAATAGAAAAACACCCCAAAAAATGCATTAAGAGAATGATAATCCCAAAGAGGAAACTCGAATTCAATGTAGCTTCATTTCCAATGAAAAAGTTGTTGCACATGTGGGGAAATTGATACAAGATATGTAGACTAAATAAAACATAAATATTATGTATATGCAAGCTATGGATTTTCATTTCCACGTCAAAAATATTGTGGTTCAATTTGTCTTGGAAATATAGGAGCAACATGAAATTGTCCTGGTTTGGATGAAACCGAATGCCAATAAAAGAAGTTGGACATCATTTAAGTGAAAACAAAATTGTGGGTAATTTAGAGTATTGATTTAGAGGATGATAACAATCCACTTGTGACTATTCAAGTGGATTTCCACTTTGAATAATTAGTTATATTGTCAGTTTATTTCGTGCTCAATCTATAAATATGGTTCAAATATGTAGTGACTTTCTTGATCACATGTTTATATATATTAGAAGATTTAAATTTTCAAATGTCAAGCATATTTATATTAGAATATAGGTATGTATTAAATTCTAATTTAGTTACATTTTAAGTTGGTAAAGTCAATTTTGCACTATGACTTGTCTAATTATCATATATTTTTTGATACACTGTAATATTTAATCTATCTAACTTACCCAACAACAACAAGATTTCAAGGATGCTAAGAGAGCACAAGTTTCCCTCAACTTTCAGGCCCCTTAACACTATTCAAAGTTCCCTAAGAGCTGTAAAAGACCTAGCGGACCCTAAGAATATGAATGGTGTTAATGGAATCCCTTATTCATGTGGAACACCCTATGTTGGTGAAATTGGTTGCTCAAGAAATCAGAGGATTCAAAAACATGTGATAGACATCAAACATGGGAGGACCCACTCCTTAGGATTAGTAGAACAAGCGAAAAAGATAAAACACCACATCTAGATCGAGGATGCTCGAGTCATTGATAAGATTTATCATTTCCATCATTATATGTTTAGGGAAGCTATAGATATTGAAAGGAGGCCAAGCAATTTGAATAGAGACGACGGCTAGAAAATCAGCAATTGTTCGATCCCTCTCATTTCTTCCTATATATATATATAAAGTTTGATAATTTATTATTTTTATTTACTTTTAAGTTTTTCAAATTAATTGTGTTGATTATTTAAGCTTGATCTAAATATTATTTTTATTTTAGTGTTTTGATGATTTAGGTTTGACCCACATATATATATATATATATATATATATATATATATATATATATATTTAAAGTTTGATCATTTATTATTTTTATTTATTTTAAAGTTCTTAGAATTAATTGTTTTGATTATTTAAGTTTGACACAAATATTATTTTTATTTTATTATTTTATTATATTGATTTTATTAGGTTTTTTTATTCTTTTGATTATTTAGGTTTCATCACAATATTATTTTTATTTTTATTTTTAGATATGGATTTCATTAAAATTTTCATTTTGATTAATTATTTTCTTTAGTTCAATATTAACAATTATATTTTAACAGTTATCTTTTTGTTAGATCTAAGATTTTTGTGATCCATAATATAGATAAATGCCTTTTGGATTAATCACATTATTAGGATTCAGTCTTGAGGATAGACCACATTAGTTGGTTCGACCAAATCCTAATAATGTGATTAATACGAAATACATTAATCTAAATTATCTCTTTAGATTAAAATATTATTTATTTAATCAAATCTAACCTTTTTCTTTCTATGAAAATATTATTTATTTAGTCAAATCTAACCCTTATATTATAAGGACTGATTTTTTTTTTCTTTAGCTATTTAACTTGATACCACAATCTTCTTCATCTTGTTCTATGGTGAACCACACTAGATAATTGTGATTTTTACCAAAATTTTTCTTACTTTTCTTAATATAGATCATCAAACCCTATATTATAATAAAATAGCAAATACCCAATAATTTTTTAATGATTAGCGGATAATATCATATGATATATTATATTCATTTTATATATATATATATATATATACTCATTGCATCATACACCTTTTTCATCTTGTTCTATGATAAACCACACTAGATAATTGTGATTTTTAAGGAACATTTTCTTACTTTTTCATAATATAAGTCATCAAACCCTATATTGTAATAAAATAATAAATACCCAATTTTTTAATGATTAGCCGATAATATCAAGTGATATATTATATTCAAATATATATATATATATATTAGGCACTGGGCCATACACCTTTATTGAATTACAACTTGCATTCTTGCTGTCATGATTGTTACATGTGATCACGATCACGATACAAGAGCTATGTAATACCCAAAGTTATATAATTTGGAATGAATTGTCGTGTTCGAAAGTTATATAGCATATCCCGCCCCACTCATGACGGTCGACCAAAACGTAGCTTTTGTTTGTTTCTCTATACTTACAGTAAGGTGTGACTGCATGCTCCAACATCATGCATCACCTCACGAACGTTATCGTACCCATGCAACCATATAAAATGGAGGCATCCCTCTGCAGATTTTGATAAGCATCGCAATAACATTTGCCCTTCGAACGGTTTATTGTTATTATTAGAGGTGAGATTATTATTTCATCTCAGGCAGCCATGACGATCAGGTCAGTTGGCTTTGCATTAGCTGTGATGTTAGTACTGGTGGTGGGCGTGCAGAGTACAGAATAACTGTTGTTGAAGGTGTGTAACACGGAGATTATCCCAGACGGATGTCCTTTCTTTGATAGTGTGGGAAACCTGCTACAAGATCTCGCACAAAACACAGCCTTCAGTGGTTTCGACTACAAGACGTCGAGTGCAGATTCTCCCACTGCCTACGGGGAACCAATCTGCAATCAGCCGCCATCTCAGTCTGATTGCACTGCCTGCCTTACTACCCTCGCCGACACTATCTGGACCATTTGCGGCAACGCTATCGGTGCTCGAAACTCATTTTTTATATATAAAGTTCAAAATCTTTTTATTAAAACATGATTTTTTTGTTTTTTCGGGGAGTTTTACTTAATATATTTTTTACATATTACGTGTGTTTATGGTATACTAAATAATATTTCTAGTTTGATTATAAATTGGAAAACTTCTCTCGAAATCATATTATTTAATCCGCTATCAATATATGAACCCAATACACCTTCCCAATTTAGAAAACCTATATATTCACTAGATATTATAAGTATCCATTTTTTATTAACATTTTTATACCTTTTATATTTTTCATTAACTCTAAGCCTCATTTTATATACTTTCCAATATAAAAACTCTTTACCCTTTATTATATGTTTAACATATTATGTCAATTTTTATCCCTACATACCCCAATATCTAGTAAAATCCACATCTCTTCCTCTCAGTAATCGTGTGACATTCACTCTTTCACATAAACAATACTTCTTGTTAGGCTGATTTTATTTCGTCCAAAATTAAACATCAAAGAGATTGAATATAACTTCATGCTTGCTATTTTCTATATTATTCTCGAGTTAAAAGGGTTTACCTAACGTACTATAACCTACCATAAATAGTTTCCTAGATACCCACAACCTACTTCGGTGGTGCATTGCCCCTCACTTCAAGTTTTAGTTTATTTCTTTTTACATAGAATCCAAAACCTCCTTTTTGAAACAGGATCTTCCGATATCTTCCTCTCAATATTTGCATGGCATCGCTATCTTAGCATACTCTCACATTTCAAATAATATCTAATAATATCTAATACTTGTCGTTTAGTGGATTTTATTTTGTTTAAAGTTGGACTACATATTTATATAAAACATTCTAATAAAATCTAACTTGCAACAATAATAACAACTTAAAACTAATTTGGAACTAAATTTAATACTCATATTTATTTTATTGCATTTTCCTATTATATTTTTTTGTGATAAAAAGAAAATAAAAGAATTATAATTGTAATTTTATAGGTTTAAGAGAAACAAATATGATGACATAAATGATGGATTCACCTGTATAATATACATTTTTTTAAGATAAACTCTCCCAGAAAGATGTAAAGAAGCTCTTTATGAGTGGTTTTTAAAATAATTATGTTTATATTTAACTACATCAAGCCAAAAGTCATTTTCTATTTTTTTTTTGAATTATTTATAACAATAAGAAGTAATTATCTTTTTTCAACATTTGCAATTAATTATTATTCTCACGATTATAGTACTAACTATTCAATACTATCTCTATGGACTTAAAATCTTTATAAAAATCTTAAAACAAATGCAGATTGGTGAGAGACTCCTAAGTCTACACCATTTGAGATCAATTTAAGGAATTTTTTTTTTACATCTACATGTTGACAAAGATTGTATTAACAAATATGCTGAGCAAACTTTTTCTTTATTTTTTTTCCAAATATTATATTATGTACACTTATTCTTTTTATTCTTTAACTTTATCTTTACTTTCATATTCTTCTTCAATATTTCATTGTCTTCTTTGTCTACTTCATTTGGTTCTTCATCTTCTTCCCCTAGTTAATTTTCTACATCTTATTGTAATTTGCCTACAACAGAAGCATTTTTTCAACTTCCTTTATCTCCTCTTCCATAGCCATAATACTTTCAACAACTATGATGGTTTTCTTCATTTTTTATTTCCCTTCTTTTTCTATAGTTATGGCATTTTGCTAGACCCATTTCCAAATCCATGAAAATTGGGGTTTTCAATCCATTCCTAACAAAATGTGAATTTAGAAGCATAATCAAGTTCAAAATTAAATGCCTCCAATGTTCATGTTTTCAACAACCTCATTTACTAGATTTTCTTCCGCTTTTATCCCCTACCACGAGTATAGTTTCAATTTCATATTCAACTTGATTTTTTTCATCCATGTTGGTTGACATCCATCGAGTGGTATCCACTTTCTTCAACATGTTCATGCTCTACATGTTAGATGTTGCACATAGTCACCTTTTCGTTGTGCATATTTTCAACATAATCTTCTACAGTATTCAAAACATCAACAATTTCAATATATTCTAATTTGTCAAGATTTTCAAAGCACTATCAATATCTTTCTACTATCTTATATGTTCACGATGATTTCTTAATAATTTTACTACATTCATCATCTAAATGATCAACAAAATCATAGTCTTTCATCCTTATATTCTTGAAACTCCTCTTAAGGGTGTATAACTTTCTTTTGTTTAATTTGGAAATACCTTGATAGACAATCTTTAAAGTTTTCACTACTTTCTTGGTGTAATTTCATGTTGTGATTAATAGAAAAAAGTCTTTTAATTCTTTTTGAATAGTGCCTTTGAATATTTCATTTATTTACATTTGACTAAGCTTTTTTATCATTTTCATAGACTATATGTCTACTTGATCTAGTTATATGAACCAATTTACAATAGCATCCCAAGGATCATGGGAAAGAATAAAATTTCACATCCTGGTTAACCAAATTTCGTATTTTTTATTTGTCAAAATTGGCCATTGAGGATATCTTAGACTATTGCTAAATTCCATTTGTTGCATTGTTATTTTTTAAGTTCTAATTATGGAAGAGGAAAGTAGTTTTTATTGGTAGGATTGAAAGGTCTTATGAAAGAGTGTTTGTCCTATGTTATATCTCTCTAATATACCAACAAGTTCCAATAGTAGTAGTTGGTCTAATATACGAGGTTGTATCTAAGGAAGATTATTCATACCATTAATATCACCCCTAGCCTTACTAGTAATACCAAATTACCCTATATAAAATAGAGTCTTCTCAAGTGTCATTCTTGGTTCCATTATAGCTATAAGGAGGTTGAGTGTGTACAAATTATGAAGAGATAAGCACAGTTAAAAAATATAACAAGTAACATATACATAGAACCCAAATCATCAAAGATATCAATGCTTGACATCTTATTATTCATATACATAGAAGAATAAACACAACCATATATAACATTTAGATTTCTACAACCATGGAAATTGCCTTCACATTTTGACACACACATAAATTTCTATCAATGATGTGACTAATTCCAAGTAATTAGTTGAGAATAGTTTTGACTTCCTACTAATTTGCTAAACATATTTTACATATTAAGCATTATTTTAAACATAATCGATGATCTAGTGCTAGAATATTTTCAATATACCTTATGGTACATTCAATGTATATGTATAGTACCACTTAATGGGATACCAATACTAGAAGTGGTTACATGGCCTTCCAACAATGTAAAAAAAATTATGTAAAACTAACCATTAGAAAATATCTAGTCACTTAGATGGGCTTGTGTAGCATTTTATACACATCACTTGTCTACCTCAAGTTTTGCAAATACAAAGCTTTAGTATTTAACCTTCCTCTCGAAACCTTTAACACCAATTTCATCAAAATTGCAATAAATTAAACACATGTACTTATATATACTTAATAAAAACACACTTTCACACAAATAAGTTTGATATAAAATTTAATTGACTTACATTTCTTTAAAAATTACACACACAAAATATCTTCTGCACAAAATCTTCAAGAAACTATCATGAGAAAAGTATTTTCTCTATTACTCATTTAGCAATTCAAATAGTCTCAAAATATTTATGGTAATCTTCAACTGAAAATATAAAGGAAAATTATATAATATTAAAGAAATTATGTTTTATTTTCAACTTCCTTTCTAATTGCAATTAACTTATTATTGCCATGATTCAAATTTAACAACAAATTAGAAGACTAAGTTTGAACAAACAAGTCTAGTGTTGACCGAAACTCCGATTCTCACGAAAACATCTCATAAATAAGAAATTGTTTTTCATATAATATTGAAACTAAGCCAAAATCAACCTATACATACACACACACACACACACACATATATATCAGTCTTGTAGAGTTTTTGTTGCCTAAATCACCACGTTAATGAGGTCCGGGTCAAGTGGTGAATTCTCCTCAATGTCATGGGGTTAGGCTCTACTAATAAGCCTACTACAAGTGAAGTAATCTTTTGAGGTGCTAATAAATTTTTTGGGTGGATCTCCCTAGATATTTCTTGGGAAAAAAACAACAACAAGAAAAAAAATCCGTCGTGAAGTGATCCCTTCTAGTAGATCATCAGTCTTGTAGAGTTTTTGTTGCCTAAATCACCACGTTAATGAGGTCGAGGTCAAGTGGTGAATTCTCCTCAATGTCATGGGGTTAGGCTCTACTAATAAGCCTACTACAAGTGAAGTAATCTTTTGAGGTGCTAATAATTTTTTTGGGTGGATCTGCCTAGATATCTCTTGGGAAAAAAACAACAACAAGAAAAAGAATCCATCGTAAAGTGATCCCTTCTAGTAGATCTGCCTAAATTTCCTAAAAAAATAAAAAAAACTAAACAAAACTAACTTTCAACCCGCTTCATTCTATTTTGCAAATGGTTGAGGATGAGACCTAAATTCTTTAACAATTATTCCAATATATTTTATATACATTTGGGAAGCTGAGTTCATTTGTGCATATGAAATGACATCATTATCATTGGTGATTTACTAATAATTATTGTATACTTGAGATATCGAATTTTAATAACTTGATTTAATTAACAAACATTTTAGTATTTTTCAATGTTCTTTTCTAATCAATTTGGTTAGCAATATCTTCATGCCAGTTCCCACCATTTCCCTGCTCAGAAGATGGGAGTTCTCAATACCGTTGCTACTAGGGCCCTAAGGATCTCGGATAATAAGAGTTTTGAGAAATAAAAACCCCATCTCCTTGATGTCTTTGTCGAGAATGGTTATAGTAGATACATGTGATAGAAGGCTTTCCTAAACGCTGCCAAGAATTCTCTTGCTAAAAGGGAGCCGAAGGAGCGGATTCTTGGTGTCCATGTT
The DNA here is from genome assembly GCA_031772625.1 of Pinus tabuliformis. Classification (NCBI taxonomy): domain Eukaryota; kingdom Viridiplantae; phylum Streptophyta; class Pinopsida; order Pinales; family Pinaceae; genus Pinus; species Pinus tabuliformis. Next base: position 384,728,398 of record CM062812.1, on the reverse strand, counting down.
CTGTTTTTTCATGGGACCACTGATAAGATTGCAAGGATTCTCAAGATGCATAGTGTCCCTGTAACCTTTAGGCCCCTTAACACCATTCGTATGTTCCTCAGATTAGCAAATGATCCTATTGACCTTAAAGATATGAAAGGGGTATATACTATCCCTTGTTCCTGTGGGACCCCCTATATTGGTGAGACAGGTCGCTCCATCAATCAAAGGATTAGTGAACACGCATCTGACCTTAAGCATAGGAGATCAAAGTCTTCGGCTTTAGTTGAGCATGCGGAAAAGAGCAATCATCATGTTTGTATTGAGGAGGCTAGTGTCATTGGAAAGGTTTCACAGTTCCATCATCGAAAATTCAAGGAAGCTCTGGAGATTGAAAAGAGGCTGTGCAATCTCAATAGAGAGTATGGTTGGAAGTTCACTAGATATTGGGTCCGAGCTCTCTCCCTAGTCGATTTCTTCCTTTCGTCCCCTCCTTCTCCCTCCCCTCGTTTCTTGTCTCATCTTTTTATTTTTAATAAATTAATGTTTACAATTATTTTATTTTATTTATTTATTTATTATTTATTTTTATTAGTATTATTTATTTATTTTTATTTTTTATTTTTTTAGTATTTTTTATTTTTATTTTTTTAGTATTATTTATTTATTTATTTGTTCATTTATTTATTTTATTTTTAGTATTATTTATTTACTTGTTTATTCATTTATTTTATTTTTTAGTATTATTATTTTATTTTTTTTAAATAAGTTTTATTTATTTATTTTTTGTAACTTAATAACCAATTTTTAAACTCTATAAATAGTTAATTATACTTAATCTTAATATTTATTTTCTATGTATTTATTAATTAGTTAATCCCCTTTAACTAACTATTAAATTAATAACCAATTAAATCAAATTATTTATATATTTATTAAATTAACAACAAATTAAATTAAATTATTTATATATTTATGTAGAGGTAAGGTCCCTTATTTATTTCAATTATTTATATAAGGTCCCTAGTCCAATTTAGCTGTTGGGCCAGTTAGCCATTGGAGGCTCTGCTCAAGCTATTTAACATGCAAAGCTGGATCTGGTTCTTCAACTTGTCCTCATGACACTAGTTGGTTCGAAACTCGTGACAAATGATAAACCTTGTGATTTAACCAGAAAAATCTCTCATAAACTAGATATGTATCAATTTTTTTAAATTTTAAATTGTATAACTTGTAAAATCTTAATACTTAAGAATTTTATTATCTCGTATAACTAAAATATAGCGGTGGCACTTTAAATTAATAATATTAATTTTGAATATAACTTATAAGAAAATAAATATTTATTTAAATGAAGATACACATTGTTAAATTTAAAGGGCTTCAAATATACCAATCTATAAAAAGTATACGGTAAACATAAATATAAAGTTGATTGTACTTTACAGGGAATCAATTCCAATACTGTTGCTGTAAACCTAAACATAAAGGGTTACCTATATTTTCAGATAAACATAATGGTTTACCTATATTTTCAGATAAACATAAAAGTTTACCTAGTTTTTCAGACTACATTACCGACAGGGACGCCTGCTAGATTATGAACGACGAGAACAAATTTAAGGTATTTCAGCCCTGGCACAGTTGTCCTCTTAACCACTAACAGGGACATCTCAATAAGGGATCGATATAAGTACCGACGATGTCAAATAGTGAAGTAAGGGATCGATATAAGTACCGATGATGTCAAATAGTGAAGTACTTAATGTTTTAACGTCAACTATGGCCTTGCTGTTACATCACGAGACTTACTCTCGAGAAATTGATTCATTCCCTGCTTTGGTTGGAAATAATCTCTGCAATAACAGGCAATTGGTGCACTGGATGAGGTTACGTTGCACTGGATGGAAAAATGAGGTTACGTTGGTATCACGTCGCGAGACTAACCAAAACGAATATTTTGGTTCGCAAAAATATACAGGGAAATCATATAAATAAAATAATAAATTAATGTCAGAATTTAGGTTTATGTATATTTTGGATTTAAAACATCTGTGGTTTATATCTTCTAACTTAGTTTCGAGAGAATACATAGTAAGAATCATTTTTCGTCAATGTTTCAAATCAATCCAATATCTATATATTGTTTTTTATCATTTTTTTTTGAAATTACATTAAATCAAATAATGACATCCTGTTAAATAGATAAATTAAATGAAGAGGAAGAACATTCCAACAAGTAAAATTTAAAAGTTATTTCTGACTGGAACAAAAACTAAAAATATTTTTCTATTAAATTAAAAAATAAACTAAACAAATATATATATATATATATAATTTTGAAATTATCATAGTTTTTTTACCTAACTCATAACCTAACTCATAACCTAACCTATGTACCAATAAATTTTGATATGATTAAAAAATTTAAAATTAATGTATTATGCAAATGCATATTTAATTATAAAAATAAAGTACTATATCAACTAAATAAAGATGTGTGTATTTTCAAAATTATGTAATAATATCTTTAACCATAAAATAAATAAAGATGTGTGTATTTTCAAAATTATGTAATAATACCTTTAACCATAAAATAAATAAAGATGTGTGTATTTTCAAAATTATGTAATAATACCTTTAACCATAAAATAAATAAATGAAGAGTGTTAAATTTATATTAATTCAAGGGTTAGCAGTGCTCTAAAGTTAAACTCGAGGTTTTTTGATATTGTTGCCTGATGTTGCTGATTCTTTTTTTTGATTCTTTTGAGGTTAGGTCTAGTAATAATAAGGGTGAAGATTTACCCACTAAAAATAGAGACAATTTTTCCAATTCATCATCCATAAAATGTAGGGAAATACTCTTGAAGTTTTCGCATTTAATATCTATATATGGAATTTTTCACATTTTTATTTTAAGTAATTAATATCTATATATGAAATAAAAATATGGAAAATTCAAGAGTATATATATATATATATATAAAATTATAATTTAATTTATTTTTATTGTTTTTGAAAATTTAATTAAATGTATGATTAAATAAATATTTTAATGTTTAGTGAAATTTATTATGTTTAAGATGTTGGAGAAGGTGAGGAATTTTTCTAAATCTTAATGGAAAACTAGATATCAAGTATGATGGGGGCTTGAGAATAAATCAAACAACGTTGCATATGTATATGGTTTATATAAAGGTCTCTATATAACCAAGAATCTGAATGTCTTTTCAATATTATTGAATTATTGGGATTGACTTATAACCCTTCGGTACCTTTTCGAAGGATCTGATCCAACTAAGAGTCAATCGTCTCTTCTCTTTAATAGAATAAAAACCAAACCAAGCTCAAGACTTTTTCTTCTAAAGACTATTTCCACATTCTCAGAAGAAAAAACGAGGAGATGGACATTCAACAAAACAAGACATATCATGTAGAGGCACCGCAATTGGAATTTAATGGCATATCAGAGTAGAGAACTATCCCATGATGCAAGTTGGTTAATACTTTAGAGTTTCCCTCCGTAAAAGATTGATGAACAAAATGAATAAGGTACAAATAGGAAGACACCATATGTTTTCACATAATCTCAATATATAGCTCTACACACCTCTTCAATACCAATAGAATGCTCAGAGACCGATGTCGTTTTGGCGTCATGCGCTCATGCCAGCTGAGGTAATGGACGACGAAACGACAGATTTAAGTAAGTTTGTGTCAATGACAAAAATTCTAAAGCGTGGGAAGCTTATTGCTCTGGTAAGGCATTCAGGGCCGCAAAGGATGGTTCCAATTGGCCTCCGTAGAATGGAACTCAAGGAGAACAACAGAGATAGACTATAAATGTACTTTATGAATAGGGGAATGTCTTGCTAAGCATGTCCAATGAATTAATAGAATAGCGAGATTAAACATGCACCAATCAAATTTTCAATTTGAGATAATAAAAATTTGGAAATTTTTAATATAATTATGGCATTAAATTAAAACATCAAAATTTTATGATTTTTTTAAAATTTAAAATAATTTATATTAATATTAAAAAATAATAAACTTATTATGTAAAAACATTGATACTAAGCTTAAAAACATTGATACTAAGGTTAAAAAATGAACACCTATTTTCCAGCCACTGAAATATAGCAATAATACCATATAAAAAATAAAACCCTAAACCATATAACCAACAAAACAATGTTTAACCTAATAACAAAAATATGATACAGTACATACATAAAACCAGTGTTGAAGTATTAATACCACAATACATACTCTTCATAAATGAAGACACAAGAAATAGACACCTATTTTCTAACCACTGAAATATAACAATAATACCATATAAAAGCCCATACAGACCTAAGTAATATGGCCTACTACAACTAGAACAATGTTTAACCTAGTAACACAAATATGATAAAATGGATCGAACAAATGGTGAAGTAAGTTGTTTCTTAAATATTTTTGCTAACTATAACAATCTGAATAATGAGTACCTCATAATATCAATTTGTAAAAGGTGCTTTCAATTTCCCTCACACGTTTTTTTTAATGTTATTGTACATACGACTCTTTCACTACGATTTTGATAATCTCGCGACCCCAGAAACGTGATGACAAAACAAAGAAAATACATATTCTGCAAACAGAGAATGCAATACATTCAAATAATGAAAAATCGGTATGTTTCCAATATATTTCTTCGGTTCGAATTTATTAAACATGACACGTATTAAATACACATAAGTAATGGACTGTATGTTAAATATTTAATGTGTATCACATATTTGGCTAGCATGATGGGTAATTATTAGTTAATTTCTCATGGCCATTACATAAGATTTGAATTCAAGATTTCTGATTAGGTGGGACTTCATTTTCAAGCACATTACCCTCAAGAGAGATTTGAAAACATATTTTTATTTTTAAATAGTTTATTTAAAATTATTAGCTTTAAATATGAAAAATTAATGAAATTGTGAATCATGTTTTAATACCAATAAAATTTATTATGTAGATAAGTATGTCTATTTTAAAATAAGAAATTTAGAATTTTAATTTAATTATCAAAAATAATTTGTTGGATTGTAGAGATTAAATCTCCATTGAATATTTTATAACATTCTTAATGCTAGAGTATTCTTAGTAGTTATCATAGATTAAAGGTTGAGATTTATTTCAAAATTAGTCACACACTTTTTCCCTTTTAATTAATTTGATTAGTGAAAATGATGCCATATGAAACTAGTTATGTTTTTTGGGTATGTGGTATTGATAAGCCATGGTATTGGTTCATATTTATGAGTTATTAATCCCCATGTTACCTTAAGTGTGGTGAATCACATAATTAATAGTTTTTTAAATGTATATATGTTTAATTTATATATTAATTCTTTTATAATAATTATTTAAAATAAAGTTATATTTTAGTTAATGTTTATGTTTCTTTAGTCTTGAAAAGAATAGAGAGATGTGTACACACACAAACAATTATATTTTTCTATTATATCTCAAATCACAAATACATCACATATTTATGGTGCTTATGATATCTAACAGATTCCAAACAAAGTGATTAGTTGTTGAGAAACTATTTCACCAACTCAATCAGCTAACAAACCAATCTTACCTATTTTCTAAAGTAAACATTATTTCCAAGTTCCCCCCTTAACACTTACATTATTACATGTGTCACAAATTACATATAAATCACATCAGTCTAATATGGTCTTCATCGACGATTATGTTCACACCAGGATATCTTGGAGACACTGCTCTTTTTTCACAACCACACCAGCTACCACTTGATCTCCATTTGAAATATAACTGCCTCTAACCATGATTGATTAACTTTGTAGAATTGACATTTCTTGACTAGCCCGAATAATAGCCTGGATATTGAATAACTCTATAAAAAAGTTTCCATCCTAGTAATATGCACCAAAATACACACTTCCAGTTATATAGGTAACATGTCTAAGTACAAATCTTATCCAATAGTCAATTATGCAACCGAGCTTTCTTAGCACACACATACACACATTGATAACATCGAACTAATACTATAACTTATAGTTGTTTCAGAAAAGAATGAGAGGCTTTGTATTAAAGTCACTATCATTGTCACAATCTAAGAAGTCCTCAAGGTTGCCTTCTGGAAAATATTCAATGATATCTATGTTGGCCAATTCGTTTAATTTTCCATTTAAGAGATCTATGGCATGAAGTTTGCAATCAAATGTTGTGTGTCCATGTTTTTGGCAATAAAAACATTCTACTGAGTTCCTGATTTTATTGACTATGCTCCTTGAGAATAATGCCATCTCATCATGTGAGTTGTATTTTGTGTTACATGATTTCATCCTCTTCTCTTTTGCTAAGAGCGTTGCAATCATTTTATTTAATGATCGAGGGGAAAATTGAGTTAAGGTGAAAATAGAATTATCAGAATTATAATATAAGTTGTTTAACAAGATAACCTTGGCACCTTCTACTTCTATTTTCACTTGAATTTCCTCCAATTGCCTTATAAGTGACTTTCAAACATTTATGTGTGTATGCAATGATGCCCCATCATTCATTTTGAGTATGAATAACAACAATTTCAAAGGTTATTTTTCATTCACGACCTTTTCCCTAGATATTGTACTTAACTCTTCCCATATTTATGAGATAGGACTTTTCTATGTCTATAACATGAACTTTTGAATGTGAGAAAGAGAGACCTATAATAGACTTAGCTCCCTCTTCCCTTTTCTTCCATTTAGTTAATTGTCTAGGGTCTTGAGGTGCTAGTTCTAATCCTTTTACTAAGCTCCATAACTTTTTATGCATAAAATTCATTTGGAATTTCAGATTCCAAATATAGATATTTTATCCATTGAAATTTTCAACTACTATTTGCTCCATTTTTAAAATAAATAGCTACTATAAAATTATTACCGCGTGCACTAATTCTACTGCTTATGGCTCTTGTAACAGATCCTGTGCACTAGCTCTACTGCCTACGGCTCTTATGGAAGGTCTAGAGGCTGGTTCCACTTCTCAACAACATTAATATCGTTGCACACTACAACAAGAAGGGGGGTTTTAAGACAATATTTAAGACAATTTTTAGGCAAATTCTCTTAACTTGAGACAAAAGAAAACATGTGTATTGTCTTAAATATTGTCTTTAAGCGGGTGTCTCAAATTAAATTGTCTTAAAATATTGTCTCTATAAAGACCATATATAACACAAGCATTTTTGTCTCTCTAGAGACAATCGTTGAGATTAAAGAAATTTTGTCTTTAAAGAGACAATGTCTTTGATCCTAATTATTGTCTCTCTAGAGACAATAAAAAATTACATTCAAAGATAATACAATATCACTTTTGTCTCTTTAAAGACAATATAAACTAATGAATCTAGAAAAATATATCACCACTGAAAATAAACAAGTATTAAAATTATTTAATTAAAAATAAGCTACAATAACATTGATTATTTCATATTAGGCAATAGTGGAATCGAACCACTGACCTCCTGCTTATAATACAGACACTCTTCCATTGAGCTAGTAGCCTTAATGAGTTATGTGAGAGTTATGGTAGTCCTTGAAATTGCATATATAGGCATTGATTTGAAAAAACATGCTCGACACATAATAGCGTAAACTTTGTAAAATCTAAAATCCTGCAGCCCCTATTTTTAACTTGATAAAAATAACTAAATGGAGTTAGTTCAATGTCACACTCATGTAGCACGACTCAAACAACAAGCTACTATTATAAATAATTTACAAACTATTTAATGTATTCATATAGAAAAAAAGTAACTAGAATTATCACCAGCCTTCAGTATCTTTCCAGAACTATTGAATGGTTTACGTTTAAAATCTTTCAACTCTTCATATATTCTAGAAATATGAATTTTTTCAAGTAATCTTTCACAACATGAACTAAAGATAAAGTACAGAGAAATTGGCATAGCCATCCTCCTATCCATCCCTAAACGTTTTGCAACAAGTTAGATAACCAAGCACAACTATCATTAACTATTAGTAACGATAAAAAATGAGAGTCAACCATGTCCTCATATTTAACTTGCACCCTAGAAGAGAAGGTTAGTGCACAACCAACATCTGCTTGGCCATTCAATGTAACCAAAGCTAACAACTTACTCTGTAATTACACTTCCAAAGAAGTCATGTGTAGCTTTGAAAGCTCAATTTAATCCTACTGCATGGTAGTCAAAAGAGTATGGTATATTTTGTTTTACCACATATCCAAATTACACCCCGAAACCACAAAAGTTGAAGTCCTAATTAAAAATCAAAGTGATCAAGTTGCCTTGAATTCATCTTCAGGAGTTGCAGCAAGGTCCAGCTCACAAAAATTTTGAGGTAAATTTGGGGATTCTTCACCCAAAAGTCTGTTTGCTAGAAGTTGATGAAAAGAGCTAAGAATCTCCTTCCTCGAAAACAAGTTAACTGCCTACTTCCTTTGATACATAGACTTGAAACCATCAATCTTGACAAGAGGAACCACACTCACTCCAACCTCTTCCACAAGTCATTTGCAATTTCTCCCATTTCATACTTACATTTAACTTCTAGAGGAGTGTCTTCATTCCAAGAAGAATTCCACTTTGTACAGGGCCCAAACATCACCCTTTTGGGGAAATATCCTAATAGTTCCTTTAGGACTTTTCTCCCATGCAACAATATGAGAAATAATATTTAGCACGTTGTTGTTGGCATATTTTCCATGCTTAGAATGCCCACAACCCTGGTAAAATCCATCATCCAGCCAGTTAGTGATAGTCATACCTTCAATGAAATTAAGATCCATTTTACAAGAATTACAATCTATGAAGACTAGCTGAAAAGTGCAAAGTTTTAACCAAAATTCTAAGCACAAATAGAAAAGTAGTTAGGTTAGCAAGCACATATACAGAAAAAGAAATCCTAAATACTACATACAAACATTTTGCTGAACAACCAAAGAAATAAATAATAACAGAAATACTCTGCCAAATCAGAAGGCATTGCAGACAGAACAGAGAATCAACAAGGTGCACATGGAAGCAATTTATCAAGAGGTTCCTTATAGAGAAATTCAATGGAAACACACTCACCTGAAATCTTCCCTACATTAATCTCAATGGTTGGACCATCATTGCTGGAATTTCCAAAAGCATCCTCTCATCTGCCCCAATCACTATAGATCCAGACAGTATTATGGCATTGTTGGAAATCTCGATATTTACTAGATTTAACTCAGTCCAGTGTTGATTCATCTTATGGTTAAGATATATCCTATGAAGATACAAAACCATGCTCTAAATCATCCTTTTTATCTTCAGTGATTTCAAAATCACTTCTAGTTCCTTCATCTTCATGTCCTTCTTCAAGCAAACTTTCCTCTGGCAATAACAAAGAAGCATTTGTAGGAAGAGAATTTCCCAATGAACTTTTAGCCTCATTGCCAGAATCCCTGCTCCCTTTGATGTTGTGTTGACCCATATGTTTAAAATCATCATAATTTGCAGCTACTCTTTTATATGTTTTTCCATTGTAGTTCTTCTGAAAGGGTCTTCACATAAGAAGAGAGTTTTCCACAAAATCCATCTTCCAGTATACCTGTGTATATCTTGTATATATTCAATTAAAAATTATACATATGTTTGAAATGAATAGCATGTGAAATGTTGTAGAGGCTAAGATAATTCTTATTTAAATAAACTTCATATAATTCATTGAATTATTATTATCTACTTTCAAAGACATCGAAAAATAGAGTAAAATGATTCAAAACTAACATGTTCTGGTTGACCAAGCTGGTATCCTAGTAGCCCAAAGAGAGATTCATGTTAAATCAAGTAGTAGATAAGTCGTTGCATTACACGTGCTCCCACTTTTGCCTAAAATCCATCAACAATAGCAACTAAGGCACACCTATCAATATGCATATAATAATAAGAGATAAGCAATCAAAATTATAAATTATAATTCAAATTATACCAAAAAAATTTATGCCTCAGTCATAAAGAAATATATATACCTCTACTTGCCTCATGTTTCTTTCTTTATCAACCATCATAGCCAATACTTGAATATATTTCAAGAAAATCATAGAAAAATCATTTTCTGAAGCCATAGTAAGGTAAGCTAATTCACGACATGCCAACCGCAAAGTTCCCATTGCCTCAAAATTACTCCATCTGTGTTGATGTTGCCACCAAAATAGTACTTAGATCCCTTCCATAACCAATTTTGGCACTCCGCTCAAGATCTCGTGCAGCTGCTAAAGCTGCTGCCTTTGTAGTTTTCTTGTCCTTTGGTATAGGCTCATGAATTTGTGATAAAGTAGGTGCCTTTTGAAAGCTTGTAAATCTACGCAACCTTCATGCTCTTCTTTCCATAACTGACATCTCACGTCTCAAGGATGTATTTTTGGAAGATGCAACATCGCCACCACTCGCCCCAGCAACTACAATTGCTAATGTCATTACAGTTGGGGATGCAAATGAAGAATCCCAACCTGGAGATATCACTGCAAGGACAACCTGCAAAGGACATACATTTGTTGGCATTATGATATAGGTATTGTCCTTGATGGAAACTCACTCAGATGAAAGATCAAAGTATAGTAGGTAAACATCAAAGAATTAGAGATCAGTCTTCACAAAATGAAGAAAGAGAGGTATATGCAGGCTAACCATTGAGGTATATGCAAGCTACGTATACACGCAGGTTCACTATATACAAGTCGCGTATATGTACACACACACTTTCACAGAAGGAAAAACACGTATACCTTGGAAATCTAAGTTTTTGGTCCAAAGAAAGAGAGGTATATGCAAGCTACGTATACACGCAGGTTCACTATATACAAGTCGCGTATATGTACACACACACTTTCACAGAAGGAAAAACACGTATACCTTGGAAATCTAAGTTTTTGGTCCAAAGTATCTCGTCCATGGTATTTTGATCCTTGGTATTGGTCCAAGGTATCTAGTCTCAGGTATTGACCCTAGGTATTTGGTCCAAGGTATTGGTCCTAAGTGGCTTTGGTCCATGGTATTGAGAAAGGCCTAAAACTATTAAAGGAGGAGAAGATCATTGGGCCAAGGTGTGCACGTATCGAATATCTGATGAAGTGCGAGATCTAGTATGTAGGTTATTAGGTTATGGTGCATTGTTCGATCTGAACCAAGGATGAATCTTAGCAGATGATGACGGATCAGATATAATGATGGATCAGGATCTTAAGGCGTAAAATGAAATATCATTATGTGTTTTTGCTCATGTATATTCTAGATCTGAATAGTGATGCATATATTATTCTGTAAATGATATGATCTGGGTATAACTAAAGTCTGGAATATTAGTTATTTTATTAATTAATATATGAATTATTATATTTATCTATTTTAATTATTAATTATTTATATATTCTAATATGATTTAAATTAATATATTAATCAGTGAGTATGAATTAAATTTATTATTTAAGTTAGCTGTAAATATTAATCATTTATAATATGTTTTAATCTTATTAATTTAATTATTAATTAATAATAATTATTATAATTTTTAATTATTATTATTTAGTAATAATTAATTATTTATTATATAATAATTGATTATTATCATATTAATATTATATTAATTAATGTATAAGTTATTATTATATTAATTTATTTTAAATGATAATTATTAATAATATTTAATATGAAATAAAAAATAATAATAATAAATATTATATAAAATTAAGGATTCTAGCCGACAGTTTGTTCCTCCTTAAACAATTTTCTTCCTCGTTAGTATTTATTCTCCCTGTTTGCTCTTCTTTTATCATCATTCTTCAACCCTGATGATGGATCCCACTTGGGATTTGAAACGTTGGTTCAAAAATGTTTATACTGTGGATTCTCCGGTCAATTCAAAAGATAAAAACCACAGATCTCTCAAATCCAAAGTCTGGAATAGCTGCAAAACTCTAAATTTATATTTGCAGATGTATATTTTGGTTGGATTTGAGTAAAGCACGTGTACACATAGGTTCGACACATGGAAGTAGCGTATACCTTATAAAATATGTTTCAGTTGTTTCTCTTTACTGTTGCAGAGTTCCGGGTTCTAGTTTGGGTTCTGGTTTCTGTATTCTAGTGACAGTAATTTGAATGATCAGATTGATGGGTTGTCTAAGTGAATGATTGATTTGGATGTGATTGGTTAAAAAGGTGATTGGTTGATGTATATATATTTGATAATTGAATGATGTTGTTGATGGATCCAGTCTGAAAATTTATGAAACATGGTTCCTGGAGGAAGAGAGAAGGTTGGCACCTACGTACTAGAAAACATATCATCTAGTACAAGAGCTAGGGGATTGTAGCTCCCTTCCAGGAGCAGCTAGAAAACGAGATAAGGTTATAACCTTCTGCATGTAGAAGTCTGCATGCTGGTATAAGTCTACACCAGTACAAAAATTGTAAACATATTTTCTTATTATTAAAAGAAGACAAAGACAATAGCACCAGGTGGTTTTCACCCACATTGTGTTTCCACCTTATATATTGGTGTTCATTTGTGTTGCTTATGTGTGATGCTTTATTATACTTTTATTGCACTATCTAATGAATTCCTAATATAGTGGTTAAAGTTCAATCCATCATAAATTGGGTAAATCAAAAGTTCTCTGCATATACGTTGGTTGCCTTAAGTACAGTCGCGTATACACGCTAGTTCACTTAGCTGACATAGCGTATACAACTCTATTTTGAAAATTAAATTATTGATCTGATAATATTGATTCACCCCCCCTCTCAGTATTATTTCCAATAATTGGTATCAGAGCAGGTCCTTCAGAAGAAGCTTGATCTCTTGAAGGAAGATCCATCATCATGAGTAATCAAGAAAGTGGGGGATCCATCAGACCGCCAATCTTTAATGGGAGAAACTTTGTTTATTGGAAGATAAGAACCACAACCTATCTTCAATCTCTTGGAACAGATGTCTGGGAAATCATGGAAGGAGGATATACATTTTCATCAGCAATTCTTATAGATACGACATGTAAAAAGAAATATGAAACCAATTCCAAGGCTGTTAATACATTATTGGGAAGTTTGTCACAATCAGAGTTTGTCAAAGTTATGCAGCTCAAATCAGTGAAATAAATATGGGACGAAATCATTCTAAGCTACGAAGGAGACTCTCAGGTAAAAAATGCTAAACTACAAACTCTCACAATTCAATATGAAACTCTTAAGATGCACAATGATGAAAGTATAGCGAGTTACTTCTTACATATAGATGAGGTACTTAATTGCATAAAGAATCTAGGTGAAGAGATAAAGGAAGTTACCTTAGTTGAGAAAGTTTTAAGATCCTTCTCTGCTAAATTTCAATCAAAAGTATCTGCCATAGAAGAAAAACAGGATCTACAGACTATTACTATGACACAACTTCACGGAATATTAACTGCCTTTGAGATGAGAAAAGGAGGCCCATCAGATATGAGAGAAGCTGCATTTAAAGCTTCAACAAAAGGAAAAGAAGAACTCAATGAATCGGGACATATTTCAGAAGAAGAAGATGAAGTAAACTTTGTCAATAAGCTTCAACGAGGTTCCAGAAGATTCAGAGGTAAAGTACCTTTCAAATGTTTTGCCTGTGGTAGAGTCAGTCATTATGCTACCAAATGTCCTCATAAAGATCAATATGATAAAGGGAAGGAATCTACAAAATGGAATAGAAAAAAATGTGTAAGTAAAAAGAGCTACTATACTTATGAAGATAGCAGTGGTTTATCAAATAGTGATGAAGATGAAAATAATAATGACTATAGACCTCAGATGGCTTATGAAGATGATAATTTTTGGGATGCTTTAGATGAGGATGTCCTTTATGAAGAAATATCTTAATCAAAATCTGTTTAGAAGAAAAGAATATGATTATATATACCTTGACATACCAACTTGCTGAAAGAGAATAAAACAATGAAAAACTAGAATGTGAAATTGTGGCTCTAAGAAAGTATCTTGAGAAAAAAAATTCTCTTAATCTTAGATTTGCCAAAGGATTAGAAACCTTAAATGAAATTATCAAAGTGCAGCTTTCTCCTCTGATAAAGACATGTCTTGGATATACTAAAGAGGCATCTCAATCACAGAAGCCGTCATCCTCCACTAAAATCTATTTTGATGCAGCAATGAACAATGAATAGTATGACAATCGTTAGCAAAGGCATAAACCAGATCAACAGGTAAATCTGGCTCAATTTACTTCAAGGATGAATAGAAGCCACAACCAACCTCAGGTAAATCATACTCAATTTGCTTCAAAGATGAATATCGATAGAAACTACAATCACTAGGTCAATAGATTTGATAATCGCAGGAACTTCTTTAATGGTCAATGTTTTTCATGTCATAACTTTGGACACAAAGCTGCTGAATGTGTTGCTTACAAGACCATCATGACTAGAGAAGCATGAAATCAAAGGAATGTGATAGGGATCAAGAAAATTTCCTATAATAACTTTTCTCTTCTTGAAAATGAAATAGAATACTCAATATATAAAAACTTTGGCCATGAAGAATTTGAATGTAGAAGTAAATTTCGGTAAATATCTCAAAAGGAGAAAACTCCATTAAATCCCAAAATATGGAGAATGAAAGAACCACAAACAAAAAGATGTGGTATAGCCTTGTATGCAGAAGGACAAGAAAATCAATGGTACATCGATAATGGATGCTCAAAACACATGACAGGTGACAAAGAAAAGCTTCACTCATATAATGCGTTAGAAAAGGAAAAGAATGTTTTATTTGGAAATGACACTCCTGCTGTCATAAAAGGTAAAGGCTCTATTTTCTTGAAAGAAAAGGTTAATGCTGGGAATGTTATGTATGTTGATGGTCTAAAGTATAACCTATTGAGTGTCAGTCAAATGTGTGATCAAGGAAATGAAGTGGTATTTCAATCAAACAGATGTGTTGTTCATGAGCTTCATACAGGAGAAACCGTGATCAAAGTTACAAGAACTCCAAAGAACTTATACATACTCAAGGGAGGACAACAACAATGCTATCTAAGCAAAAATGATGAAAACTGGCTATGGCAGAGAATATTTGTGCATCTAAGCTTTTCTCAAATAAGAAAAGCATGAAGATTCTAAGGTCTTCGTGATCTTCCTGATATCAAAATTCCTGAAAATACAATATGAAAATCATGTCAATTCTGTAAGCAAACCAGATCTCACTTCATCGAAAAGGAAGGGTCGGATAGTAAGCCTCTTGAACTTGTTCATACTGATTTATGTGGATCATCAAGGAAAAGGTCATCTCATGTAGAAGAATACTTTATATTATTCATTGATGATATTTCTGGAATGTTTTGGATAGGTCTTCTAAAGCATAAAGATGAAGCATTTGAAAAATTCAAAACCCTCAAATATTTCATTGAAAATGAATCAGATCGCAAAATCAAATGCCTCAGATCTAATCGAGGAGAAGAATTTACCTCAGATGAGTTCTTTGATGACTTTTGTGAACAACATGGAATGAAATGGCAGTTCTCCATAGCAAGGACTCCTCAGCAAAATGGAGTGGTAGAAAGAATGAACATAACTATTCAACAAATGGCTTGAGCTATGCTAGATGAATCTGGAACTCCTGCAAGCTTCTGGGGTGAAGCTGCATTTGCCGCCATCACAATTCTCAACCAAGAAAATGTTCGAGTAAATAGCACTCAAACTCCACATGAACTTTGGTATGGTACTACTGTAAAATACTTGAAAGTTTTTGGAAGCAAATATTACATCAAAATGATTGATGAAAAAGTTGGTAAGTTTGAAACTAGAGTAGATGAAGGTATTCTTCTTGGCTACTCTTCCCAAAGTAAAGGATATAAATTTTATAATAAAAGACTTAGATAAATTATTGGAAGTATTGATGTTGTGGTTGATCAAGCATGCAAAAATCCAAAATAGATAAAAACTGAAGATTATGATAATCAAGACGATGAGGATCGTTTTCCCACATCAAATCACACTGATTCTGAAGAAGAGACCAATGAAGCACCAGAAGAAGAGATAATAGTATAACAAAAGACTTCATCTAGATATGTTCAAAAAAATCATCCAGAAACTCAAACTTTAGGGGAAAAAGGGGCAGGTGTGCCGAGAAGAAGAACTTTGCAAAAGCCTCAAGCTATCTAGCCTTACTATCTTCCACCAAACCTCAAAATGTAAATGAAGCATGCAAAGATGAATGTTGGGTCAAGGCCATGAATGAAAATCTTGAGCAAATTGAAAAGAATAATAATTGGGAATTAGTTCCTAGTCCTCATGATAAGAATATCGTAGGAACTAAATTGATATTCAAAAAGAAGCTGAACAAAAATGGAGAAGTTATTAGAAACAAGGCCAAACTTGTTTGTAAAGGATATGCTCAACAAGAAGGTATAGATTTTGATGAAACTTTTGCACCTGTTGTTAGACTTGAAGCCATAAGAATATTTCTTGCTCTTTCTAGTTTTCAGAAATTCAAAGTATACCAAATGGATGTAAAATATGACTTTCTTAATGGAGACTTAGAAGAAGAGGTCTATATTGAACAACCAGAATGATTAATTCTTGGAAATGATGCAAAACTTGTATGCAGACTCAGAAAGTCTCTCTATGGCCTAAAACAGGCTCCAAGGACTTGGTATTACCGTCTTGACAAATATCTCTACCACCAAGGTTTTTCAAAGGGGTCAGTAGATAGTAATCTATATACAAAGATTGAGACTGATAAATTGCCAATAATTGTTGTTTATCTTGATGATATCATTTTTGGTAGCAATGAAGAATCTATGAGCTAGAATTTTGCTTTAGTAATGCAGCAAGAATTTGAAATATACTTGCTTGGTGAGCTTACCTATTTTCTTGGTCTACAAGTTCAACAAAATAAAGATGGTATTTTTCTCTCACAAACCAAATATCTCAAACAGATCTTGAAAAAGTACGGCATGGAAGATTCTAAACTAGTATGTACCCCAATGGTAATAGGATGCAGTCTCAGCTCAAATGATGAATCAGCAACAGTACATCAACCAACTTACATATCCATGATTGGTAGTCTACTTGATCTAATAGGTACTTACCTGACATCATGCATGCAATAGGAATAGTTGGAAGATTCCAAGAAAATCCAAAGGAATCACACCTTCAGGCAGTCAAAAGGATTTTCAAATATCTTCAAGGAACATAGAGCTTTGGTTTATGGTATCCTAAAGATACAGATATTACACTTTATGCATATACAGATGCATATTGGGCAGGAAGTGTTGATGACAGAAAAAGTACTAGTGGTGGTGCATTCTATATGGGTTCCAGGTTAGTGTCTTTGTTCAACAAGAAACAAAGTTCAATTTCAATATCTATAGCTGAAGTAGAATACGTGGCTACTGCATCTTGCTGCACACAACTACCTTGGATGATGCAAAACTTACAAGACACTCAGATCACATGTACTCCACCCATCTCCATTCTATGTGATAATACAAGTGCCATCAATATTTCAAAGAATCCAGTCATGCACTCCAAGACCAAGCACATACCCATCGAATATCATTTTATACATGAATAAGTGCCTGAACAAAAGGTCAAATTGGAGTATGTTCACTCCAAAGAACAGGTTGCTAATATATTCACTAAACCACGACCCAAAGAGACATTTTAATATATCAAACGAAAGTTGGGAGTAGTTGCTGCATCATCCTACTGTTAAATCATATTTTCTTCAGAGAAAGGTGGTTATACAGAAGTTTCATGAAGCGTATTCACGTACATACGTGGGTTTATGTGGGCACAGTCACGTATATGTTGATTTGAATAAAAGCAGTGGGACAAACTTAGGAAGAAAAAGGGGGTCTACTATAGTTCTATCAATAATCTGCTCTATTTGATGATGGTTACAGTCTCTTGATAAGATATGGAAATATATTGGTCCTCATAAAGTTGTTGATAACTTGATGTATATTTGATTGATGATGGTGCTTTGATATCTATTACTAACATAGGCAATGATCATATCTGTCAGTGAACAGGTGGAATAGGTTCAGGGGGAGAACATGGGTTGATGATATGGAATATTCCCTAGTGATGATATAATGAAGGTTCTTGTGGAAAGAGAATGTAGCTCTTGATAAAGATGTCTATGGTGTTTTCACATACATATGATATGATTTTGTGCTACCGATTGGAAATATGACATATGCTTAGTTGATTCATGGAAGGCTATGATAAGGGAACGAAGCAAGTTGATCTTGATGAGATCAAGAGGATGAATTGATATATGCTGACATACTTTGACACAGGTTGGTGATATTTTGGGAACTGATGATGGACATATACGGGTTGCTGCTCTGGATGTTGTTGACAGATGTTGCTGATGACTATCATGGTCTTCTTTAAGATATTTTGTCTCTATTATATATGTCATGTATATCATTTAATGCAAAGGTCACGAAAAGACCTAATCTGTAACTGTTCTATGCATGGGATGGATGATGTAATGTTTCTTGTTTTTGTCATGTATAAGCAATTGGTAAATTCCCATTTGGTTGGGTGGATGAGTCAAATTTGGTATATCCCCACTTGGTTGGGAGATGGATGTATGTATGAGTCATTGGTGATAGGAAGGTCATTGGTGATGTATGTATAGAGTCATGTTATTCTTTTAGAACATCTTGTTGCAGGCTTTGCTTGTGCTCAAAGGAGCATGGACTCAATCATGGGAGCTCAATCATCACACTTCAGCATTCAGCATGTACTCAGGGGGAGCATGACCTTTTGCCATTGATGCCAAAGGGGGAGAGTGACTTCGTGTGGTTGTTGACATCAAGTCCAAAGGGGGAGATTGTTGGCATTATGATACAAGTATTGTCCTTGATGGCAACTCACTTGGATGAAAGATCAAAGTATAGCAGGTAAATAGCAAAGAATTACAGATCAATCTTCACAGAATGAAGAAAGAGAGGTATATGTAGGCTCACCATTGACCAAGTTGTGTATACATGCAAGTTCACTGTATACAAGTCACGTATATGTACACATGAACTTTCATAGAAGGAAAGGCACATATACCTTGGAAAACTAAGTTTTTGGTCCGAAGTATTTGGTCCATGGTATTTTGATCCATGGTATGGGTCTAGGGTATCTAGTTCGAGGTATTGACCCTAGGTATTTGGTCCAAGGTATTGGTCCTAAGTGGTTTTGGACCATGGTATTGAGAAAGGCCTAAAACTATTAAAGGATGAGAAGATCATCAGGCCAAGGTGTGCAAGTATTGAATATCTGATGTCGTGTGAGATCTAGTATGCAGGTTATTGGGTTATGGTGCATTGTTGGATCTGAACCAAGGATGAAGCTTAGCAGATAATGAGGGATCAGATCTAATGATGGATCGAGATCTTAAGGTGTAAAAAGAACTACCATTATTTGTTTTTTCTCATGTATATTGTAGATCTGAATACCGATGCATATATTATTCTGTAAATGATATGATCTGGGTATAACCAAAGTCTGGAATAGCTGCAAAAATCTGAATTTATATTTGCAGATGTATACACTAGTTGGCTTTGAGAAAAGCGTGTGTACACTCAGGTTTGACACATGGAAGTAGCATATACCTTATAAAATATGTTTCAGTTGTTTCTCTTTACTGTTGCAGAGTTCTAGGTTCTGGTTATTGTATTCTGGTGATAGTATTTTGAATGAACATATTGATGGCTTGTCTAAGTGAATGATTGATTCGGTTGTGGTTGGTTCAAAAGGTGATTGGTTGATGTAGATATATTTGATGATTGAATGATGTTGTTGATGGATCCAGTCTGAAAATTTATGAAATGTGGTCCCTGGAGGAAGAGAGAAGGTCATAGCCTTCTGTAGGTCAGTTCATACGTACTAGCAAACATATCGGTTAGTACAAGAGCTAGGAGGTTGTAGCTCCCTTCCAGGAGAAGCTAGGAAGCGAGAGAAGGTTGTAACATTTTGTAGGTAGAATCTTGCGTGCTGATATAAGTCTACACTAGTACATAAATTATAAACAAATTTTCTTATTATTAAAAGAATATAGAGACGACAGCAGCAGGTGGTTTTTACCCACATTGGGTTTCCACCTTATATCTTGGTGTTCATGTGTGTTGCTTATGTGTGATTCTTTATTCTGCTTTTATTGCATTGTCTAATGAATTCCTGATATACTGGTTAAAGTTCAATGCATGATAAATTGGGTAAATCAAAAGTTCTCTGCATATACACTGGTTGCCTTAAGTACAATCACGTATACACTCTAGTTCACTTAGCTGACGTAGCGTATACAAATCTGTTTTGAAAATTAAATTATTGATCTGATAATACTGATTCACCGCCCTCTCAGTATTATTTCCAACAAAATTTTCATCACTACAAAGAAATGAAGGGAAAGGTAGAGAGTGAAACATAAACTCTTTTTCTGAAGTAGCTAGGAAGACAATGCCTCGTAAATTTCAAGTCTAGGGAATGTAAGTAGGGAAGAAAATATGATATTGCTAGACATTGTACAGTTTTTCCCATATCCTGGTACTATATATTTAACCATATTATATGAGCAGGATATATATCAAAAAATAATTATATATTTAAACATAATAGTTGCCTATAGAAATCAATCCATTTATTGAATTTACACATCCATATTTCCAAGGAGCCACTAGCTGATCAATGCACCAAGGATAACATAGACTGAGGGATCTCTTATGAAATCAGAAGTAGGATCATTACGCACTTGAAATCCATACACATAAAGAGAACAACAAATAATTAACAGAGAGTCAAGACCAAGTCCAACAAAAAGGAACAAGAAAATCACTCCAACTAGCTCTTGTGAAATCAGAAATGGGATCATTATTCACTTCAACTCCATACATAGATAGAGAACAACAAAGAATTAATAGAGATTCAAGGCCAACAAAAGGAACAAGAAAATCACTGCATTTATTAGATTTTTCTAAGAAAATCACAGCATTTATTAGATTTTTCCAGTAAATTCCATACATAAAAGAATAGATGAGTAGAAAATTAATAGACTCAAAAGCCAACAAAAGGAAAACAAGTATCATTTGACTTGAGGCCATATCAAGCAAAAAGAGAGTTAGATGTGTGACCAAGAAATATAGCATGAAGCCCTTCATTTATATCAAACTTGTGAGGAGCCCAACATTTAAGAAGGGTATTGGTTGATATGCCAATTGGACAATAAATGAGAGTTTGTTGATATGCCAATTGTACAATAAATTACTTACTAAGTGTGCTTACAACTATGTACATTGATATGACCTCCTCGCACCAGGGAAAATTTTAAGAACCACCCTGAATTTTTATGTATAATAGATGGGCAAATCCCCATGATACATAGAAAAAACGGGAGGAGATTTTATCAATAATATAATATGTATATATAATTCTTTTGGTAAATCTCTCACGAGATTATATTATCTTGTAAATTCATGGCGAATATTTCACTGAATTATAAAATCTTGTAAGATCTTGGCAAATCTTTCACTGAATAATAAAACATTGTGAAGTCTTGGTGAATGTTTTTTAAAGTATGAAACCATATATGATAATAGGAAAACATAATCATTAAACTGTAATATACTAACATACATGTTTGGAAAAAGGAAACATAATTTTCTCTTCCTACAAACAATGTTGCAAGTTTCAGTGGTCGTGTTTGTCAAGGTTCTTACTATAGACTCTTTCATTTCCTTCTATTAGTTTGATAATATTTCACAACAAAGTTCTTTTAGGTGTTGAACTTCACCACCAGTTCTATCAAGGTAGGAGAGATTAATCTTTTCTCTACCACTTTTGTCAAGCAATAAAATTTCTTTCTTATTCCATAGACTCCAACTATGAGATAAAAAAAAACACATCAAGTTTGTTTATCCCAACACGCCAACAAGTAGGAAGCCCCCACTATATAATATAAGAAAGTAGTGGGTATCCCAAAGGTATGAAGGGGATCTAATGGAAAGAAGTGACCGTTGTCAAATACCTTCCAATCAATACATAAATATTTAAATGTAGATTTATTATTATTTTGATTGGAGATCTTCAATTAAGTAATAAAATTTAATTATGTCTCTCCTAATCTAAATTTCATATTAGCATAATTCACTACCTTCATACATCTTGCATTTTTTAACAACGTTGTAACCTATGGATTAATTTCCTTTTTGGTCCACAATCTCTACCTTTTAGGACAATACAGTACAATGTCCCAACCTTTACAGATCATTATGAGAAACTAAGAATAACAGAGAAGATGAAAGGCTATACAAACCAACATATTTTTCAAACAACTAATCCAACATCAGTACCTTAACTTTTTCATGAAGATATCATATTGAGAAAATTTGAAAAATGGTGGGAAATATACATAGGGACTATCTCTCCTCTGCGAGGGTGATGTGGAAAGAGTGACAAGATTTCACTGTTTTGAATTTTTTTTGTTAAATTAGAGAAACTAATATTAATGGAGATATTGGTATTTTTTACAAAATTTTGTGAAGTGAATAAATGTAGCTTTAACCATTCACCTTAAGATTTTTTTGACAAAATAATTTTTTAAGTCTATTTAATATCTTCATTATCATGAAAACCAACCTATATCCATCTTAACTCCACATCTACCACTCTTGGAGGGATGAAATCTATTTATCCCTCTCAACACTTCGTAGACCCGAAATTAATATGGGTCTAAGCTGTTAGAATTTCCCCTTTAAATATTCTATGCTCACATGAATACCATGGTACTACCATGGATCAATACCATGGGTTATCATAAGCCTGGATCTTAAAAACTACAATTAGTAATTTATAAAAATTAATAAAATTAATAATTGATTTCTATTTTTTTTTTAATCAAGTTAAAATGTTTAAGTGACATAAAATTACAAGATCCATTTTTACTCTTGATCTACCAAGCTCCGAGAGGATCAAATATTATTTCGCTCTATGCTAGTTTGCATATCAGGATAGTAAAGATGGATCTATGCTCATTTAATTCCCCCCTTTAAATAGGCTACATTGCACATGAATACCATGGGTCAATACCATGTGCCATATTTATTTTTATTAATAGAAATATTAGGGTTAATAATGCTTTTTTTGCGTGGTATTAATAATAATTTGGCCCATGGTATTTGGCCCATAGTATTTGGCCCATAGGCTTCAACTAAATATAACTCATTTTTTGAGTGTCCATAAATATAAGGTGACTTATGGAGTAAATATATAAAAAAATGTTTTATTTATTTGCCATACCTCTCGTTTATTTATATTTTTATTAATTTACCATACCTCTTTTATAAATATGGTATTTGGCCAATAGGATTCACTTAAATAAAACCTCTTTTTTGGGTCTTCTTAAATAGAAAGAGGGTTATGGACTACCTCTAGTTTATTTATATTTTTATTTATTTGTCATACCTCCACTTTATTTATATTTCTATTTATTTACACACTTGGGTATTTGTAAATATAAGGTGACTTATGGAGTAAATATAAAAAAATGTTTTATTTATTTACTATACCTCTCGTTCATTTATATTTTTATTAATTTACCATACCTATTTTATAAATATGGTATTTGGCCCATAGGATTCACTTAAATAAAACCTTTTTTTAGTATTCTTAAATAGAAAGAGGGTTATGGACTAAATATAAAAAGAGGTTTTCTTTATTTACCACACCCCTAGTTTATTTAAATTTTTATTTATTTACCATACCTCCACTTTATTTATATTTTTATTTATTGGGACCAAATACGACCTCCCAAATGAGAAAATGGGAGATTGCAAACGAATTTAACATTGCAAAGCAGAAAATTGGGTGATTGTAATGGAATATAATGTTATGAAACCAGCTCAAGAAAAGATAGAAAAGAAAGATCAACGCCTTAGAATTCAGCCTCTTCGAGGGGGCAACCTCCTTTACATTACATAAATCAACAATTCTTGGATGATACAAATGAAAAAACCTCCTTTCTATATATAGGAGTCTAAGGAGTCACAATATAATCCAGCCGACCTAACAATAATAATATAAAGCCACAAAAATAACAATAGAGAGATTCTATGGGGCACAGAAATAACAATATGGGGGTAATAGGGGCACAACAATATAAATAAGGGGTATAACTACAATAGTAATGGGGTAATCACTAGTATTATAGGGACCCAACATGCCCCTCTCCTTCAAAAAAGTGTTGTCCTCAACGCTTGAGTAGTTATGGATACTTCTGCATAAAATTTTCATCCTCCCATGTGGAATCTTCAGCAGATAAGTTCTCCCACTTGATAAGATACTCTGAAATTGATCGATTTCATAGTTGTCGAGTTCTTATTTCTGTGACTGCTTCCGGTTCCAATATAATTTTTCCTTCCTCGTCAAGTTCTGGCAATATTGTTTGAACTGGGAGCTTGTCACCTATAACCTTCTTTAAACAT
The DNA here is from genome assembly GCA_031772625.1 of Pinus tabuliformis. Taxonomy (NCBI): domain Eukaryota; kingdom Viridiplantae; phylum Streptophyta; class Pinopsida; order Pinales; family Pinaceae; genus Pinus; species Pinus tabuliformis. Next base: position 384,703,880 of record CM062812.1, on the reverse strand, counting down.
GAAACATGGAAAACTGGGTGCAATCGAGAAGTTGCAGGAAGCTCCAATTTGTATGCCATAGTACCAATCTTTTGCAACACCTTGTACGGACCATAATACTTTGGTGATAATTTATTATCCTTCTTAGCTTGCTTTAGGGACATTTTCTTATATGGTTGTAGCCGTAGGAATACCCAATCACCTACATCAAAACTTCTTTCACTGCGATGTTGATCTTCCTGTTGCTTCATTCTGTTTTGTGCCAACACGAGGTTATCCTTTTAGAGTTCGAGGACTTATTGTTGATGTTCGATGTGATGTTCCATTGCCTGAACCTTAGAATTTTCTCTTAAATATGATGTGATGGATGGTGGTTGGTACCCATAAGGTGCCATAAATGGGGTCATTTTTGTTGCTCTATGGAAGGAAGTGTTATACCACCATTCAGCCAGAGGCAACCATTTGACCCATTATGTCTGTTTATCAGATACAAAGCAACGAAGATATCCTTCCAAACATTTGTTTACTATCTCAGTTTGCCCATCAGATTGAGGATGATAAGATGAGCTATGAGCTAATTGTGTAGCAAGACAAGAAAATAATTTTGTCCAAAAATTTCCAGTGAAAATGGGATCTCCGTCACTTACAATAATCTTTGGGTTTCCATGTAGCTTTTGAACTGTTTCCATAAATGCAGTAGAAACTGTACTGGCTTTAAATGGATGTGATAATGCACAAAAGTGTGCATACTTGGTAAGTCTGTCAACTACCACCATGATGACACTCTTTCCCTCAGACTTGGGTAAACCTGTGATAAAATCCATTGAAACCTCCTCCCAACGTTGGATTGGAATGGATAAACGTTGTAATAGACCCGGTGTCTTAATTGTTTCAACTTTATTTTGTTGGCAAACCAAACATTCCGCCACGAACTTTTGAATATCTGATTTAAGGCCATCCCAAAAAAATTCCTTCTTAACCCTGTGGTAAGTTTTTAAAAATCTTGAGTGCCCTCCTATGGGAGAAGTGTGCAATTCCATAAGAATCTTTTGTTTTAGCTGGGAATTCTTACAGAGGTATAAGCGATCTTTGTACCATAACGAATCATTTTTCCAGCTAAATGTATCAAAAGTACTGGAATCTTGTTTTAGCTTTCGAATAAGTGCCCACACTTCTTCGTCATTCTTCCATTCCTCCTTTGCTTCGTTTATCCAATCTGGTTGGATAATAGCAATGGCACACAACAATGCTTCCATATCCTCATCCTTTCTTGAGAGTGCATCTGCCACCACATTTTTCTTCCCTTTTTTGTAGATGATTTCAAAGTCATAACCCAACATCTTTGTGACCCACTTTTGTTGCTCTTCAGAGGATAATCTTTGTTCTAAAAAGTATTTAAGGCTATCATGATCTGTTTTTACCTTGAAGTGTCTTCCCATTAGGTAGGGTCGCCATTTCTTAAGTGCATGGAGTATTGCCAACATTTCCTTCTCATAAATAGCTTTGCTTAAAAACGTTCCCTTGATTGGACGACTTTCAAAAGCAATGGGTCTTTCATCTTGCATTAGAACAACACCAATTCCATTTCCTGAAGCATCACATTCCACAATAAAGGTTTTTGTGAAGTCCGGTGTAGCTAAGACCGGTGCTTGGCACATTGCCTCTTTAAGATGTTTAAAGGGCTTTGTTGCTTCCGGAGTCCATGAAAATGAATCTTTCTTCAATAATGTTGTTAGAGGTGCTGCTATTCTCCCATAATTCTTAACGAACTTGCGATAATACCCTGTCAACCCAAGAAATCCTCGCAGATGCTTTACGGATGTGGGGATTTTCCATTCCTTAATGGCTTTAATTTTGTTAGGGTCTACCTTAACTCCTTCATGAGATACAATATGACCCAAATATTCCACCTCCTGGACTTCAAAGAAACATTTGGATATTTTTGCATATAATTGTTTCTCCTCCAATAGTTGTAGCACCCTGTCAACATGTTCAACATGATCCTTCCAATACTTGCTGTAGATTAGTATATCATCAAAAAATACTAACACAAATTTTCTAAGGAATGGTTTGAAAATTGAATTCATCAAACCTTGAAATGTTGAAGGTGCATTGGTAAGGCCAAAAGGCATGACCAAAAATTCATAATGACCCTCATGAGTTCTAAATGTTGTTTTCAGAAAGTCTTCAATCTTCATTCTGATTTGATGATATCCCGAACGAAGATCCAACTTGGTGAAGTAAACTGATCCATGCAATTCATCCAGTAATTCATCAATGACAGGAATGGGGAACTTATTTTTAATAGTGAGCTTGTTGAGCTCCCTATAATCTGGACACATGCGCCATGATCCATCCTTCTTGTGCATCAATACTACTGGAGCTGATAAAGAACTTTGACTCGGTTGAATTATACCAGCCTCTAGCATTTCTGGAACCATACGTTCAATTTCATGTTTTTGGACATAGGGATATCTGTACGACCTGATTTTTGGAGGAACACTTCTTGGAATCAGATGAATAGCATGATCATGATCATGCATAGGTGGGAGACCTTTGGGAGTCTCAAATACCTTGGAATGATTGTCCAGGACTTTTTGGAGATCTGGAGAAATAGATGATTCCAATGTGGAAATATCTAGCGAACATAATTGTGCAATTACACATCTTTGCTCCTTTTTTAGAAGCTTTGTCATGATATTAGAGCCGATTATCTTTCCTAGGTTCCCTGTAATACCCCTTAATTCAACTTCCTTTCCTTCCACAGAAAATTTCATGAAAAGTTCTTGAAAATTAAAAGCTATTGTACCCAAGGATTGTAGCCATTGGACTCCTAGTACAACATCAGCACCTCCCATTGGAATGGAAAGCATTGGGCTAGTCAATACATATTCTCCCATGGATAGCTTGATATTATGGCACTTTCCAAAACAATTTATTGTTCCTCCATTTGAAATCATCACTTCACACTCTCGTGCTGGATATAGGAAGCAATTCAATTCTTTTGCTACCCTACAATGAATAAAATTGTGGGTGCTTCCTGAATCAATCAACACTATTACCTTTTTCTTCTTGATTTGTCCTTCTATCTTGATGGTTTGAGAAGTGGTAATTCCCGCCAATGCATTACAAGATATGGTCGGATTTATTTGTTCTTCATCTAGGCTTTGTTCCTGGAATATATCCTCTTCTTTTGACCTTTCTTGCTCCTTTTATTCTTCCTCTTCACAATCTATGTAGAATAATTTCTTCTCAGCACACTTATGACCTTTTGTGTATTTGCTATCACAATTGTAACAAAGCCCTTTTTCTCTTTTCTCTTCCAATTGTTGTTGTGTCAACCTTCTAGGTTGTGGAAGACTATGGGCAACAACACTTCCGTATTTATAGTTGTGAATGGTATGCTTCCTAGTTCCCATAATTTTGCTTTCCATTTTTCTTGCTAACCTGAATGCCTTCTCTAATGAATCAGGTTCCCAAAGGCGCACATCATGTTGGATATTATCCTTTAAAGACCCTATGAACACATCAATCCTATGCTCCTCTGGAATATCTTTTACCCTTATGTTCAATTTTTGGAACTCCTCAATGTGCTCCATTATTGAACCCTTTTGTTTGAGACATATCAATTGGCTAAAAAAAGTGTTGCTTTTTGTATCCTCATAATGTGCTATCAATTCTTCCGTAAAAATTGCCCAAGTGATAAATTGTGTACGCGAACAAAGCCATTGATACCATACAAACTGATTTGGTTCCAAATATAAAGTTTCCGTACGTACCTTTTTTGTGTTTTTCACATTATTGAGATTGAAGAATTGCTCCATCTGTAATATCCATGTGGCGGGATCCTTGCCATCAAACTTCCTCATATCGATTTTTGGAACATGGTGAGTCTTCGATCCAACATTAGAGTCTATGGAATCATGATTAACATTTCTTTTGTTCTAATCATGAGTTTCATTTAGTACTCTTTCACCCTTAGTGACCATTTCTTGTAGCAACTTATTCATATTTATCTTCAATTCTTCCATCTTATCATCCATGCCATCAATTTTAGCGTCCATGCCATTCACCTTAGCTTCTATGCCATCCATCTTAGCTTCTACACCTTTCTTTAAACAATCCATCTTATATTCTACACCTTTCTTTAAACCATCCATCTTAGCTTCTACATCTTTCTTTAAACCATCCATCTTAGATTCTGTTCCTTTTTGTGCAAGGGACAGTTGTTGCACTTGGTCTTGTAATTTTGATATATCATGTTCCATTTCTTCCTCTTCTTCATGAGTCATGCTAGAGCTTTCGGGTTCCTTATTAGGCGTTTGCATTTCCTTTCCTCGAGGCATCAGTTACCAATAATAATTCTCTACTATGCCTTTTGAATTCCTTCGAAATAAATTTTCAAACCAAGCTTAAGCAAAAATTAAAAAAAATCTACACACCCTTTTTCACTTTATAGGAGCTTGATATTGCCTCTGATGTATCTTTGTACTTTCGAATCTTCTAGTTCTGAAATTGTGACCTATAGTAGGCCTCTGTGTCCTCTTTCCAATTCCACCAGTCTGATCCAAATTGGATTCTCCAAGAAAGAGTTATGCACAATCTCCCAAGATGACATGATTATAGACCTTTCCAGAAGAGTGAACTTTTATGAAGTACCACGTGTACAATTTTCGATCTTTGATTCTGAAACAGATATACAAGAAACTAAAATCCGTCCTCTTTCTGTACCTTCTGACGAAATTTCAATCTGATCCCTAGAGAGAAAGTTATGACGATTTTCCCTATGTCACCTGTTTTGAATGTAATTCAGGAGTCTGCAAAAAGACCAACTTCCTCAGAGCATATCTCCTCAAATATCACCCAAAAATATTTGAAATTCGGACCCAAGGTTCAATACGATTTCTTCTCAAATGGGTTTTTTTTGTGACTTCTGAAACGCCACATAAAAAAAGTTATAGCGAAAATGACACGATGACCTGTTTGGAGCAGCGAAACCGTAGAATCCAAAGCTCTGATACCAAATGTTATGAAACCAGCTCAAGAAAAGATAGAAAAGAAAGATCAACGCCTTAGAATTCAGCCTCTTCGAGGGGGCAACCTCCTTTACATTACATAAATGAACAATTCTTGGATGATACAAATGACAAAACCTCCTTTCTATATATAGGAGTCTAAGGAGTCACAATATAATCCAACCGACCTAACAATAATAATATAAAGCCACAAAAATAACAATAGAGGGATTCTATGGGGCACAGAAATAACAATATGGGGGTAATAGGGGCACAACAATATAAATAAGGGGTATAACTACAATAGTAATGGGGTAGTCACTAGTATTATAGGGACCCAACATATAACCTCCCAAACCAGGTAAATCGGGTCAAATCAGTCTTTTCATAGTTTATCCGCCCCTTTCTTTGGGGCTAAAATGAAAAAATAATTACTTTTTTAATAAAAGTTGGGCTAAATATATGAAATGGGTGTTTTATAAATCTTTCGCCCCTCTAAGATGAAAAACCCCCTAAATTTGGCCATTGTGCTAGAATTTGCCCCTAAAATTTACCATGCCTCACACCCTGTCTCAAGTGATACGTGGGGAGGTATTAAAGGGAGGTTCAACCTAAAAGAAGATTTAAACAAAAAGGAGGAGAGGAGAACTCAGACTAACTCCCTACCTGTTAGAAAATTATATATTACGGAGCAATGGAACACATAAAATATTGCAGAAATATAAACACAGAAAACGCACAAAACAAGAGAGACACAGATATACGTGGTTCACCCAGTTTGGGCTACGTCCACCCTGAACAGCCAGTCCTTCCTTTCTATTATCCAGCAAAATGAAGAGATACAACCTACAGAAAAACCGTTGTAATATCCTCTGTTTTCTCTCACAGTCTCACCTCTATGTTTCTCGCTCACCGAATACACATCTGTCTCACAGCCTTACCTCTATGTTTCTCGCTCACCGAATACACATCTATCTCACAGCCTCAAATAAAATGCCCTCATATAAAGAGAGGGGTTGCCTTCTAGGGCAAAAAAACCTAAACTAAACATAAGTTCTACCGTCAGATCATCCGCCTAATGAACGGCCCAGATTGACTAGAAATTACTATACTTTTACAAGGCAATTTTACAGCTATTTTTAGCTTCGGGGGCGCTGCCCCCGAAACCCCCCGCCAGGGGGGGGGGGGCTCCCAAAAGTCGTTGCCGCCCCCCCTTCGACCCCCCACGGCAGCGATTATTTTACGGGCGGCGTTGCCGCCCATTTTGAACTGGGGTCCAATATGCCGGTGCTATAGAAGATATACAGGCTCCACACCCAACAATCTCCCACTTGGAGACTGATTGTAGCAACTCCACCGCTGCTCCATTTGCTGGAAAATGACTCCTCTTTGGACCTGGCTGTTTCTCATCTTCATCGTCATCCTTGAAGACCAACTGAAACTGAGCATATTCTCAGTTTCTCCCTGGTTACAACTTTTGTTAGCATATCTGCAGGGTTCTGGCTAGTGTGTATCTTTTCCAGCTTCAACTCTCCATCTTCCATTACTGATAGTATGAAATGGTACTTGAGCTGTATGTGTTTTGTCCTGGAATGAAATGTTGAGTTCTTTGCAAGATGAATGGCACTTTGACTATCACTGTATAACGTGCCCTTATCATGCTCCTTACCCAATTCACCCATAAACCTTTGTAGCCAAATAATTTCTTTACTAGCCTCTGTAGCAGCAACATACTCTGCTTCTGTTGTTGAGAGTGCAACAACACTTTGGATTTTTGAAACCCAACTGACAGTTGTTCCTCCGAAAGTAAATACATATCTTGTAGTGCTCCTCCTATTATCTCTGTCACCTGCCATGTCTGCATCAACATATCCTTGTAGGGATATGTTTGAACCACCAAAGCATAATGCCTGATTTGTGGTACCTCTCAAATATCTGAGAATCCATTTCACTTCCATCCAATGTTCCTTTCCTGGATTGTTCATGTACCTGCTTACAACTCCCACTGCATGTGCAATATCAGGACTTGTGCAGACCATTGCATACATTAAACTTCCAACTGCTGATGCATATGGAACTTTAGACATATAATCCATGTCTTCTTGGGTCTTTGGGCACATTTCTTTGCTAAGTTTGAAATGGCTAGAAAAAGGTGTACTAACTGGTTTTGTATTTTGCATGTTAAATCTTTTCAACACCTTTTGTATGTACTCATTCTGAGACAATGTTAATTTTCTATTTTTCCTGTCTCTAGTTATTCTCATACCAAGGATTTGTTTTGTAGCACCCAAATCCTTCATTGCAAATGAATTTGCCAATTTTCTTTTGAGCACATTTATTTCCTGCATGTTAGATCCTGCAACAAGCATGTCATCTACATACAATAACAATATAATATAGCTGCCATCATTTTGCTTTTTCAGATAAACACAATGATCAGAGTGACATCTAGTATAACCTTTTTCAGACATAAACTTGTCAAATTTTAGATACCACTGCCTTGGAACCTGTTTTAAACCATACAAGCTCTTCTTCAACCTGCACACAAGTTTCTCCTTCCCTTTCACCTCATATCCTTATGGCTGCTACATATATATCTCTTCCTCCAAATCCCCATGGAGAAAGGTTGTCTTTACATCTAACTGCTCAAGATGCAAATCTTCAGCTGCTACAAGACTTAAAATAGTTCTGATTGAAGTCATTTTAACAACAGGAGAAAATATTTCATCAAAATCAATACCTTTCTTCTGTGCAAACCCCTTCACCACAAGTCTAGCTTTGTACCTTTGCTTTCCTCCATCTTCTTCCTTCAGCCTGTAAACCCATTTATTCTTCAATGTAGTTTTTCCTGCAGGCAACCTGACTAAATCCCAAGTCTGGTTATGCATTAAGGAGTCCATCTCTTCTTCCATGGCTACCTCCCACTTCTTGCTTTCAACCTGCATTGCTTCTTTATAAAATTCAGGTTCACCGGAATCAGTCAACAATAAATAATATAATGAAGGAGAGTATTGTTCAGGAGGTCTGCTTGTCCTGGTAGATCTTATAACACCACTTTCAGGTGTTTGGGGTGCCTGTTGTTGTTGTGGTTGTTGATTATTATTATTTTCAGGCACCTTTACTTTTTCAGTAATTTCATCAAGAACTGCGTATTCCTTGTTTTCTTTTTCTTTTTTCTTTTCCTGCAACTGATTCTTATACAAGACCTTTTCATTTAATATTACATCTCTGCTCCTAATTATTTTGTGATTTTCATAATCATATAAGCGATAACCATAATCATTAACACCATATCCAATAAAGGTACATTTCTTTGACTTTGCCTCAAGCTTTGTTCTATTTTCTTTATCAATATGGACAAAGGCCTCACAACCAAAAGGCTTTAAAATAGAGTAGTTTACCTTTTTACCTGTCCATGCTTCCTCTGGAACACCACCATCCAAGGAACTTGAAGGCCCTCTGTTTATTAAATAAACAACAGTATCTACATCATCTGTCCAAAACTGTAAAGGCAATCCTGCGTGCAATCTCATGCACCTTGCACGCTCCATGATTGTTTTATTCATCCTTTCTGACACACCATTTTCTTGTGGTGTTCTTGGAACTGTCTTCTCTCTGCGAATTCCATGCTCTGAACAGTACCTATCAAACTCTTTGCTGCAATATTCACCTCCATTGTCTGATCTAAGACACTTCAATTTCTTTCCTGTCTCAATCTCGACCAAAGCTTTCCATTTCTTGAAAGTATCAAATACATCAGATTTCTTCTTAATACAATAAATCCAATTTTTTCTAGTTGCATCATCAATAAAAGTAACATAATAACGAGAGCCACCAAGAGATGATACCTGAGCACGTCCCCATACATCTGTATGCACAAGCTCTAATTTTTCATTCTTCTTTTCTTTCCCAACTCTGAGAAATCTGACTCTCTTATGTTTTCCATAAATGCAATTTTCACAGAAGTCCAAATCAACATTCTTCAAACCTAGCAACAAATTCCTTGAGTGAAGAATCTTCATCCCCTTTTCACTCATGTGTCCGAGCCTATGATGCCATAATGCTGCATCTGCTCCTTTGGAAGTTAAAGCATTAACAGAGTTAGAAATACCATTGCATAAATATAATGTACCAACCTTTTCACCTTTTGCTATTACCAGGGCTCCTTTAGTGACCTTCCAAGCTTTATCTGTGAAAGTTGTCATACAACCTTCACTGCCTAACTGCCCTGTTGAAATCAGATTTTTCTTTAGATCTGGAACATGCCTTACCTCCTTTAGTAGCCATTGGTTTCCATTCTACTGTTTTACAAGAACCTTACCCATTCCAACGATTTTACAGGGTTTATCATCACCTAGACGAACTTGTCCAAAATCTCCTTGAACATAGTCATGAAAGTATTTCTTATCAGGTGTGACATGGAATGAAGCCCCTGAATCTACCACCCAGGAATCAATAATATTTTCGAAAGAAAGAATCAAAGCATCTTGTAACACCTCACCTGTCACATTTGCTTCATGATTGTTTTCTTGCTGTGCATCTCCTTCTTTTCCCTTCCGAGATCTACAGTCTTTCTTTAGGTGTCCTTTCTTTCCACATTTCCAGCACACTATCCCCAATCTGGACTTGGATCTGCCTTTCCTTGATTTACTGTGATATCCTGAGCTCTTTCCTCTTTCCATTTTTCTTCCTCTAGACTCTGCACTCAAAGCATTTCCCGATGTCTCACCGGAGCTTTTCCGTCACATTTCCTCGCTAAGGATAGCACCGAAAACATCATCAAACTTTAAAGTACTAGATCCAGAAACAGAGTTACTGATGGCCATTACCAAACCATTCCATCTTTCTGGTAACGAGCACAAGAATAACAGAGCTCTAATTTCATCATCAAAGTTTACCCCTATAGAACTTAACTGACTTGTAACTGTATTAAAATCATTTAAATGGTCTGCAACAGATCCACCTTCCAACATCTTCATATTAAATAACCGTTTCATAAGAAATACCTTGTTCGAGGCCGAGGGTTTTTCATATAGTTTCGACAATGCCTCCATCAAACCTGCTGTCGTGGTTTCCTTCGAAATGTTGAAAGCGATTGACGCAGCAAGGCACAGCCGTATTGTTCCGAGTGCCTTTCTATCGAGAAGGTTCCATTCTTCGTCTTTCATACCCGTCAGCATCTTTGTTTTTCCACCCAATGGTAGGTATAGATCTTTCTGATACATATAATCTTCCATCTGCATCTTCCACAGCAAGAAGTTTTTGCCATTAAATTTCTCGATCCTAAACTTACCATCTTCCGCCATTGCTCCCACTCGAACCAGGAACCCTTCTTTCCTGCGAGTTTATCAGCCAAATAGACCTTCGGCTCTGATACTAGTTGTTAGAAAATTATATATTACGGAGCAATGGAACACATAAAATATTGCAGAAATATAAACACAGAAAACACACAAAACAAGAGAGACACAGATATACGTGGTTCACCCAGTTTGGGCTACGTCCACCCCGAACAGCGAGTCCTTCCTTTCTATTATCCAACAAAATGAAGAGATACAACCTACAGCAAAACCGCTGTAATATCCTCTTTTTTCTCTCACAGTCTCACCTCTATGTTTCTCGCTCACCGAATACACATCTGTCTCACAGCCCCACCTCTATGTTTCTCGCTCACTGAATACACATCTATCTCACAGCCTCAAATACAATGCCCTCATCTAAAGAGAGGGGTTGCCTTCTAGGGCAAAAAACCCTAAACCAAACATAAGTTCTACCGTCAGATCATCCGCCTAATGAACGGCCCAGATTGACTAGAAATTACTATACTTTTACAAGGCAATTTTACAGCTGTTTTTAGCTTCGGGGGCGCTGCCCCCTCGACCCCCCCCTCGACTCCCCACGGCAACGATTATTTTACGGGCGGCGTTGCCGCCCCATTTTGAATTGGGGTCCAATATGCCGGTACTATAGAAGATAATCAGGCTCCACACCCAACACTACCATCACAAGGACAATTTTCTTAACCCCAAAGAAAATCTTTGGCAAGTTCTTAGTGAAGATGTCAGCAACATGCAATTTAGTGCAATAACATTGCAAATCAATAGTGCCCATGAATCAATTGTTGGATGTAATGCACGTGGACTTTTATATGTTTGCTTCATTGATCAACTAGTGGCTCCTTGGAAATATGGATAATTACAGTGAAAATTAATTATGTATAAGCATCCCATAAAACTAGTTAAAAAGAAAATTTACCCACTTCAAACTAGTCCAAAAAATACCATACCTGCATGGGAAACTCTTTGAATTCCACCAAGATGAGACAACATTATTTCGTAGCTTACTCAACTAACAATTTTTCCATCGTGTGGAGAGAAAACCATTAAGGTATTACAACAAATTTAAGGGCCTCAAGAAATAATATTAACATAGTCAGTTTCTCTTTTAATGAAAACAAAAAAGATATTTGTTATCCCACAAAGACTCACAACCAAACATGGTTTCCAAATTTCCTATACCCAAGCCTTAAAAATCGAATTAGATACAACTCAACCAAAAAATCTCAGAGAGTGTGCATTTCTTAAACTTATCACATACACCAAAATGAAAACCAACAAATATATGCATAGGAGTTTTATCAAAAAGGATTCTATTACCTCAAGAAATCCCTTAAGACAACCTTTCTTGGCATTTTTAGAGAACTTTTCTACCTCCATGAATAACCAAAGAAATGGTTGAGCCAATAAACGCAATTCATGCCCAAGGACACCCATTTTTAGGCTCTATCAGGCCTTGTGACAACGTCAGTTGCCCAGGGCCATTGCAAAGGGTCTAGTCTATCAAAGAAAATAATTAAAGACAAATAATGGGTATTGAATGTTAGGAGTACCAAGCATTAAGCCCTAGCATAACACATATAAATCCCCAATTTAGAGGTATTAATCCCATGTCCTTTCTAAAAAACCAACACCAAGTGATCCTTCCTTCTATCGCATTCATTTAGAGAGATTATTTACTCTTCTGCAAAATTTATAATTTACAAAGAGATCAACTTGGAAAAGATAATTATATAAATAAACAATGATAGATGCTATACACCTTTTCTTATACTACCTATGCATTGAATTTGACCTATGCTTTCCTTGATGCTGCAGGGTCTAATGATTTTGAAGTTTAGATATTACCAACCAACTTTGTAATATTTTTCACCATGATAGTACGCTGTTATGAAATATTTTTGGTAAAATATTGCAATCTTGAAAACCTGGTAGAACTCTTAGCATCCTTTATTTTTCAATATCGAAATTAATCCCCATAGCTTAAGATCATCCATGCACATATATTATGAGGTACCAAATTCTGGGATATTTCTTATATCCAACATAGCCTTCTCATAGTTGTTAAATACGCGAAGTTATCCTTCTTCCACAATAACTATTGGTAGAGGAACTATTCCATCTAATTGATAAACCATGGAAAGATACGTGAATACAATGAAATTAACCCAAAATACAAAACTATCCTTCTATAAAAGAATTTGGATGGTTTCCTATCCAAGAATTTTGAAAATGGCTAGCTTCGAAAACCTACTTCCCAAAAAATTCTAAATTTTGAGAATGTCTTTGATATGCATGATCCTATTGAATTGAAAGAAATATAGAAGAGGTAATGAAGATAAATGCATTGAATCAACAACCAAGAGTTTAAAAAATATATATCTTTAATACCTCAGTAAAAATATCAAATTGCCAAAAAAGCTGGCTTCATCCTATGCATAAAAAAGAAGAAGCGAAGTAACAGATCGCAAACCATATTCTTTAAAAGTATTCCAACTATCTTATGTTGTAATTGATTTTTATTCAAAAATATATGGTGTAGACATAGTTCTTGATTTCATAGTTTATATATATAAAGCTTGTAAATTTTATTGTTTTATTCATGTTAAAGAAATATTGTAGGTCAAAGAATCATCATTGTCCTAGAATATTTGGCTAATAGTTAGTGGGAGAAAGAAGAGCCATATTTTAGAACAGTCTGTACATAATAATTTCCAACAATTTCTAACAGAGTTGTTGGTAAAATGGTCAAAGAATTTTTCAGTTTGCAACCATTTCTGGTGTTATTGCCAATTTTCTAAAAACATTAAGTGGGTTCTGAAAAATGTTGTTGGATTCCCCCTTTGTGTTTCATCTAGATGTAAGTTTATCCATTAGTATAAATGTTTGTTAGACACCTGATCTGTTAGGGCTGGTCGTGAGGAATTCCAATAGTCATTGAAGTCCAAGTGACATCTTGGAAGATGAAAACAAAGGGTCATAAAACTATGTATTAATATGTACATCTTGTGAATATAATAAGTCCAAATGAGTTATTCAAATATTTCCTATCAATTTTGAGTGTGTTTGACCTGGTACCATTGTAGGTTCCTCTATAGCCTACTTAAATGTGTGAAAGCCATTAGTTTTGTGGCCTTAATGTGGGCATCCTCAACAAAATTGTTCCCTCTCTATGCATGTCAATTTTTCCAGTTGAAACTACACCTAAGAATTTTACCATTTATGTTTTCCATATTGGAAACCTAACTCACTTAGCTACCCCTCTACCTAATTTTTTCACAACTCTAGCCAATGTGCACCTACAATCTTGTCAATTCTATTTAGTTCATGTTAAGGAAACCTTGGCATATGATGCTTCCTCCAATCCTACACCAATTTCTCTCTTGCATAATTTGAAACCTTAGAAATGCACACTACTCTTATCTAGTGGACTCTCTTATGTTTGTTGTAACCCTATTTACCCACAATTAACGTTCAAGTATAGTTAGTCCTATATTCAAAGAAAATATCATTTCTTTATGTGTAATAAGAACATACCACCATTAGATGGCATGGTATCCTTACCAACTGAATATTGTGCATCAAAAGAATTGATATAACAAAAAAATTTGCCATGTGTTGGAGAAACCAAACCTTGAAAGAAATGTTGCATCACACTTTGCAAATTGCAGCCTCATCAACAACTCCAATATTTAGACATTCCAATAATTCTTTAGATTTCCAAAATAGTTTTCTACACCTCGAATTGTCATTTGCATGAAATATCCTCTGAACACAATCAAATTCCTTCATGAGGGCTTCCCTATCACAATGAGGGGAAAAATGTTGAAAAACATCCCTCACGCACCCCAATTGTTTTGATGTTCTTGTATAGGCCCTACAATTGAAAAGAATTTTAAATGACCCTATCCCTGCTCCCATATCCTCAACAACCAATAAGTCAACATATAACATCCTAATATGCATATTAAAAATAATCAGCACTTATTTTAAATGACTAAATATATCACAACAAAGAACACAATCAAATTCCTTCATGAGGGCTTCCCTATCCCAATCAGGGGCATAGTGCTGAAACACATCCTTCACCCACCCTAATAGTTATGATGTCCTCTTACAGGCCCTACACCTGAAAATCATTTCATATGACCCTATACCACACTCCCATATCCTGAACAGTCAATAAGTCAACATATAACATCCTGATATGCATATTAAAAAGAATCAACACTTATTTTAAATGACTAAATATATCACAACAAAGAGGCATATTGACAGTATTAGAATTTATTAACACGTTGGCAGTACTAGAATTTGTTTAAATCCTCATCTAGCTAGAATATGATAAACCTAAAATTCTGAAAATTTTGTCAAACTTTATAAAACAAATATATATAATCTTTCAGCATCATTTCAATTTTCAATGTTTTTCAACTGCTTCTAAAATTGTAAATTCAACAAATAAGATTGATACTAAATACCATGGAATTTAAGAAACTCGTGATGCATAATTTTCAGTCCCAATTGGATATGTTTCATATCCACCAGGTCAATAATTACAAGACACTAAGCTTAACTCTCTTCTCCAAAACCAACTTAACAAAAACAAGAAATAAAACTAAGTAGAAAACCTACAGGATTTACAAACTCTTATCTCCTCCCCAAAAAATGGTTAAAATACTGGTACCTATGCTTATTTGTCTGACACGGATTACACAGTCCGTGTGCGTCCAGTGGGAACAAGTATCATAGCCCACCCATCGACAAGTAAAAATACCATACCTACATGGGCAACTCTATGAATTCCACCAAGATGAGACAACACTATTTGGTAGCTTACTGAACTAATAATTTTTCCATCGCATGGAGACAAAACCACAAAGGTATTACAACAAATTCAAGGGCCTCAAGAAATAATATTAGCATACTCAAATTATTTTTTATATGAAGAAAAAAAGATATTTTGTTAGCATACAAATACTTACAACCAAACATGGTTTCCAAAGTTTCTACACCCAAGCCTTAAAAATAGAATTACATAGAACTCAACGAGAAAAGTACACATAGTGTGCATTTCTTGAACTTATCACATACACCAATATGAAAACCAACAAATATGTGCATAGGAGTTACATCAGAAAGGATTTTATTACGTCAAGGAATCCCTTGAAGACAACCTTTCTTGGCAGTTTTAGAGAAAGAATCATTACAATTGCTACCTTCATGAATAACCAAATAAATGGCTGAGCCAATAGATTCAATTCATGCCCAAGGGCACCCATTTTTAGGTTCTATCATGCCTTGTGACACATCAGCTGCCCAGGGCCATTGCAAAAGGACTAGGCTATCAAAGCAAAGAATTAAAGACAAATAACGGGCACTGAATGTGAACAGTACTAAGCATTAAGCCCTACCAGAACACATATAAAACCCCAATTCCAAGGTATTCATCCCATTTCCTCTCTAAAAAACCAACACCAAGTGATCCTTCCTTCTATCGTATTCATTTAGAAAGATTATCCATTCTCTCACAGAAATATATAATTTACAAAGAGATGAACTTGGAAAAGATAATTATCGAAATAAATAGTGACAGATGCTATATACCTTTGCTTATACTACCTATGCATTTAATTTGACCTATGCTTTCCTTGACATTGCAAGTCTCATGATTTTGAAGTTTACATATTACCAACCAACTTTTCATTTTGTTTCCCCATGATAGTCTATTATTATCAAAAAAATTCGGTAAAATGTTTCACTCCTCAAAACCTGGCAAAAGTGTTAGCATCCTTTATTTTTCAATCCTGACATTAAGCCCCATAGCTTAAGATCATCCATGCACATATATTATGAGTTACCAAATTACAAGATATTTCATAAATCCAACCTAGCCTTCTTTTATGTTGTTAAATAGGAGAAGTTATCCTTCTTCCACAATAATTATTGGTGGAGGAACTATTCCATCTAATTGATAAACCATGGAAAGATACGTCAAAACACTGAATTTAAACCAGAATGAAAAAGTAGCCTCCTATGCAAGAATTTAGATGGTTTCTTATACAACAATTTTGAAAAAGGCCAGTTTTGAAAACCTACTTCCCAAAAAATTATAAAATTTGAGAATGTCTTTTATATGCATAGTATTCAACGAGTATAGGTACCTACACCAATCTTGTTTAAAAGAAAGAAATATAGAAGAGGTAACGAATATAAATGAATTGAATCAATCACCAATATTTTAAAAAATATATATCTTTAATACCTCAATAAAAAAATCATATTGCAAAAAAAGTGGTTTCATCCTATGCGGAAAAAAAGGGTGAAATAACATACTGCAAACCATATTCTATAAAAGCATTCCAACTATCTTAGATTGTGATTGATTTTTATTCCAAAATATATGGTGTAGACAGAATGCTTGATTTCATAATTTCTATATCTAAAGCTTGTAAATTTTAATGCTTTCTTCATGCCGAAGAAATATTGTAGTTCAAAGAGTCATCGCTTTCCTAGAAGATTTGTCTAATAGTTACTGTGAGAAAGAAGAACCATATTTTAAAAGTGTCTATACACAATAATTTCCAACAATTTCTAACAGAGTTTTTGGTAAAATGGTCAAAGAATTTTGTACTTTCCAACCATTTCTGGTATTATTGTCGAGTTTCTAAGAAAGTGAAGCGGGTTTTGAAAAAGGTTGTTGGATTCCTCGTGTATGTTTCAGGTAGAAATGTTGGAAATAATACTGAGAGGGGGGGTGAATCAGTATTATCAAGTTCTTTTAATAAATATTCCTTATTTATACTTTGAATTATTTTTGTATGTCAGTACCATAAAACAATGAGCATGAACAAGAAAAACAGATAGTCACACCAAAGAACACCAGATATAAGGTGGAAACCCAATGTGGGTGAAAACCACCTGCTACAATATGTCTCTATCTTTTTCAAATTAGAAACTCCTTTTACAATAATTTTGTAATGGTGCAGTCCTTTACCAGTATGCAGGCTGCAACATGCAGAGAGCTACAACTCTCTCTCGTTTTCCAGTCTCTCCTGGAAGGGAGCTACAACCCCCTACTTCTTTTCTTTCAAGGATCACTTTTCATAAATTTTCAAACTGGATCCATGAACATCAAATGATCATCAAGTACAAGTAAGTCACCCAGTCAACTGCAGTAACCAGATCAATAGTAACCGTAAACTAAACCCAGAACACCTTATCAACAGAGAAAAGTCAGTCAAATAAATGCCTTAATACAGATCCACAGTATTTCTTTATCCGGGCTGCGGGGCTTCGCACTTCACCTTCTGTGCCTCTGCGTTTCCACACAGAGAGAATTCCTCTGCACCGCGTACCCACGCACCTGTGCCTTCAATCGCGCCGCGTACGTCTACTGTGCCCTCGCACCCACTGCTTCTATCGCGCTGCGTACTTTCACTGTGTCCCCGCACCTGCGGCTTCTGTCGCACAGCGTACCTCCGTGCTTCTGCCTTCTCTTCAATGCGAACCACCGCACCTGGACTTTTGTTGTGCTGCGTACCCACGCACTGCGCCTTCTTCTGCTCTGCGTACCCCCGCACTTGCACCGTTAATCACCTGCGAACCTCTGATTAGGGCCAAATTGGCAGTCCACCAGTGTGCCACAGATAGTCAGATGCCCAGATCTGATCATGCGCCCGAGAGATCACGCTTCATAGATTCACTTTCAACTTCACTTTTACATAGATCAAGCTTTTAAACCGATAACCCAATATTTCAGATCTTAAGATATTCAATTTTCAAAAGATACATTAGCCAAGTGATCTCGTTCCCTATTTATAGTCAAGCCCTTATTCACACCATGGGACAAAACCATCAATAACCAATACAAGGGATCCAAACCGGGGCTAAATTAGATCCTATACCACGGGCCAAACATAAGAAACCCCACGTTAGCGCGCTTCTCTGCCTTGAAATGAGTGAACTGGGGGTCCGCACCTCATGAACGGGTAACCTGCGGGTATGAACGCAGTTCTTGGCCGACGTACCTGCAGGTCCGCACCTTTTGAACCTTTCACCTACGTACCTCTTAATTTCCAACATTTTGAGAGCCTGAACAGAGCATTGCCACTTGAGAGTGTTGCCATCAAGTACAACATCTGTAACATAGAGCCATACCAGAATCATAATTCCAACAAGATGCAAGTTGAATCCATTGGTATAAAAGTTTGTTAGACACCTAATCTGTTAGGGCTGGTTGGGAGGAATTCTAATAGTCATTGAAGTCTAAGTGACCTCTTGGAAGATGAAAACCAAGGGTCATAAAACTATGTATTAATATGTACATCTTGTGAATATAATAAATCCACACGAGTTATTCAAATATTTCCTATCAATTTTGTGTGTGTTTGAGCTGGTATTATTGTAGGTTTCTCTCTAGCCTACATAAATGTGTGAAAGCCATTAGTTTTGTGGCCTTAATGTGGGAACCCCCACGAAAATTGTGCCCTCTATATGCATGGCAATTTTTCTTATTGAAACTACACCTAAACATTTTACCATTTATGTTTTCCATATTGGAAATTGTACTCACTTAGCTACCCCTCTACCCAGTTTTTTCATAGCTCTAAACAATGTTAACCTACAAGTTCATCAATTCTATTTAATGCATGTTAAGGAAATATTGACATAGGATGCTTCCTCCAATCCTACACCCATTTCTCTCCTGCATCATTTTAAACGCTGGAAATTTACACTAATATTCTCTAGTGGACTCTCTTATGTTTGTTGTAACCCTATTTACCCACAATTAGCCTTCAAATATAGTCAACCCTATATTCAAAGAAAATATCATTTCCTTGTGTGTAATAAGCACTTTGCACCATTAGATGGCATGGTAGCCTTACCAAATACATATTATGCATCAAAAGAATTGATATAACAAAACAAATTCCCATGTTTTGGAGAAACCAAACCTTGAAAGAATTGTTGCATGAGGCTTTACAAATTGTAGCCTCAATAGCAACTCCAATCCTTAGACTTTCCAATAATTATTCATACTTCCAATATAGGTTTCTACCCCTGGAGTCCTCACTTCCATGAAATATCCTCCAAAGATAATCAAATTCCTTCATGAGGGCTTCCCTATCCTAATGAGGGGCACAGTGCTGAAACAAATCCTTCACCCACGATAATAGTTTCGATGTCCCTTACAGGCCCTACACCTGAAAAGCATTTCATATGATCCTATACCACGCTCCCATATCCTGAACAGTTAATAAGTCAATGTATAACATCTTGACTTGCATATTAAAAAGACTCAGCACTTATTTTAAACGACTAAATATATCACAACAAAGAACACAATCAAATTCCTTCGTGATGGCTTGCTTATCACAATCAAGGGCATCATGATGAAACACATCCTTCACCCACCCTAATAGTTCTAATATCCTCTTACATGCCCTACACCTGAAAAGAATTTCATATGACAAGATACCATCCTCCCCTATCCCGAACAATCAATAAGTCAACATATAACATCCTAATATGCATTTTAAAAAGAATCAACACTTATTTTAAATGACTAAATATATCACAAAAAAGAGGCATATTGACAGTAATATAATTTATTAACTCATTGGCAGTAATATAATTTTTTTAAATCCTCATCTAGCTAGAATATGATAAACCTAAAGTTATGAAAATTTTGTCAAACTTTATAAAACAAATATATATAATCTTTTAGCATCATTCCAATTTTCAATTTTTTCCAATTGCTTCTAAAATTGTAAATTCAACAAATATTATTGATACTAAATACCATGGAATTTAAGAAACTCATGGTGCATAATTTTTAGTCTGAATTGGATATGTTCCATATACACCAGGTCAATAATTACAAGACACTAAGACTAACTCTCTTCTCCAAAACCAACTGAACAAAAACAAGAAATAAAACTAAGTAGAAAACCTAAAGGATTTAGAAACTCTTATCTCCTCCCCAAAAAATGGTTAAAAGACTCGTACCTATGCTTATTTGTTTGGCATGGATTACACATTCTATGTGTGTCCAATGGGAACAAGTATCACAACCCACCCATCGACAAGTAAAAATACCATACCTACATGGGAAACTCTATGAATTCCACCAAGATGAGACAACATTATTTGGTAGCTTACTCAGCTAACATTTTTTTAGTAACAATGTCCATCCACACTCTAGAGTGAGTGGCCCTTTCTTTGTACTTATATTTCATAATTGAAAAACATAGGCTAGAGGATATGCCTCACCTTCTAGCTAGGATTTCTCTCGTATTAGGTTTCCCGAGTCATATATTATAATCATTTGTGTGGATGGTTTGTTTATTTTCTTGTTTCTTCCATTTTGATTTCAAATATATCCATAATTTGAAGTGATACACTAGTAATATTTGATCTAAGATCTAAGATAATAAACTACATGTAAAATATTTCAAAGCAATGTAAGAACTAGCATGATAAACTATTGTAATAGGATATCTAAAACAATTTAAAGATCAATGAAATCTTTCTTAATTATTGTCAATCATTGGATTGAAAAACTCACAATATGACCTCAAGTTTTCTACCTATGCGCGCTCTCTAGTGAAAACCTTATTATATTGTGTAATGTGGTGTGTGGATGTTCTTATGTTTGGATATCTATTTTTTTCTTCTTGGAATTTTGATTATGGACCAAAGTAATAAATAACATGAAGCATATGTAAAATAGTTGTTGAATAGATAAAGAGTATATATTAAACTCTAATATAGTGTTAAACATTAATGAATAGACAAAGAATATAGTTTCTTGATCTCATTGACACTAATGAATTCAAACTCTGGTCATTCGACAGAGCTCTGATAGCATAATTCACTGCAACATTTCCTTTTCTCTATATAACCATTGCCACTGTGATTAGATACGCTCGAACATCATCTAACTGTGGGAGCATTGGAAGAATTCACTGCCACATTTCTTTTTCTCTATATCACCATTTCCACTATGATTGGATATGCTAGAACGTCATATGATTGTGGCACTGTTGGGGCATTGGGTATTTCCTAGTCCTTAGAGGGCATTATTTTCATTTTGGTTTACTGCACTATAGATATTTCAGGTCAGTAAAGCTTCAAGGATGATGAATTATCATGTATACATATTGTTAGCTCTAAAAGACTTGGAGCAACATAGTGACAGGGACACTGTTGTGGTTGAGATTCTCAATTTTTGTTTTTGCTTGTTTTTGGTGTTGTAGGAGGCCATACCAATCATGCTGTTACTTTTGGCCTATTTTTAGCTAGGAAGGTTTCCTTGCCAAGGGCTATTCTGTATATGATAGCCCAATGTTTGGGGGCCATTTGTGGGACTGGATTGGTTAAATCATTTCAGAAGAGTTTCTATGATAGATATGGAGGTGGAGCTAACTTTTTGCACCCCAAATACACCAAGGGTGTGGGTTTGGCTGCTGAAATCATCAGCACCTTTGTACTAGTTTACATTGTTTTCTCTGTAACTGACCCTAAGCGCAGTGCTCGAGACTCCCATGTTCCTGTATGTTTAAATATACAAATATGTGGTAGTTTTGTATTTTCATAGGGACATACAAAGGGAAAGAATTTTCATTAGACCTGCTTTTGGTGTGTAGGTCTTGGCTCCATTTCCTATTGATTTTGTTGTTTTCATGGTACATTTGGCCACCATTCCCATCACTGGGACCGACATCAAACCTGCAAGGAACTTCAGAGAAGTAGTGATTTATGGCCACAAACAATCCTGGGATGACCATGTAAGTGTTTATTTCCATTTTTTTGTCCTTGTTAGGGTATATTGATAGTCTATTATAAGCGCATTCTGGAGCTAAGGTTTGACATATATAAAGAGAGTGCTTGGACATAACAAGTGTAGTATAGGAGAATAGAAGGAGCTAACGCACCATATTGGGATCTTTTGAGTTTTCATGTGACTGCAACTTGTTTCTTGTGAGCAAGTTATAATGGTAGATGCAATGTGCTTATTCTATACGTTAGAAAGATTGCACATGACTTGTTTTACAGTTTAAAAGTTATTCAGTATAGACTAATGAATTTCATAATCCAGATCTTAGTACTTTCTATATCTAAAAATTTTTGAAGCTTTTTTTGTTAATATTACGAATACCAATTGCTCGATTCAAGTTAATATTATTCATCTAGACTAGTACTTGCTTAGGGAATACAGAAGCCTGATGACTATGCCTTGTTTGTGCGGTGGATTTTTTGGGTGGGTCCTTTTTTGGGAGTTGCACTAGTTGCTAGCTACCACCAGTATATTTTGATAGAAGCAACCATTAAGGCCTTGGGGTAATTCTGAAGCAACATTAATGCATAATTAGGCAACACTGGTTGCAAGTTAGACTTGTCTGTGTATCAGGTATGTAGGTTTACAATAAATGAATAGTTTCCAAGAAGTATCACTAACATTGGATGAGAAACCAATGAAGCGAATTTATTTATGGAGGGTAGTTACTTCTGTCGGGGCCTAGATTTGGGGAAGTTGGCACAAATAGGGTTGTAGTAGGTTTTCTTCTTTCGATTGAAAGTATTATTACATCAGCAGTAAAAATTCTTGTAGTTTGTTTGGAGACATCATCTTTCATGCCTCACTATAGTAATTTGCTAAGACGATTGAGTACAATGTCGAGTAATGTATCCCTTATTATACTCGAGTACATATTCTTTTGACTTTTTCTGGATCTTATTCAACTCGTAATATACTATTCTTCTTGTTGAGAATGGATAGATAAATTCAATAATGTCAAATGATGATTCTACAGCCTGGAGTGTATTTTTTGACTTTAGCTCCTGCGTTGTCTCAGCCATACATAATACTCCATTAATCAAGTTAAATGAATTCAAAATACTTGATATAAACAAAGTAAGCTATGTAGCAAGTGGTTTTGGCTAAAAATAATTGCTTGATTACACCTTTATTTCTACTACACAAAATGAGAATAATTTACATAGTATTAATAATAATAAGGTAATCATATATGTTTTTATCAAATGAATTAAAAATATATTATCATAAAGGAAGAAATATACATTTACCCATCATAAGGTCACAAGGATTTCAAACTCTAGCAAAGAACTTCTAATATGTATATGGAAGAGATCTTTCCAAATGAAACAAGATTTCAATGCTTGGTACATACGAATGATATACAACCTCGTGATGGAAGTAATTCGAAACTATTCATGCAAGGTAAGTACAACAACCACTTTTATACTTTTATTCATCACTGATGTAAACTAGAAACAATGACCCTCAGTCAATAATATTAAATGGGAAAACATGGGTTTCGTAACTTGCAAGTCACACACGAATGAGTTGAAACCAATGCATAAGAGAATGGGTATGAACACCTATGGACACTGAACACTAAGAATTGAATAATGTCCACATAGAAAAATTGTTATTGATCCATTTTATCTTATTACTCGAGATATTCAATAATGCATGCAACCAATTATTGCAGTTGCATTTCTAACAAAATTTAGCAAGTATGCACATTGGAAGATTTCCTCTGAAAAGGGATCTTCATAATAAAATAATGCTATCACATCCATTCCCAATGAGAATGTGGAAAAATCTATTTATGAAATTTTAAATCAGTAATCCATATCTATGAAATATATACAAGAAACCAAAATATTGAGATGAACCATGGAAGAAATAAAACTCACTTTTTAGATGAAGCTTCTGTGTAGAAAGCATGCGAAGAAAAATACAAGTGTCAGCATCTTCAATTTGTGTTGTCAGAAAATTTAGAGAAAAATTGGTACACAACCATATGATTATCTGTAAATGTAGTAGTCAAATATCGAAATGAAGTCATGGACGAAAGAGATATATAGTGATACAATTACTAAGGATATCTTTTCAAAAAATAAAAATGCAAATTTCTGAGTGAGTTCCATAAGATTAATAAATAAGAGATTGAAGTAAATAAAAAAATGAGTGAAAGTTGGGAAAAATTAAATAATATATATATATATATATATATATATATATATATATATATATATATATCTATATATATATATATATATATATATATATATATATATAGATATATGTATATATATTTTAGATTTCTATGTATTTGCAGGAAGAATTAACCGGGTCTAAAGGGGAAGCCTCTTCTCAAAGAACCCTCTCATATTCAAAAATGTTGGCAGAGTAGAGAGTATGGATCCTTGAGAGGGGACACATACTAGTTAGAGCTAATTAATATATGTAGGCAATAGATTTATACCGACAGTTGAAGCTCCTTTTGAGATGCACACTATTGGACAACCATGAGTCTATGAAGGACCTATTACAATCCTTAGATCATATGTATGGATACCTGAAACATTATGATTGTTGGCTGGAAATGATGGATGGTGGGTTGGTGAGAATTGAACTGCATTTCAACATCCCTCCAACAACCAATAGATCCTCGACAAATCGAGTAGCAGCCTATCTCTGTGGCCTGGTCCATGTCATGGATCATGTTTAAGTTTATGGATTTATTTCTGCAACTGATTATACATATGACGATACATACCAATATTCTAACTAAGTTTGTTTGAATTTAGTTCTATTAGTTTTGTTAGTTTCCAATTGTCTTTAGAGGTAAATTTTGATTATAGTTATGTCTCCCCTACGACAGATCAATGAGACATGATAATCTTTCATGTAATCTCCTATTTTTGAAGACTAATAAAATTCACTGCACAAAAAACATATTAAATTATTAAAAATACACTTTAAAATATATTAAAATTTATTTTATTACAATTAACTGATGGTAACTTTCACATAGTTAACTGAAATCATTATTACCTCCCATTATTTACACTCACACAAATGCAAGCACTATGTAACAAGAAAAATCTCCAATCCTACCAATTGAGCATATAAAGACATCCCCCAACCCATTGTATTACATATGCCTCCTGATTTTGAAAATTACTTCTGATCAGTAATAGCTCATTCTAATGGAATTAATTCATCTGTTTGTTGTATTCCAATTGCCATTTGGAAGTTTCATGTTCTGTCTTGAATATAAGAAACTAGGCCTTACATTTCATTTCATTGATTGGTTGAAGTGAGAGCCACCTTTGTTGACATTATCAACAGTTAAAAGTATTATTATCTAGGACAACCAATGAAGTCAAGAAACTTGTTTCTACATAGTTTTCTCTATGCAATGCAGCTTTTAGGGTAGATTTCTTAAAGAACTCTTAGAAAGAATTAATGAGACAAAAACTAGTAGGAGTAGACCACACTCTGTACTGCCACCTTATTATGTTGTTCATTACAAAATCATAACAGTTGACAATGTCTGTTAGGGATACATTTCTACACTCACTAGATGAAAGAAAACATAGGAAAATATGCTCAGTTTCAATGTCAACCTCATTTATTCCCAAACTTCCAATGAAATATGAAAGAATAACATAGGAAAATATTCTCGATTTCAATGGCAACCTCATTTATTCCCAAAATTCCAATGAAACCTTCGTAATTTGTGAGATCCTCTTGCCCCAATTCTCACTATGGTGTGCCCAACCAAAATGACATTTCAAAAAGGAACGAGGCTTCTTTAATTTTACACAAATATAACACCACAAAGAATTCTAAGAGAAAGCATGCATCCTGAGGTCAGTAATTTGCGACTCTACCCATGTCATGAAAAATAGAGGTGAATATTCATAGAAAATACAAAACTAAATGAGTGCTATATCATTCTAATTTATATACAATGTATGTTAATCATGATATAAGCAAGCTATTTCAAAATTCGCTAAAATAAACCAAAAATAGAGAGACGAGCCACAAAGGGAAATTTTTGTCAGTGTCATCTCCCAAGGTTTTAGTGAAGAAAATAAATAAATAAGATTCGAGCAATAAGTATAATTAAGACATAAAACCCTAATTTTAGTTAAGGTTACATACCTCTGCATGGAACAAATAGTCATAATTTCAGTTCTCACCATATTGTGAAAATATTACCCTTGTTATGGTTCTTGAAAATCACAGAGACGTTGGATGGAGAAAAGGCTATGGAAACCCTCCATTTTACAGTGCATGGCATGATAGTCACAATGTCAAGTTAATAGTGGTGTGACCAAAAAAGAATCATCTCCAGGCCTCTTAGTGGAAATAATAAACGCATGAAAACCCAACGGCCCATCTCCATTAGCCTTCATAGATAGGTAAAGTTGGTGACACAGTGTAGTCTACGGTAGAGAAATCTCCATTTTCTTAGTGCCCTGTAATGCCATACCCATATACCCATATCATTATGCATATAATATACAAAAAAACCAAAGTGAAAAATCTTATTCGAAGTGCCTCTCTCCAAAGAGATGTTCCATCACCTTCGACCCTGTTGTTCCCTTAGAAAGAGACAAGTACTCAGAAAAATCCACCCTAACTTTGTCACCAAATACAAGGTCCTCGCTCACACCTCCTAGATTCACGGCAACTGTAATTTGATTCGCTATCTTGCAACTCTGTCCTGAGCCTAAATGCCCTAAATAAGCCACTAATCATATAGCCCTAAACAAGGAGTCCTTATTTTCCATAGTCTTGGCATGGCTCTCAACCAAGATAGCAAGTGTTGTCCTTAACCCCTTTGTCCTGACTCAAAACCAATGCATCCAGCTCATCCATAATTTCACAGGCTCAAACTCAGTCATCCCATAACCTCAAACATAGATTCCTGGTTCACCACAGTCTTCGCACAACCCTGCACCAAGATAGCTAGTGTTTTCGTTATCCCCTTTTTCTCAGCCAGACATTGCCACATCCACGGACTCACAAATCCCATAGTCCTAAACAGGGAGTCCAGGTTGGCCACAGTCTCAGCATGCTCCTCCACCAAGATAGCCAAAGTGTCCTTAGCCCCTTTATGCATGCTCAACACAGACATATCCATGGAATTGCAGGTTTACCTTATTCTGCTTCATAGTTTTCCCTAGAGGATAGGCTACGAGCCAAATCGACCAAGATGATACCATTCCCAAGGGAAATTAATCCGTTTTCACAAGGCATATGATCTTGCCAGGTGTCCAGACATAACAGGTAGCTAGCTATTTGCATAATTCCTTGACAAGCATAACAGGTATCAACTGCTTGTGATATTTTTCCAAAAGACCTAAGAGGTAGCTGTTTCCTCGATAATAACTTAGGAATCAAAATAAAAATTTAATATAAAATAATTTTTTGAAACAATGTAATTTTAAGCTAAAATTATAATTTTGTTTTATAATTTGGTTTGATAGATTTCCTTTTCCTTTTCTTCCTGGGTTTTATAGATTACTTTTAGTATTATGGACTTTAAAAAGTCATTTTGTTTTATTTCAATAAATGTCTTAAACACCCCTTGGTTGTGGCTGTGAGGTTTTTTTGGACTTATGGCAAGGCATGTTAGTATCATCAATTCTCAACTAGACAAATAGGGTACGTGTAGAAATGAATTATAGATGTCATGGTGAAAGCCACAATTATCAAATCCATAATTATTATTAGTGCAGAGAAACATTTGATGCAAACCTTAAGGTACATGAATGATGTTAAAGGTTGAATGAAGACCACAAGATTACACAGAAAATGTAGAGAAACATTCCTTAATGCTTTCACCATGTTGATCACACTCTATATATGCAACAAGAGCCACATACATATCTTGACCCACTACATCCTTCAAGCCATTAAAGATCATAAACCCTAATTTTCCCAGCGTCGATCCTTTGAGGACCCTCCAAGGTAGATGCCAAGAGGACCACATAATCAATAAGAGGATAATGGAGAACAAGACATGTTGAAAGAATCAAGGGTGGAATATTCTCTAACAAAAAGGAATCATGCCCATTGATATATATTTGGAACAATGTGGGCGAGAGAGGATGGATGTGCTTCAACCCAATGGTCTTATTGATAAACCTAGACAATACGGTCATTATTTGGAGGCAACGAAGAACAAAATAATAGACATATAATAAAAATAAAGAAAATATATGAAATTCCAATATCATTCATGGAACAGTGCCTCCCTCAAGATAACATCAAACAACTTTGAAAAAACTGCAAATTAGAAGAAGCCTTTTGAAGAACAATGTCTGCCCTCATCCATGATGGCACAAATATTGAGGATATGGTTGATGGTTCGATATTGAAGTCAAAATCCTTCCTGAACCCTTCAGCCAAAGAGGTCTCTCCTCAAGTATATCTACTAATATCTTATGAAGACTCATAGAATTTAGTTTTGAAAGTATGACCTACCATGATAATATTAATAAATGGCAACCACTAAAATAATGTGATAATGTATTCATAATTTCCTTGTAAAAAAATTTTTCTTGTTTTCCCATTTTCCGTAGTGAAAGTAGATTTCTTTCTCTAAGCTAACCCGACTTAATGAAAAGATAAATGTATAATTTCATTGAAAATATGATAATAACGAACCTCAATTTAATTTTTTCTCTTTACATGGTGTCACTTGTGTAGTTTGAATTGATATATTAAATTTATTGAAGTGTCTTCATTGTTCCTAATAGGTAGAACTAGTGCGCTGCAATTCCAATATGAACAAGTATCATTCCACTATGGAGATTTATATATTTGGAAGTCATTAATAAATGTTAATGCTTGATATGTTTATGAAGAAAGTAACCTATTCGACTAAATTGAGAAACAAAATGCATTGAGGTATAAAACAATTTCCATGCACACCATAGAACTAAGTTACTTCAAAAGTATTTGTCCTCATGCCATTGATAAAATTTCCCTTATTAACTAGTTGATATTGTGATTGTTAAGTTATTTGACAAATTGGAATATATCAACCATTAACTATATATGTTTTTAATAATAAAGTGTCAAAGGTTTAGTTAAGAGCTAGTAGCAATAAGGATTAGTTCAATTGGTAAATTCACTTACAAAAGAGGTCATAGAGCTCTCAATACAAAATCTTATTAATTCCTCTAGGGTTACTAGTTGGTATTTTAGTTTCCTTTTACTATCGTGCTCCATTTGAAGACCAAGAGAGGGGGTAAATCTATGGGGATTGAAAATGTATCACCATCCTCCCTTAGCACTTTTAATACATTCGCGAGTGAGGGAAATTTTTTTTTGAAAAAAGAAATGAAAAATAGTTCATTTACTAAGTAATAGCCAAATATTAATAATATATAAGATATATATGATAAAATTAATTCACCCATTTGTAACACCTACTCCCCAACTATTTTATGTTATGATTATTTATTATCCTACCTACTAAAAGATTTATTGCTTGGGAATTTTTTGTTGGTGTTATTAGTATATATATAAGGTATGTTTATGCTAGCAACATACCCATAACTCACATGGATACGATAGTATTCTATGGTCTATCATGTTACATGGTTGATTAATGACTAAGCTTATGATTACAATTAATTTTTATTAAGCTTGATTATGATTTTAAGTATAGCCTAAAGAATAATTTATTATTAAATTAATTTTGTTCCTCTCATGATTATTTGACTTTCATTAAATAACTAAAATTGTTTGATTATTTATCATGTATTGATTCTTATTATTTGGCGGGGGTGTCAGTTATGAGACTTAAAGAATGGGTAGGTTAACCATTAATGGGGAATAATTATTTTGGGGAAGGAGAGGGAATAGGTCTTGGAAGGATAGGATGGCAAGAAGGAAATCTAGCCATTTTGTCATATTAGGGTTTGTTGAAGTTTTCGGGAGAGAGGAGAGGAATAAATTTGAAAGAGTTTGGATATTAAGGGTTCTCAAAGGAGGCTATGAGAGGTGATAGGAACTTCATGATTTAAGAAATAAATTTGAAAACACTATGGGTGGTAATTAGGGCTTGGGCACATAGGGTAAGGTAATTTGTGGAGGTTTGGTAGGGTTAGGATGTTAGAAAGCTTGTTCCTAGTTCTTTTGGTCACAAATTTAGTTAGGTGGGCTTGAAGGTGATCCAAATGGATTCAAGAACACTCTCTAAGTATTGAAAACTCTTAAAATCATGCCAAATATCAAAATCATCACATGTTGAGAGCCCTTAGCATGGAGAAAAAACATTATCGGGAGGCAAAAACCAGAGAAAAAAAATGTGAATACAATGAAAAACAGAGTATCAGAGGCGGAGCAGGGGAATGCACAGTAGCCATAAGATCTAGCTGATCAATGGTCTAGATCAGATCGGTAATCGTAATCGGAATAAAGAATCAACGGATATCAACGTAGAACAAATGACACTTGCGATGACAACCGGTGGACTCAACTAGGACCGTCGATCAAGCACAGATTGATGGCCCACGTTGCATCATAGGATCGCTATCGGGGATTACAAGAGTGCTTATAATGGCTCGGGGTTATCGTGATATGCAATTGCGATCAATCACATTGCGATATCGTATCGGAGCAACATTATGGAATGAGACTGATACACATGTATATGTGCAATCTGATGAACCAGACCTGACAGTTTTATTAATATTATTATATAAAATTTGAGATCCGCAGCAAAGTCATTTTTAATGTATTTTTGAGATCTTCGTTTATTAAATGAAATGTGAAGCATGAAGGCCGATGTGATAAGCCACACCCGAAAGGGTTCCTTAAGGCTATTATTTATTGTTTCAAGTCAGGAGAAAAGCCACTTCTAATGTATTTTCACAGTTTTAACGCATTTTTTAAATTAGAAAGGGGCAAGCCACTGAAACATGCGATGGTGACTTACAAGCGGACCCGATAGGGGAATAGACTGTATTTAAGGACTTTTTGAAGTTCGAATTGAACTGTGTTTTGGTGGAATTTCACGTTCGTGAATGCATTTTCCTATGTAAAACATAAAACAATCGCGTTTGGGATTTTGAAGGATTTCAAGGACTTAAGGCACTCTTACACTGCAGAATATGTGGCCACCTCCTCTTTAGGTGTTATGAAATGATTGTGTAATGCCAGAAGAGGGATTCTAAGTGAATAGAGGCACTAGGAGATAAAAGGCTGAGAAGGAGAAATGCAGCTTAGATTGGCTTTAGAGCCACAGACAGAGAGCAAGCAGGACAGACAGTATTGTAGGCAGTGTTGAGATAGAGCTAGATAGAGATAGAGAGCATTGAGAGAGTCTATGTACTCAGAGAGTCTTGAGAGGTTCAAGCAAAGATCTTGTTGTTCCATCT
This sequence comes from Pinus tabuliformis, assembly GCA_031772625.1. NCBI lineage: Eukaryota > Viridiplantae > Streptophyta > Pinopsida > Pinales > Pinaceae > Pinus > Pinus tabuliformis. Next base: position 384,672,325 of record CM062812.1, on the reverse strand, counting down.
GTTGTGTGTGAGGCTGAAATTGAGTTAATTGTTGTAAAAAATCTGCTTGAAGACATAATAGAGAGGCCACACTAAAGGCTGGACCAGGAGATGTAGCCCAGGAGTATTGTGTGAACTCATTAAATTTGTTGTGTTATGTGTTTTCTATTATGTTTTTTTTACTGCTTCATTGTCTGTGTATTTCGCAATCTTATTGATCCATTGCATAAAGTCGCATAGGAAAACCCATGCACATAAGTCTGTAATACCTTATTATTTGTCTTAGATCTCATTATCAGATCAAGTGGTATCAAAGCTTTAGGTTTACTAAGGTTAGACAAGCTTGTGTTAGATTGATGAATGATAACTAGGTCAAAGCTCAAATTAGGAGAAGGAGAATTGGTTGAAGCTAAGCAGGAATAGGAAGAGTCTATCCTAGGAGGAAAATGGCAGAAGAAAATCCCTTGGAATCAGACTCTCAGTTCATGGACAGTTTCATGACCATGAGAGCCATGGTAGAGGAGATGTACCGAGAATTTAAGAAAGTTAGAGGTGAAGATTCTTCAACCTCCAAACAATACAAAGGAATAGAATAATCTCTTCTAGATGGAAATTTTGAAGGAAAAGGGAAAGGAAAAGAGGCTCCTCTATCCACACCTCCTGATAGCCCTGAAAATAAAAATAAGAAAACATATTTGATTAAATTAGATGTCAAATTTGATTTTCTAATATATGATGGAGTATTAACTGCAGAGAAGTTAGATAACTTGATTAGACAGATTGATGTGTATTGTAGGGTGTAGAATATTGACTCAGACAGGAGTAAAATTCGTCTGGCCAGCCTACGCCTTGGAGGAACTGCCTTGGTATGGTGGGAAGGCAGGACACAAGCTCACTTGAAGAAGCATGGTAAAATTCTTTTTTTCTAGAGTGAATTTGTTTCTGCAATTAAAAAACAATTCTATCCACTAGGTTATATGTAGCAAGCTATGATGAGTTGGAAAACTCTTCGCAAATTAAAAGGGAAAAGTGTACAAAGCTACACCCAAGAATTTAGAAAAAGAGATTTGACTCTAGGCATTACTTTAGAATCACCTGAAACTTTGCTGAAGTATATAGGTGGTCTACACAGCTATTTGAGGCACACCATTCCCATGTTTAACCCTACTAGCATAGATGAGGTATCTATCCAGGCTACCCATCTAGAGGCTAGAGGCAAGAATTTGAACCCAGAGATTGGGGGATCACCAAAACCCACTGCAAGCAAGAACAAGGAAAAGAGGAAGCAGAAATGGAAAGAGAGGAAGGCAAATGTTGTACAAAAGGCCAAACCTTCATGCACTCACTGCAAGAAGGATGGACATGATTATGAACATTGCTAGTCCTTTCATCCAGAGCTGAAACCCAAGAGGTTCAACGGCAAGAAGAAGAAGACTGTTGCTGCTATACAAAAAGATTTGGGGTCAAACTCAGGAGATGAAGCAACAATCACAACCACAGGTATAAAAGGTAAAAATTCTAAATCATCAACTAGTAATTCTGCACAAACTATTGATAGCGAAGAAAATGAGAGGAAAATACATGAGATTTTTCATATTAGAGTTATTCCTGAGCATCAAAATATTGATACTTTATTTGATAGTGGCTCACAAGTAATCTTGATCTCTAAAGCAATTGTAAAGAAATTGGGACTACTAACCACACCTCACAAGAAGCCATAACAATTAGGTTGGGTATGTGATAAAGCAAAGCTACAAGTGACTAGACAATGTAAACTTAGGTTTTCTTTTGGGTCAACATTTGTAGATGAGGTTGAGTTAGATATCGTTCCCTTGGATATATGTGGAATTGTTTTAGGAAGTCCTTACTTGTATCATAGAAAATCCATTTTCTATAGAGCTGAAAATAAGTATCAAGTCACTAAAGATGGAATCGAATATATTGTAAGAGATCATAAACTCAAAAATAATTATACTCTCATAAACTCAGAGCAGATTAAAAGAATTATAAATTCATGCAAGTAATTTTTACTGATGGTTGTAATGGAAAAGAAACCTGATAAAACCAATGTATTAGAAGGTTGTGATACTAAACAACAAGCTGATTTAGAAAAATTTGTTTCAGAATATGATATACTATTTCAAGAACCTAAAGGTCTGCCACCCAAAAGGGAAATTGTACATGATATTAATTTTTAGCAAGATTCTCCATTGCCTAACATTAGAATGTATAGGTTATTTGCTTTAGAGAATGCAAAGATCAAGGAGTAGGTATAGGAGCTGCTCGAGAAAGGGTTCATAAGACCAAGCACATCACAATTGGGATCTCCAATCATATTGGTGAGGAAGAAAGATGGTTTGTGGAGGATGTGCATTGATTACCGAGCACTGAATAAAATCACGATCAAGAATCGTTATTCCCTTCCTCGCACTGATGATCTATTAGATCAGTTGAAGGAAGTTGTTTACTTTTCCAAGTCAGACTTGCATAGTGGTTACCATCAGGTCAGAGTAGCAGAGCAAGACGCATGGAAGACTGCTTTCATAACAAAGCAAGGGTTGTATGAATGGCGAGTTATGCCCTTTGGCTTGACTAATGCTCCTTCCACTTTCGTGAGAGTTATGAATGATGTACTCAGCCTTTTATTGATGATTTTGTAATTGTATATCTAGATGACATTCTTGTATTTAGTAAAACATGGGAAGAAAATTTAAAACATGTAAAGCAGACTGTGGATGTTTTGAAGCAAGAAAATCTCTATCTTAAATTATCAAAATGTGAATTTGGTAAAAACATATTTGAATTATTTAGGTCATATTGTAGGGCGTGGTGAATTAAAGATAGATCCCTCTAAGGTTGCAGTCATTGTAAACTGGCCAAAGCCCAAGTCTGTTATAGAAGTTAGAATCTTCATAGGAGTAGCACAATATTGGAGAAATTTTATTGCTAACTTTTCCTTAATTGCAACTCCCTTACATGGTTTAACAGGGTTGAAGAAAGTGGTTCAATGGGGAGACAAACAGCAGAATGCCTTCGACACCTTGAAAGAAAAAATTAGTACAGCACCAGTACTAGCATTTCCAAATCTTCAACAACAATTTGAGATTGAAACTGATGCCAATGACTATGCCATGGGAGCAGTGTTGATGCAACATGGTAAACCCATATGCTACCATTCTGAGACTTTTAATTCTACAGTAGTTAATTATCATACATATGATAAAGAATTGTATGCATTAGTCCATAGTGTGAAGAAGTGGAAACAAACAAACTAAAACTACTTTCATTTTCCTTTATGAGAAGTAGATAAGAGGGGAAAAAAGGAGACTAACCTATGTCTTGCGCTTGGTTCCTTGCTTGATTCCTCTCCCTTCTGATAGATCGTTGCCACCCACTTCCTCATCTACCCAGCTTCAAAGAGCACCTGTGGAATCAAAGCAGCATAACACTATCCAAGAATAGAGATCGACTATCATAAACAATATAGGACCAGATATATATTGACCACACAAAAGCATATATCATCAATCATACAAGAATGTGGAGGAAAACATGAATAACTTTATTAATATCAAGAATAGCAAAGAGGATTACAACCAATTTTTCTGACCCAGCATCATCCTCTCAGCAAGAAAGCCCTTCTTGACCTCATTAAAAGCTTTTAGATCACCCAACACTATGATGTTACACCAAGAAACCAGCAGCACTTCCTTACAAGATACAAAATTCCAGCCTCTGGATCTCTAGGATGAGGGATCCATATATAGATGATTGCAGGGAGGTGATTCAGCTTATGATATTTGATTAGTGTCCTCTCTCTGATAGTTCTTGAATCCACTTTGAGATTGATGATCTCTTACTCATCCCTGGGTGAATGCAGAGAGGCAAGTGTCACAGGAGAAGTTTCGGGAAGATTCCATGATCTTGCACCTCGTAAATTGACTCTGCCATTTGTCCACTCTCACCCATCGCAACCCATAGAAGGGCTTTTCAATATGAATCACACCTCCCATGTGCATTTAGGTGGTATGCAATGCACTTTGACCATGGAGCAGGTGAGATGGTCTAGTTTTGACCAGTTCTGAGTAGTTTTTCATGGAGAACTTCTGGGAGATGATGTAATCAGTTGACCTTGTTCTTTTAGGGGTTGGAACAACACTTTTAGGGACTTAGGAGCCCTTGGCTTATGGACATATATGATTGGGGTTGCAGTTCCCAAAAATTTCTATAACAATTGCCCCCTAAAGCATGAGATCGTTAATCTTTTGATGTCGGGTGAAATGCTTTATCATGAGGATCCGAAGTTTTTTTGAGCTGGAAGGCGACCTGTAATAAGATACAATACAATACATTATCTTCATAATATTTTCATGATCTAGCTGAGGCGGGCATTCCCCTGCTCAGCTTTATAAATTCATTTTCATGTACATAAGACAGACAATCGTCTGTGTGCAGACTGATGATTTTGGTAGAGCCATCATCCCTTAGATTGGATGATTATCTGTGCAACAATGATGTACATTTGATGTCTTTATTTTCTTGAATATATATCGTAGCCCAGATGGATGAAACTAGATCCGGGGTCTTCAATCTTGTTCCATCTTCACTCAAAGTACAAGTTGATCCATGTGAGAGATGTTCTGGAGTCGAACATGGAAAGACATCGCCTGATTACCAACCAATGATGTAAGATATTAACAGGCACGAGAGGAATCACCGATAATGATGATGACCCTCAAGGTACTACAGTACAATTCACGTGGTGTGAATAAGGGACTTGGTGTCAAACACCACGCAAAATCTTTCAGTCAAAGGCCATTGATGTAAACCTATCGCCAGAACTGAGAAACTTGCCATTGAGGCATGTAAGCTTCAAAGTACTGAAAGGGTTGTTCCTAGATCGAATTCCTGGATAATGAGCTGATGTCGAAAAGAAGCGATCCGTCGTAGGAGGGCCTTAGTGAATCCCACATCAATGACACGCAATGGAGTAAATGATTTTAATGGAGGTGAAAACGATTTGATGACATAAGGTTCAGGGTGGCGGTCATGAAAGAATGGAGCGTAAATGTATTGCAGTGGATGAGACACAAGTGAATTCTCTGAGCGACTTCTCTTGAACATATCAGTGACACTGACATGATGGATTGGTAGCGTTAACCCCAAATGTGGATGTTTTCATGGACCAATAGTGATATGACCAGTGAGTGAAACAACCCAACCCGACTCGGATGCGGAGTGAAACTGTCATGTTCAAGAACGACTTGCTACCAATAAAGTTTCTTCAAGTTTTCTTCCCAAATTTTCCCCAGTCATTCCTGACCAGTACCTCTTTATTTTTTTCAAGCTTGAGGAAGATAACATATGCTTGTTCTATAATTTTCCCTTCGGGCAAACCCATCGCTGTGCTTTAACGAGCCTAGTGATAGTGAAACTCGTTCTTGTCTGTATGACAAGCTTGTCGCTATTGGGTTTTAGCGAGTTTAACGACAAAGATAACGCGGTCCTTTTCAATTTTAGAGAGTCTGAAAGGGACGTAAAGAAAACTCCAACAATCCTTTTTCGTCATATAAACCCTTAATTCTAAAAAAGTATAAAATGATACAAAAGGGATGAATTTTCGGTAATTTTAATGAGCCGAACAAAACAAGCGCTCGATCTTTTTGTGTAATAAACCCTCAGGTCCAAAAAGATTAAAATCTGAAGGAGGGATAGCACTTTCGGTCACTTTAACGAGCTGGAGAGGCCAATTTCTTGGCAATCTTTTCATATTTTACGAGTCAGATGAAAAGAGCTTAAAGGAGACTTCTTTTTCGAGGAACAAGTGATAAATTCAGGTAGCAACTAATTCCAGGTAAGGTTTTGAATCTTCCAATCACGGCAGTGTCATAAGGATGGCTAACAGGATCACTCTTTGCATCTGTTCCTCAAAAAGGGTAAATAACCAAATGGAGGTGAATGATTGGCTAATACAAAGTGGAGGTGATGATGAGAACACGACCAAGGCTTCAGAGGTTGATGATAATGCATTCACGATGGTTATTTACAGGAAATTGGTTCATTTTTTAATGAATGAGCTTAAACTCTAGGGGAAACATTTGCTTACTACTTATGTTTAATTTTTAACAATCTTGAACTCCACATAAAAACTGCTTGATCCAGTTGTATAATAAGGATGTCTCATCTAAGAAGGCATTTTTTCAAAGCTTTGCCCTGCATCCTTTTTTTATGCAAGTTAGGAAACGACCAATCCTACGAGTTTAAAGGGTTAGAGGACCTACAAATTTGAAAAAATAAATGGTTGCTCTTCGCTTGCATGCCAAAAGGTTTACATGCCCCCTGGTATAGTGAAAAATTTCCAGGTTACCAAAGATTGTTCTATCGGCACTGCAGATAAAACACTTCGTCGGTGATGTCTACCGAAATAGACAAACGTGAGCGGTGCAACTTGCCTCCATTCACATAACTTTAACAGAGGAATCTTATTCCAGTCTAATATCATAAACTAGTCATATACTAGTCATATATCCTTCGCAGAAACCTACCCTATACCCAAGGTTTTCCTGTCGAAACAGACCAGGGTGCATGTCCCCTGGGTTTGAGTCATGTCCTCCCAAATCACTCGCGCTCATCGGGTAGACCGACTGGGGATTGATGAGACATTCCTTGTGTGAAAAGACCATTCAGGGATGGTATTTGACTATTTGCTATGTGTGAGCCAGGGAATGAAAGTTGGTCTATGAGCTTGACCACTCTTTCTTCATGTAGAAAACACATTACTCTAAAGAGCGAGGAGACAATGGCTCCCATGCAATAAATATAGTCACATCCAAGGAGTAGATTATAATCTAGGGGTCCTTGGACTACCATTACATTCATGTGAACAATTTTCCTTCTCAATGTTATCGGCACATTGGGAAGGAACCCTAACGGTCGACTGGTTCCTTTGTCAAAGCCTGTTAGATTTCTAATTTCAGGCAAAAGCGATGGTGAACCAAGCACTTTCCAAGCAGTTGAGGAAAGGATACTCACAGAAGCCCCTTCATCTATGATGGTACCGGCCATGACCATTCTATATATTTGAGCAATGATTCGAAATGGTACACTAGCTGGTAAACAGTGTTTGCCTAGTAGATTCCAATTGAAGGAAACAACTAGGTTGCTTGGAGGTGGGACCAAATAGACGGTCGGATATGACTTTGACAAACTTACTTCCTGTGGTAAAGGAACGGGTAGACTACCCCCATGTTCATTAAAGTCTGTGTTTACGAAGAGAATTTGAACGGTGTCATTCTTGTTCTCTCCGGTGACTATATCATCTGAAGATGGACCTTCTGAAGGTAAGACCGGGTCAGCTACCGCCTCGACCTTTTGACTTTCATCTAGTGTGAATTCAAATGGTTTATCTTCAATGATAGATGCTTCGACCGACCACAATGGAGTGTCAATCGAATTTTCAACTAGCGATGGACTTGGCAAGAGTTTCTTATATCCAGGAAGGAGTCGTAACGGTGAAACTGGATGGCCGTCCAAAACTCTTTTGGCTTTGTCTAGGAAGGGACAATGGTGGATGGTGTGATTGCCTTCACACAGTTTACAAGGAAATTTACTTTTCCTTTTCTGCCCCGACGTTTCCCTTTCACTAGTTGATGGTGTACTTTCAACATGATCATCAGAGGTTGTCGACATCGGATTGTGCAAACGAGGAGACCAGTCCCTTAAGATCCGAGGGATGCAGGGAAAATCTCGATGATAGTGATCTCGTTTGCAAATGACACGTGGAGATTTAGGCTTTGACAGCGCAGTGTGTGGATTTTCACTAGATGATGCTTGGTTGCCCCCTGTCGTCTTTGGTTCCTTCATCTTCTTCTCTTTCTTCTTCTTCTCCTTCTTCGTCTTAGTTACTTAACTTTGGGCTTTACCAGCCCCATCAAGCGAAGAGGAAGGAGGAGAGGGAGAATCGGACAAAGTAGAAGGTTGGGGGTAGCTTTGATATCTTCTAGTTGCTTACTTGATTGTTTAGGAATCACGGTGTTCTGAACGATAGAGGTCAAGAAGAGCCATACGGGGAGGCCGATTGTCAATCCTGAAAGCGACAATGTGGCCATATGAGGTGCACCAACATCTCCCCAAGAGGAGAAAGGACTAGGATTTCCCCCAAGCGAAAATCCTTGGTTGGTGGACTGCATTTTTCTCAACCTAAGACCAACATAGGAAAGGTGATGTTTATTTCGATTAAAATAAATTTTAGACGCTTTGACACAACTTGTTTTTTCAATTTTTGAGAGTCGAGAAAAAACAAAAGATGAATCTAGTCACCTTTGATTTTTAATGAGCTTGAAGTGACAAGTGCTCAGATGGACCTTTTCTTTTAAGGAGTCTGAAAAGGAATGAAAGAGACTACTCTGGAAATCTAGACAGAGGGATTACCAAACCAATCACAAACCTGCAGAATATTTTTTACGGTACGGCAATCAATCTTCCCGAATGTTGTGTTCAATGAATTGCGATCGATAGGGCAGCAGACACGGCTTCCTATGGATAAAGGATATAGCCTATTGTGGTCTCCCAATATATACTCCATATTACGTGGGAGCACAAGTCCGTACTGGCACTTGTCGTCTCAAAGTGGACGAATCACCCAACCAACAATGAAAGGAATAGTTACGAGGCTTTACGACGCCGAAATACATCTCTAACCTAGACTTCTAAATGTTGTGCGTTAGGTTCCAAAGCATTTTTAGATTCATTAAATTTATTTTACAATTGATCTAGCTTAAGAAATTTACCTTTCAGGTTCATCGCCTGATGTAGATATACATTTCCTAAAATGCAATCTAAGATGATAAACAATCGTTTAATCTTCTTTTTGCAATGAAAATCCTAGCTACTAAAGAAAGAGAGATGATATTCTTTCAACATAGAGCAGAGAGCACACACTATATGCACTGTCCTAAATCAAACCAACAAACAATCTAAATGGAAATGCACATGCATGTATTTGTTTTCAGACTTCTTAATGTGTGAATGATAAAAAGAAAGCTAAGCGCAAATATGAATTATTTTTCAAAGCGACATTACTAATAAGCTTCTTTTCAAGACAAAATGAAGACAATGACGACACTTTGCAATTTGGAATTGAAAAATTTCTTTAGACACTTGAAAAATTACTAATTCAAATCAAATACAAGAGTAACAGTGTAATCGACTATCAAGAACAATCAGATTCTCTTCTATGACTGAAAACGACAATTGCAACACTTCCAAATCAAGAAACGACAGTTCAATTATGCTACTTCTTTGTAAAACAGAACTGAAAATGGCTAATAATACATAAAAAAATTTACAGTTCTTTGCACAATGGAGGCAGAATAATGGCAAGGAAGGGGGTTTCCAATAGAGGTATACTGACTACAGACAACAAAACTTCTGAATAGAGCTGAAAAGAGTGAATGAAAACCAAATTCTGGAGGCAAAATTAGCCTTTTCTGATCAGCGAACCTGTTACACAGGGATTCCAGTATGCATCCCACCTACAGCACATGAGAAGTGTGATGCATACTGATATCCTTGAAGAGAGGGTACGATGGTACAATGCGAGACTTTTGATCCAGTTCTTGATCACAGTTTGCAGCACAGTTCAGGGATTTACGCCGAGCAAGTGGTAATGAGTAAATAAATCACAGGTGTAGATCTGAGGTTACTAGAGCAAGCACAAGGGCAATTAGAGAGCTTGTAAATTGATTTTTCAGTTCATAAACAAAACCCGGAGATAGATTGAAGCAACATTGATCTATTTGAACTTGCATAGCAAATGCAGTTCGAAGGCTAGCTCGCTTGACTTCAGGCTCCATCTATAAGTTTATAAAGCAAACAAATATAGAAAAACAAACAATCTATTCGCTCCCTGGCGGAGTCACCATTTTGTTATCGGGAAATCTAGTGTCTATGCAGAGCTGCTAGTCCCACTAATACTGGTAGCTATCTTAGAAAAAAACAAACTAAAACTACTTTCGTTTTCCTTTATGAGAAGTAGAAAAGAGGGGAACAAAGGAGACCAACCTATGTATTGCGCTTGGTTCCTTGCTTGATTCCTCTCCCTTCTGATAGATCTTTGCCACCCGCTTCCTCGTCTACCCAGCTTCAAAGAGCACCTGTGGAATCAAAGCAGCATAACACTATCCAAGAATAGAGATCTACTATCATAAACAATATAGGACCAGATATATATTGACCACACACAAGCATATATCATCAATCATACAATAATGTGGAGGAAAACTTGAATATGTCTATTAATATCAAGAATAGCAAAGAGGATTACAGCCAATTGTTTTGACCCAACATCATCCTCTCAGCAAGAAATCCCTTCTTCACCTCATGAAAAGCTTAGATCACCCAACACTATGATGTTACACCATGAAACTAGCGGCACTTCCTTACAAGATACAAAATTCCAGCCTCTGGATCTCTGGGATGAGGGATCCATATATAGATGATTGCAGGGAGGTGAGTCAGCTTCTGAGATTTGATTAGTGTCCTCTCTCTGATATTTCTTTATTCCACTTGGAGATTGATGATCTCTTACTCATCCCTGGGCGAATGCAGAGAGGCAAGTGTCACAGGAGAAGTTTCTGGAAGATTCCATGATCTTCCTCCTCGCAAACTGACTCTGCCATTTGTCCACTCTTTCCCATTGCACCCCATAGAAGGGATTTTCAATATGCATCGCACCTCCCGTGTGCATTTAGGTGGGATGCAGCGCACTTTGACCATGAAGCAGGTGAGATGGTCCAATTTTGACCAGTTCTGAGTAGTGTTTCATGGAGAACCTCTGGGAGATGCTGTAATCAGTTGACCTTGTTCTTTTAGGGGTTGGAACAACACTTCTAGGAGCTTAGGATCCCTTGGTTTATGGACATATATGATTGGGGTTGCAGTGCCCAAAAATGTCTATAACATTCTCAACCTTGGGAAAGTGTTTCCATGGACTTTGTTGGGGGATTGCCAAAATATAGAAAGGGACATGACTATTCATATGTAATTGTGGACAGGTTTAGAAAAATGTGTATTTTAATACCTTGTAATAAGCAGATTACAACTGAATAGATAGCGAAGTTTTTCTTTCGGCATGTCTAGTTGCATTTAGGGTTATTCACTTCCATGGTATCTGATCGAGACTCCTGATTTGTTGGGAAGTTTTGGTGAAGTCTATCGGAATTAATGGACACCAGATTGAAGAAAAACATAGCCTTTCATCCACAAACAGATGGACAAATAGAGGTAGTCAACAAGACATTGACCCAGTTGCTCAAGGGTTATTGCAGCAAGCATCCCAAGCTTTGGGATGAACACTTATGTTATGTGAAACATGCTTACAACCATGCTAAACATTCTTCTACATAGAGATCTCCTTTTGAGACCTGTTCTGGTTTTATACCAAGGTCTCCCTTGGATTTTGTCTTTGAGAAAGACATAACGGTTTCTAGACACAGTGATGTGGACAAAGCAACCAGGTTCATTGAAAAAATCCAAGAAATTCACCAGGAAGTGTAGGAACAGCTGGAAAAGAGCCAAGCCAAGTACAAGGCAAGGCATGATAAGCATCGAGTGGAGCACAGCTTCCAAGTTGGTGATCAAGTCTGGATACATATCAGCAAGGACATAATCCAAGGTGAAGGAAAGAAGTTGAAGCCAATAAGGTATGGGCCTTTTAAGGTACTTGAGAAAATTGGTGAGAATGCTTTCCGCCTTCATCTGCCAGCACACATGCACATCTATTCCGTAGTAAATGCAGAAAGCTTAAGACTATTTGAACCTTCATTAATTGAAGATCCTAAAGAGCAAAGTCAATTTCCTTCCATTGATGATTTGTTGCTTGAATACCTCAATGAGCTGCAAGAAGATACAGTTCTGGACATGAAGGTGAGGACTACACAAATATGGGATGTGGAGTACCTTAGGATCGAGCTCAAAGGTTCAAAACCCAGCAGTGCAAAATGGATAGAGATTGGGCAAGTGAGGCAGTTGTATCCTCACTTGAGCAATGCTTGAAAACAAATTTTTTATGGTCCAAAAGCCTTTTTCAGTGGGAAGGCGTGATCCAAATGGATCCAAGAACACTCTCTAAGTCTTTAAAACTCTTAAAATCATGCCAAACATCAAAATCATCGCATGCCAAGAGCCCTTAGCATGGTGGAAAAACACTGTCAGGAGGCAAAAACCAGGGAAAAAAAATGTGAAAACAGTGAAAAAAACAGAGTATCAGAGATGGAGTAGGAGAATGCATAGTAGTTGTCAGATCTAGCCAATCAATGGTCCAGATCTTATGGGCAATCGCAATCAGCACAAACAATCAATGGATATTGGCACATACCACATGACACTTGCAATGGTGACCAGCAGAGTCAACTAGGACTATCGATCAAGCGCGCAGATCAACAACCCACGTTGCATTGCAGGATCACTATCGGTGATTACAAGAGAACTTACAATGGCCCGGGGTTTTCACGATATGCGATTGCAATCAATCGCATCGCGATATTTCATCAGAGAAACACCATGGAGTGGGACTGATACACATGTATATGTACGATCTGATGAACTAGACCCAACGATTTTATCAATATTATTCCATAAAATTTGGGATCCGTAGCAAAGCCATTTTTAATGTATTTCGATGATTTTCATTTATTAAATGAAATGTAAAGGATGAAGGCTGATGTGATTAGTTGGACCTGAAAGGGTTCCTTAAGGCTATTATATATTGTTTCAAGTCCGGAGAAAAGCCATTTCTAATGTATTTTCACAGTTTTAACGCATTTTTAAAATTACAAAGGGGCAGGCCATTGCGACATGCGATGGTGACTTACAGGTAGACCCGATAGGGGAATAGACCATATTTAAGGACTTTTTGACGTCCGAATTGAACTGTGTTTTGGCGGAATTTCACATTCGTGAATGTATTTTTCTGTGTAAAACAAAAAATTACTGCTGTTGGGATTCTGAAGGATTTAAAGGGCCCGAGGCACTCTTACGCTCCAGAATAGGTGGCCACCTCCTCTTTAGGTGTTATGAAATGATTGTGTAATGCCAAAAGAGGGATTTGAAGTGGACAGAGGCTCTAGGAGACAGAAAGATGAGAAGGAGAAATGTAGCCCAGATTAGCTTTAAAGCCACAGATAGAGAGCAAGCAAGATAGGCAGTATTGCATGCAGTGTCAAGACAAAGCTAGGACAGAGACAAAGAGCATTTAGAGAGTCTGTGTACTAAGAGATTCTTGAGAGGTTTAAGCAAAGCTCTTGTTGTTACATTTGTTGTGTGTGAGGCTCAAATTGAGCTCACTATTGTAAAAGCTCTACTTGAAGACATAATAGAGAGGCCACCACTGAAGTCTGGACCAGGATATTTAGCCCAAGAGTATTGGGTGAACTCCTCATTAAATGTTTTGTGTTATGTGTTGTCTATTATTTTTTGTTTACTTCTTCATTGTCTGTGTATTTCACAATCTTATCGACCCATTGCATAAAATCACATAGACAAATCCATGCACATAAGTTTGTAATACCTTATTATTTGTCTGAGATCTCATTATCAGATCAAGAATTTCATGGAAAGGAAACCAGCTTCATGGACCTCACAAAATCAATGTTCTTTTCTTATCTTTTATGTTATGTAAATTAGTTTATGAATTTTATGTTTCTGTACATATTTCTACGTATACATTTACAAGCTTGCAAAATGTTGTTAATTCAAGTGAATATACAAAATGTAACACGGGCACATAATAGTTCAAAATTCTTGATTCCTTGTCTTAGGAATCACACATGGTATCTGAGCCCATATTCAAAATATAGGGCCTAAAACCACTATAATAGCCTTAAACACCCTTCATCCATCAGTAAAGTTTATTGCCTGCAATCTAGAAAACTAGGCATTTAGGCCTACAAAAAAGAACCCTTACAAAAGTATACATCTCTTAAATTCCAAAATTTAGGAATAAAACGACTACAAAATAGGTAAAAACACCAACATATAACCATGAAGAAAATGGCACAAGGCCACCGATAGAGCCACCATGGAATAACCCAAAGCATATATGATAGGCACCAAACTGATTATGAAGCCCTAACCATGTCCACCCCTAAGCAACCCAATGAAACAGACTAGCAGATAAGTAGAGAAAATGGACCTTAAGTCCTATGGCATAACAACATCCTTCACACTCACGAACCCCATCCCTGATTGTCTCCATCATATTGTGCCCCAGCACTAGCTAACCAACACAAAAACCCATTGAGGAGAAAATGTAATCGATGATGGCGTCGAAAGGCACACATGTATTTTCTAGTGCCCCCTTTTTGTGTATATCTCTCACCAAAGAAAAGTTTAATCTGCTCTTCCTCAGTGAAGAACAACTATCATTGTCCTTTCCATCTGCTAGAATGAACCTCACAACCTTTAGCATCTTCACCACAACGAAACCTACAGTCATGAGTAGGATAAAAGAATAATTACTTTTAAATATGCAAGTAACCTTTGTTGATGCACAAAAAAATTCATATAGTTATCATTATGATGAAGGTATACTTTTATCAAGTCTCTTATGGCATGCTAGATTTGGACATTTAAACTATGGAAACCTTTGTCTTTTGAAGAAAAATGGTGTTACTAGTTTGCAAACTGCTCCTAGGAAACTTAAGCAATGTGATGCTTGTATCTTAGGAAAGCACAACAAACAATCATTTCATGAGTCTCATTTCAAAGCACATAGAAAGCTTGAACTCATTCATTATTATCGATGTAGCCCTATGTTTGTTCCTTCTGTAAATGGAAATAAATATATGATGACATTTATTGATGACTACACCATAATTTGTTGGCTTTATTTATTGAATAAAAAATATGAAGCATTTGAAACATTTAATAACTTTCATACATGGATCAGTGACATCCATCCTAAGAAAACATGCCTGAGTGACACTAACATAAGTATAAATGGTGTTCCTATTTGCATAGTCTCAAGAATAACCATCAAGGATGATGAATCTGCTCCAAAGGAAAGATGAACCTACTCTATATCTATGTGTGAATTTCATATCAATGAACTGTACACATAAGCCTTGTATAGTTAGCAAAATATAAATTATTTTGTGGGAAGATGTAGGCCTTCTTTTCTTTGATTCATCAAAAGGAAGCAACCATACATATACATATAATGTAGAATCATTACTATCAAAAGGGTATGTAAGGCTTACAGGAGAAAATATATGTGGCAGCTTATGAAAATACAAACTTGAAAATATTTTTGGTGAAAAAGTGATTTAATTAGTTTTTTAAGACAATATTAAACAAAGTTACAACCTACAAGCACACAAATTTCTATGACATTTCCCTATTTTATATGATATAATAACACAGTAAAAGGATATTTCCTCCTTGAGAGCTTGAGGTGGCTACACTGGATCACAAATTTCACTTTAGAAATATTGTGGTAAGGATGGGATTTTGGGGTTCTCAAGTGCTCCCAAGACAAACAAATTTATCAAAGTTGGAGCCAGATGTTACCCAAAATATTGTGGGGTAACCTTGGATGGTCCTAAAACTATTTCTTGAAGACAATGATTGTGGTGTTATTTGTGGAGCCAGATTTGGATTTTAATTGTGTTGAACGTGTGAGGATAATGAACTAGGTACATGACATGATAAAGTCATATATGATAAGTTACAAAGTCCATATTCAATTCATAAAAGGGAAGTTACAAAAGCCAAAGGGAGCTTGTGTCTCCCATTATATTTATGGAAAACTAATAAGAAGGTTGTCTGCCAATGGCCAAAGTACTAGGGTGATTAGGGTATGCCAGATGAAAAATAACCATAAGTTTACAAGAATTTCTTTTAAGAAAAGGGATGGTGTGAGACAATTTACTCCAACTTAATTACATGTCATTGTATGAAGTTGTGCATCCAACGCTACTTGAACCGAGTGTTTCAATGACAATGGTATAAGGAAATATCTCACCATGCCATGATCAGGTCTTAGAATGTTCTATAATGTTTTTAGAAGATGAGGAGATAATGTTTTATAATGAGTGGAATTCTATTAGTTGTAGGTTTCAAACTTTATCTTCTTTTTTTTTCCAAGGGAAAAATCAGTAGCTTTTTATTAATAAAAATGAAAAGTTACATTTATTAGATGCATTGAAGAATTCAGGAGGTTGTCCCTTAGGACTCGTGTGCATGACACACACATATTAGCGAAGCTACCAAAAAATATAAAAAAGTAAAAGTAAAAAATAAAATTACACATTGCTAGCTAAGCTGGAGTTGTGTTTTTTCCCTTTTTTCTTTTAAACTTTTTTCCAGCCCCCAGAGGTGGAGAATTAGTGATGATAGCTAGCTCATTATTTGTTGTAATATTTAGGTCATATTTGTCTCAGAGGTTTCAGAAACATGGGTTTTCTTAGTTCCTCCAGTGCCTTGATTGTTGTTATTTTCCTCTACTTGGCTTTCAAGGATCGGATTAACTACTGAGTTATTTGGATTCTCTAATTGTTTATTTTGATCTTCCTCCTTTTCATCTACCATCTCTTGTGCGCCTTATTTTTTCTATATCCTGTTGTTGTTTGGTTTTTTCATGTTCTTCTTACTCATCATCTGATGAAGGGGATTATGGAAATTTCCATCATTTTTCTTTTGCGTTCTCTTCCTTCTTTTCTTCTTTGCTTGTTTTCATGTATTTTGGAAATGCCTTGTTCGATGGCAGACCCTGCATCTAAAGGTAGTGTGTTCAAAATCTAACCATTGTATCCACTTAAAATCTTTGTGTATTGGATTAATACAATCGGGGAGACCTTTACTCAAATCAATATGCTTAAAAATATTTGCAAAGGTGAATATCCCGTTTTCTATTCTTTCTCGATCTAACTTTAGGTACCATCCAAAGAGTTCCCTATGCCTTCTAGAACCTGATGGTGCCAAAAAGGTAGTAGAACGTTATGTAGCCTAACCCGTACCAGTATTTTTGTAACCATCATTGAGTTTTGCGTCAAAACCAGAAAACCATGGGATTACAAAGAGGCCCACCCTTACCTAGGACCATGGCCCGTCATTTATGACATAAATGTAATATTTTTGGGTATCAAATTGAACCACAAAAAAAACTTTTGCGTACAGGTAAATTTCACTCTCTCTTATCAAGTTGAGGTAGATCCATTCATTAAGCTATTCATATTTTGGCTAGAACCCATTAAAACGACAAATGATGGCTCTTATGTGTAAAGTAGGGAAGAGATCACTTACTTCTCATAACTCAATGGACACATTTGGAGCTTTTTCCATCTTTTCTACAATGTATGGACCTGGGATTGTTAGAATTGGGGCTTGTTTGTCCTGTGTTGTAGGTTTCCTTCTTAATGTGTGTTTGAAAGAAGCTTGACCCTTATCAGTCAGATTTTCTCTTACTGTTGTGCTTCCTCCTAGGGCCTCACCTTTCAAACTTTATTTATGAAAAAAGGAACTTGTAATTTTCTTCATGGCATTCAAAACCATAGAATCAACTATCCTTTTAGCAATAATATAGCATTTGTCTACTAGAAATTATGTTCTTCTATCAAGGTAAGATATGAATAATGTCATAATAATATAAAATGCAAAGAAAAACTCTAAAATCGGGTCTCCAACAAATAATCCTCCTTTTTCCTCCTCAATAAACCTAAATTCAAGTGGTGAAACCCTCATTTCTTCTCCTCGATAAACCCAAAATAAAGTGGAAAAACCCACACTAAGTAAATGAATAGCAGGATCATACCCTTCGATTAGCGTTTTCCAAAACCTTTCAAGGGTTCTATAAGATCAGATAAGTGTGGGGTGGGTAGATTTATCACGAGACGAATCACCCAAAAAAGAATCACTATGATTCAGTACAGCTATACATAACAAGGTTAGTAATAGATCATCAGATGAATAATATTTTCAATCAATGAATTCAAAGCATACCATTGTTTCTTGACTAAAATTTTCTGGAGAGATCCTCCTTCTTGTATATGTTTTCCATAATTAAGGCAATAGAGGGAAAATGGTGATTAGTATTTAACATAATCAAAACTAAATGAGTAAATGAACCCAAAATTGAAAAGACATAGGATAATTATCTTAGGTAGTGGTTGGAAGCTCCCTCCAAAACTAGAGGGATACCTACAAACTTACATAAATAATTAAACATGTTTTTTTATTATAAATTGTAAAACATATAAAACAAGATATATAAAACTAACAACAAAGGACTCAATAGTGTAAGTCCCTAATGTCGGGTTCTACAAGTTTGGCTTTCTTTGAGTCTCCCTCTTCTATAAAGTTGGCTTGATCTCTTCCTCTCTTCTTATTCCTCCGATTCTTGAGACCATCACTTTTATATTGACCCTTTTTGTGACATTAATAGAACACTATCTTAGAAATGTCAAATTTCTTCTTTGCTCCCTTCGATCTCTTTCCTTTATGATGATCAACATAAACATTTAATACTTCTTCGGGATTGGCAGCCATAAATATCCTTAATTCTTCTTGACTACATGCGGCCCACAATTATTCAAAGGTGGGAGCTACTTTCCAATTGTTGAGACCTAAAGCCAATCCACTCCAAAAGGGTGGAAATCCTAATATAGTAGTGATCACCAATTATTTTTATAGAATAATCTCATCAATGGCCAAAATACCATCCCTGAGTCTAGCTATTTTCACAAACAAGGTTGTTACAATATCTTCCTTTGTCATCTTTATATTCCACAACTCATTCTTCAAACTTTCCATTGGACTGATGTTCTTAATAGTGACTTGATTTGACAAGGTTTCATACATCTCCTGAACATGATTGATGTTAGCTATTAGTCGGACAAGATGGTCTTTCATCCATTATACCATTAGATTCATAGCCACCAATTCTAGATCCCTGAATTTCGCTTTGTCGGCATCATTGGCTTCTTCTATGGGCTTCTTCACATTTCCTTTTACTAAATCCAACGCCTTTTT
The DNA here is from genome assembly GCA_031772625.1 of Pinus tabuliformis. Taxonomy (NCBI): domain Eukaryota; kingdom Viridiplantae; phylum Streptophyta; class Pinopsida; order Pinales; family Pinaceae; genus Pinus; species Pinus tabuliformis. Next base: position 384,653,320 of record CM062812.1, on the reverse strand, counting down.
CTTCTTGAGGATCAGGTCAATCCTGTTCTTCCAAGATCTAAAGCTATATGCTCATTCAATATTTTTCTCACCCTTTATAGAGTTATACATCTTCCTTGAATATGATATATTCCTTCCCTAAGATAGTGCCTATAAATGGATCTTCCTTTTTCTTCTTTCTTCACCAAAGCTCCGATACAATGTTGGAAAATCAGAAAGGCAGTAAACATTTTCTTGATATTCAAAAGTACTTGTCATGTTTCTTATTATTACAATTATTTGTATCTTCTTTCTTTAGTTCATCAAGAAATTACCAAAAGCAACAACACACAAAACAATGGACACATGATATAGGCACATGCCAGGGAAAAACCCCCCTCGAGGGGAAAACCTAGTCAATGTAATTCTTCCTTTCAATATTATTATTTAAGACTATTCACTCTGGACCTTCAACATACCTTCCCTCCACACCAAGTAAACCTCCAGAAGATTGGTCTCTTCCCAACAACTTCGACTGTGCAACAACTTGCAGCAGCTAACAACTTCTGACAAATGTCTAACTTGGGAGAAATTTTACTCCCAAACCAAAGCACGGAACTCAGAGAGACCACCACGAAAATTTAGATTTTCCTTGACTACTTAGACTCCCCAAAACTCTCATTCACTTTGTCTTCTGGGAAAAAAACTTTCCCAACTTCCTACTTTGCACTTTTTCCCAACAAACGAATTTTTGTACTTCTGCCCATAAGAGAGAGAATGAGAAGTCATGCTCCAAATGAATTCATAGTCATCACTTTTATAGGCTTCTTGTGGGGTCAAATGGGTCCTTAGGCCGATTTGATCTTCTCTTAGGCCGACGTGGTTTGAAGGTTCCATAATTCATATTTGACTCAATACTAAACCTTTTTTATGATTCAAAAGCCCAAGAAGGGTCTCTTTAAATGTATAATAATTCTATAGGCCTAGAATAAATCTTAGAAGTCCTCAATGGGGACTTTGAAGTAAAACATGGTGACCCAAGCACGAAACCCATGCTTTAATAAGTCACAACAACAATAATAAAAATCCTTTTCTTTATTATTTTGTCAAGTACATTACATAATGACTCAAGTACATTATTGAAGACCTAACATAGTTACTTTTCAACATACCATTAACTAAATATTGATAGCTATGCCAACTCTTGGGAAGGCCCAGAAGGGCTATGCTTACCAAGTCATCCTCTGAAACAATAACACCAACTCCTACAAGCTCACCACGAACTTGTGTGAGCCTCCTCAGATAATGTAGGATAAATTCATTCTTTTACATCTAGATATTTCAAAGTTTATTCTTGAGCACCAATTTCCTATGGACACTACTATTCTGGAACATATATGTCAGTTCCTACCAGATTGAATAAGGATTTTCTTTCCCATGGGTATTGGTGACAATGTAGTCTCATACTCCCTCCAATATTATTCTCCACACCTTGGCTACATTTTTCTTCCACTCAGAAAGGTTTTGGGCATCAGATTTCATTGGTTTTGTAACATCTCTCTTAATGTATTCTAGCAATCCATTGTCATTGAATACCTCCTCCATGTGATCCTTCCATGAAATAAAATTAGAGTTGTCTTGCAAGGAATACTCTACCCTCAGCTCGTTGAAGGTCATCTTCTCAAGTCTTAAGAGATCATGTTACACTGAATTGCAAATTCGAGCCTCTTGAGAAATAACTTTGACTCCTGCTCTAATTTGAATCCTGCTATGGTACCATGTATAAATTATGGTGTATATCTTCAACTGCTCATGCATTTTCTTCAAAATCACAAAACACAAACTTGCTCTATTGCTCTGAAATTAGTTAATTGATAATATAGAAGAAAGTTTTTAGACATGCAATAAGAAATAAAAAAACATACACACAATTATATTTTTGGGGAAAGAAATCTGCCAAAAACCCCAATGCCTTCTTCCGTTAATCTAATGAATATAGATGTATTACAATTGCTTTGCTCAACTGAGCACAACCTACAAGTGAATAACCTATATCTCTACTCAGTGAGAAGATATAACCCAAAATTAGTCAATTTATGCATCTTCTTGAGCCCCTATTTCCTTGCACAATTCCTTGAGAAATTAGGCCCCTATTATTTAGTAAATTTTTCAAAATGGATTGTGCAATTCCTAAGGTTGATCATCTGACTACATGCAACACTTATACAATCAAGACTACTCTAAAATCGATGTTACACTGCCTTGGAATCTCCACCACAACTGGGTAACTTGAATTATTTGAATGCGCTATATATTTTGGGTTGATTGATCATTTAACTAAATGATTACTGAGTTTAACTAAAGTCCCACTGCACAACTGACCTTCCACTAGTTCATCTAATAGTTAGAACTAGTTTATCTGAAAACAACTTGAGATAACCATCTTTCATTCCTATAAATTAGAAATCACGCAAGCTTAAATGAACTCTAACTCCTCTAAACAAGCCATGTTATACAAGTTAATTGAATCGAAGTTGTCTGCTAATGTGGAAATTCAAATTTTCTCAATTTAACCAAGGCAAAATCAAATTGAGACTTTCTTGCTACATTTTTCAACAATCATTCAGGTGAATCTAATCCATGTTGCCAATCAAAGTTAGGAGTTCCAACACAACAATGTGCTGATAACAACAACCAACAAATAGAATTAGTGTTCAAAATAAATAAATAAAGTCAAAAAACACATATTAAAACACAATTGATGGAGACACTGAAAAGTACTCCAACTATGTTACTACCTATCCACCTTCATCGAAAGTTCCTCCATCGCTCCTGTCATGAAGCACACCTATGTTTTTGACCTCCATCACCTTAAATCCCATAAGTTGTTATTGTCTTCAATCCCTCTGCTTCTTGAAGAACCCATCAATAGCATAAAGACAGAACCCTAATCCTTTACCGTTTCTATTGAAGCCTCATATTGAAAATTTTAAGACAAAATATATGTTTTGTCTTAAACAATTGTCTTAAAGTCCCCCACCATGTATTAGTGTCGAATGAAATGGCATATAAGTTGTCTCTAATTGCATTAGCAGAGATCAAAGAGACAAAAGAGGAATTGATGTCCATGAAATCTTGCCAGGAAAAGCTGTTGCATTCTTCAGAGTCGGCTACCCTCACAAAATGAAGAGCCCAACAAATCATTGTCGTTATACAAGATAAAATGAATGGAAAGTGAAATAATAGCCTAGGTATAGGTGTGAGACAGTAGTAACCTACAAGTTGGCGGTCTTAGGGCACACTGTCAGAGTTAGTTGTGTAGCTGTTAGAAAATATTTTCTTACATTGATATATTTTTGTCTTAATTGTTAATTGCCTTAAATGAGTTTCGTCTTAAGTGACCATTGTTTTAAATATAATTTTTTTTCTTAAAATATTTTTGTCTCAAACTATTTTTGTCTTAAATATAAAGTTTTGTCTTCAAATAATTTTTTCTTAAACTGTTTTTTTCTTAAATATAAAGTTTTGTCTTAAAATATTTTTTTCTTAAACTATTTTTCTCTTACATATAAAGTTTTGTCTTATAGTTTTGTCTTAAACTATATTTGTTTTAAATTTAAAGTCTTGTATTAAAATATTTTTGTCTTAAATATAAAGCTTTTCCTTAAGATATTTTTGTCTCTAATTTCTTTTGTCTTAAACTTTATATTTAAGACAATTAAATTGATATTAAATTTTAATGTAAAATAACTAAAATAAAAAGTGACTTTTTAAGACAAAAGATTTCTTTTGTCTTAAAAGTGTGCTTGGTGTAGTAGTTTCATAGGGCCTTCAAGAATTTGGAACAAAAAAGAAATGAAAGGTAACAAAAATAATAGTGTCTCAAATAGATTCTCCTATCAAATTCAAAGGGAATTGATTGCCAAGATGTTTGATTGGGCACCAACCAACATAGAACAAATAATTTATTTAGTGCATAAGAATATGATTGGAGGAAGTTATTTTTCATTCAATTCACTAATGGTAGATTCCATCTACTGCAAATCTGCAAAAGTCACAAAACCAAAACCACATGGGAAACTAGTTTCTCAGTCCAAGATAACCTAAGCATCCACGATTTTACCAAAATAGTTGAATATGCTTTGAACATAGTGGTCACATGATGAGTGTTCCCAGAGCCAATCAAGTCGATGCTTAACAAAGTTCATGCAGTAATTGATGGGATAGTGGTCGTTGGATCAATGGCAAATGATATACAATTCAAACCATTAAAACACTAGTCTTGAACTCCCCCTTTCGGACCCTCTAGCGTCTAAGAATCATCGAATTCGAATAATAATGTGAATGTACTTTTTGACAGGTGGTATGCTGCTAAGCCGAACCACATAATCACAAACAATTCACTCTTCTCACATTTTCCTAGGCTCTTGTATGAGGAACAAACATGGAACTACCAGTCATGTTACCAAAAAGAAGAGATAGATGTGTACAAGCATACACAATTATATTTTTCTATTACACCTAAAATAACAAATACATCAAACATTGATGGTGCTTATGAGATCCAACAGATTCCAAACAAAGAGATTGGTTGCTGAGAAATTATCTCAATAACTGAACCAAATAACAAACCAATCTTACCTATTTTCTAAAGTAAACGTTATTTCCAAGTATTACGTGGGGTCAATCACATAATTAAGAATTTTTAAATGTATATATATTTAACTTATATATTAATTATTTAATAATAATAATTTAAAATAAAATTATATTTTAGTTAATCTTTATGTTTCTTTAGTCTTGAAAATGTGAGATATACCATGAAGTAGGTGTGTCGATGTTGATATTGGATTGAAGCCTATTGACAATTTATATATTGTATCTGCCCTTACACCCTAGGGCATACACCATAGGGTAGGCAAGCTATGTATTTTTAGAAACAAAATCTACAATGAAAATACAACCATAGATCGACGATATCCCAGTGTGATGTAGGGAAGGTGTCCCACCTTTGGATGAGATAGCAACTTGACACTTTTCGATTTTGTGAGTGCCAAAAGGTTTGACAACTACCATGTTAGAAATGTGGTGGAAAAGATCCCATTGTTTTTGTGTGGGGACACTTCTATAACCTAAATAGTAGACTCCTATGCAACTAGTCCTAATTTTTGTTAAAATGATTTTGAGCAAGTCGTGTTAAACATGGGAAACATCATACCCCTCACTAGTACTAGATGTTAGATCCACATAAACTGTAGAATACTAAATAGTTAATTAGAATGGATGGTGATTTACTTGACCAGTCTCCTCTCTCTCTATATATATATTATTTTTTCAAAATATTCATAAGATTTGTGCTGGACTGTTACGTGCCATTTGTATTCACGGTTATCAGGAAACTGTTGAAAAAGAAGCTGACTATAAATATGTTACTGGATCTTTCCAAACAAGTTGTTGACATGTTTTTATCCATGTTCTTTCTCATTATCAACACTAAATAAAACAAGAAAATGCTTTCCTTAATTATTAAATAATTTGGCCTGATTGAGTGCTCGAAAATTTGCAAGATACATAATAATAAAACATTATATATTAAATTTCAAATGTATATAGTTAAAAAAAATTGAATACAAAGGTCACTAAATTTTTTAAAGATACAATCTTTTATCAAAACATATACATAAATACCTTATTAGTCCGCGCCATGGGCAATACGAACTACTGCAATCGATTTGTGTTGAAATCTGAGCCAATGTTTTGATAAATAATGTTTTAAACCAATGTTTTAGCAACACAACTTTTTCTCAACCTATTAAACATTGAAAGTATTCATAGTTAACCAATCGAAAAATTGGTGGTCTTATTTGGCAGTTTTTTTTAGGCCAAGAGGTACATAGGTTAAGTTTAAAAAGTATATGAATAAGAAAATTTCATTCATTCTCTACTAATGTTAGCATCGTTGTTGCATTAGTTTGGTAAAATTAAATCACAGTAACTACAAGCGGTGGAGGGAAATCCAGATCTTCTGATCCTTGGACACATGGCTTCACCTAGTCTAGCCATAATCATCTGAACCTAGACACATGACCTCACTGAGTATGGCCATAATATTCTGAGCTTGGTTCACGCGACTTCTTCCTATTCTACTAAGTGTCTACTAAGTGTCTTCCTGTGATCTGGAAATGGAGAAAATAATTATGTTAGCCTAATCTGCTAGAAATGGATACAAACAATTATGTTATCCTATTCTACTGGAAAATGACTCAGTTAACTTGGGATTTATCATCTTTGCATGAAATGATATATGCGATATTATACTAGAAAAATGACTCAATTAACTTTGGATTTATCATCTTTGCAAGAAATGAGATATGCAAACTTGAAGCAATGTCAAGCCTAGTAGTTTTAACCGAACAGAAGTTGTGGTGACCATGGGATTTTTAGCCAAACAAGAGCCATGTTGTTAGTTGTGCTACCGTGGTAGTCTCCTCATGTATGTTTCTCTTCTTAAAATTTCTCTTAACTAACAATGTCTTCTATTCACCTGATTTCAAGAAGGCGAGCGATTAATCACAACAAAGAACTGTATTGGAATTACTATGCATTGGTGGTTATGTTTTCAAAAAGAGAAAAACCATCCTTAGCATGGAGGGAAAGTCAAGTTTCCAATAGTGGCATGTGGGTCATGTGCATAAATCCCACTCCAACTTCAGGGTGAGCCCTCGAACTCCTCTCCCTCTCATGTGCTCCAAGTCCCCTTTCGGGGCAGTTATGTTGCGAATAGTCCATATCCCACTCAACTTCCTACTAATCATCATCCCATTGGTTTCAAAGCAACTAGTTCTCTTTTACGTAATGGATCAGCAGGGAATCCATTAGGTGCATGACTATGAAGGAAAGATAAGAAAGTAATGTTGAACGAGGAATATTTCACCAACGCAGCTACTTTCACCTCTCTTTTCCTAGCTTCAAAGCTATCCCATCCTACATGATATGGTGAACAAATCTTTCCACGACCTATATCAGAATATTTCTTTTCAACAATTTGTGTCACGATAATCCTTTCTCGAGTCTCTATCTGTTAGTTAGGGAGCAACACAATGCCAAACAATAGACCCAACACATAGAATTGCAGAGAAATAATTGGTTAGGGGGGCACAACCTTAAGCTACTATAGCTCTGGTAGGTTGGGTGAGGCACTCCTGAACGAATCTACTTCTTCAAAATCCTTGAAATTTTTGGAACAATATAAGCATCACAGTTCAAGAGTTTGAGATGCATGGAAGGTTCTAGCTACAACGATATGGGATGAACTCACTAGATTGTGGCTTCCACTAGTCTAATTTGACATAGTTACTAAGCATGTTGTAGCCATCTGCGCCCCATATTATGTTACGGAGATGAAAATTGAAGTTTTAAGGAATGTGGTGCTCATGCTAGGGTCCACATGGTCCATGGAACTGATTTTATTCTTTTATTTTTTTATTTCAATCGTTGAAGAGATCTCATTCATGGAAATCCTATCTGAATTCATAGCTTGTCAATTCACAACTTGTATTTGGCTTAAGTCTTGTTGTGTTGATTGTAAGTCAAGTGTAATAACGATGTCCTAAGGTTCATAGGGTAATTAAGGGGAGCTTGTTTCAGGGATCTTGTTTTGGACGTTCAACATTCTGTCTCCTACTGACAATTTAGGTCATAGGATATTCATGGGGAGCTTGTTTTTGAAGTTAGACATTCTATCTCCTACTGAATATTTAGGTTAGGAACGCTATAGACAACAGAAAAGACATGAAAACAAGGGATTTTAGTTTTTTGGATGCTAGTCCCCAAATGGTCCATGGAGCCAATTTTAAGTTTTAATTTTTTTATTTCAAGCATTGAAGAAATCTCGTTCATGGCAAGACTATCTGAATTCACATCTTGTCAATTCGTAGCTTGTCTCTAGCTTAAGTCCTGTTGTGTTGATTGTAAGTTGAGTGTACTAGTTGTTTCCTAAGGTTGATAGGATAATTAAGGGGAGTTTGTTTTGGACGTTCGACATTCTATCTCCTACTGACATTCTAGGTCACACGATAATCAAGGGAGATTGTTTTGGAGGTTCGACATTCTATCTCCTAACGACATTTCAAGTCAGGAATTCCACAGATAAGGGAAAATGAATGTGTGTGAGAGATTCAAGTTGTTTGGATGCTCGGGTCCACATGGTCCATGGATCCGTTTTTATTTTTACTTTTTTATTTTTATTTTATATTTCAAGCATTGAAGAGATCTCATTCATGGAAAGACTATCTGAATTCACAACTTGTCAATTCACATCTTATCTCTGGATTAAGTCTTTTTGCGTTCATTTTAAGTCAAGTGTACTAGCTATGTCATAAGGTTGACATGGTAATTAAGGAGATCTTGTTTTGTGGATCTTTTTTTGGAATTCGACATTCTATCTCCTACCGACATTTCAGATCACATGATAATCAAGTGGAGATTATTTTTGAGGATTGACATTATATCTCATATGAGCATATAAGGTCAGGAATGCCACAGACAAGGGAAAGGGCATGCAAGCGAGGGCTTCGAGTTGTTTGGTGTGTTACCTTATTCCTTTCTCGTGGTACCTTCTTTGGCGAGGATCATTCCCGGGGCATTATCACTTGTAGCACCGGTCCACAGATGGGATATTATTGTAACTGATTGCAATTCTAGTTGCAAAATCCTTGCATTGAATTATATTTATGAACATACTAGAATCCTGATGATGGTTTTATTTTCCCTTTTCACTCCATCCAATTCTTAGATTAATGGTTTCATCTTTTCTTTTCTAACAAGTTTTCTCGAGAGAGCGCGATATGGGTTATAGGGCATCCAATCTTATCTACATCCATTTCATATGCTTGCCAATGGGATGAGTCATAACTCGCTCCTTTGATGCTTTCATGGATTAGTTTAACATGCAAGACTATAAATTCACAATACATTCTATAGTGAAAAGGCGGGGCGGTCCATTGCATAGGCATGCTACTATTATTGGTCTTATCTTGATTTCATTTGTAGCTTCTCTTGTATTTCTAGTGGATAGACTCACCGATTTCTTTGATACCTCTAAAAAGTACTCTCTTATGTCATTGTTGGTGTGCTTGGTTAAATTTATAGATTGATTTGTCTACAAGATGATGTTGCAGCTTGAATATGAAAATAACTTCGATTTCTCTATATTATTAGAGTTATGATTCTAAATACTCCTTTACTCAAATGAATTGTGCCTTTAACATTATATAATCTCATATCCTTGTACTGTACTATTTTCCTGAATGAGTTGTTCAAATTTTAATATCTATAGATTGTCCTTTGTTTTCCTAATCGAAAACTATGATGGGTTTCTTATATCAAGGAGAAAGGGCTTTATTGACAATATTTCTAGTATTGTAAGTTAAAACTAGGTTCATCAGTTCATTTTTTTGGGGAGTTTCTTTTCTTAAATGTTTGAGTTTCCCTATTTTCAAATATGTTGCCTAATTTATATTATGGATCCAATACTCTCACTATTTTTCTTCTGTGCAGAGTGTCAATACCGATTTCAAAGAATTAAGGGCACTCACGGAGGTTTGCAATATGTTTGAATGGCTTTTCTTTCCGTGGACATTATGGAGCATTGATTGACCCTTCAATCAATATGTTATGGTCCCAGGAATTCTTTTAATGTCAATTTATTTTTTCAGTTCTTTCTCCATTAGATATTTGGATGCTTCATTACAAATGTGGACATTCTAAGTTTGTTTGTTGACATAGGAACTAGGTTTTGTTCTTAAAAAACCTGTTGGAGTAATCTACATGGATGGAATTAACACCTCAACTAATACCAATGGTTCCTCAAAAGAGCACTATGAAATTAGAGAAAAGATATGGCCTAGATGGAAGGAAAATGATTAGGATTATCGAATGTTATTAGATCAAAGCATGTATACTGGTGTGACATCTGCTTGTTGTTGATTTAAACAACTATCAGAAGTTTTTTCAATATATCTTCCCTTTCCCTTCTGACATTATCAAAGAAAACTAGAGAGGCCATAGGTGCAGAACATAAAGAAAGACCTACAGAACAGTTAAATGTAAGTAGAGTAAATATATCTATAAAATCTGTGCCCATGCCACACACTGACTAAGCAAGTCTATCCATTCAAGTGTGTGAGATTATGCAAGGGTGAGTCCAAGTGGTTGGTATGCTCCTTTTCCTTTTTGAACATTCTCAAATTTGGGTAGAATTTCTATGCAAGACAATATACTTGATTTATCATGATAGATATCAGTCTTCTTGATTTTTATTTTAGAATTTGTTCCAATTTCAATGAGTGGAAGTCACATAGAAAACCATGGTTCTATCATTAATTTTATCTTGTAGCATTTATGATTGAATCAATATTAAATTATATCTCCATAACTGAACTTGAATGAATGAAAAGGTTGGATATTTTTGTTTTATACCTAGGGGGGATAACATGGGCTACAAAGGGAGGTACCCAAGGGAATAATGTAATAATGGGATGGGCCATAGTAATAAATAAGGTGGTTAACCAATATCATGTAAGGGACCACAAGTAGTTAGTAATAATGTAATGGGCCCATGGTATTAGATAGATGGTATTGAGGGAACCATGGTAATGACCCATGGTATTGTATGTATGAGGCCTATAAAGAGGCTAGAGACTCCACATTGAGGGATGGGAAGGACTATTGTATGAACAGGCATATGGCTTGTGGAGTGTTCTCCTTCCTTAAGGATTAAATATAGGGTGTTTCCCTACCTTAAGGGTTTGATCAATAAAGTGAATCATTTATATCTATACTCAGATCTTGTTATTTCTTGGGTTTATTTGCATTGCCTTATATTTTCATATCAGATCTATAACAAGTGGTATCCGAGCACTTTCTTGGGCAAAAAAGTGGAGAATTTTTCTTATGTTTTGCAGGAAATTTTTGGGGCGGCGAGTTTGTAGATTATATCTATATGTTTTGGTGCAAGATCTGCAAAATCTAATTGCAGATCTGGGTTCTATCTGAAAAAATACCCGATTTCAAAAAAAATTGGTCGAATCGGAGTCCCGATGAAGGAGATATCGCTGATTTAAAAATCAGTGGGGTTGCAGACAATTTTTCAGTGCAGTGAGTTTGAGGAACAGATCTAGAAGTCCTAGCGCAATATCTATAAAATATAATTGCATATCTTAATTCTTTGTGAAAAAATACCCGATTAAAAAAAAAAATCGGGCGAATCGGAGTCCGGATGAAGGAGATATCGCTGATCTAAAAGTTAGTGGTGTTGCAAACAATTTTTCTGGGCAGCAAGTTTGCGGCGCATATCTGTACGTCCTGGTGCAAGATCTACAAAATCTAATTGCAGATCTGAATTTTTGAGGAAAAATTACCCAATTTCAAAAAAACAATCAGTGGAATCGGAGGCCGGATGAGGGAGATATCGCTGATTTAAAATCAGCTCTTTTTTGCAGAATTTTTGGTGACGATGGGAGAGTTGTAGTGCAGATCTTAAATTCCGGTGCCTGGATCGGGATTTCTATCACATGGGTAGATGCAAAATATACATACTAATGTACTATAAATTGATTCATATTAACAAGTTGTTTATGTTGTCCATCCATAAGTTGTACAATGCATTGCTGTGAAGTCATTAGAAAAGAATTCAAAACTTGAGGGATATGTACCATATAGTTAGAGTCCCATTACATTTTCAGTTGAACTGATATCAAATTCTTCCTTTTATTGAAATGCCAATATATCTAAAAGGATGCGAAGATCATATATTTGAAATTCCCTTCAACACATGTCTTATAAAGGACACCAGTTCTAAGTTGATTGATCAAGATATAATGAATATATAAATAGTGTTATTTCAAGGTTAAAAGATATTGCAAGGTTGAAAGGTTAAAATATATCAGTCATAATTTATTGTCTTGGATGTCCTTACTGCCGCATGTTTCTTACTCACATGAAATTGAAATTTGCAATAAAAAATGGTGGGTTTTGTTTTTACAATCACAATGCAGATTTTAAAAATTCAAAAACATTCAATAGCTAGTCTCAAAGGAGATGCACATTCACCTATAATTTCTTTAGAAGATGACCTACATATGTGAAAGCCTCATATCTATATGCAAACATGGAGAAAGACTACTTATCGACATACCAACCAGGTTTACCAACTTTCCTTGTTCCTTGACCTTGGTATGGAGTTGATGTATTGGTATCTCATAAAATCAATACAATGAAGTTATGAACGAAGGTGAAGGAAAGGTGTTGTAAGTAGAGTTCAGGATGAAAGGTTGGTGCTTGAGCTCAACTAAGGTTCTTTTCCTACGTCCCTTCAACGCCAACCACTAAAAAGCAAAAGTATAACACCTCAATTACATTGGCAGGGACTTGGTGCTTCAAAGCTTGTTTTGTTATTAATGTATACATTATTTATTCCTCCTTGTTGAATTTATGGCCATAAAGTTATTTTTGAGCTCAAATGTTGCTTACAGTGATTGGGTAAAAGAAAATAGATTTTAATCAAATGGATATGTATGTTTTATTAGGCTATTATAATATTTTTATAAGTAGATTTTACATAACTTATGGTTGAGCTAAATTATTTTGTATTTGTAATTGCTTGGTTAAGGTTAATAATTAAGTAATATATTTTTGTAAATTTGTGTGGTTGGAACTAGTCTGCCATGCAACACTTTTTAAAATATGTATTACTCCAGAGCTGCATTCTACAACTTAGTAGGAGGCAGATACACCATTTACTTTATGATCAATACGACACATCTTCCTTTATAAAAGAAATGTTCACTTGATAAAATAAAATATTGGCTTTTATAAAATAAAAATATACATGTTTAGATAGTTTAGTTAAAAGAATTATAAGACATCAATAATCTCACTCTCAATATAATTCATTGTGGTCCTTACAACACAATATGAATGAGATGCGGTAAAAATATTTATCTCTCACTCTCGGTCATAAATACAATATTTAGATGCCCACTTGACCTAATTTTAGATCAAAATTACAAAGAGATAAAATAATTCAAAAAAAACAAACTTATATTTCAATTTTGTATGTGAAGAAGATTTATAATTATTTATTTTTTAGAAATATTTCAATGCAAGACTTAAACAAAATATTTGAATATAAACGTTGAGTAATTATTTCAATATCAACTCTATATATATAGTGAGTGAGAAATTTTAAAACTAAAGAAGAAAAGAGTTATTTTAATGTTGATCATAGTAAAATGTTTCAATGCCAAAATATATATATATATATATATATATATATATATATATGAAAAGTGTCACTCAAAGACTACTCCTTATTTAGGTGGTTATTACACTTAGTCTCTATTGACAATAGTTAATTATGATTCACATTACATACTTAACGAAAACATACAATCAAAATAAATTCACTACTATACAAAACAAGTAGCGATGAGAGCTTGAATCATGAAGAAAAACCAAGTTGTTCCCCAACGATTTTTTATTAGTTACAATTTCACTCTTACACAATGATTAACATCTTTTATCCTTAACACAATGGAAAATTGTGTAGTCCGACAAAAAGATAAAATGGTGTGTTCCAGGCAATTTTTTGTTGGCATTATGAATTAGTGATGTAAACCTACCTAATGAGTTATTCTTATTTCATATTATAAATATATTTGTAGAAACATTATAACATCAGTATTAAACATAGACCTGAATATAAACATAATTGTTGGTTCACTAACATTAATAATCTTGGATTATAGAGATTAGGTTTAAAAAATAGTGGAATTGTGTTCGGTGTTGTAATAATGTTATTATAGCTCATTTGATTTTATACAATGTGTATATCTGAAGTTTTTATGTATGTATGTTACTTCTAATTTTATTCAACATTAAATTGTTTTGTTGATATCAAATGTGTTTCTTTTTTACTGTTAGGTGATTTCATTGTTTGATCATGGATCCAACTATTTGGAGTTATCTTCCATTCGAAATTATTGAAATTGTCTTCCTCTGCATCCCTTTATCGGTTTTGATAAAGTTTAGCACTGTTTGTAAGAAATGGAAGAATGTTTTTCAAAATCCTTGTTTTTTGTTACATTACAAGCATGTCTCTATGAATTAATTTGGATTTCTGGTTCCTTTCCTCAATCACGAAGATATTTGTTTTGCTGCTCAATACCTTAATCAGAATGGGCACATATCTGAATTTCATTTGTGATTCATAGATTCAAGATACAGAGTAGAGTCTATTGTTGGACCAATGGTGGTTTTTGTTGACACCTAATCTTCATGATTGGGTGAATTTTATGTAAATAATTAAATTAGGAATGTGAACATGCATTGGGAGATGAACTGAATAGTTACTCCCTATTGTATATAACAATGACCTACCTATGGAATAATACACGAATCAGTTTTATTTTGTGGAGTTACTGCCTGGCCTGACATGGTATCAGAGCCAACTCCTTTTTTTAGCATTTATGTCTTTGTAACTCCTAGTCTGCTCCACTCCTCCACATATAATTCAGTAACTGATTACCTGCTTCTATCTGCCATCCCTAAGCTCTCTGTACCTGGGCTCTCTGTCTGATATTCATCTGACATGGGAACGTTTGCGCTATCCTTGCACCTGCGCTCTCTGCCTAACCTGGTATCAATTTCATATGTTTGAATGATGGAAGTTTCATATATTTGAACGTTGTTATACGCATATAGTTTCTTTTTCAATGGAAACACTGTTGTTGTTAATACTCCTGAGAGATATTAACACTGTGCATGAGAGATATTAACACTGTGTGTGAATATTTGAGACAGCATGATATGCCTGCTCATATTTTGTTAATGAATCTGATAAGCGTGGCTATTGTGGTGATAATACTTGAGATGCGTGGAGATGTGCTGACCTTTTCATGCGTGGAGATGACCAGGTATGTTGCTGATGCGTGGAGAATCCAGAGACCGATGAAAGTGTAATTTTACTGATTTCATGTCCTTGTGATGTACAGAAAAGAGAAGGCATTGGGGATTTTGGTGTTTTGAAGAATGCAATCGAATGAAGGATGATAATTTTTCAGGCTTTAAAGATCCATTCCACACTTTCACTTCTGTATTTTTCTCCAAATTGTATATATTACATCGAACTAATTGACGTATGTGTGTATGCCTCTGAAAATTGGGTGAAATTTCTATGCACATTTTCTCACTTTCGGCCGAGGGTCTGTGCTTCTGTCCCTACAGTTGTGTCCGATTTGATTTCTGGTGCCATTTTTTTCCGAGCGGTTAAAGAACCTTTACACAGGAGTATTTTCGGAGGTTAACCACTGTAAATTATAGTTCAAAGAATGTGTTGCCCTACATGGTCATGACCATGGTATTTATATATGAAGTTTATAGGAAATTTATATAAGATTGATATGGTGAAGTTTTATGAGATTTATATGGTGGATATATATGAAACTTATATGAGGTTTATGTGAGGTGGATTTATATAATGATGGATTTATATGGATCACAATGTGGATTTGAAATCTTCTGAGAATGCCCTTTTGAGTACATTTTTACTGTATATTGGCAGAAGTATTTTTCTATCAGCAATTTTTTTTTACAGAATGCATTCAATCATATCCATGGTAGGAATAGTTCTCACTGGCAAGGAGAACTATCCTAAATGGTCCCGGATGATAAAACACACCCTCATCTTCAATGAGTTATGGAAAGGAGTGTGTGTCAGAGAAGGAGACAATGACCCAGTACAGCCTACCTCAGACAAAGAGCTCGTCATTTGGGAAAACAGGAACAGAAAAGCCTATGCATTAATCACATCATTTGTAAATGAAGAGGTGATTCGCCATATTTCGTCATATTCAACTACCTTTGAAGCCTTAAAAAAGCTGAAAGAACTCTATGACTCACATTTTGCACTTGAAGTTGTTCAACTCATGATTAAACTCTTCACTCTTGAACTGCAAAATAATGATCCTCTTGCTCTTGCATCTGAAGTAAAGTCTATAATGCATGATATCAATTCCACTAAGGTTGAGTTGGATATCCCTCTTATTGCTTTTCTCAAGGCACTTTATCCTACTTACTCCAACTATCTTGAGTCTTTGCAAGAAAATGGAAATCTCAAAGATATAACCTTTGACTCTCTTATGCAAAATTTTGGTAAAAGAGATAAAGCTTTTGGAAAGAAGACAACCCCCAAATCTTCTGAAGAGACTGTGTGCCCTGCTCATAAAGAAAAACATCCTACTCAAGATTCTACAAGAGGAAGAGGTGGACAAAGAGGAAGAGGAAGATATTTCAGAGGCAGGGGGGGCTGACATTATCAAAACAAATAGATCACATGATACCTCTACATGCAAGCTACCATGGGAAAAAATTGATCAGAAAAGAAACCAACATAAAGGTAAAGCTAATGATAGAGACAAAGGTAAAGCACCTGAATCCGCTCACTATGTTGAGGCATAATGTAATATTGGAGTAAATGAAGATTTGTTTAATGCTTCACCTGCTTCATGGAAAAATGATTCATTGCTTGATTCAGGAGAAACCTGCCACATGACTCATAGAGAAGATTTTTTTGAAGATTTCACTGACAATGTTGATGGAGCAGTATACTTTACAGATAAATCAAAAATCAAGCCATCAAGGCTTGGCACAATCAGGCTTAAACTCCCTAGTCTTCCAGACTTTCTTCTAGATCATGTTCTATATCTCCCACAGCTCAAGAGAAACTTGCTATCCTTGGTCCACATCCACCAACAAGGTCACTCCATTCATATGTTTGATGGCAAGCTTGAGGTAAGAAAAGCATCTGATCACTCACTTTTCATGAGGGGAATAGAAGAAGAAACGCTTCTCAAACTGCAATGAACCTCTGCTCATGCAAAACATTTCTCATACATTTCTCATCATGAAGAAGGTACACTTCCATCAAGTTTATTATGGCATGCTAGATTTGGACATTTGAAATATGACAGTCTCCACTTGTTGAAGAAAAATGGTGTTGCTGGTTTGCCTACAATTCCTAGGAAACTTAAGTAATGTGATGCTTGCATTCTAGGAAAGCATAAAAAACAGTCTTTTCATGATTCATATTCAAGAGCACATAGGAAACATGAACTTATTCATTCAGATTTATGTGGTCCAATGCCTGTTCCTTCTGCAAATGGAAATAAATATATCATGACATTTATTGATGACTACACTAGAATGTGTTGGGTTTATTTATTGAAGAACAAATCTGATGCCTTTCAAACATTCAATAATTTTCATAAATGGATTGAAAATGATTCACAATCTCATATTGGGTCTATTTGCACTGATAATGGAAAAGAATACACATCAAATGAATTTGAAAACTATCTTCGCCAACATGGGATTAAACATCAAACAACTGTGCCTTATAATCCCCAATAGAATGGTGTAGCTAAAAGAATGAATAGAACAATCTTGAATATGGTACGCTCCATGCTTTTCTTCAAAAATGTAAATATAATGTTTTTGGCTGATGTTGTTCTATGTGCTACATATATAAAGAATAGATGTCCATCTAATGCTATAAGAAACAAGACTCCTTATGAATTGTGGTACGGACATGTTCCTTCGGTAAAACATCTCAGGGTCTTTAGTTCCACCTGTTATGCTTTGATACCAAAGGTACATAGAAACAAACTTGGTGCTAGAAGTCGTAATTGTATCTTCCTGGGGTATTCAAACACCTCCAAAGCATACTGCCTCTATGATGAAGTAAATAAAAAGTTTGTTGTATCTAGAGATGTAATTTCTCTTGAATCATCCAAAACTGACAATGTTGTTGAGCAGCAACTTGATCACTTGGATAGATTCACAAAAACAAAATCATTTCAAGAATTTGATAATCAAATTCCACATCTTGAAGGGGGGATTCTATCCTAGATCAACATGTGGAATCTTCTTCTGAAGAACACTCTCCCCCACATGAAACTCCAACAACGGATGATGCTTTAAGTGATGTAATTGATAGAATTGGGAGACTCAATCTTGATTCAATCCCGACTCAATCAACAGAGTAGCCTGGACCATCTCAGAAAGGTCCCCCAAAGTGGTTGACGAAGACACTTGAAAGTGCTCATCCTGATGAAATTGGAAAAACAGGAACCAGAAATTCAAACCGACAAAATGGAGGTGATGTAGATGACTCTAATTCACCTGTTGATATGGATGTTTCTTATGATTGTGAATTGAACTTGTCTACAGATTTTGAACCAACTTCCTTCAAAGAAGATGCTTCTCCTGATGAATGGAAGGAAGCGATGCAAAAGGAGTATGATGCCCTCATAAAGAACGACACTTGGAAGCTGGTTGATCCTCCCTTTGGAACCAAACCAATTGGCTGCAAGTGGGTCTACAAGAACAAGTATAAAGCTGATGGCTCACCTGACAAGCACAAAGCTAGGGTTGTGGAAAAAGGTTTTGCATAGAAGGAAGGGGTCGATTATGGGGAGATTTTTTCCCCCACAACAAACTGGGCTACCATCCAGACACTCTTTGCACTAGCAGCTCAGAACGGTTGGAAAGTCCATCAAATGGATGTAAAAACTGCTTTCTTGAATGGAGATCTAAAAGAGAATGTTTTTATGTCCCAGCCTGAAGGATTTGCTGTGAAAGGAAATGAACATAAAGTATGTAAACTTGTGAAGTCCTTGTATGGCCTCAAACAAGCACCGTGAGCCTAGTATGAAAAACTCACTGAGCATCTTCTGAAACTCATTTTCAAACATTTTGATCTTGATGATGCAACTTTATTTGTCAAGAAAGTTGGAAAAATAGTTGTATATCTTGTGGTGTATGTAGATGATCTGTTGATGACCGGGAACAATGAAAGCTACATTGCATCCGTAAAGAAGGAATTGGGGAAAAGTTTTGAAATGACTGACTTGGTCTATGTTCATTACTATCTTGGCATTTAAGTAACCCAACATCCAAAGTCCATATTTCTTTCTCAAAAGAAATACATAGGAGATCTGTTGAACAGGTTGGCATGACATAGTGCAATCCTCTTACTACTCCAATGGAACAAAACTTAAAGCTCACATCTATTGAAGGAAAGGAATTTGAGGATGCAACAAAGTATAGACAACTTGTAGGAAGTCTCAACTACCTAACTACTACCAGACCAGATATTTCATTTTCTATTGGAATCCTCTCCAGGTTTATGCAAAAGCCTTGTGAGGGACATTGGTCTGCTGCAAAAAGAGTTCTAAGGTACTTGAAGGGAACTCAAGACTTTGGAATCAAATATACACAGGGGGACGACTTCAGCTTGATTTGATACTCTGATTCAGACTTCGATGGAGACAAAGAAACTGGGGTATCAACTTCATGATATGCTATGAGTCTTCAATCAGGAGCTGTCTCCTGGAGATCACGCAAACAATCAGTTCGAGCAGATTCCACAACAGAAGAAGAATACGTGGCGGCAGCTGAAGCAACAAAGAAATTGTGTGGCTCAGGAAAATTATTGAATATTTGTAGGTAAAACAATTACAATCAACTCCACTCGTGATTGACAACACCTCTGCAATAAACTTGGCCAAGAACCCAAAGTTCCATGATCGAACGAAGCATATCAATACTAAATATCATCTGATTCGACATCATGTTGAGGCCAAAACAATCCATCTTTGTCACTGTTCCACAAATGAGCAAATTGCAGACATCTTCACCAAAGCACTTGGAAGGGAAAAGCTTCAACAATTCAGAATTATGATTGGACTCACCAACATCCCTTCAGATTAAGGGGCGGAATGTTGACACCTAATCTTCATGATTGGGTGAATTCTATGTAAATAATTAAATTAGGAATGTGAACAGACATCGAGAGATGAACTCAATGGTGATTCCCTATTATATATAACAATGACCTACCTATGGAATAATACACGAATCATTTTTTGTTTTGTGGAGTTACTGCCTAGCCTGACAGTTTTATCTTTACCAACATAATGCTCCCATACACACAACTATCTTGTAACGAATCCATTTACAAATGCATTTAAAAACATAGGGCCAATACGAATTGGAGCCTAGGGATTCTTTTCATTATTGGAAAAGGTAAGCAGCAGAAAATATGACTGGATTGTTCTAAAACATATGTATGACAGAATGCAGTATAAATTTTATGTTTGTAGTCGTCTTGATAGGGTATGGCAAAAGGTTGTTTCTCCATTTGGTGGCACTTCACCCCCTAAGATTTTTGTGTTTTACAAAAGTAAATTGTTTTGGCTCTATCTAGATAAGGAGTATGAATATTATCCTTGGTACAAGTATACAATCTACTAGTTTGATGTAATAAAAAATGATTGGGGTTTATCATTTGTTCTAATCAGTGACATACAGAGTATGATGTTAGCAATATACATGGATCAGTTGATATGCCTTGTCAATGATGGCTTCACTTCTGTATTGTCAATTGAAGAATTACATAATTTCCAATTTGGTCAACCGTGTGCTGAACGAAGAATTGACTACTTTGAAGATGATTGGGGTTTCAGATGGAAGTCGTTGGAAGAAATTTACGCAGATATAAATAGAAAATATCTTGGTTATCTTCCATTTCGAACAGTCCATGGTATGGTTTTTATGTGCAACTATAGTGAAGTTCCTTTCCTATTATATGAAATGATGACTAACATTTGTTTTCCAATAGACATTGGCAATTCAACTAATGAACATATGTATAGGTTTTGGTACCCAATGTTGGAGGATTGTAATGATTTGATTGAGTATGGAAATGTTTTTTCAATTGCTCCCTGTATGAATTCAGTTGATGCTATTCCACCATTGGATATGGATATTGATTCTTAGGATATTAGTATTCTTAGGATTTCCTATAGATATTTCCATTTTATATACTCTTTATGGTTGTGGAAATTATTTCCATTTTTGTCTCTATACATACTCAAGGTCTTTATGGTAATACTTTAAAATTATGTTTGTATCGATCTTTATGATGTAAAGTATTTCATATTGTTTCCCCTAGAGTTTTCTTAATTACATGTAAATGTGTCTCGATGTTATGCATTTTTCTTTGTTTGTATAATTATAATTGCTATGAGTTATCTTATACATGTTATTTGTATTGGTTTTTGTCATTGATTCTCAAACAATGTTATATGTTTATGTACATTTTTATATTTGCATTTATATTTTGATAGTATGCAGTTCCAAATTTTTAGATATACTTCCAAGTCATATAATTGTTAGAGTATTGTGTCCCAATAGTATGCTTTTCATTTGATTATAATATGATACATGGATATTTGGAATTTTTTGTTTAAGCCATTTGGAAGAATTCATTTCTATTTTTAACCATTTTGAAAAATTCGTTTTTGTTTTTAGCCATTTGGAAAAAGCCTTATTCATTTTGATAATTTTATATGGATGGAAAACATAACATATACACTTTTTATGTTTTTTACGATTTCAAAAAAAAAACTTGTGCCTTTTCCATTCTTTTGTGTTTGTTTATATTAGATATTTGTTATGTTCCATGTTTATGATTCGATAATGAATATTTTATTATTCATTGTAGACATGTAATCTGAAGGCATAAGAAAGCATACAAGAAAATGAAAATTGTCACTAGAATCACATGATAGGTCTAACGAAAGTCATCGTTTATGGTACCAAAAAAATAAGGATGCCATAAGTGGGCATAGGAGAGATATATTTAATAGAAAAACGAGTGAAGCCACTCTTGAAAATGATTTTATAATTCATTGTAAGTATCGAACTATGGATGATATAATGGAAATAACATTCCTTGTTGATAGTTCATGATCAGAATATGCTCCTCGTCAGCGTAATTGTGTTGTTCGATTCTCTCCTAAAAATTTTCATAACATTGGGGAAACATCTTGCAATCAGGAAGAATGCCATATCGATAATGTGGATGCAATGCCACCCTAACCCTTCTGTGTGTCCAATTGCATGTTTTGATGGCAAAAGGGTGAAAAACATCCATGGTGGACGTAATCATGACATTGTGTGTGATGATTTGGATGGTAGTTTACTCGGCCATTTGTTTGATAATTTCCAGCCAGTTGATTGAAACATCAGATCTTCCAATCCTACTTCTCAAAGTAATGTTGTCCCACAAAGAGAATAATTCATCCCTGATAGCATTTCCTGTGGAAGAATGGACGTAACACAATGATATTTTGATTTTTGCTACAATAGTGGTTGTTTTATTACATTCCTATATTTACAAAGTTTTTTTTACTAAACTTATAAGTTATTTTACTCCCTTGGCATAGGATACAACTCGTTTTAATATAGGTCTAGAAATTAATTCCCAAATTGTTCCATCTATTCATCTAAGAAGTGAATATGAAGCATGTCATAACTTTCCTATGCATTCTCCTTGACGATCAAATTGTGAGATTAATGTAAGTTTTCAATGTTTTTTATTTGATTTCATTTTTTAAATTTGTAGTTGGTTGGACATTGAAGTTTATGTCGTTTTTATTTTCTTCGGATACGAAAAAACTCATTTCAATAGAGGCATACAAATTAACTTCGTATATGTTCCATCTATTGATGTTAGAAGTGAAGAGGAACCATCTCATAACGTTCATACACATCGCCAAAAAAATGTAAATGTTGAGTGCAACTTATACTTTTCTCATTTTTACATTTACAGTTGATTGGACTTTATATTTTGTAACCTTTTATGGAGAAAACATGATTTCATCTCATTAGGTTGGAGAATTGGAATCCAAAACACCAAATTGTAAAACTAATGTAGATTTTCAATGTATTTTATGTTTTTCATTTGTTAATCTTTGTTTGTTGGAGATTTAGTTTTATAACGTATTTTATTTTTTTGAAACAAGAAACAATTGATTTGAATAGAGGCATAGAAACTAACTCCCAAAATGTTCCCTCCACTGATGTTAGAAGCCAAGAGAAACCACCTCATAACCCTCATCCACAACAAGACACAAATCTGAATTTTGAATGAATTTGATTTTTTTCATTTTTTTCATTTATAATTAGTTAGAAATTAAATTTTAAAATATTTTATGACAAAGATACCTTTACATCCTCTCAGGTTCACGAAATATAGACCGTAATTTGGAAAGACCTTGTCATAGATCCATTCCGCATGCTTCAAATTTGCAAAGGGAGTCTCATGTTCCTGAAGATGGTTTTCAACATGGTTCGACAAATAGAGATGATATTAATTTTTATGAAAACATGATTGTAGTGCATAGAAAATTTCGAGAAGAGATATTTACCTTGTCATTTGTCCAAATATGCCACATTTGCCAAGAATCATATCTTGGAATCTAGGTTTTGTGACATTCTGAAGGACCTATTTGTAGATGATGTAACATTGAACGAGGAGCCCATCGTTTTTGTTGATATAATAACATGGATCCTGGTGAGAGACCTCATATTTTAAAAGTCCTTAATCAAGTTGAAGAAATGCTAATAGCATGTGTGAATCCTATTTTTCAAGTGACACATGCTCGAGGTGGGCAATATACATATAGTGGTCATACAATTAGCTTTCCTCAAGATATTTCTACAATTGTACAATGTCTTCCCCGACATGTTGAAGATATTGACTTTCTAATTATGAGGAGACATGCCGCTCAATCTAAATATTATGCATTTATGTAAAAATATCTCGAGTGATGGCCGCATTTCTTTTCAAAATCCAACATGATCAATATTATTGAGATGTTGTAATTGACTATGATTCAGTGAATTCTCTCCCTGAAAGATCAACAAATGTCTCCTCCATGCTTAAATTTGTTGATTTTGATATTGAAGAATATGAGATCAATGAGACTAATAATGAAGGGTTTCTTGCTAAGAATTTTCCCTCTCATCCTTATTATTTTGTTGCTCATCTACCAAATGAATGAAGAGAAGTGGAAGAAATTAGAGCATTTCTTGATAATGTTGATTCTTCACATGTTGAAGACATGGATTGGCCCAGTATTGGAACCTCTGCAGTGAATGAATATAACACAAAGGGGTTATTAGGTGTGGAATTCCCAACATTGTTCCCCATTGGTGATTTTGATTGGTTACAACAACGTATTTGTAGTGTTGAACTTCATGAGTTTGCATTGCATCTTCTTAGGTACTATGATCAGAGATTTGGAGGCCATCTTCGCTTTAAATATTACATATTGAACATGATAATGCGGCATCAGAGCCAAGAAACTGTTGCATTTTTTGTAAAGAAACATTTGCATGATAACTCAACTACAACAATTGAATAATTGTGTCACCAACTATATGATTTACCAGATAATAATTTGGCTAAGCATCTTATGCGGTTTGGTTCTTCTCTGAGAGGTACAAGGGCATACTGGACTAAGTGTCGAGCTGAATTGATTCACATGATTACTCAGTTAGGATGTCCATCTTTATTTTTTACTTTGAGTGCAGTTGACACAAAGTGGCCTGAGTTGCATAAGCTCATGCCTATACATTCACATTCTCGTTCTTTAAATGAGCATCGTATGAAAATTGGGAATGTTATTGAATACCCTCGTATTGTTGCCAAATTTATGCACCATAGATTCACTATTTTTCGGGAGGAAGTTATCCAAAAATATATTAAAGCTAAAGACTTCTGGTACAAGTTTGTGTTATTGAATTTTTTTCTGTACATTGTCAACTTTTATTATGATTCTATTTATATTGTTTGTAGTAACTATATCCTCATTTTTTTCAAATATGAGTGGAAACATAGAGTTTCATCACATATCCATGGTTTCCTATGGTTAGAAGGCTCTCCTGACATGGAAAGACTTGATTGGTCAAATGGTTCTGATGTAAAACATGCAAAGAGATCCTTTGACAAGTATGCAACTTCATGGAATGCACATGACATACATCGTCGCAAAATAATGGTTCCACAAAGCCTCAACGATGACACTTGCCTATTGAATACTAGTAATATTTTCTCTTGTAATCCTCATAATGATTACGAATAATTGTTAAAGGATGTCCAAAGGCACACAAAGTGTACTGTACATTCTTCGTTGTGCAAAAAGGGCACTATCATGACATGTCGGTACATTGCTCCATGGGATATTTGTGATGGATTGAGATTGTTCATAGATGATCAACGAAGAAAAAAATATAAGCCATCAAGAAATGATGATAGGCTTAGTGTACATAACATTGACCTTCTAACAATGTAGCATGAAAATGTTGATTCCCAGTGCTTTCTCTCTCTGTTGTCTTGAAATATATTGCTAAGTATGCATCAAAAGAAGAATAAGGTCATAAAGTTATCATCATATGATAACTAGAATTTTAAATTCTATTGTCTCTGAGGATCATGCTTTATGTGCATATAGAAGGTTTCTTGCAGAAATGATTATTAATTGTTACATTGGAGATAAGAAACGTGTCATATGTTGCTTAAGCAACCTATTTTTGTTTGCGGTCAGAAATTTGTTTCCTTAAATGTTGGAAGAAAGGGTTTTAGGAAAATCTCAAGGGATGGCTTGCAATGTTAATCTGAGAATGCTTTTGTTGAACATTATCAGAAGATAAATTTCATCCTTGAACATCTACCTTTGATAGAAACAACAATATCTTCGACATTTGATAACAAGCATAAAAAAGATCCATGGAAGCTTAGAGATGTTCATGCTATTGTTCGGGCTTGGCCGCGGTTTTATTCTATTCCTCGTGAGGCTTCAAAAGAATTTGAAACCTTTTTTCTGGATAGAATTTCTCTTGTACAAGACATTTCGTGACATTCCTATAGAAATTAGCCTTTCAACTGAAATTATTATTGAAAACTGGAGGAATTTTCGATATCAAGCATGGCATGTTGATCGAAATCTATCAATTATAGACAATATTGAAGATGAAGAAGATGGTGATTTTTCTAACCAGGAAATGAATCTTGAAGATGATTTTCAAGAATGGCAAATTTTCTCTTGCTTTGTTCCGCCAAATGATGTCAATGTTTATGATCTCCACACCCTTGGTCGAAGGGACTTTGATATATCCTTTGACTAGGAAAGTACAACTATTTTTGATGATGTTGGAGAAGAAGCTATTAATTTTATAATGAATGCAAAATCAAGGGGTGATATTTTTGACCTTTCAAATAGAACATTTGCATCTCCAGATTCTTTATCAAAAAAACAACGACTCGCTTTTGGAGTTGTTTTAAGGCACTTTACTGAATATGAGATTCGTAAAGCTCTTCTTATGATTGTTCAGGTCGTTGTGAGCACTGGGAAGTCTTTCCTTATCCATTTTATTTTTGAAGCTCTTTTTATCATCAAGTAATAGAAGAAGCCCTTTTCTTCTATTTTCCCCAACATGAATGGATGCTTTTAATATACATGCAAAAACAATACACTTAGCTCTAAAAATTCCAATTAAAGATTTGCAGCCACTACAAGGGTAGTCACTTGCAATATTCCAATAAGAAATGCGACCTGTTAGATATATATTGATTGATGAAATGAGATTTCTAGTATCAAGGTTATATATGCAAATAGATGCTTGATTACGAGAATCATTTCCAGAGAAAAAGAATTGTCCTTTTGGTGGCAGATCCATCATCCTTGTGGGTGACCTTGGCCAACTGCCTCCTGTGAGAGATAAGCCTTTGTATGCAAGTAATACAATAGGGAATGTCTTGTGAAACAAATTCATCACTGTTTTCACTCTTGACACAATATTTTTCCTACAAGGGAATATTGAGAAACAATCTTGTTTTCATAGAGTCCTCAATAACATAAGAAATGTAGAACATGTTCTTTAAGATTGGGAGTTTCTTATGTCACGGGTTTATATGAGGTTGCATCCTAGAGAAATATATTTATTTAATGAAGCAGTTCACATGTTTCCAAAAAATAATCTGGTCTCCTTCCATAATAGGCATATGTTAAAATCATTAAATTCTCCAATTTCACGATGTATTGCTCAGCATTCAAGGCATTCAAAAATCATTAGTGTTGATGATGATCAATTGGACCATGAATTTTTGTTGTGTCGTGGTCAGCGTGTTATGTTGATATGAAATTTATGGGTTGAAGTTTCCTTGGTGAATGGTGCACCTGGTTCTGTTAAGGATATATTTTATATAGCTACCTCTAAGCCACCTCGAATTCCAATGTTCACAACTGTTGTTTTTTATAAGTATGTTGGTTTTCCATTTGATGCAAGTAATCCAAGCATTGTGATTATCACACCAGTGATAAGAGGAATTTAAAAACAAATTCCTTTGAAGATGTCATGGGCTCTTACAATCCAGAAGTCACAGGAATTGACTTTAGAATGAGCGTCAGTTGATATCGGGAATAAAGAGCAGCAAGGCCTTAGCTCCACAAACATATCAAGAGTGAAATCAATAGATGGTTTACACATTGCACCACCTTTGTCTTTTCAACGTTGTGGCAAGATGAAAGATAGTGCATATGTTACAATTACGAAGAAATAATATGAGTGATTGAAGTCCATACCGCTATGACATACAACTAATAATATTGTGACCTTCTTTATAGTATGTGTTTTGAATTTCTTTTATTTTCCTCTTGATTTAATTTTAATATAATAATCATTTTCATATATTTATGAGATTAATAAATTCATCATATTCATAGTAATATTTGAGAAAGTGGTTTACATCATTTTTCATGTTGTTCAATTTACTTAATTTTTTTTAAGTGGCTATTGTTCTTTTCTTTGCAATAGACCATTAAGACATAAACAACAAGCTATATGAACCAATCATTCAAAATCATTTTTATAAATGGTTCCTATTTATATTAATATTCTAGATTCATATTACATCACGAAATGCAAAAATGGAGGTTTTGAATATTGGCCATCAACATGGCCAATATTCATTTTTTTAATATTCACCACGGTTTTATTCTATTTCCATGATTTTTTCTATTGTACTTTGAAATGAGGCTTATATTTGTATAAATTTTTATATCATTTGGTTCATGTACCACTAGATTGTTTTTTTCATGTAACATTATAACATTAAGTTTTTTAACATAAATACAAATGGGGTGTTAAGTTTTATGTATATGTGTGTGTGTGTGTGTGTGTATGTGCTTATTTATTTGTGCATATCTTTATTGGTTTTTCTTTTTTTTTTTCTTTCAAATGTAGATATGTACAATAATGATGTTATCTATTATTCCATAACAGTGCGCAATATCGTTGGAGCTATAACTTTTCTTTCGTATCTTTGGAACAAGTTTGATAGAAAATATGGGTTCCATCCTACTTTTATTAATGACATATTCGTGTGCTAGATGAAATGAAAACAAATGTAAAATACCTGTTACATGTTTCCCAGAGGAAGTCTAGGAGGAGAACAAGAAGGAATTGTTTGGAAAGTGTTAAGTATCGTGATCATTATCCTGTTGATTTGAATTGGTGTTGCTTTTCTCATTTGTCTGGTTGTGTTTTGTAAGAGGCCACTCCATAGATGAATTTTGATGGAGTGTTTCAAGTTCAATTTTTTATTGGAATTATTTGATATAAAGAAAACAAAAAATATATGTTAAGACTCAATGCTCTTTCTATGGTTCCAATTTTGGTGAAATTGAATTTTTTTCTCGTTGTTTTTATGTGTAAAATTGTATATATATGGTCTTAAAATGTCCTATTATGTTGTTCTTCATTAAATCCAATGTGTGCGATTTAGATGTGTTTTTTGCATTTATGTTCCTTTTCTCCAATGGAAGTGTTACTATTTTATTTTTTTCTCGAGCACTTTTTATTGTTGTGTTGTTTTTTGTGGATCCCTTCACATTGTTCATGCATTTCATCAATGAAAATATTGTTTACATTTATAATATTATTTTTGGGCTTTCATGTTCTAGCTATTTATATCAATATTATTGAGATTTATACTATTAATACATTCATGTATTGATATCAATGTATTTATGGCTTAAAATTTATTTATTGTTTATAATGTAGTGATATAAATGTGTTATTATTAATGTGATGATGATTTATCATGTTTTAGTGCTTTATAGTTTACAATGTGGTTCTTATATTGGTTTTGGTATATGTTATTTATTATTGTTTTGTGTTATAGCATTATTTATGTTTATAATATTCATGCCATGGATCTAGGGCTTAGGGGATTTAACATATTTAATATGACATATATTCTCTCATTTTCAAAATCATTCATCTGGAGCATTGTCGAACATTGTGTTATAACAAATATTGTCTCAATATAAAACTCAATGATGGTTAAGGATGGTCATTGATATTTATTTTTTGATTTATAATATTTATCGTGGGGTTTAAATAACTTGGATTTATAATATTAATCCATTGGGGTTAAAATATCAATCCTTTCGATTTTTAATATTTATCCCTTGCATTTTTTGATCCCTTAAGTTTATAATATTTTTCTCGTGGGTTTATAAGATTAAACCCATGGGTTTATTTTTTCTTTGAGTTTATAATACTAATAATTCCTTTGGTTTATCATTTTATTCCTCGGGTTATTAAACCCTTGACTTTAAAATATTAATTGCTAGTGTTTATTAATCATTTAGGTTTTTAATATTAATTTGTTGGGTTTATCTATTCCTTGGGCTTATTGATTGCTTGAGTTTATTAATAATTTGTTTTTATAATATTAATGCCTTCGGTTTATAAAATTAAAAATGCATTGGTTTTATTCATCCCTTTTATTTATAATATTAATAATCCCTTGGATTTATAATAATAATAATCCCTTCGGTTTATTAAAACACAATATCAATGGTTTAATCCATTAATTTTATAATGTTTATCCCTTTAGTTTATTTATTCTTTGAGTTTATAACACTAACAATGTCTAAGGTTTATTGATCAATTGGGTTTATCATATTAATAATCATGCGACTTTATCAATACTTTGTTTTTAGAATATTAATTCCTCGGCTTTATGAATCTCTTGTGTTTGTAATATATATCTGTTGCGCTTCTTAATCCCCTAGGTTTTTAATACTGATCCCTTCAGTTCACTAATTCATTGGGTTTATAATATTAAATGGTTAGGCTTATTAGTTCCTTGGGTTTATAAAATTAATAATCCCTTGGGTTTATTAATCCCTTGAGTTTAAAGTATTAATTCTTAGGGTTTATTAATCTCTTCGGTTCTTATATTGGTTTGTTGGGTTTATTAATTCCTCAGGTTTATTAATCCTTTGTGTTTATAATATTATCTTGTTGGTTTTACTATTTCCCTTCAGTTTATTATTTCCTTGGGTTTATAATATTGAATGATTAGGTTTATTTTTTCTTTAAGTTTGTAATATTAATAATTCCTTGGGTTTATCATTTATTCCCTTTTGTTTACTAATCCCCAATATTAAGTTTTGAATAATAGTCCTAAGATTTAATATTAATCCCTTACATTTACAATTTTTATCCCTTCAATTTATTAATGTGTTTCTTTCATAATATTAACAAACCCTAGGGTTTATTGATCCCCTAGGTTTACAATATTCATAGTCACATGGGTTGATCAATCTGTTGGGTTTAAAATATTAATTCCTCTGTTCATTAATCCCTTATGTTTTAAATATTGATCCCTTGCCATTTTTTATCCCTTGGGTTTCTAATATTTTCCCCTTGGGTTTATTAATTCCTTAGGTTTATAATATCAAATGTCTATGTTTCTTCATTCTTCAAGTTTTTAATACTAATAATTCCTTTGGTTTGTCATTTAATCCCTTGGTTTTATTAATCCCGTGACCTTAAATTATTAATTCCTGGTGTTTATTAATTGTTTTGGTTTTTAATATTAGCTTGTTTGGCTTATTGATTCCTTGGGTATATTGATTCCTTGCATTTATTAATCATTTGTTTTTATATATTAATGCCTTGGGTTTGTAATATTAATAATCCCTTTTTTTTTATAACACCCATATATTAACAGTTAAATATTTGTCCAACTATTTATGATTATGTCAATATCACAATAGATTAATCTAATATGGAAATCAACCATGGTCAACCATGTTTATTTTAGGGTTTATAATAGTCATGCTATGGTTTATATGTGTTGGGATTATAATTTTTATCCCTTAGGTTTATTATTCCCTTGGGTTTATAATATCAATCCTTTCAGTTTATTGATCTAAGGGTTCATATCCCTAGGGTTCCATATTATTCAACAATGGTCAACAATAAAAGACCATATTCAACCATGATTAACCATTGTCCAACATCAATCGTTTTGGTTTATTACTCCCTAATCAATGATGGTTTATTATGATGTCAACCATGGTCAACCACGGTCCAAGATGGAATTGTGATAAGGATTGTCTCAATATGAAAAACAATGATGTCAGTCATGTTTATTTTAGTGTTTATAATATTTTTCTTAAGGTTTATATACGTTGGGTTTATAATATTAATCCCTTGGATTTAATATTATTCCTTTAGTTTCATAATCGTTTGGTGTTTTAGTGTTAATCCCTTGGGTTTATTATTCCTTTGGATTTATAATATCAATCCCTTGGGTTTATTATTCCCTTAGGTTTACAATATCAGTCATGGTAAACCATTACCAATCATATCCAACCATGGTCAACCATGGTTGAATGTTGCATTGTGACAAGGATTGTCTTAGCATCAAAATAAACCATGTTTATTTTAGTGTTAGTAGTATGTATATTGGGGTTTACCAATGTTGGGATTATAATATTAGTATATTGGGTTTAATATTATTCCCGTGGGTTCATAATCCCTTGGGTTTATTTTTAGGTTTTGTTTATAATATCAACCACGGTCAGCTTTATTAATCTCTTTTGTTTGTAATATTGATCCCTTAGGTTTTAAATATTTATCCCTTGGGTTCACTAATTAGTTGGGTTTTTAATATTAAACGGTTGGGTTTATTAGTTCCTTTCATTTATATTACTAATAATCCCTTTGGTTTGTTAATCCCTTGAGTTTAAAATATTAATTATTAGGGTTTACTAATTCAACCATGTTTATTTTATTATTTTTAATATTTATCTTAGTGTTTGTATACCTTGGGTTTATATTATTAATCCCTTGCGTTTAATATTATTCCCTTGCGTTCATAATCCCTTAGGGTTTTACTATTAATCCCTTGGGTTTATTATTCCTTTGTGTTTATAATATCAATCGCTTGCGTTTATTATTCCCTTTGCGTTTATTAATCCCTTCTGTTTTTTATATTGATCCCTAGCCATTTTGTATTCCTTGGGTTTGTAATATTTTTCCCTTGGGTTTATTATTTCCTTACGTTTATAATATCAAATGATTGGGTTTCTTAATTCTTAAAGTTTTTAATATTAATAATTCCTTTGGTTTATCATTTAATCCCTTGGTTTTATTAATCTCGTGACCTTAAAATATTAATTCCAGGGGTTTATTAATTGTTTGGGTTTTTAATATTAGATGGTTGGGTTTATTGATTCCTTGGGTATACTGATCCCTTACATTTATTGATCATTTGTTTTTATAATATTAATGCCTTGGGTTTGTAATATTAATAATCTATTCATTTTATAAAACCCCAGTATTAAGGGTTAAATATTTGTCCAACTATTTATGATTATGTCAATATCACAATAGATTAATCTAATATGGAAATCAACCATGGTCAACCATGTTTATTTTAGGGTTTATAATAGTCATGTTAGGGTATATATGTGTTGGGTTTATAATTTTTATCCCTTAGGTTTATTATTCCCTTGGGTTTATAATATCAATCCTTTTGGTTTATTCATCTAAGGGTTCATATTCCTAGGGTTCGATATTATTCAACAATCGTCAACAATAAACAAGCATGTTCGACCATGATCAGCCATTGTCCAACAACAATCACTTTGGTTTATTATTCCCCGGTCAATGATTGTTTGTTATAATGTCAACCATGGTCCAACATGGAATTGTGATAAGGATTGTCTCAATATGAAAAATAATGATGGTGAGTCATGTTTATGTTAGTGTTTATAATATTTGTCTTAAGCTTTATATACATTGGGTTTATAATATTAGTCCCTTGGGTTTAATATTATTCCCTTGTGGTCATAATCCCTTGGGGTTTTAGTGTTATTCTCTTGGGTTCATTATTCCTTTGGGTTTATAATATCAATCCCTTGGGTTTATTATTCCCTTATGTTTACAATATCAATCATGGTCAACCATGGTTGAAGGTAGCATTGTGACGAGGATTGTGTCACCATGAAAATAAACCATTAATATTTTAGTGTTTGTAATATGTATATTGGGGTTTACCAATGCTTAGTTTATAATATTAGTATCTTGGGCTTAATATTATTCCCTTGGGTTCATAATCCCTTTGGTTTATTATTAGGTTTGGTTTACAATATCAATCATGGTCAACTTTATTAATCTCTTGTGTTTTTAATATCAATCCCTTGCACTTTTTGATCCCTTAGGCTTTTGATATTTATCATTGGGGTTGACTAATTCATTAGGTTTTTAATATTAAACGGTTGTGTTTATTAGTTTCTTTGGTTCCTAATATTAATAATCCCTTTGGATTATTAATCCCTTGAGTTTAAAATATTAATTCTTAGGGTTTATTAATTCAAACTTGTTTATTTTAGTAGTTTTAATATTTATCTTAAGGTTTGTATACCTTGGGTTTATATTATTATTCCCTTGCATTTAATATTATTCCCTTATGTTCACAATCCCTTGGGGTTTTAGTATTAATCCCTTGGGTTTATTGTTCCTTTGTGTTTATAATATCAATTGCTTGGGTTTATTATTCGCGAGTCAGACATGTTTTATTATGATGTTGACCGTGGTCGAACATGGAATTGTGATAAGGATTGTCTCAATATGAAAATCAACGATGTTTGATCATGTTTATTTTAGTGTTTATAATATTTATCTTAAGGTTTATATACCTTGGGTTTATAATATTAGTCCCATTGGTTTAATATTGTTCCCTTGCATTCACAATCCCTTGGGGTTTTAGTATTAGTCCATTTGGTTTATTATTCCTTTGGGTTTCTCATATTAATCTCTTGGGTTTATGATGCAGGGTTACCCCCTCTTAGACCCACAGTATGCATGTAAAATGAATAAGCACATTCGTCCCAGGAAATTTACTCTCTAAGCACTCAAAATCTTCAACCATCAACAGTTAAGGTCCCTTATTAACTCAACGGAACCATTCATTACAATAGCCAAGTCTTTCATTTCCTTTTATTGAGACTTTATCCACCCTTATAAACCTTAGTTTAACCTTACCTGTGCTTTAGGCCTTCATAACATTGTTGATGCATATATATAACAAACCCCTCTTTAAAATTTGGTTAGTGCAGACTTAACCCATAAAACTCTCTATCGGCGTTGTATTTCTATTATAAATAGAAATACACATAAACATGCTTAACTTACCCTTTCTCCTTTTTTAAAGCCTTGCATAGTTTCCAAGGTTTCCCCTTTATGGCTTATCGCAATCGGCCTCTCTGTGGTCACATTAACACACACCTCCTCCACATCCAATATGCCATTACACTATCTGATTTCAAATACTATACAGCTATGCTTATAAACCTTCTCGGGTCCCCTTCTTATGGCTCCTTCACACTTTAGCGCAATACAAAGGAAAACACGGGAAACCCACCCGAACATTTAAGGCCAGACTTAAAATATCATACACCCGTGACTATAATTATCACCGGGTCCATTCTTGTCCCATCGCCTTTCCTCTATACTTTCCTATCTCCGATCGTCGACCAAACAGATCACAGTCATCCATTTCTTTGCCCGATCCAACAGTTATCGTCTTTTTCGCTCAATCCAACTTGCTCGACAAACCACAACCATTGATCTACTTGTGAAAGATCCAATGGTCCATGATGATTTCGGGTGGAAAAGTAGCACAAGGCTTAATAACCTGAAAAGAAATTTCCTCTCTCTCCTCCGCTGCTATGTGTCCTCCACTGTATGGAGTTGGGTGACTACCCCGTTTTACGACTTATGGTATTGTGGCCGCCGGAAATACAACTTCCATTGTTTAAAACCGTTGATATGATATGAATTTCTCTGTCTTCACAATATAATCATGTTCGTTGATCGTAACGATCTAGCGGCTCCAGTGTACTAATGCCATGCTTCTTCGTTCGCCCCTTTTCTTATGTTTTATGCTATCTCTTCAGCATATTCTCTATGGTTCGAGTTCTTCAAAGGTTCTTGTCCTTTCACCATTCTATTGTGCACTCTCTCCTCAACTTGCCTTCTGTGAATTCTCACTTCGTTACCTCTCCAAAGCTCCACTCTAATCTTCCAATTGGATTCAAAGACCCGTTATGATTCCTTTGAATCATTCTTCTCCTCTTCGTATTCTATAGGACTCTTCCTGCAACCTCTGTTACAGAACCTACGAATTCATATATAATACATTCATTAAACAATCGTTTCACACACTTACATAGTTATTGAATAAACCTCTCTATATATATAAGTAAAAACAACTGATTACATTCGAGACTCTCTATCTGTCATAGACCTGATCTTCAATATCAGTGGCCTCCTCCCCTCACTCTCCCCATAGGTTTACATTTATACCAGAAAGGTTTTATTGAATCAATTCTGGTTGAAACCCTTAATCTACTAAACTGAGTCCTAAATGTCCTCTATGTCCACTTCTAACTTCAATTAATTCCTTAGAACACTCTCTAGTTCCTTGAATCATGAAACTACCTTTAGAGTTATAATTGACTTCTAACTCTCTTGTCATTATTAACCACTCATGTTCTCCTTTATTAGAAAGCATTTACAAGCATACGCACAGATATAATAAATTCCTATTCTAATAACTTAAAAACCTAAATATTACATTAATTTAGTACTTAGGAAACAAACTTCCTTAAAGCACATCACCCCCCTATGTCTACTAAAATACAATGATTTTCCTTGGGTTGAATGCTCCTGCATCAAACTCCCAAAGTAGAAAATATTTATGATATCCTGGTCGTGTGTTGATAGAAAACCTCTAGGGTCCCAAACTTTAGTTTGTAGTTTCCCAAATGTCTTGCACCTTTACTGCTGTTGTATTTCTGTTGTCTTCTGTTTCGTCTTTCTCTCCTTGTCAATCAAGTTCAAGTTCTGATTGATCATCCTTCCTGTTGTTATCATTTTCCTCCATATGGACTTCTTCATCATTAACTGTCATAAATATTCAATCTCCATCTCTAGCATATCTTTGGGTTGATTCTACAATTCATTGTTACCTATTTCTCTCTGCTCCAGGTTGTTGCTGATGTCCACTAACTCTTCAAATTGTTGTTGGTTACATTCAGTTTGTAGTTGCTAGTTTAATTTTTCTTCTACTTTTGCTCTTGCTCCAACTTTTTCTACCCTAGATATCGATGTAGTTACTACTCTAGGAACCACTATAGACATTGCTTCCACCAAAACGTCCTAAATATATTTAAGGATATCTCCCTCTGCAACATCTAATTTCTGTATTGAATTCTAACTTTCCAACATTCTCTCCAGCAATTGAGCATCTCTGTTCCATGGATTGATTAATCCCACATAATCTTCTTCTTTCATCTTTATTTGGCTGCTCATCTGTGCCAAATTTCCTCCAGCATTTGAAACTAAACCAACATTCACAAAAAATTTGATAAAATAAAAAACATAAGGCTTTAGTGCCTTATATCCCTTTGGCAACAATTCAATTTTCTGCTCTGTTTCTTTTTCCTCTCTCACCACATCAGTATGTTGTTTTGAATTCTCAAAGGAATTCATGAGACTGTCAATTAGCCTCTCCTCAACATCATCTATTTCAATGATCCCTCCCTGCTTTTGTTCACAGTAGTGAACTTCTTCTTCCTTAGCTTGCTGTTGGTTAACTCTTCTTTGAAAGTTTTTTATTCTTACTGCCTCCCTTTCATCCTTACCCTCTTGTTCTTTAAGAACCTCCATATCAGCCTCAAACAATCTTTGTCCTTCACCAATGACATTCATTGGATAATTTCTTTGGGACAACATTTCTTTAGTCTTCATTGGAATAAGATTGCCATCTTCCTCCTCTATTATAGCTCTAACATTCTGTTGTCTACTCCCAGGTGACTCTTTTTTCTCCTTTTGGCTCTGATATCTTGTCATCTCAATCTTTATTTGAACAGATTTCATATTTTGCTCCTTCTCTCTATCAAAATCTAAATTTTGTTCATCCTCCTGGGATGTACCTGCAATCATCAACAAATTATTAATTTTAAAATCATAAGACCTGGCGGTCTTACTCAACTCTTTAGTCGTCACATTTCCTTGCTGCTCTGTGTCTTCTACGTGATTCAGCTCCTCAAGCTCAACTTCGTCTTCTTCCTTCATAAGGAATGGTTCTTATCTTGTAAGAGCTCTAATTATTAATTTGTCAATGAGTTCTTTCTGTTGTAACAACTCAATACTTTCCTCATTTGAGAGGTCTTCTTCATCATACTCTACTCTAGAGTACCTTTTATCTCCTAAAACACACTGCTCCTCATACTTCAATTCAAGAGCTTTATTCAACTTCACTTCAGAGTATTAATCTTCTGTAAGATACTCCTCCATGCTTTCGACAGCTTCACAAGATTGTCTATCCTCTCCTATGCATCCTGCAAGCACATCAAAACTGTTAGGTTCAAAAACACAAGGCTTGATGGCCGGCCATATACATCAGCTTCTCATCTTCAGTCAGCATCTCCTCACGTTGTCTTGAACTATCCCAATAGTCCATGATGTCTTCACTTGATCACCATTCTTTAGCTTCAGTGTAGTCTTCACTTTCTCCCAGAATTTCTCCCTGTTCTCATTCACAAATGGACTCTTCCATTTCCAACTCAACTTCCTTGAGTTTTTCCCTCAGCCACTTTACTTCCTTTTGTTGCAGCCTTCTCTACATCTCATGCCACTCCACTGGCTTCTTCCTTAATACCCAACCTTGTCTCTGGTTTACTTCTAGCCGCGTTGTTAACACATCAAGTTATTTTCTTATCTCAACCAACTCCTTGTCAATATCCTCTTGACTCAGTCTCTTTCCATCTGCTTTGGCATTCTTCTTCTCATATCTTCTATTGTGGCTTCTCTCTGAACCTATGGTATGACTATCAGTAGTCATCTTCTTCTCCTCTTTTCTCATGAGCTCCTCACTCATCTGTAATAAGCCTCTACAACAGCTAGTCCTCCTTGCTGCAATCTTGCCTCACTAAGCTCTCCTCACTCAGTCTTTTGGTAAGCACGGGTCCTCTGTCTAGAACCTCCTCTTGAGAAACACCTTTGCTCCTTCTAGGCTTCTACAATCTCTCACTCTCTCTTGAGAACACTTCAGTTTTCCTCTCTGTCCAACCTCTTATTGGATTTTCAGGTTCAATATCACTTCTCCTTCAGAGTGATTTCCTTACTCTTCCTTCAAGAAAACATGTAGTTCTATTCTCACAGTTTCTCTTGATGTCCTTTACTGAGATGGTTCATATGCAACCACAATATTCAATTTCAATTTGAAACAAAACACACTATATTACCTCCAAGATCTATGTATGATCATATTCTCCCATTCTTCTGCACTTTGAATGGATTGTCCTTTGTTTGTTCTCCAAGTCCTCTTTCCTTCAGAACTTGTACTAAACAATTTTGCTCTCACTTTTCCTCAAGGAATCCTCTATTCCTATATACTCCAAGTCTCTGCTGGAACTACTACAATCTCCTAGGAACTTCAAAAGTTTCCCTTACAATCTTTTGTTGTAGTCTCTACCATTCATTCACTTAACTTATTCACATTACCTTATTCTATGTGCAAACTCCTTTTCATAGGAAATGTTTCCCCACTCTGATTACAATTCTGCTCTGATACCACAAATGACGCAAGGTTACCCCCGCTTACACCCATAGTATGCATGTAAAATGCATAAGCACATTTGCCCTAGGAAATTTACTCTCTAAGGAGTCAAAATCTTCAACCATCAATGTTTAACGTCCTTTATTAACTCAATGGAACCATTCATTACAATAACCCAGTCTTTCATTTCCTTCTATCAGGACTCTATCCACCCTTATAAACCTTAGTTTAACCTTACCCACGCTTTAGGCATTCATAACATTGTTGACGAATATATATTACAAACCCCTCTTTAAACTTTGGTTAATGTAGACTTAACCCATAAAAATCTCTATCGGCATTATATTTCTATTATAAATAGAAATACACATAAACATGCATAACTTACCTTTTCACCTTTTTTAAATACTTGCATAGTTTCCAAGGTTTCCCCTTTATGGTTGATCGCAATCGGGCTCTCTGCGGTCACATTAGCACACCCCTCCTTTGCATCTGATATGCAATTACACTATCAGATTTCAAATACTACACAGCTGCACTTATAAACTTTCTCGGGTCCACTTCTTATTGCTGCTTCGCACTTTAACGCAATACAAAGGAAAACACAAGAAACCAACCCAAACGTTCAAGGTTGGACTTCAAATATCATACACCGACGACTATAATTATTGTCGGGTCCATTCTCAAACCATTGCCTTTCCTCTGTACTTGCCTATCTCTGATCACCGATCAAATAGATCACCATCGTCCATTTCTTTACCCGATCCAACAGTTATCGTCTTTTCCACTTGATCCAACTTGCACAACAAACCACAACCGTTGATCTACTCGCACAAGATCCAATGGTCCACGATGATTTCGGGTGGACAAGTAGCACGAGGATTAACCGCTCGAAAAGCAGTTTCCTCTCTCTCCTCAGCTGCTACGTGTCCTCCGCTGTATGGAGTCAGGTGACTACCCGCTTTTACCACTTATGGTTTTGTGGCCTCCAAAAATACCACTTTCACTGTTTAAAACCGCTGATACGATATCAATTTCTCTTTCTTAACAATATGATCTTGTTCGTTGATTGTAGCGATCCAACGACTCCTATGTACTGACACCTCGCTTCTCTGTTCATCCCTTTTCTTATGTTTTACACTATCTCTTCAACATTTTCTCTGTGGTTCGGGTTCTTCAAAGGTTCTCGTCCTTTCACCATTCTATTGTGCACTCTCTCCTGAGCTTGCCTTCTATGAATTCTCACTTCGCTACCTCTCTAGAGCTCCACTCTGATCTTCCAATTCGATTCAAAGACCCGTTATGATTCCTCTAAATCATTCTTCTCCTCTGCGTATCATAGAGAACTCTGCCTACAACCTCTATTACGGAACTTACGAATTCATATATACTTCATTGATTAAACACTCATTTCACAAACTTACACAGTTATGGAATAAACCTATCTATATATATAAGTATAAACAACTGATTACATTTGAGACTCTATCTCTCAGAGACCTGATCTTCAATATCAGTGGCCTCCTCCCCTCACTCTTCTCATAGGCTTACGTTTATACCAGAAAGGTTCTGTTGAACTAATTCTGGTTCAAACCCTTAATCTACTAAACTGACTTCTAAGTTTCCTCTATGTCCACTTCTAACTTCAATTAATTTCTAAGAACTCTCTCTAGTTCCTCAAGTCATGAAACTACCTTTAGAGTTATAATTGACTTCTAACTCTCTTGTTATTATTAACCACTCATGTTCTCCTTTATTCAAGGGCATTTACAAACATACTCACACATATAATAAATTCGTATTCTAATCACTTAAAAGCATAAATAACATTAGTTTGAGACTTAGGAAACCAACTTCCTTAAAACACGTGACCCCCCTATTTCTACTAAAATACAATCATTTTCCTCGAGTTGAATGGTCCTGCAGCAGTTTATTATTCCCTGAGGTTTATAATATCAGTCATGGTCCACCATTTTCAATCATAGTCAACAATGGTCAACCATGGTTCAATGTCGCATTGTGACAAGGATTGTCTCACAACGAACATAAACAATGTTTATGATGGTGTTTGTAATATTTATAATTGTGTTCACCAATGTTATGTTTATAATATTAGTCCCATTGGTTTAATATTATCTCCTTGGGTTTATTATTCCCTTATATTTATAATATCAATCATGGTCCACCATTGTCAATCTTAGACAAAAATAGTCAACCATGGTTGAATGTCACATTATGACAAGGGTTCTCTCACCATGAAAATAAACCATGCTATTTTAGTGTTTGTAATAATTACATCTGGGTTTACCAATGCTATGTTTATAATATTAGTCCCATGGGTTTAATATTATTCCCTTGGGTTTATAATCTTTTAGGGTTTTAATATTTTTCCCTTGGGTTTTTTATTCCTTTGGGTTTATAATATCAATCCCTTGGGTTTATTATTCCCTTAGGTTTATAATATCAATCATGGTTAACCATTTTCAATCATAGCCAACCATTGTCAACCATGGTTGAATGTCGCATTGTGACAAGGATTGTCTCACCATGAAAATAAATCATGTTTATTTTAGTGTTTGTAGTATTTATATTTGGGTTTACCAATTTTGGGTTTATAACATTTGGCCCTTGGGTTTAATATTATTCCCTTGGGTTCATAATCCCTTGGGGTTTTAGTATTAATCCCTTTTGATTATTTTTCCTTTTGGTTTATAATATCAATTCCTTGGGTTTATTATTCTCTTAGGTTTATAATATCAATGATGGTCAACCATTGTCAATTATAGCCAACCATGGTTAACCCGGGTTAATGTCACATTGTGATAAGAATTGTCTCACCATGAAAATAAACCTTATTTATTTTAGTGTTTCTAATACTTATATCTGGGTTTATCAATGTTAGGTTTTTAATATTAGTCCCTTGGGTTTAATATTATTCCCTTGGCTCCATAATCCCTTGAATTTAAGTATTAATCCCTTGGGTTTATGTTTCCCATGGGTTCATAATATCAATCCCTTGGGTTTATTATTAACCTGGGTTTATTCATGATCAACCATACCCAACCATGGTCAACTCTTGTCAATCATAGTTCAATCTCACATTATGAAAAAAATTATCTCCACTTAGGGTTTATATACCTTTTGTTTATAATATTAGTCCCTTGGCTTTAATATTATTCCCTTAGGTTGATAATCCATTGGGGCTTTAGTATTAATCCCTTGGGTTTATTGTTCCTTGCAGTTATAATTTTAAAAATCCCTTTGGTTTATTAATCCCTTGAGTTTAAAATATTAATTCTTAAGGTTTATTAATTCAACCATGTTTATTTTAGTATTTTTAATATTTAACTTAGTGTTTTATACCTTGGGTTTATAATATTAGTCCCTTTTGTTTAATATTATTCCCTCAGGTACATAATCCCTTGGGATTTTAGT
Source organism: Pinus tabuliformis (assembly GCA_031772625.1). Lineage (NCBI taxonomy): Eukaryota > Viridiplantae > Streptophyta > Pinopsida > Pinales > Pinaceae > Pinus > Pinus tabuliformis. Next base: position 384,611,028 of record CM062812.1, on the reverse strand, counting down.
ATTAATCCCTTGGGTTTACTGTTCTTTTGGTTTACAATATCAATCACTTCGGTTTATTATTCCCGAGTCAACCATGGTTTATTATGATGTCAACCATGTTCCATCATGGAATTGTGATACGAACTATCTCAATATCAAAATCAATGATGGTCAATCATGTTTATTTTAGTGTTTATAATATTTATCTTAGGGTTTATATATGTTGGGTTTATAATATTAGTCCCTTGAATTTAATATTATTCCATTGGGTTCATAATCCCTTGGGGTTTTAGTATTAATTTGTTGGGTTTATTATTCATTCGGGTTTCTGATATCAATCCCTTGGGTTTATTATTACCTTAGGTTTATAATATTGATCACGGTCAACCATTGTCAATCATAGCCAACCATGGTTGAATTTCACATTGTGACAAGGATTGTCTCACTGTGAAAATAAACCATGTTTATTTTAGTACTTGTAATATTTATATTTGGGTTTACAAATGTTGGGTTTGGGTGTATTGTTCCCTTAGGTTTATAATGTTAATCATGGTCAAACATTGTCAATAATAGCCAACCATGGTCAAGCATGTTTGAATGTCGCATTGTGATGAGGATTCTCTCGCAATCAAAATAAACCGTTTTATTTTAGTGATTGTAGTATTTATATTTGGGATTACCAATGTTGGGTTTATAATATTAGTCCCATGGGGTTAATATTATTCCTTTGGGTTCATAATCCCTTGGAGTTTTAGTATGAATCCTTTAGCTTTATTATTCCTTTGGGTTTATAATATCCCTTAGTTTTATTATTCCTTTGGGTTTATAATATCAATAACTTAGGTTTATTATTCCGCAATCAACCATTGTTTATTATGAAGTCAACCATGGTCAACCATCGTCAGCCATGGTCCACCATGTAATTGTGATAAGGATATTCTCAATATGAAAATCAACAATTGTTAATCATGTTTATTCGAGTGTTTATAATATTTATCTTAGGGTTTATATACGTTGGGTTTATAGTATTAGTCCCTTTGGTTTAATATTATTCCCTTCGGTTCATAATGCCTTAGGGTTTTAGTATTAATCCCTTGGGTTTATTATTCCTTTGGGTTTATAATATCAATCTATTGGGTTTATTATTCCCTTAGGTTTATAATATCAATCTGTTGGGTTTATTATTCCCTTAGGTTTATAATATCAATCATGGTCAACCATTGTCAACCATAGCCAACCATGGTCAGCCACAGTTGAATGTCGCATTGTGACAAGGATTGTCTCACCATGAAAATGAGCCATGTTTCTTTTAGTGTTTATAATACTTATATTAGGGTTTACCAATGTTGGTTTTATAATATTATTCTCTTTAGTTTAATATTATTGCCTTGGGTTCATAACCCCTTGGAGTTTTAGTATTACTCCCTTGGGTTTATTATTAACTTGGGTTTATAATATCAATCATGGTCAGCTTTATTAATCTCTTGTGTTCGTAATATCGATCCCTTGCTCTTCATGATCGCTTAGGTTTTTAATATTTATTCCTTGGTATATAATATTAAATGGTTGGGTTTATTAGTTCCTTGGGTTTATAATATTAATAATCCTTTTGGTTTATTATTCCCTTGAGTTTAAAATATTAATTCTTAGGCTTTATTAATTCAACCATGTTTATTTTAGTATTTTTAATATTTATCTTAGGGTTTTTATCCCTTGGGTTTATAATATTAGTCCCTTTTGTTTAATATTATTCTCTGGGGTTCATAATCCCTTAAGGTTTTAGTATTAATCCCTTGGTGGTAATACAATATTATTATTATAATAATAATACAATATAATTATTATTATTATTATTATTATTATTATTATTTTATATCATTATTGGAATAATAATATAATAAATATATTATATTATTATATAATAATACACTCTAATATAATATTATTAATAATAATATAATAATAACAATAATAATAATAATTATTATTATTAATATAATAACTATTATATTATTATTATAATAATATTCATATAATAGGAAGACTCTAGATGGTTTGAGGTGAATAGCGAGGGCGAACAATGAGGGTTTCAAAAAGTTGCAGTCGGTGAACTAGATGGAGGGCCGCAGAGGAGGGAGCTCCACTCCCTCTTATAAGGAGGTTGTAGCTAGTAGAGGCAAGAAACCTCTAGAAAATGCTAGAGGTAGTGTGGAGGAAGGAAAAAGAAACATGGAAGAGGAGATATGAGAAGCCATAAATAGGGAAAATAATGGCACAAAAGACAAGGAGGTAGGAGACAAAAAACAGAGAACTAAAGACAAAAAACAAAATGAACCCTGCAAACCCAAAGCAAAGATAACACCCAGAGTTATTTTAAATGATCCAGCTCTGTAGGCGCACAAGGATCACATACGGGCATATGCCATCATCTGTAAATTCATGGGATTATGGCCCATTGAAAAATCTCTACGATCATGGATCAAATACCACTGGAAACCTAAAGGGAGCATTGACTTACATCTGGGGTCAAAGGGATTCTTTACTGTGGTATTCATGAATATTGAAGGAAAGGATAGAGTATTTGAAGGAGGGCCTTACTTCTATGTAGCAGTTGGACTCTACATGCGGCCATGGATGATGAATTTTGTTCCAGAATAGGAAAATTTTACTTCAATACCGGTCTGGGTAAGGCTCTATTCTCTACCTCTTGATTACTGGCAAAATGAATCATTAGCCACCATAGGCAATAAATTAGGTCAATTTGTCAAAGCTTTCGAAGCCACAAGAAAGCAAAAATATAGCTCCTTTGCCAGAATATGTGTGGAAATGGATCTATCAGGAGCTCTACTGGATGAGGTGATCTTGGAAGTTTTTGATGAAGAATGGGTGCAAACAGTAGACTATGAGCACATTCCATCAAATGCCGCAAATATCATGAACATGGAGACCTTTTCAGAGAGTGTCCGCTCAGTAAAGTAGTAAACAAGAGTAAAAATAACACAATAAAGGAAATAGAGAGCTTCCAGAAAGTGGTGAATCGAGGAAAAGGTGGTAAAAGAGGACCGAAACAACATCAAGGTGAAGGAAAAAAAACCGGTTAGAACAAATTCCAAGTGCTTGAGGAAGATGAAGAGATCACAAAAGAAGATCAAACAATGGAAGGAAGTCCTGTGGAAATGGAGAAAAATGAAAACCGAGAACAAACACTGGATAGTGATTATCAGAAAGAAGCTACAATGAGTGATTCAGAACTGGAGATGGATTAAGAAATGACCCAGAATGAGATGGACCTAGAGGACCATGAACTACAGGAAATTCTTGAGAAAGAAAACCTAGACCTGGAAGGGTTCTTGATACAGGGAACCAAGGGAGGAGTAGATTCGTTACCTCAAGAAGAGCTCGATAGAATAAAACAATTGTTTTTATGGAAAACGTAGGCTAAGGAGCTGGAAAGAGGAAAAATCATCGATAAGCAGGACAACAGAGGAGTGAAAACAACTTTGGGACTAGCCGCTAGAAACCCAGGCAAGAAAAGGGGCATGAATAAGTAGAATGAACTCTTGATGGAGTGTGAAAAGCTTATGATCAATTCAGGTAAGATGAAAGATCTAGCCAGCTACTCATTTACAAATATTTAATAATGAAGTTTACATCTTGGAATATTAGAGGTCTAGGGAGTAAGAGAAAGCAGAGAATGCATAGTACTAGAATGAACCAAGAAATGTCGGATATAATTTTCATCCAAGAAAAAAAATGTTCCATTCAAAAATTAAGACAAATTCATAAGAAATGTCTCAGTAGATTTGAGTTTCTTGAAGTCAAAGCGAAGAACACAATGGGAGGCATACTCACTCTTTGGAACCCCCCAAAAATTAGTATTTTAGATGCTGAGGCTTCCAGGAATTATTTATCAGTTGTTATTCAACTGGTTGGAGACAGGGATACATTTCTAGTCACAAATGTTTATGGTCCTTAGCTAATAGATGACAAACTCAGGTTTCTAGATTCCCTTGTGGATCTCAGAGACAGACATGAAGATATACCCTAGATCATGGGAGGTGACTTGAACATGATCAAATCTCTTTCAGAGAAAACATGGGGAACCAGAACTCTAAGTAAAGACTCTCTAGCATTTCAAACCCTTTTCAGACAATATGAATCTCGTTGACACTAATAGGAATGTTGGCCTCTTTACTTGGAATAATAAAATATGAGGAGAGTCCCATGTAGCCTCAAAGTTAGCCAGATTCATCATCTCTGAGGATTTTATGCTGACAGATAAAGAAGTAACAGCGAGAGTTCTTCCCTTTGGAGGCTCAAATCACTGGCTAGTTCAATTGGAGATTAAGGGTATTGGTACTCCTAGGAACAAACCTTTCAGATTTGAGAATATCTGACTTTCACACCCTGACTTCATCAACAATATTGAAAAATGGTGGGCAAAAGATTTACAGATTCAGGGGACAATAATGTTCCTACTTCAAAAAATACTAAAGCAGATCAAGCTCTCGCTTAAAGAGTGGAACAAGAAGGATATTGGCAACATTTTTGTGGAGAAAAAAGTTGTTGAAAATAAAATGCAAGTTCTCAACCAAGCTCTGATCACGAAATGCTTTGACAAAGCCATAAGTGATCAAGTGGATAAACATCATCAAGATTGGGAGAATCTATGTAAACATGAGGAGATATTTTGGAGACAAAAGTCTAGAGTTCAATGGGTCAAAGAAGGAGAGTGTAACACTATGTTTTTTCACAGAGCCACCACTGCCAACAGAACTCACAACAGAATCTCTTCGGTCAAGAATGAGGAGGGGGAGCTTCATATCTCCCATGAAGCTATAGAAGCTGTGTTATTCCAGCACTTCCAAGGTATAACTCAAGAGAACAATTTAGATAGAGAGCACTTCATCAGGGAGGTAACTAGTAATATACTGAAACTGGTGTCCAGAGAGGATAATTTCAACCTTAATAGGCCAGTAACGGAAGAGGAGGTTAGTGAAGTCCTCAAAGATATGTAGAATGGAAAAGCACCAGGCCCGGATGGTTTCAATGTGGATTTTTTCAAAGCTTGTTGGAATATTTTTAAACACGATATGGTGCATGTTGTGGAGGACTCTAGGTTGAACAGAACCATTCTTAAAGTGCTCAATACCTCCTTCATCTCCCTGATCCCAAAACAAGACATTGCCCAAACACCGGATAAATATGGACCCATAGCCCTCTGCAATGTGTCTACAAGATAATATCCAAGGTAGTGGCTAACAGACTCAAACCATTACTTCATGTTCTAGTTTCAGGGGATCAATCAGGTTATGTGGAAGGCAGATAAATTTTTGACAACATTATTCAAGCTCAAGAGGTGGTTCACTCATTAACTAGCAAGAGACAGGTGGGCATGATCATGCAATTGGATATAGCCAAAGCTTATGACAAGGTAAACTGGACCTATATCAAGAAAATTCTTATTTCTTTTGGATTTGAACACAACTGGGTCAGATGGGTAATGGCACTGGTGACTTCCTCCAGTTTTTCTATATTAGTTAATGGCTCTCCCTCAGAGATTTTCAATCTTTCAAGAGGCCTCAGACATGGAGACCCGCTCTCTCCCTTTCTTTTCATCCTCATGATGGAAGGATTGGGCCAGTCAATAAAACATGCTAAAGTAACGGGAAATATTAAGGTCTTGCCACTAACTGAGAATGGTCAGGCCCTGACTCACCAAAAATTTGTAGATGATACCATGCTACAGGGAACCCCCACAGTCAAAGAAGTTTTAGCCTAGAGAAAAATACAAAATATCTTTGCCTCATCTTCAGGTATGGAAGTTAATGTCTCCAAATCAAAAAAAAAATTCTTCAATACCAATATTGCTATTCAGAAAAATATCTCCAGAATTCTAGGCTTTCAAAGGGATTCCCTTCCCTCAAAGTATTTCGGATTTCCTCTAACTACTAAACCGATGCAGAAAAGCATTTGGGAACCCTTGATCAATAAGTTGCAGGATAGAGTCAGTAAATGGACCATTAGATCTTTAAATCTTGCTAGTAGGTTGGTACTCACAAAAATTGTTCTACAAGAAATCCCTATTTTGTGTTATCAACCCTCCCATCTCCAAAAGGAGTCCTACAGCAATTCAGAAATATTCAAAGAAACTTCCTTTGCGGAAAGGAGGAGACAAGGAAGAAATGGGCCTTAGTGTCTTGGGAGAAAATTTGTAGGCCCAAGAACCATGGAGGGCTAGGCTTAGATGATGAGGAAATAATCAGCAAAGTTTTAGGGGCCAAACTATGGTGGCATTGGGTTCAGCATCCAAAGATTCAATGGGAAAATATCTGGAAATAAAAATATGCAAGCTCCTAGCAAACCAGTGATCTCATAATAATGTCCAGAAATATAAAGGGCTCATACATCTAGAGAAAATTCTGGGAGAATAGAAGCCTAGTACAATAAAATAGCTTTTAGGAAATTAGAAAAGGAGATCTTTCTCTTTTTTGGGAAGATAAGTGGAAACAAGAACCAATTCTGTTAAAAGAAGACATCTTCGACCTTAAACATGAGACATATTCCCAAGGATTAGTTAAGGTAGAGGACTTCTGGAATCATACTCATCATATCGAAAAGTGGAGGATCTGGAAAAACATTGACTGCAGAAATAACAATCCCCTGAAAACAAAAGCAGAGGCACTCATGAAAATGGTGGAACAAAGAAATATCTTAGTTGCACGGGGGCATGACCAACTAAGATGGTGCAATAACAAAGAGGGCACCTTTAATCTTAAGGAAGCAAAAGGCATTCTCCTCGAGCTGGATCCCCAGGTTCTAGAATAAATCTAGCAGAATCTATGGAGGCATCAAGGGTACATGAAAATCAAACTCTTCATGTGGTTGGTATACCACAAGAAAATCCTGACTTAGGACAAGATCAGGAAGAGAGGTGTACTGGGGCCTTCAAGATGCCAGATCTGTGCGGCTCAAGAGGAAACAATGGAACATCTACTCAACAATTGCATTTTCACCTCCTTATTATGGGACACATTTGCCACAATCTTTGAGCACTCTGAAGGGACAGAGGGAGCATCATTAGTACCCTCAATAATTGGAGAAGAAATTTTTCGGATTATGAGATTCTCAGCTTAGCTTGGGCCCTTACACGAAGCTTCATTATATGGAACATTTGGAAGGAGAGGAACAAAAGAACATTTAAGGATGGAAAGAATCTACCACGACGCCTATTTGAGATAATCTTGAAATAGCTTAAGGAGACTGCGAGAACCACTATTCGTAACTACCCTAAAAATCCTCCCTCAGAAGTGGATTTAAAAATTCTCAGGTGGTTGGAGATGCAAGAGATCACTCCTCATGGCCTAGATAGGAAGGCTACATCTATGGATATGGAGAAGGATTTCGGGCATCCTCCCGCAGAAGGTTATTTGAAATACAACATTGATGGGGCTTCAAAAGGAAACCAGAGAATAGCTGGGTGTGGAGGAATCCTTAGGGATGCAGAGGGAAGTATTATCTTCATCTTCCATTGCCACCTTGGAAAAACCACCAACAACATAGGTGAACTAATGGCTTTGGAACAATGCCTGGATTTTCTGAGTCAAGATAATTGTTGCAATGTGATGATAGAGGCGGACTCTGAGTTAATCATTAACTCAGTGAAAAAAATAAATAGTGGAACAGCGCTGGAGAAGGTTTCCAAACAATGGAAATTAATACAGGTTTTCCAGAGAATTCAGGGTCATCTCCAAGGTCTTCGCACTATTAGTTTCCACCATGTCCGCAGAAAGGAAAATAACTTGGCGGATCTTCTTGTCAACTAGGGTGTTCGCTGTACAGATGATAAGGTTTTGATAGAGTGGCAGGAGTTGCGTCCAAGCAGATTGAAAGATCTTTGGGGTGAGCAAGCAGAAGAATATAGGGAAGTGTTTAGATACAAAGCCATGGAGGTTAGCTCGAAATGTTTTTTCCTCTGTATGCGTCATCAACATCTTGTAATCTATTCTTTGGCGGGGGCAAACTACGACTGGCCACTGAAATTCCCGGAGTTAGCAAGATGGATATCTCTACTCATCACGGTGAGTGAAATGGACATCACCATTCTTCGATCAGTGGAAGGCCTCTTACCTTTACTTGGTTCCAGGTTTAGGCAAGGAAGAATAAAACGCGAGGGATGAATCCAGTTTTTTCCAGCAACCAGATTATTCAGAATTCGAGGTTTCAGTATGTAATACAGCCTCCTAGGTGGTTTTCAGCGGAGCGCACCACTTTCAAGTGGGAAATGGTTTTAGTGATTTTGCAACGATCCCACTCAGCCTCCTACATGTATTAGGGAGATGGATCCATAAATTGCCCTTCATCGCACACTCATGTCTGATTATCTTGTTAGGTGTGAAATCATTCTCAGCCGTAGGATTTCGTTGAGTGGATCAACGATTAAGTTTGATCGTGTAGCTTGGTGGGGCGGGACTATTAAACGTCGGTCGTCTTTGCGGAGCGGTTTCCTCCTTGGCCATTGGTTTGAGCGTGGAAATGGATGGCTCAGATGAAAGGGGCTCTTCCGAGAGCTGGGATATGGGCGTTTCCGTGGGTTTTTCAGGGGCTGGGCTGTTTTTTTGGTTGATTTTCCTTAGGTTCAGTGATCTGCTTTGTAAGGCTAAGAGGTTTTGCCCTAATTGGCTATTGCTCTATTTTTTTTGATTCCCTATCATCGGGTGGACGCTTGTAAATATTATATACTATTTTTCGACCTAATGAAATAGAAGGATCGACACTTGCTTTAGCAAAAAAAAAAATCTTCATATAATAATATATAAATATATAAGAATAAGGTTGTTATTATTTATATAGTTATTAATAATCATAAATAGTTGGTGGTTAAAAAAATATACATAATAATTATTAATGTGGTTGATATAAGTGTATAGGCCTATATCAATCACATTGGAAAATGTAGTTGTATATATACTTCATATATGCTACATTGAAAAATATGGTTATATATATATACTTCATATATGCTTATCAACCTATATTAACCATTTTATCAATATAATTATACCAATTACTGAGAATCAAAATAATAACTATAATATCAATTTGTACAAGGTGCTTCCAATAATTTCCCTATGACTCTTTCTCTATGATTTTGATAAGCTTGCAACACCATAAACATAATCAAAATACATATATATTTCCAATATTTTCTGTGTCACAGATTGGCCGACAAGAGTCAAAGAAACTATTACTCTCGGTTTGAATTTATTAAACATTAAACGTATTAAATACGCATAAGTAATCGCAATATTCCCTTGGATGGGAATGTGTTAAATATCTACGGTGCATGACATATTTGTTGTTTTTCAGTATTATTATTTTACTTGAACTTTTAAGTAGCATTTTCAGAGTTTTTTATTTTTTTGGTTTCTCGTTTTATTTGGGAATTGCTAATATAAAAAAATTGTGTTTGTAAAAATTTTTTGGATATAGATAAAATACAGGGGCAAATTTTTTTCAAGGAATTATATATATATATATATAATTTATTTTTAACAATAGTGATGATTAATTATTTAAAATTTAAATATTTGAAAGCATATTTTTATTTTAAATAATTTATTTAAAATTTTATGTTTTAAATATGAAAAATTAATCAAAATGTGAATTATTTTTTAATATAAATAAAATTTATTTTTTAATATCAATAAAATTTATTAGGTAGATAAGTATGTTTATTTTAAAATAAAAATTTTAGAATTTCAATTTAATTATCCAAATTTATTTGGTGAATTGTATAGATTAAATTTCTAATATTTTAATATTAAAATATTTTTAATAGTAATATTAAATGTTGAGATTTATTTTAAAATTAGTCATACTCTTTTTCTTTTTTAGTTAAATTGATTACTTAAAAATATATTTATTATGGTTTTTTTAAACGTGAAATATTAATAAACCATGATAGTGGTTCATATTTATAAATTATTAATTTACATGTTATATATTTATCAAATTGCTAAATATATATATGTTTAATTTATCTATTAATTTTTTTTTAATAATAATTTAAGACAAAATTATATTTTAGCTTTTCTTATAGTAATAGTTTAAAATAAAATTATATTTTAGTTAATAGTTATGTATTTTTATTTTAGAAATGTGAGATTTACCATGAAATAGGTATGACGATGTTGATCCTGTATTGAAGCCATTTGACAATTTATATATTTTACAGGCGCTTACACCATAGGATAGGCAAGCTATGTACTACTAGAACCAATATTGTCACATACCCCGGTAACCTCCCAGGTAAAAGTATGGAGTTAGAATTATTATACAATTACCACAAGTAATTAATCAGTTCACAACTCCACAAATCATCACTAACGATTAGATATAACATTCACTAATACATTAAGTAAATCGCAGTGAAAGACAATAAGTTATATATCCATTTTCATAACCATTAACCATCTATGTGGTAGTTTTCTGACATAAGCTGTCTCATGAATCCCTGCATCCATTTCTTGATATTCTTAACCATATTAAATAATCATGCACTAAGACATTCTGCTTGTCACAACAAATAAAGAACCATCATCATCAAGGACCCATCATCATCAACAGACACATAAGGCAATCACATCAATCACACCATAGAACACGGATATACCCTGGAAACCCCGTAGGGTGAAAACCAGCAAACGTTTAATCTTCTTATTAAACGCTCGTGAGGGTTTTCACCCCTCACTCAATGGCTTATAAGGGATTCCATCCCTTAACCATTGTATTAAAATCTTTACAATGAATTATCATTAAGCTATCACATAACTAGCTAACAGCTAATACAGCTTACATGTAATCTCTTATTTACATACCGCCACATGCAATAATCCTTGTGGCATAATTGTTCTAGCAAAGGACCATACTGCAAATTGGACTCATCTGCATGGACAAATAATCCTTATCCTGCCAATGAAAAACATCACTTTCCTCTGGCACCAACCGCCATCGTTTCCTATCAATGCTGTTGACAACAAGCTTGGTAACAATATTAGATACATTATCAAAAATTCATTAAACAACCTTAAAAAAAGGATCTTTTTCATCTACTCATCTGTATGAGCATGCATAACATACTAACTCACTAGTATGTCTATTTAAGTAATTTCTTGTTCTACTTTACACAAAGCTTATTCACACTGGTGCATATCTCTCTCTAAGAGATCCAACCAATAGTTTACAAGTCCATGTTTCTTTCTCTAAACATACAGCACAATGGTCAAGATTTATCATAGTTTTGCTAACATACAAAGAACACATCTCCATAACACGATGACTGTTATTTGAGCCATTAGCTTATCCTAATATCCCTTCTTTAGTATATACAGTACACATAATCTTTCAATGATACAAGTATGGGTTCTCACTATAGTAAAAGCACTATTTATTTATTCTTTTAAAAGAAAGAATCTCTAATTTGTTTCCAAGAAAACCTCTCTTGGAATCCTTCATCATCATACTTGAAGTATGTGTTCTTTTCTAGAAACAAACCATATTTATTATGTATATAAAACACACTTTCTTCAAGAAAGTTAGTATGATTCCTTATGCATCTGGAAGCACATCATTAGAAATTTTCTACCATGCATGCAATGCATATATATCTCAAGAACTTCAACGTCAGCTAACAACACAAAGAATTTGAGCTTATTAGCAATTTTTCTATTATGCATGCATGCATATCTATTTTTCCAAAACTCTAAAATCAGCTAACACACAAGCTTTTAAGCTTATATCTGTTTTTACGAAAAACAACAAGTTACTGGTACTAAGTGCATGGTAATCTTTCAACCATACTCAATAAAACATGCTTATATTTTCCTTTCAAGGAGGCGAGTACGATACTTATCTTATTCATGGCAAGAGTTTCTCTCTTACAGACTAGCCGTCGCCGCCGCTACAGCTAGGCAATGCTCCTGAAGCTCGAACCCCGGACCTGGTATCACGTCGTTGCCCATTGTCTTTGCGCAAAACAAAAGGGCAGCATTATAAAGGCTTCAATGAGATGCATCTAACATCTTCCTCATTCTAGAGCATTCACACTCAAGGGATAGGACGACCATGGAACTCTCTCAAACGAAGAAATGGGTATCTTTACATAAACAACTGTACTTGGACAGAACTTCGAAGCAGGAAGAAAATGGAGCAAGATGTCTTCGGCTTCAAACGCGGAGATATTTTGAAATAACTTTGAAAATAGAAGCCCCAAGCATCTGAAGCAAAGAGGTCTCTTACCGCAGCAGAGCCTTTATCTCAAACTTATAAAATAGTTTAATCTTCAAACGCGGCGATATTTTGGAAGGAACATTGAAAATGGAAGCCTGAAACATGTGAAGCGAGCAGGATGTCCATAGCCCCCCTCTCAATCCTCACTTCCGGCTTTTTCATCATAAAATGCGATTGTGTATTCCCGCAGTTTTCAAGAGGAAGCCCAAGAACTCCTCATCGCATTCTCCCCCCAATCCGCTTCAAGGCCACTCCCCTTCCCCTTTCTTTATTAACCTCATTCAATTTCCCGTAGGATTCGGGTGATGGGACAAACAGGTGGCGCAAGAAAAGTGAAATCCTTACCTGCCTCCGCATAGACCAGGCCGCCCTTAACGCCCTCCCCTGTCATTCTTTAATTGACAGCATTAAGGATAACAAGAATTAGTTGTTGAAACTAATTCGTAATCTTTTAAAAAGAATTACTATTTCATTTAGTGAATAATTTACGCATAGGGATGTTACATACTCCCCCCCTTAACAGGAACACCGTCCTCGGTGTTTTTCTTTCATTGAGAACTTGAGATTTACTCATTGTATTACCATCTAAACCACACAAAAAGATGATCCTTCTTTTTTAAAATCCAAGATTTCATTTCAATAAATGACAATAACCGAAATAGTAGTGATATAATCAAAATAAATATCATTAGTTATAAGCATCTATAAGAATTCGTAATTGCAAAATATGCAACTGTTAATCGCCACCATCTGGCCCTTATTCATTCATAATAAACAATTCTCTGTGTCAACTTACCATTACTTACCATCCATTTTGAAAACCATGAATACTTTCAAGCAAGTATTTTTAATAGTGGTTGGAAACTCTTCATTCCTCCACGGTAAGTAATTCCTGTAACATATGACTAACAAATTCAATTGCATTAGCCACTATATTTTGAGTCAAGTAAAATACGTTTGACTACCAATCAATTGTGCAATGCTAAATGATTTCTAAATCACAGTACTTTTACAAGTACTTAAAGAGCACTAACACTAATCAACCAATGATAAATCACTGCTCACGTGCACACTGCATGAATTTTCATTAAAGACATCCATAATGTACTTCTAGAAGTACCAAAAGAGCACCTAGCTCTCTAACCATCAAAACTGTCAATCACTGCATCCAGCAAAAACTGTCTTAGCTCCCACTAAGATGTTCATAAAATTAATAATACAATAAAGGAATTAAAATTTCCAATTACTCCTTATTGAACATTAAACTCATTTCCTGTTAAAAGTGCATAACACATTTCACACAACTATATGTAAAATTTATTTCTAACATAACATATAGCTGATTAGTTAATTCCTTTAGCCATGAGACCACAATGGACTAAAGAATTCCCAACCCATGGGAACTGGTTTCCACAACCAAACCGAGTCATTTTCACATCCAGACAGTTTCTTCGATAGAGACCTTACCAGGTCTAACATAGAATCCCACTGGCCAACCAGCTCAAGAATTCTAGGGAGAGGAGATTTGGGCAGACAAGTACCATAAACCCTTCCGGGCAGGTAGCTGCCATCAACCCAACTCCGGGCAGACAAGTACCATCCACCCCTCCGGGCAGGTAATTGCCATCAACCCAACTCCGGGCAGACAAGTACCATCAACCCCTCTGGGCAGGTACTGCCATCAACCCAAGCACTTGCAGGTCCTACTCGACCGCAATTACACTGGTCTCGCCAGTAAACACTATCTGATCCTAACCAGACATAGCGTACACAGGAAAATTCTTTTCCTCTTATGCCATCTGATCCTAACCAGACATAGCATGAATATTTTCTCTTTTAATACTCTTTCTCAAAGTAATTTACACAATGAAACATATCAACATTATCATTAGAAAAATAAACATGCATGTATACCATGCATTTACACTTAACCCCAACATGGGTCCACAACATCAAGATTGATGGGAAACATAACCATCATACACGTTGTATGCATGCAAATTTTCCAAATAACATAATTCATGCATATCATATAACATCATTCTTTCTCACTTATGATTGCAATTCACATTGCAGTAATTTACATGATGAGTTTTCTTGTTGCCATTAAGCTACCACTACTTAATCCCATCAGCAATGTTGGCTATAAACATGCATCAGTTAACATGTATTCCATTTCCAAGAATGTTCATGCATACAATATTGTCATGTATAAAAGCATATGCAAATACTCATTAATGTATAAATGTCAACAATAGTTGAGTTAATAATCTAAACATTTCCAATTTTGCCATGGTCTGTTGTTCCAATTCAAATCATCATTAATGGAGTATTAGCTTACGTTTACTATGGTTAGCTTTAGTCATGCATTGTTAATGTAATTAAACATAATCTCTCTAATATACAAGGATCATAACTCTATATCATAATGACTAATCTTTGTGCATACCATTGCTTATCATATAAGCCTTTCTTTCATGTATGCAACCCATATTCCTTTCACTAGAATACTACCAGCATTTCATACAACAACCACATACTTCTTTCTTAAAGGAAGTCATTTTAATCCTCATTTCTCTATCTTCTGATGGATTGGTTTCTCCAGATTCCCTTTCAAGAAATTATTAAAGATATCTATCTTTAGGCATAAAAATCAAGATACAAAAACAAAGTTTACTTATCGTTTATGCATCAAAATCAAGCAATCAACACAGCTCATCCAACAAGACAATCTCTCCAAGAGATTATTATTTTTCAAGGAAGCTAGCATGACCACTTTCTCTAAGTACACACCGACTTACAATTTCAAAGTCACAATAGCTATTCATATGCAACATGTGTTCTCCTAACGCAATTACCTTACTTCAATGCACATAGTTCTTTTCATGAACAAATAAGGATTTTGGTTCTTGTATGATCACTATTCTAATGTGTCTTTAAGGAAAGAACCTCTACTTTTATTTTCAAGAAAATTCTCATAAAATCCTGCATCTTCATACATGAAGCATGCATACTCTCAGGATGAGACTATGTTTATGTATATATGTAATATACTCTTTCCTCAAGAAGTTACTTTGGCCGTATTTAGCAAGGATTTTATAGACAAGAGCCAAGCATTTCACATACAAGACTCATGTGGAGTCTTCCCAATAAGAACTACTTATTTGCTTTATTAAGAAAGCATACAAAATAATCAATCTTTAATTGCATGCTTTAACACATTTTCTTTACCAAGAAAATCTAGAAAAGAACCATTCTTTCATTGCATGCATTCAAATACTTCCTCTACTAAGAAATCATATAAACATTCATATGTATTCTTCAAGAAAGTGAGCAAGGTACTTATCTTATCCTTGGATCAACATGCATAACTAACAAATTAAACCACCCTTACCGGAAGCAATTGCTCTACTTATGCAATTAGAAACATAATCTCTTAAGTGTCACACTTGTACCAGAGTTACCACTTGATGCTAGATGCAACAAATATCATAACACTACTATGTATCCATTTCAGAATAATGACTTCAAGGAGACATTACGAAAATCATTAACAGCAACACACTATAGTTATCATTTTCCAATTCTTTAAGCATGGTCAAGGGAATACTCACATGCACATCAAGCGCTATCTAGTCATTTCCAAACTCTTTTTCCCCATCTCCGTCTGTCCCTACAGCACGGTCTTCTTCCTTCTCCTTGCTTCCATTTCCTTTGGAAGCATCTATAGTTGGGGAAGGTAATTAGAGTTTACTGACAACTGTATTAACACAGGTAGTCTATTTATGAATAATTATCACATGTAATCAAACCACGAATGGGTCCTAGAAATGTTACCCACTGAACATGCCTTTACAATTAACCTCACACTGAATGCAACATGCATAAGAAATCCATCATTCCCATAGTAGAGATAAATTCAACCATCATTAAATCGAAGCTCGAATGATTTTTATCTCCCAACAAGTAATGATTAACATAAACACATATCATGCTAGAGAATTTCGATTAATTAAAGGGTAACATCATTAAATCTATGAAGACATAAGCATATACTATTCATCATGCATTCTCATGGTGAATAAAATTAAGAACTCTTCTCATAAACAACTAGAACTATAGCACAGAGAGAGTAAGAATCTTCACACACACATTCCATGCATGTGACATCAATCAACCTTCACTTGGTTACGAACTGTAACAATCTTAGTCCAATTCAATTAATGCATATACGTTCTATGGGTTAGTCATACAACACTAACCAATCTCAACTACCAATCATCTTCATGCATCCATGACAAGGCTAAATCCAAAAGTTAGTTATGACAATCAAATCTCGCTGCTTGACTCATTGCATGTTTTCAATATCTAAAGGGGTTCTTCTAATGTCCTTTTTAAAACAATTTTTCATCCTATTCAAGGATGTTCCCCCCAATTTTATATTCATGCATTGGCTCATTAAGTTTTGTTCGTTGTAATTTCAATCTAGTTCAATATATGCATTGTTGTTATTGCCATATGTGCAAATCAAAAGTTGGTAGTTGGTTGTCACTTCCTCAATGAGTGTTCAATATTGTTCTTAAGTGTAATGAGTGTTCAAATTTTGTTTGTAAGTGTGACAAAAGTTTTCATTGTCTTTTCCTCATCAGGAATCCAATGTTATGAATGTAGTTATGCAACAACTTAATACCTACTTCTCAAAGAAGTTATAAACATGAATCACACCCATCATGCCAAAAGTAGTGTATGACATAAATGAATATGCGACTGATTAAACTCATACCTGAGTTAATGCCTACTGATGGCGTACCTCAATATCCTTTCCGCTTACCAATTCCCAAAGGCGCCAGTGCTGCAACCTTTAGCTCTGATACCACTTGTCACATACCCCGGTAACCTTGCAGGTAAAAGTAGGGAGTTAGAATTAATTTATACAATTACCACAAGTAATTAATCAGTTCACAACTCCACAAATCATCACTAACGATTAGATATAACATTCACTAATACATCAAGTAAATCGCAGTGAAAGACAATAAGTTATATATCCATTTTCATAACCATTAATCATCTATGTGGTAGTGTTCTGACATAAGCTGTCTCATGAATCCCTGCATCCATTTCTTGATATTCTTAACCATATTAAATAATCATGCACTAAGACATTCTGCTTGTCACAACAAATAAAGAACCATCATCATCAACAGACACATAAGGCAATCACATCAATCACACCATAGAACACGGATATACCCTGGAAACCCCGTAGGGTGAAAACCAGCAAACGTTTAATCTTCTTATTAAACGCTCGTGAGGGTTTTCACCCCTCACTCAATGGCTTATAAGGGATTCCGTCCCTTAACCATTGTATTAAAATCTTTACAATGAATTATCATTAAGCTATCACATAACTAGCTAACAGCTAATACAACTTACATGTAATCTCTTATTTACATACCGCCACATGCAATAATCCTTGTGGCATAATTGTTCTAGCAAAGGACCATACTACAAATTGGACTCATCTGCATGGACAAATAATCCTTATCCTGCCAATGGTAAACATCACTTTCCTCTGGCACCAACCGCCATCGTTTCCTGTCAATGCTGTTGACAACAAGCTTGGTAACAATATTAGATACATTATCAAAAATTCATTAAACAACCTTAAAAAAAGGATCTTTTTCATCTACTCATCTGTATGAGCACTCATAACATACTAACTCACTAGTATGTCTATTTAAGTAATTTCTTGTTCTACTTTACACAAAGCTTATTCACACTGGTGCATATCTCTCTCTAAGAGATCCAACCAATAGTTTACAAGTCCATGTTTCTTTCTCTAAACATACAACACAGTGGTCAAGATTTATCATAGTTTTGCTAACATACAAAGAACACATCTCCATAACACGATGATTGTTCTTTGAGCCATTAGCTTATACTAATATCGCTTCTTTAGTATATACAGTACACATAATCTTTCAATGATACAAGTATGGGTTCTCACTATAGTAAAAGCACTATTTATTTATTCTTTTAAAAGAAAGAATCTCTAATTTGTTTCCAAGAAAACCTCTCTTGGAATCCTTCTTCATCATACTTGAAGTATGCGTTCTTTTCTAGAAAGAAACCATATTTATTATGTATATAAAACACACTTTCTTCAAGAAAGTTAGTATGATTCCTTATGCATCTGGAAGCACATCATTAGAAATTTTCTACCATGCATGCAATGCATATCTATCTCAAGAACTTCAACCTCAGCTAACAACACAAAGAATTTGAACTTATTAGCAATTTTTCTATTATGCATGCATGCATATCTATTTTTCCAGAACTTTAAAATCAGCTAACACACAAGCTTTTAAGCTTATATCTGTTTTTACGAAAAACAACAAGTTACTGGTATTAAGCGCATGGTAATATTTCAACCATACTCAATAAAACATGCTTATATTTTCCTTTCAAGGAGGAGAGTACGATACTTATCTTATTCATGGCAGGAGTTTCTCTCTTACAGACTAGTCGTCGCCGCCGCTACAGCTAGGCAATGCTCGTGAAGCTCGAACACCGGACCTGGTATCACGTCGTTGCCCATTGTCTTTGCGCAAAACAAAAGGGCAGCATTATAAAGGCTTCAATGAGATGCATCTAACATCTTCCTCGTTCTAGAGCATTCACACTCAAGGGATAGGACGACCATGGAACTCTCTCAAACGAAGAAATGGGTATCTTTACATAAACAACTGTACTTGGACAGAACTTCGAAGCAGGAAGAAAATGGAGCAAGATGTCTTCGGCTTCAAACGCGGAGATATTTTGAAATAACTTTGAAAATAGAAGCCCCAAGCATCTGAAGCAAAGAGGTCTCTTACCGCAGCAGAGCCTTTACCTCAAACTTATAAAATAGTTTAATCTTCAAACGCGGCGATATTTTGGAAGGAACATTGAAAATGGAAGCCTGAAACATGTGAAGCGAGCAGGATGTCTACAGCCCCCCTCTCAATCCTCACTTCCGGCTTTTTCATCATAAAATGCGACTGTGTATTCCCGCAGTTTTCAAGAGGAAGCCCAAGAACTCCTCATCGCATTCCCCCCCCAATCCGCTTCAAGGCCACTCCCCTTCCCCTTTCTTGATTAACCTCATTCAATTTCCCGTAGGATTCGGGTGATGGGACAAACAGGTGGCGCAAGAAAAGTGAAATCCTTACCTGCCTCCGGATAGACCAGGCCGCCCTTAGCGCCCTCCCCTGTCATTCTTTAATTGACAGCGTTAAGGATAACAAGAATTAATTGTTGAAACTAATTCGTAATCTTTTAAAAATAATTACTATTTCATTTAGTGAATAATTTAAGCATAGGGATGTTACAAATATCTACAATGAAAATACGACCATAGATCCGCCATATGCGAGTGTGATGCGGGGGAGGTGTCGCACCTCTGGATTAAATAACTTGTCACCTCTCGATTTTGGTAGTGCCACAATGTTTGACAACAATAATTTCAGAAACGTGGAGGCAAAGAGAGGGCTACTTCATTCCGATCAACAACTATTTTCGGGTGGGGACACTTCTATAGCCTCCATAGTCAACTCCTATGCAACGAATCCTACAACGTTTTTTTAATGATTTCCAGCGAGCCATGATAAACATGGGAAGCACCAAACCCCTCACTGGTACTAACTGTCAGATCTGCATAAACTGTAGAATACTAAACACTTAATTGGAATGGATGGCCATTTATTTCACCAGTAATTGGAATGGATGGCGATTTATTTCACCAGTCTCCTCTATAGAGATGTATTCTTTTTCAAAAGATTCATAAGATTTGAATGGGAGTGTTACGCGTCATTTGTTTTGGCTGTTATCTGGCCGCTATGGCAAAAGGTTGTGTGTAAATATGTTTATATCACTGTTCTTTCTCACTCTCAACACAATAGAACAATAACATGCTTTCCTTAATTATTAAAATAATTTGGGCTGACCGAGCGCGTTGCATGCTGCATGATGATAACACATTATATGTTATATTTCAGATGTCTACAATTCGGAAAAAAATAATTAGAGGGCAAAGCCCATTGAATTTGCTGAAACTACAATATTTCAGTAAACATATATGTAAAGATTTTATTATTAATGTGAACATTATTTATCCCTCCTTCCCGAATTTACTTCCATAAAGTTATTTTAGACCTCAAGTGGTGATTATAGTGATTGGGTAAAAAATATATTTTAATTTAGATGGTGTTAGCACGTTTTATTACTAGTTATTATAATAATTTTATGAGTAGTTTTGATATCATTTATGGTTTAGGTTGGTTTAGGTTTATTCAGTTATGTGGCAATCAATTATAAAAAACTATTAAGATAAGGTTATAAAGATTTAATTTTGTATTGTTTGGTAAAAAAATTTGTATTTATAATTATTTGCTTTAGGAAAACAATTTAGTAATATCATTTTGCAAATTTGTGTGGTTGGGATTATTCTACCATGCAACAGTTAGTTAAAATATGTATTACCATGCAACAATTAGTTAAAATATGTATTACTACGAGAGTTGGGTATGTTTTGATAGTTTAATTAAAAAACATTATAAAAAAACAATAATCTCAGTGTCAATGTACTTCCTTGTTGTCCTTCCAACTGAACATGAAGGAGATGTCGTCAAAATATTTGGCTTTCACTGTAGGTCATAAATAAAATACTTATATTCCTACTTGACCTAATTTTATATCAATTTTACAAAGAGAAAATAATTGAAAAAAACTTTTTATTTTCAATTCTCAATAATTCAAAAAATAAACGTACATTTTAATTTATTTATTTTTTCCGTTAAGCTTGATAGGACCTATTTTTGTATTGATTTTAACAAGTCATGACCAATTTTGAAATTTCTTAGGTGGCCTCAACTTGCCGCCTGGGAAACCAAGTTTGTTGGCTACATAACAACATGGTATGCAATCCAAAACTGATACATTTTGAGTCTTTCTATCTAAGCTACATTAATTACAAGTAAAACTGATACATTTTGAGTCTTTCTATCTAAGCTACAGTGATTACAAGTAAAAGTAAATGTTGTCGACATCAAAATCTACAAAAAGATAGAGACATCGTTTTACTAATTCAGGCAGATTCAATTGAAGCCAAGTACTTTGCATTCAACCCCAAGAGTTCATCTATTGGAAATATGCATATAAAAAGATTTCCATTTGTGGGAGGTGCCCATCTTGCATCTACATCTCAAACATGACTTTCTAAAACTCCTTTTTGTAGTCCGGGAATGTCTGCACTCCAGCAGCCATATTCAAAGCAATTCATTCCAGGGCCTTGCCTAGGATTCCCGCCATCGACCAATAGAGGAAAAGAGTGTGTTTTAATTTGGTCATTTGGCCTCGGGTGTCCCTCGGGTTAGGCACTAAGACCCGTCATCCATCGACTTCGATCTCCATAGAACCTGACTGACGGTTGAGGTCTTCCTCCCACTTCTCTATTAGCTTTAAAATTTATTTATATATTCCTTCATGATAGGATTCAGATGCTTTGTTCAAGATATTAAAAGTTAGTTTGCGGTCTCTCAGCTAGCCCCCACGGTTGCTGGGTTCCCCTTCCTCTTGGTTGACCTTTTTTCCCTACCTTGGCCTCATCGACATGGGTTTGGGCTGCGATACTTAGCCGCCGCATGAACCATCTTATCCCACTTCTTGCAAGGTGTTCTATGGTGGTGGATGCTCTTCGGAGGAGTGAGCCCCTAACCTTCAGAATACCCATAATTGTTTCCAACCTGCTTACCTGTACAGAGAGCAACAAGCATACATAAAAACAAAAAGAATTTCTTACAAGTCATTCGAGGTTCAAAAAATATTTTAATCTAATTTATAGAAATGACACATGTCAATTGAGACTGAAAATTGTGATTGCACGGTGCCTAACTCCATATATTCCACCTCGCTTTAGTGTGACTCTAGGGAATAACCTCCCCATGCTGAGAGCAAGTTACAAGCATAACAATTACCCAATGCATTGAGTTACCTTGCTCTCCCTCAAACCTATTTCCCACAGACTTCTAGCACTAATCATACATTGGCTTCACTATAATTACCTAGTTCATTGTTAGGTCAGCCTTGCTTAGTTATAGAGCTGAGGCCACATTTTTAATGAGAAACCTACTCTTTATGCTTATGGGGATTCACCCATCCCCCCAGCATAAACCATTGCCAAAGGCCATTGAGCCAGAAGCCCAACAGGCCACATGCATACAATTCCCCAACATTGGCTACCCTCCCTACATTATAGGCTAAGCAAATCCCCTGACGAGATAGACATATGCCAAATTGCATAGAAATGGTGGTGCCTCCCATCCAATTCCATATATAGACTCCGCGACTCGACGTAGACCTAGACAGTGCAGGACCGAGACTCTCTGAACCCCACTGAATTATGTCCGGTCAGCCCAGAATGTAAACTTAGTATACTTTCAGCATTGTGAAAAGGGAGATGGAGTAGACAACATACCAATTCACCCACGTAGTGCCTGGGCGACCTCGTCCCTAGTCCGTTCGCTCTCCGCAGTTATGGAATCCTTGTAAACTCCAAGTTTCTAACCTCATGCAATCACCCAACACCTCACAACGGAATTGAATATGCCTCCTACTACAACCCACATACATATTACTTGTCTATCTAATCATGGGGCCGTGCTAGACTTGCCATGCATGTGGAGGGTGGTGGGTGTTTCTTTCAAGGCTCTTCCAGTTAAAACATTTGATTGCTTCGAAATTTTCATACACATCCAAGGATTTATATTTTTTATTTTGAATGCCAAGAAAATTTATAATTCTTTCATTTTTTAGAAATATTTCAATATCAAATAATTTATTTCAATATATATATATATATAGAGAGAGAGAAAAATTAAAAATAAATAAGAAAATAGTTATTTTAATGTTTATCATAGTAAAATGTTTTAATACCAAAAAAGGGAAAAATAGTAATAAGAGGGAGATGTAATTCATTTATTTATTAATATAAAGTTGTTAATAATAATAATAATTATTATTATTATTATTTTAATATTGGTTAGAAATAAAATATATCAATATGCATGTTTATTGAAAAGTTTCAATGTCATATATATAAAAAATAAATTCTTTGAGGTTAAAATATTTCAAGTGGTTTTACTATTTCATATTTTGGTCTATTTAAAGTATATTTTTTAATTAAGTTTATGTAAAATCCAACAAATATTTCTTGGGATTGCAAAATTTAACATCAATAGTTATACCAACCAAACATTCAATAAAGTTTTTGAAATGTTACATAAATTTATGCTCTAATACAACATATTAAAAAATATAAAATTATATATTAATTATATATAACATTTTCTCTATATATATCAAATTAATCAATTATTTAAAGTTAAAATTAATACTAAAATATTATATTTACAATTAACATTAATTTTTTTTATTATAAATATTTATGAATTAATATTAAAATATATTAATTAAAATTAATTATAATAATTTAATTAAGGATCTTCAGCATCCTAACAAAAAAATATATTGAGTTATTTATTTCGATTTATTTGAATAGTAAGGAAATTGAAAGCATTGTTGTGTCGTCATTGACTTCAAAGGGTTTAATAAGATTGTTTGAATAGCTTCTCTATTTTGCCACAATCTAGTTTTGTGGTCTGCTGTTGTTTTTATTTTTTATAATTGTTGTTTTTATTTTTTATAATTGAAATATGAATTTTTATTTTTAGTAGGAATTTAATTTAATTAATTTTTTGGTATATTTAATAATATTTTTAATTTGTAGATATATTAAAAAATAATTTTAAAAATTATATTATTTAATTTTTTATCAATACAAACTTAATACATTTTCTAAATTTGAAAAATCCATACATTTATTAAAAATTGTAAGTATCCAATTTTTCATTCATATTTTTTACACCTCTTTATATTTTTTTTATTTACTTTAAACTTTATTTTTTTAAATCTACCAATATAAAAACGTTTTACATTTTATTATATACTCCTCAATTTTTCCTCATTGCATATCCTGCTATGAGCTTATTTGGCATAATATTGCTCTCAATAAAACCCCATATATCATCCTCTCAATAATTATGAAGCATCCACTCATTCACATAATAATACTTGTGATTTTATTTTGTCAAAAATTACACATCAAAGAAATTGAATATAACCTCAAGATTGCTATTTTTTATTATTCCGTTGCGTTAAAAAGGGTTATCTAACGTACTATAACCTACCCGAACTAGTTTTCCTAGATATACACTACCTACTTCGTTGGTTGGCTCTCACTTTAAGTTTTAGTTTATTTGTTTTTACATAGAATCCAAAAGCTCTTTTATGAATCATGCATCTTCCGACATCCTCCTCTCAATGTTTGCGTGGCATCCCTGGCTTAGAATACTCTCACATTTCAAATAATATCTAATACTTCTCATTTAGTTGATTTTATTTTGTTTAAATTGCACTACCTCTTTATATAAAACATTCTAATCAATTCTAATTGCAAGAATAATAACAACTTAAAACTATTTTTGAACTACATTTAATACTCTTTATATTTATGTTTATTGTATTTTTATATTATATTTTTCTAATAAAAAAAAGAAATAAAAAGAAATATACGAATAAATATGAGGGGCACACACTTATATATATATATATATATATATATATAATTACTTTTAGAGAAATTGTTAATGAAATATGTAGAGAAGCACACTATAGAAACTCTAGATAAGTGTTTTTAGGGGTTTATAAAATATTTGTATTTATATTAAATTAGATATAATCAAAATTCATATTCTAAGGTCTTCTAGAATTTTTTATGACAATAAGAAGTAATTATCAATTTTCAACATTTGGAATTAATTATGACCACTCTTTATGGGCTTATAATCCTTATAAAATGTTTATGATGATTGCATATTGGTCAGAGACTCAACTAGGCTTAGAACATTTGAGATCAATTCAACAAAAAGAACTTTTTACTTCTGCATGTTGATGTAGATTGTATTCAAAACTATGCTAGGCCTAGAACATTTGAGATCAATTTAATGAAAAGAACCTTTTACTTCTACATGTTGATGTAGATTGTATTCGAAACTATGTTGGACAAACTTGTCTTTATTTTTCTCTAAATATTATGTTATAGTATATATACATATTCTTCTTCTTCTTCTTCAAATTTGCCTTTACTTTCACCTTCTTCAATATTTCCTTATCTTCTATATACATCATTTGGTTGTTCTTCTTCCTCTACTAGTAATTTTTGTACATATTCTTGTAATTTGGCTATTGCAAAAGCATTTTGTCAACTTCCTTCATCTCCTCTTCGATAGTACTTTTAGTAACTATGATGCTTTTCTAAATTTTTTATGTTCCTTATTTTTCTATAGTTATACCATTTTTCCATAACCATTTTCAAATCCATGACACATGGGATTTGGAATCCATTCCTAACAAAATGTTAATTTAGAATCATAATTAAGTTCAACATTTAATGCCTCTAATATTCATGTCTTCAACAACCTCATTTACTAGATTTTCATCCCCTTTTATCCCCTACCACAAATATAGTTTTGATTTTCGTATTCAGCTTGAATATTTTTTGTCTATGTTGGTTGGTATCCACCTTCTGTAGCATGTCCACGCTTTATGTGTTAGATGTTGCAAATAGTCACATTTTCGTTGTGCAAGTTTTTCAACAAACTCTTCTACAATATTCAAGACAACTTCAATCTCTATATATTCTACTTTAGCGATATTTTTAAAACCCTATCAATATCCTTCTAGTATGTTATATGTTCACGATGAGTTCTAAAGCAGTTTACTACATTCATCATCTAAATATTAAACAAAATCATAATCTCTCATCTTTATATTCTCGAAACTGTTGAAAATGGAAACAAGAAATGCTAAAAATAGAACTTCTATAAACATAATTGCTATAAATAGCATCTCAGGTAGCAGTGTTGGACATAGCAACAAGGAATGAAAAACGGAAGCGCTAAAAATAACATTTCTATAAATAACATTTCAGGATAGATTCCAATTTTAGTTAGTCCCTGAAATAAAATTGAGAAGTAAAATTCGAATTTGATCTTAGCAGTTGTTTGTAAAATAATTAATTAATTAATCTTGAGTTAATTAGTTGTAGAAAATCAAACATGAAGACTATGTGAAGACATGCAACAATTTCTCCATTGATTGAGGAAGTTATCCCTTGATTAAAGGAGATTGGGATGAGTTGTACATTGAGTTGTAATTAGTTAGCTTAGTTAACTGAGTTAAGTCTAGTTAGATTAGTTCAAATAGTTTGTTGAACTAATTATGAGTTCAGTTATTTAATGCATGCATGCATGTAACTGCTGCACTTCATATAACTGAATATTCTCTCATAATTAACTCATGCATGTCAGTTCTTTCAGAGACCCAGCTGAGATCAGAGGAAGGGACAGTGTACTATCACTTGGAGGAATTTTCCTATATAGGAAACTCATCCATGCAGAAGGAATTATCTCCTTTAGGATTGCGCGATTATTTCTGAGTTTGGTGAGTTGTGTGAGAGGTGAATTCATAGAGGTGGCAGCATTGGACCCTAAGAGAAACTACACAAGGAAATAGGAGGCTTGGAGGACTGAAGGAAGGCATATGTGTTGTCTATTCTGTCTATGAGCAGCAGTGAGGGATTGTACTGAGAGCTAGATATCTTGTGAGCTAAAGCTTTGTGTAATCCTAATATATTTCCACTTGTCTGATAATAAAGATAGCGGGGTCTTTAACTGAGGATTTCCCCAGAGTATTCTTCCATGTTTCATGTGTGATTGAATATTCTTCTCTGTTATATGTGTTCCATTTGATCTTGCTCAAAATTGATTAAGCTTCCGCAAGTTTGATTGTAGAAGTAGATTAAGTATTTTGCTTTAGTGCATTGCATAATCAAGTTAATCTATGGTGAAATATCTACATGGTATCGGGGCAAAGGTGATCAAAGCGGAGAACAGTATACAAAGAAGGGAGAAGTTCAAAATTTGTTCCTCATTATAGAATTCGAGTTCTTATCACATCTCAAATTTCACCAATGGCGTTCAACTGTTTAAGACTCGAGTATGCCCTTGATGGCAACTCGAATTATATAGCCTAGAAGGATCACATGGAAGCAGTATTAGAGGACAATGGTCTAAAGGACTTCATTGATCAAGAAGTCCTCAAGCTAATAGCGGCTAATGATACAGAATTGGAGGAATGGAAGAAATGTGTAGCCAGAGTGAGGAGAATCCTCCTGGAGAGAGCTAGAGGCCATAATTTCTTGAGCCTCCATGGGAAGGAGACACTATTTTCAATGTGGAAAACACTGAAAGATCTATATCAAAATAGTTTCGATCAAATGAAGATGGCGCTGAAAGATAAGCTTCGAAAAATCAAGTGTGAAAAGGGCGACATGATCTCTACATATCCAAATAAGCTGACCACCTACAAGGATGAGCTTGGAAGTGTAGGGATCACGACAGTCGATGATGAGATGGTGAGTCTTGCTCTCTTCAGTCTTCCTAAGAGTTGACATAGCTATCAAGACTCGGTAAATGGAAGAAAGAAACTACCAGATTGGGAATGACTTTGGTTGGATCTGTTGCAGGAGGAGATAAGAAGAACCACCAGAGATGGTTCTTTATCCATGGAGGATGAAGAAAAGTTCACCTTAGCAAGTAAGGAAAAGAAAGGGAAGGAGAAGTATTCTCATCCCAAATTGAGTTCTTCCCATGGTGGGAAGCAGTTTGACAAATCGAAAGTGCGATGCTTTCATTGTCAAGAGGTGGGCCATTTTGCAACAAATTGTCAACTGAAGAAATCCAAGATGAGATCCATGGAAGGATCTAAAGGTGAGGCATTGGCCTCACAGTTCGAGTTGTATTTCAACCTCTTCGCATGCATGGTTTCATCCATGATGGGATGTGGTTGGTTTCTTGACAGTGGAGCTTAGTTCCACATGACCGATCATAAGAGTTTGTTCAGTACCTTGGACGAGAAAGATCTCTAGATACTCATAGCAATGGGTAATGATGAAAAGTATAGTGTCTCAGCAGTAGGCACAGTTGTTTTTCAGAGGGAGCATGAACCTCGCATTACCTTGACAGATGTGAAGTATGTGCCAGGGCTGATGAAAAACTTGGTATCGATCACAATGCTGGAAGACAAAGGCTGTGGTGTAGCATTCAGTAAGGGAAAGCTTTTCCTTAGAAACGTCACCGCGAGTAGGTGAAGAATATCGGTTCACGAGTCAAGAACCTATATGCTCTTAAGGTTCAAGATGCATGAAAAACCTTGAGGAGCAAGGCAACTATTGGAGACTTGTTGGTTGAGAGGGAGAGTACATTACCTCTCAACATACAGTGCCAGAAGAAGTCTCAGAAAATTGTGGAGGAGCCACAATTGGTGAAGCAGCTTCAGGAGGTCATGGAGTAGCCACGACTAGAGAAGCCGAGAGGAGATCGAGTGGAGGCATCCACTCATGCAGAGACCTCCAGTAGAGGTGAATTTCAAGCCAAGTGGGCAGAGGGACCACATGCATCCATACCTCCAGGTAGGAGGTGGGGTGATATCGAGTGACAGTCCCAAGAAGGCTGGAATAGGCGCAGGATCATTGAGGTACCCAACCTTTTTTATTAGACCTTGCTACGGGAGCCCCATTGAGGAGTAGTAGGACTAGCTAAGTGGGTAGAGGCATATGCAGATGGAGTGCTAGAGAGAGCTACAGTGCAGGAATCCCGAGACAGTGAAGAGCTAGCAGGCTGTAACAATGCGAGAGGCACCAAAGTGTTTCACCAATGTAGGATGGCACAGAGAGGTGTGCAATGGCGCTAGATGCATGGAGTGTTGCAGCAACTCAGAGGTCACAGAGGGAGCACTTGTCAGCTAGCAGAGGGAGCTTCAGCATCAAAGGGTGTTTCTAGCCCAACAGGGAGCTCAATTGGGAGATTTTTTGTTTCTAGAGTTGTTGGAGCAACAACACTTGAGAGAAGTGTTGCATGCAGAGCATTCCAAAGGTTCAGGATTAGGTTCGAGTTGAATGCCTTTCTTGTTGAGGGGGAGTGTTGAAAATGGCAATAAGGATGCTAAAAATAGAAATGCTATAAATAGCATTGTTATAAATAGCATGTAGGTACCAGTGTTGGACATAGAAACAAGGAATGAAAAATGGAAGTGCTAAAAATACCATTGCTATAAATAGCATTTCGGGATACATTCCAATTTTACTTAGTCCCTGAACTAAAATTGAGAAGTAAAATTCGAATTTCATCTTAGTAGCTCTTTGTAAAATAATTAATTAATTCATTTTGAGTTAATTAGTTGTAGAAAATCAAACATGAAGTCTATGTGAAGACATGCAATAGTTTCTCCATTGATTGAGGAAGTTATCCCTTGATTAAAGGATGAGTTGTAATTTGAGTTGTAATTAGTTAGTTGAATTAATTGAGTTAAGTCCAATTAGATTAGTTCAAATAGTTTTTTGAACTAATTGTGAGTTCAGTTAGTTAATGCATGCATGCATGTAACTACTGCACTTCAGATAACTGAATATTCTCTCATAAATAACTCATGCATGTCAGTTCAGTCAGAGACCCAGTTGAGATCAGAGGAAGGGATAGTATACTATCAGTTAAAGGAATTTTCCTATATAGGAAACTCATCCATGAAGAAGGAATTATCTCCTTTAGGATTGTGCAGTTATTTCTGAGTTTGGTGAGTTTTTGGAGAGGTGAATTCACACAGGTGGCAGCATTGGACCCCAAGAGAAATTGCGCAAGGAAATAGGAGGCTTGGAGGACTGAAGGAAGGCGTATGTGTTGTCTATTATGTCTATGAGCAGTAGTGAGGGATTGAACTGAGAGCCAGATAGCTTGTGAGCTAAAGCTTTGTGTAATCCTGAGATATTTCCACTTGTATGATAATATAGATAGCACGGGTTTTAGCTGAGGCTTTCCCCAGAGTATTCTTCTTTGTCTCATATGTGATTGAATCTTCTTCTCTGTTATATGTGTTCTATTTGATCTTTCTCAAAATCAATTAAGCTTATGCAAGTTTGATTTTCGAAGTAGATTAAGTATTTTGGTTTAGTACATTGCATAATCAGGTTAATCTATGGTGAAATTTCTACAGAAACTCCTCCTAAGAGTGTATAACTCTCTTTTGTTTACTTTGGATATACCTTGATAGACAATCTTTAAATTTTTCACTACTTTCTTAGTGTAATTTCATGTTGCAATTTGTAGGAAAAATGAGTTTCCTAATCCTTATTTTGTTTACTTTGGCTACACCTCGATAGACAATCTTTAAAGCTTTCACTACTTTCTTGGTGTAATTTCATTTTGCAATATATAGGAAAAATGTAAGTCTCCTAATCCTTGTTGAATAAGTCACAGTTCCATTGCATATTTCATTTATTTACATTTGACTAATTTTTTTTAGCATTTTCATAGACTGTATGTCTACCTTATCTAGTTATATGAACCAATTTACATCTACGTCCCAACAAACATGGGAAAGAAGGAAGTTTTCCATCTTTATTATCCAAATTTAATATTTTTTTTTTGTCAAAACTAATCCTTGAGGATATCTTAGACAGTTGTTAAATGCCATTTGTTGAATTTCTATTCCTTAAGTTTTAATGATGAAATAGGAAAGTAGTTTAATTGGTATGATTGGAAAGTCTTATGAAAGAGCGTTTGTCCTATGTTATACATCTCTAATATAGAAATATGTTCCAATAGTAGTATTTGGTCTAATATATTAGAGTTGTATCTAAGGAGGATCGTTCATACCATTAATCTTACCCGAAGACTTACTAGTATGACCAAATTACCCTATATACAATAGTCTTCTAAAGTGTCATTCTTGGTGTCATTATAACTATAAGGAGGTTGTGTGTGTGTAAATTATGAGGAGATGAAGACAATTAAAAAATAGAACAAGTAACAGAGACATAGAACCCAAAGCATCAAATATATCAATGCTTGAGATTGTTTTTCTCTTTATTCTTATTTATATGCATAGAAGAATAAACACATTCAGATATTGCCTTTAGATTTCTATAACTATGGAAATTTCCTTCACATTTCTATACCTAAAAAAATTTCTCCTAATAATGTGACTTATTCCAAGCAATTAGTTGAAACTAATTCTGAGTTCCTACTAATTTTCTAAACCTCATTTACATATTAAGAATTATTTTCAGCATAATGGATGATGTAGTGCTAGAAGATTTCCATTATACCTTATGGTACTTTCCGTGTACATGTCTTTTAGATGTAATACTACTTTAAGGGATACCAATATTCAAAGTAGTTACATGACCTTCCAACCATGTGAAAAAAATATGTAAAACCAACCATTAGAAAACTTCTACTCACATAGATGGGCTTTCTTTCCTTGTTATATACATCACTTGGCGACCTTCTTTTCCTATTGTGAATATGAGGCTTTACTATTTAACCTCCCTCTCTAAAACTTTACTCCAATACCAATTTGATCAAATTTGCAACAAATGAAGTACATATACAACTATATATCTTAGTAAAAATACACAATTACACAAATGAGTTTGATATAAAATTTCATTCACTTATATTTCTTTAAAATTTATGTATACACAATATCTTCTACATAAGATATTCAAGAAAATATCATCAATTTTTTTTTCTATCATTCATTTAGAAATTGAAGTAATATCAATACATTTAGGGTAATCCTCAACTAAAAATATAAAGGAAAACTATATAATATTAAATAAATTACTTTTTATTGTAAACTTTGTTTCTAATTAGAATTAATTTATCATTACCATGATTCAAATTTAACAACAAATTAGAAGACAAAATATGACCAAACAAGTCCACTCTTGACCCAACCTCCCATAATTCTATTTTCAACATCTCATAAATAGGAAGTTGTTTTTCATCTTATATTGAAACTAAGCCCAAGAACAAGAACACTGCAAATTAAAGTAGTTGAAAGTTTTATATATCTATATATCTATATATATATATATATATATATATATATATAACTTTCAACTACTTTAATTAAAGCACCCTTCTAATGGAAGGCCATAGGGTTAATTATGCTCAATGCACTCAAGGTTAGGTAGTGAAGTGATCTCTTCAAGTACAAATAAGCTCCCAAGAAATGAAGTGATATTTCCTAAGAGAAAAAAGCAAAATAAAGAAAAAACAAAACATAAAACCAACCTAAAATAATCACTTTTAGTAGATTTACCTTAATTTCCTCCCAAAAAAATAAAAAATAAAATAAAAATAAACTAAACAAAACAAACTTTCAAGTCATCCTTCATTCTATTTTGCAGATGGTTGAAAACAAGATCTCAACTCTTCAACAATTATTTCAATATCTTTTATATGCATTTTGGAAATTAGGTTCATTTGCACATGTGGAATGAAATTATTATAAATAGCTATTTAATAATAATTATTATAATTATAAAATTAACGTAATAACTTATTTTAATTAAAAAATATTTTAATATTTTAAATGTTATTTTCTAATCAATTTTTTTAGAAATATAACATATATATTATTTGAAACTTAAATGTGAATTGTGTAATTGGTAAAATCTTAATACCTAACCGTTTAATTATCTCCTGCACAAAGACTGAAATTTGACCGATGAACTTTAAATTAATAACTATAAATTTAAATATAACGTATTACAAAACAAATATTTATTGAAACGAAAATATACATTTTTAAATTGAAAGGGCTTCACATAATATCTTATATACAAATCTATATAAAGTATACTGTAAACATAAATATAAAGATTATTGTACTTTACACAGAATTAATTGCCATACTGTTGCTGTAAACCTAAACATAAGGGTTTACCTAAATTTTCAGACGAACATAAAAGTTTACCTAGTTTTTCAGACTAGGTTACTGACGGGCACGCCTGCTATACTATGAACGGTGAGAACAAATTGAAGGTATTTCCATCCTTGTCACATTTGTCCTCTTAACCACTAACAATGGCATCGCTTTAGGTACCGATAATGTTCACTACTAGTCATCAAGTGAAGTAATTAATGCTTTGATGTCAGCTGTTGCGTTGCTGTCACATCGCTAGAGTTACTGTCGAGAAAATGATTCATTCCCTACTTTGGTTGGCAAAAATCTCTCACTAACAGGCATCTGGTGCACTGGTTGGGAAAATCAGTTTCGGTTGGTGTCGCATCGCGCGGAGTAACCAAAACGATTATTTTGGTCCCTAAAAATATATAGTGAAATCACATAAAATAAAATAGCAGGTTAATGTATTATACAAATACATAGGTAATTATAGAAATTTATTAATTAATTTAAAATTATTAATGAAAAAAATATTATATCAACTGAAGATATATATATAACCATAAATAAATTAACCAGTTCTAAATATATAATAATTAAATATATTTTAGTTTAAGTCTTACCTCAAGTGTTAATTTAATTATCTAGAATATGACAGGAAGTTTTTTTGATATTGTTATTAGATATCGCTGATAGTTAGCTATATTTTTTATGGGTTTCTTTTAGGTGAGTTTTTTTAACAAAGACTTATCATTATTCACAAAATGTGGAAATGATTTACCTAATTTTTCATTGGTAAAATGTAAAAAAATACTCGAAGTAATAAATACATAAATATTATATATATTATAATTGATAGTACCTGGATGCGAGTGACAGGACGGTGGCAGTGAGGAGCCACATGTCAGCCATGCGCTGCCTCGAGCTTAAACTTCGAATGCAATGCGTCTCTCGGTGCCGAGGAATAAGAGCTCAGGTGAGAGCGAAGGTCATTCAATGCAGCGTCCGGTTAATTGGTGCGACTGCAAATTGCAGTTATGGAGAACAGGTCTCGAGGGAATGTTGAGGATATTAAGAAGGGTGATGGAATGGAGCAGGTTCATACTCAGCGCTGAGATCACGAAGTTGAGGTTCCTGCTTGCAGTCTTGTTATCCAGGCTACAGCTCTTGCTGTTAAGGCCTGCCTCCAAGGCGTTGAGGGCTGTCTCAAGCCCGGAAAATCTGTTGGTTGCTCTCTCTGTTCTGTTGAATGTTGTCCCAGGTCTACTGGGAGCGGCTTTAATTCTGTTGGGGGCTGTCTCAAGCTGGGAAGGTCTTCTATTGCTACACTGCTTCAAGCCACAGGTACTCCTGCAAAGATGGTTAGACCCCGGCAAAGATTGCTTAGTCGACGAGGTTCTGCTCGGGGAGGGTCTTCTCGTCCTCCAGTCACAGAGCCCCATCTCCAATGTTGTCGTTGTCACTGCCACAGAAGGGCAGAGGCCAATCCCCTCCAAGCGAGCCAATTCATGGACGCTAGCAGTCCAAGCTCTGAACCGGACCCTCTTCCTGTGTTTGGCTACACCATCTTCACTTTCAGCAGCTCGATGGACAAACCCCGCATTTATGCACACATTTTGGTTGTATTCATCGAGGAAACTCAGGATGGTGAAGGTGGTTCGCGCAGTAAGGAGAAGCTCCCAGGTGAAAGCTTGGAAGACGACGAGGAGAGACTAGCGGGGGCTCCCGAGAAAACTCCTAATTGCCCTCAGGCTCAGGAGGTGTCGACCTCCAAGGAGAATAATGTTGAAGACTGGAACTCCTTCCCCACTGCAGAAGAACGAGAGAATTATGGATGGTTCGGAATTGTCGAGGAGAAGCCGGAGGAATAACCTCCACTGGTTCAATCTATCGTCCTCCATAATTGTTCAGGTCTTGTTTCGGTTTTATGTCTATGTTTATGTCTCTCTGGTTTATGTTTATGTCTATGTCTGCTCTAGCTATGTTTGTATGGACCGTAAGGGATGTGGCTATAAGTCTTTTGATGCCCCTGCGGGGGATGCATTTTTTTGCTCCGGAGCCCCTGCGCGGGATGATTTTGTATGGTCTGGATACACTGTCGTGTTACGATGTACTGTGAAGGTAGTTATGTCTGGTCGCGCTACCCCTGCGAGGGCTGGTCTTGTGCTGAGAAATCCTGGTCTAAAGAGCCACAGTCGGCCTTGGGCAATCTGACTCTATGTTTGTAATGTTTTCCTGTATATAATAGAATAGAATAGATTTACCGAGAAAAAAAATAATTGATAGTAAAAATAATTAAAAATTAAACTATAATCTAATTAATTTTTATTAACAATTTTAAACTTAATCAAATCCATCTAGAAATAAATATTTTAATAGTTAGTAATAAAATCATAAAAAATTTTGAGGTTACACATCAAAATTATAAAAAGCGTACTTTATGAATAAAGGAATTTTTTGCTAAGCATGTTCAATGGATTAAAAAAAGGAATTGTCTTTAGTGGGGTTTTTTGGATTTTCTGGTGCCAAAATTTGGTGGAAAAATTTGAGGTGAAATCTTGATTTGTGTTATTTAAACTAGTTTTGTCACCATATATATGGATTCAGCAACCTGGAAAACCTCTACCGCACTTCGATTGCAGATGATTACCCATCAAGCTTTTGATTTCAATAAATTGCTGCCGGATTTTAGAGAAATTAGACCTGAAAAACTTAATGTAGAAGCTTCCAAAAAGTCGCACTAAAAACAACTCCTTAATAAAAAATGAGATCAAACATGGATTAATGATGACAACGAAATTTTCAATTTAGTATAATAAACTTTTGGAAAAAAAAATAAGTATATATATAATTATGATATTAAATTAAAATTCTAAAAGTTTTATGAATGGTAATTTTTCTAAATTACATTAGCAATATGTATATAAGAAAGCTAAACTATTAATACCACACTATATAGTTTTCATGAAGGTGTAAGAAATAGACACCGATATATAAGTAAAAGAGCGAAAGTATTAATACCACAATACATACTTTTCATGAAAGCACACGAAATAGACACATATTTTCCAGTCATTAAAATATAGCAATAATACTATAAAAGTGACCATAAAACCATGAGCCATATGGCCAACCAGAATAATGCTTAACATAATAACAAAGATGTGATACGAT
Source organism: Pinus tabuliformis (assembly GCA_031772625.1). Classification (NCBI taxonomy): domain Eukaryota; kingdom Viridiplantae; phylum Streptophyta; class Pinopsida; order Pinales; family Pinaceae; genus Pinus; species Pinus tabuliformis. Next base: position 384,574,674 of record CM062812.1, on the reverse strand, counting down.
GGGTCGAACAAGTATTCAAGAACTATAAGAATCAGAATAATGAGTACGCCACATTATCAATAAGTACATCAGTATGTACATTGTGCTTTCAATTTTCTCATCCGGATTTTTATTTTAATGTTACTCTACATATGATTCTCTCTCTACCATTTTGATAATCTCGCAACACCATAAACATGGTGACAAAACAAGTAAAATACATATTCTGCAAACAGAGAATGCAATACATTCTAATATTGAAATATCGAAATATTTCCAATATTTTCTGTGTCACAGGTTGGCGGATAAGGGTAATAGAAACTATTACTTTCAGTTTGAATTTATTAAACATAACACGCATTAAACACATAGGTAATGTTTGGTGGGAATGTGTTAAATGTTTACTGTGCATCACATATTTGTTTCTTTTCATTATTATTAATTTAGTTGAACTTTTATGTAGCATTTTGAGATTTCTCTACTTTTGTGGTTTCTCGGAATTTTTAATATAAATAAGTTTTGATGATAAAATTTGTGAAATCTTTTGGATATGATAAAATATACGAGTGAAACTTTTATATATATATAAATAAAATTTTTATCAAGAATAATGTTTACTAATATAAAAAATAATTTATAGAGTTTAAAAAACAAATTTGTTTAATATTTTTTATGCTTTAATTTTTAAATTAAAAATTTAACGAAAAAGTTTCAAAATCATAATAATAAACATATTAAATATGAGAAATCATATATTTTTTTATTATTAATTATATATATATAATTAAGAATCTGCGATATATGACAGAAAGGATCTGCCATATATGTGAGAATAGGAACATCTAGGATGAAAACCACTTCCTTTTAGAGTGCCCCGGGTATAACCACATTAGATCTGAGTTTCACAATCTTTGTTACAATACTGACCTTCCTAGCCTTTTACAATGTCAAAATTACAGTGAGCTCGGGAGGCTTCTCTCCCAGCTTTTTGAGCATAGGAATAAAATCTTAAATCAAAATAGATAATTTGTTTCTTTAGGTCTGATAGACCATTATTTGGTCTCGGGGGACGTTAACCACCACCATCATCATCATCATCATCATCATCATCATCATCATCATCATCATCATCATCATCATCATCATCATCATCATCATCATCATCATCATCATCATCATCATCATCATCATCATCATCTGGGTTAATTAAATAAATAATTAATTAAATAATAATAAGAAAATAAATTAGGGAAGGAATTGATAAATTAAATAAATTACTATTAATTAGTAATTATTTAGATAATTAAAGTTAAATATAGGCATTTAAATATATTTTAATAATAATATTTTATAAACAAATAGAAATCAATCAATAATTAATTAATAAAATAAAAATAAATAATAATTTATTCATTTATTTATTTGTTTGTTTTTAATTTATTTTTATTCTTTTTAATTCGATCAATGAAATAAATAATTAAATAATAATAATAGGTAAATAAATTAAGGAAGGAATTGATAAATTCAATAAATTATTATTAATTATTAATTGTTTAGACAATTTAAGTCAATAGAGCCGTTTAATTATATTATAATAATAATATTTTATACATATAAATAAACATATTAATAAACAATATAATTCTCTCTCCCTAGTCAAAAATAGTAGTTTTCATCTAGAGGTTAAGTTGACCTTTCTTCATATTTAGCCTGCTTGTGAGATTTGTCCCTTCAACTTGTCCTCAAGACGAACCACATTGGTTGGCTCGAAATGCATCCACCAAATATTTTCAATGTGATTTTTTCTGAAAATCTTCATATATCAACAAATAAAATTTATTATATAAATAAATTTCTATTTTAAAGTAAGAATTTTAGAATATTAATTCAACTATTTAAAATTATTTGGTCTATTTCATGGATTAAATTTCTAAAAAATATTTTATATCATTTTTAATAATAGAATATTTTTAGTAGTAGTCATAGATTAAAGGTTGAGATTTATTTCAAAATTAACCATATATTTTTTCATTTTTAATTAAATTGATTAATGATAATTGTTTATGATATTTTGAACATGTGATATTGATGAGCAATATATTCATTCATATTTATGAATTATTAGTATCCATGTTACTTAAAGTAAATCTCACAATTAATTTTTTTTAAATATATATATTTAACTTATATATTAATTTTTCATAGCAATAATTTAAAACAAAATTATATTTTAAATTTTTTTTGGTTTCTTTCCTCTCTACACCAAAAAATATGATATATATATATATATATATATATATATATATATATATATATATATAAAAGCCTAATAATACAGAGAGTCACGCTCTAACATATAGTAAAAAAAAAAAGTTCTTTATATACAACAATACATACTAATCCCCTTATGTTATAACAAATCTCGTGTACACACATTCATACATTATTTGACCTAAGTGATTGTGCAATAATACTATAGCACGTATGATGGGTTTTCACTTTGACATACATGTTTTACACTGCGCCACATGCACGTTATAATCATCATGGGAATAATTCATTGACTTACTATGTGTATCCGCTTTGGTCTACATGCCATATATATATAATGTACACAACTCTCTTATTGGATTATTCAACGGTGCTCTTTTGTATTAGTGTTAAGGTGCGGAGTCAAGGTTTTGCTGCCACGATGCACTCCGGGTACCCTGAGCTGGCACCTCCTTAATTGCGGAATTAAAGGTTTATGCATTCGAGTTTGACTTAAACTGTTCTGATCTGAAGTGAGGACAGTGAGGCACTGTCGCTTACAGTCCTTGATTAATGTAGTTCATCCATTTAGCGTGATCAACGGTCCTCTTCTGTCTTGCCATGTGCGGTGGCGTGCTGTTGAGTTGCATGACTTACGAGGCTAGCTCCTCGGTCTTGACACTTCGCGCTAAAAAGATCATTCCAGATCCTTCGCTCTGATCAAACAGTGGATGTAACCCTGTTCAGATCAAGGGTGTAGCTTGTGCCACGAATCAGGGTTATGGATTGAATATTTAAGGTTTGATTTATGGCGACTTGGTTATTGTTTTCACTTTGCAGCAAGAGCCTGGCTGTCGAAGCTCTCGGCTCTGCCGCATTCGGCCGTCGACTGTTTAGATCTTCACTGCTCCAGGGTTCCATGATAATCCATGCCATAAGGAAACCAATACAACTCGGTCTCTGAACAGGTTAAGTTAAAATCTGAAAAGCATTCTTATGGTATTTTCGTTTTAATTTACTAGGTCACAGCTGCTCGGCAAGGTTCTCAGTCATTACTTGTTCTCATGTTTTGTTTTCAGGGCAGGCTTGTAGTCATTCGAAGGGCATTTGGGGAGGAAATACAACCCTCAAACCCTCGGCCCTTTCCATTACAGGTATGAGAGTTCTTTCGCTTCCCGTAGAGTTTATTCGGCTTTCCCACAACGCTGTGGCTAACCTCTGTTCTACTGAACAGGGAAAGCCATGGTACCCTGCTCCCATGAGCATTCTGCCGCCATGCCACCAGGGTTTCGATACTATGAATCTATATAACTTAGGCTTAGTTCTATTTGAGTTTGTATTTGGACTGTTGTTACATATTAAGTTCCGGCGACCTCTGTTTTAGTCCGGACCCTCGTTTAAATGTAACTAAGCACAGCTAAGTTCTGGTGTTGGTTCGGCTCATGGTATGACCGATAGTAAGATACAGTTCTGTCTTTGTATATTTAACTGTTGCTATAATTTAATCCCGAGCTCGTCTTTGTTTTACAAGCTATTGTATATTTATTTTGAATTTAATTAAGCGTTATACTGTTCTCGGCACATTTGTGAACTCGGCATGTATTATATGGTTATCTTTTCAGCCTTAAGCAATTTATGCATTGCAACTATTTTGAGTAAGGATTTAAGTTCTGTATCTCCTTTCTGGTATGTGTTGCAATATCCGTTTATTTTTGCTAGCTTTCAGCTATGGTGTTCTCCGCCTTTCTCGATTGAACCCTAGCTCAACTAAGGTCACTCATTCTGAGCGAGGGTTTATGTAAATATTAGCTGAGAATGGTTGTAACCAGAGTTACCGCGCATTCCTCGACATATTTATTCAAATGATTTAGTTAATAGTTTTCATATACATATGACTGTGGTTTGAATATGCGCATACGAATTTCAGAGGTTCTGTTCCAAGTATGTTACAGATCTTACGGCCCTCCTGGTCGAGGTTTTATACCTGAGTATTCTTTACTCGTTTCGAAATATTAATTCGGGTTCCGATAACATGCATTCTTTTCCTAAGACGTATCAGCATCTGTATATAGCTAAATGTCTTGTCTTTACATTATTTTACGTTCTTGACAGGGTCTCTGTATAATCTTTCGAATCTTGCTGTTCATGAAACTATGATTCCTTTCTTTGGCATGCATGTGTATCTAAGGGTCTGCACAGTTCTATCATTGAACATATTTTTGCTATCTCGGCAGTAGCAGTAACCTGCTTACTCCGTTACTACTGTTACTTCAGAGTAAAATATGCAAGGGTTTTACTTTCGTTATTTTTCTTTAAAATGCAAATGTAGTCCAATCCGTCTATATTACAGTAGCTATCATTTCTTGCTTATTTTCTGTTAAGAAAGATAATCAGATAGTTCTGTTGTATCTAACTTTTAGCACACAGCATACAGTCATATAAGAGACACTTCAGTAATTAATTTAATCATAGTAGGCCATCCCTGTTTCTTGTATTCAACCTACTTGTAATGCTTGTCAAACCACCCGTCTGTAGGAAGCTCTTCACTCTCTTCCACCCCCAAGCACTTGCAGGTCCTACTCGACCGCAATTACACTGGTCTCGCCAGTAAAACGCTATCTGATCCTAACCAGACATAGCGTGCACAGGAAAAAGCTTTTTCCTTATGCCATCTGATCTTAACCAGACATAGCATACATCTTCTTTTTCCTTTCTTGTCTCTGCCATCTGATCCTCACCAGACTTGGCATTTTCCCCTTTTTCCTCTGGGGTCTCAACTACCTCCAGGTAGTTAGGGTTTCCAGGTAACTGATTCCTCAGTTACTAACCATGATTAATCATAACTCAGTTCAAATAATATCAACACAATTGTTTATCATTTCATAAAATTAATAATAGGGTTATATATATATTTTCAAATAAAGTTTTTGTTCAATAGTTACTTTTACTATTACCAACATTAACTTTTCACAAGGGGTGTTACATCTCCCCCTCCTGAAAGTCTACATCGTCTCGATGTTGTTGTTCATTCAAAAACAAACTGGGATAAGTATCCCTCATTAACTTTTCATCTTCCCAGGTGGCCTCTTCAGGCCCAAAGTGCTGCCACTGCACTTTAACCTAGATGATGACCTTTTTCCACAGCTCGACTCTTCTCCGATCTAATATGTTCACTGGTTCGACTAGGAACTCTCCTTCCGGTTCCACCTGAAACACATAACAATTAAATCAGCTGCTTACTAATATTCCATTTCAGTTTATGTTATATATCAGTTTTTCCTTACCTGAATGTCTTGCCAACTTATTATATGTCTAGGGTCATACACATATCTCTTTAAAACTGATACATGGAAGACATTGTGAACCCGAATATGGCTGGGTAGGGCGAGCTGATAAGCTACCGGCCCTACTCGCGCCAGAATTTGGAATGGTCCACAAAAATGCGGTGCCAATTTGGCACATGCATTCCATTGAAGGGTACTTTTCCTAGCTCGAATTCTGATGTACACATGTTCACCCACTTGGTATTCTTTAAATGTTCTTTTCCGATCTGCAAAATTCTTTTGCCTGTCTTGTGCCATCTTTAAATTAGTTCGAACTTTCTTCACCATGACCTCCATTTCTTCCAACATTTCAGGACCTAGCAAGAATTTATCCTCTGGTCCACCCCAACTGGAGGGTGTGCGGCATTTCCGGCCATAGAGTACTTCGAATGGGCTCATTTTCAAGGATGAGTGATAGCCATTGTTATAGGCGAATTCCACTAGATGTAGATACTCCTCCCATCGTGTAGGTTGTTGCATCACATAAGACCTCAACATGTCCTCCAACACTTGATTCACCCGCTCAGTCTGTCCGTCAGTTTGCGGATGATATGCGGTGCTGAAGCTCAACTGAGTTCCTAGACCTTCAAATAAGGTCCTCCAAAAAGCTGAGGTAAACTTAACATCACGATCAGATATTATTACTTTCGGCAGCCCATGAAGTTTAAATATATTTTGCATAAAAATGTTTGCGATTTGAGCTGCACGATAAGTGGATTGAACCGGTATGAAGTGAGCTGACTTGCTGAGTTTATCCACTACTACCATTATAGAATCATTATTCTTTTTGGATTTCGGCAAACCGGTAATAAAGTCCATGGTTATGGTCTCCCATTTCCATTCTGGTATGGGTATTGGCTGTAGCAGTCCTGCAGGATGCTGATGTTCAGCTTTCACTTGCTGACACTCCAAACAGCGCGCCAAGTATTCTACAACATCCTTCTTCATGCCTGGACAGTAATACTCCTTCCTTAATGAGGTGATTAATTTCTGGTAACCAGGATGCCCTGCATAAGGACTTCTATGATTTTCATCCAGAATCTTTTCTTTAATACTGCTCTTATTGGGTATGTAAATCTTCTTCTGAAAACACAACATGCCGGCTGTATTCAAGGTATAACCTTGTTGTATGGAACGGGCATCTGAATTTTGCACCAAATGCTTCTTTTGCAAATAAATCTGATCTTGCGCCGCAGCCTCCTCAATCTCTTGGTCAAGAGTGGACCATCCTTGACTGATACCAATCTCATAAATGCAATGCACTTTTCGACTTAGTGCATCAGCTACTCTGTTCTCCTTTCCCTTTAGGTGTTTAATTTCGAAATCGAAATTTCCCAAGAAGTCCACCCATCTTGCTTGTCTTGCGTTTAAAGTGGGTTGACTGAAGTAACTAGTCAAGCTATGGTGATCCGTCATTAGCAGAAATTTCCTCCCTACTAAATAATGGCACCACATCTTCAGAGCATGGATCACAGCGGTTAATTCCAGGTCATATGCAGAATATTTCTTCTCATGCTCCTTCAACTTCCTGGATTCATAGGCAATCACTTTGCCTTCCTGCATTAGCACTCCACCCACGCCCTCCTTACTGGCATCTATACAGACTACATATTCCTTTTCGGGATCTGCCACACACAGCACAGGTGTTGTGGTAAGTAAATGCTTGAGCTGTTCGAAGCTCCGCTGACATTCTGCTGTCCACTTAAACACTTTTCCCTTCTTTTGCAAGGAGGTAATGGGGAAGGGAACTCTAGAAAAACCTTCTACAAACCGCCGGTAATATCCAGCCAGCCCCATGAAAGATCGAATATCTGCTACATCCTTGGGTGTAGGCCATTCTATTATAGTTTTGATCTTTTCTGGGTCTACAGCTATACCTTCCTTTGTGATAATGTGACCCAAATACTGGATCTGTTCTTTATAAAAATCACATTTGCTGAATTTTCCATACAGCTGATGCTCTCGTAAAGTCTGTAACACTATCCTCAAATGTTCCTCATGCTCTTTCTTATTCCGGGAGTAAATAAGTATATCATCAATGAAGATCGATACAAATTTGTCTAAGTATTTATGAAATACACTATTCATCAAACACATGAATGTTGCAGGCGCATTAGTTAACCCAAAAGGCAGTACCACAAACTCGTAATGTCCATAACGAGTACGAAAAGCGGTCTTGGCTATGTCTTCATCTTTTATTCTAATTTGGTGGTATCCTGATCTCAAATCGATCTTTGAGAAAATGGTCGCCCCCTTCACCTGATCAAACAGCTCGTCAATGCGGAGTAGTGGATATTTGTTTTTAACTGTCAATTTATTCAGCTGTCTATAATCTATGCACATTCTCAGAGTCCCATCCTTTTTCCTCACAAATAGCACAGGAGCTCCCCAAGGAGAGACACTGGGGCGGATGTACTTCTTTTCCAGCAGCTCTTGCAGTTGCATTTTCAACTCCGTTAACTCCAGCACACTCATCCGATAGGGTGCTCGGGACACTGGGGCCGCTCCGGGTATCAGCTCAATGGTGAAGTCCAAATCCCTTTTATGTGGCAGCCCTGGAATTTCTTCAGGGAATACATCTGCAAATTCTTGCACTACTGGTATATCTTTAACAGTTGCAACCTTATCCACAGAATATGCAAACCCCACTTGTACTGCATAAATCTGGCACTTATTTCGGATACACTTAACCAGCTGAGAGGCTGTGATCGGCCGAATTTGCACTGGTTTCTGGATGCCTTGAATCTCTTTTCCCATACCCAGCTCATCTCTGTAAGAGACTATTTTTGTTTTACAATTAATTACAGACCACCGTCGTTCCAACCAGTCCATTCCTATCAGCACGTCATAGGAACCAAGAGGAAGTACATTTAACTCAGTTGTTATTGTTTGGCCAGCTAACCTTAATGGACAATTGCTGACTTTGGTTAGTACTCGTCTTTTGGTCCCACTGGCCAGCTGTACTAACCATGGGCTTTTAAATTTAGTGGTTTGCAAACCACAACTTTCTACCACTTTAGGACTTATATAGCTTAAATTAGCTCCTGGGTCTAAAACAGAAACAGTTCGATCAAAGATCTTACCTTCGAACTCTATCATTGTTGGCTGGTAATCAGCTTGCCGATCCTCCAGTGTTGCATTTATTCTGGGCATGGATGGAGCCACATCTCCTACTGTTGAAGCTTCATAGATCTGGGACAACTGATCGCTGTCCTTCCGATGAGGGTAGTTTCTGATATAATGGGGTCCGCCACAACCCCAACACTGAACAGGTGGCCGAGCTGAGCCTTCATTGTCCAATCTAACTTTCTGTTCACAGTATTTGGATTCTGCAGGAGGCTTGAATCTGCTTTGAGTTTTTGCTGGATTTTTAGTGCTGGCTCCTTTCGAAAATCCTTTCTGAAAACTGCTGCGTGTTCCTTTACTACCCATAGGCATTTTACTGCCCCGCTTATCTGTCCAACGCTTTCCAGAATTTTCTCCTTTTGATTTGTTCTGCTAATAACACAGTGTTGCTTTTCGAATTGCTTCATCCATGGTTTTTGGATTATCGAACTCTATCCTTTCTCGCATTTTCAGAGGTAAGCTGCACACAAATCTTTGCACCTTAGCCTTCTCTTCACGAATATAGGGCACGTAGCGAAGTAGGGACGTGAATTTAGTTACAAATTCATCAATGGTCTGTTGTCCAAGCCGCAGATCATGGAATTCTCGCGCTTTTTCATCATAAAAGCGTTCTGTCAGGTACTTCTCTTTAAAATATCCTTGAAACTTTTCCCATGTCACATCCTGTTCACTTATTGCCCGCACCATCTTGACCTCTTCCCACCATAGCGTGGCTTTGGCTTGCAACTGGAATATAGCCAGCCTTGCCTTAAGATGACGATCATATTCATACACCTGAAAATACTTATTTATATTAATCAGCCATGCTCTGCAGCTTCTTCAGATTCTCCGTCGAAATGAGGTGGTTTAATCTTCCTGAATTCTCCTTGTAATTCCATCCGGGGTCTTTTTGGAGTTTGATATTCAGAAGCGTTAACAGACTTCTCTCCTCGCGTCTCTCCTCTGTCCTTTGCTTCCTCCTGTTCAGTATGATAGCTCTGTTCATCTATTATTTGTGCTTGTTCAGGCCTCGGATGTGACTGCTGTTGATGTTGTTTATCAGATAAGCTTTTCAGGATCCTCTCCTGTTCAACATTCAATCTTGCGTTATCCGCGCGCAGCCGAGCCATTTCATCTTTTAGCTCCTGCAATTTCCTCAATAGCGTTGAGTCAGTAGTGCGACCTGCTGCTCCCAGTTGTACCCAAAACTCAGAATTCCCTTGAGGTTGTTCCATGTTATCTGGTGGTTCTGGATTTCGATAAGGAGCACTGTTTGCTCTTCTCATTCTGCTACTACCTGTTGAGGATAACTTATTAACAGTTTCAATTTAACTTTGGCGTATTTATGAACTTTTGTCATGATATTATGTATATTCATGTTACTATAATTTAAATTCTTCCCAAAGGTCACAGAGTTGTAAACCCTAGGCTCTGATACCAATTTGTCATGCTCTAACATATAGTAAAAAAAAAAAATTCTTTATATACAACAAAACATACTAATCCACTTATGTTATAACAAGTCTCGTGTACACATATTCATACATTATTTGACCTAAGTGATTGTGCAATAATACTATAGCACGTATGATGGGTTTTCACTTTGACATACATATTTTACACTGCGCCACATGCACGTTATAATCATCATGGGAATAATTCATTGACTTACTATGTGTATCCGCTTTGGTCTACATGCCATATATATATATAATGTACACAACTCTCTTATTGGATTATTCAACGATGCTCTTTTGTATTAGTGTTAAGGTGCGGAGTCAAGGTTTTGCTGCCACGGTGCACTCCGGGTACCCTGAGTTGGCACCTCCTTAATTGCGGAATTAAAGGTTTATGCATTGGAGTTTGACTTAAACTGTTCTGATCTGAAATGAGGACAGTGAGGCACTGTCGCTTACAGTCCTTGATTAATGTAGTTCATCCATTTAACGTGATCAACGGTCCTCCTCTGTCTTGCCATGTGCAGTGGTGTGCTGTTGAGTTGCATGACTTACGAGGCTAGCTCCTCGGTCTTGACACTTCGCGCTAAAAAGATCATTCCAGATCCTTCGCTCTGATCAAACGGTGGATGTAACCCTGTTCAGATCAAGGGTGTAGCTTGTGCCACGAATCAGGGTTATGGATTGAATATTTAAGGTTTGATTTATGGCGACTTGGTTATTGTTTTCACTTTGCAACAAGAGCCTGGCTGTCGAAGCTCTCGGCTCTGCCGCATTCGGCCGTCGACTGTTTAGATCTTCACTGCTCCAAGGTTCCATGATAATCCATGCCATAAGGAAACCAATACAACTCGGTCTCTGAACAGGTTAAGTTAAGTTCTGAAAAGCATTCTTATGGTATTTTCGTTTTAATTTACTAGCTCAGAGCTGCTCAGCAAGGTTCTCAGTCATTACTTGTTCTCATGTTTTGTTTTCAGGGCAGGCTTGCAGTCATTCGAAGGGCATTTGGGGAGGAAATCCAACCCTCAAACCCTCGGCCCTTTCCATTACAGGTATGAGAGTTCTTTCGCTTCCCGTAGAGTTTATTCGGCTTTCCCACAGCACCATGGCTAACCTCTGTTCTACTGAACAGGGAAAGCCATGGTACCCTGCTCCCATGAGCATTCTGCCGCCATGCCACCAGGGTTTCGATACTATGAATCTATATAACTTAGGCTTAGTTCTACTTGAGTTTTTATTTGGACTGTTGTTACATATTAAGCTCCGGTGACCTCTATTTTAGTCCGGACCCTCGTTTAAATGTAACTAAGCACAACTAAGTTCTGGTGTTGGTTCGGCTCATGGTATGACCGATAGTAAGATACAGTTCTGTCTTTGTATATTTAACTGTTGCTATAATTTAATCCCGAGCTCGTCTTTGTTTGACATGCTATTGTATATTTATTTTGAATTTAATTAAGCGTTATACTGTTCTCGGCACGTTTGTGAACTCGGCATGTATTATATGGTTATCTTTTCAGCCTTAAGCAATTTATGCATTGCAACTATTTTGAGTAAGGATTTAAGTTCTGTATCTCCTTTCTGGTATGTGTTGCAATATCTGTTTATGTTTGCTAGCTTTCAGCTATGGTGTTCTCCGCCTTTCTTGATTGAACCCTAGCTCAACTAAGGTCACTCGTTCTGAGCGAGGGTTTATGTAAATATTAGCTGAGAATGGTTGTAACCAGAGTTACCGCGCATTCCTCGGCATATTTATTCAAATGATTTAGTTAGTAGTTTTCATATACATATGACTGTGGTTTGAATATGCGCATACGAATTTCAGAGGTTCTGTTCCAAGTATGTTACAGATCTTACGGCACTCGTGGCCGAGGTTTTACACCTGAGTATTCTTTACTCATTTCGAAATATTAATTCGGGTTCCGATAACATGCATTCTTTTCCTAAGACGTATCAGCATCTTTATATAGCTAAATGTCTTGTCTTTACATTATTTTACGTTCTTGACAGGGTGTCTGTATAATCTTTCGGATCTTGTTGTTCATGAAACTATGATTCCTTTCTTTGGCATGCATGTGTATCTAAGGGTATGTACACTTCTATCATTGAACATATTTTTGCTATCTCGGCAGTAGCAGTAACCTGCTTACTCCGTTACTACTGTTACTTCAGAGTAAAATATGCAAGGGTTTTACTTTCGTTATTTTTCTCTAAAATGCAAATGTAGTCCAATCCGTCTATATTACAGTAGCTATCATTTCTTGCTTATTTTCTGTTAAGAAAGATAATCAGATAGTTCTGCTGTATCTAACTTTTAGCACACAGCATACAGTCATATAAGAGACATTTCAGTAATTAATTTAATCATAGTAGGCCATCCCTGTTTCTTGTATGCAACCTACTTGTAATGCTTGTCAAACCACCCGTCCGTAGGAAGCTCTTCACTCTCTTCCACCCCCAAGCACTTGCAGGTCCTACTCGGCCGCAATTACAATGGTCTCGCCAATAAAACGCTATCTGATCCTAACCAGACATAGCATGCACAGGAAAAAGCTTTTTCCTTATGCCATCTGATCCTAACCAGACATAGCATACATCTTCTTTTTCCTTTCTTGTCTCTGCCATCTGATCCTCACCAGACTTGGCATTTTTCCCCTTTTTCCTCTGGGGTTTCAACTACCTCCAGGTAGTTAGGGTTTCCAGGTAACTGATTCCTCAGTTACTAACCATGATTAATCATAACTCAGTTCAAATAATATCAACACAATTGTTTATCATTTCATAAAATTAATAATAGGGTTATATATATATTTTCAAATAAAGTCTTTGTTCAATAGTTACTTTTACTATTACCAACATTAACTTTTCACAAGGGGTGTTACACAGAGGGTTACACCATAGGATAGGCAAGTTATGTTATTTAAAAAACAAAATCAAATCCGACCATAGATGGGTGATATGCCACTCTGATGGAGGGGAGGTATCCCACCTCTGGAGGACCTAACAACTTGTTACCTCTCGATTTTCGGAGTGCCACAAGGTTTGAGAACAACTAATGAAGGGGAAGCGTCCCACCTATGGAGGAGGAGAGGAGATAACAACTTGTCACCTCTCGATTTTCGGAGTGCCACAAGGTTTGAGAATAACTATTTCAGAAACGCGGTGTCAAAGAGAAGGTTACTGCATTTCGATCAACGACTATTTTCGTGTGGGGACACTTCTATAAGGTAACCAATATTCATAGTGTTGCGCTTGGTTGTATTTGTTTACCACTGGATAATGTATAAGCAACGAATACTACAATGTTCTTTTAATGATTTTCAGCAAGCGGTGTTAAACATAGGAAACATCAAACCCCTCACTTGGACTATTGGTCAGATCTACACTGTAGAATACTACACAGTTAATTGGAATGGATGGCCATTTATTTGACCAGCCTTCTGCCTGGACCACTAATTCTATACGTTTGATACTGATGTCGGTCATATGTTTACCAATGTACTGGTTTTATTTCACTTTTAATACCAATATACTGGTTTTATACGTTTAATAACAGCTTCTTTTTTCATACTGAAAACAAAGGGAGATATTCTTTTTCAAACGATTCAGAAAATCTGTGCCGGAGTGGTACGCGTCATTTGTATTCGCGGCTATCCGGGAGCTGTGGTAAAAGAATGTGCCTATAAATGTGTTACCGATTCTTTCCCAACAAGTCGTTGCCATGTTTTTATCTATGTGCTTTCTGATTCTCAACCCTAAATAAAACAAAAACATGCCTTCCTTAATTGTTAAATAGTTGGGTAGAAGTGAGCGCTTTAACGTAAATAACAACGTTGTATAGTTATGTTTAGCTTAAATATAGTTAAATTAGAAAAAAATTATTAAAAACATATAATTTTATATTAATAAAAAATATAATTAAAATAACAAAATATTTGATGAAACTAAATCTAAGTAAAAATTGTTTCTACAATGGCAACCACCTCATAATAACATAGATGGCTCACAAGTATGTGAATTTTAGTCTAGCTTAAATCTACAACATCCAAATGGGATAACCATGAGTCATGGCTTGATTTTTTTTATTTAATCGATTCTCAAATTTCAAATACATTTAACATATGTTTTTAAAATTTTCTACCTTTTTTATTTAGGACACAGTAAATGAGAATTAAAATGATTAGTAATAATAATAAAAAGTTAAAATATCATTTTTTTAAGGTAAAAACGATTTTGTTTGAAAATATTATATATATAAATATCGCTCAAATTGAATATTTCACATCTAACATTTGACATTGCAATTTGATAAATAGATAATAGATTTTTGAGCATTGATTAAATAAATGTATTTTTTTAATCCTATAGAATATATTATATAGTTAATATATGTTTAAATTCTAATTATTTTAAAATTTAAATTTAAATTAAACTTATTAAATTTAAAAATAATAATTTAAATTAAAAAAAAATTATAAATATTACAAAATTAATTGAAAATTACTTTTTAATCCTATTATATGTAATACATTTGTGGTTTTTAATGAGTTACTATGAATTATTTAAAAGTTGGGAAAAAAATAAAAGATAGAAGGTGAATCATAATTTGTGTTGATAAAGATTTTATAGTTAATGTCTACATTATTTATCCCTCATTCTGGAATTTACCTCCGGAAAGTTATTTTAGAGCTCAGCTGGTGCTTATAGTGATTGGGTATAAAAATATATTTTAATCTAGATGGTGTTAGCATGTTTTATTAGTTATTATAATAACTTTATGAGTAGTTCTTACACCATTTATGGTTTAGGTTTATTTGGTTATGTGTAAATCAATTATAAAAAATTATTAAGATAACCGTGATAAAGATTCAATTCATATTATTTAGTAAATTGTCTTTGTATTTGTAATTATTTGATTTGGGAAAACAATTTAGTAATATCATTTTGCAAATATGTGTGGTTGGGATTATTCTACCATGCAATAGTTAGTTAAAATATGTATTACTGTGCAACAATTAGTTAAAATATGTATTATTATGAGAGTTGGATATATTTTGATAGTTTAATAAAAAGCATTATAAAAAACAATAATCTTAGTCTCAATGTACTTTCTTGTTGCCCTTACAATTGAACATGAAGGAGATGTGGTCAAAATATTTGGTTCTCACTCTCTGTCATAAATAAAATACTTATATTCCTACTTGACCTAATTTTATATCAACTTTACAAAGACAAAATAATTGAAAAAAAACTTTTATTTTCAATTCTTAATAATTCAAAAAAAACTTTTATTTTCAATTCTTAATAATTCAAAAAAAAACTTGTATTTTTAATTTTTAATTTTTTTTTTTAAGCATGATAGGACCTATTTTTATATTGATTTTAATAGCAAATCATAACCAATTCTAAAATTTCATAAGTGGCCTCAACTTGCCTTGTGGGAAACCAAGTCTGTTGGCTACATAATAATATGGTATGCAATCCAAAAATGATACATTTTGAGTCTTTCTATCCAAGCTACATAGGATTGTATATCCATATTTATCCTATATCTACTTGCCTACTCACATAACTATAATTACAAGTAAAAGTAAAAATAAATGTTATCGACATAAAAAGCTACAGAAAGATAGAGACACTATTTTACTGATTAGGGAAGATTAAGTGAAGCCAAGTACTTTGCATTCGACCCCCGAGTTCATTTGTTGGCAGCATATTTAAACCCTTTGTGCGTGTAATGTGATGTGGTTAACTTATATGGAAATTAATGCTTAACTTATACTCAAACAAATATAACACATGAATATGATGTATCTAATGCATATGATGATGTAAATATATGTGGACGGATTAGCTAACTTTAAAATAAGAGAAAAAAAATATTATTATTATTTGAATGATTGATATGACATGTGTTATAGATATAATTTTTATCGCGAAACATAGGTAAAATCTTATTCCAAGATATCTCACGTTATAAGTTATTTAAAACTCTTAACCACAATGATATCTATTTATATTTATGCTTAACATAAGACCATCATCATTTGTTTGATGACGGTTCTTACTGAATGTAATCTAATGAATATGAAATAAAGATACCCAGAGTATTGATCACATGTCTTTACCATCAACAAATCAGCAACCTGCAACAAGTAGACAACTAAATAGAAAGCTTCATTTGCTCTCATCTCTACAACACATCACAACTCGGCAACAAGTTTCATTTCCTAAATTGCAATAGACAAGCCCTGCAATACTTAGTAAGTTTTCTTTAGCAATTTTCTTCCAATGTTGAGATGTTTGGCTCTTACGATGTTTGTTTCAAAATTTGATTGATCAAATGTAATACACTGCTCGGACAATTCCATTTAGTTTTATTGGTAGAATTGTTTACAAACATCTACACTTTCCAGTTCCAATTAGTTTCATTGATGGAATTATTTATATGTGTAAAATTATTTACAAACATCTACACTAATAAACAACGAATTCCCACCATGGGTACGTGTTTTGGGTTACAAATTATCAGTGGTTGCTTTAGTCAACCTCTCATTGCAGTGGTGCAGCAACAACGCCGATAGATGAACTTACATGTAGACCCTATCTCACAAAGATGAACTCTCATTGGAGTGGTGCAGTAACAACGCCGAAAGATAAACTTATATGTCGAACCTACCTCACAAAACTCGAGTTAAAAGAGTCATACCACGGACAAAGCACTAGTCTTGTGTGGCCCTCCCAACAATGCCTCTTTATCTTCCACATTATGGACTTTAATAACTTCAAAAATTACTCATTAAATCAACAACAATTTTAGTAAACAAATAAATCCAAGAAATATGCACTTCTTAATTTGCTTCAAATCTCCTAGCTTTGATTTACACTAAACACAGAAGCTAAATGTCAATGTCAAATATAATTTAGGTAAATAATTTTTGCAGTGATTCAGTTAATTGGTTATTTTTTAGCCCAGACCAACCTATTCATGAAAAAGGTAAAAGGAATTGGGTATTTCTATTCGCAAAGAATAATACCATGGACATAACACCTGCATGTTGAAAAAGTGGTGGTTTTTCCATGAAGACCGTGAAATCCGTCCATATCTATTTTGAAACATCCGGTTCCATCCATCTATTCTTGCAGTGTTTTGATTTTACTTTCAGAGATTTATTTATTTATTTATTATTATTTTATTAGAAAAATAATTCAACATTTAAAGTTCATCAAATATTTTGAAATATCCGGTTTCACCCATCTATTCTTGCAGTGTTTTGATTTTACTTTCGGAGATTTATTTATTTATTTATTATTATTATAATTATTATTATTTTATTAGAAAAATAATTCAACATTTAAAGTTCATAAAATATCTTCATATATAAGATGAAGAGTTTAGTCATTAGTATTACGCGAAAATAAGAATTTAATGGTGATTGTTAAATAAATTTAGCCAGAGAATTTTTATATTTATTATTATGAAATGTTTAATATTTAAGAATAATTAAATTTGAAATAAGATTAGAAGGATATGTGGAATTTTAAGAATTTAATGGTGATTGTTAAATAAATTTAGCCAGAGAATTTTTATATTTATTATTATGAAATGTTTAGTATTTAAGAATAATTAAATTTGAAATAAAATTAGAAGGATATGTGGAATTTTTTGTATTTATAAGGAGCCTAGGTAGTATAAAATGAATTATGTTCTTTCTTTGGGGTGGTTTCATAGAATGAGAATCGATTTATTTGAAAAACTAATAATAATTAAAAATTAAATTAATATATTAATATTATATATATATATGGGTATATTCTACTTTTTACTTTTAAAAATTTAGATGGTGAAACCTATCTTGTTGGGAGGATTTATAGATATAATGTAAGGAAATTATTTGTTAATAATCAAATTTGTGTATAAAAATTGTCATTGTTGAATTAGAATTTAGGTGATTATGATAAAATTATTGTTAGGCATGTATTATAAATAAATAAATATACATATTAATTATAAAATATAAATTGATTATAAGGAAGGATCTATAATATAAAGTATATATATTACTTTATTTATTTTTAATTTGTATAATAATAATAATAATAATAATAATAATAATAATAATAGGTTAAAAGGGGTACACATCCTGATCTCTACCATATTGGGTTGCATGTTTCTTTAATTTAATTTTATTTTATTTTATTTTGCATGTGAATTTTTTATGATTTTGATTTCAAAGTTGCATAATGGGGGCTTGGTAGATCCGTTGAAATGAATTTAGGCTTATCTAATTATTATTCATAACTAATTAAACTATAAGTATTAATTTTATGTTTTATTATTTTATTTTATTTTGAGAGAGTTGAGCATGACATTAGATCTCTACCATACTAGGTTGCATGTTTTTTCAATTTAATTCAATTTAATTTAATTTAATTTTTCATGTGAATTTGCTAGGATTTTGGTTTCAAAGTTGCATATCTACTCATATTTATCTAGATACATTCAATATATAATACACATTTATGAAAATATGAAAGATTAGATACGATTTTGTTTATTTAATTAAAGACTATATATTGGTGAACGAAAGTTGTAGCTAGCCTCTTAAGAGAAATGAAGTCACATATTTTTGAATCTGTTTTGCTATTTTTCACAATTCACATAGCTTAGTTATTAAATGATTAAGTGGCCCATAATCCACACATCCTTTTTACTAACCAAAGCATCTTTACTTCGTTAGCATTGGGACTAGGAATCTAGTGTTTTTAAAGAAAGGGAG
This sequence comes from Pinus tabuliformis, assembly GCA_031772625.1. Classification (NCBI taxonomy): domain Eukaryota; kingdom Viridiplantae; phylum Streptophyta; class Pinopsida; order Pinales; family Pinaceae; genus Pinus; species Pinus tabuliformis. The sequence continues at coordinate 384,555,780 of CM062812.1, read as the reverse complement.
TAGCCCCTGCTTCCCTTGTGTCTTATAAATGGTCCTCGGCTTGAATCTGAAAGCACCAGGTTTTCCATTTCCCTTTTTATGCTCACATAGTGTAATAGGCAGGTAGTAAGTGATCAATCAACAACACATTACTTTCTTTGTAGGTAAGGAACAAACATAACTTAGTGTAAGTAGGATATTTTGTAAAGGATCATTGTATATTCACATCACTTCACACTTTATATGTTCACATTGTCACTTACACACACATTTCAGTACAGAAACTAAGTAACTCTATACTTTGAAAAAAGGGCATCAAGTTTCAAGAGGTTTTGTACTTAATTGATTGGAGCTTACTTTTTCACACCATAAGTGAAGGAAGACACCTAAAAGAAATCATAACTTGAAAAACCTAAATTTCCCCACAGGGGCCATAAAATAATTTATATTTTACATTAAGGTTGTTGTGGGCAAGCATTTAATAAGCCACCATGGTCATGTTACATTTTGAAACATAGAAGTTTTCCTTTAGGGCACTTCAAATCCTTCAATCATCCCACCAAAAACACCACCAGGGAAGAAAAGAGACCCGATTCAGAGGGGGTTCTTCTTAGGCTCAGTACGTGCATTACTATATGGGGCTACTCCACTTGTATAGTTCTTGGCATTGATCACTGATTTCCAAGAAGCTAAAGACTCGACTGCCCCATGAGATGTAGGTATCCTATTGGCTAAAGTTTAGGGAATCTTTCCCTATAGGTGGAGGTGTAGAAAGCACTAAAGCCTCATTCATTACCTTGATTGATTATTTTGGTTGTTGGAAGTGTCTCAATTTCTTTCAAGATGTGGCCCCAGTAACCATCATAAGAGATATCTCGGCAAGGACCAGTTACTTAAAGAGTGGAAAGGACGAATAGGTCTTCAAAGGATATTTGATCATACGAAATCACATAGCTTAAATTAAAGGGAAAGTAACAATTTATTTTTCACTTTGTTTTGTGTATGTAATTTTTTTTATACATATCCCTCCCTTCGCCATAGAAGTGACACACACTCCACTTTAAGAATACATAAATACCTTACTTTTTCATATTAAGAATAATAAGACAATGACACCCAAGTCATTCCAATCCTTGTTTCAGCTAAATATACATTAAAATAAATTCTACATATAAAATTTGAAATAAAATATTTTTAAATAACAAAAGAAATTAATCAAACTATAATTATTTTAGAAAATTGAAACTATTAACTATATTTCTTTCACTATGACTATAAATTCTAATTACTTATAAATAATGCTTCCTTGTTGTCCATTAAACATTGTGGAAATGTAATTATGATTGTAAAATTTACTATTTTTAATACCAAACTTTAATAATTTAATCAAATTCAATTTATCCATTAAAAGAATGAAAAGAAGTGTAAACTTACTTCATAATATATCTTGTACCAATTGAAATATGTTCCCAAAATACCGTTCTTAATATCTAAAAGTAAATTTTGTTATACTAAAATGTAAATAATAAAAATACTTATCATTGTGGTTTTGAAATTTGTTACCAAATGATATATAATCAGTTATGGTTTATTAAGTTTTATGTCTTAGGAGCCAAACCAATGTTCTTAATATTTATTTATAGGCAAAAAATGAAATATAACTAACACATTTTAATAAAAGAACATGAATATTGAATAAATAAATAACATGCCAAATTCCTCAAATGAAATGACAAAAGTAGGATTGTAATTCTTAGAACTAAAGATTGTACTTGCAAAGTTTATGTTTGGTTAGAAAAATTCAAAATAATAAAACTAGTGCATCCATATAAATGAGATGGCTAAATAATTTACTTCCAAAGTTTTTTTTTAATATTTTCTTTTTATTATAAAAGTTCAATAAAACTAGTGTAGCTATATAAATTAGATGACTAGTAAATAATAGACATCAATTCATAAATAATAACAAAACACACTACCTTAGTATATCACATATTATTAAGATTTAAAAAACCATAGAAATTAACTAAATTATATTTTTATTTTAAATTATATTATTATTATTAATTACAAAAACATATAATACATAAAATAAACATTTATACATTTAGAAAAACATGTAACTAGATTTTAGTCATGAGGGTTCACACTCACTTTACCATGGAGATTTTCTAATGTAAATAAGCTTTGATACAACATCAAGGCTTATCAATACCACATGACCAAAAATCATAACTTGTTTTATATGACACTTGCTTGCATGGAATTTTTTTTAAATAATCAATTTAATTAGCAAGACAAAAAGAACATAATTATTCTAGAATATTCCACAAAAAATAGATTCCTACCACTAATAATTATTGATGATTCAATTAAAATTCTAAAAAATCTACTAATTTTCTTAACTTACTAATTAGCATTTTATGGAGTGGGTAGGTCCGTGATAGAGCGGTTACTATAGATCCTATAGGGTTAATTAAATGTGCATTTCGTTGGGTTCTTGATATTTCAATAAATAATCATGTTGAATCTTATACACTATGGAAAGGTTTGAAGGTTTCCATCAACTTTGATTTTAAAATTTTGAAGGTGGTGATGGATTTTTAGAATGTAACAAGGTGTATGGTTCACATTACTCCGTTGAACACTTTTTTGCCTTTAATAATAATGGTGGTGAAGAAGGTATCTAAGAACTCTCTATGGTTAACTTCTTGCATGCTTTAATGAAGAATAATGCTTTGATTGGTATAAATATATATATATATATATATATATATATATATAATATATATATATATTATATATATATATATAATATATATATATATATGCAAATCAATCTGCATGTTTCTTACCTTAGCAACTATTTGGTTCCACACAATTTTCATCTGATGAGAGGTTCCACCCTTTATTCTTCAAGGATTACGGTTATAGGCATTGGATTTTTAGCTAGAGGAACTAGATTGCAAAATGAGGTTTGATTTGGTGATTCTTGAATTTTGGAGCTAGTTGATCTACATGGTACTTATCATATTGTATAACATTAGTAAGTCACCACCATTTTGCCTTGTTTTCTCAAAGAATATTTAATAGAGGGGATTGCATTTTGTCTTAATTCACAACATTTTTTAGTGGTTTTACTCTCAATATTGGGGGGTTTTTTTGGGAGAGGTGTTATGTCTCTCCCTTTGATCCCTCTTTGAAGGGTCCCAATTAGCACACTGATTCCCACTATTGTACAATCAATGGGGGTGTATCGCCGCCCACACCCACTACCCTTTTCCTATTTCACTTCCACCATGCCTTTATCCATCAACCCTAAACCATGCCTATATCCATCACCGAGTGGTCCGACATCGACCCAAAAATGGAAGTCTTCTCCATTGACATAGATATTCATGATGATAATGAGTAGTTAATCAAAATCTCTTCAAGAATTGATCAAATTGATTCTATGCATTATATTTCTTACTACTAACTGATTATTGTAATGTTTTGCAGAAATATAAATTTGGAAATTCACTTCGTGGTGCTATACATAAATAATCATTCTTTTTTTTAAATGAAAAATGTTAGAAACTTCCTTAAAAAAAAAGAAAAAAAAAGAAGACAAAGATATGATTAAAAAAGCATAGTATATCATCCCATGATAAATGCAACTTATTGTATAAATAAAATGAATTTCATCTGCATTGCAAACAAATCCATACATAGATATATAGATAAATTTTGAGTCTACATTAGTAACCCTTGGAGTGATGGACATATTGCACTCATATCCTTGTAGGAAACAATCTTAGACTCTAGCTAATAGATTATAGGAAAGAAAACCCTGGTCCCCACTAGGACCTTCCAATTTAACATTTTTAAAAGTGGTATACGATAAATAATAAATATTAAAAATTAATACACGTTTTCTTTACATAAACTAACTAATTAGTATCTACTTACTATGATTTTTTCCAATATGAACGAAATTTATTAATGGATCTATGGCATTGATCAAGGTATAAACCTTCTTCAACAATGTTTTGTTTTGTTCAATCATGTCTATAACAAGAATAACACATCAATTTATTAAATATATTTTTAAATTTCTATAGATTGAAGGACCTTCCATGTCTACACAGTGAAATGCAAAGTAGTAGTGATTCATATGCTGATTAATGGTAAAAGAAACAAAGATCATTGCTTTCTAAAGTTTCATGGAACTTCCAAGATTTTACTGAATTTTTTGTTATTGGCCATTATTTCAACAACCCAACCACTAGCTAATTAGTTTATTAATGAATGTTCATATTTATACTTTTAACAAAATTAATAAAATATGACACAAATGTTCATATTTATACTTTTAAAAAAATTAATAAAAGCCACCATTAGGAGAACAAGGGCCAAGTGAGTAGGATGCTCATTAATATTGTATAAAAATTTATTATTCTTTTATCATGATTAAATCAGTTCTTCTCCCATCTTGTCTTCTACCCTTTCTTCTTCTTCACCTGGTGAAAGTCTTGATGTTGGTAATTAGGAGGCTAAGAAGAATAAGATAAGGAGGAATAAGAAGAAGCAACACAAGAAAGGGTATAAAAAACCAACCATGGCCGTGAGTGTTGGTAATGTTGAGGAACCCACCAAGATGCAACGCAAGCCCAAATACCTTTTCCAGATTTGTAACGGTGCTCACCTTCTTAAGGATTGTTCTAGTATACCTAGAGTCTTAGAAGTGTGGTATAAATATTCTCATCAACTTATGGTTGATCAATTGACTAGTGATTCTAAAGTTCTTAGGGAGAAGGGTAAAGTTAGGTTTCCTTATAGGTTATCTGAAAGATGGCATAAAAACACCTTTGCCCTCATATGGATGTAGCGTCTAAATTTTCCAAATCAAATTTGTTCAGAATGCCCACTTTTTCTATGGAAATTGCATCGAGTCTTCCTCCCTTTAGTAAACTTGGTTCTTTCTTGACCAAACTCAAAGTAGTGTGACATTCCTAAATTAGTTTTCACCCAAACTATCAATCTAGGGGATTAAAAAGCTTCCTCCTTTGAGAGACGTGTTATTTCTCTCCCTTCAGTCTCTCTTCAAAGGGCCTCTATTAGCACACCACTTCATGCCTCGGTGTTGGGAACATCCTTCTTTTTATGAGATTGGCATGTTAGGTATTTCCCTTTGACCCATTCCACCTCAACCACTCATCACAAGTTGTACCATGAGACCAACATGGTGAAACCACCTCCACAGAGACATCATATGCCATTCATGGTTATTCTAAATTTTTCCGAAATATCAAAGTTGATTAATGACCCAAATATTACGTTTACCAAAGTGGTTTACGTGAAAAGTATAAAATCTTTACCTAAAAATATGATTTCTATGCTTAATGATATGCACGAATCAAGACCATAATATTTATTCAAACCAAATTATTTTCAATGAAATTTTTATAGGTATTTGAAGAATGACTAAGTAAGAGAGGTTTAATGGGTTGGAATTTGAAGACCCGGAGGATATGATTGAATTTTCAACAAATACTGATGGCGACCAAGTTGCAATTATTCTATATGGTCAACTTGATGATTTTATAAGAGGAGAGGAATCAACTAAACATGCACCAACTCAATTTCTTCTTACTTCTCAATGAAGTAAAAAAGTAGAGGATATGATGAGACAAACATATTTTTCAACATATCTAGAGTACATTATGTGAGTATTTCTATATTTTTACAATAAAAATATAATTTTTTTCAATATGAATAAATGCTATATCTAATTTGTCATAAAAAAGTTATATATAGTTATTGGTGTGCATATGTTTAGAACTAAAAAATAAAAATTATGATCGCATCCTTAGATCAAAATGCAATCGACATGAAATTATTAAAGTTGGTTTCTAGTTTCAGTTCATTGTGCAATGACTTCAACTTAGACGAGATGATGATGTAATAATATTTACTGCATGTAGGCATATTGATAAATGCAATGTTGTTTGTCATGGAAAAGGTGCAATCGATATGCCTATGAGATTCTGTTATGCACCACATTTAGCAACAGATATACGATCTATTGTCCAACATTTAATCCAAAGACATTTTAGTGTTACAATGATATGGGACAAGTTCATCTCTTATGTGAAGGATGCACTCACTGAGTTATACATAGGGACATATCGAGATACATACATGACAAGACAAGATATATTAAACATTTACAATGATACGATAAGGCTAGAGTATGTTAAAGATAAAAGTTATCCCATTAGTGTAGAATTATGGTATAAGAAACACTTTGAGAGCTTTTTCTTCTACCAGAAACAAGATTGTGTTGAAAACATATCTTTTATAATAGGCATATAGACAAAGTGGACGCGTTTAATGATCCTACAATATTGTCACAACAATATAATCTCAATGGACTCAACATTTATTATAAATAAGTATGGGTTGAGTACAAATTTATCTTAAACATGATTCATTTATTCCACCACATTTTAATGCATATATCTTATATAAATATAATTATGTACTTATTTTGTAATGTAGAATCACATATTAATGGCTTTCTTCGAACATCACAATGGGGTTCTAGTAGCTTGAGTGACATCATCATGCAATACTATAGCTGATATTTCTAAATGGATGTCAACACTCGTTTCCATTGGGAAGAAAGAGCGACCAAATTGGCAAGTTCAAGCCTTCATTACAGATGATGCTACTATTGAAACTGAAGTGTTAATCTGATGTGTTTATTATTTTTATAAGAGACATAAACATATTGTTAATGTATACTTTCTCTAAAAATTATGTTGTTCCAGGTATTCAATAAAATGTACAATATTATTCTACATGTGGCATGTTCATCGTGCATGGTTGAAGAATCTTGGAAATAAAGTCCAAGGAAGGGAAAACCAAATCCACATTATTTTTACTTTAGGATAAATCATGAACACATGTGAAGATGATGAATCTGTAAAAAAGGAAGTTGAAAATTTCTTTGAAGGATTCAATGACCATACAAAGCTTTTGGAATATTTGAAAGCAACATGGTTAGCCAACAACAAAATATGTAAGTTTCTTATAAGTGGCTTTAATGACTCTATTTTTCATGTGATATGTATAGTTTTTTTTTTGGTCAAGTAAAAGTGGAACCTTCAATTAACCGAACAAATATTACATATTGTGAATGTCTTTACAATTGTAAAGACCAACCAAACATAGACCGGTTGAAAAATCGCAAACAATCGGGTTAGAAGAACCCAAAACCTTACATACATAACCATAACAACCCCCTGGGAAAAAATCCTAAATGAACAGACTTTTGTTCACTCCATAATTCTTCTCCTTCAAGTCTTTCTGCTCAATCTCCCCAAATATTAACCATCTAACCCTACCGTCGATCGACCTTTCAATCAGACGATAGATACTCACTCCGATCACCGAGAACTACCAATATCCATCATCAATCTAGCCTTTGATCGGATAGTAGATACTTACTCTGATCAACCACGAACTCCTGAGATCCACCATTGAGTTAACCTTAATCGGACAGTCGATACTCACTTCGATCAATCGATTTTCACATTGATCCTATGTCATTGATCTAAACCATTTAAATCTCACAGTCCATAATATATCGCTTCAGAAACATACACGGTAATTATCCACTATCCAGAGCCAATCTAGATTATAGCCTTGGTCTAAAAAGATATCGGGTCTCCTCAACCCCTTAACCTCTGATCAAAATTGAACACGATATCCATTGATGTCGAAGGCCGAAGGCACACCTACAAAACTATGGTCACAGCCACGTTGTTTAAAAAACATCCTTAAATTCCATAGTTGGCTAAGGCGAAAGTATTTATGATAGGATTGACGATTAATAATCACACCAACATTTCATCCAGGTTCCAGGACTCCCGCACTTGCCCACACCGAGTAGTCTCCCTACTGCTTATTTTCCATGACCTAGAAGTACTCCATGTCTTTTGCTTCCTGTTGATAACAATCGTCCCTCAGGTTACCAAAGGGTACAAAATCCTTGTCATACCAGATATGGCTCTCCTTGCACATCATGCCTTCATTCACTAGTCGATCAGCTAAAAAATTTGCTTTCCTTCACACATGAACAAAAGTGATGGTTATCAGGGTTCGCAAGTGTGAATGAATACGCTGAAAGACTTGAGAGAGCCTCTAATGTTTCGACACATTTCCAAGTGTCATTCCACTACATATTTTCTTGGTTGAATTAATGACCAATTCTGAATCATCTTCAATGATGGCATTGTGTAAATTTCACTCAATCAGGATTTCCAAGCACTGTTCTAAGGCCATTAACTCTGCCATGTTATTTGTGGTAGTCCCAGGATGACTATGGAAGATGTCCTTTATGCTCCCCTATTCATCCCTTATGACACCTCCAAAACCATCCATCCTTGGGTTGCCCTTAGAGGCCCCTTCTATATTGATCTTAAAAAATCCATGAGGAGGAGGTTGCCAGAAATCTTTACTTGTAGTTGTTTTACTCCCTCCCTTAATAGTTCTAAGGGGAAACAAAGAGTGGAGATCTAACTGCCTCAGTATATGAGCCTCGTGGGCTGAAGGGGTCTCCTTAGGAACTTTCCATAGAAGGGCCCTTACTGTATCTTTGATCTGTCTTAGAATTTGGGCAATGATGTTCTAGGTCGAGCCTTTTCTGTTCCTGAAAATCTTGCCATTGCGTTCCTTCCAAACATCCCATATAATAAAGTGCGAAAGTAGAGTCCTAACATTGTTAGTGATTTCATTAACGGAGAAGTCTTTCCTCCAATTCCTCAAGGTGTTGGTGATGCTGAGCCTATCTCTGTCAATTTTCCTAAAGACTAAGGCCGCCCAATCCAACAAGGTAGACGTGAAGGGTTAGAGGTTTATTAAATTCTCCATCATTTCTTCATGTAAGTACTACAAGAAAAAATGACATTGGTGAGTGGCAAGAAATGTCACCATAAGCTCATTGGTGACTGTCAAAAGAGCCTTCGTCACCAAAAGTGGCATTGCCAAAAGTATAGGTGTTGTAGTGACATTCAAAGTTCGTCACTAATAGTGATTTATAATGACTGATAGAAACCATCACCATTTCATATGAGCAATGGTGACGAACCATAGCCTCTGTCATCAAAAACTGAACGTCACCAAAGATGGTGTCGCCAAAAGTATAGGTGTTGTAGTGAAATTCAAAGTCTGTCACCAATAATTATTTATAATGATGGATAGCGACCATCACCATTTCATATAAGCAATGGTAACAGACCATAGCCTCGGTCACCAAAAACTGAATTTCACCAAAAGTGGCGTTGCCAAAAGTATAGGTGTTATGGTGACATTCAAGGTCCATCATGGATATTGATTATAATGATGGATATTGGCTGTCACCATTTCATATTGACAACAACAACTTATTTTGATGGATCTTTCATGTTCATCACTATTCATGCATATATATGGTGACATTCGTTGATTGTCACCAAAAGCCACATTTACAGAAGTATAGGTGTTGTGATGACATTCAAAGTCCATCACAAATAATGACTATAATGAAGGACAACAATCGTCGCCATTTCATATTAACAACAATGATTTATGGTTACAGAACTTTGAGGGTCGTCACTATTGATGCGTATCTATGGTGGTGTTCGTTGACCATCACCATTTCATATTTTGGTGAGGGTCAAAAAATGTCACCAAAGCTCATTGGTGATGGTCAAAAGAGCCTCCGTCACTAAAAATTGATCGTCGCCATTCCATATGGATATCAGGGCACAATGGAATCGAACCATCAACCTACTACTTGTAAAGCAGGTGCTCTTCCATTGAGCTAGCACCCTTTAAAGAATTAGACTTTTAAAAATTAGACCTTGAAACTTCATAAATTGTAAATTCTACAACTTTCAATAAATTAAAGTCTTGTCAATATTTTACTAAACAAGCAAAGCAACATCAAAGTTGCAGGTCCCTACCTAATGGTTATGGAAGTTATGAAAAGTGGGTACAGGGAAAAATAGTTATGTATAATAGAATCAGTATGTTCAGTTGAATACTCAATTAAAAGTGAAACTTTGAAGACATTTATAACCTATAAATGACGTATAACTAGCAAATTCACCAAATATGTTAGGCCCCTATATTACTAGTGTAACCCCTTATTGTTATTATTACAACCCACTTATTATATCGATGTACCCATGTAGTGCCCATATTGTTACTATTGTGCCCCATAGAAACCCACTATTGTTATTATTGTGCCCCTACATTATTATTGTTATGTCGGCTCTAATTATGTTATGACCCCTTAGACTCCTATATATAGAAAGGAGGTCCTTTCATTAGTATCGTCCAAGAATTGCTCATTTATGTAATGTAAAGGATGTTGCCCCCTCGAAGAGGCTGAATTCTAAGGCGTTGATCTATCTTTTCTATCTTTTTTTGTGAGTTGGTTTCATAACATTTGGTATCAGAGCTTTGGATTCTAGGGTTTCGCTACTCCAAACAAGTCATCATGGAATTTTCACTATAACTTTTTTTCTATGACGTTTCAGAAGCTAAAAAAACAAACCCATTTGAGAAGAAATTGCGTTGAATCTGGGGTCCAAATTTCATAGGTTTTCGCACTATATTTGCGGAGATATGATCTGAGGAAGTTGGTCTTTTTGCAGACTCCTAAATTTCATTCCAAAAAGGTGACCTAAGGAAAATATTCATAACTTTCTCTCTGAGCATCGGATTGAAATTTCGTAAGAAGGTACAGAAAGAAGACGGACTGTAGTTTCTTGTACATATTTTTCGGATCAAAAGGTTGAAACAATCACTTGTGGCACGTCATACAAGTTTTCTCTACTGAACTAGTCGATAATCAGGTCATCTTCGGAGATTGTGCATAACTCTTCCTTGGAGAATCCAACTTGGATCAAACTAGTGGCATTAGAAATAGGATGCAGAGGGCTACTACAGATCACAATTTAAGAACTTAAATATCTGAAAGTACAGAGTTACAATCGTTTCAAGATCGAGCTCCTAGAATCAAGAAAAGGAAAGATGAGGAAGTTTGATGGCAAGGATCCGGTAAATTGGATACTTCAGATGGAGCAATATTTTGATCTACATGGTCTACCACTATTACAAAAGGTATGTATTGCATCTTCATATTTAGAACCAGATCAATTTTTATGGTATGAAGGGCTTTGTTCTCATAAATAGCTTGTTACGTGGTCAATTTTCCCGGAGGAAATGATAGCACATTATGACGATACAAAGAGCAACACCTTCTTTAGAGCAACACCACAACAATTGGAAAGATTAAAAGGGCTTTGTGACATAATGGAAAGAAAAATTATAGAAACCAGGAAGCATACCCCTCAAAATTATAAAGATGGAAGTGTTGTTTCTCCTAGCCTTCCACAACCTGCAAGGGTTACACCACAACAATTGGAAGAAAAAAGAGAAAAAGGGCTTTGTTACAATTCTGATAGCAAATGCACGAAAGGTCATAAGTGTCTGAGAAGTTATCTGATGAAGAAATTACATAGAATATGAAGAGGAGGAAGGAAAGGATCAAGAATCAAAAAGAATATATATCAGGACCCCACCCCAGAGAAAGAAGAAATGAATTAGACCATATCTTGTAAAGCATTGGAAAGAATTACCACTCCTTAAACTCTTAAGATAGAAGGACATATCAAGAAGAAAAAGGTGCAAGAAGTGAAAGACCAAATCGAGAAAGAAGAAATGAATCCAACCATATCTTGTAATTCATTGGTCGAAATTACCACTCCTCAAACTATCAAGATAGAAGGACATATCAAGAAGAAAAATGTTCAAGAAGTGAAAGATCACATAGAGCATCAAGAAGTGAATCCGAACATATCTTGTAAAGGATTGGAAGAAATTACCACTCCTCAAACTCTAGAGATTGAAGGATATAGCAAGAAGAAAAAGGTTCAAGCAGAGAGAGATCACATCAAGCATCAACAACAAGTTCTCCAACTTTTAAAGGATAACGCCACTTCAGTGCAAAATCAAATGAAACAACAGGTAGATCAACATCGTAGTGAAAAATGTTTTGATGTAGGTGATTGGGTATTTTTATAGCTACATCTCAAGCAAGCTATTTATGAGAAGGAAATGTTGGCAATACTACATGCACTTAAAAAATGGCGACCTTACCGAATGGGAAGACTCTTCAAGGATGAGGATGTGGAAGCATTGTTTTGTGCTATTTCTATTATCCAACCAGATTGGATAAATGAAGCAAGGGATGAATGGAAGAAGGACGAAGAAGTATGGCCACTTATTCAAAAGTTTCGAAAGATCCCAATTCAAACAATGTTTCCAGAAATTGAAGAGGAAGGAAAAATCATATTGGAACCTGGAGCAGTCACAGAAAAAAGAACCCGACAGCTACGAAATCGATCAATTTCAAAGTATCTCATGAGGCGGAAGAACTTACCCGCTAAAGATTCCACATGGGAGGACAATAATTTTATACAGAAGCATCAAGAACTACTCAAGCATTGAGGACAACGTTTTTTGAGGAAGAGGGGCATGTTAGGCCCCTATATTACTAGTGTAACCCCTTATTGTTATTAGTACAACCCACTTATTATATTGATTTACTCATGTAGTGCCCATATTGTTACTATTGTGCCCCATAGAAACCCACTATTGTTATTATTGTGCCCCTACATTATTATTGTTATGTCGACTTTGATTATGTTATGACCCCTTAGACTCCTATATATATAAAGGAGGTCTTTTCATTTGTACCATCCAAGAATTGCTCATTTATGTAATGTAAAGGAGGTTTCCCCCTCGAAGAGGCTGAATTGTAAGGTGTCGATCTATCTTTTCTATCTTTTTTTGTGAGTTAGTTTCATAAAATAATATTGCAAAGGAAATGTCATAAGTGGATAGCATATGAAAGAAGAGCATTGATGAAAATAGATGAAATATGTTATAGGTTGAATGAAAGAAAAATCTCAATTTTGTTGTTGTTTGGTGTTTAGATATCTGAATGATATCTAAACTTCTGTGCAAATGTAAGACGAATCTCTAGAAACCATGAACAACATATATATATATATATATCTATATAATATATATATATATATATATATATATATATATATATATATATATATATATATATATATATATATATATATATACATACATACATACATACATACATACATACATACATATATAGATATATATATATATATATATATATATATATATAGATATATATATATATATATATAGAGAGAGGAGAGAGAGAGAGAGAGAGAGAGAGAGAGATATCCCCTTTACCTAAACCAACATGAAATTTGGAATTTCACAAGTCCGAACTCAAAATATGATAGCAACCAACAAATAAAAAAAATTGACTTGGACAAAAAACAATAACTTCACTTCATTCTTGAGCTTCTTCTATTTATTTGAATTTGACTTGTGACATTCTTTATCTAACAAGGAATCAAAATCATCACTAGTATTAAATTCATCCAACACGAACTTTGGATATCACACTGACATCTATGTTTTTGTGGCCATGCCTAAAAACCATGGAGTTTCTTGCCGATAGTAGAATAAGATGTGTGCCTGATACTCAAGAACACATTCCTTATTAACCATTGTTACCTAACAGAAACCAAAGGGACAACACAATATCAGCGTACACAAATTCCCCTACCGAAATATAATCATAACTTAGCTAAGAAATCTAAAAGATGTTCTTAATTAATAAACTTTGTATTTGGAAATATTATTTATTTAGATTTAAAAACGACTATGTTGTACAACACTTTTGTCTATTTATCTAGGCAATTATATCATAGCATATGTCACACAGTAGAAATCTACAGTACTTAAAGTGAAAAGAAAATTTTTCTCAAGAAAATAGATTTAGAAAAGATCTTTGAAAACTATAATTTTGTCATCAAAGATTCAATTAGTTTAACATCAAACTAGTTGGAGTTTGAAAATCAAAATCATTAATAGTAAATGAATAGGACAATGGCCAAAGTCACTATTCATACAAATAAAGCTGGAGTCACTATTGCCATTGCAGATAACTGAAATTTGGGCAGTGGTATAACAGCTAGAGCTTATTTGTTGGGAAGACTTTTCAATACCATCATTTTTTTCCATGCTATGTTGTGTCTCTAGATCCAGATCAGATAGCTTGCCATTCTCAAGTTCTACCTTTTCGGTATTGATTTTTGGCTCACCCTTTAAAACACAATTCTGCCACTCCATTTTATTTTGTTTTGTCAAGAGAATTGGTAGGACCTTCCCATCCTTTGTTTTGAATCATCAAAAACCATCCGTTAATGATATAAAGAATAACAGATACACAAAAAAGGCCAAAGATGTGATTGTTGTATACCTATGTTCTAGGACTCGTCTGACCTTACTGGTGCAAAGAGCTCACCCCAGAAAAATAACATCCACGTGGAATTTACAAAAAAAATTTAAATCAAGCTCCAAGTAAACCAATCAAAATATGAACATCCTTTTAATCAATAAATATCTGACTTAAAATAAAAGTGGCCTAGAATTGAATGTTATATCAACCATGTCAACTAACATTGGGTGAGAAATACATGCCATGCATATTGGATTAGTGAAATAATTGATCTGCTAAAGCTCAAAATCAAATAGATGACTTACAGCTAAGAAATGCAAATAAATGACTTAGAACTAAGACATGAGGTTGCCCTTTCAACCCTGTCATTAAATAACTCTTCTTTATGTCACAGACCATTAAAATTTTTCTGATACCAGGTGGAAGTGTTATTATAACATTAACCTTTGATAGCCTGTGTCCACAACTACTTCTGAAGATCCACTCCATCACCATCATTTGGGGCTAGATAACATACATGCAAAAGCCATCAACATGAAAATGAAATCTACATCCTTGTAAAAAAATGGGAGAAAAAAAATATCCAAAAATTGAAACAGACTGTAGGATACCTCATTCCTGCAACATGATTATCTTCTCATGAACAAAAAAAAAAAAAATTGGGAGAAATGTAATTTTTCCACATTTTGACAACGAAATATTTTGCATATTTAATGGACAATTGATGAAAATGTCAACTAAAGGTTGTCGACATCTAGATTATAGTAAAACATAAAGGAACCGCTCCAACACATATATAATCCTAAACATAACTATCTATACATATAAGTATTTATTGAGGCTATTGTATTTTGTGATAATATGGAAGCCAAATCTTTGAAATAACATAATTTATTGTACCACAACCTTAAGAAGTCCATTCATTTGAGTATTTATGAAGTCCATTCAGAAATTTCTTCAAAGTTCAAAGTTTAAACAATTAGCATGTAGCATAAAAAACCTCAGATTTGAAAAAGAGATAACCCAAAGATGTAGAGTATATATCTCGCATTTATATATCCTAATTTCCAGATATTTAAATGACACTTTTTAGCATACTATTGTGAATTCAGCCTAAAATGCTAGAAAAAAATATTGATGGTTATTTTGCTAATATAGAAGTTTTATGCATGCATTTATTTAAACAGTTATCTTGCAATCTCAAACATATCCAAGGATGCACACAGTATGTTACATCTTTAGTTCTGGTGTGTGAACTTGAGACAACGAAGTCCAATAGTTAACAGTTTTCCTACAATATGCACTAGCCGAATAGGTGAACAATAGTATTGTAGGTATGTTTTATGAATATATGTATTGCAGGCCAATAAGAGTATGGTTGGAATAGTCACGTCCAACCCTTCAAACATTTCCTATAATGTGTATTGGTCTAATAGGTGAACAATAGAATTGTAGGTGTGCATTTTGCATCACTTACCTAAATCCAACACCTTCAACATAAAAATTTCAAAGAATATGTCCAGAACTAGTAGATAATTTGTAAAATGAAAGAGTTGGCTTGATTGTTTCTAGAAAAGACTAGATTCTTACATTGTTCAATGTAAATTCATGACAATTTTCCAAGCTTAGATGGAACAAAAAGGAACCAAGCTATAAGTTTATTTAAAGAATCCTTACTTAGCCAGGATAAAATGTTAGCCCTTTCTTGTCAAAAAGCATAAATGTAAAAACTTTAAGAAATTCAGTGAAGAGACTGTAGAAATGTTCTTATCGAACCACTAACGTAAACAAAGCTAACAAATATTGCTTTGTAAAAGTGATATTCACGGTCAAATTAACAAGAAAGTGACCTTTTAGCATAGTTAATGCACTAGTGTTGTTGTTACAATATTTGGCCCAAACAATAAACAGAAAAACCCATTTTCAATATAGTAGGAGCATGTTGGGCAAATAATCTCACAATAATACTCATCATTGAACATTCTGGCCCACTAAAGCACTTTTACATCATTTTGAATTCCTTCAACAAAGTACTTAAAAGTTGTGAACAATGTCATAACAATACTTCTAGTTGTAGAACAAGCATTCCAAGCTTACCTCTATTTTATGATATGGATATTTGTCCTTCAAAAAAAGTTATGTGGCACAAAACCATTTTCACTCTTAAGAAAAAAGGTGGTTGTAAATGCATGGTGACCTCTCTTAGCACAAATATGCTCTTAGTATGGTATAGGATTCTCAAACTAGTGCCAGGTTTAAGGGTGCCAAAGACTATAAGTTTAACTATGATATGGTGCACACTTGGCTTCAAGACAGCATATTCTTTAGGAATTTCATGTTGGGAAACCTCCAAATCTGTTTCCAGGAAAACTCAAGTTAAATGGAATTTTTTTTTTATAATGGTTGTGATTCATATGGATTCATATTAATATATATGTTTTTTCCTAAATTTCAATAAATTATGCATTTTTTTGTGACCTTTTAGCATAGTTAATGCACTAGTGCTGCTGTTACAATATTTGGCCCAAACAATAAATAT
The DNA here is from genome assembly GCA_031772625.1 of Pinus tabuliformis. Taxonomy (NCBI): domain Eukaryota; kingdom Viridiplantae; phylum Streptophyta; class Pinopsida; order Pinales; family Pinaceae; genus Pinus; species Pinus tabuliformis. Next base: position 384,538,864 of record CM062812.1, on the reverse strand, counting down.
AAAAAAAAAACTGATTTTCAATTTAGTAGGAGCATGCTAGGCAAATGGTCTCACAATAATACCCATCATTCAACATTCTAACCCACTAAATCACTTTTACATACTTTTTAAGTCCTTCAACAAAGTACTTAAAAGTTGTGAACAATGTCATAACAATACGTCTAGCTATAGAACAAGCATTTCAAGCTTGCCTTTGTTTTATGATATGGATATTTGTCCTTGAAACAGAGTTATGTGGCACAAAAATACTTTCACCCTTAAGAAAAAATGTCATTTTAAATGCATGGTGAACTCTCTTATCACAAATATGCCGTTAGTATGGTATAGGATTCCAAGACTAGTGCCAGGTTTAAGGGTGCCAAAGACTTTAGATTTTAACTATGATATGGTGCACACTTGGCTTCAAGACAACATATTCTTTAGGAATTTCATGTTTGGAAACCTTCAAATATGTTTCCAGGAAAATTCAAGTTAAATGGATTTTTTTTTGTATAATGGTTGTGATTCATATGGATGCACATTGATATATATTTTTTTTGTAAATTTGAATAATTTATGTATTTTTGGTGACCTTTTAACATAGTTAATGCACTAGTGCTACTATTACAATACTTGGCCCAAACAATAAATAGAAAAGACCCATTTTTAATTTAGTAGGAGCATGTTAGGAAAATAATCTCATAATAATACCCATCATTGAACATTCTGACCCACTAAATCACTTTTACATCCTTTTGAAGTTCTTCAACAAAGTACTTAAACGTTGTGAACAATGTCATAACAATACTTCTAGCTATAGAACAAGCATTTCAAGCTTACCGATGTTTTATGAAATGGATATTTGTCCTTCAAATAGATTTATGTGGCATAGAACCACTTTCACACTTAAGAAAAAATGTGGTTCTAAATACATGGTGAACTCTCTTAGCACAAATATGCTCGTAGTATGGTAGAGGATTCTCATACTAGTGTTAGGTTTAAGGGTGTCAAAGACTTTAGATTTTAACTATGATATGGTGCACGCTTGGCTTCAAGACAACATATTCCTTAGGAATTTCATGTTGGGAAACCTCCAAATTTGTTTCTAGGAACACTCAAGTTAAATGGGATTTTTTTTGTATAATGGTTGTGATTCATATGGATTCACATTAATATATATTTTTTTTCCAAAATTTGAATTATTTATGTATTTTTTGGCCAACCAATTTTTTTATCTGGTTTTTATCTAATTCCAATTCAACTTGATAGCAGAAGGAATTCAGGAACTTGAGAGGATAAATTAATATCCTCCCCAACCAAACTCTATTGCCGCTTGTGATGTGATTGTTATTCATGAGAAAATTGTTGATCCCTACAACAAATGTATATATTCTTGGAATATGATCTAACTATGAATATGGAAGTGTTCAACTATCTTTTTGAGGACATTGTATTTATGAAAATATGGAAGTCAAATATTTGAAATAACACAATATATAGGAGTGAAAAGGTATGCTACACAGTGGTAAGCTGGAAGTCAAATCTAAAATAACACAATTTTGGACCGTTGAGAACTTCATATGTGCGTGTAAGAATTGAAATCCATGAACACAATCACAACTCATTAGATAATGCTCTATGTTCTCCAAAACCCTAGATAGAGAAAACTAATATAAAACCTTAGCTCCACCAAAGATATTTCAAAAATATATTCAAAAAGATTGATTGTTGGAGTATCTTTGGTGGAGCTAGGGTTTCTCTTGGTTTTACCTATCTAGGGTTTTCGAAAGCATGGAGAATTATATGATAGGTTGCGATTGTGTTCATGGGTTTCATTTCTTCTTTATATATATGCATTTTTCAGGTGAATGCTCCAATAAACACTAGCATCTTAAGGAAAAACACATAAATTACAAAGAATATTGAACGAGAGAGAGAGAGAGAGAGAGAGAGAGAGAGAGAGAGAGAGAGAGAGAGAGAGAGAGAGAGACAGAGACAGAGACAGAGACAGGAACAGAGAGAGAGAAAGTAGCACTACTCTTACATCTCTAACCCAAGTATGAAAATAGATATGCACAAGTGAATGATTTAATATAATAACAACTCATTCCTTCCTCTATTTATATGATAATAAAGGGGCTTTACAATAACAAGTGGACGTAGTCCACTACAAGAAAACTTGCAAGACACAAGTAGGTCCACCCATATGAAGCACTCTACTCTAAATGACATGTGTGAGGCTGAAAGGTGACAATGATTAAGAAGCAAGGCCTCCATGGCATGAGCATTACTCCTGAAGGTCCAACAATCCTCCAAAGCTCCAAAGCTCCAATGCATCTCCATGGTCGCGCGTCTCCTTAAGGACAATGCATATCCAGGGTCATGTGTCGCCTTAAGGACTCCCACACCTACATATCCACTCCCTCAACCCAATATTCCACATGTTAAGTGTAAACCTCCTTGCAAGCAACTAAGCAACCCCATGCTATCTAGGGCTCAATAACCTCCTTTGAAATACCCAACTCTACTCCAAGCACATAAACTCCCTTCATGCATCAACAACATGAAGTCACCAAGCTCCATACTTATCCACCACTTCGAGGAAGAATGTCTTTCAAACATCCAAACAAGGTCTAACAGTAAATGTTAAACCACCTGAAATGTCCAAGTCCATCATGGAAGAGCATGGTCCAACCATACACCATGCACCCCACATCTTTCATTTCTTCTTTATATATATGAAGCTTTAAGGTGAATGCTCCAAGAAACACTATCACCTTAAGACAAAAACACAAAGTATAAAGAAGATTGAACAAGAGATATAGAGAGAAGGTAACGCTACTCTAACATCTCTAACCAAAGTATTAAAAGTAATATTCGCAAGTGCATGATTGGCTATAATAAAAACTCACTCCTTTCCCCATTTATATGATAGGTAAAGGGGCTTTACAATACCAAGTGGACCTAGTCCACTACAAGAAAACTTGCAAGACACAAGTAGGTCCACCCATGTGAAGCATTCTACTCTAAGTGACATGTGTGAGTCTCAAAGGCGACCATGATTAACATGCAAGGCCTCCATGGCATGAGCACTACTCCCTAAGGTCCAACAATCCTCCAAAGCTCCAAAGCTCCAATGCATCTCCATGGTCATGTGTATCCTTAAGGACAATGCATATCCAGGGTCATTTGTCATCTTAACGACTCCCACACCTACATATCCACTCCCTCAACCCAAGAGTCCACATGTCAAGTGTAAACCTCCATGCAAGCAACCAAGCAACCCTGTGCTATCTAGGGCTCAATAACCTCCTCTAAAATACCCAACTCTACTCCAAGCACATAAACTCCCTTCACGCATCAACAACATGAAGTAACCAAGCTCCATACTTATCCAACACTTTGAGGAAGAATGTCTTTCAAACATCCAAACAAGGTCTAGCAGAAAATAGTAAACCACCTCCAATGTCCAAGTCCATCATGGAAGAGCATGGTCCAACCATACACCATGCACCCCACATCTCATGAACCACCCCCAAGGCCCAAACATGGTGTAAAAATTTTCAAAGTAACCTAAAAAGCTAAAAATTATGTCCCTCTCATCATAAAATCCTTTGTAACTCCATGCATATTCGGTTACAACTTTCACTCATAAGTGTCACTAATCAAATTTTGCAGCTCCTCTTTTCTACAAAAAGTGGGAAGACTAACTATAAAATGACCATTAGACATTGGAGTAGAGGATTTTTATGAAGGTGGTATGAAAGAGACCATTTGGGGCAAGGGCAGTATCCATACTGCCTTGGTCCTCAGTTGGCATCCATACCTTGACGAAGTTGTTTGTGAAGTGTGCTATTGCATTGATTTTGGAAGAGACTATTTGGGGTAGGCAGCATCCATACTGCTGTTGATTTGACCTAAGTTGGCATCCATACCTTCTCAGAAGAATTCCTTTCTCCCATATTTATTTTTTGGGTTACTCAGCTACAAATTACACTATGCTAGCATTTACATTTGTTCTTCAAAGTCAGTATCCAGTTTTGGTTGAAATCACTAGTATTTTTTCTCATTGCTTGTCTTCATATCTTTGCTATTATTTTGTAATTATTCAATTTTTTGGTACATTTAGGGCCTCATTAATTTCTGGTTTTTGGTTCATGGATTCAGATAACTTTAAAGATTGATTATGTTATGAAACCAGCTCGAGAAACGATAGAAAAGATAGATCAACGCCTTAGAATTCAGCCTCTTCGAGGGAGCAACCTCCTTTACATTACATAAATGAACAGTTCTTGGATGATACAAATGAAAAAACCTCCATTATATATATAGGAGTCTAAGGAGTCACAATATAATCCAGCTGACCTAACAATAATAATATAAAGCCACAAAAATAACAATAGAGGGATTCTATGGGGCACAGAAATAACAACATGGGGGTAATAGGGGCACAAGAATATAAATAAGGGGTATAAATACAATAGCAAAGGCGTAATCACTAGTATTATAGGGACCCAACATGTCCCTCTCCTTCAAAAAAGTGTTGTCCTCAACGCTTGAGTAGTTCTGGATACTTCTGCATAAAATTCTCATCCTGCCATGTGGAATCTTCAGCGGATAAGTTCTTCCACTTGATAAGATACTCTGAAATTGATCGATTTTGTAGCTATCGAGTTCTTGTTTCTGTGACTGCTTCTGGTTCCAATATAATTTTTCGTTCCTTGTCAAGTTCGGGCAATATTGTTTGAACTGGGAGCTTGTCGCCTATAACCTTCTTTAAACATGAAACATGGAAAACTGGGTGCAATCGAGAAGCTGCAGGAAGCTCCAATTTGTATGCCATAGTACCAATCTTTTGCAACACCTTCTACAGACCATAATACTTTGGTAATAATTTATTATCCTTCTTAGCTTGCTTTAGGGACAGTTTCTTATATGTTTGTAGCCGTAGGAATACCCAATCACCTACATCAAAACTTCTTTCACTGCGATGTTGATCTACCTGTTGTTTCATTCTATTTTTTGCCAACACGAGGTTATCCTTTAAGAGTTGGAGGACTTGTTGTTGATGTTCGATGTGATGTTCCACTGCCTGAACCTTAGAATTTTCTCTTAAATATGATGTGATGGATGGTGGTTGATACCCATAAAGTGCCATAAATGGGGTCATTTTTGTTGTTGTATGGAAGGAAGTGTTATACCACCATTCAGCTAGAGGCAACCATTTGACCCATTGTGTCTGTTTATTAGATACAAAGCAACAAAGATATCCTTCCAAACATTTGTTTACTATCTCAGTTTTCCCATCAGATTGAGGATGATAAGATGAGCTATGAGCTAACTGAGTACCAAGACAAGAAAAAAATTATGTCCAAAAATTTCCAGTGAAAATGGGATCTCTTTCACTTACAATAATCTTTTGGTTTCCATGTAGCTTTTGAATTGTTTCCATAAATGCAGTAGAAACTGTACTGGCTTTAAATGGATGTGATAATGCACAAAAGTGTGCATACTTGGTAAGTCTGTCAACTACCACCATGATGACACTCTTTCCCTCAGACTTGGGTAAACCTGTGATGAAATCCATTGAAACCTCCTCCAAATGTTGGCTTGGAATGGATAAAGGTTGTAATAGACCTGGTGTCTTAATTGTTTCAACTTTCTTTTTTTGGCAAACAAAACATTCCGCCACAAACTTTTGAATATCTGATTTAAGGCCATCCCAAAAAAATTTCTTCTTAACCCTGTGGTAAGTTTTTAAAAATCCTAAGTGCCCTCCTAAGGGAGAAGTGTTCAATTCCATAAGAATCTTTTGTTTTAGCTGGGAATTATTACAGAGGTATAAGTGATCTTTGTGCCATAATGAATCATTTTTCCAGCTAAATGTATCAAACGTACTGGAATCTTGTTGTAGCTTTCGAATAAGTGCCCACACTTCTTCATCATTCTTCCATTCCTCCCTTGGTTCGTTTATCCAATCTGGTTGGATAATAGAAATGGCGCACAATAATGCTTCCACATCCTCATCCTTTCTTGAGAGTGCATCTGCCACCACATTTTGCTTCCCTTTTTTGTAGATGATTTCAAAGTCATAACCCAACATCTTTGTGACCCATTTTTGTTGCTCTTCAGAGGATAATCTTTGTTCTAAAAAGTATTTAAGGCTATCATGATCCGTTTTTACCTTGAAGTGTCTTCCCATTATGTAGGGTCGCCATTTCTTAAGTGTATGGAGTATTGCCAACATTTCCTTCTCATAAATAGCTTTTCTTAAAAAGTTTCCCTTGATTGGACGACTTTCAAAAGCAATGGGTCTTTCATCTTGCATTAGAATAGCACCAATTCCATTTCCTCAAGCATCACATTCCACAATAAAGGTTTTTGTGAAGTCTGGTGTAGCTAAGACCGGTGCTTGGCACATTGCCTCTTTAAGATGTTCAAAGGCCTTTCTTGCTTCCGGAGTCCATGAAAATGCATCTTTCTTCAATAATGTTGTTAGAGGTGCTGCTATTCTCCCATAATTCTTAACAAACTTGCGATAATACCCTATCAACCCAAGAAATCCTCGCAGATGCTTTATGGATGTGGGGATTTCCCATTCCTTAATGGCTTTAATTTTGCTAGGGTCTACCTTAACTCCTTCATGAGATACAATATGACCCAAATATTCCACCTCCTGGACTCTAAAGGGACATTTGGATATTTTTGCATATAATTGTTTCTCCTCCAATAGTTATAGCACCCTGTCAACATGTTCAACATGATCCTTCCAAGGCTTGCTGTAGATTAGCATATCATCAAAAAATACTAACACAAATTTTCTAAGGAATGGTTTGAAAATTGAATTCATCAAACCTTGAAATGTTGAAGGTGCATTAGTAAGGCCAAAAGGCATGACCAAAAATTCATAATGACGCTCATGAGTTCTAGATGCTGTTTTCAGAATGTCTTCAATCTTCATTCTGATTTGATGATATCCCGAACGAAGATGCAACTTGGTGAAGTAAATTGATCCATGCAATTCATCCAATAATTCATCAATGACAGGAATGGGGAACTTATCTTTAATAGTGAGCTTGTTGAGCTCCCTATAATTTGGACACATGTGCCATGATCCATCCTTCTTGTGCACCAATACTACTAGAGCAGAGAAAGAACTTTGACTTGGTTGAATTATACCAGCCTCTAGCATTTCTGCAACCATACGTTCAATTTCACCTTTTTGGACATAGGGATATTTGTACGGCCTGATGTTTGGAGGAACACTTCCTGGAATCAGATGAATAGCATGATCATGATCACGCATAGGTGGGAGACCTTTGGGAGTCTCAAATACCTTGGAATGATTTTCCAAGACTTTTTGGAGATCTGGAGAAATAGATCATTCCGATGTGGAAACATCTAGCGAACATAATTGTGCAATTACACCTCTTTGCTCCTTTTTTAGAAGCTTTGTCATACCATTAGTGCTGATTATCTTTCCTGGTTTCCTTGCAATACCCCTTAATTCAAATTCCTTTCCTTCCGTAGAAAATTTGATGAAAAGTTCTTGAAAATTAAAAGCTATTGTACCCAAGGATTGTAGCCATTGGACTCCTAGTACAACATCAGCACCTCCCATTGGAATGGAAAGCATTGGGCTACTCAATACATATTCTCCCATGGATAGCTTGATATCATGGCACCTTCCAGAGCAATTTATTGTTCCTCCATTTGCAATCATCACTTGACACTCTGGTGCTGGATATAGGAAGCAATTCAATTCTTTTGCTACCCTACAATGAATAAAATTCTGGGTGCTTCCTGAATCAATCAACACTATTACCTTTTTCTTCTTGATTTGTCCTTCTATCTTGACGGTTTGAGGAGTGGTAATTCCCACCAATGCATTACAAGATATGGTCGGATTTATTTGTTCTTCATCTAGGCTTTGTTCCTAGAGTATATCTTCTTCTTTTGACCTTTCTTGCTCCTTTTCTTCTTCCTCTTCACAATCTATGTAGAATATTTTCTTCTCAGCAAACTTATGACCTTTAGTGTATTTGCTATCACAATTGTAACAAAGCCCTTTTGCTCTTTTTTCTTCGAATTGTTGTGGTGTCAACCTTATAGGTTGTGGAAGACTAGGGGAAACAACACTTCCGTCTTTATAGTTGTGAGTGGTATGCTTCCTGGTTGCCATAATTTTGCTTTCCATTTTTCTTGCTAACCTGAATGCCTTCTCTAATCAATCAAGTTCCCAAAGGTGAACATCATGTTGGATATTATCCTTTAAAGACCCTATGAACATATCAATCCTATGCTCCTCTGGAATATCTTTTACCCTTATGTTCAATTTTTGGAACTCCTCAATGTGCTCCATTACTGAACCCTTTTGTTTGAGACTTATCAATTGGCTAAAAAAAGTGTTGGTTTTTGTATCTTCATAATGTGCTATCACTTCTTTCGTAAAAATTGCCCAAGTGATAAATTTTTTACGAGAGCAAAGCCATTGATACCATACAAACTGATTTGGTTCCAAATATACAGTTGTCATACGTCCTTTTGTGTGTTTTGCACATTATTGAGATCAAATAACTGCTCCATTTGTAATATCCATGTGGCGGGATCCTTGCCATCAAACTTCCTCATATCGATTTTTGGAATATGGTGGGTATTCGATCCAACATTAGAGTCTATGGAATCATGATTAACATTACTTTTGTTCACATCATGAGTTTTGTTTACAACCTTTTCACCATTAGTAAGTATTTCTTGTAGAAAATTTGTCAAATCTATCTTCAAATCTGCCATGTCTGTCTTCAAATCCGTCTTCAAATCTGCCATGTCTGTCTTCAAATCTGTCTTCAAATCTGCCATGTCTCTCTTCAAATCTATCTTTGAATCATCCATATTAGCTTCCATGCCTTTTATCTTAGATTCCATGCCATTTATCTTAGATTCCATGCCATTTATCTTAGCTTCTGTTAGCTTTTGTGAGTGTGACATTTGTTGCACTTGTTCTTGTAATTTTGATATGTCATGTAGCATTTCTTCCTCTTCTTCATGAGTCATGCTAAAGCTTTCAGGTTCCTTACTAGGTTTTTTCATTTTCTTTCCTCGGTGCATCAGTTACCGATAATAATGCTTTACTATGCCCTTTGAATTCCGTTAAACCAAGCTTACACAAAAATTAAAAAAAAAACTACACACCTTTTTTCAGTTTATAGAAGCCTGATATTGAATCTGATCTATCTCTGTAATTTCAGATCATCCAGTTCAGAAATTGTGACCTGTAGTATCCTTCTATGTCCTCTTTCCAATGCCACAATTCTGACCCAAATTAGATTCTCCAAGGAAGAGTGATGTGAAATCTCCCACAGTGACTTGCTTTTAGAATAGTTCAGTAGAGCAAACTTTTATGACGTGCCACGAGTCACTGTTTCAACCTTTGGATCTGAAACAAACATACAAGAAACTAAAGTCAGTAATCTTTCTGTACCTTCTTACGAAGTTTCAATCCGATCCCCAGAGAGAAAGTTATAACGATTTTCCCCAGGTCACATGTTTTGAATGTAATTCAGGAGTCTGCAAAAAGACCAACTTTCTCAGATCATATCTCCGAAAATATCATGCGAAACGCTCTGAAATTTGGACCCAAGGTTCAGTGCGATTTCTTCTCAAATGGGTTTTGTTTGTGACTTCTGAAACGTCACAGAAAAAAATTTATAGCAAAAATGCCACAATGACCTGTTTGGAGCAATGAAGCCCTAGAATCCAAAGCTCTGATACCAAATGTTATGAAACCAGCTCAAGAAAAGATAGAAAAGATAGATCAACGCCTTAGAATTCAGCCTCTTCGAGGGGGCATCCTCCTTTACATAACATAAATGAACAGTTCTTGGATGATACAAATGACAAAACCTCCTTTCTATATATAGAGTCTAAGGAGTCACAATATAATCCAGCTAACCTAACAATAATAATATAAAGCCACAAAAATAACAATAGAGGGATTCTATGGGGCACAAAAATTACAACATGGGGGTAATAGGGGCACAAAATTATAAATAAGGGGTATAACTACAATAGTAATGGGTAATCAATAGTATTATAGGGACCCAACATAGTGAAGGTAGTTGAATGCATCAAAATTAGGTTCCAACTCATAGGATATTATGATTTTTCCAACAAATATAAAGGGATGGAAGAACTACATCAACACATAGGTTTATGTTCACAATAGTGGAAAAAAGGAAGATATCATGGGTCCAATGGGTGCAATAGTTTTCCAATACCAAAGATTTGATTCCACAAATCTAGTACATTTTGGATAAAGCACAAATGAAATGAGAGATTGGGATGGAATCAATCAATAGTTATGTGCCATGTTCACTTTCACCTCTAGAAATGTGATATTGATTAATGTTGTGCAAAGCATGAAGTAGTTTATTTATTTTGAGCAGTTTATTGTTCCTGCACATAAGATAGTATGTGCACAACATAATAAAATTGTGAATTTATAGCAAGCAATGCATTATTGTAACATTGCACAAAAAAAAATACGTGCACAATGTTAATGCTATGTAATTGCCTCCAGGCTAAGGAGAGGAATCACAGAGGTATCCATTTCAAATCGCTTCTAGGTTGGTGACAAGCCACTTCAAACCTAAGAAAGGGCTCTCTCTGGATCAAATACTAGATCTGAACTCTATTTGACTCAGGAGGCTAGATTAGGGATTAAAAAGTAAAATGATTGAATTTGGTTCCTTGCAACAGAAGTCAAGAGATCCATTGGGCATGGAGTCAAGATGTTTGAAAAGAAAGCAAATCTGGGAAATTCACTCTGGAATTCATCAACAGAGGAAAGATAGACATATGGACTGTGCCAAAATCAAAGGTTTTTCATCGCTATGGGATGGAAAGATAAACGTTCAGTAGGGCATCAAGGTCTCAATTGTAGAATACCTTGAAACCATGCAAAAGACTTTACAGACAAATGTTAGAAGGAAGAAGTCAGAGCATTGTGAGAATGAATTTTGACACATTTCTCAATCTAATCATCTAAAGAAATATGAAAGACTTTAAAAATGAAGAAATACATACATAGAGAAGACAAACACCATCCAATACATCACAATAATCTCTGCAAATTGAATCCAAGCTTGCAAAACCCAATTTTATTGAATTTCATGAAAATGATTACAGCAGCGCCAGGAGCTCAGAATAGTGCTACAATTCACCCAAATCCAACCCTTTACACATTAAAATTATAATATTATATAGGAAATAATTATACCCTAGGCTCAGCAGGTCGAATCTAACCAAATTTCCAAAGATATCCGCAGTTACATTGAAGTTTGGAACTGTCTGCCATAAAAAATGGACCAAACTGCTAAAAACTAGGTGTCACTTCAGGAGCTCTTGTCTCCTAACTCATGATAGTTGTGTAAAATTTGGAGGAGGTTTTTGTAGATCCACTTGTTCTGAGAAAAAAACCTCTCTCAATTTTTTGAGATTCGTCTCTATTTACCTGAGATTTGCATTTGAAAAATATGTGTTAAATAGGAAAATTATGAATCCTAAAAACTAGGGCTCAAATATGCATTTTATTCTCCCAATATGTGACACCTGTAGGAAAACTGAAAGAGGTTAATGTTCCTTAATCCGTGATTTACCATAACCTCTCTCATATTTTTAGAACTCATCGTTGTTTACCCAGAAACTGTCTCGGAAGTTAACCCGGTAGAGTGGTGAAAATTTCTACTAAATCCCATGTTTTTAGTTGTGACATCCATATCATGGTTCAAGAAGGTTTAGAAAACCCCACGCAATAACTTAAGCATATAATAAATGAGCACCCAAAATCATTTGTTCTACCCAAAACACCCAGGATGCTAGAGCAATTGCCAACGCATGCAAAACAATGTACATATATAAATGAAGAGCAAATTCAAAAGGTTGTTCCATGAGTGTTGCCTCCAAAAACCATCTAATGAAATCCTCTTAGCGATATTACAACAGCCTAAGAGTAAACTTCAACTTCAACATGCTCTAGTGAGATATTTCATATGGAGAAAGCCCCTTAAGGTGTTTAGTTAAGTACAACTTATTGGCAATTGTTGGCTCTTGAGACAACATAAAACAAAGTCCATCGAAGTAATCTTCTGCAATATCAATGAGCTTTTCATACCACCCACGAGGAGTTTTCTGGAATTGGTGTACTAGAATAGCATCATAAAATTCATGGGCAGTAATGATGGTTGGCACTCCTCGAGGAACTTGTTCCAAATCAACATGCTAATAAATTGGAGCTCCAGAGACTGCACTGGATGCATCTCCATCCTTACCTTATCCTTTTTTGCATCATGTTTGGTACATCATAATGCATTATGCTAAAGATTTCTCAATGTTGGAATGCACTCAACCAAATGCACACAAATACTTTATGAAAACTCCTTGAACATTGGAGTATCCCAAGGAAGGTTAGCCATAAGTGTTCCACATTCTGGACCCAACTCCATAAGGTTCACTTGCTTTAGCTGGCCCATTTGGTCCCATAAGCACATGCTTTATACAACAACCATTTGAAACTTATAATTTTTTGGAATGTTTGCACCTCCTCCTTATTAACATAAGCAGACCCTAGTTTCTCAGATTCACCATCAACAATCTATAAGTCAGACTTAGATTCACCTAGTGTTTGCAATGTCTCAATATCAAGAGTTGTGATATGTTTTATGAGGATTAATTCTTGAATTGGAATTTCTTTGTTAGGTATAAGAAAAGAAGTCCTTTTACTACATGGGGAAGTCTTTCACCACCTTCACTATTCACAATAACTTCGGTACTAAAATCAACAACAGTTTAGACATGTTTTCAACCTTTGCCTCCTCTATTTTCAAGTAATTCTCGAGTTGTTCACCATGAAGACGATGCTCTTGATTGTCATGAAAAGCCTTTTGGTTCAATTGCAACCTTACCAAAAACCTGCTACTATTAAAATAGTATGAGCTATGAAATCCTTAAATTTGGGAACGTCACAAAATGACCTCAATACACTCATGAATTGGCACGAAAATTATAAAGTGCCAACACACAACATAGGAAAGTTGTGAAGTTACAACAAGTAACCCACTATTGAGGGCTAGGGGATGAGTTTCAAGGATTGTAAATTATGGAAACACTAGCAAATCTCATGATTTAGGAAAGAGTTTTTAATCGTATTTCACATTTCTATGCTAAACCCTTGAAAACAAATAAGTATAATATTGGTACTGAAGATGCTAAAAAATGGAAACCATTGGTGATTATTTAGACCGCGAGACCATTACTTAGGTTGTGGACACGCTAAAAGAATATGAATACTTATTTCTATGAATCTTTGAGGAAATGAACAGAATTTTAGGTTCTTTAAGGGAGATTATAATCCAATTGCATTTTGATGCTAAGTCCATTAAAATAGGTTGTATAGATTGAATATGCCTGAACTTCTCTTGCCTACCAGAAAGAATTAACTACTCCAATCCTTATCCTGCCCTAACTATTTGGCGGGAGAGGCTGCATGGGGAAGTTGCGGGGTATGAGTATTGACCTAGATATTTATAGTTAACAAGATCAACATATGCTTCTTAATCACCTGGACCTGGTCCTAGAAAAGGCGCATAAGGAGCTAAGATGATATATTATAAGATGGGATTATTTTTCTTATGGATGAATCATGGTGGATTTTCCCAATGGTTGTAAAAGAAAAGAAGAATAGTAACACCATAATATGCATGGATTTTTGTGGATTAAGCATATCCTACATGCATGATCCACTCCCAACACCATTCACTAATGGAGTTTCAGAGAATGTGGGTGTTGGAGAGGCTTGCACATTCACTATCAGGTTTTATAAACACCATCATGTGAATATCATAGAGGAGGATAGGATCAAGATGCCATTTAAGATAGAATAGGGATCCTTTTCATATATAGTCATGCCATTTGGTTTAAAGAATGCACTGGTTGTATTCTGTTGAATTGTTTCCAAAACATTTAAAGATTTTATCCATAGGTTTCTAGAGGTATATTTAGATGACTATATTATATTGAACTTATTAAAATATCACATATAAATCCTAATATTGGTGTTTAATCAATTTTAGAAACTCCAAATTTCACTAAATATTAAGTATTGTATCTTTGGCACTCATTTTGGCACATTATTGGGCCATATTATTTGCACAAAGGGTCTATTAGTAGGTCTTGCAAATATTTCATTAACTATGGATATGAACGATCCTATGTTTGTAAGATAGTTGCATCCAACATTGGGGCATATAGGAAACTATATGAAGTTCATCTGAGACAATGTGAAGTTGTCACACCGATGGAACAATTACTAAGGAAGGACACCAAATACAATTGGACATAGGAATGTTATAAAGTGCTCAATACCCACAAGAAGAAATTAGTTACATGTTGATACGTGCCTTTCAATTTTGGAAATAAATACTTCATGTTCTTGTAGATGGATTATTCATATCCCTAGGTTCAATTCTTGTGCAACCATGGGATAGGAACATTAATCACCCTATTTTTGTCACTAGCAAAAAGTTTTTTGATCCAAAGAAGAATTATACCACCATATGATTTTAATTGATAAGAAATCAAAAAGTGGAGTTTTTAGATAAGTCTCCATGGTCTCCTCCATCTACAAATATCTGTAATATGATGTAGTGTCTCTAAAAATATGTGAGTTTTCCTTGGAGACATAGCTTCAGTTCTAAGGCAGAAAACTATGAGGCTTTAGGGCAGTTTTGGCTCAGATCTCTTGCAGTCTTAGGCCTCTAGTGCAGAGGTAAGTAAGGGTGTTTCGTGTATATTCTGATATAATTTGGATCTTTATTCAGGGCTACAGGGAAAGATGTAGGTATAGTTGGTTGTGAAGACCTGGTAGGAGGGCCAAGAGAAAAGACCTCTTCTCAAGCCTTCACCACTCAGATTGTTAGCACAGGTGCCCAATGCCTATAATAATATCTTGAATGCTTAGGAAACATCATATAGAAGAAAGTATAGTTTGAATTTTATATTTATTGTATGCGGACTCAAAAGTGAGTCTAGAAGTCGACCTATGCAAGTTACTCTTTTATCAGAGGTTTTCATCTTTGAAAGGATGTGGAGTTCTAGCCATTAATAAGGTTGGTTTACCTTCACTGTGGGCCACATTATTCTCCTATTCATTGTTGGTTGAGCACACTCCATTAAGGGCCTGCACGTTCACTATCAGGTTTTATAGACACCATCAAGTGAATATCATAGAGGGGGATAGGACCAAGATGTCATTAAAGAAACAATAGGGATCCTTTTCATATATGGTCATGCCATTTGGTTTAAAGAAGGAACTAGTTGTATTCTGTTGAATTCTTTCTAGAACATTTAAAGAGTTTATCCATAGGTTGCTAGAGGTATAATTAGATGACTAGATTATATTCAAATTATTAAAATATCACATATAAATCCTAATAATGGTGGTTAATAAATTTCAGAAACTCCAAATTTCACTAAATACTAAGTATTGTATCTTTGGCACCCATTTTGGCACATTATTAGGCCATATTATTTGCACAAAGTGTCTACTAGTAGGTTATGGAAAGATTGCATCAATTATGGATATGAAGTATCGTATGTTTGTAAGACATTTGCATCCCACATTGGGGCATATAGGCTACTATATGAAGTTCATCTGAGACAATGTGAAGTTGTCACATCGATCGAAAAATTACTAAGGAAAGACACCAAATACAATTGGACATAGGAATGCTATAAAGTGTTCAAAACCCACAAGAAAAAATCAGTTATACGTTGATACATGTCTTTCCATTTTGGAAATAAATACTTCATGTGCTTGTAGATGTACCATTCATAGCCCTAGGTTCAATTCTTGTGCAACCATGGGAAAGCAACATTAATCGCCCTATTTTTGTCACTAGGAGAAAGTCGTTTGATCCAAGGAATAATTATACCACCATATGCTTTTAATTGAAAAGCAATCACAAAGTGGAGTTTGTAGATAAGTCTCCATGGTCTCCTCCATCTATAAATATCTGTAATATGACCATAGTCTCTCTCAAAATATGTGATTTTTCCTTGGAGACAGAGCTGCAGTTCTAAGGCAAACAACTATGAGGCTTTAGGGTAGTTTTGGCTCAGATCTCTTGCAGTCTTAGGCATCTGGTGCAGAGGTAAGTAAGGTTGTTTTGTGTATATTCTGAAATAATTTGGATCTCTATTTATGGCTGCAAGGAAAGCTGTAGGTATAGCTGGTTATGAAAACCTGGTAGGAGGACCAAGAGAAAAGACCCTCTTCTCAAGCCTTCACCACTCAGATTGTTAGCACAGTTGCCCAACACCTATAATAATATCTTGAATGCTTAGGAAACATTAAATAGAAGAATGTATAGTTCTGAAATTTATATTTGTTCTATGCGGTCTCGAAGTTACTCTTTTTCATAGGTTTTCATCTTTGAAAGGAGGTGGAGTTCTAGCCATTAATAAGGTCAGCTTACCTTCTCTGTGGGCTACATTTTTCTCCTATTCACTGTTGGTTGAGCACACTCCATTAAGGGTCGAGAATTACCTTTTCTAGATGTGAAGGAAATGTTGTCATTACTAGAGAACTATTTCTTATTTAAAGAGAAGATGGGTATCTTTTGTTGAATGTAGAAGTTAAAAACTCTATTCCCTGTGCGTATATTCCTAGAACAACACAAGTTTCGGTTTGGACAATAGACCAAACATCCTATGCAAATTCAGGAGATGAATTTATATGTTGAAGGGATCATACTACTTTTGGAAGTCAAAATTACCAATCTAATTTATCATGACTGAAGACTGGAGGTGCGTAGCTTTCTGCCACTAGCTCAAGCTGACTAAAGCTTGTATATAGTATAGATATTGATGATAGAACACTGTGATAGTTGTAAGACTCCTGATGGAAAGTTCTACAATAACTATTTGAGCTCCAACTCACCCTCAATATTATCAAACTGACATTTTAAGCAGTCCTCATGTAACCCTTATGAACCACTGAAGAAACAAATTTGTTTTGGAATCTCAGTCCTCTCAGTTGGAACAACGAATAAGTCTTATTTCTGAGTTGCAAATTAGGCCATTTGAAAATCCTATGTTAAAGACCTTAATTTGCACAGTGAATGTATTGTGCTTGTAGCTAGATATATATTCTAAGAATGTATGAATTTGCTATAGTTTAGAAGTATATTTTCTAGATGGTAGTGTTTAGTATAGGCAGCATCATATAGAACCAAATTTGATATGTGAAAGATGTTCAATCAGATGCAACTCATTAGTACAAGCATTGTACATCTTTGACCTTGACTGAAAGACAGTCACACTATTCACTTTGGTAGTAATAATGTAATAATATGTCTTGACAATAATAGGGTGATAGTCTCACCTTAATCTCATCAAACCTTGCATGGCATTGATCTATTTTCAGAGACAAGTTCTTGGACTAAGTAACTTTGGACAATAATGCATATGTGAGCCTAAACATGAAAAAATCCTTGTATGAAAGTAACAATTGGACAACATGCCCATGACAGTTTGACAAGAATTTTATGCAATAGATCTACAGGAATATGATAAAGGAATGTTGATAGCAAGAGAACTGCATGTTGTGAATAGATAAAATGGTAGTGTTATCATAAACAGTGGATTGTCGAAGGCCACCAGTAGCCATGGTGTAATTTAGAATGTTTCCCTATGTCATATGGCAGAAAATGGAACAATAGCACATGGGTGATGGATACGCTGTCAGTTATATATGGCATCGAACCTAATATAACACTACCCCATGTATGGTTTCTCAGCATATACAACTCAATATCATTTATGGTTTGTTTTTAGTCCAGCATGATGTATGATATCATTACCATATAGTAGTATTATGTCGTAACCTCGGTAAATAGATGAAAATATTATAGCTTTGTTCACAAACAAAGTTGTGAACAAGACAGATGTAAACTTTGGATAGATTATCTATTATGAAGAAGCCATAGAGATCTGCTAGTAAAATAAATTGCAAGGTGCATCACGCTTGAAGCTTTCATGCTTTAAGAACTCCTAGGAGAACAAGTACATGACACTTTAGATCAGTTCTTTATAACACCCCTTATTGGCATGAAAGCAGAGGTACCTTGAAGAAAGTGCATGAAAAATTCTATGTCTTGACATGCAGAAGTACCTGATTTTGACATCTTGGTTGCATTGAGCCAAGATCATATGAAGAATGGTTTTATAGATATGGATGCGAATGAGAAAGTCTCCTCCTCTTCATGGATTTGGTAATTTGATGGTGGGCTCTCTAAGAAGTGAGGAGTCTTTGGGAATAGACACTCATTTACAATAAACAAGCTCCAGGAGTCCATTTCCAAAAATGGGAAATAATGCTCTGGCAGGTGCAGGGAGACTGCTACCTCTTTGATTTAAGGGATACATAATAATTATGGTTTAGAAACACAACCATACCTCCTCCCTGTATTCCAAACAATATGAATTTTATCACTAGAATTCATCTGGCAAAGAATGGACTATGATTAGGTCCATTTTGTCAAAAATAAGAGCTCAATAACATTCAAGGTACCACAGGTGGTGGGTCCTTTCATAGTGAAGAAACGGACTGCTTCATTCTATGTAGATAACATGTTGAGTTCATTAGACCTTCAGAAGGGAATTAGCTTGAGGTATGATCCTCATGGGATAATAAGCAGGATGATAAATATCATCATACAAGGATTAGATAGATGATGTTTTGGAAGAAGCAGTGAAATTGGATTCTTAGGAACAAGTACATTAAGCTTTTCCTGCTTATTATTTGAAGAAAAAACCTACAACATCCACCACTCCAGCCTCCAAAGGGATAGTGTATCAGAAGATAGGGGACAAAAGGCCAATCAGTGAAGTCATTTCAATTTCTAAGGCAGGGGAAACTAGCGAGAAGGCCAAGCAAGAAGAGTCTTAGAAATGGAATCTCCTCAAAAAAATAGATCAATTTTCCTCCACTGCATTAGTACAAACACAACCTACTACCTCAGGGATTCAGCAAGAGCCTCCTCCTCTTGAAAAAAGTGACATATTTTGAGAATATGCTAAAAAAATAAAAGAATCCATGCATCTGCAGAAAGAACTATGTACTAAGGTTAGAAATCAGAGAAAAGGCCAAGCCAGACTCCTCACAACCTTAGATGTTAAGAGGGACCTAATTCAATTTGTAGTACTTGAACCAAAGGTCCCTAAGCCCAATAATGCATATGATTACCCTGCCACAAAAACCATTGTGGATATCAAGAACATTGGCAGTGTTTACAAGCTAGAGATACATAGGAAGACTGGAGAGATAGTGATCATTGGCCAGAATGTTTGTAAGTATTGCTACATCATTTATTTATACTCCTACTGAGTATGTTACAGATGCAAAATGGTTTACAGTATTGCAACAATTGGTATGTCTATTGGAAGTGGAGTTTCCATTTCCAGAGATAGATCTCCAACAGCAAGAAAGTAATGTGAAGAAAACATATACCACCTGGGTAGACTAGACTGGACCAGAAATGAATAAAATTCAATGCCAAGTTCCAGAAATTGTTAAGTGGTAAGCAATAGAATAGGAAGGAATTCTTTTAGCTACTTGAAATCAATATCATCATGTTGTGTTAAATGAAGACTTCCATTACATGATCAACTGGGAAAGAGTTGGCACATGTATCAATTTTTGTAGAAGTAGATTGTTGAGAGGTTGGCCTATTGGAAACTGTCAAAAAGTTACAATGCCTGAACCTGGTAATTGTAGAGGTGCCAAAATTGTGGACTCCAATAAATTTAGCTCATTGAATTGTCCTAGTTGGATAACCATTAAAATAAAATATGTTATTGGCTCTACTGACAGTTTTCTCAGATGCAGATGTACAGGAGAAAAATGCTACTTTCCCTAATATGCATTTCGTTCATCTAGCCGTAAATGAATAATGTTGGAATTTAACTAACCTTATCTGGATGTACACAGTGAGTGTCATTAAAGATGTTTGTGGATGGTGCTCAATAAATTTCAGATGGATACATATGGTGTATGGAAAGTATGGTTTCATAACATTTTACTGCTACTCAACAAAATTTGTACCTATCCACTAGTGTTTCCTAAAGGTAGGATGAAGGTAGCAATGTTTATGAAGAGGCTACATATGAATTTGATCTAGTCGAATGCATATGAATATGATAAGTATAGATTAAATAGTTGTGGTTGAATTCAATCTCGACATTGATGGACAAACTTGCATTTGAAAAACATGAATGTCAACAAGGGTGTTCTAGCTTGAGTGTTGTTTAGGGGCTGTTAGTTTTAAAATTCAGGATGCATGTCAATCTCTCAATGTGCATCCATCACAGTCAGCAATTATTTTGACCATTCTACCTAAATGGTGGCCACAACTACATACAGAACTTCCTAACTTGCTTCATCTACCTGAGATGCCAAGTGGTATTACATCTTACAATTTGTTGAAAGGATCAGCCACCCAAAGAAATTTATACCATGAATAGTGATTCATCAATCTATAGGTTGCACACAAGGTACGTTCATGGAAGGTTCTATGACCTGGTTGGAAGCTTGTTGAATCTATTGAAGAGGTGGGTAATAACACCACGAACAACATAATTTTAGACCATAAGAAATAAAAAATACAAACAACAACAAAATGAAAATTATTCCTACGTATCCACTGCATTCATATACTCTCACTCTCTCCAAGACAACCTAGCAATCAACACACCCTTAGGATTATAATCAGAAAAAACTATAGATGTGCCAAAGAATGGTAGTAGCAATATTTGCATGTATCACTTCACTTCCCAATACTCCATATATTGCTGATCCATGAAGATTTCACCACTTAGACATAGACTTTAGTACGTCCCTTGCTACCTTTTTTTGTTACCCACGCCATATATGCCTAGCCCTATATATTTGGAGACAACTACTTTTAGACAGAGAGTCTTACATGGAATTCACTGTCAACTAGGATAATTACCTCCTCCTTTCAGGCCATCTCAACCACCTGATGCATTAAGCATATGGCTGATATTGGTGTCAAAGACATGGATAATAATAGATCTATGGCACGATGCCTCCCAACACAAGAGATCATGGGGCCATCTCTTCTTACCATCCTTACACCCAATGTAGAGGAACTACTACCTTTCCTCATTCTCAGCATGGCTCATGGCAACAGATTCTTATCACCAAGTTTCTGCCCCTCCCTAGTAGATTCATCAAACTTGGATGTTATAAGAAGAAACAGGTTCCTAAATTCTCCCCCATCGGATAGCATAGCCCAATCCTTTTAGGCTACTCTCTAGAGGATATTGTCAGGCTCAACATTGGCATGTTTGTGATGGTGGGAAAGGATAATGAGTACTCTTATGATCCTAGGGTGCAAGCCAAAGACCTTACAATTATAGAAGTACTAGACCAATTTTGATATTAGACCAATTAATGACATTGTTGGGTAGAGTATATTTCTTGAGTGCATCTTCAAGGAGTTAAAAACATATGTTCTAATTGAGATAAATCCTTTCTTGGAGGGCAATGCATATTTGAAGGTGTCTATGATAGGAATGAAAATCAAACCTTTTGTGTGATTTCCCCCACAATATACCATTCATACAACAAAAATCTTAATCTACCCTAGTGTTACATTGATCATTGCATTAGGAGATGGTGGTGGAAACTAGAGCCATCCTAACAATAGTCGGAAAAGGAATACACTACCAATTTTCCTCTATAGCGCAAAGGGATGTTAAAATGTATGGTTCTAGGATCTTGTGTGGATTTGATTAGACAAGTTTTCTGACAAGAAATAATCTAGGACATACTGCTAGTTTCTAATGATATCAACTATCATTTTCTAGAGAATACCCATTTGAACTTCATTATTGTAAGCATACAAATTATTATTTTTAATTCTTATATGATTATTACTTCTTATATGATTACCAAAAACAAACAATTTCCTCATACAAAATTCCTCAGAATAACCATTGAAAGATTCAAAGCATTAACATACAAATTTTGTTGTAGCTAGAGCAAATTCTTGAATAAGGGACCCACTAGGACCTCAATGTTCAATTCCTATTGCATCCCATACCTAGAAAAAAGAGGAAATAAATGACCACTTGTTATGTAAATATGTAATTTACTTTAAAAAAATGTTCAAAAATTAAATGCATTTCATCCATGGTAAAAAAATGGTCCTTTCCAACACATAATACTTTTTATTTAGTGTAGGGTTTCATGATCAATGTCAAGCCAATGAATGGTTGTACTTCAATATGTAGACAAGTGTAGAGACCATTTCATGAATAGATTTTAGATTTTTCATGGAGATTTTTTAAAGCTATATCAATTTCCTTTTCTAGAATTTCATATTAGTACTTATGTCAACTCCATAAAGTTGAAAATAGGAATGTCAAGAGGTTATTTAGTGATTGCAACAAGGAGCTAGACAGAGCAATTTCATACAAAGAGAGACTTTCAGACATAGATTAAAGACTAAACATACAAGCGTGGCTATGAAAAGAAAATTGGATTCTGAATCAAAAACCTAGTGTGTGTGTGTGTATTCTCTGTGTGGAAGACCAAATGTGGGGTGAAAATGCATTGAAGTTACAAATGGAACATACCTTGGCACCATTAATAAACTGAAGAGCCAATGGTGGGGGTTCAATACTGGGTTCTCAAGATTATAAAATTCATGATGGTCTCATTTGTGGCATTTGAGAATAAAAGTTGAAATATAGAATAAAAATTTTCAAAATGCATATCATCTGCTAGGGAATCGTGCATCACATGTTCCCCTAGGCAACGCCATTTTCTGTCGTGAGAATAAGGTTTTACTGATAATTTTAAAGCATTGAAGATCAGGGAAAAAATAGCAACATGTCCAAAACTAAAAGGGCAACAAATATTTTCCCTTGTCTGTTGAGATTTTTGCTCCACTTTTGTTGTGCACTAGTCCATTGCCACAAAATATCTTATAAATTGCCCATCACACCCATGAAAATGCAGTAAACTGTCAGTAAGAATCCTTGATAAAGTTGCCATAGCACAAATGGTGAAGAGCTTACGAGTTTGATCGGTGACTAAATGTTACTTGGGTCCATAAAGTTTTTGTATCCGCCTTGAGGTTCTTGGATATGTAGAGCAAGAATGAAGAGAGATAAAAACTCGCACCATCTACCTATTTTACCATCACCTACCCAATAGCCTCTTGTTTATTGACATCTAGAGAGATTGACAGAGGGTATTGGAATTTCGGAATTCATACGTTTTGGCTCCTACCTTTTGAAAAATGAACAAATCCTCCTTAGTCCTAAAATGTAAATGCATTAATGCTTATTTTTTTTTTAAATGTTGAAATTTTCCCTTGTGCTAAATGAATTAATGCTTAGGCTTTTCAACTGTTGAAATTTTCCCTTGCCAAAAACAATAGATACAATTTTAGTTGTATTTGAGAAATTAACTATTCTTACTCTTACATATTTTTTGGCTTACGTTTAAAAAGATTTATCACAAAGTGGTATTTATGATAATAACAATAATTATCTAATCTTGAGGTTAGGGTTTATATACAATGATTTTGTTGTTAAAGTTTATTAGGTAGAATTTAAGATCTCTCAAAGGAAACAAGTGATTTTAACTTGGTTGTACTAAAAACATTTATGTATTCTTGCATATTAGGTGGGTGCAAGCAAAAGAGAGTATATACTAAGTGGATTTAATAGTTAAAAACAAGTGTTAGTTTCTTAAAATTCAAAATCATAGGATAAATGTGGAAGGGGTGGGGTATGTATCCTTATCTAGGTTAAATAAATTCAAATTGTTGTGTGAATGGGGTTGTAATACCCTTTATTTCATCTTGTTAAAATAGAGTCCGCTCCTAGTCACTCGCATATTTTAGGTTATCATAAGCAAAATAAGTTTTTCCCTTAAGATGTGCAAATTTTGTTTTAAGCAGTGTGATAATACAGTTTCAGCAAGGCATTAATAGATGGAACGAGTATGCACATTTGGGATATTCGTGTTATGTTATACATGAGGCAAGAATGAACATCTAGGAAGACTCTAACAAGGGTTGAAGAGGTGGAATATTTGTGAAGTAAACTTGAGACATTTGACGAGTTGCATGAAGGAAACTTGACACTAGTACTAAGCGAACATTTCTTGATCAATGTTGATACCTTCTCCTTGGCACAACCACTTTGCAAGATGAAGCAGTTATGTGAACTACATGTGTGAGCGCTAAAGAAGTTGCCAAGGTTGTTGCAACATATATAGATGGTTATGTCATGTTTCAAAAGGAGTTGTTGGAACTTGGAAGGCGACCATTGGAGTAGATTTGTCATGGAGTGCCAAGGAGGTGCAAGCATCTAATAAGGAGAAAATTATACAAATCCAACAAATAGGCCATATTGTCTTAGGATATTACTATTTTGGGATATCCAAAGTTGAAGGTGCATTTTATGGTGATGTAGTCTAAGCACTTGGGTGCATGCCACATCTTAATAGTATCTTGGAGTTTTTGTGTGTGTTAGTGGAGTTCGTGCATTGTGTTTAATGAGCACTAGCTAGAATGTGTTCCATGAAGGCAAAAAGGCCACAATTTAGAGATGACTTAACCATTTGGCATTTTAAGGTGTGTTATGCCATAGTTTGGAGGAGAGAACTGGAACCATATTAGAGTGTGATGGGTTGTGCCATCAACCTAAGTCCACTTACCTGGGTTGATATGTAAAGGTAACCCATGAGTTGACGAAAATTATTACAATGCTTACCTATATAAAGTGTTTATGATATAAGATTAATGATTTTTGTTGGAGAATGGAAGAGGAAAATAATAAAGGAGAGGCATTAAGGTTTGTTGTAAATTAATCAAAAGGAACTGAAAATGTCCCTTTTTAGGTGAATTGTTGAAGTTTTCTCTTCAAATAGGACTAAATTTTAGTTGTCGCTAGGGAGTTGGCCTCAAAAGCATTGTTTGGGTACTCTAGAAATCAAAGACGTAACATATCTAAGTTATTCCATTAGATATATTCTTCTTGGGCAAAGGTTGCAAAGGCTAAGGTGAAAATCTCCCCTCTTGAATGTGGGTTTTAGAACTTCCATTTGAGAATGCTAAAAACAAGGTCATAATCTTGAATGGAGGTCCTTGATTTTACCAAAACTCAATGCCAACGCTTAATCCATGGTTTGATTCTTTCTATTTTGATTTGGCCCTAAACGATGAGATGTATCTTTGGGTTAATTTATCAATTGTCATTTAATTTATGTGTTGAGAAGATCTTAAGGTCTATAGGGGATAAAATAATTATTTTCAATACCCCTCCCGAAACCCCCTTGAAACCTTGTAAAAATATGGTGTCCCCATTTTGTTGTCATAATATTCAACCTCGATCATTGAAGGGAGGGTATGCAAAGGAAGTGGAAAAAATCAAAACTTCATGTTGATTCAAAGGAGGAGTATGTATTATAGGTGTCTCTAGAGGTCTTACCAATATCATTTTAGGGAGTGTTAGGGAGTGCCACAAAAACACAAGGGAGAACTAGTTCAAAATGCATGGAAATGAATGAATAAGAGTGTGTGATAGGGAGTGACAGTGAGTCCCAAGTGTGTTAAGGAGGGAGTGACAATGTTATATATCTAGGTAGAGTCAAGGCATGTTAGAGTGCTAGGGTGTGTCAGGGAGTGTTAAGGTGTGCTTGGGAGAACCAAATCATGTGAAGGAATGTAGGGGATGTTAAAATGTAGGGAGAGCCAATATGTGTGAGGTGCCAGGGTGTGTCAATGCATGTCAAGGAGTGTTAGGGAGTGTCGGTGAAATGCAAGGGAGCATTATTTTCAAATGCATGGAAATGAATGAATAAGGCTGTGTGACATGGAGTGTCAGTGAGATTTAGGTGTTCTAAGGAGGGAGTGACAAGGTATGCTAGGTAGTTCCAAGTGATGTTGGAGTGCCAGGGTGGCATGCAAAGATGTGTTAGGTGATAGGGTGTGTCAATGTGTACCAGGAAGTGTTAGGGAGTGTCATGAAAACACAAGGGAGAACTAGTTGAAAATGCATGGAAATGAATATATAAGAATGTGTGATAGGGAGTGTTAGTGAGTTTTAGGTGTGTTAAGGAGGGAGTGACAAGGTTATATGCTAGGCAGTCCTAACGCATGCTAGAGTGTCAGGGCATGTTAGGGAGTGGTAGGGTGTGCTAGGGATTGCCAAAGCAAGCCAAGGAATGCAGGGGGTGTTAACACATGCCACATAGTTCCAAGGGATTGTGAGACGTGTAAGGTACTATGGCATGTTAATATGTAAACTATGTTGCTTAGCTATTTTATGGCCACACTTGGACATGAGCATTGACTTGCTAACTTGTAACTTGTTAAGTGGGATAAGTTGAAGTTGGACATGAGTAGCCTAAGATGAGTTATAGTCAATTATTAGGTGAATAAGGCATAGTCTGGTCAGGGGTGCTTGGAGTAGCATAGAACCCCTCCCTTGGTTCTAAATGATCATTTTGTCCTTCAGCCATAGAGGGTTAGCTAGCACCCCTAAAAAGCTGCCCTTGAAGGCTCTCATAAATTCCTAAAATTTAGATGGGCTTCCATTGGAAGAAATCCTTGGATCAGGTGAGGAGATTAGTAGAGCTTTACAAAAAAAATTGTCTGGGTGGAATTTTCAGTCACTCGATGCTAAAGGCAGATCTGTGGGTTTGGCTACATGAGTGAAAGAAGCAAGGTTGAAGGTTCTTACCACATGGGGAGTTTATCAGGAATTAGGCATAGAGGTTTACTCTCTAGAGCGTTTCACCAATATTTTAATTCAAAACGTTTATGGGCCCTATCAGGACAGGGTGATTTACTAGAACAATTTTTTCTCAAAATCATTCATGGAGAATCTGAATTTGGTTATAGGGGGGGATTTGAATTTCTCTATGGGCCTGTTAGAAACATGGGGACCATCAACACATGTTTATCACCTAACTGATTTCTTTATGAATAAGATCAATTCCAAAAAATGGATGGACATCAATCTAATCAAGCCTAGGCCAACATGGAGGAACAGGAGAACATGGGAAGCTAGGGTGGCTAAGAGGCTGGACCGTTTCCTTCTTAGAGATGAAGTGGTGGCTAGGATTCCGGTCTTTAGAAACTGGGTGGGGGAAGGAGGAGACTCAAACCATCTTCCCATACTACTAGAAATGAAAGGCTCTAAAAAAATCTTTGGCCCCCCTTTAAATTCAATATGACCTAGCTTAAGGAGGAACCTTATAATAACTTGTTCAAATCTACTTGGAGGTCAGAAGCAGATGATCAGGACAAGGGAGAAGCCTTTTTGTTCATGGAAAATCTGAAGCGAATGAAAAATGCAACTATTGAATGTGTCGAAATTAAGAAAGATAAGGAAGAATTAGAAGTAAAGAAGATAGGAGAGGAATTAGTCTTGTTGGAGAGTCCGAAAGAGAATGGATATGAAACGGAAGGGAAGAGGGATATGATCAAAATATTGGAGTTCAATCGAAGAAATATCTTATCAATTGAGGAATAGCAGTGGAGACTAAAAAGAAGATCTATTTGGTTGGCAGCAGGGGATGAAAATTAAAAAAAAAAATCAAAATTATGCAAAAGACCATAAAAATATTAATATAATATAGAGTTTAAAATCGGAGGAAGGAATCCAGACCAAGTCTTTTGAGGAATTTTCCCTCCTAGGAAGGAATCACTTCCAAAAAATTTTCAATGCCCCTGTATAGGTGTCTATCGTCAAGGTGGTTAGGACAACACAAATCTTCCCAAGGTATCTAGAGAAGGAGGATAATGAAATCATCATGGGTGAAGTGACAAAAGGGGAAGTCAAAAGAATATTAAGGTCGATGCAAAAGGATAAGAGCCCACGTCCAGATGATTGGACAATGGAAGGTGGTACAAATAGTTAGCTGTAGATTATGAAGATTGATCATGAAGATTAATAATGGATGGCGATACAAATAGTTACATGTAGATTATGAAGATTGATATTGAAGATTAATAATGGGAAGTGATACAAATAGTTACATGACTGATAATGAAGATGACAAGAGCCACTCATCTCCCTCTCAACTAAATGGCACCTACCTTAAACCTTTGTAGGGTTCAAATTATATAAGGCTTCTTGAATGCGAAGAAAACCAATGAATTCATTGAGTTCAAGGGAGAAGCAGAGCCACAATGCCTCTAAATATCACTTGGATTCATGTTATCTGTTTTCTATGACCAATATCAAAGGATTTCTCTCATGTTCTATGTACTTTTCATAGTAAGTCAACATCATTGACTTACTTCAAAGGCACATTATCCTACAAAATTTAACAACCTTCCAATGATGGCAATGGGCATGTGTATTTTGATTATGATGGTGTCCACATGTTTTCTAATTATGACGATAGATTTGTATCCTATTGAGATAATGGGTATATTGTTTCTTATGTTGATGGGAAACATCCATGTATATTGTGTTGATGGTAGTGACCTTAAGTATTTCATTGATGTTACATTGAGCTGTATGTTGATGGTGGTGAGCTCTTCCTGTGCATTGGGATATTTTTCTCATCATGTTTCCTACTAGCTTTACTTTCATTTAAATGTTACTTGTTGCACACAATTAAAATGACTAACATAAAATGGGTTATCCCAAGGTGGAATTTGGCCCTAGTTGCCAATTTTAACACAATAAAATTTTTGAAATATCCTCTAGAAGCCCAAATAAAAAATGGGGTAATAGATCCCATGACATCCTACTTATGATTTATGGTGGTAAATCCCCAAAGTATCTTTGAAGAAATATGTCTCATTGAGGCTGAGGTCAAGACGAGGTACGTTGCCTCACTAATTTGCTAGTTGAAGAAGTTTGAATATTGGTTTGTTAATTTGGTCCTAAGTAGGCAAGGAAACATGGATTTAAGTACCACCTTGCACAAATACCCGACCATCATATAGGTCTCTAGAAAAATGTTGACGAAAATGGAAAACACCAAGCAACCTTGGCCATTGATATGTTGAATCAACATAATGCAAAGAAATAAAAGCAAAAAAATAAATAGGAACCCCTAGAGTTCACAATTTTTCTTCCACTACCCCATTGTAATCTCCCTCTATTGAATCCTCAATGTAGTTCCAAAATTTCCCACACATGCCTCCAAGTCCAAGTCAAACTCAAGGCCAAATGAATGCTCCTGCATTCAACATTGGAGGTGGAAACATAAACAGCTTTTTTTCTCCCCACACAAAACCTAGTTCCCAACCTACCTTGGATACCACTAGTTGGAAAAGAATATCCATAGTCAAGAAAGGAAGGCCATTGCTAACTTTTGATACTATTCTGACATACCTTTCCACTGTGCCATAAGTCTTTATTGGAAATCTATGATTGATGCAGCTGTTGTTGTAGGTCTAGGGTTCAAAGCCCCTTCATTAGAGAGCATTAGGAAAAATTTGGTATTAAAAAGTGTTTAATATTTCATGCTTGTGCTATCTGAGTATCCTTCATCATGGAAAAAGATAGGGTGCACCAACATGAGTGATGGATGGACAAATCAGAGGAATAGAACTTTAATAAATCTCCTTGTATCTTGTCCAGTAGGTTCAATGTTTTCAAATCAGTGGATGCCTCAAGCAAGGTTAAGACTGCACAACTTATTTGTGAAATGATGGAGGAAGTTGTTCAAGAAGTGAGATAAGAACATGTTGTACAAATTGTCACCAACAAAGCAGCTAATTATATGGTTATTGGTAGACTTTTTGAGATTAAGCACCCCATTATTTTTTAGACCTATTGTGTTTCCCATTGCATATATTTAATGCTCGAGGACATTGGTAAGCTTCAATAGATACATGAGGTTGTGGAGAAGGAAAAATCAATAACCAAATACCTATACAACCACACTATTGTCCTAAACACCATGATAAAATACACTAACGGTAAAGAAATTGTTCGATGTGCAGTGACTAGATTTGCAACAAATTTCATATCTTTGTAATTTTTGGTTGAGCAAAAGATAAATCTGAAGAGGATGTTCTTGGGACCCAAGTGGATGGAATCTAAACATTCCAAGACCCTTGAAGGTATTAAACTTGTTGCACTTGTGTTTAATGACGGTTTCTGGAAAGATACTAAAGAGATTATTGTTGTGATGGAGTCCCTTCTTAGAGTTCTCAGGTACTTCAAGTCTTTTAACTTTTTCATGCTTTAAATTTCATTTAAAGCTTTTTTATTTCAATGTTTCATAGTTAGTTAAATTTGAAATCTTGAAATTTCAGGATGGTTGATGGTGACAAACCCACTATGGGTTACATTTATGAGGTGAGGGATCTTGCAAAGGATGCCATTAAAAGAAGATATGGGGATTAGGAGGCAAATTATATGCCTCGTTGGGACATTATTGATGCACGTTTGGATAGGAAATTGCATTCCCCCTTACATGTTGCTAGGTACTTATTAAACCCACAATATTTTTATGATCAGAGAAAATTTAATGAGGATGGGGAGGTTCACAGAGGACTTATGACATGCATGGAAAGGTGCTTTCTCGATCCAAAATTTCAAAGTCGTGTCTTTTCCCAACTATAGGATTATAGATCACCAACTAAATTATTTACCTATACCAGTGTTATACAAGAAAGGTCTAACATGTTTCTAGGTACCCTTTGAGGGTTGAAGGCTTCATCAATTCATTAAATTTGTTTAAATTTTATTTTGTATGTTAAATGATTTAGTAAATTTTGTTGTATTTTTAAGCTTTTACTATTTAATATTTAGTACATCTACTCACAAACCCTTGCCACTTGCTAGGTATTTGGTGGCAAAACTTTTGTAGTGGTACACCAGATTTGAAGAGATTCACTATTTGAATCTTAAACCAGGCATGCAGTGCTTCAGGTTGTGAGTGAAGCTGGAGCATGTTTGAGAGCATACATTCTAAGAAGCGCAACCAATTGACACAAAAGTGGTTAAATGGCCTTGTATTTTTCCTTTACAATCTACAACTTTGCAACAAGAAAATATTAGGTGAGAGATTGAATTTGAAGGTTTCATAATTTGATTCACAATTTAAAGTTTAAACTTTAAAGTTCAAAGTCAAACTTAAATTCACATTTCAATGTCTCATGATAATGGTAGGTTTGGATCATTCACCAATAGACCTTAAAGAGATAGATTTGCAAACTACAAATGCAGCAGATTGGGTCCAATTAGAGGAGGCTCCTCTTTTAAGCCTACATGACTTGAAGAACTTTGATAGTCAAGCAAGCAAAGGAGTGGGAGGAATTGCTTCTAGTTCTCGCTCTTAAGAGTCTTAGACTCTTAGTTACTGATTTTTTCTAATTAGTTTGCAATTGTTTGTAAACTTTTAGAAGCAGTTACTTCTAGTTCTATGTAGTCACTAGTTAGGAGTCATGACTCAGTACTTTGGATCACGTTTGGACTCATAACATATATTAGATGCTTATTAATTCATGGTATTTTGTACATCTATTGATATTATTAATTTCTTGGACATGGCTTTACTGAATATCAATGGAAAATGTTTTTTTTTAATTCAATATATCTGTATATTTTTATTTATTTAATTTACTAATTTTTTCCCGATTTTTCCCAAATCCAGTTAAAACTCTTAGCTCTTTTTCCTCACCGATTTATTGTTTATTTCGAGTCTGGTAACATTGGTTGCACGTTTCAATCTTCACTTATGAGTGCGAAGGTGTGCTAGAGAGTGCCAATGCATGCTAAGGAGGGTTAGGGAGTACTAGGACAACACACGGGAGCACTAGGTCAAAATACATGGAAGTGAATGAATATGAGGGTGTGTCAAGGAGTGTCAATTAGTGCTAGCTATCATACCAAGGAGGGAGTGACAAGGTATTCTAAGCACGGATAAGGCATGCCATGGAATATGAGGGAATGTTAAGAAGTGCTAGAGTGTGCTAGGTAGTTCCGAGTTGTGCTAACATGTGCTGTGATGACCCCGAAAAATGTAAATGTGGAATTTTACTATGGTAAAAGATAGAGTGGTAGTTTGTTGTTTTTATTTTACAAAAAAAAAAAAAACAAAACTCTAATATATTACTTTATTGAGAAATTTAAATATATTTCTTGGAATGTTGGCAGCCTCTTAAAGGAGGATTTTAAAGAAAGAAAATCAATTATGAAAACTGATTGAAACCACCCTCCCAAACAGGGAAAAGTCCTGGGAGTGGGGAGGAAATTCTGTGCTGTTGGGACAGACAGAAAGATTTTTTCCAGAGAAAGGAAAAAGAGGAAAAAAAAAACACAAGAAACTGGTTAAGTCTGGTAAGGACCAGATAACCAGGCACAAGGTGCATATATCTTGTTGAGGGCTGTAGGCCTGCAAGATAGCTCGGGGGGAGAATCCAGTCTTAGAGATGGATCTCAAGGTTGGGTGGTAAGAGCGAATTCGGAATGCAGGTGAACTTACTGAAGTGCCTATTTACAACACTGGCGAACCAGGTACGAGTTCATATTGCAGAGAAATTAATTAAGTAGTGAATGCTGACTACACAGTGGGTTTTACAGTAGTTGAGAAATAGACTTTGTGACCCATATCTTTCATTATTGTCATGCTGTTTAATATAGTTAAATCAGGCGAATAGACCTACTTTAAATGACAGAATATTTATTTGATAGACATTATAAAGGAATAACCAGAGCGACAGGGGTAGCCCCAAGTAAAGAAAGCACATAATAGGATAAGCGGTCCAGAACACCGTAGTATGTAACCAGCTGTTAATATGCCGAGAACAAGCGACGGAGACATTTCAAGTTCCTGTGCAAGGAATGCCAGACTGTAAATCTTTCCATTGAACTCCGACAGAAATGTGCTAAGAGAATCATAGAAACACATGAGACTGTTGAATCTCAGAGTTCAGTACATTAATTAGAAAAAACTGTGATTGCAAAAGAAATAGTGAAACCATACGACAGACCATATACAAACTGCCACCGTTAAGAGTATTGCTCAAGCTTATAACCAACGGAGGAATCAAAACAAATGCAGATAACCGAAAATAGCATCAATAAGTAACATGTTAGGGTTATTACAATCTCGGAAGTTATGCAACCGTGACTGTGAACATGGCTGTGTGGGAACCCTCCGGAGTAACCACACAACAACAACAATGTGCATGAGCATGCCTCAAAGTAAACTTCCTAAATTGGTTATAACCCAACTCTACAACTGAAAAAGAAACATTGCGCTACTGCATGTCGGGAATCAACTAAGGCATAGTTAAACAGAGTCGGTAACATCAATAAAACAAATATGTTCTATGGCATAGTTAAACAGAGCCGATAACATCATTTAAGCAAATCTGTTCTATGGCATAGATAAACAGAGCCGATAACATCATTTAAACAAAACTGTTGACATATATATAAGTGAATTCGAAAAGAACCATGCCGTCACAGGGACGGAAAAAGCCTTAACTATATCCGAAGGGCGAACAATAACAATAACGAACAATAACATTAATGAGCAAAACGCAACCGACCCAGAAGGGGCTCAGATAAAACAACAACACAGAACGCAAAGATTAGAATGAAGTTCTGATAATATAAACTTTGGGAAACATTTTTATATATTCGAAAACAAAATATGTAGACTTGTCCAGATTGTGAAACGTTAACCAACAAGTTTGGCATAGCGGCCAGCCTAACTACAGTCTGCACATATATATATACACAGAGGCATTAAAGCCCAAAATCCCAAGAAGGCAAGATTGCCCGAACCAAATCAACAGCCGAACGAGACTTAAATGCAGAAGATCTGCCCGTATTTCATATCTCACCAGAGTAGGCCAAGGATATAAACCCTGAGAATAATAAATACATGCAAGCCGTGAGGATCCCCTCAGGAAATACCTCAGCCAGTTCATAACGAGAGGAAACCAAACATTATGAAATAGGCGTAATATTCACAAGTTATTGATACATTATGGTCGGAGGAGCCATAGAACCCTCACACCCGGTAATAAGGGTCGACCTCTTACCTGGGAGGTGCCGAGAGAGCCGAGGCGCCAGTGCTAACATTCCGCCGTCGGTAAAGGGGCTCGTAGCAAGCTCCATCTGCATACACTTCCACAGCAAAAGAAAACCCATAATCAGTATGAGCATTCAGACAAGTAAACATCCATAACTCTGAGCGTGAACAACAGAGATGAAAAGTGGAAGAACATACAATCAAGCAGAAAATGAATTACCTGTGCAAGCTCTCGATGGGCAAACCCACGGCCTTGGTGCTGTCAACAGAGTTCAAGGGTGGCGCTGGTGGAATCAAATCGATGCCTGATTAACCAGAGAGAAGTTGAGTAGCCCTCATGGAACAAATGAACCCCAGGCTCGTTCCCATGGGCTTAAGTATAAACCCAAAACCATTAAACTTACTCCAACCCTCCGATCTAAAGAATAGATCACCGCCGTTGATGCAGAGCGGGAAGCCGAAGCAGGAAGGGTGAGAGGGCGAAACCCGATGTGTCACATGGCCAAGCGGGTGAGCCATGCCACCTGCCGAAATGCGGACGAAGGACATAAATGCAGCTAATAACTCAACGCCGGCAGAGGCTGCGGGTCAGACCAAAACATCACCGTTTGCCAATTCAATACACGTCATGTGCAGTCAAGTCAATGAGCCATAGGGTCGAATATCATTCATCATAAGTCCAAAACCATAATCAACATATAACTGTGGAGCATATAAATTAACTTGCAGTAAGGTATAGTTATGTTATGACATAGTTACCGTTTGTACCATTTTAATTTTTATTTATTTATGTATGTATATATATATATATATATATATATATATATATATGTTGGGTGTGACAAATTGGTATCAGAGCCCAGTTTCAACACTGTGGCCTCAGGAACGACATGTTCCACTGTGCAGAAAGTTATTCCATACATATGTAAAGAGAGATGATAAACCAACTAACTGTTGTTTCTGCCTATTTTAGGGGTGAGATACAGGAACACAACAGCTGATAGCCAACTAAAAAAAAAAAAAACAGTGAAATGCAGGGAGCCGGCAGCGCCCCTCGGGAAAACCCAGAGCTATGGGTACAGCTTGGCGAGGAGACACGTAGTACAAATCTCGCAATACTGGAAACTGTTCAGGAGTTGAAGAATGAGATGGCGCGGTTACGAGAGGACAACGCGCGTTTGACGGTGGAACAAGAGAGAATTCTGAAGAGTTTGTCGGATAGGCAGAACCCACCCTTAGCTAATCCCAGTGCGGAACAGCAGAGGATGACAGAAGAACAAAACTATCAAACTGGACCTGAAAATTCAGAGGGTAAGGAGGACCATTCTGATAATGTACTTGAACAGCAAACTTCAAAACGTCAGAGGATGGAGCTGCAGGGAGAATTTCGGAAAATTAAACCCCCACATTTCGATGGGGAACAGGAAGAAGCGGCTGAAGCATGGTTAATTAACATGAAAAAATATTTCTAGTTGTACAAGTATGACCATAACTGGCTATTTTCCAGTTACAAGGTAAAGCAACCCTGTGGTGGGAGGAAATCAAGATTGTCAAGGGGGTAAGTGAACGGACCATCACATGGGAGAAGTTTCAGAAATACTTCAAAGAGAGATATCTGACCGAGCGCTTTTACGATGAAAAAGCAAGAGAATTCCATGATTTACGGCTGGGACAGCAGACTATGGACGAATTTATTAACCGTTTTACTTCTCTGCTTCGTTATGTACCTTATATTAAGGAGGAAAAAGCCAAGGTGCAAAGGTTTGTGAGCAGCTTACCTCTATATATAAGAGAAAGGATCGAGTTTGACAATCCTAGGACAATGGATGAAGCTATCCGCAAAGCTAGAATCTGTTACCAACAGAATAAACAGAAGGGGGATGCTCCAAATAAAAGATGGAATGAAAGAAGGGGTACTCGGATTGTCGGAAATAGCAAAGGAAGTCGTAGCAATGGTGATAAGGGAGCTGGCAAAGGATTGAACAGCAGAACTGTAACAAGAGGTGCACCCTGGGCTAGGCCAACAAGTGAGACCAGAGTAAGCGAACAACCTGTTAGGCAGGAGGGTGAAGGAATGGCCAGACCTCCAGTTCAATGCTGGGGCTGTGGAGGACCCCACTATGTCAGGAACTGCCCACAGCGGAAGGGTACAGACCAGATATCCCAGATTCATGAAGCATCAACCGTCGGGGATGTGGCACGTAGTGTACCAAGGATTAATGCAGCCCTGGATAATCGTCAAGCAGAATACCAGCCGACTATGGTGGAATTTGAAGGTAAAATTTCCAATCTTTCTATAGCTGTTCTCATTGATCCAGGAGCTACTTTAAGTTATATTAGCCCAAAGATAGTAGAACAGTGTAAGTTACAATCTGAAAAATTCAGAAATCCATGGCTGGTACAATTAGCTACGGGAGCCAAGAGATGGGTCTTGGCAAAAATAAATAATTGCTCTTTAACTGTAGCAGGACAGCCAATAGTAGTAGATCTGAATGTACTACCGTTGGGTTCATATGACATCCTGATTGGGATGGATTGGCTAGAGAAACACTGGTCATTAGTAAACTGCAAGACTAAAACCATCTACTATAAAGATGACCTTGGGGAGCAGCAAGAACTGCAAGGGATCAAGCACCCCGTGCAGATCCGACCCATTACAGCATCCCAGCTAGCTAAATGCATCAAAAAGAAATGTCAGATTTATGCCATTCAGGTGGGCTATGCAAATCAGAAGGATAAAACAGCTACGCTGGACAACATTCCAGTAGTACAAGAATTCGCAGATGTTTTTCCAGAGGAGATACCGGGGTTGCCACCTAAAAGAGATGTAGACTTTACCATCGAATTGACCCCGGGGGCAGCACCAGTGTCACGGGCACCTTACCGAATGAGCGTACCAGAATTAACAGAATTAAAAATGCAACTGCAAGAGCTGCTAGACAAAAATTACATTCGCCCCAGCGTATCACCATGGGGAGCCCCAGTGTTATTTGTCAAAAAGAAAGATGGAACTCTTCGGATGTGTATCGACTATCGTCAGCTGAATAAGCTCACGATCAAAAATAAATATCCTTTGCCTCGGATTGATGAACTTTTCGATCAAGTGAAGGGGGCAACGGTGTTCTCTAAGATCGATTTGCGATCTGGTTATCACCAGATTAGAATCGAAGAGGAAGATATCACTAAGACAAATTTCAGAACACGGTATGGGAATTACGAGTTTGTGGTGCTACCTTTTGGTTTTACCAATGCACCTACTACCTTTATGTGTTTGATGAACATTGTGTTTCACAGGTTCTTGGATAAATTTGTGTTGATATTTACTGATGATATTCTGATCTATTCCCGGTCGAGGGAGGAGCATGAGGAACATCTTAGAGTGGTACTACAAACTCTGCGGGAACATCAGTTATATGCTAAGTTTAGTAAGTGTGATTTCTTTAAAGAATAAATACAATACTTAGGCCATATAATCACCAAGGAGGCGATTGCAGTAGACCCTGAAAAAATAAGGACTATAATGGAATGGCCCATACCAAAGGATGTGGCAGATATTAGGTCCTTTATGGGGCTAGCTGGCTATTATAGAAGGTTTGTGGAGGGTTTTTCAAGGGTAGCATACCCTATCACCTCCTTACAAAAGAAAGGGAAGGTATTCAAATGGACCCCGGAGTGTCAGCGGAGCTTTGAGCAGCTTAAACATTTACTCACCACCGCACCCATTTTGAGTATAGCTGATCCTAATAAGGATTACGTGGTATGTACTGACGCAAGTAAGGAGGGTGTGGGCGGAGTATTGATGCAGGAAGGAAGAGTAATTGCATACGAATCAAGAAAACTAAAGGAACATGAGCAGAAATACTCTGCCTACGACTTGGAGTTGGCAGCCGTTATACACGCACTGAAGATGTGGCGACATTACCTCTTGGGAAGGAAATTTCTGTTGTTAACAGACCATCATAGCCTAACAAACTATTTCAGCCAACCCACCTTAAATACGAGGCAAGCCTGTTGGGCGGATTTTCTAAGTGGTTTCGATTTTGAAATTAGACACTTAAAAGGGAAGGAGAACCGTGTAGCTGATGCGTTGAGTCGAAAGGTGCAGTGCTTGTGCAAAATTTCGGTCAGTAAATGGCAGAATACCTTATTTGAAAAGATAAAAATAGCAGCTGATCAAGATGCTGATTATCAGCAAATTAAACAGCAGGTACAACAACTTTCTGGTAGGGAAACACAGCAGGGATATGAATTAGATGATGCCGGAATGTTGTACTTTAATAAGAGGTTGTATGTACCTAACAAAGATGGTCTTAGAAATCTGATTCTGGATGAATTTCACATCAGCCACTATACCGGGCACCCAGGATACCAAAAAATGGTCACTGCACTTCGAAAAGAATACTATTGGCCAGGAATGAAAAAGAATGTAGCTGAATACCTGGCACGGTGCTTGGAGTGTCAACAGATTAAGGCAGAGCATTTACATCCAGCAGGGCTGCTACAACCCCTACCCATTCCAGAATGGAAATGGGAAACTATTTCCATGGATTTTATAACCGGGTTACCTCGGACAAAGAAAAACAATGATTCCATTATGGTAGTGGTAGATAAGCTGAGTAAGGCAGCACACTTCATACCTGTGCAGTCCACGTATAAGGCTGTACAAATTGCTCATATTTTCATGCAAAATGTGTTCAAACTGCATGGACTTCCGAAGATAATAATATCTGATCGTGATGTTAAGTTCACATCAACTTTTTGGAGAACATTGTTTGCTGAACTGGGAACACAGCTGAACTTCAGCACAGCCTATCATCCCCAGACCGATGGCCAAACGGAACGAGTGAACCAGGTGGTGGAGGACATGTTGAGAGCATGTGTAATGCTGAAACCAACTCAATGGGAGGAATATCTCCACCTGGTTGAATTCGCATATAATAATGGGTATCACACGTCAAC
Organism: Pinus tabuliformis; assembly: GCA_031772625.1. NCBI lineage: Eukaryota > Viridiplantae > Streptophyta > Pinopsida > Pinales > Pinaceae > Pinus > Pinus tabuliformis. The sequence goes on along the minus strand of CM062812.1, from coordinate 384,499,809 downwards.
ACAGCTGAGTCCCTTTGAGGTCTTGTATGGGCGGAAATGCCGCACACCCTCAAGCTGGGGTGGACCTGAGGATAGATTAAGATTTGGCCCAGAAATGCTCAAGGAAATGGAAGACATGGTGAAAAAGGTGCGTACCAATTTAAAGGCTGCCCAGGACAGACAAAAAATTTTTGCAGACCGGAAAAGAAGATTCAAAGAATTTCAGGTCGGAGACCATGTTTTTGTAAGAATTCAAGCCAGAAGGAGTACCTTGCAGTGGAGTGGGTGTGCCAAACTTGCTCCTCGCTATTTTGGACCTTTTCAAATCTTGGCAAGAGTGGGGCCGGTAGCTTACCAACTCGCCCTGCCAAGTCATATTAAGATCCACAATGTTTTCCACGTTTCTGTACTAAAAAAATACGTCTACGATCCTAAACATGTGATCAAATGGCAGGATGTTCGGGTAAGAATTAATCTGGTTGTTCTAGCTAAGCTTTGACCTCAGACAGAAAAGTAACTAGAATTGTTGTTGGTTGCAGGTCGAGCCGGAAGGCGAGGTTCTGGTCGAACCACTGAGCATCCTCGACCGGAGAGAAGTGCGGCTGCGGAAGCGGGTTATTACCCAAGCTAAAGTGCAGTGGCAGCACTATGGGCCTGATGAGGCCACTTGGGAGGATGAGGAACTCCTTAAAGAAGCTTACCCGAACTTGTTTAGGGGAAACAGACATCGGGACGATGTCCAATCACAGGAGGGGGAGATGTGATGACCCCGGAAAATGTAAATGTGGAATTTTACTATGGTAAAAGATAGAGTGGTAGTTTGTTGTTTTTATTTTACAAAAAAAAAACAAAACTCTAATATATTACTTTATTGAGAAATTTAAATATATTTCTTGGAATGCTGGCAGCCTCTTAAAGGAGGATTTTAAAGAAAGAAAATCAGTTATGAAAACTGATTGAAACCACCCTCCCAAACAGGGAAAAGTCCTGGGAGTGGGGAGGAAATTCTGTGCTGTTGGGACAGATAGAAAGATTTTTTCCAGAGAAAGGAAAAAGAGGAAAAAAAAACACAAGAAACTGGTTAAGTCTGGTAAGGACCAGATAACCAGGCACAAGGTGCATATATCTTGTTGAGGGCTGTAGGCCTGCAAGATAGCTCGGGGGGAGAATCCAGTCTTAGAGATGGATCTCAAGGTTGGGTGGTAAGAGCGAATTCGGAATGCAGGTGAACTTACTGAAGTGCCTATTTACAACACTGGCGAACCAGGTACAAGTTCATATTGCAGAGAAATTAATTGAGTAGTGAATGCTGACTACACAGTGGGTTTTACAGTAGTTGAGAAATAGACTTTGTGACCCATATCTTTCATTATTTTCATGTTGTTTAATATAGTTAAATAAGGCGAATATACCTACTTTAAATGACAAAATATTTATTTGATAGACATTATAAAGGAATAACCAGAGCGACAGGGGTAGCCCCAAGTAAAGAAAGCACATAGTAGGATAAGCGGTGCAGAACACCGTAGTATGTAACCAGCTGTTAATATGCCGAGAACAAGCGACGGAGACATTTCAAGTCCCTGTGCAAGGAATGCCGGACTGTAAATCTTTCCATTGAACTCCGACAGAAATGTGCTAAGCGAATCATAGAAACACATGAGACTGTTGAATCTCAGAGTTCAGTACATTAATTAGAAAAACTTGTGATTGCAAAAGAAATAGTGAAACCATACGACAGACCATATACAAACTGCCACCGTTAAGAGTATTGCTCAAGCTTATAACCAACGGAGGAATCAAAACAAACGCAGATAACCGAAAACAACATCAATAAGTAACATGTTAGGGTTATTACAATCTCGGAAGGTATGCAACCGTGACTGTGAACACGGCTGTGTGGGAACCCTCCGGAGTAACCGCACAACAACAACAATGTGCATGAGCATGCCTCAAAGTAAACTTCCTAAATTGGTTATAACCCAACTCTACAACTGAAAAAGAAACATTGCGCTACTGCATGTCGGGAATCAACTAAGGCATAGTTAAACAGAGCCGGTAACATCATTAAAACAAATCTGTTCTATGGCATAGTTAAACAGAGCCGATAACATCATTTAAGCAAATCTGTTCTATGGCATAGATAAACAGAGCCGATAACATCATTTAAACAAAACTGTTAACATATATATAAGTGAATTCGAAAAGAACCATGCCGTCACAGGGACGGACAAAGCCTTAACCATATCCGAAGGGCGAACAATAACATTAACAAACAATAACATTAATGAGCAAAATGCAACCGACCCAGAAGGGGCTCAGATAAAACAACAACACAGAACACAAAGATTAGAATGAAGTTCTGATAATATAAACTTTGGGAGACATTTTTATACATTCGAAAACAAAATATGTAGACTTGTCCAGATTGTGAAACGTTAACCAACAAGTTTGGCATAGCGGCCAGCCTAACTACAACCTGCATATATATATATATATACACAGAGGCATTAAAGCCCAAAATCCCAAGAAGGCAAGATTGCCCGAACCAAATCAACAGCCGAACGAGATTTAAACGCAGAAGATCTGCCCGTATTTCATATCTCACCAGAGCAGGTCGAGGATATAAACCCTGAGAATAAGAAATACATGCAAGCCGTGAGGATCCCCTCAGGAAATACCTCAACTGGTTCGTAACGAGAGGAAACCAAACATTAGGAAATAGACGGTAATATTCACAAGTTATTGATACATTATGGTCGGAGGAGCCATAGAACCCTCGCACCCGGTAATAAGGGTCGACCTCTTACCTGGGAGGTGCCGAGAGAGCCGAGGCGCCAGTGCTAACATTCCGCCGTCGGTAAAGGGGCTCGTAGCAAGCTCCATCTGCATACACTTCCACAGCAAAAGAAAACCCATAATCAGTATGAGCATTCAGACAAGTAAACATCCATAACTCTGAGCGCGAACAACAGAGATGAAAAGCGGAAGAACATACAAGCAAGCGGAAAATGAATTACCTGTGCAAGCTCTCGATGGGCAAACCCACGGCCTCGGTGCTGTCAACAGAGTTCAAGGGCGGCACTGGTGGAATCGAACCGGTGCCTGAGTAACCAGAGAGGAGTCGAGCGGCCCTCATGGAACAAATGAACCCCAGGCTCGTTCCCATGGGCTTAAGTATAAACCCAAAACCCTTAAACTTACTCCAGCCCTCCGATCTGAAGAATAGATCACCGCCGTTGATGCAGCGCGGGAAGCCGGAGCGGGAAGGCCGAGAGGGCAGAACCCGATGTGTCACATGGCCAAGCGGGTGAGCCATGCCACCTGCCGAAATGCGGACGAAGGACATAAATGCAACTAATAACTCAACGCCGGCAGAGGCTGTGGGTCGGACCAAAACATCACCATTTGCCAATTCAATACACGTCATGTGCAGTCAAGTCAAAGAGCCATAGGGTCGAATATCATTCATCATAAGTCCAAAACCATAATCAACATATAACTGTGGAGCATATAAATTAACTTGCAGTAAGGTATAGTTATGTTATGACATAGTTATCGTTTGTACCATTTTAATTTTTTTTATTTATGTATGTATATATATATGTTGGGTGTGACATGTGCCAAATAGTGCCAAGGCATGCCAGGTGCTAAGACATGCTAAGATTTATAGGGTGCCAGAGTATGCCAATATGCGTGAAGGGGTTTCAAGGCAACAAAAGGAATAAACAAGCTAAAATGCAAGGAAATGAACACATAATAGGGTTAATAAATTGGGACTTTATCTTTTTCAAAAGGGGCATGCTAGGCACACTAATAATGTGTTCCAATACATGCCAAGTGCCAATGTGTGCCAAGTGCTAATGTTTGTCAATGCAATATTATGCCAAGGATTTCTAGCGAATGCTAGGGACTACAGGGAATGCCAACACATGATAGGGGCATCCTACTCATGGCAAGATGTTCTAGGTACAAATATGTTCCAGGTACAAAGATGTTCCAAGACATGTGAGGTGTCAAGGAATGTTAGTGTACTATTCCAAAGCATGTTAAGGTGTGCCATGAGTGTTGAGGAGTGCTAGGTCTCTCTCATTAATAGAAATTACAGAGCTTGATTATGTATTAAATAATATAATTCCTACACACACTAGTGGAACTTTATTTAAAGAAAATTTGCTAGATAATAAACCTAATAGAGATGAATCATGTGTTGACTCATAGGAAGACTATATTCTTATGACTTGAGGGAAATGATACATACTAATTACTTCTTAACAAATTCAATGACTATTATAACCACTATGACCTTGGACACATAATGAAAAATACTCCACAACAATGGTCTTAAATTGTTATATTTTGAAACAAAATAGTAATAGGTACATAACATCATCAAAAATGCATTGTAATGATCAATGATGATGAACATTTTTCGGCTGTCACCAAAATTAACCAAAAAGAGCATTGGTGAGGGTAAATAAAAGATCGTCACTAGAAGTGTCACCAAAGAGAGAATTAGTGATAGACCTTTAACGACCCTCACCAAAAGTGTCACCAAAGAGAGAATTAGTGACGGACCATTAATGACCCTCACCAAAAGTGTCATTGAAAATGGCTTTGGTGACAAACCTTAAAGGACCATCATTATATACATTTACAACAACAATTTTTTAAAGACCGTCACCCTATGTGACATTGGTGATGGACCTTAAAGGTCCATGTTAGGCCCCTATACTACTAGTGTAACCCCTTATTTTTATTAGTACAACCCCCTTATTATATTGTTATACTGATGTATTCCCCATGTTGTTACTATTGTGCCCCATAGAAGCCCAGTATTGTTATTATTGTGCCCTTACATTATTATTGTTATGTCGGCTCTGATTATATTATGACCCCTTAGACTCCTATATATAGAAAGGAGGTCTTGTCATTTGTATCATCAAAGAATTGTTCATTTATGTAATGTAAAGGAGGTTTCCCCCTCGAAGAGGTTGAATTCTAAGGCGTTCATCTATCTTTTCTATCTTTTTGTGAGTTGGTTTCAAAACATTTGGTATTAGAGCTTTGGATTCTAGGGTTTCACTGCTCCAAACAGGTTATTGTGCCATTTGCACTATAATGTTTTTTCTGTGACGTTGCAGATGCTAAAAAAATAACCCATTTGGGCTAAAATCGTTCTGAACCTCGGGTGCAAATTTCAGAGCTTTGTGTTCTATATTTGCGGAGATATGATCTGAGGAAGTTGGCCTTTTTGAAGCATTGTAAATTACATTCCAAACAGGTGACCTGGGGAAAATTGTCATAACTTTTGTCTTGAGCATCAGATTGAAATTTCATAAAACGTTACAGAAAGAGAACATACTGTAGTTTCTTGTGTATATTTTTCATATACTAAAGTCAAAACGGTGACACGTGGCACATCATGCAATTTCGCTCTTCTGAAAAGGTAATAAGGTCATCTTGGGAGATTGTACAATACTCTTTCTTGGAGAATCTAAATTCGATCAGACTGGTGGCATTGGAAAGAGGACACAGAGGGCTACTGTAGATCACAATTTCAGAACTGGAAGATCTAAAATTACAGAGATACAATCATTTCAATATCAAGCTCCTAAAATCGAGAAAAAGTGATATGAGGAAGTTTGATGGCAAGGATTCAGTAAATTGGATACTACATATGTAGCAATATTTTGATATACATGGTGTACCACTATTACAAAAGGTATTTATTGCATTGTCATATTTAGAACTGGATCAACTTTTATGGTATAAAGGTCTATTTCTCATAAACAACTTGTTACGTGGTCAATTTTCATGGAGGAAATGATATCACATTATGAGGATACAAAGAGAAAGACCTTCTTTAGAGCAACACCCCAACAATTGGAACAAAAAAGAGAAAAATGGCTTTGTTACAAAGTGGAAATAAAAATTATTGGAACAAAAAAGAGAAAAATGGCTTTGTTACAAAGTGGAAATAAAAATTATGGTAACAAGGAATTCTACCCCTCACAACCATAAACATGGAAGTGTTGTTTATCCTAGCCTTCCACAACCTATAAGGGTCACACCACAACAATTGGAAGAAAAAAGAGAAAAAGGGCTTTGTTACAATTGTGATAGAAAATGCACTAAAGGTCATAAGTGTGCTAAGAAGAATCAAGAAACATCAAAATAAGAGGATATACACTAGGAACCAACCCCAGAGAAAGAAGAAATGAATCCGACCATATCTTGTAAAGCATTAGCAAGAATTACCACTCCTCAAACTCTCAAGATAGAAGGACATATCAAGAAGAAAAAGGTTCAAGAATTGAAAGATCACATCAAGAAAGAAGAAATGAATCCAACCATATCTTGTAATGCATTGGCTAGAATTACCACTCCTCAAACTATCAAGATAGAAGGACATATCAAGAAGAAAAATGTTCAGGAAGTGAAAGATCACATTGAGAATCAAGAAATGAATCCGACCATATCTTGTAAAGCATTGGAAGAAATTAGCACTCCTCAAACTCTAAACATAGAAGGACATATCAAGAAGAAAATGTTTCAAGCAGTGAAAGATCACATCGAGCATCAACAACAACTTCTTCAACTTTTAAAGGATAATGAAACTTTGGTACAGAAGCGAATGAAACAAGAAGTAGATCAACATCGAAGTGAAAAATGTTTTGATGTAGGTGATTGGGTATTTTTACGGCTACATCTCAAGTAAGCTATTTATGAGAAGGAAATGTTGGCAATACTACATGCACTTAAGAAATGGCGACATTACCCGATGGGAAGGCACTTCAAGGTAAAAATGGATCATGATAGTCTTAAATAATTTTTAGAACAAATATTATCTTTAGAAGAACAGAAAAATTGGGTCACAAATATGTTGGGTTATGACTTTGACATCATCTATAGAAAAGGGAAGAAAATTTTTGTTGCAGACGCACTCTCAAGAAAGGATGAGGATGTGGAAGAATTTTTTTGTGCTATTTCTATTATCCAACTAAACTGGATAAATGAAGCAAGGGATGAATGGAAGAAGGACGAAGAAGTGTGGCCACACATTCAAAAGTTGCAGAAGATCTCAATTCAAACAATATTGTGAGAACTTGAAGAGGAAGGAAAAATCATATCGGAACCTGGAGCAGTGATAGAAACAAGAACCTGACACCTAAAAAATCGATCAATTTAAAATTATCTCATCAAGTGGAAGAAATTACCTGTTGAAGATTCCACATGGGAGGACAAGAATTTTATACAAAGGCATCAAGAACTACTCAAGCGTTGAGGACAACACTTTTTGAAGGAGAGGGGCATGTTAGGCCCCTATACTACTAGTGTAACCCCTTATTGTTAGTAGTATAACCCCCTTATTATATTGTTATACCCATGTATTCCCCATATTGTTACTATTGTGCCCCATAGAAGCCCACCATTGTTATTATTGTGCCTTTACATTATTATTGTTATGTCGGCTCTGATTATATTATGACCCCTTAGACTCCTATATAGAGAAAGGATGTCTTTTAATTTGTATCATCAAAGAATTGTTCATTTATGTAATCTAAAGGAGGTTGCCCCCTTGAAGAGGCTGAAATCTAAGATGTTCATCTATCTTTTCTATCTTTTTTTGAGTTGGTTTCATAACAGTCTGTCACAGGCATGAAGCATCATCAAAAACTCATTGGAATGACCAATGATGATGAACATTTATTGACCATCACCAAAAAGATCATTAATGGTGGTCAATAAAATATCGTCACTAGAAGTGTCACCAAAGAGAGAATTAGTCATGGGCCTTTAACGACCCTCACTAAAACCGTCACCAATGAGAGAATTAGTGACGAGCCTTTAACGACCCTCACCAAAAGTATGATTGAAAATGGCTTTGGTGACAAACCTTAAAGGACCATCACTATATACACTTACAACAATGGTCTTTTAAAGACCGTCACCATATGCGACATTGGTGATGGACCTTAAAGGTCTATCATAGGCATGACCCTCACCAATGACCTTTTTCCTTTTAGTGAAGCCACATAGATGGCATTTGGATGCGCCAACAAAACCCCTTTTCAGAGGATTCTCCCAAGTGATAATTTTCTTTTGGTGCACTAACCACATGAATAACTTGACTTTCATACACTGTGAGTTGTTACAAATGTTATTCCAAACCTTGTTAGGGTTTGGATAATCACAACCTATGGCAATGAATTTAGCATCTTTGAGGTTAAAAGTACCTTTAGTGTTTCAAACCCAACTCAATTGGTTAGATGAGGAAGACACTAAAATCTTCCTCTTCTCCAAGTCAAGACTAAGGGAGTCTGCTTGGGCTTTCAATGGGCTCTCTTCTCTGTATCCATGATTCTTCCATATTCGCCATTTTTCATTGTCCCTTTCCTTCTCCCAGAAGTCACTTACCATGAGTAAACCTTTGTTATCAGTGTCATTTTTGAGAGCAGTTAGTTCTTCTCTAAACAATTTGGTTCATGTTGCCAGTTATCCTCCCAAAATCAAGAAAGGTTGCCATCTCTCATCTCCTAAAAACTATGCCTCTAGATAATGCCTCTATTCTCCCAAGCAAGTTTCCATATGTGGAAGCCATTGATGAGCCCTGAGATTCTGATATGATCCCTCTCCTGCCAATTACTTGCATATTTCTACATCCAAAACATGGCCCAAGGAGTAGCCGATTCCCTAAGCCACATCCACCACAATTTTTCTCCCGAAAATCTACTTAGGATTTCAGGGTCATGAAGCCCCAAACCTCCATAGGCCTTAGTGTCACACGGAATAAGTCGATCTTGCAGACAAGATAGACCTTCCTAGAATCTAAAGAAGACCTAATGACAAGCAAACCAACCAGACACTATCTTTCTCTAAATATGCTTTAATAAACAATAGCAAACAAGTGTTTTTAGGGCCTACCTTAGGTCCAACGCAAGCTTGTGGATTCCCTCGCTCCTTCGATCCAAATGAGCTCCTTTTTCGTGAATCTGCAAACAAAAACAAGGTAAACAAATTAAATAGCACCTGAAAAGCCAAAATCACAAAAAAAAAAATTAACATGAAAGTCAAGGGGTCCATGAAACAAATAACATGAGATACTTGTTGAGAAAAATGAGTTTGATTGTATTAATTCAAAAGAAGAAGAAATTTACAACCTTTTCCTTGACATTGTACAAGCTCCTCCCAGGGTCCAGCAAGAAGTCTCCTCTACTTTGAAAAGTTTCACTCACTCTCCAATGAAGCCAAAAAGGTATGTGATCTCTCCTCTTAAGCTCAACTAGGAAGTCTTGATTTCACCAGCATTTACCCTAAAAAATGTTCAGCTTCTAACCTCTCCAGCAACCAGCCCAATGCCTGTATTTGTAGTGCAATGGAGGGAGGTTACTAGGTCCTCCTTCAAAGGGATAAATCCCTCCTTCAAAGGGATAGCTCCTCTCATCAAGGGATTAGCTCCTTCTCTTTTTGGATGCATGAAACACCTCAGAGTGAACTATCCACGTCAAAATTCCTTCTAGAAACCTCTAGAATTAAACCAAAGTGAGTTTTTTAAGATAAAACTTGCGCCTTTTGACTTTCACAGGGGTCCGCACCTACACCGTTAGGGACAGAGCGGGCAGGTCCGTAGTTTTTGTACACAGAAGGTGTGGGACCACAGGTGACAGTGAGAGAAAGTGCGGAACCAGAGTTACATTGATTTTTAATGTCTTTCTCTCATTTCCAAAGCTTGACTTGGAGAGCTAAGGTCTGAGACTTTCTTAGGAGGATAGTACAAGTGATGATAGACCCATACTAACTGCAAATAATCATGGTGACGATATTTTTGTGTAACAGATTCCCCCTAAAGTGCGAAGTCTATAGTAGATGATGATTTCATTGATCATTTAGGAAGAGTGAAGTACTTTATCATTTCGAGGATCATCTTTTGGAGAGCCCGGTTGGAACCTGTAAAAACATTCAATTCAAGATATATATATATGAGATCATATCATCGCTGAGGTAGGCATTCCCATACTCAGATCAAAACTGACTAGAAAAACTAACTACTGCTCTGATATATGAATGATCTTGTAAAACATCACAAGTATAGACTCAGGTGGACACAGTATGGACGCAGCCATCTGTTTATGAATAGTCCATTATATAATGAATACAAAATTCCTCGCAGCCTGGGTTGTGGAAACCAGATCCAGGGTCTTCATTTCTACTTCCGGAAACAGTACAACTCTATCCATGCAAATGAATGTGTTGATGTCAAACATGGTAGAAACCACTTGATTACCAGTCAATGATGTAAACAGTTAACAAGTGTGAGAGAAACCACCAGTGATGTCAATGGCTCTCAAAGTACCTAGTACAATCCATGAGATGCGAATAAATGTGTTGATGTCGAACATGTCATGGAATCCTTTGATTGAAATTCAATGATGTAAATTGTCATCAAAGGCGAGAAATCTGCCATTGAGGCATGCAGATCTCAAGGTACTGACGATTTCTAGATAATGAGCTGATGTCGATAGAAAGCGATTCGTCGTAGGCAAGCCCATAACACGAAATCATAGATCAAGTTGAAGAAATTTAGTTGCAAGGACTGACTCAGGGATGGTCAAGATGGATGACAGATATTTTGCAAATGAATGGCTTATTGGCAGTGACCTCTTGAACACGTAACGACACGACAAATGGTTTGGTGACAATTGACCCAAAGTTAATACCCGGAAACTGGCTGAAGACTTTCAATGTGGTTTCAAGGATTTCCCAACCCAGGTGAAAAAAAGTGTCGTGTTCAAGAGTGGTTACAAAGTATGACAAAAAGATTCATTTTTCTCTCTTTCCCCCCACCATTTCTGGCAAGTACCTCTTTATTTTTGACAAGCTTGAGAAGGATAACATTTGCTTCATTATAAGCTCATCCTTTGGATGAGTCCAAATTAGTTTAAATTCGAACCTTAAGAAGGAGTGGTTCGTTCCTGTTTGTAATTGAACAGGTCCTTTACTGTGAAATTTTAACGAGTCCAGTATAGGAGAAACTCGGCATTTTTCAATTTTAGAGAGTCTGAAAAAACTTAAGAAGACTCCAGGGTTGACCTTTTTCGTAAATTTGTGTCTCCCAAGCCAGAAAAAGTATAAAATAATACTTGAGAGAACCGCTTGATCTTTTACGACCAAGGAGTACTTTTCATCATTAGTGCCCTTGACCCAAAAAAGTAAAAAAAGAGATCAAGGACACGTCGTTTTATAACCAATATCGAATTTGAAACGACAAAAAATCCGGCGATCTTTTCATGTTTTTACAGTCGGAAAAGCATTGTAAGTGGACCGTCTTTTAATTCTATTTTAACGAGTTTAAAAGAAGAACTCGACAATCTTTTCATGTTTCAGGAGTCAGAAAAGAGCTTAAAGGTGACTCTAAATGTTTTTTGTCCAAAATGATAGATTTCGCCTAAATAATCCTTTATTCTGCACAAAAACACAAACATTACTCATACCTGTTTGAAATGGATAAAAATGTCGCAAAAATACCTTTCCAAAGTGAAACATAAACAAATTTGCAATTTATTTACTCAAAAAACTTATAAAAAGGGCCTTTGTCAATTCATTTTGGGGCTAGGGCAGGTGGCCAGTCTGTCGATAGCCTCAGGTTAGAGTACTACAACAGCCAGGCTAAAGACAAAGGGATAGACATAAAGACCATATCCCGTCCTGAGCTCAAGGTGATTGCGTTCACTGTTACCAAACTTTGTGGGGCTGCCGCATTACATATTGCCACCGGATCCCAGATGCGTATGGCAATTGGTTTCTTTCAAGGCACCATCTTCAACTGGTGCGATGCTGTGTTGGCCAATGTGAAAGGCCAACTGACCCGGGCCAAGAACAGACGACTAAAGACCTTTGGTTATGGGGCTTTGGTTGTGAGTTTTGGCCTAGAGAGGGTTCCTATGCTGATCCCGCAGCACCTTACTGTTGGAGTTAGGCTTCCTCGAGAGCCTAAACTGATGCGATGGGTCACAGTTATTGCCCGTCACCCGGACGAAAGGGCAGAGGTTGCTCGATTCAAACCTGAGTATTTCCAATGGCTGGAAAACCAGGTCTTTTCTATTCAGGACTTCCCTTACGCTGGGATAGATTTTCGTTGTCACCTAGACATGGTCCTTCCACCAGGAGAGCAGTGGGATGAGTCAGGTTAAATCCTTTTCAACATTTTTCCTATTTTAATTTTTTTTGTTAGTTTTCCATCGTCTCAAAATTGATAGCAAAAGTTTCAAATGCAGACGTGGGTCCACAACGACCAGCCGCTCTCTGGCCTTACAAGAGGAAGCAACTAGTTGCACCCGCGCCAGCCCCACAAGACGAATCAGCAGAGGTTTTGGCCGAGTTGGAGGGTCATCTCGAGCGTTTGACAGGAGATATTCCAGAGACCACTATAGATGGCATTCCTCCTCGACTTCAGTGCTATGTGATTGGGGTCCAGGGACCTTTTAGGAGGTTCCTTTGCAAGGTGGCCCGTGCAGTGGTTTCTTATAGAGATCATCACTAGTGATAGGATGATCACCTATTGTGGGAACATGTGACATTTTTGTTTTTTGTACTTATCATTTTTGTCGATCGTAAGGTGTTTTTCAACCTATGATCGGGGACGATGTATTTTTGACACACTCCTATATATATGTCACTATTACCGGCTTATCTTGTAAATCATGTTATGGAATGGTTTTAAATTTACATGTATGATTATTGCAAATGTCTATTTAACATTCGAGAAGAAATTGCATCTGCTAATGTATTTAAAGATCTTGGAATATGCTGATATTAAATATAATCAAATTCATTTTCGAAGAGACGCACTCTCAAAAATAATCTTAATAACACTGGATTTCTAATGGCATACACTCTCTTAAGCTGTAATACAATGAGTTCAGAACCTAACCTCACTATCAAACTCCGAATCCCAAATGAAATAGATTCAGATAATAACTCAATGACTGCACTATACTCGGCAATGTTGTTCGTTGTTTGACCGAGGGTTACCCCATGCATAGATACTAACTCGTCAGAGGGCGAATAGATAACCCAAGCTGCGGAAGAGATGTTCTGTGTATTACGACAAGCACCATCAGCGAAACCAATGTATGTTTGGAGAGGCATCGACATCTGCAATATCAAGAGTAAAACCAAGATAAGCAGGAATAATGATGAAAAAACACTCGCTAATCTAAGCACACTGTTTAAACTAAAACACACCAGCTAGAAAGAAAAACTATCCTAACTAAAAATCTCCATACCCATTCATTAAGCATAATACCTCTTTAAGTAAAGACCATTTCTGGGTTTACCGAAAGAGTCCCCGTCAAAGTTTACCAATTCATAGGCCCCTTTGGCTAGCCTTCGCTTGACAACATAGGGACCATGCCACATAGGAACAAATTTTCCAGCGCCTAATTTATCATTAGCTTGATCGTAAAATAAGACTAGATCTCCTTCCGAAAAATTTCAAGGGGTCACATTTCGATCATACTGAGCTTTCATGCGTTTTGCGTGAGTCTCGATCGCCAATGCAGCATCGCGTTGATTCTCATCTAATTGAGCCAAGTATAACAAAAGTTTTCCTCTTCGGAAGTGGCTGGAAGTAACTCGATGGCCATTTGCAGTGACGGGATTTCGCATTCAATGGGTAACACGGCTTCCAAACCATAGACTAGTTGGAAAGGAGTGAACCCTGTTGATGTTTTTACTGAAGTTCGGTACGCCCAAAGCGCTGAAAATAACATGTTGTGCCAATTCGACCGATGAATCCCAATGATTCGTCGGATCATGACAACTAAAACTTTGTTGATGGATTCAGCCAGACCATTCGCTTGAGGATAATAAGGGGTTGAACTATCATGACGTAAACCAAGCTGGCCTGTAAGTTCGGTCATCATAACGTTTCGAAAATGGCGCCCATGATCAGTGATTATTGCTTGTGGGACACCAAACCTAGCAGTTATATGATTGAACACGAAAATTGCAGCTGTCTTGCCGTCTGCCTCAAATGTAGGCATCGCCTCAGCACACTTAGTAAAATAATCTACCGCAAGGATGATGTATGCATGCCGCCCGGCTGAGTGAGGGTTACATGTAATAAAATCGATACCCCATTTGGAAAAAGGACAAACGGCAATTATAGGGTGGAGAGGAGTAGGTGGAGCGCGCATCTTACGATAAAAAATTTGGCAGTTGTGGAATTTTCGGACCGCCGTAATACAATCTTTAAATAAAGGTGGCCAGAAGTAGCCAGCGCGCAATATCTTTTGGGTTGTGGAAAACCCAGACATATGACCGCCACACGCTCCAGAGTGACAGTCATTTAGAACCCTTTCAGCTTCCTCGTGAGTTAAGCAACGTCAAAAAACAGAGTCCGCCCCACGACGATAAAGAGTATCTCCAATAATCTTGAATTTTTGGGACTAGAATCGAATTTTTCGACGTTCTGACCTTGAAATTTCTGGCCGAAAGGATTGGGTCTAGAGATAAATGATGATATCCCCATACCACGGATCTAAAGTGCTGATTAGAAACAAGGATTTGTCCGCAATGGGCTCTTCTGCAACAGTTTCCGTGTCGGCATGCTGGAAGTCACACATTAACTCCGCAAAAACTAAAGATTTCTTAGACTTGGATTTCTCAAATTCCAAGTCGAACTCCTGCAGGATAACGATCCATTTAGAGTACTTGACCCCTAGCAATTGCTTGGTCAAAATGTAGATCATAGGGTTGCAATCCAAAATTACTGTAGTTTTATGTAGTTAAATGTAGTGACAAAAACGTTGGACAGCTTGAACGGCTGCCAATGCCAATTTCTCCACATGTGAGTATTTTAGCTTAGTTGGATTTAAAGTTCGACTAAGGTAATATATCACATGTTCGGTTCCGAATTCATCTTCTTGTACTAAGACCATTCCAATGGTGGAATGAGAGGAGGCGAGATACAAGAAGTAATCCTGATTGTAGTTGGGAGGATGCAACAACAGTGCATGGGTCAACGCGTGTTTGAGTGCATCAAAATATTTCTAAGCTATCTCATCCCAATAGAATGGAGTATTCTACTTCAACAACCGGGTAAAACCCTTTTTAACCTTAGCATATTTAGGAATGAATCGTCGTAAAAAGTTTGCTTTCCCTTGCAAACTTTGGAGTTAGCGAAGACTCGAAGGAGGAGGTAATTTGATGATAGCTTCGACCTTCGAGGGATCAATGCGAATGTCGGCTTTAGAAACTACAAATCCCAACAATCGACCCGTTTCTATACAGAAGACACATTTGTGTGGGTTCAACCGAATCCGATAATGCCTACACCTAATAAAGATTGCTCGTAGATGGACGAGGTGATCAGCTCAATGTAATGAATGAGCAGGCAAATCATCGAGATAGGGTTGCACAATGTGCTTGATGTCATGAAACGCATAAGACATCGCCCTTTGAAAATTTGCTCTGGAATCCTTAAGCCCAAAAGGTAACTTGCAATAAGCAAATGTCCCCCATGGACAAATGAAAGCCGTTTTTGGTTGATCGGCAGGTAGAATATTGATTTGATTGTATCCAGAAAAACTTTCCATGAAGGAGAATATTTCGTTGTTGGCACAACCATTAATGATTTGATCAATATAGGGTGTTGGGTAATTGTCTTTTGGACAGGCTCGATTAATGTCCCTATATTCGATGCATATTATTATTGTTCCCTGTTTTTTGTTAACCGGAACAATATTCGACACCCAATCCGTTAACGGGATCAGATAAATGAAACATGCTTTCAATAATTTTTCAACTTCTGCTTTAATTACAGCAGCTTTTTGTGGGTGAATCTGACGCAAACGTTGCCGGGCGGGTTTAGTGTCCGGGTAAGTCTTGATCTCATGAACAACAATCGCTGGATCAATCCCTGGCATTTCCTCAGAGGACCAGGCAAAGACGTCGCCGAATTCTTGAAATAGGGCCTTATATAGTTGAATTTTGTCATCTGTACATGAGGCACCTATATGAATGTTCTCAACAATTCCGGGCTTAACCAAAATGTCAATAGGAATAGTTCGAGAGATGTTTCCCAAATTTAACTCTGAATCGGGATGTTGCTTTGGATTCTGATGTTCCTTGACATATTCAGTTGTAAAAATTGATAAGAAATCATTTTCAAAATGATCAATCTCGGGTAAAAACGAAGATCTGTGATGGAGATCTTCCCATGGTAAATCATCTACACATAGGATTTCACGAATTTTCTCATCAGAGTGAACAAGTTCAGAAAACGTGATTAAATCCGAGCTTGATGTGAAAAGTGATTCCTCACGGACCACATTCATTAAGTCATTTTCGGTTGAAAATGGGTCGGCAAAAGACTGCACAGCTTCATAGGAAATTTCATATGGACTCAAAGGCATGGCATTACCAAATGAGTCTATCTCAGATTTAGAAGGAATGATCCAAGGATCATCATAAACATGGTGTCTGATGTAATCATATGAATGGTTGCAAATGAATATGATGTGTTGATCAGAGGAAAAGGAAAAGTTCCCTGTAAACCGGCATCTTTAACTAGTCCTACTCCAACATCCTTATATGGGATAGTCATTTTACCGACATGTTGTATACTCTCAGAAGAGGCTGGGTCGGATGAAAAGTAAGCCAGTTGGTCTATTGTTACGATCTTTCCATTATGTGGAAACTTTATTACTCGAAAGACCGATGAAACGACCGCTGTCATAGCGTAAGACCAACTTCGACCCAAGAGAAGGTTGTAATCTAGAGGAGCATCAACCACCTCCACATCTAGACTAACGGTTTTTCCTTCAACCCCTATAGGCAAATCCTGTAGAATGCCAAAAAGATGAAACCCATGGCCATCAAAGGCCTTTAGAATCGTCGGGGATTGATTTAGCGAAGGAGAACCAAGCGATCTCCAACACTGTATCGACATAATACACGTTGAGGCTCCCTCACCAATTACAGTCCGATGAATAGGCCTGTTTTTTACTATCACTGAAATCTAGAAATCCATTTGATGAGGCAAACGCGGTGTACTATTTTCTAGATCGAAAATTATTAGGTTCGGGTCCTAAACGTCAACAGCTTCTATAGCCGACAAAAGTAATTTACGTTGTGCTAGACATGATTGCAGCACTTCCAAAGCCGACATTGCTGAGGGTGAAATAGCTAAATCCTCAACAATGTTATAATTCTGAGCCACTCTCGCATGTGGATTGAAAGCTAACTTTCGAAGTATACCCTTGGCGGGTGGTTTGATTACCAAGTCTAGATTAGGTTTCTCGATCTGTAGTGGATCGGAACCGGGAGCTGAGGTTGACGGATTAGAATGAGAAGATTCTGCTTCTTTACCATCAACAGGACTTTTACTACCATAATCTTGCGATCGAGTCGTAATCCTAACATGGGACATCATCAGTATGGGTTCTTCATTGGCACTCGAGGATGAACCTATCATCTTACTGTCTTGAGCCGGAAAAGGATCCTTCAAAACAGCAGGAGTTTGGGAACCCTTGACAATTTTAGCAACCTCTGCATGATGAGGGCAGTCTCTTGTAAAATGTTCATCATCACAAATGAGACAAGGATAACGAGGTTTGCGCTTTTCATCATTGGATTCCACCTTTTCAGGTTTCTCCTTTGAGATTTTGTCCGTTTTATTCTTCTTCTTCCCACCGGATTTTGATTTGGCTATAGATGACTCTACAACGTGAATATCGGCGGAAATCTCTGCAGAAGAATCTCCTATTGGGGAATCAGGCAAGGTTATGATAGGGGAAGAATTCTTGGAAGACTTCTTCTTACTTTTAGTGTTAACCGTGCCAATCATACCATCAGCGGCATGAGATCCCTAAGGAGCTGTAGCGATTTGATTTTTCTTGGGAAGATCAGGGATTTTCTCGTGTAACGTACCTGACTGAGTATAGACCAAGTCAAGGTACTGTGATTGAGCAATTACTTGCTCGTCAGTAACAACTCCGGCTTTAGCTACATCTTCAGTGATCTTTGGCAACAAAGATTTACAAACCACTCGGCCAAAATCTGATCTAGAATAAATACCTTCACTAAACGTTGTCGACGTCTCCACTCATGAATATGATCTGAAATATAAGTTGACGTCGATTGTTTTAACGAAGTTAACAATTCCGTGCCATTTTCATATCGGACTGGCAACTGAAAATGAGTTAAAAATGAGGTAGCTAACTGACTAAAATTATAAAAAATGCCTCGTAGTAACTCAATGTACCACTTGGCCGCGAGACCAATTAGAGTGCACTGGAAAAGTCTGAGACGGATTGAATCATCTGAAATGGAGTTAGACGCACACCAGAGGTGGTAATTCATCACATGGCTCGACAGGTCCTCTCCTGATTTACCTTCGAACTTGGGAATGTCACTGGGAAAATTATTCGACATTGGTGGCCAAAACGGAAGATAATTAATGGGATTGTTCATTAGGCACGACAAGTCAGGCAAGTCCAAAGTTGCGATAAACGGTAACTACCGATTAGGATCCCTAAAACTCTGGGTCATTAGACCAGCCCCAGGAGGAGGATATCCAGGATAACTAGGAATAGGAATTGCGTTTGGGATATTGTATCGTCTCGGAAAACCAAGATTAACCGGACCGTACTACGGTTGTTGAGGTTGATGATAAGTGTACCCAGGATATGGTTGATATTGCTAGACTGGCTGCTACACAGCAGGACCGAATTGGTACTATCTCTGGTACGGTTGATAAGTAAATTGTGGTTGACTTGTGACAACTGTACTTGAACCATGTTGTCCTACAGGCAACTAAACCAAAGTTTGAATCGTAGATCCAGATGGTGGTAAAGATGTCTAAGGAGTAGATACAGGAATAGTAGAAACTGGAGCTGTCGATACTCCAAAAGTAGGTGGGGTAGATTGAACAGATGTTGCGGCAGTTGTAGCAGTCGTTTGAGGCAGAGTACGAGGTGTACTAGGCCCAGGCTGAGAAACTACCGAAGGTACAAAAGTTTGAATGTTAGACTGGACTGGTTGTTGGGGTGAACTAGAAACTAATGGTTGTCCAGTTTGAGATCACAACTGTACACTTGGCTGCACACCTATTGAGTTTGCGATGGATCCCACACTATATTCATTCTAGGGTACTGACCCATAACAGGTTGAGAATACTGAGGACCATAACTAGGTTGAGGGTAGGATTGATAATTGAAAGGTACATTTCCCGTTCCTTGAACATACGTTTGACTAGAGGGTGGTTGGAAACCTTGGTTCGAGTACTGACCTTGGGGTTGATACCCTTGAGGCACGTACTGATACTAGGGTTGACCTTGAGGTATAAATTGATACTGGGGTTGACCTTGGGGTACATATTGAGTCTGGGGTTGACCCTGAGGAACGTACTATCCCGTAGGTATGTACTGTCCTTGAGGTTTCCCCCCAGATGAAAATTGTGTACCTTGAGGTTTCCCCCCAAGCATTAATTGTGGCTTCCCCCCAGGCAGTAACTGGCCACCGTGAGGTTGAGGATTGGGAATAGAACCTGACATCATAAGAATGTCTTCTACGCTCAACGGCTTAGTACCATTGCTTCCAGTTAATAACCCTTGCTCAATGGGTTGAGGAGATGCTCCCGAAAAAGTACCAGAAAGGGACCGATACCTAGAGGGAATAGAAGGACCATCGTACAAAAAGGATTCACGTGATTGAGTAAAAATGGATGACTGTCCTGACATATTTACGGGAGTATAATAACCTCTAGGTGTTGGGTGATAAGGAGCACGAGGTGGTGAAAAACTTAACCCTGAGTTTTCTAAGAAATTAGTCAAAGAAAGATACCAAGAACTGCTCCTAGGTGGACTGTAAAAAATTGATTCACGCTCCCTTAGCTCAATAACAGGTTGATTTTCAGGGATAGGGATGCCTACTTCTTCTTCCGGAGCAAGTTCTTCAATAGCAATAAGTCCAGAAGGAAGATCCTGGGTGATTACTCTTTCTATCCTAGGTGAACCAGGACCACTAGAAGTTGGAGAAACAAACCACGATGTCGGAGTAGCAGAAAATTCACTATCAGGCTCAGATATTTCAGGTTCCTCACCTATATCACTAGTAGATGAAAAGCTACCAGTAACTTCGGAAACAGACACTGACTGTGGATTATAATCTGCTACTAACGGTTGAAAATCAGGATGTACTATCAAAGAAGATTCTCCTTCTTCAGGTGACCCAACTCTAGTGTCTCTAGGAGTTACAAGGACGTTCAAGCCTTCAAGCTGGCTTGGTACTTCCTCAGGAGGTTGGCCCCGAAGTCTACGGGACTTCCTCAGTAACTCAGCCACGTTTACAAACTCAGGAAATTGGCCCCGAATTCTACGGGACTGCCTTGGTAATTCAGCCATAGTTAAAGACTTTTAACTACTTCACACGCAAACAAAGTAAAATCTCAATGAAAACCACCTAAAGTCTCTAAAGAATGAAACAAATTTGAATCACACGCCTAAAGAATCTAGGAGATCAAACACACACAAACAGTAACTTTTCGTACTGAAAACACTAGTTGGTGATGAAATCTAACGTCGCAGAGTTCAATACAGAAATGGCAGTTGGAACAGTTACCCCGGCAACCTGCTTAATGAATAGATTGGCACAAGTTCCTCCACTTAACCGTCTCGAGTGAAGAGAACCCCCCAAAAAATTCAAGTGAGTCTAGCCGACGTCTGCTCCAGGTACAGTGGGATCTTCCCACCACTGACACCTCAGGAAGAGTCCTAAAGAATATGGCCACTAGGGTTACCAAATGAGACAAATACACCTGGGGGAATAGTCTACTATCTGATACGCATGCAAGGGCAAAGTAGCAAGCTCAATCCCCTTGAAGGCTCCTTGACATAATCCAAGGTTTACCAACAAGTGACCCCAGGCTCCTCGACAATGGTTAATCCGATGTTTACCTTTTTTAATACGTGAATATCTGGCGTCGTTCCCAATGAGGAAGGATTGATTCCCACACTAGTTCGGACACAATCTCGTGCTTCTCCTTTAAGAGCAGCTTTCCCAGAGCATAAATGCAACAATTGGATTTCTTCCCTACCACAAGATACAACTACTTGTTTGTTTTTACTGTCTTGGAGATTTAATTACTCTCCTACTCCAAGACACTAGCCTAAGCTAAGTTGGTGTATCAGAGCCCTAGAAATAAAAAATGTTACTAGATGAATTTTACTTTAAGCGTTATTTTTTATTGGTTTTTGTTTAAGTCCAAAGGTGCGGAGATGAAACTCGTGGTATGAAGACTCGACTCAAAATCACCAAAAATGCACCTAAGATGATTTCTCCGATGAACTTATAAACTAAAAAAGAGTTTGAGAATGCAAATACTTTGTAAACACAAATCTTTCCTAATCAAACAAATTAAAAGAAGAGTTTTTGTCCTTTTCCAATGCACTCAAAACGAGACAACTAGTTATTTGACAAAAATTTCCCTTTTTCGTTTCAAAGTACTCAATCACTACAAAACAAACTTTTTCCAAAAGAGATTTTTGTATTTTTTATAAAACACTCAAAACTAATGAAAATGACCAACTTTGAGATCTACAAATTATAAAAACCTATTTGAAGTCAAAGCCTACTAAAAATATTTTTTAAGGATGTTTTACTTAGCTAGATGTAAGCTAAGGACCAATTTATGCAAAATCACAAATAAGTCAAGAACAACCAATTTTGTTTTCTTTTTGAAAATGAAAATCCAAACTTTCAAACACAAGCTTTTCGAAGTTTTGTAAAGAGAAAACTAAAAGCGGATTCCTCAACAAGGGGAGATTTCATAAATGGTCAGACTCATAAGAAGGCTGGTAGACACTAAGGTGATCTGAAGTCCCTACAGCTTCTAAGCTCAGAGCCACTACACAACCAAAATGAAAAACAAATCCAACAAGCAAAATTCCTAGGAATTTCACCTAAAACCCTAACACTAACGAAATCAACCTAAGGAAAGCTTCTGACAAGTTATATGCAGGTCTGGGCAGTGGATAACAATTTCTAAACAAAAACTAAGCTAACTAACAGAGGAAATCTTAAGTTTTTCAAAATTTTGACAGGGTCCGCAGGCCCACAGTTGACACAAGTGCGGTCCCGCTCTGTGCTAAAAGCCAAGTTGCGGGTAGGTACGCATTGTGTCAAACGGCTAGGGTGCGGCCCTCTCCCAAAGCTATGAAAAAAAAAAAAAAAACCCTGGATCTACAAACTCTACCCAATTTTACACAGAACAAGCCAAAAATAGAAACAAAAACATAGTTTCTTAGGTCAAAGTAAAAACAAGGAAAACAATCAAGTCCCTAGTATGGTCACCATTTTGTCACACGGAATAAGTCGATCGTGCAGACAAGATAGACCTTCCTAGAATCTAAAGAAGACCTAATGACAAGAAAACCAACCAAACACTATCTTTCTCTAAATATGCTTTAATAAACAATGGCAAACAAGTGTTTTTAGGGCCTACCTTAGGTCCAACACAAGCTTGTGGATGCCCTCGCTCCTTCGATCCAAATGAGCTCCTTTGTCGCAAATCTTCAAACACAAACAAGGCAAACAAATTAAATAGCACCTGAAAAGCCAAAATCATAAAATATATTTAACATGAAAGTCAAGGAGTCCATGAAACAAATAACATGAGATACTTGTTGAGAAAAATGAGTTTGATTGTATTAATTCAAAAGAAGAAGAACTTTACAACCTTTGCCTTGACGCTGTACAAGCTCCTCCCAGGGTCCAGCAAGAAGTCTCCTCTACTTTGACAAGTTTCACTCACTCTCCAATGAAGCCAAAAAGGTATGTGATCTCTCCTCTTAAGCTCAACTAGGAAGTCTTGATTTCACCAGCATTTACCCTAAAAAATGTTCAGCTTCTAACCTCTCCAGCAACCAGCCCAATGCCTGTATTTATAGTGTAATGGAGGGAGGTTAGTAGGTCCTCCTTCAAAGGGATAAAGCCCTCCTTCAAAGGGATAGCTCCTCTCATCAAGGGATTAGCTCCTTCCCTTTTGGGATTCATGAACCACCTCAAAGCGAACAATCCACGTCAAAATTCCTTCTAGAAACCTCTAGAATTAACCCAAAGTGAGTTTTTTAAGATAAAACTTGCGCCTTTTGACTTTCACAGGGGTCCGCACCTACACCGTTAGGGATAGAGCGGGCAGGTCCGTAGTTTTTGTACACAGAAGGTGCAGGACCGCAGGTGACAGTGAGAGAAAGTGCGGAACCAGAGTTACATTGATTTTTAATGTCTCTCTCTCATTTCCAAACCTTGACTTGAAGAGCTGAGGTCTGAGACTTGCTTAGGAGGACAGTACAAGTGATGATAGACCCATACTGACTGCAAATAATCATGGTGACGATATTTTGTGTAACACTTAGGTTTGCATAGCTTGTCCCATGCTACCAGCACCCACTTCTTTTTCTCTTCCCCATTGCCCTAAATAAAATCTCTTTGAATACTTATGATTTGTTGTATGACACCTTTGGGAGAAAGGAGAACTAAAAACATGAATATGGGTATAGCCTGCAGGACAACCTTAGTAAACACAAGGCACCCTGCCAAGTTCAAAGACCTATAGGTCCATTTCCTGACTTTATCATGAAGTTTATTGGTGACTGGTTCCCACACTCCCTTACTCAGAGGTTTTTCAGTGAGAGGCATTCGAAGGTACTAGGAAGGTAATTGGGCCCTTTGAAACTCAAGAATTCTAGTGAGGTTCCTCTGAATAGTAATGTCAGTATTGAAAAAAGTAACCTTTGATTTTTCAAGGCTTACCTTTGTACCAACCGCCATAGCAAAGTAGTTCAGCGTTTGTTTGAAAGCTATGGCTTCCTTGACTGTAGGAATGTCCTGCAGCATTGCATCGTCCACAAATTGTTGATGAGTGGATGCATCCCCCTCTGAGGTAAGTTTCAGACCTGGATTCTTCCTTCAGAATTTTCCATTTTTATCACTCTGCCTAGTCCTTCCATCATGAGAACAAAGAGGAAGGGGGAGAGTGTATCCCCTTGTCTGAGACCCTTAGAGGGAGTAAAGGTTCTATATGGAGAGCCATTAAGTATAATTGTGAAGCTAGCCATGGATACAAGGGCCATAACCCATCTTATCTAGCTATGGTCAAAGCCATAAGCTCTTAGCACTTCCTTGATGTACGCCCAACTTAGCTTATCATTAGCTTTCTCTAGGTCTAGTTGCATGATCATACCAGCTTGCTTCGTGCTATTAAGAGAGTGTACCACCTCGTGAGCTTGTATGATGTTGTTGAGAATTTGTCTTCCTTCAAAAAAACCAGTTTGTTCCTCTAAAACAAGATCCGGAAGAAGAGGCTTGAGTCTGTTAGCAATCACTTTGGAGATAATTTTGTACACCACATCGCATAATGCTATGGGTCTGAATATATCCGGTGTCGTAGTTTTTTCCTGGTTTGGAATCAAAGCTATGAAAGAGGCATTAAGAGGTTTCAAAATAGTTTTGGATCTCCTAGAGTCTTCCACAACTTCAAGTATATCTTACTTAATAGTTTTCCAGCAACCTTTGAAGAAATCCACATTGAACCCATCAGGGCCCAGAGCTTTCCCATTTTGCATCTCATTGATAACTTTACTAACCTCCTCCTCCGACACTGGCCTGTTAAGATTATGGTTGTCTTCCTTGGTTACAAGCTTAGGAATGAACTTTGTGAATTTGTTGATGAACCATGATTTGTCAACTTGAGGCTCCTATACTATGCTAAGGAAGTGTTGCACTAGGAAAGATTCTATTTCTATGTGAGAGACAAGCTCTTTCCCTTGAGAATCTTTAATCTTGGAAAATTTGTTATGTTATTTGTGATCCAAGGTTGATCTATGAAAAAAATTTATGTTTCCTTCTCCTTGTCTGATCCACTACACCCTCGATTTTTGTCTCCATAAAATCTCCTCTTTCATACATCGATCTTCCCATTCATTCTACAGAGAGTTAGCCTGAATTTTCCTTTCCTCAGTAAAACCCTATGAGATGTTGATTTGATTAATCTCTTGCATTTTTTGCTCAACTTCTTTTTTGGCATTAAAAATATTTTGAAACTCTTGTTTGTTCCAATCTTTAAGCCTTGATTTGATGTGTTTGATCCTCTATTGTAGTATGAACATTTTGGTGCCTTGAATGGGCCTTTCCTCCGTCCACCATTTGTTAATATTTCAGGTGAAATCAGGGTGAGAGAGCCAAATATTTTAAAACCTAAAAGGTTTATTCCTCGGTTTTCCCATAAAAGAAGCTTCCACTTTCATAGGCCAGTGGTTCGAGCCTCTAAAGGGAAGGATTAAAGCTGAAATATCAAGGCCTATGATAAGGAGTTCCTCTGAGATTATGAATCTGTCCAACTTAGAGGCGACTTGAGAAGCCCCTCCTCTCTTATTATTCCAAGTAAATATGCCATTTGTTGTTTCTCTATCCACTAGCCCTATGATATTCATGAAGGTCTGGAAAGCAATGGAGTCCGTGCCTAGTTTCCTTGTACCGCCTTTTTGCTCTATAAGAGATCTGATCATATTGAAATCCCCTATCAGAATCTAGGGCATATTAGGAAGTCTCTCCCTAAGTTCCTCAAGGGAGGTGAGAAGATTTAGTTAGTCTTCTATTTTTTGAGGGCCGTAGAAATTAGTGATCATGTAGATCTCCTTACCCCCCAATCGTTAAATCACCATCGATAGGTAATTCCTAGAAGCTTCAGCATCGACGATTCCATCTTTTTGAGCATCTCATAGAGTGAGAACCCCCCCATGCCGAGTTATCTTCTTTAACCTCTAGATACTCATACTTGATTAACCACTTATTGTGTATGTCTCTGATCTTGTCCATCGAACATTTTGTTTCCTGAGTAAAAATCATATCTAATTTTTATTCTTTTATTCGACTACTACGATTTCTTTGTTTCCTTTTACTTCCTAAACCCCTTATGTTCTAGGTTGTAACCTTCATTAAGAAAGGTTTGTAAAGGAGTAACTAGTAAGATCCTTCATCTTACTTGAGTTAATCATAAGTTTCCCACATTCGGACAGTAGCTCATTCTATTTTTTCCTTCCCCTTTTCCTACCCGAGTTCTTTGAAGAAGTCATCGGTGTATCCTCCATCGTCTTCACTTCCCTACTCTCCTAGCTGTCATGGCTTCTTTTGACTCCAGAGAACTTGGTTTTTTCTCTCCAGTGGAAGATCTATTGAACCATGTAAAAATCCCCTCTAGGCAAAGAGTCAACCCCTTAGGTGATTCCCTATTCCAGAAAATTTTCTAGATCTAAATTCTCTCTCTCTAGAATCTCCCGCAATTCATGGTCTCCCATTCCTGCCTCACAAGGGCTCATCTCATGGTCCTTGCTGAGATCCATCATGCTTGGCACATCATCCATTTGTTTGTTGTTTTCTGGTATATACTCCATGTTAGCATCCCTTTCCTTCTCATTGGGATTATTCTCTGATACTTGGTTTGTTCCATTGATTTCTATTTCTTCTTCTAAGATCTTGAAACTATTATGGTTTGATTGTCTATCTTCAGTGCTTTTCTTTTGGTACCTCTTACCTCCTATCCCTTTACCCCCAACCATAGTAAAACCTTCTGGATCCTTGCCTGTAGGGGATTTCGTGTTGTTTTCCAACTTATTCAATGGGTAGTCCCTGTATAGGTGCCCATGTTCATGGCACTTACGGCACCTAAATGGGATGTGTTCATAATCCATCACCTACACCCATTCTGTGTCATACACTTCCAAAACGATTGCATTCGGAAGTGACCCAGATAAGTCCATTTCCACACATATCCGGGAGAAGGTGATCCAGGTGGATATTGGTGGCCACCTACCAAGTCCACCTGGACCCCCACCATTGTTTCTCTTAGCATTTTCAGTTTCCTTAATTGTAGCAAAACTTACTATTTTTAGCAGTTTTTTGGGTCTTGAACTTCTAGAGCCATTTTGAGGCCCTAAACGACATGTTTTAGGAAATCCAGGGGCAACATGGGTCCATGGACTGGTGTTTCCATTCCCAAAGTGGTTTTTCTTGGATAGATCTTTCTAACGATCTATTGTACACGTCAAATGGAGATCGTATGCCAAAGTTATGACCCTGAGAAGTTGATGTACCAATTTACCCAAACGGGGCCCACAGTTTGGCGTTTCATCTTCTAGGGTTACGTTTTGGAATGTTAAGGGTTTTACATTGTTTCTCAACAATACATAGGCCTTCGAGCCTCATTGTAACACAGTTGAGAGGCATGTAGCCACCACATCTCTTCTCAGAGATAAGCTACCATCGCCCTAACTGGTTTATTTCCATTACTTTTTGTAAGCATATTTCAGTATTTTACATTAATGAAATGAAGTATTATTTCCGCTGCATATATATGTTTATGGTTATCTATATAATTTGTTGCGTTCCTGTTTAAGTTCGAATTAGTGGTATCCGAGTTGTCTTCTTTTTCTCTGTTTTTCTTTGCATGACCCCAATGAGGTCGGGATATAAGGAATTAGGGCTTGAACTCGTCGAACCTTTGCAAGACCAGCCTCGCAAATCCTGACGGCCTCCCATGAATAATGAGAAGAAAGACGAGGGGGCAAGAGATCCTGTCAAAATCTTGCTCGAAGAAGCCCTCGAGTGACAACAGAACGCGATGATGGACAACTTTGCCCAGATCCTTCAGCGGCTACCCAAAAGTGGCGCATTGGTTTCCAACAGCTACTTTGGAAATGCCATGCCCTTTAAGGTACAAGTTAATTTTGAAATCCCCATATTCGAGGGTCAGATAGACGTAGATGTCGTAGATAAATGGTTAAATCTGCTAGAGGGTTATTTTTCTATTCATGAATTTTCAAGTCAAGAAAAGATTGTTTTTTCTCTTCTCAAAGCAGCCCCCCACGTCAAGGACTGGTGGGAAACCTACTGCGAGCAGAAGCATGAAAGTACTGGCTCACTATTTTTCAGCTGCACCCACCTGGAATTCATTCCGGGATGCCATCAAAGAGCAGTACTACCCTGTCGAAAGCTATGAGAATGAATACATAAAGTGGACCATGCTGCAGCAGGGAAGGGACCAAGACGTGCTGGAGTTCACCAATATTTTCCATACCCTTTGCAAAAAGTTGGGTATCAAGGATTCAGAGCATCATTTGATACTCAAATACCATGGCTACCTGCACAAATACATCCCAGAAGAAATACAATTCCTGAACATCTCCTCACTCGGCACAACATACTAATATGCCATCAAGGTCAAGCAAAAGTTTAAACAGAAGAAGCGAGACTTTGGATCTGCGAATCCAAAGCAAGGGAAAGGTGCCCCTAAACCACAGAACAAAGGACAAAGCCAAGGATGGGTAGCCCAAGACAACCCGTCGATGCTACAAGCAAAGAACAATGCCATGAAGCCGAAAAAGGACATGAGAAAATGGTGTGAGTTCCATAAGAGCTCCACTCACAACACAAGTGAGTGTTGGGCCAAGCAGTCACTGGTGGCTGAGCTAAAGGTTTCAGAATCAGATGCGTGTTCCGACTCTGATTTAGAACTCGACAAGGGGAATGAAAAACGGAAGTAGATAATTGATGTGGATCCCGACGCCACTGTTGCTACCGCTAAGATCCAGAAAAATGAACCCAAAGATCCAGAGGAAGTGGAGCGTCTCTTCCACGACCGGATGTGGGTAAAGGGCTCCTCACTACAGTTCATTACAATAGCAAGAGCCAAAAGAACTTCATTTCAGTAGAGGTCATGAAGTGGTTGGGCTAACGACCATAGCACATCCACAACCGTACACCATCGGGTGGCTTCACCAAGGACGGGAACTTCGCGTGAGCCAGCAGTGTCACCTTCCATACAAAATCAAGCCCTTCATGGATGAGGTATTGTGTGACATTTCTCCCCTTGAAGTTTTTGATGTCTTATTAGGACAACCATACTTCTGGAAGCGACATGCTGTGTATGAATCAAGGCCTTGTGCTGTTATTATTACATTGGGAAATAAGTTGTACAGGATACCAGAGGTAGCGCCGCCTACCGCCATCTCTTTGATTACTGCAAAACAATGCAGTAAGCTCATTTCCAAAACCAGGAAATTTTTTTTCTTGATGATACGCCCTGAAGGAAAGAAGAAGACGGTGGCCGCGGCCTCCAGAGAAGGCCCCTCCACACGACAACTACAGATGGATAAGGTCATGGAGGAGTACAAGGACATCTTCACCTCCCCCGCAAGTGTTCGTCTACACTATCAGGTCAAGCACTCCATAGATCTGACCCCAGGTGCGCCCTACCCAATGGACCAATTTATTGGCGCTTCGTTCTGGAGAACGATGAAATCAAGAGGCAGATTTAGGAGCTCCTGTAGAAAGGTCACATTCGTCCAAGTTCATTGCTTTGTGGGAGCCCAATCGTGTTGGTACAAAAGAAGTATGGGACTTGGAGACTCTGTATTGACTATCGGGTGCTAAACAAGATCACTGTCTGTAATAGGTACCCAATCGCGTGGATTGATGACCTCCTGGACCAACTAAAGGGGGTGAAATATTTTAGCAAGATCGATCTGAAGTCAAGATATCACCAAGTACCAATCGAACCTTCTGATGTGTGGAAGACTACCTTCAAAGCCAAGGAGGGCCTTTTCTAATTGTTGGTTATGCCTTTCAGACTGACGAATGCTCCTGAAACCTTCATGAGACTAATGGATTACATCTTGCGGCCATTTTCCAACTCATTTGTAGTGGTATACTTGGATGACATTCAGATCTTCAACCAGAGTTGGGAAGAGCACCTCCACCATATCCGACAGGTTCTCCAAACACTACGACAACACAAGCTATGTGCCAATTTGGAGAAATGAACTTTTGGCATGACCCAGGTTCAATATCTGGGATACATTATTGATCAACAGGGGGTGCATGTGGATCCAGCCAAGATCCAAGTCATTCGATATTGGCCATCACTAACCACTCTGACAGAGCTCCGTAGCTTTCTTGGTCTTGCCAACTTCTACTGCAGGTTCATGTTGGGGTCTTCTCATATCACTTGGCCCTTGAGTCAAGTCACCAAGCGAGGAGCGAAAGCAAAATTCATTTGGTCTGAATCTCAACAGAAGGCATTCATAGAGTTGAAATATCGTCTCTACACAGCACCAGTACTCGCGTTACCAGATTTACAACAACCATTTGAGGTCGAGACATATGACTCTAACTATGCTATTGGGGCAATCCTTACTCAACATGGGCATCCAGTGGCATATCACAGTGAAACACTTTCAAACATAGTCTGGAATTATCCCACTTATGATAAAGATATGTATTCCATTATGCAAGCCTACCAACAATGGAAGCATTACATTTTAGGGAAGGAAATGATCATCCACACAAACCACCAACCCCTGCAGTTCATACAGACCCAAGGGAAATTGTAGAATGATCGCCATCAGAAGTGGTTTACATACCTACAACGGTTCCATTTGAATATCAAGTATAAGAAGGGCAGCACCAATAATGTTGCAGATTACCTTAGTCGACCACCAATCATGGCGTTAACCATCGTGCTCAACTCTTGTGGCCACGAGACTTCTGATTGGCCACTTCTCTACAAAAGCAACCCAAAATTCGGCCACACATACCAGAAACTATTGGAGGGTCGGCATGTTCCAGATTTTCACCTCCAGGATGCCCTATTATGCCACCTGGGTCACCTTTGTGTTCCTTCAAGCGAGCATGTCAAGATGATTTGGGAAGCACACTACAGTCAGGCCACTAGGAATTTCGGGGTCAAGAAAATGGTGGCAATACTGCAAAAGTATTTCTATTAGCCGAATCTTAGATAGGATGTTGGGAAGTACATCAGATCATGTACTGCCTGTGCCATCGCCAAACTGACCATCAAGAAGCAAGGCCTCTATGCCCCACTACCTACCCCTAGTCGACCTTGGGAATCCATATCCATGGATTACATGTCAGGCCTTCCTTCCACTAAGCATGGAAATGACTATGTTTTTGTGGTCATCGACAAGTTCTTGAAGATGGCTATTATGGTGATCTGTAGAAGCCACTGCTAAACTCTTCTTTGAACGAGTGTGGGTGAACTTTGGGATCCCACGGTCTATCATCTCATATCGGGATAGTCGGTTCCTCCGTACATTTTGGTCCAGTCTCTGGTAAATGCTGGACACCAAACTCACTAAGTCCATAGACTTCCATCCTCAAACTGATGGCGAGACAGAGGTTGTCAATAGGATGATTGTGCACATTTTGCGCATGTACAACTCAAAGCATCCACGCACATGGGATGAGAGCCTCCCATATGTTCAGCACATCTACAACCGAGCTCTTCACAGCTTGAATGGCCACATACCTTTTCAAGTGGGATTGGGATTCCAGCCACTATGCCCCATTGACGTGGCCATGTCACTTGTAGCTACTCACATAGATTCAACTCATGTCCAGTCCGAAAGAGATAAGGCAACCAGCTTCATTGAGCACATCCAACATATTTTCCAGTAGGTCCATGACATTCTTGAGAAATCAAATGCTAGGTACAAGTAGTGACATGATCAACATCGGGTGCCACACAAGTTTCAGTTGGGCGACAAAGTTTAGTTGCATTTGCAAAATAAACGCCTTACTAGAGCCTATCGGAAACTGAGACCACTCTGATATGGTCCTTACACCATTACTAAGGCTATGGGAGATAATGCATTTGAGCTCAGCATTCCCCCATTCCTTGGCCTTCACCCAATGTTCAATGTGGACCGCCTTTGACCATACTTTCCACCATTGCTAGACACATCTGACATTGCAGAACAACTCACACCCACAGAATTAAATCCAGATTGCATGGAACAAGTTACAACTGATCGGATCATGGACACACAGATCAGGAACATTCACCAATAAAATATCCAACTGTATTGAGTTGTCAAAGCAGGCCAACTCCTTCACCAGAGCAAGTGGCTCACCACGGACCAAGTTCAGCAAAAGTTTCCTCATCTCGTGGAGGAACTCAACGCAATGGGGACCATTGCTTCCTAAAGGGGGAGGAATGATCCAGTTGGATATTGGTGGCCACCTGCTAAGTCCACCTGGACTCCCACCATTGTTTCTCTCAACATTTTCAGTTTCCTTAATTGTAGCACAACTTACTATTTATAGCAGTTTTTTGGGTCTTGAACTTCCTGAGCCATTTTGAGGCCCTAAACGACATATTTTGGGAAATCTGGGGGCAACATCGGTCCATAGACCGGACCAATGTTTGCCTTCCCAAAGTGGATGTGCTCGGATAGATATTTCTAACGAGATGTTGTATACATCAAACGAAGATCGTATGCCAAAGTTACGACCTCAGGAAGTTGATGTACCAATTTACCCAAACGGGGCCCACAATTTGGCATTTCATCTTCTAGGGTTAGGTTTTGGAATGCTAAGGGGTTTCCATTGTTTCTCAACAGTAAATAGGCCTTCAAGCCTCATTGTAACATAGTTGAGAGGCATGTAGCCACCACATCTCTTCTTAGAGATAAGCTATCATCACCCTAGCTGGTTTATTTCCATTACTGTTTGTAAGCATATTTCAGTATTTTACATTAATGAAATGAAGTATTATTTCCATTTCATATCTGTGTTTATTGTTATCTCTGTAATTTGTTGCGTTCCTATTTAAGTTCGGATCAGAAGGAGGTATATTTGCCTCTTAGAGTAGTATCTGAGATTTTTATAAAATTCCCTAGCTTGTTACCGATAGCCTTCAGAGACTCCAACAACCAGTAATCTAAAGGAAGGGAGTAGAGCCTTATCCATACTGGCACCAAGGTGAAAGTTTCTCATTTTGGGACAAAGTTCATTACCCATGGTCTCATGTAAAGACTTTCAGACGTGTAAAAATAGGGTCCTCCCTCGAACACTCTGTCTTTCTCCTCTAAGCTTGTGAACACTATCTGAAGAAACCCTTGGACCCTAGGTGAAGGTCTATTTTCCCCTTTTTTTTCCAATGGTTCCTTATCCATGCTTGCAATGCCTTCTCTATCAACCAGATACCCCATAAATTTACAGATAACAGCATATTTCGCCATGTGTTCCCTGTGCACCTGTAGTGCTGGGTCACTTAAGACAACCCGAGGAATAGTGGTCACCTTGGATTTACATGTCCCTAATGTATTCATGGAAGCAACTTTCTAAATGCTACCCTCTATCCTCTTCTCCTTACCAACTTCCTCCTAGATCTCTTCCTGTTCTTGATTTCCAATGGTTTCCAATTTTTCTTTATTCGTAACCTCTATTGCCACCTCTGTCAGTTTCTTGAAACAATGAGAACCAACTCCCTTGTTTCTGTCCACAACCAGTTGATGGTGGGAGGGAGCAGACCCCCCTCCTCCGCTCCTCGCCATGGTAATTAGCTACACAAACCCTAAAGCAAAACCCTTAGCCCCTTCTTCTCATCCCTCCCTTGTCACTTCTATTCAATAAATTTGGTGTTTCAATGCTTCCATTACCTACGTTAACAAATCCATCATGTCATATGTATAGTTATTAATTCACAACTAATAAATTTCTTTCTAAAGATATGTGTGAAAACTTGCACCAAATTTTTCCACATTCCAATCAAGATATGAATAATGCAATTGAGTCTTTTCATCAGTATATCAAGCAAAGGTACCAAAGTGAGAAGAACAATGCATGACATAGGCAGGTTGATTAGTTGATTTATGTTTTTTTGAAAAAGGTTGTATTATATTACAATCATATGCAACATTTAAAATAAGATGGTTTTGTACGACCCAGAAAATTTGAGGAATAGTTGAATTCATCCAAGTGTAGAGCTAACCAAATCCAAAATGAATATTGTGTTCCTAATGAAAAGAGTAACAATGATAATTGGGTTTGTAGCCAAAATAAGAATACGCGTGATATTTGGTACAATGTCATATATAAAATACTCCAATCTACACTTCTGTAATTCCAAGTGGGCCCTCAATGGAAATGTCTATAAACATATATTGAAAGTTGAGATCTTGGTGAGTAACATGTGTTTGGGTGAAAATGTATTGCCTAATGCCACTAATTCTACTACATCAAATCCTAAAATTTTATTTGATTTTAGTGAATCACCTATTGGGCCCAAAAATCCAAACAGAGCTTCTGCCATGCTTTGATTCTCCTCCCAATCTAAATTATCATAATGAAACAAGATTTGATGATTTCGATAATTTTTCATATAATGTTGAATCAACCAATGTATGACCAGAAAGTGTATTGTTTGAAGATGATGAGATGAAACGTGTTAACTCATCAACTCATGAGAAATTGAGATCCATAATACCTATAAATTTGGAAAAGGAATATGCATTGAAAAACTTGGTAGACAAAGCATGTCAAGAATACACTAGAATGTTTTTCAATACTATAACTCCATCCAAGATCACTACCAAGAGAAAACATAGATTCTTGAGCCAAGTAAATAAGAAAAGGCGATGTGATTGCAAGTGAAATGCAGGGAAAGAAAAACTACAATTTGAAAGGATTGGACGAGTTCGTGAAAAAAAAGAGCATGAATAAACAACTAGATTTATCTTCTCAACAACAATGAAATGTGGACCACATGTGTGAGTTAGTGCAACATTTTTTTATACACAAAAATTGTATGGAAATATGATGTTATCCATTGTTTAATGTGAAATACGATATGTTATCATTTGTAATGCATAGGCATAACTATATGAACTTTTTTGTTGTTACAGTTGAGGGACCAACTTGTCGACTTCAATTTATTTATGGGAATGTTGGTGAAAGAAAATATAGCACTAGGAACACTTCTCCAATCATTACCATCACAGAGTCCTCCCCAAGGGTGCTTCTCCCTATTGTACCTCCAATGGGGATGTATTTCTAGCCACACCCACAACCTTTTTCCTTCATAAATTCTCCCATGCCTATAACCGCCTCCCCCAACCCTTCCCAAACCACATCCCTACCCTTTAACCATCCAGACTTCTCATTGCTCCAATCATTCAACTTTAACATTCCAATTGGCCCCCTAGGGTCATCCCTCACCTAGGGTTATTCCCACTATCGTACAACTGATGGGGATGTATCATTGCCCATACCCACTATCTTTTTCCTATTTTTCTCTCACCATACATTTATCCATCATCCCAAAACCATGCCTATATCCATCACCAAGTGCTCCACCATTTTCCAAGGATGTGCATTCTTCTCCATTTCCTTAGATCTTCATGGTGAGAATGAGTATTTGATAAAAAAAATTATCATCAATTAACAAAATTGATTATATGCATTCTGGATTTTACAAGTAATTGGTTATTGAATTTTTGAAGCAATATCAATTTTTAAATGCACTTGGGAGTTCCAAGAGTGGTGAGGGTGAGTTATACACCCAATTTCTAGATCAGTGATGAGGCCATTTTTCCATTATGGGCATGAATTCCCATTATCTATGTTAGTAATGAAGTTCCATTTTGTAGAAAAGAAAAATGTATAGCTAGACAAATTTGGAATACAAACAAATGAATTTAAACTTGCGTGTATGACAATGTCTTCATTGACTTTTAAATTCACGTTGTGAATTTGATGTTATATTCTATCAACGTTAAATTACTTTGGATAAATGTAGTTAGAATGGATTTATTTGTTTCATTTACAAATTATCAATTTGAAAGTTAAGTTACTTTTATATTTATGTCTTACTGAATGTTGCATGCACAAACAAATATATCATTGCCAAGGAAATTTTCTTAGTTATAATAATATATGTAGCATGTACATGAAGGGAGAATATATATGGATTGTGATTTATATTAATTTTTAATTTATGAAAAATAAAACTAAAGTTTATTTTTTAAATTTGAATTTATGAAAAAGAAAAGTACAGTATACATGCCTTATAAGAAAATCTTCAAAAATAGATAAAGGTATGAGCCTTTACGACTTCAATACTAACATTTAAAGATGAAAATTTTATTGATAAGTGGTGTAGTAGTATTTAAGAATTTTTTTTTCTACATATATTTTAACAATTCCTTTATTTATCTATAAATAAGTCATACAAAATATGTATGGTAGGAATACAAAGAAGTGTGTAATATTTTTTTGAGATGTTGATCCCCATTAGAGTGGTTAGATTTTTTCCCACATGGTTTTGAACAATTGTCATAATGTTCATCCACCCTATGGTGGGTTATCAGAGAATGCTTATGTTCATTGAAAATTTCAACTTCATCAAATCCATCAGCTATGGATGGATGCAACAATTCACATCTCACTTTGAAGTCATCATCCACATGTGTTTTGTCACTTTGGGATTCACCATCATCTGCACAATCCATGCTACAGTGGGTGCGTTGAGAATTTACATGCTCTTTCTCTGCTTCACACACAGAGGCTTCAACTTATCTCTTTTCAATATTTGTTAATATTCTTCATCCATACACATGCTTGCATAATGGGTTTCAATTTTATGGTCCCCATAACCATCATCCACTATTGAGTGGGATTCTCCAAGTTATTTTGCCCTCTAAGAGTCTTACTCATCTACTCTCAAATCTTCTCCTGACTCAACAAATTGCCATACATTTAGTTGTTGCATGTCACTCACCATCTCTCACTTGTGAGTCCCTCTCTCGCTCCACCTCTATATTTCTATGTATTTACTCTTCCCCCTCTCTTTCTCTCCCTCCCTCTCTCCTTATCTCTCTCAAGTCCTTTCTCTTCTCCTTCCTCTATCTTCCTTCCTCCCTCTTCCTTTCTCTACCACCTCCCTCTCTCTCTCCCTCTACCCTCCATCTCTATTACTATCTCCCTCCCTATATATTTATCTCTCTCCCCCTCTCTCCCGCCTCCACCTCCATGTCTCCCTCTCTCTCCTCTCCTTCTCTATGTCTTCCTTCCTATCCTCCCTCTCTCTCCATCTCTTTGCTTTCACTCCTTCTCTTTTTCTACCTATATCTATTTATGTCTATTCTATTCCCTCCCTATCTATCCCCCTCCAACTCCATCTCTTTCTCTCTCTCTCCTCTCCCTCCCCTCCTCTCTCTCTCCATTCATCTATCTCCCTCTCTTACACCTCCCTATATATCTCTCATTCCCATCACTCTACCTCTCCCCATACTCTATATTTGTCATCGCTACCTTTCCTCTCTATTTTTCCCCTCCTCGCCCACCGCCCCTGTGCTCTCTCTCCCCCCTCCATACATATGGTGGAGAATTTCCACTTTATGTAATCAACGCTATCTGTAATGTCTAAAAATTTTCACTTTTTAATTTTTTATCATTAAATGTGTTATAATCTTTATAATGTGCTATTAATAATCCATGATATTGTAGAAAAAGATATTTACAAGTTAATAATATCCATGGTAAAGTCGGGGTGTATATCCATGGTTAAGAAACTAGTTATATTGTAGCTTTATTTTAAGTATTAAGATTTTACATGCTTATTAATTAAATTTAAATATGGTTATAGAATCATTAATATAACAATCGATTTTCTATTTGTCTATTGATAACTATTAATTTAGCGTTGACCAATGCAAATTATAATGTTAAA
This sequence comes from Pinus tabuliformis, assembly GCA_031772625.1. Taxonomy (NCBI): domain Eukaryota; kingdom Viridiplantae; phylum Streptophyta; class Pinopsida; order Pinales; family Pinaceae; genus Pinus; species Pinus tabuliformis. The sequence goes on along the minus strand of CM062812.1, from coordinate 384,462,236 downwards.
CTTAAAATAAATAAAAAATCAACATTATTAAAGAAATAAAGTCAAACATTTGATTGGACCATAAATTGAAGGTATTATTGCACCCTTTGCACAATATAAAGAATATTTTATGCCAAAATTAATGGATATGGTTTTTTTTTGCAGAAACATTAACGGATATGGTTGCAATATTCATGCATGATTTTTAGATATTTGTGTAGTTATTTTTTGTTCCTAAAATTGGCAAGAAAACCATCGAAAAATAAAATAGTTGACAATAACTTATACTCAATTAAATGACATATATGCCACCAATTACTTAACACATTAATTTTGGGCAAGCCTTTGCATAAAAAATGAATAGGAATAAGATGGAAAAAATATAGTTGCAGGAGTTATTTCTCACCATTATTTATTTTTTCTTCAGTGTTGAAAATGCAACCAGAAATTCCTAATTTAATTTTTCCTAAATTAATTAGGATAAATTCAAATTTCAATTTTAGTAAAATACTTGGAGGTAGTTACCTAAGGGGACAAGACATTTTTAATTAGTTAACTCAATTAATTCGAGTTGAAGACACTTGAGTTATGTTTAGTTATGAAGGCAATGAAGTGTTCCCTTTAGATGGAGCTTCAGTTGCAACCTGATCAAGAGATTTTAGCTCCAAATGAAGAACCTCAAGAAGTTGTGGAGGAGCCACAAGCAGAGGAGTAGAGAGTGGAGACAACCATTCAAGAAGAGATATCCAGAGAAGGAAGGAAGTGAAATAGGGAAGATGCCAAATTGTCGCATGATTTTAGAGAGAATTTGCGAGCACCCATATCCCATCGCAAAAAGAGAAGGTCACCAAATTAGTGCATTCGCTACATGGATCTCATGAGTGAGCTTATATATATTGAACCATCCTCATTCTAGGAAGAAGTGTAGAAACTGTTATAGGTTGATGCTATGGTAGAGGAATATTATTCCATCATCAGAAGCAATGTTTGGGAAGTGTTCCCAGGACTGGTAGACAAGTCAATGGTGAGTTCCAGATGGATTTACAAGGTAAAGCATGCAACATATGGTAGCATCGAGAAACACAAGGAAAGATTTGTGGCTAGTCGGTTATCTCAGGTGGAGGGAATTGACTATGAGGAGACTTTTGCTCTGGTAGTAAGGTACTCATCCATCTGGTCAATTTTAGCACTGTCAACACAGATGGGGTGGAAGATCCACGAGATGGATGTGAAGAAAGCATTCTCAATGGATTGATTTACGAATAGGTTTAACAATGTAAACTTTGAAACGGGAACTGATATTGTTACCTGTTTTGTAGAGGTGGCAAAAAAATGACCCGATTTTCAAAAGTGTTGATGCAGAATACACATGTTTTTTTAAGAACATGCTTTTTGGAACTTTAATTTTTTTCATGTGCATTAAGTGGGTGAGGCTCGGTGAATGGTAGTGATTTTCATCCTGATTTTAAAAAGTGTGTATTCTGCATCACACCCTTTTTTTAAAAAACCTATTTTTTGACTTTAAATTTTCTAGTGTGTGAAATGTAAAAAATTATTTTCTAAATTTGATAGTTTTTGAAGTCGTCATTGTATTCATATTTTCTTGTTCTCTATCTTAATTTTTTTTTTTTTTTTAGTGGGCTTGTTATTGTTTTGCGTTTTTAAATTATAAAGTCGATAGTTTGAATTTTAGATAATCTACATATTTAGACATCTTTTCAACCCCCTTAATTAATTTTTCAATCGACATGAAATAATTGTTTCTAAAAAACAACATTTTTTAACAATGGACATAAAAAATAACCATTTTTAACATAAATATAACAAAAAAACTAAACGTTTTGATAATTTTTTGCTAGAATTAACATGTCAAAATCACAAATTTTATACAAAAATATTAACTAAAAATGGTCAAATAATAGTTTTTTTTATGAATTTCATGTCAAAAGGATAATAATAACTACTTTTTTTTCAAAAAAAAATGATTAACTTAAAAATCAATGCAAAAATCACATATTACCAATATTGAACGTATAACAACCCTAATTGAGTGTTTATTCTTCTCATAAAATGTCAAAGTCAAAACATTGCAAAGCTTGAGTTACAAGCATAACTTAAATTTAATCAAGAATGTCACGTAATCCAAACTCTTCGTCCTCTAGAGTTTCATCATTGTCCTCTTCCACAATATTTTCTGTTTCATTTTGCTCATTTTGCTCATTTTCCTCTTCTAATGGGTCTTTCATGTCTGCAAATCCCCTAATATGTGTCTTTCCATACATTCCATGTAATGGTGGTTGGGGTTCCTTTGCCTTTTTTGCCACACGTGATTCACTAAAGTCCCCTTTCTTCAACCCAATTTCTTGCATTGCATCTGGAAGAAATTGGAGAGCATTAATTCTTTGCTGAATGAAATTGCATTGTAATGGATCTTTCTCAATTGCAATGCAATTTCTTCCTTTTTGAAGGCAGCATGCTAGTGTTGTACCTAATTATCAAGCACAAAAAAATAATGAAGTAAATTAGTACAATGACATATTAATTAAAAAAAAGAACATATTGAAATTCAATTCCATGTGGCAAAACGTACCTGAGCCAGAAAATAAATCCAGAACCCAATCTCCTTCATTTGAACATATGTCTATAAGATAGTTAATCAATAATTGTGGTTTCTGATAAATGTTAACTATCTCTCCTTTCATTTCTTTGTCTTCATATGTTAGTTTTCTCACAACAGCATCATAAGACAGTATTTGGCTATGACTCTTTTTGTCCACCCGATTAAAAATCATAGACATATGGCTATCATCTTTTGCCCAACTATCAATATGAATGAACTCACAGTCATTTATAAATTGTTGATCTTCATTGTCAAGAAGATTTGACTTTTGCCTGTAACATAAAATAGTAAAATTTCAATTAACTTGTACATAAATTAATTTTTCAACATTAATCAAATATACCTTTAAACATCTTACCATGTAAGCTACATCCTTGAATTTGTTTTCCCCTTGAAGCTTGACAATAACATTGCCAACTGTGTGTCTGAATGAAATGTCACAAATCTCCATAATGGTGATGACGTCACTTCCTTAAATCCCGCCACCACTTTATTAAAAGCTTGATAAGTATAAGGGTCATTATCATAGCAAATGTTTGGAATATTGAAACCATGGGGAATATCTGCAATAACGAGGGCATAATCCCTTTTTGGTATGAGTTTCGCAATGTCTTCACAGTCGCCTTGTATTACTTGATATTGAATAGTGTCTAGCCCATTCCAAATGAAATGATTAAGAGTTGGATCAAGTTCAACATTCTTAATACGTTGCTTTCTCAGTCTTTCAATCTTTATTTTTTTAATAAAAGTCTTGAAACTCTCTGGTGCTCCATTATCTTCTTTCTTCATCTTTTACCAAACAAACAAATGTATGTGTAAGTTTTAATTTAAATTAAAAATAGTACACAGATGATTAAAACTGAATGTATAAATCAAGTTACCTTTTTAAATGCAAGATAAAAAGCTTTCAATGTTGATGTAGAACTTGAATCTGGATAGTTGCGTACAACATCATCCCAACTATCTTCATTCAACAATTTAACCATTTGTTCCTGAATTTTCATGTAAACTTTGTGACTGCATAGATAAAGTAAGAAAAAGTTAATATACTGATATGTATAACAAATACTACCAATAACAACATGTTTTAGTTAAAAGATAACTATAATCCTGGAAATAAGTAAAAATAATTCAGCAAACTTACTTTTGAAATTCTTCAGACATTTCTTCCAATGATAATTCCCCCGACTTCACACGAGATAATATTGTTTTGACAATTTTTTCATCTTTCACTCCTTGCATCGCCCTCCAAGGCGTGATGGTCATATCGTCTGGAAGTTGCTTCAGTTCAGGCGCTGATTTATTGTTGCTACATATCAATGGCTTAGACTTTCTGACCTTCTGGTTTTTAATGCCAATGTCTTCCCACATGCTAAAAATGTCATCAATCAAATTCCAAATATCTCCAGTTCTAAATGCCAATTGGAAAATGTTATCAACACCTCTGAATAAATCGCTAGATCTGTTGTCTTTTCCATTTTTTGAATTGCCTTTATCTTCAATTTGATAGCCTATTTCCATACAACATTCCTTTCGGAAATCTGTAGTAATATTGATCTTATCCCCACCACATTTTTCTAGGAATTCACTATGAATAAATCTAACCTTTTGGACCAAAGTCATAGACATCCTATATTCATTATCTGAATTATGATCCCATGCCACTAGCTTTGCTTCTGTTTCATTTAAACCAGCATAAATGATACATTTCATCGTTTCAAAACGTGGGTTATTAGGATATTCCTCCATCAATTGTCTTTGAGCTTCAACAGAATGGTTCCCCCCAAGCACATAATAATTGTATTCAAAACATTTTGACTTATCAAATGCTTCTTTGTTGGGAACTTGAAGTGGATCAACAAGAAGCACATAACTAACCACATGAGCATATGGATTGTACCTCATCAATGTCTTCAAGTTGTGAACATGCAGATGGTGCGGCTTTCTGACTTGATATTGGCATTGTCCTTCACTTGCCTTATAGGTTTGTGTCACATTTAACTGAAATGTACGACCACCATCAACTAGGTTTCTCTTTGTCAAATTCCGTCGAATGGCATTTTGTTTTGTTTTGATAATGCCATCACCTAAATCAGCTCCTGGTGTAATGATTTCTCTGCTTTCTTTTGAAGTTTCACTAGGTTCTTGACTGCTGGTAATGACTACTTCAAGATCTTCAACTCTACTTTTTTTCGTCTTAACATTCTGAAGAGATCTATTCTTGGCCATTGTTACTTTTGGTCTTTTACGACCTTCCACAATTTCAATGTCATCTTCAGTAATGGCAACATATGCTTCATTGTCAACTTCATCGTCTTCAAAAGTAACTTGTTTACCCTTGCTAGATTTATCCACCAGAGGCCTTTTTTTCTGATTCTTTGGATGTAGTTTTGTAGCATCATCAATTACTACATTTTCCATGTTTTGCATATCTTCCTCTGACACTGAGTAAAAATGGCTGACAATGTTCATGATATCATTCTCTATGTAATGAATGCCTCCCACCATAATTGAACAGCTTTCAACAAAATTCTGCCAAACAAAATATCATATGTTAATATAATCAAAGTTAAAAAATATAGCGAGACATTTTCAAAACGCAAAATAAAAATACAAATAACAATACTTACCGTGTTTTGTGTCATATCATTTACGATTTGTTTACACAACTTTGTAGATACCTCTCTCCTATCATATAATGAATATGATAGTCGGTATTTAATCCTTTCATGTGACTTGGCAGTTTTTGTAAGTACGTAAACAACTTCAGTGTTTGGTACCAAACACATATCTATGACTTTTCCCATCACCTCCAAATTTTCAGTATTATTGCGTGTATCAATGTATAGATATATATTCACAGTTGTGCTCTCTCTTTCTTTCACATACCAGGCTCTTGATGGAAATTTCACCTCTTTTGAACTTTTCCAATCTGAGATTAGCTTCTTATCACTTAAAAGAATTGACATATTTGTAGGTATGAGCTCAGGTGGAGTTCGTTCACCAACGCTTTTTGAAGATACACCTTTAAGACTCCTTGCTCCAGAAAGATTCACATAAATTTTTCTTGATGCCATTTTCCTAAAAAAAAAACACATAAATTAGTAAAAAAAAAAATTGCTAGGCGGGGCTGGGCGGGGTGGGCTGGGCGGGGCGGGCCGGTGGGCGGGGCGGGGTGGGCGGGCGGGCCGGGTGGGCTGGGCGGGGCGGGGCGGGCGGGCGAGGTGGCTGGGCGGGTTGGCAGAGCGGGGTGGGCCGGGTGGGGCGGGCGGGCCGGGTGGGCTGGGCGGGGCGGGCCGGGAGGGCTGGGCGAGGCGGGCGGGCGGGGTGGGCTGGGCGGGGCGGGCGGGCCGGGTGGGCTGGGCGGGGCGGGTGGGCGGGGCGGGTGGGGCAGGCGGGGCGGGCGGGCGGGCCGGGTGGGGCGGGTGGGATGGGCGGGTGGGATGGGCGGGCGGGGCGGGCGGGCGGGCTGGGCTGGGCGGGGAGGGTGGGCGGGCCGGGCGGGGTGGGCGGGCCGGCGGGGCGGGCGGGGTGGGCGGGCCGGGTGGGGCGGGCGGGGTGGGCGGGGTGGGCGGCCGGGTGGGGCGGGCGGGGTGGGTGGGCCGGGTGGGGCGGGCGGGAAGGGCGGGGCGGGCGGGGTGGGCGGGCCGGCGGGGCGGGCGGGGTGGGCGGGCCGGGTGGGGCGGCCGGGGCGGGCGGGCGAGCGGGCGAGTGGGATGGGCGGGCGGGCGGGGGGGGGCGGGTGGGATGGGCGGGTAGGCGGGGGGGGGGGGGGCGGGCGGGCCGGGTGGGATGGGCGGGGTGGGCGGGCAGGGGGGATGGGCGGGGTGGGCGGGCCGGGTGGGCGGGTGGGCGGCTAGGCTGGGCGGGGCGGGCAGGGTGGGGCGGGCGGGCCGGGTGGGGCGGCCGGGTGGGGCGGGCGGGGGCGGGCGGGCGGGCGGGGTGGGCGGGAGGGTGGGATGGGCGGGTGGGCGGGCCGGGTGGGCGGGGCGGGCGGGGGGGATGGGCGGGGTGGGCGGGCGAGTGGGATGGGCGGGGTGGGCGGGCCGGGTGGGCGGGGCGGGCGGGTGGGATGGGCGGGGTGGGCGGGTGGGCTGGGCGGGACGGGCGGGGTGGCCCACCCCGCCCATCCCACCCGGCTCGCCCGCCCACCCCGCCCATCCCACCCGGCCCGCCCGCCCACCCCGCCCATCCCACCCGGCCGCCCGCCCCCCCCCCCCGCCTGCCCGCCCATCCCACCCGCCCCCCCACGCCCGCCCGCCCATCCCACCCCCCGCCCATCCCACCCGGCCCGCCCGCCCCGCCCCGCCCCCTCCCATCCCACCCGCCCGCCCACCCCCCCCGCCCGCCCATCCCACCCCCCGCCACCCCCCCCCACCCGCCCATCCCACCCGGCCCGCCCACCCCGCCCGCCCGCCCACCCCCCCCCACCCCCCCACCCCCCCACCGCCCACCCTGCCCGCCCGCCCGCCCATTCCCCCGCCCGCCCCCGCCCGCCCACGCCCGACCCGCCCACCCCCGCCCCGCCCACCCCCCCCGCCCCCCCACCCCCCCCATCCCACCCCCCCCCCCGCCCACCCACCCACCCCCCCGCCATCCCATCCCACCCGGCCCCCCGCCCACCACGCCCATCCCACCCGGCCCGCCCCCCCCCCCCCCCCCCCCCCCCCACCCCCATCCCGCCCCCCCCCCCCCCCCCGCCTGCCCGCCCATCCCACCCGCCCCCCCACGCCGCCCCCATCCCACCCCCACGCGCCCCCCCACCCCGCCCATCCCACCGGCCCCCCGCCCGCCCATCCCACCCCCCCCGCCCACCCCGCCCGCCCGCCCATCCCACCCCCACCCGCCCCGCCCACCCCCCCCGCCCGCCCACCCCGCCCGCCCCCCCCGCCCCCCCGCCCACCCGCCCACCCGCCCGCCCCACCCCGCCCGCCCCCCCCCGCCGCCCCCCCGGCCCCCACCCGCCCGCCCGCCCACCCCCCCGCCCGCCCCCCACCCCCCCACCCCCGCCCGCCCGCCCGCCCATCCCGCCCGCCCGCCCGCCCCACCCCGCCCACCCGGCCCACCCCGCCCGCCCGGCCCGCCCACCCGCCCAGCCCGCCCCGCCCCGCCACCCCCCCCCGCCCACCCCGCCCCGCCCGGCCCGCCCAGCCCACCCGCCCGCACGGCCGCCCACCGCCCCCCCGGGCCGCCCCGCCCCGCCCGAGGGCGGAGCGTCGATTCCGGGAATCGACGCTCCGCCCTCGGGCGGGGCGGGGCGGCCCGGGGATGGCGCTGCGCCAGCGGCGCCCGAGGGCGGAGCGGCCCGGGGGTGGCCCTGTGCGGGCGGGTGGGCGGGTGGGCCGGGCGGGGCGGGCGCGGGCGGGGTGGGGCGGGCCGGGCGGGTGGGGTGGGCGGGGCGGTGGGCGGGGCGGGGCGGGCTGGGCCGGGTGGGCGGGCCGGGCGGGGGGGGTGGGCGGGGCGGGGCGGGCTGGGCCGGGTGGGCGGGGCGGGGCGGGCTGGGACGGGCGGGTGGGCGGGGCGGGCGAGATGGGCGGGTGGGATGGGCGGGGTGCCGGGTGGGCGGGGTGCGCGGGCGGGCCGGTGGGCGGGTGGGCGGGTGGGCGGGCGGGTGGGATGGGCGGGGTGGGCGGGCGGGCGGCGGGCCGGGGTGGGGGGGCGGGGTGGGCGGCGGGTGGGGTGGGCTGGCGGGCCGGTGGGATGGGCGGGTGGGCGGGCGGGGCGGGCGGGCCGGGTGGGATGGGCTGGGGCGGCGGGCGGGTGGGATGGGCGGTGGGCGGGCGGGGGGGATGGGCGGGGTGGGCGGGCCGGGTGGGCGGGCGGGGGGGATGGGCTGGTGGGGCGGGCGGGGGGGATGGGCGGGGTGGGCGGGCCGGGTGGGCGGGCGGGGGGATGGGCCGGGTGGGCGGGCGGGGGGGGGGGATGGGCGGGGTGGACGGGGTGGAAGGGTGCGCAAGGCGGGGCGGGCGGGTGAGATGGGCGGGGTGGGCTGGTGGGCTGGGCGGGGGCGGGCGGGTGGTCTGGACCACCCCGCCCGCCCCGCCCAGCCCACCCGCCCACCCCGCCCATCCCACCCGCCCACCCCGGGGTGGGCGGGTCGGTGGGGCGGGGCGGGCGGGTGGGATGGGCGGGGTGGGCGGGTGGGCTGGGCGGGGCGGGCGGGGTGGGAATCGACGCTCCGCCCTCGGGCGGGGCGGGGCGGCCCGGGGTGGCCCTGTGCGGGCGGGTGGGCGGGTGGGGCCGGGCGGGGCGGGCGGGCGGGGTGGGGCGGGCCGGGCGGGCGGGGTGGGCGGGGGGGGTGGGCGGGGCGGGGCAGGCTGGGCCGGGTGGGCGGGCCGGGCGGGGGGGGTGGGCGGGGCGGGGCGGGCTGGGCCGGGTGGGCGGGGCGGGGCGGGCTGGGCCGGGCGGGTGGGCGAGCGGGCGGGATGGGCGGGTGGGATGGGCGGGGTGGCCGGGGTGGGCGGGCCGGGTGGGATGGGCGGGTGGGCGGGCAGGATGGGCGGGGTGGGCGGGCCGGGTGGGATGGGCGGGGTGGGCGGGCCGGGTGGGATGGGCGGGCAGGTGGGGCGGGTGGGATGGGCGGGCGGGCGGGGTGGGCGGGGTGGGCGGTCGGGCGGTGGGATGGGCGGGGTGGGCGGGCTGGCCGGGGTGGGCGGGCGGGGTGGGCGGGCGGTGGGTGGGGGCGGCGGGCCGGGTGGGATGCGCGGGGTGGGCGGGCGGGGCGGGCGGGCCGGGTGGGATGGGCTGCGGGGGCGGGCGGGTGGGATGGGCGGGGTGGGCGAGCGGGGGGGATGGGCGGGGTGGGCGGGCCGGGTGGGCGGGCGGGGGGGATGGGCCGGGTGGGGGCGGGCGGGGGGATGGGCGGGGTGGACGGGGTGGGCGGGCGGGCCGGGTGGGCAGGTGGGATGGGCGGGCGGGGCGGGCTGGGCTGGGCGGGGAGCGTGGGCGGGCCGGGCGGGCCGGGTGGGCGGGCCAGGTGGGGCGGGCGGGGTGGGCGGGCCGGGTGGGCAGGCTGGGTGGGCGGGCCGTGTGGGGCGGGCGGGGCGGGCGGGGGGGCGGCGGGGCGGGCGGCCGGGTGGGGCGGGCGGGGTGGGCGGGCCGGGTGGGGCGGCCGGGGGCGGGCGGGGTGGGCGGGTGGGCGGGCGGGTGGGATGGGCGTGGTGGGCGGGCCCGCCCACCCCGCCCATCCCACCCGGCCCGCCCGCCCCCCCCCCCGCCTGCCCGCCCCCCCCCCCCGCCTGCCCGCCCATCCCCCCCCCCCATCCCACCCCCCGCCCGCGCCCCCGCCCCCGCCCCACCCGCCCATCCCACCCGGCCCACCCACCCCCGCCCATCCCACCCGCCCGCCCACCCCGCCCGCCCGCCCATCCCACCCGCCACCCGCCCATCCCACCCGCCCGCCCACCCCGCCCCCCGCCCATCCCACCCGCCCACCCACCCCCCGCGGCCCGCCCACCCCTCCCGCCCATCCCGCCCGCCCGCCCGCCCCGCCCCGCCCACCCGGCCCACCCCGCCCGCCCGGCCCGCCCACCGGCCCACCCCACCCCGCCCCGCCCCGCCCGCCCGCCCGCCCGCCCAGCCCACCTGCCCGCACAGGGCCACCCCCGGCCGCCCCGCCCCGCCCGAGGGCGGAGAGTCGATTGCGGGAATCGACGCTCCGCCCTCGGGCGGGGCGGGGCGGCCCGGGGGTGGCGCTGCGCGGGCTGGTGGGTGGGTGGGACTGGCGGGCCGGGCGGGCGGGGTGGGCGGGGGGGGGGTGGGCGGGGCGGGCGGGCTGGGTGGGCCGGTGGGCGGGCCGGGCGGGGGGGTGGGCGGGGCGGGGCGGGCTGGGCCGGGTGGGCGGGGCGGGGCGGGCTGGGACGGGCGGGTGGGCGGGCGGGCGGGATGGGCGGGTGGGCGGGCGGGTGGGATGGGCGGGGTGGCCGGGGTGGGCAGGCCGGGTGGGATGGGCGGTGGGGCGGGCGGGATGGGCGGGGTGGGCGGGCCGGGTGGGATGGGCGGGGTGGGCGGGCCGGGTGGGATGGGCGGGCGGGTGGGGCGGGTGGGATGGGCGGGCGGGCGGGGTGGGCGGGGTGGGCGGGCGCGGCGGTGGGATGGGCGGGTGTGGGCGGGCGGGCCGGGTGGGCGGGCGGGGTGGGCGGGCGGGTGGGGTGGGCGGGCGGGCCGGGGGGGATGGGCTGGGGGGGCGGGCGGGATGGCCGGGTGGGATGGGCTGGGGGGGGCGGGCGGGGTGGGATGGGCGGGGTGGGCGGGCGGGGGGGATGGGCGGGGTGGGCGGGCCGGGTGGGCGGGCGGGGGGGATGGGCCGGGTGGGCGGGCGGGGGGGATGGGCGGGTGGACGGGGGTGGGCGGGGCGGGGCGGGCGGGTGGATGGGCGGGGTGGGCGGGTGGGCTGGGCGGGGCGGGCGGGTGGTCCAGACCACCCCGCCCGCCCCGCCCAGCCCACCCGCCCACCCCCCCCATCCCACCCGCCCACCCCGGGGTGGGCGGGTGGGCGGGGCGGGGCGTGCGGGTGGGATGGGCGGGGTGGACGGGTGGGCTGGGCGGGGCGGCGGCGGTGGGAATCGACGCTCCGCCCTCGGGCGGGGCGGGGCGGCCCGGGGGTGGCCCTGTGCGGGCGGGTGGGCCGGGCGGGGCGGGCGGGCGGGGTGGGGCGGGCCGGGCGGGCGGGGTGGGCGGGGGGGGGTGGCGGGGCGGGGCAGGCTGGGCCGGGTGGGCGGGCCGGGCGGGGGGGGTGGGCGGGGCGGGGTGCTGGGACGGGTGGGCGGGCGGGGCGGGCGGGCTGGGCGGGTGGGTGGGCGGGCGGGCGGGATGGGCGGGTGGGGGCGGCGGGTGGGATGGGCGGGGTGGCCGGGGTGGGCGGGGGGCGGGCGGGATGGGCGGGGTGGGCGGGCCGGGTGGGATGGGCGGGGTGGGCGGGCCGGGTGGGATGGGCGGGCGGGTGGGGCGGGTGGGATGGGCGGGCGGGCGGGGTGGGCGGGGTGGGCGGGCGGGCGGGTGGGATGGGCGGGCCGGGGTGGGCGGGCGGGGTGGGCGGGCGGGTGGGGTGGGGCGGGCGGGGTGGGCGGGCGGGGCGGGCGGGCCGGGTGGGATGGGCAGGGGGCGCGGGCGGGTGGGATGGGCGGGGTGGGCGGGCGGGGGGATGGGCGGGGTAGGCGGGCCGGGTGGGCGGGCGGGGGGGATGGGCCGGGTGGGCGGGCGGGGGGGATGGGCGGGGTGGACGGGGGTGGGCGGGTGGGGGCGGGGCGGGGCGGGCGGGTGGGATGGGCGGGGTGGGCGGGTGGGCTGGGCGGGGCGGGCGGGGTGGTCTGGACCACCCCGCCCGCCCCGCCCAGCCCACCCGCCCACCCCTCCCATCCCACCCGCCCGCCCCGGGCCCCGCCCACCCGCCCACCCCGGGGTGGGCGGGTGGGATGGGCGGGGTGGGCGGGTGGGCTGGGCGGGGCGGGCGGGGTGGTGACCACCCCGCCCGCCCCGCCCAGCCCACCCGCCCGCCCTGCCCCCCCCCCCGCCCACCCCGCCCGCCCCGCCCATCCCACCCGCCCGCCCCGCCCCGCCCACCCGCCCGCGCCCGCCCAGCCCCGCCCATCCCACCCCCGCCCACCCGGCCCTCCCCGCCCAGCCCACCCGGCCCGCCCGCCGGCCCCGCCCACCCGCCCGGCCGCCCGCCGCCTCGCCCAGCCCACCCGGCCCGCCCGCCCGCCCGCCCCGCCCAGCCCACCCGGCCCGCCTGCCCGGCCCGCCCAGCCCACCCGGCCCGCCCAGCCCAGCCCACCCGGCCCGCCCGCCCGGCCCACCCAGCCCACCTGGCCCGCCCGCCCCACCCAGCCCGATTCACAGTTACCGATTCACCATGTGGTATAAAAAAAAAATTTGGCTTGGAAAATTTTTTAATTTAAAAAAATATATATTTTTCATTAGCGTAATTTAATATGAAAATTTCGAAAAAATAATTGTACTTGCCTTTCAATTGCGACAATTCTTCGTTGTATATATTGTTGATAGCAATATCGCTGCTCCACAAATTCACGAGTCTTTCAAGGAATTTCAGAAAACCTAGATGTGAGGCGAGTAATAGTGATAGCGAAATTTATCATATAAGTGAAATTACGAAGATGTTTTTCCATACGATTAATGTGGGATAATTTGTTTTACATTAGTATAGAGAGAATATTGTAGAGTTGTTTTACAACGGATTGAATGTGGGATTAATATGTTTGAGAATATATTATAAAAATTAGAAAAAAAAGAAATTGTTAAGTAAATATGATATACTTTAACTATTAGAATAATTAATGTACAAGTTGTGATTTACAATTTGAACTTTAGTGATTTATTTCATAAAAATAAATTAGTTTATGTTTTTCAATTAATTGTAGAATAAAATAATAAAGGTAAATAAATCTAACAAACTTTTGGAGGGAAATATTTTCGCGAAAATTTTTGGAGGGAAATATTTTCGCGAAAATTTTTGGAGGGAATAATTTTGGAGGGAATATTTCATTCTTTAAGCTATATAATACGCTCAGGAGACTCCATTTGTGTCATTCAACATTTTCTATTTGAAAGTGATGGATTGCTCTGATGGTGAAGTTTCGGTTTATACACCATCAACATCTTCATCGCGTAACAACTCTATTCATATTGATGAATATAGTGGGAATCCTTCCACTATGAATAGAAAGTCAATTCTTCCACTTAGTCCCGATTCTAAGGACTACGAGAGCAACACTGATGAAAGAGGGGATGGAGAATTTAAAGAGTCACAGATTCCACTTAGTCCAAATTCTAAGGACTATGAAAGCAGCGGTGATGAGGAGCATGATGGTGAAGTTCAAAAGAATGGGGTGTCACAATGTCCACTTAGTCCTAATTCTGAGGACTATGAGAGTAGCAGTTTTGAAGAATGTGATGGTGAAGTTCAAAAGAATGGAGGGTCACGATGTCCACTTAGTCCTAATTCTGAAGACTATGAGAGCAGCAGTTTTGAGGTGCATGATGGAAAATTTCAAAATAATGGAGTGTCAAAGTGTCCACTTAGTCCTAATTCTAAGGACTATGAGAGCAGCAGTGATGATGAGCATGATGATGAATTTCAAAAGTATGGATTGTCACAGTGTCCAGTTAGTCCTGATTCTAAGGACTATGAGAGCAGTGGTGATGAAGCGCGGGATGATAATTTTCAAAAGATTGGAGTATCACAATGTCCTCTTAGTCCTAATTCTATGGACTATGAGAGCAGCGGTGATGAAGCGCGGGATGATGATTTTCAAAAAATTGGAGTATCACAATGTCCTCTTACTCCTAATTCTAAGGACTATGAGAGCAGCGGTGATGAAGCGCGGGATGATAATTTTCAAAAGATTGGAGTATCACAATGTCCTCTTAGTCCTAATTCTATGGACTATGAGAGCAGCGGTGATGATGATTTTCAAAAGATTGGAGTATCACAATGTCCTCTTACTCCTAATTCTAAGGACTATGAGAGCAGCGGTGATGAAGCGCGGGATGATGATTTTCAAAAGATTGGAGTATCACAATGTCCTCTTAGTCCTAATTCTAAGGACTATGAGAGCAGCGGTGATGAAGCACGGGATGATGATTTTCAAAAGATTGGATTATCACAATGTCCTCTTAGTCCTAATTCTAAGGACTATGAGAGCAGCGGTGATGAAGCACGGGATGATGATTTTCAAAAGATTGGAGTATCACAATGTCCTCTTAGTCCTGATTCTAAGGACTATGAGAGCAGCGGTGATGAAGCGCAGGATGATGATTCTCAAAACATTGGAGTATCACAATGTCCTCTTAGTCCTGATTCTAAGGACTATGAGAGCAACAGTGATGAAGAACAGGATGATGCAGTTTGTCCTAATTCTAATCAGTATAAAGGTAGCAGTGACAAAGGACAGGATGTAGCATCTTCAATAAGTAAACAGCCACATTTTCAACATAGTCCTAATTCTATGGACTATGAGAGCAGGACTGATAATGTACATGAGGAAGAATATCCATTAAACATCGAGTCAGATTTTCCATTTAGTCTGAATTCTAAGGACTATGATAGTAGCACTGAAGAAGGGGAAGATGAAGGGTATCCTCTCAGTCAAAATTTGAAAATCAGAGCAGATCATAGTGTGGATAACGTTCCTGTTAATGATGAAAGTCCTTATAAAAATGAAGATCCAATGATGGAGATGTTGCCAAGAAATATTGTATCAAGGAGTAGGAGTAGACCTTTTCGTATCAATGCAAGCTATTCTAGTTATACAAGGGGTAGAGCAGAATATCTGACGAGAAGAAGTTCTATCAGCGCTCTCATTTCAAGTGAATGTTGCCAAAAAAATTGCTTGAAACGTATGGATTTCACATTTGCATTAGAAAGCAGGAAGAGATATTTGTCAATGAATAAAAGCATGCAAAACTCATATTTAGTTGGCTACATGCAATCTACATTGTCAGGTTATGATTATCATATATTAGGAATTTTTTATTGTGTAGAAAAGCTTTCAAAATGTTTCATTCACTTGGGAATTTTCGTCTCTCGAGAATTCAAGAAAATTTGGAAAAGGATCCCACATTTTATTCAGAAGTACGTTATAAAAGACAGTTTGGGCCATTATCAAATACTGCAATGTCATGGATGAAAGATTTCTTTTCAAAGCATGGAGAGTGTATGCCAAATAGAGAGACAATACATATTCCAGATAATTTTTCAAGACGAGAAATCTACAACTTATACAAAGAATATGCAGAAAGTGCTGAGGGACAGGGCCACTTTATTACATATCAATATTTTGTGAAGCTATGGAAGAAAGAATTCAATAATGTTCGTATTCCTAAGAAGACAAGGATGGGGATTTGCAGTACATGTGCTTCTCTTAAATCAAAAAGGGACAAATGTGAAGGCTCAGAAAGAGGTAAGTGTTCATAACTTTTACTTTTAAAATTGTATAGTCATCAACTATGAAAACATATTTCTTAATGAATTTATTTTATGTTGTGTAGATTTAATTGTCAAAGAACTTCAGGAGCATCGCGAACAACAAACAAATGAAAGGAAGAAGTTGTACAAGCATCGAAAGAAGTGTTATGATAATCCAAATAAATATTTGGGTTTGATAATTGATGGTATGGACCAGAAGAAAACACTTTTACCACATTTTGTTCGCACACCCAAAAATCTACAAGAGGAAAATTTTATTCAGTTTCACTTGGTCGGTTGTATGGTCTTCAATGGGAAAATGTTGCCAAGGGTGTACTTCACAGCTCCAAATATTCATAATGATGCAAATCTGACCATAACCATAATTCATGATGTCATTTCTCATTGGTCTGGTAATCTTCCTGAAGTTTTGTATCTACAATTGGACAACACTTGCCGTGAAAACAAAAATCAGATTGTTTTTGGGTATCTGAACATGCTTGTTGAATTGAGAATTTTTCAAAAGGTAAAGGTTGGTTTCCTTCTTGTTGGGCACACTCATGACCATATTGATCAGATGTTCAGTCATTTTTCAGTCACATTGAGGAGGAAGGAAGTTGGGAGCTTGCCATCACTAATTCAATGTATTAAGAAATCATACATGCCAGAGCCTGCTTTTAAAGTGTTGGAAGAAACTGTTGACATGCGAAGGTTTATTCTGGGATCATATGGTGAGGGGAAATGCATTGAACAACTTAATGACATTAGCTTCCAACATCAATTTCGTATCAAAAAAATTGATGGGAAAACACTAATATGGGGCAAGAAGTATTCAACTACTACAGAGTGGGCACCGTCATCAGGATTGCAATTTTTGAAGTTCATTCCAGATCATCCAATATTTGCATCAAAAATATTGTCATTACAATCAGTTGGTGAAGTTCAGAATGCACGTAGACAGAACAGGGCTATAAATTATTCTGATTGCCTGGAAGAAATTAAAAAATGTATTAGATATACATATGAGTACTTTGACATTGCTGATTCAGTTTGGTGGGAGTCGCTTTTCAATAATCAAAGTGATCTCATTTCGACAACAATAAATGAAGATATACCTTTGAAAAATCCATTTATTTGGCCACAAAATGTGTCGAATGAACATGAGGAAGTAAACATTGTTGAACAACAACAATCTCAGGGTATTATTAATTCTTCACAGGCAGAGGAAAGAGAGATGTATATAGGTTCCAGAAGATCTCGTGCACAACGTGAAGCCATGGAAGACCTTTATAGGGGTTCAGTACAGGATATTAAGGAGGGTTGCATGATTGCAGTGCTAGCAGATGGAGATCCTAATGGCTATCCATTTTGGGTTGCTAAAGTTTTAAAGGTCTTTACAGAAAATGAGGATGTTACAGGTGTTGAAGTACATTGGTATGCCACAAATACACACCCATTCAATGGTGTGTATAAGCCAGAGATGGTAGTTGACAAAAAAAATGGTGGAAAAAGAAAAAGAAAGGGTACAAATATAAATCGCCGCCGCACAGACATATTACAATTGAAGGATGTTGACATACTTGTTTATGACTTCAATTTAACAAAGAGAGGAACTCTTCGCTTCAAGACGACAGAGATTCTGAAAAGGTTGTTACCAGAAGGAACAGTGTTGACATGGGACTCTGCTGAAACCAGTCGTAGATCTAGAAGACTTTTGAAACCTGGAATCTTGGGCATGCATGTGGACTCAGATGGGGCACTAGTTGATGACAGAGAAGAATATGGAACATCTTCGTCAGCATCCAGTCACTCATCTGAAGATGTGAATTCTGATGGTGTGCAAGAAAATATGAGTGATTTTGAATAATTGTTTAAGACAGTTTATATAACTGATGTATGCATCGTATCTTCAAATAAAATGGATGTTTTCCATATTTTGTTAAATGAGAAGTTATGAAGCATTTTTATGTTGTTGGATTATGTCTTAAGTATGATAAATCTTATTGTTTAAATATCTACAATGCAATATCAAATTAGAGATATAATGTCTCTTTTATTCAGTGTACAAATAAAGACTTTTAAATTCATTCAGTGAAATGATTTGTTCATAATGTCATGTTTTTTAGTTTTGTGGTTGAAAACATGTTAAATTTATACTTAAGAAAGAAAAATGATATTCTACCAGAAACATTAATGTGTTTTTCCTTAAAAGTTAACTTTGTTTGAGACATAAAAAATTGGTTTTATTAGCATTGTTTAAAAAGTATGAAAATTGACCCCTAAAAAAAAAATCATTATTCCAGTATCAACACTTTTTTTCTGAAGCTATATTTTGCAGGAAAATTTCGTAGAAAATTTCGTAGTCGCTGCCATTTTTAAAACAACCGCAAAATTGACACCTAAAAAAAAAAAACATCGTTCCAGTATACACACTTTTCGTTTTGAGCACTGTTTTTGTGGTTTTTTTGGGGTTTTTGGGCCAGAGTTCTCGTTTTGAGTTTATAGTTCCCGTTTCAAAGTTTACATTGTTGTTTACATTGAGTAGCCAAAATGATTTGAGACCTTCGACAGAACGCCGCATGTGTGTAGACTCAAGCGAGCCTTCTATGGATTGAAACAAGAACCTTGTGCTTAGTACACCAATATCAAAAACTATCTCACCGGGTTGGGCTTCACCGAAAGTGAGGCAGATGCAAACGTTTACCATACTTTTGTTGAACGTAAATTATTTATTATAGTATTATATTTCAGTGATTTAATTCTAACTAGTGATAAGAAGCTAATAATTTTTCGCAAAGAGGATCTTGCAAGAGAATTCGAGATGAAGGACATGGCGTTCATGCATTATTTCCTATGTTTTGAAGTTTGGGAATGAGATAATAAATTTTTTGTCTCTTATGGAAAGTATGTGAATGAGATACCAAAAAAGTTCCACATGGAGAGGAGAAAACCCATGGAGACTCCTCTAGTAGGGGATTGGAGGAAGGAAGATGCTACTTCAAGTGAAGTAGTAGAGGCTACCATTTGCAAGCAAATTGTGGGTTCAATTATGTATTTGGTGAGCACACGACTAGATATGTGTTATGTAGTTAACAGGCTTAGTCAACTAATGTTTGATCCAACCAAACAATATTGGAAGGCAACAAATCATTCATTCAGATAACTCAGAGGCATGACTCAATTTGGTATTTGGTACACATGAAAAAAGGCAATGAAGTTGCAAGGCTTCATAGATGAAGATTGGGCGGGGATTCCATCAGACAGGAAGAGCACATCAGGAGGCATTTTGAATGTTGGGTTAGCAGCAATTTCTTGGTACAATAACAAGAAGAGATCTATTGTACTCAGCTTAGTAGAAGCAAAGTACATGACTACAAGTCAAACAACATGCGAGGCTACCCGAATGAGAAAAATGTTGGTTTTTTTGCCAGAAAATAAGTCCTACAATGATTTACTGTGACAAGCAAAGTTGTATCAAACTCTTTGAGAATCAAAATTTTCATGATCGATCCAAGAAATTTTAAATTTTGTATCACAATCTACGAGGTTGTGTGTAAAGGTGGATCATGTTGTTGGAATACATTCCTATAGATGAACAAGATTCATACATTTTGACAAAGGCATTGTCAAGAGGCAAATTCGAGTTTCATAAAGGCATGATTGGGGTATCAAAATAATCCCTTTCTTGTTGAGTGGGAATGTTGAAGATGCAAAAAGAAACTCCTAAATTAATTTTTCCTAAATGAATTAAAAGGAATTTCAATTTCAATTTTAGTAAAATACCTGGAAGTAGTTAACTAAAGTGACATGACCTTTTGACTTAGATAACTCAATTAATTCTAGTTGGAGATACTTAGATTTCTTTATTTATGATTGATTGTTAATTTCTAACAATCAGGTTGAGTTAATTTGAGTTATTACGAGTTTAACTAGTTCTAACTAATTAAGAACTAGTGTAGGGTCCAATAGTGAGGTGTAACTTCAGTTGATCTTTCAGTTAAATCATCAAACATCCTAGAATAATTGATGCATGCATATAACTCGAGTTACCCAGTTGAGATTGGAGTTCAAGGGCAGTGTACTATCATTTGTATAATTTTCCACATTATACAGGTGGTGCATGTAGTCAGAGAAAAGCCTAAAGGAATTGCTCAAGTCCCAATGAGAAATTTCCCTACTTAATAAGGCATTAATTATGAAATTTCCCTAATTAATAAGACATTAATTCCTTATTGAACAACGCAAGGAAATAAGATTTTGGGCAAGTAGAAAATTGGCCAAGGTAAATAAAATCTTTGGCAAGCATAAAATTGGCTAAGTATTAGCCAAGGTTAAATTGTGAAGCAATGACATAGATTATACTAGCTCAGAGGTTGCTCAAGCTTGACCAAGTATTTTATTTATTCTTTTTGTTTTTTATTAATGCAATACAGATAGGAAGGGGTTTTGAGTTGTTGCTTTGAGTTGTTGCTTTCCCCTAGATAAAATTACGACTATTTGTGTTGAATCCTGTCTCTTGTTTATGTTGTGATTTCATGATGAGATAGATTATACTAGTTCAAAGGTTGCTCAAGCTTGACCAAGTATTTGATTTATTCTCTATTTTTTTTATTAATGCAATATAGATAGGAAGGGGTATTGAGTTGTTGCTTTATAAAATTATGACTATTTGTGTTGAATCTTGTCTCATGTTTATGTTGTGATTTCATGATCGATTAATTGCTTTGAGATGATAAGTAGAGTACATTCAAGTCTAATCGGTATTATTGAATTCTTTGGATGGCGAGTGCTAGGGTATGCGACTGCAGAGATTTGATGGTGGCCGCGGCCGGGCCAAAGACAGCGGCAAAGGCTGAAGGCGTTACAGGGTTTGGAGATACGGTGGGCGTCCTTCTTCACGGTGCTGAAAGGGTCCTCTCCGTGGAATGGCGCAGACAAGGACCCCAAACCCTTCCAGAAAACTACGGCATCATATCTGTGGGGTTTTCTGCCTCAAGGATATACGTTTCTTTGAACTGGAAACGACAGGAAATCCCCAGGACCTACGAAAATATAGATCTGCTCAAAAAATCCGGCCAGATCCATGATTTGGGTTCTTTTCCGAACCAATTGTTAGCTGAAGATGCCGAGGGTATTGATATGCGTGAATGCTCCTTACGGCAAGGGCTACAACGGGATCAAGCAGAGAAGCCCACAATGGCAGACCACCTCCGTGCATGGTCAAATGAGGAGGTTTTCGTGGTGATCATCTACGATTTGGAACAAAGCCGACACCATGCCGTACTGCACTTAGAGAAAAGAACGCGCATTTCCCAGATCGAACAGAGTAATGGCAGGGGGGGTCTGCATGCTGCAGATCTGCTCCCTCTCTCAATGCAGTGGTCAAAACTTTGCAGATCCGGCCCAGATCTACCTGATCCTGCCAACATTCGAGATCCCAGGCAGCAGATCGATGGCAGCAAGCACAGATCGAACAGAGGGGTTGTAGAACGAGGCATGCAATCCAATACGATGTCAGATCTGGAAGACTGTTTAAAGACAGAGCAGGTAAGATCATCCCTTATTCAGATATTTATTAAAACCCCTGAGGGGAAAACCCGATTAGTGTGGGTTCATGCAGGAGGCACCATTTTGAAGTTAAAACAACATATATGGGCAGAGATGGGATATCGAGTCTAGATCCAACATCTGATCAGTGGTAAGTGGTCCCTCCAGGACTGTAGAACCATGAAGAGCTATGAGATCAGCCCAAGAACAATCATTATTCTAAACCTGAGGCTAAGAGGAGGGGCTCAGCCTCAGGGACAACCAAGCTCTTCAGGGGGAGTTAAGGGGAAATCAGCACCCCAGAACCAACCTACAGGCAACTATCACGACGCAGCCAAAGGGAAAGAATTTCCAAAGGGGAAAGAATCCACAGTTGTCAATATACCTCCAGGGCAGTATATCGTGGATCAAGTGCCAGAGAGTCCCTCCATCTTGTTGGATACTCCAAAGGTAAAGTGCATATTTTCAGATCTACAAAAAAACATTGTTATTTGTAGATTTAACGGTTTCTGGCCTAGAACGGATGCTTTGTACCAATGGATTCACATGGTCTGGACAAAAAACTGCCAGATTCACCTATGCTCGAAGGGTTTTTTCATAGTAGTCTTCCTAGTAGAAGGAGAAAGGGAAAAAATTCTCAATGAAGGACCATGGTTCTGGGGCAGTGCGGGATTGTTTGTTACCCCATGGTTCCTGGGTTTTGATGCAAATACTATGGTGGTATCAAGGATGCCAGTATGGGTAAGGTTGCATAGCCTTCCGATACATTTTTGGCACTACAAGACCTTATCAGCCATAGGGAATACCCTTGGAAGAATGTTAAAGATTGATTCAGAGAGACACTTAAAAGGAATCTTTACTTTTGCTAGGATATATGTCGAGGTAGACCTTAGCCAAGGATTACCTGAAAGCATCATTCTGAATTTCAACAATTCTCAGTGGAAACAACCTTTGGACTATGAGAATACAGCATTCAGATGCAGGGGATGTCAACAAGCAGGTCACCTGTTCAATGCATGCAAAAGCCTCAACAAAGGAAGCCCAAAGGATGGCAGAACATAGATGATGTTATAAAGAAGGGAGCGCGGAAAAGAAAGCCCCTTCGGTAACAGAAGACGAAGAAACAGAAGCAGAAGAAGATGCTACCACCATCGAGGAAGTTGAAATAGAAAATCAGAAGGAAAATATAGCAGACAACAAGGATTCACAGTCCCACTCAAATCACGCAGAAACACAGCAAAATCAGGCAGAGATGATAAGCGTGGACCAAAGCATGGGAGGCATCAAACGACATCATCATTCAGATACTTCAGACTCAGACAAAGAAACAGGGCCTCTGAATGCATCAACACAGTTAATCATTGTTTCGACCGAGCCCACTCAAGGAGATTGGCGCAAGGTCGAAAAGAAAAAGGGGAGAAAAACTTGAAGCGTGAGTTTTACTCACAGCTAGAATTCAGTTTTTCAACCCTTTTTCGTTCTCTTTTCTCTTTTCTTTTCTTATTCTTTGTGCACGTTAGTTTTCTAACGTTGCGTAGGGTCCGAAAGCACTTGAGCCCATGTGGCAATTACTGAATGCTTCACTGCATCTGCTAGTGTAACTTTTCATTAATTCTTTAATAAAAGGTTACCGATTTTTTTCCTTGGAAAAAAAAGAGTAGATTCAAGTCTTTTGTTTTAGTAAATTACATAATAATTTTGAATCTACAATAATTTCTACATTCATCACTTATGTAGGAGTAAAATTGCAAATGTGTAGAATTACTAGTGGATACTAGCAACCAACATTTCTGCAAGTTCTTTAGCTTGCTAAAGAAGTTTACTTATCCACTTCACATCACAATTTATCAGTTACTCCTAATAGGAGGACTTCTCTATGAACCATTATTGATTTAGCATTGACCAATGTAACTTATAAAGAAATTTACGTATCCATTTCACATCACAATTTATTAGTTACCCCTAATAGGAGGATTCCTCTATGAACCATTATTGATTAAGCATTGACCAATGTAACTTATAAAGAAATTACGTATCCAATTCACATCACAATTTATTAGTTACCCCTAATAGGAGGATTTCTCTATGAACCATTATTGATTTAGCATTGACCAATGTAACTTATTCAACCATTTAATAATCACTGCTAATTGATTTAGCATTGACCAATGTAACTTATTCAACAATTTATTAGTCACTGCTAAAGAAAGACTATAGGATGATTTGTCTATCAACCATTATTGATTTAACATTGACCAATGTAACTTATTCAACCATTATTGATTTAGCAACGACCAGTGTAACTTATAATTATCTATGCAATTTTTACCAGAGCATAATTTCTAGCTTGAATTAGAGGGATAAGTTGCCTTACAAAACATAATTACAATATAACAAATTGAATTTTATTATTTTCATTACTTTTGATTTTTTATTATTTATTAAGTCAATATTTAAATGTCTACACTACAACATCTCCACCTAAATCGACTCAATACTACTTTTGACCTACTATTATTATTATTATACAAATTAAAAATAAATAATTAATATATATATTTTATATTATAAAATCATTTTTTTATAATCAATCTATATTTTATAATTAATATATATATTTATTTATTTATAACGCATGTCTAACTAATTTTATAAACAAATTTGATTATTAACCAATAATTTCCATACATTATATCTATAAATCCTCGGAACAAAGTATGTTTCACCATCTAAATTTTTAAAAGTAATAAAAAATAAAAATTACTCTCACATATATATAGTATTAATTTATTAATTATTCTTAGTTTTTCCAATACCTAGATTCTTATTCTATAAAACCACTCCAAAGAAATAACATTTTATACTAAGCTCCCTATAAATACAATAAATTCTAGATATATATATATATATATAAACATATTTTATAAACTTTAAAAGTGGAATATCTTTTCTATAAAATAATAACAATAAATAAATAAAATCTTAGAAAAGCAAAATCAAAACGATGCAAGGATTTGTGCTCTTACTTGGGTAGCATAAATTTTACCCATGCACGTCCATAAATGGTCCGAGAACAACCCAAAATTATTATGATTAATCAAGATTACCTTATAAAGGTAAGATCGCTTCTACATTTTAATCCTAAGAAAAAAGTAAGATTGTACATGCTTATTAACGGAGTTGTTTATAATAGGATTTTTTGGAGATTCTGGTGACGGAATCTGGCAGAAGAAATTGAGGTTAAATCTTGATTTGTTGCAGCTAAAATGGTTTTTTAACTTCAGATTTGGATTCACCACACTGAAAAACCCCTGAAACGGTTTGATTGTGCAGAAACTAGCTATCAAACTTGCGATTCCAATAAATTGCTGCCGGATTTTGACCAAAAAAACCCACCGAAAAAACTTTCAAAATATCTCATTATAGAGAACTGCAGTATTAACTCGGAGCGCTGATCGTGCGGGTATGACCAACCGATCTGTCATCAAGCTGCCGAATCGCCTCCGCCTACTAGTCGAGCCGACTATGACCAACCGATCTGTCATCAAACTGTCGAATCGCCTCCGCATACCAGTCGATCTGTCAGACACCCAAATAAAACGTCAAATCATTTCTTTCAGATTGAAATATTGAGATACCAATGTATGTCTACGACAGGTGTGTTGTAAATAAGGGTTTGCGTCAGAGTTGAGTTTCAGTTGATTGTGTGTT
This sequence comes from Pinus tabuliformis, assembly GCA_031772625.1. Taxonomy (NCBI): domain Eukaryota; kingdom Viridiplantae; phylum Streptophyta; class Pinopsida; order Pinales; family Pinaceae; genus Pinus; species Pinus tabuliformis. Next base: position 384,437,454 of record CM062812.1, on the reverse strand, counting down.
GTGCATAATTAAATTCGCTGGTTGTGGTGCTGTTTTCCTGACATAAATAAGAGAGAAAAAGTACATTGAAATTGAAATTAGTATGTAGTATATTGAAAAAAATAAGAGCTAAAATATTTTAGCCAATTTTATTTGAGATAGATGAATTTAAAATTTATTTAATAATAATTTAAAATTTATTTAATAATAATTATTTTCATTTGATAATGTCAAATTTTAGATAAATTTTAATATTTTTAGTCAAAAAAAACTATTAGAAAATCAAGGTAAAACTGAACCCAACATATAACGCATAGCCAAGTTTAATAATAAAACATTATATATTATCCTTCAAATATCTATAATTTAAAAAAAGGCCAAATCCCAAGCTACAATATTTTATTAAAGCATATACGTAAAGACCTTATCACTAATGTCTACATTATTTATCCCTCTTTACCGAATTACTGCCATAAGGTTAATTTTGAGGTTAAATGTTGCTTACAATAATTGTGTGAAAAAATAGATTTTGATTTAGATGGCATTCCCATGCTTTAGGTTATTATAATAATTTTATGAGAAATTATTACATTTTTAGGTTATTATAATAATTTTATGAGAAATTATTATATTATTTGTGGTTCAGGTTCATTTATTTCTTTGTAAATCAACCACAAAAAAAATTAAAATACAATTAAAAAGATTTAATTCATATAACTTCATTGAAGTAAATTCTTTTGTATTTGTAATCACATTTTTTTTATTAATATAAGATCATAAAAATTCAATTCATATAACTTTGTACATAAATTGAATTATTATTTTTATTTGTAATCATCTCGTTAAAGCTAATAATTAAGTAATATTTTTTTTGCAAATTTGTGTGTTCGGTCGCATTCTCCATCTTAGTAGGAGACATATGTATCATTGCTTTTGTCCTCAACATCAATATGGAGTTGATACTTGTACATTAAAAAAAAAACATAATATTACATAAATAAAAAAGAAAAATATTACCTAAATAATAAAGAAGGCCACCTATGATAAAAATAAATATCGGTGTTTACATAGTTTAATTAAGAATTGCTAAACATCAATAATATGTAATGCCCCTTAGTGAAAAGTAAAATATTTAATTTACTTCTATTGTTGTCACTTGGTTGACAATGGGTTATTTGGAAAACCCAGTAAAAAAATTTAATGTTTAAAGTTTATTTTAAAATTTTTACTAATAAATTGGTTAAGGCAGCCATGAAAATTATGGGAAAGAGAATAAGTAAAAGTTTATGTAACATCCCTCGTGAAAAGTTAATGTTGGTAAATAGTAAAAGTAATTATGAACAAAGACTTTATTTGAAAAAGTATATAACTCTGTTATTAATTTTATGTTAATTAAAAACAATTGTGTTAGTACTATTTGAGCTGAGCCTATGATTAATCATGGTTAGTAACTGTGGAAGCAGTTACAATGGAACCCTAACTACCTTCAGGAGGTAGTTGAAGCCCCAGAGGAAAAAGGGGAAAGATTTGCCAAGTCTGGTTAGGATCAGATGGCAGAGAAGAAAGAAAATGGTCATGCTATGTCTGGTTAGGATCAGATGGCATAGGAGGAAAGTAATTTTCCTGTGTACGCTACGTCTGGTTAGGACTAGATAGTGATTACTGGCGAGACCAGTGTAATTGCAGTCGAGAGGACCTGCAAGTGCTTGGGGGTGGAAGATCAAAGAAGAATTCTTCCTACGGATGGGTGGATTGACAAGCATTACAAGTAGGTTGCAGATAAGAAGGTAAGGCTTATAATGCATATATCTATTGAAGTATTCCTTGCATTGTTCTATACTAAGAAAATAGAAATAGTTGAAGGACATCTGACTAATCTTCTTTAATAGAAAACAAGGAAAAGCATTAACTTCGGTATTATAGACAGAGACTGAAATAGCATGCAATCGGTAGGGAAGAGTATTAAAAGTTCACATGAAAAACTTGCATTCTTTATTCGAAATAAACAGAAACAGAAGTAAACAGTTCAATCATTTCGGTGACAGTAGGGAATTATCAACAGGGAATGATATGTTAAAACCCTGTATTTATATTCAAGAATTGAGGAAAAGAACTAGAAATCTTTACACTCAGATAATCGAAAAAGAAATACCTACGCATTCTTTGCTAAAGAACTATATTAAACACATAAAAATCATGACATTTACCATAAGGCGAATCTGGTGTGTTCCGCCATCTAACTGAATCCAAAAATAAGCCGTGAGATTTACCATAAACAGTGTTGTTGTATATATAGAACCTCGGTCGAGTAGATCGTGAAGAAAACACAGAAAGGGTTAGCAAAACCGGACCACACCGTAACAGTTCAGATAACCATATAGCTGTGACGCACAGACTCACTAAATAGATTTACGTATTCACTGTTACAACATAACAAATATGTATGGATGCCGAGGAAAGAGAAATGGTAACCAGAGTCCCATGCACCCTCAGCCAATTTAACCAGCGAAACCTCGATTTGGTGAACCTCTCAAGCCGAGGCCGAAGCTTGTGCTCAGCTAGCGGAAGCACCAAAGCCGAGATCTTATGTTAAATATATTTCTCATTTAAGCTAGAAGGAAAATATAGAAACTCTGTAAAATATAAACATATATTAACATCAAACACTAAGCCTGTAACAGTTCAGTGAAGGCGAATAACCAGAAGGAAATAAAACGAGTAGAGTGAACCCACGGGGTTCCCGTGATAAAATACCATATTCCAACAAGATTACTACATTTCAACAAGATTAGACAAGATCAAACCCTCTCAGTTCGGAGTCACAATTTGCATTCAAAGGGAACCAGTACATAAATTAAACGATAATTACATTTGATAAATAAGTCATGGCTACACAAACAAAGCTCATAAGGAAGGACCTCCTAACAGAGGAGTCCGTCTACCAAGGGCTAAAATCAGTGGCCATCAGGGAAGACCCTGAGCTTGTGCAGGGGACAGACCCGAGAAATTATTGCCCGGTATCCCTGCCAAGGGAATAAAAAGATAACTCAGCCATTGATAAGTAAATCCAATACACATAGTGGTGATAGTTTCGGAACGTACCTGGCGATAGGCTAGCCAGCTGTTTAGAGAAACCCTCGTTCATTATGGATTAACGTTGAACCACCTGCACAGAGAACTTTAGCCGGGTTAATAAACGGAATACCCTGGTGTAAATCCATGACAGAATGTAAAGAACAGAGAAAAAGACATTAATACCTTCAGTAGCCAAGTCTGGTGTCGTTTAAGCAAGAATGCCCGATAACTTCAAAGGATGAAGGGGCCGAACCGAAAGGCAGGAGCTGCATGCCTGAGACCAAAGAGCGGTGTAGCTGGATGCGGAAGGAATGCCGACAGAGCTAAGACTTACAGCGCTGTGGCGAAGCAGAGGTAATGAAATGAGAACCAAAGCTACCGAAAGGAAAAACATTCATTTAAATAGCTCCATTACCTCACCGTTTCGTGGCACAATTATAACCTTAGATTTGCGGTAAGCTTCTGTTAGCCGTTTGATTTTCGGTGGCCTCGGTGGAAACTTCGGGCGCGAAAATGGCAAGCTCGAGGGTCAAGCTTGGAGTACAGGCGCACATGGCAGCTTGCCATCTGCCCTTCATCCCTCCAAATGGACGACGTTAAACCCTCCAGCTGTATCGAGGCTAAACGCAGGACAAAGTACCTGAGTTTTTTTTTAGCTGTGACCATAAATACGCCTTTAAGACTGACAGTGCCAACTGTGCATTAATTTGTTCTCGAGTTACCATTATAACATATGTGGATGATACCATTTCAACATATACGTGTTCATATAGTTAGTCCACGAATGTATATTTCCGCGAACCCTCAAAGTGATGTCCGTGGATTATATTTCATTATGACTATTGTGTATTTGGGACTTTGTATTGGTAAATAAATGTTTATGATTAATGCGTATCCAAACATAGGTAAATGCTAATGTAAGAACCTTATGTAGTAGAGGTTAATATTGTTGTAATTAATTTTTTTTTTTATGTGCAGCTTAGAAGTGTGACAAATTGGTATCAGAGCCCAAGGTTTACAACTCTGTGACCTTTGGGAAAATTTCAAAATTACAGTAACATAAATATAAACAGTATCATGATAAAAGTTCAGAATACGCTAAAGATGAATTATATCTGTTTAATGAGTTATTCTTAAGTAGGTAGTAGCAGAATGAGGAGAGCAAACAGTGCTCCTTATGGAAATTTGGAACCACCTGATAACATGAGGCAACCTCAGGGAAATCCTGAGCTTTGGGTGCAATTGGGAGCAGAAGGCCGCAATACTGATTCGACGCTAAAGAGGACAGTTCAGGAGTTGAAGGACGAAATGGCCCAGCTGCGTGCGGATAACGCAAGATTAAATGTAGAACAGGAGAGGATTCTGAAAAGCTTATCCGATAAGCAACATCAACAGCAGTCACATCCGAGGCCCGAACAGCCACGGGTAACAGATGAACAGAGCTATCATACTGAACAAGAAGAAGCAGAGGACAGAGCAGAGACGCGAGGAGAGAAGTCTGTCAATGCTTCTGAATATCAAACCCCAAAAAGACCCCGGATGAAACTACAACGAGAGTTTCGAAAGATTAAACCACCTCATTTCGATGGGGAATCAGAAGAAGCTGCAGAGGCTTGGCTAATTAATATGAATAAGTATTTTCAAGTATACGAATATGATCATCATCTTAAGGCAAGACTGGCTATATTCCAGCTGCAGGCCAAAGCCACGCTACGGTGGGAGGAGGTCAAGATGGTGCGGGGAGTGAGTGAACAGGATGTGACCTGGGAAATGTTTCAAAGATATTCCAAGGAGAAGTGTCTGACAGAACGCTTTTATGATGAAAAAGCGCGAGAATTTCATGATCTGCGGCTTGGACAGCAGACCATTGACGAGTTCGTAACTAAATTCACATCCCTGCTTCGTTACATGCCATATATTCATGAGGAGAAGGCTAAGGTACAAATATTTGTTAGTAGCCTACCTCTGGCAATGCGAGAAAGAATAGAGTTCGATAATTCGAAGATGATGGATGAAGCAATACAGAAGGCAAGACTGTGTTATCAGCAAAACAAATCAAAAGGAGAAAATTCTGGGAAGCGTTGGACAGATAAGCGGGGCAGAAAAATGCCTATGGGAAGTAAGGGAGCATGCAGCAGTTTTCAAAAAGGATTCTCGAAAGGAGCCAATACTAGAAATCCAACTAAAAATCAGAACAGATTCAAGCCTCTTGTAGAATCCAAATATAGTGAACAGTAAGTTAGATTGGACAATGAAGGCTCAGCTCGGCCACCTGTTCAGTGTTGGGGTTGTGGCGGACCCCATTATATTAAAAATTGCCCTCATCGGAAGGACAACGATCAGTTGTCCCAGATCTATGAAGCTTCAACAGTAGGAGATGTGGCTCGATCTATGCCCAGAATCAATGCAGCACTGGAGGATCGACAAGCTGATTACCAGCCAACAATGATAGAGTTTGAAGGTAAGATCTTTGATCGAATTGTTTCTATTTTAGTAGATCCAGGAGCTACTTTAAGCTATGTAAGTCCCAAAGTTGTGGAAAGCTGTCGTTTGCAAACTACTCAATTTAAAAGCCCTTGGCTAGTACAGCTGGCCACTGGGGCCAAAAGACGAGTACTAACTAAAGTCAGCAACTGTCCATTAAGGCTAGCTGGCCAAACAATAACAACTGAATTAAACGTACTCCCTCTTGGTTCCTATGATGTGCTGATAGGAATGGATTGGTTGGAACGGCGATGGTCTGTAATTAATTGTAAAACAAAAACAGTCTCTTACCGAGATGAACTGTGTGTGGGAAAAGAGATTCAAGGCATCCAGAAACCAGTACAGATTCGGCCGATCACGGCCTCACAGCTCGTTAAGTGTATCTGGAAGAAATGCCAGATTTATGCAGTACAAGTGGGATTCGCAGATTCTATGGATAAGGTTGCAACTGTTAAAAATATACCAGTAGTGCAAGATTCTGCGGATGTATTTCCTGAAGAAATTCCAGGGCTGCCGCCCAAAAGGGATTTAGACTTCACCATTGAGCTAATACCCGGAGCAGCCCCAGTGTCCCGAGCACCCTATCGGATGAGTGTGCCGGAGTTAACTGAGTTAAAAATGCAACTGCAAGAGCTGCTGGAAAAGAAGTATATCCGCCCCAGTGTCTCTCCTTGGGGAGCTCCTGTGCTATTTGTAAGGAAAAAGGATGGAACTTTGCGTATGTGCATAGATTATAGGCAGCTGAACAAACTGACGGTTAAAAACAAATACCCCCTACCCCGCATTGATGAGCTGTTTGATCAGGTAAAGGGGGCGACAATCTTCTCAAAGATCGATTTAAGATCGGGTTACCATCAAATCAGAATCAAAGATGAGGACATAGCCAAGACAGCTTTTCGTACTCATTACGGACACTACGAGTTTGTGGTACTGCCTTTTGGATTAACTAATGCACCTGCAACATTCATGTGTTTGATGAGCAGTGTATTTCATCAATACCTAGACAAATTTGTATTGATCTTCATTCATGATATACTTATATACTCCCCGAATATCAAGGAGCATGAGGAACATTTGAGGATAGTGTTACAGACATTACGGGAGCATCAGTTATATGGAAAATTCAGCAAATGTGATTTTTATAAAGAACAGATCCAGTATTTGGGCCACATTATTACTTAGGAAGGTATAGCTGTAGACCCTGAAAAGATTAAAACTATAATGGAATGGCCTACACCCAAGGATGTAGCAGATATTCGATCCTTCATGGGGCTGGCTGGATATTACCGGCGGTTTGTAGAAGGTTTTTCCAGAGTTGCCTACCCTATTACCTCCTTGCAAAAGAAGGGAAAAGTGTTTAAATGGACAGCAGACTGTCAATGGAGTTTCGAACAGCTCAAACATTTACTTACCACCGCACCTGTGTTGTGTGTAGCAGATCCCGAAAAGGAGTATGTAGTTTGTACAGATGCCAGTAAGGAGGGCGTGGGTGGAGTGCTAATGCAGGAAGGTAAAGTGATTGCATATGAATCCAGAAAGTTAAAAGAACATGAGCATAAATATTCTGCCTATGATCTGGAATTAACCGCTATGATCCATGCATTGAAGGTGTGGCGCCATTATTTAGTAGGGGGGAAATTTTTGTTAATGACGGATCACCACAGCTTGACTAGTTACTTTAGTCAACCCACTTTAAACGCAAGACAAGCAAGATGGGTGGACTTTTTGGGAAATTTCGATTTCGAAATTAAACATTTAAAGGGAAAGGAGAACAGAGTAGCTGATGCACTAAGCCGAAAAGTGCATTGCATTTATGAGATTGGTATTAGTCAAGGATGGTCCACCCTTGACAAAGAGATTGAGGAGGTTGCGGCGCAAGATCAGATTTATTTGCGAAAGAAGCATTTGGTGCAGAATTCAGATACACGTTCAATACAACAAGGTTACACATTGAATGCAGCTGGAATTTTGTGCTACCAGAAGAATATTTATATACCCAATCAGAGCGGTATTAAAGAAAAGATTCTGGATGAAAATCATAGAAGTCCTTATGCAGGACATCCTGGTTACCAGAAATTAATCACCTCGCTAAGGAAGGAGTATTACTGGCCAGGCATGGAAAAGGATGTTATAGAATACCTGGCGCGCTGTTTAGAGTGTCAACAGGTGAAGGCTGAACATGAGCACCCTGCAGGATTACTACAGCCATTACCCATACCAGAATGGAAATGGGAGACCATAACCATGGAATTTATTACCAGTTTGCCGAAATCCAAAAAGAACAATGATTCTATAATGGTGGTAGTAGATAAACTCAGCAAGTCAGCTCACTTCATACCGGTTCAATCCACTTATCGTGCAGCTCAAATCGCAAACATTTTCATGCAAAGTATATTTAAACTTCATCGGCTGCCGAAAGTAATAATATCCGATCGTGATGTTAAGTTTACCTCAGTTTTTTGGAGGACCTTATTTGAAGGTCTAGGAACTCAATTGAGCTTCAGCACCGCATATCATACGCAAACTGACGGACAGACTGAGCGAGTGAATCAAGTAGTGGAAGACATGCTGAGGTCTTATGTGATGCAGCAACCTACGCGATGGGAGGAGTATTTACACCTAGTGGAATTCGCCTATAGCAATGGTTATCACTCATCCTTGAAGATGAGCCCATTCGAAATACCTTACGGCCGGAAATGCCGCACACCCTCCAGTTGGGGTGGACCGGAGGACAAATTCTTGCTGGTTCCTGAGATGGCACAGGACAGGCAGAAGAATTTTGCAGATTGGAAGAGAACATTTAAAGAGTACCAAGTGGGTGAACATGTGTACATCAGAATTTGAGCTAGGAAAAGTACCCTCCAATGGAATGCTTGTGCCAAATTGGCACCGCGTTTTTGTGGACCATTCCAAATTCTGGCACGAGTAGGGCCGGTAGCTTATCAGCTCGCCCTACCAAGCCATATTCGGGTTCATAATGTCTTCCATGTATCAGTTTTAAAGATATATGTGTATGACCCTAGGCATATAATAAGTTGGCAGGACATTCAGGTAAGGGAAGACTGTTATATAATGTAAACTGAAATAGAATACTAGTAAGCAGCTGATCTGATTGTCATGTGTTTCAGGTGGAACCGGAAGGAGAGTTCCTGGTCGAACCAGTGAACATATTAGATCGGAGAAGAGTCGAGCTACGGAAAAAGGTCATCAGCCAGGTTAAAGTGCAGTGGCGGCACTTTGGGCCTGAAGATGCCACCTGGGAGGATGAACAAATGATGAGGAATACTTATCCCAGACTGTTTTTGAATGAACAGCAACATCGGGACGATGTAGAATTTCAGGAGGGGGAGATGTAACATCCCTCGTGAAAAGTTAATGTTGGTAAATAGTAAAAGTAATTATGAAAAAAGACTTTATTTGAAAAAGTATATAACTCTGTTATTAATTTATGTTAATTAAAAACAATTGTGTTAGTACTATTTGAGCTGAGCCTATGATTAATCATGGTTAGTAACAGTGGAAGCAGTTACAATGGAACCCTAACTACCTTCAGGAGGTAGTTGAGGCCCCAGAGGAAAAAGGGGAAAGATTTGCCAAGTCTGGTTAGGATCAGATGGAAAAGAAGAAAGAAAACGGTCATGCTATGTCTGGTTAGGATCAGATGGCATAGGAGGAAAGGAATTTTCCTGTGTATGCTACGTCTGGTTAGGACCAGATAGCGATTACTGGCGAGACCAGTGTAATTGCAGTCGAGAGGACCTGCAAGTGCTTGGGGGTGGAAGATCAAAGAAGAATTCTTCCTACGGACGGGTGGATTGACAAGCATTACAAGTAGGTTGCAGATAAGCAGGTAAGGCTTATAATGCATATATCTATTGAAATATTCCTTGCATTGTTCTATACTGAGAAAATAGAAATAGTTGAAGGACATCTGACTAATCTTCTTTAATAGAAAACAAGGAAAAGCATTAACTTCGGTATTATAGACAGAGACTGAAATAACATGCAATCGGTAGGGAAGAGTATTAAAAGTTCACATGAAAAACTTGCATTCTTTATTCGAAATAAACAGAAACAGAAGTAAACAGTTCAATCATTTCGGTGACAGCAGGGAATTATCAACAGGGAATGATATGTTAAAACCCTGTATTTATATTCAAGAATCGAGGAAAAGAACTAGAAATCTTTACGCTCAGATAATCGAAAAAGAAATACCTACGCGTTCTTTGCTAAAGAACTATATTAAACACATAAAAATCATGACATTTACCATAAGGCGAATCTGGTGTGTTCCGCCATCTAACTGAATCCAAAAATAAGCCGTGAGATTTACCATAAACAGTGCTATTGTATATATAGAACCTCGGTCGAGTAGACCGTGAAGAAAACACAGAAAGGGTTAACAAAACCGGACCACACCGTAACAGTTCCAGATAACCATATAGCTGTGACGCACAGACTAACTAAATAGATTTACGCATTCACTGTTACAACATAACAAATATGTATGGATGCCGAGGAAAGAGCAATGGTAACCAGAGTCCCATGCACCCTCAGCCAGTTTAACCAGCGAAACCCCGATTTGGTGAACCTCTCGAGCCGAAGCCGAAGCTTGTGCTCAGCTAGCGGAAGCACCAAAGCCGAGATCTTATGTTAAATATATTTCTCATTTAAGCTAGAAGGGAAATATAGAAACTCTGTAAAATATAAACATATATTAACATCAAACATTAAGCCTGTAACAGTTCAGTGAAGGCGAATAACCAGAAGGAAATAAAACGAGTAGAGTGAACCCACGGGGTTCCCGTGATAAAAATACCATATTCCAACAAGATTACTACATTTCAACAAGATTAGACAAGATCAAACCCTCTCAGTTCGGAGTCACAGTTTGCGTTCAAAGGGAACCAGTACATAAATTAAACGATAATTACATTTGATAAATAAGTCATGGCTACACAAACAAAGCTCATAAGGAAGGACCTCCTAACATAGGAGTCCGTCTACCAAGGGCTAAAATCAATGGCCATCAGGGAAGACCCTAAGCTTGTGCAGGGGACAGACCTGAGAAATTATTGCCTGGTATCCCTGCCAAGGGAATAAAAAGATAACTCAGCCATTGATAAGTAAATCCAATACGCATAGTGGTGATATTTTCGGAACGTACCTGGCGATAGGCTAGCTAGCTGTTTAGAGAAACCCTCGTTCATTATGGATTAACGTTGAACCACCTGCACAGAGAACTTTAGCCGGGTTAATAAACGGAATACCCTGGTGTAAATCCATAACAGAATGTAAAGAACAGAGAAAAAGACATTAATACCTTCAGTAGTCAAGTCTGGTGTCGTTTAAGCAAGAATGCCCGATAACTTCAAAGGATGAAGGGGCCTAACCGAAAGGCAGGAGCTGCATGCCTGAGACCAAAGAGCGGTGTAGCTGGATGTGGAAGGAATGCCGACAGAGCTAAGACTTACAGCGCTGTGGCGAAGCAGAGGTAATGAAATGAGAACCAAAGCTACCGAAAGGAAAAACATTCATTTAAATAGCTCCATTACCTCACCGTTTCGTGGCACAATTATAACCTTAGATCTGCGGTAAGCTTCTGTTAGCCGTTCGATTGTCGGTGGCCTCGGTGGAAACTTCGGGCGCGAAAATGGCAAGCCCGAGGGTCAAGCTCGGAGTACAGGCGCACATGGCAGCTTGCCATCTGCCCTTCATCCCTCCAAATGAACGACGTTAAACCCTCCAGCTATATCGAGGCTAAACGCCGGACAAAGTACCTGAGTTTTTTTTTAGCTGTGACCATAAATACGCCTTTAAGACTGACAGTGCCAACTGTGCGTTAATTGGTTCTCGAGTTACCATTATAACATATGTGGATGATACCATTTCAAAATATACGTGTTCATATAGTTAGTCCACGAATGTATATTTCCGCGAACCTTCAAAGTGATGTCTGTGGATTATATTTCATTATGACTGTTGCGTATTTGGGACTTTGTATTGGTAAATAAATGTTTATGATTAATGCGTATCCAAACATAGGTAAATGCTAATGTAAGAACCTTATGTAGTAGAGGTTAATATTGTTGTAATTAATTTTTTTTTTTATGTACAGCTTAGAAGTGTGATAGTTTCCCATACCAAACAGTTAGAGAAAGTTACTCGCATGCCTAGAAATACATCATCTGAGTTTGGAAAAGAAGCCAAGGGGGGGTGAGGAAGAGACTTGAGACATTTAGAAGGGAGAGTAGAAAATAATTTGATTCCTCAACAAGATGCTGTACGAAACTGTCAGATAGGGTATTGTTGAGATGGTAGGGTATTGTTGAGATGGTGGGCCAGTGGAATCCCTAGTCAAATTTAGAGTTTGCAAAGTGAAATTTAGAGTTTGCAATACCCTAAACTGGACTTGTTGGCTCCAAAATTTTTAGGAAAGACCTTGTGAGATCTCTATTCACTATTGTCTGGAGGTGAAAACAACATGAGTAAGAAGATGTAAAGGTAACTTCCTCTTTGGTTGGGAGGAGTGATCTTGTGCCCTATTAATTCTCCTAACAACCTAAATCATAACATATAATTAGGTTCTGTTGTTAAATATTACAGTTCATAATAAAAAATATTACTCTTAGGTTGTTAAATTATTACTCTTAAGAACAAAAGATGTTACTACAAGTGGACCCTGTGTAAAAAGAAATCGATTATAATGGTTGTTAAAATCTCCCTGTGTAAAAAGAAATCGATTATAATGGTTGTTAAAATCTCTATAGAGGCAATAGATGATGTCAATTTCCTGGTATCAATTGGTGATAAAAGAATGGTAAATTATTTGTAAACAAAAAGGGTAAGGAAGGGGTTTTTTAGAAAACGATTAGAGTGTTCCCATTAAAACTGCTATATATATACAAATAATGTGTATATATAGACATGTTAGTTCAAGTTGATAAACAATTTTGCTAGAAAGAAAAAGTACTTATTCTTATAGATATTTATTCATAAAAATATTTCGAGAAGAGCCGGTCCCCCGAAAAGACAAGGTCCTGCTTATCTATTGAGTACTAATAGGAATATACTTGATAAGGCGTAACGACTATATTGGGACTTGTAAAATATTTTAAAAAATTGCTAAGCAGAAAATAACAACTTAAAAATGAGAGCATATTGTCATAGTAAGGTTACAAGAACAAAGTATCAAAACGCAGGAACAGCAATACATATAGTTAAAATTATCATGAATTGATTTGAGAATTGGAAACTAAGACTAATTTAAAGCCTCGAAGAGCACGCACATATATATATGTATAATCGCGTAAACCATAAATTGTAAATATCACAGAGATACTGCTACTAAATAAAGCTAACGGGCTCACACAAACTAGAATAGTGTCTAGACTCCAAAATTCTTACCAACCATTACAAAAATTACACCGACCTCTGGTCAAAAAAAAATTCCAATCCAATATCAACTTCATGGTGTCACAAAGGGTAATCGTAGAGGGTTAATAAGATGTATGTAACAAATTTGTCGTTTTTTAATTAACTTTGAAATTCAAATAAGTACCTATGCGGCGTGGCTATGGTAGTCGAGAAACGATCGCAACATAGATTGGAAGCTCCTTACAGAATCCACCATGGGCAAGGGTTCAAAAGAGTTACAACCGATGAACTCTAGCCAGATAATAAGTTTATGGCTCAATTTAACAAAATACCCCAGTAATATTAACTGGGATCCAACTATTACATTTGAAGAATAGGAAATACCAATAAGGTCACGAGAGTGTTTATTATAACCTGAAAGGAAGAAACCAATGAATAAAAACCTGTTAATTTTCCAGCGGGTGTCAACCCCTAATAGATAAATCGTAAATGTCGTGAATTGAACAAATAGAAAATGGAAAAATTGAAATCTAACCTGCTATAGGAAACGATTGAATAATTAGAACTAGCATATGCATACATAAGGGTAAGACATTTTCCTGAACACATAAAGAAATTCATTTAAGTGATTTACTATTGCATCCAGCTGGCAGCATCATCCTGTAGTGAAGAAAAGTCTTGGAGTTAATAATCAAGCTTCGTTTATAGTACTCTTCCACAAATTAAATAGTGTCGCGTCTTTTGTATACCTTGGCCCCATAACAAGAAGACTACCTTGGCTTTTCCACTTAGGACTTCAAAGAAATTATGACCACCAAGAATGAGGAGTGGTACAGAAAAAGGGAAGAAAACAGTGTTAATGATAAAATGCGTAAAAGTGCAGAAGAAAAATAATTAAAAGTAGGACTATAGTGTCACTTGAAGCAAAGGGAAAACCATGGACGGGGCCAATGCTACATAAATACAAGAAACACTCTGACCAACATCCCAAAAAATCTATGCATCCTGTGCACCATATATTTGAGGCCTACCACCTTGATTCTCGAGACAATCTCTCATGTGACAATCTTTGCCACAACTCCAACACTCTATATGCTTCTAGCATGCATCCTTGTTCTTCTCCTAAGATCGATGTGCCTATCCTCTATTAGATGCATCGAACCTCTTAGGTGGTGCAACATTCTCCTTATTACCTTAATCATGTGGTATTACTCGCTTCCTATTCCATTTTTCTTTGTTCTTTGCATTTCCTTTCCAGTATGTCTTAATGTTAGATCCGCACTTCGGTTGATCATAGCAATGCTTTAGCTTTTGGATGGCCTCCTCCAATTATCTAGGCTCATCGAACTCAATCCTATCTTTGAATGCCATTGGTAACCCACTAGTGAATCTACGAATCTTGGCCATCTCCTCCTTGAGGTAAGGCACAAACCTCAACAACTCTAAGAACTTGCTAGTGTACTCATTATCTATCATAGATCACAGATCACATATTTAGTTCATGGAATTCATTTTCCCTATCATCAAAGTATTTCTCTGATAGCTACTTCCTTTTGAATAGCCACTCAAATTCTTTCTAAGTCAAGTCCTATTGTATACCTCTGACATTCTTCACCTCTTCCCACCAATTGTATGCTTTACCTTTCAGACTGGATGTAGCTACTCTGACTTTAATGTTCTTTGAATAGTCATGCAACATGAAGTTCTTCTTCATACCAAGCAACCATGCCTCTGCATCCTGTCATTTCCTTGTCTCTCCATCAAATGTAGGTGGTTTTTCCTTAAATTCATCTAGGAAGTATCCCCTATCACTCCTCCTGTACGGATGATAATGATATCGATCATCATGACTGTCAGAACCAAAACTAGAATGGTACTTGTGTCTATCCCTTCTCCTATCCGGAGTGTCCAACAATCTGCCATCTCTAACTTTGTCATAATTATATGGTCTATGACCACCATGCTACCTAATACCATATGCCCCATTATTTTTATCCTCCTACTCATGGCTGATCCAAAGTGGTCCCCGTTGCTACAAATTTGACAAACTTTGAAGTATCACTGCATTTACCTCTGCTAACTTCTCTTGTTCATGTATGATTATGTCATTATCTTCCTTACAACTCCTTATTTATTACTTTAAGCTTCTTAGTGTAACTTTCAAATCGAAAGAGTTTGAAAAACTCTACTGCCCATCTTATTCATAGGGAGAGTCGTTGTAGTCTACCATATTTCTGTCCATTTTATATTTCTTCCTACAAGGCATATCATAGCAGCTAAACCAAATTGCAATACACCAACGTACCTTAGTATAGCTTGGCGAGGATACCGTGGCTGCAAGATCAAAAAATAAATGTGATATGTGTATATTGTAATCATGACAACATATGAAACAAAACACATAAGCATACAACCATGCAACCATCATTCTAGCTAGAGTCCAATCATCAATGACTAACTTTAACAACAACACACATCACGACTTCATGCTTGACAACAATCATTACATCACTAGAGACTTCACCACATGGAAACATGAATATGCATAAGTAATGCAAAATCATCCACACACATGCATAAAAACATAACCAAGCATAAACGAGCAACACTTGTAACCAAGACTACCAGAAGGATACATGCAACCAAGCATACAAAATTGTAACGAAACATAAAAGAATGTAACCAAGCATACAAAAATGAGACATACAAGTGACATATAACGACATGTAACCATTCATACACTCATGATGATGCACTCCACAATTAACATCAACTTCCACATGACGACATCACTACAACCAAGATCAACATCATGCAAATGCAACAAGAACATGGAATGAAAGAGTAAGAGAAGCACATGCAACTGACACGCATGCATGACAAACACACACCCGATTGAGTCTCAGGGGTGAACCATGCTATGATACCACTCTATAACACCCTCCTTCTACATCTACCCACGCAACCGTCCAACCGGGGAAAACATGCGACCAAAGGCACCTATGAAATGATTCGATCTCTTAAGTCAAGTTAAGGAAGTGGAACCGACGGAAACACACCATACATACATTCAACATCAACATTAGGACCCTCAGGAACAAAACAAACCTTTTTTCCAACCAGCCCCTAGTTCCCACTGAGATATTGGACCACTTGACCTATGGATGTTCTCATGCTATGGGCATGTCAGCGTTTAGGGACCTCTAGACACTCTCACAACTCTGGAATCAAGTGTCCAGGGACTATTTTGCACAATGTTGTACCATCTTCCCTAGGATTTGTGCCACTTTTTCAAGCCCAAAACTGAGGTCACTGCCCATAATTGAATGAGGTCTTCCAAATAGTAAAATAATAGAGAAAGGGCAATATAAATGTAATTACTTGAATAATACCTAGACTAGTCCCCTACAATTCATGACAAGAATTTCATCAAATATATCATGAATATGCAATCTATAGGTGTAAATAACATATCTGAGCATAGGGTTCTCATATGTAGCTGAGAATCGCTAAGAAAAATTGATGCTTCAATGAATCAACTTCCATTTCACCCATTAGGGCATAGATAGATTGTTCATTCATTTACCAGTAAAAGCATGATGAGATCCATACATAGCTACTCTCATAAAACATATATATAACCAACATAATAGCAACATAAATATCAATGGAATCACATCCATATGAACGACATATAACTAGTACAATACTCATAGAATTACAAGGAGAAGTAACCTCATATTGATGATGCAAAATTCAAACATGGGATGGGACTTCCATGTTCCACCTGACCGTAGAATGGATGAGCCAAATCTCTCTTAAGCCACTCAACCTCGTGTAATATTCCAAGCATGAATGTGTGATATCAAAGAACACATCAATCAAAAAAACATCTAGGGCTTCCAGAGGCCATCCACATCAACCCATCAAATAGTGATTCCACCTCATTTTCAAACATCAAAAAACCATCATCACATTGGTCTCTATGCAAGCCTTCCAAGCCTTCAAAGAATTTTTCCAACTAAGGCTTCCAGGACTAGCTGATGAGCCTCATCATTAGGTAATTATATAGGCCTTAATTCACCTACTAGCTTAGTCAAACCAACTATTCTCATAACTTATTGCATACTTTTTATTATATTTTGTTTATGAGATGAGTTAGAGTTGCCTATCTTGCTTTCTGGTCTAATGTGCATTTAATGCAAGATTAAAGGAGAAAATAAAGGAATTTTGGCAAAGACCAAGGTAAAAACTCAAATGGGACAAGGTTGAGGGATATAGGATGTAAACCCTCCTCATTTAATATCACTCCATTCAAATATTCCTCCATCAACTCAGAGTGCAAATACCCAAATCATCAGGACTAGAAGGCAACCGAGCAAGTGAAAGACAATGCACCATTTTATCTCAAGTTTAGGAGACGAGCCTCACTGATTTTAAGGAATTCATTGTAGAAATCAGATGTATAACTAGAGATAACTAGGATGTCAGTAGGATTCAGATTCTTGATTGTAAAACTCTACTATATTTTTCGAGTTGCAAGACTTGTGACAATTCTTTTGATGTAATCAATTGTTTTGGTAATAAGAATGAGTTTTTTTTTGAGCCAGCACTAAGTTAACTCAGAGGGCTGAAGCTCTTGGGTTAGGGCCCAACCCTAGCAGCCAAGGCTCCTATTTATTGTACATGTATGCTTAGTGTATATTCGTAGCTTAGTTGTTAGTTTGCTTAGTAGATGCATTTCCATTACAAGTAGTGTAGATCAGATTGGTTGTGTGATAGTTTCCTTAGCAAGGAGAAAAAGGATCACCACAAGGTTGTCAGTAGGTGTCTCGGCCTCACTTCCTCCCTTTGGGACCATGACTTGAGGAAGGGACCCTTCAGCAGCCCCAAAAACACAAATTTCTAGTTCTTGTATGAGCTTTGGAGTTTGTTGTCTTTGATTCACTATTTGGTTGATGTGGCAAGGAAGATTTCATTGTCATCTTTTTTTTCCTTTCTCCATTTCTGCAATAAGATATCACTCATTCTTTCATTCCCTTCAACAACTTTCTTCATGCATAATATAGGCAATTGATTCATGCTTTTCTAGTTTATGAAAATGTATCTTGTTACATAGTTCTTGGAATACACACATGTTTTAAGCAGAGCGATACTGCAGGGGGAGACCAAGACTTCATCACCAGCATCCACCTTCCACTTAATCCACCTTAGCCATCCATTGTTTCACCATCATCTTCACTAGTTTTTCATCATTTTTCATTGAAATTTCCCTAGATACATTGAGTGAATCTAGCCATCTCTTATCTTGGATATTGACTCCTGACTGCTCCTAAACCTTCTAACGTTCCATTCCACCCATCACACACCTTTTCCAATCTTCCCAACACCTCACAATTAGTTCTTAGCTCTATCCTATAGGTTTCCTATAATTCCTATAGGATCATCCTGTAGGTTTCTAGTACATCTTGTAGGTTTTCCTGAAATGACCTGTATTGAGGCCGAATTGATGGGAAACCTCTAGGAAGTCACAAAAAGTTAGAATCCCTCCACACCATTCCACCACTCCATAAACCTTATAGCCATCCTCAAACTGCTTCCATCCACTTGCCACATCAACAAGAACAATTAATTTGCATACTTGATTTTGCCTAAAAAAACCAAAAAAGTGGAAAGAGATTTAGTTTAGTTTCTTTGCTTGCACATTAGTATTGTTTGATGCTTTTTACTTATGCAACTTAGATAGTAGCATTTTTTTAGCTTTGATTTCGAAATTATTCTTAGAATAGCTTCTTAAATGTTAATTAGGGTATGGTGTGGTTTCACATTACATGTTGGTTGTTTTCCATTATTGTAGTAGAGTAACTCTCTTAGAGTAGATTTGTCATTCTTCCATCAAAGAATCAAGATTCTTTTGAATCTATAGAAGTCTGGCCTGGAACCCTAGTGGTCTCTTGCCAGTTGAATAATGACAACAGGTAGAACCATCACTTTTACTTGTGCATACAACACTGTCACCTCCAAGTTTGTACGAACCCTGGGTTGATAAGTAAAATTGGTAGCTCAGTAGTTGCAGCATCGTTGCTGCAATATTGGCACTCATCACTTTGTGACACTATTGTTGGGGAGGTGTCTGAGTAGAATGTGATTACTGCTTTCCTTTCTTCTATCTCTTATCTTCAATATTCTGTCATTAGTTTATTTCTACAAAAGTAATCTACTTTTTTCCTTTCTTTCAATTTGCATTATATGCTTTCCTTTCCATTCTGCAAGTAGGATTTCAACTTAGGAAGTAGCTTTTTCATTCTGTCAGTAATTTTCCTTCAATCAACAATTTCAATTCTATAAGTACTTTGCATGTTTTAAAAAGAATACAAAACCAACCCAAAAATATCTCCTTTCATGCCGCGTAGGAATAGGGACAACTTAGGAAAAAATTTTCCAAATACCCCCATTACATCCAATAGCCAACCTTCTCTCTTCTTCGGTGGCTGTGAACTGGAGGAACCCTTAGGTGAGCAGCCTAACATATTTGAAGAACCTACAGGGGAAAAAGAAGAAGAGGAACCCATTCCTACTGAGCCAATGGCTGAAAACCAAAATGATAGGGGGAATAGAGAGAGAGTTGAGGGTGCCTTCCCCATCAAGGAAACTGGCGGGGACGCTAAGATGAAAAATATAAGCCCTTCTGCCCTACCTCATTTCCATGGCCTAACCACAGAGGACCCTAACACTTTCCTGTTTGAGATTGTTATTATATGCTGAACCTATCACTATACAGATGATGAGAAAAAGTTAAAACTATTTCCATCTACCCTCAAAGATGCGACATTGCACTGGTTCATGGGTTTACCTCGAGATAGCATCACAACTTGGGCTCAAAAGTAGCAGGTCTTTAACAAAAAATATCGGGACTAGTGTTGGTCAACGGATACAAAAGAAGAAATTTTCAGGATGACCATGGGCCATGATGAATCCTTAGAAGACTACAAAGAAAGATTCCAGCTCAGTTACAAAAGGGCTGGGTGCACACTTGACCCTGAGTCAGTAAAGTTGGTCCTGCTTAGGGGAGTAAGAGAAGATCTTCTAGGTACCTTACATTTGTTAGTAGGAGGAGATATCTACCAATTACCCTATGAGGATATGAAGACTATCTTAAGAAACAATTCTAGGGCAACTAGGGAAAAGGGTAGGGGTAGTCAACTAATGGCCAGTACATCATGTTCCAACTCACCATCAAGGGTGAAATTGGAAACATGTTGGAAGATTTCAAAAGTGAGATGCTACAAATCCTTGCCTTGCAACTGGACACCATCAACATTTAAAGGATGCAGGAGGAAGCACAGAGAGCCTTGGCCATCTTCTATCCTATATGCACCAGGAGGCATCCTAGGAATGAATGTCCATTGAACTCTATTGAAATTTGCTCGGTCTGTGACGAAAACCACTCCACAGACAAGTGCCCATGTTTAGACTGACTCAAAGTTGTATATCAAGGAGCTTAAGGGGTCACTAAGCAGCTTTGCTACATTAACCAAAGGAGACCTCTTAGGCCTAAACCATACTAGCAGGGCTTGCAAGGGTCATCCCATGCATATTACAACCCCAACCAGACCACAACTATACCTTCTTAGGGACCCCCTAATCATCCTTCCTGGTATACACCCCCACCTTTGTTCTATGCATCTCAGTATCATTCCCAGCCAGCCAGCCAGTCATTTCAACCTTATGCTCCACCACAACCTTAGTAGAATACACCACTCTAGGGGTGGAGGCCCCAATACAACAATTCTCCAACTCTATTGCCTCCACCACCCGCCCAACCACAACTCCTATACTCTGCTCGACCCAAGCAAGCCCAGATGCCTGCCCAGCCAAATCCGAACCCAAAAAATAGGCAGGCTTAATAAGTATACAATGGAGAGACATCATATCCAACTTATGTTGTGGAAATCTAGGAGATTAACCTAAGATCAGGAATAGTTCTCCCGGATAACCAACCTCCCCCATCACCTACGGAGGTTGAGGAAGAAAGAGAGGAAAACAACCTTAAAGTAAATCCACCCTTTCCTGAGAGATTAGCCCAACCACTCTAGCCTACCCCAGAAGAGACTAAACTTCTTGGAGAATTGAAAAATGTATGTGTAAAGATCCCCCTTCTCGAGGCAATAAAAGATGTTCCCATTCACAATAATTTTATTAAGGAGAAGTGCTTCAAGCATCCAGTTAGGCGAAAAAGGGATGCCCATACCATTAATGTCATTAGGCAACCATCCGACTTAATGCTGGGGCAGGTAATATGCCCAAAATATTTGGACCTTCAAAGCCCTGTAGTAGATGTGCACATCAATGTCACCATTGTCCCACACACTCTGATCGATCTTGGGGCTACCATTAATGTGATGACCAAGGGAACCATGCTCAAGCTCAACCTCTAAGGTTCATTGAGGAAGACCACAACAGTTCTACAACTTGCAGATCATTCCACAGTAACCCCCGAGGGAATTGTGGAGGATGTGATGGTCTCCATTGACACCTGGTAGTACCCTGTAGATTTCCTAGTTCTCCAGCCTAAGACTAAGCTTATTGGTTATCCTATCATCCTTGGGAGGCCATGGTTGGCCACTGCTAATGCTTACATTAGTTGCAAAGCTGGGAATATGACCATCAAGAATGGGCATATGTCCAAATAGTTAGTCCTATACCCTCCTGCTCAACCTTCTCTAGAGCATGATTTACCTTTATGGTTGGAGGAGGAGGAAGAAGATGAAGTTTATTCTACCTAAATTTATGCTTTGGAATCAACCATGGGAGGAGGACAACAAGATGAGGATGAGTTGATTGAACACCTGCTTCAAAGTCTAACTCCCGGTTCATTACCTTTAGAAGAAGTCGTAAAGGAAACTTAGAACAATAATCCAATTGACTTATTCTTGGCCGACTCCAACCCACTCTGTGTCAAAACCATAGAAGTCGGCCCAGAGAGAACTTTGAAAATCAATCCATCTCTTTCTGCACTCAAAGAGGAGAAGCTATGCAACATGTTAAAGGAAAATCCAGAAGCATTTTCCTGGAGTTACAAGGAAATGAAGGGATTACACCCCTGAGTGTGTACTCACCACATATACATAAAAGAAGGTTGCAAGCTAGTTCAACAACCACAAAGGAGGATGAATCCAGCTCTTAAAGATATAGTCAAGGAAGAACTACAAAAACTACTAGATGCAGGATTCATTTACCGTATCTCCAATAGTGAGTGGGTCTCTCCTCTAGTGTTAATTCCCAAGAAAAAAGATAAGTGGAGGATTTGTGTCGATTACAGGGAGTTTAACAAAGCCACAAAGAAGTATCATTTTCCTCTACCCTTCATTCACCAAGTGCTAGATGGCCTAGCAGGAAAAAGTTTTTTCTCTTTACTAGATGGATTCAGTGGGTACAACCAAATCCAGATATGCCCAAAAGACTCGGATAAGACCACATTCACCTGTCCTTGGGGTACTTTTTCCTATAGGGTCCATCATTTTGGCCTATGCAATTCTCCAACCACTTTCTAGAGAGAAGTCTTAATTATTTTTGCCAAATTAGTCCATGATGCAGTGGAGATCTATATGAATGATTTGACACCTTATGGTTGTCATTTTCAAGAAGCCTTGTCCAACCTAGGCAAAGTACTACACAAGTGCATTGAAATGAACCTGTCTCTCACTATTGAAAAATGTGAATTCTTAATGATTGCGGGGACCATGCTAGGTCATTCAATATCTCAGCAAGGACTGTAGGTGGACCCAAACAAAATAGGCATCATCCAAAGGGTCCCACCTGCTCAGAAGCATATAGATATCAGAATTTTCCTAGGGTTAGGTGGATACTACCGAAGGTTCATAAAGGACTTCAGCAAGTTGGCCTCTCCTTTATTTGGTTTGTTGGCCAAAGATTCTGAGTTTATATGGTCCAAACACTGTCAAGAGGACTTAGACATTCTAAAGGATAAGTTAACCACAACACCAATTCTCCAAGGTCCAAACCAGGCCCTCCCCTTTCATATTCATGTTGATGCCTCACACAAAGCCATAGGAGTAGCCCTAGGTTAGATAGATGAGAAACTGCCGTATGCTATATATTTTATCAGTAAGAACTTATCAAAGGCTAAACTAAATTATACAGTGACAGAAAAGGAACTCTTGTCTGTTGCGCATTCACTAAACAAATTTAGGCATTACATTATAGGCTATCAAACATTTGTGCATACTGACCATGTTGTAATCAAATATTTAATGAACAAACTATATGTGAATGTTCAAATTATAAGATGGTTACTTTTATTACAGCGATTTGATCTAACCATTTTTGATAAGCCTGGTAAGGTAAATGTTGTTGTAGACTTTTTATCTAGGGTAAATTTGTATCAGGTGAAGAAGGAATGGTGGATGACCAGTTACTGAACGAGCACTTATTTGATATTTCAATTCTCTCTCCATGGTTGGCTAATATAGAAAACTATTTGATATCAGCATAGTTCCCACCAAACTTGTCCTCCAAGAAAAAGAGAAAGATAGTCAGGAAAAGTGCCCCCTTCACTTGGATTGGGTGCAATATTTTTAAACTTGGCCTAGATCAAATCTTGAGAAGGATTGTCAGGGAAGAGGAAATCTTTGACATCCTTCTGACCTATCATGATGGGCCTTGTGGAGGTTACTTTGTAGCAAAGAGGACAACATTCAAAGTGTTACAAGTAGGCTATTATTGGCCCACTCTTCATCGAGATGTGAAAAAATACGCTAGTCAGTGTGATCAGTGCTAGAGGATGGGAAGACCTACTCTAACAGATGAAATGCCTTTGCATCCTCAAGTGACTTTCGAGCCATTTGACAAGTGGGTCATGGACTTCATTGAGCCTATTTACCCTCCTTCAAAGAAAAAATAGTACATTATTGTATGCACTGATTATTTGACTATGTGAGCTGAAACCAAGGCAATTAAGGTAGCAACAGAAGAGAAGGTGGTTGAGTTCCTAAGGGAGAACGTATTCTACAAATTTAGGTACCCTAGAGAGCTGGTCACAGACCAAGGTAGCCAGTTTACCTCCAACATGATCGAGGACTTGCTCACCCACACCAGATCAAGCATATGACCTCCACTCCCTATCATGCACAAGCTAATGGGCAAGTGGACATGACCAAAAGAGCACTGGAGGGCATATTAACCAAGGTGCTGAGCAACAGAAGGAAGGATATGGTAGAAAGGCCAGGTTAGGCCACTTGGGCCTATAGCACCACATGGAAGACCACCACCAGATTCACACCCTATGAGCTGGTCTATAGGAAAATGGCCCTGTTGTCCATTTAATTTGAATATAACACATTAAGGATGGCAGCCCAACTAGATTTGGATCTCAACAGTGCACAGAAAGAGAGATTGTTCCAATTGAAAGGATTGGATGAATTCAAAATGCAAGCCCTCCTACATACAGAGGTAGTTCAAATTCAAAGGAATATCTGGCATGATAAAAATATCAAGAAGAAGCAATTTTAGGAAGGTGATTGGGCATTGTTATATGGTTCTAGGTATAAGGACTTCAAGGGAAAGTTAAGGACAAGATGGCTCAGACCTTATGTTGTGGAGAGATGCCATGATAATGGTTCAGTGCAAATCAGAACCATAGATGAAGAATCCATTCCTTTGCTTGTTAATGGACACCGATTGAAAATGTACAAGAGACCTTTATCAAAACAAGAGTTCGTTGATGATATCAATAAAACAATGATGATAGTGGAGCAAGTTCCAGCTCCTCCCTCATCAAATCGCTGAGGAAAAAGAAAAAAGAATAAGGACTCAGGTGAAAACCTTCAGGAGGTACCTAAGTCCCATCCTTGGGTTGAAAACCTCTTGAGGCAGCCCAGTGATGAAAAAAGAAAAAAAAGAGAGAAAAAAAAAAACAAAAAGAAAAAGAGAATAAGAAGATCCCTGGGTGAAAAATTTCTTGAGGCACCCAGGGAAAATAGTTAAGGTGAAAACCTCTTTGAAGCATCCTAGTTGTTTTTCAAAAAAAAAAAAAAAAAACAAAAAGCAAAAAAAATATTTTTTATCATAAAATTTCCATTTGCAGGCGGGAAAGAAGGAGAGTTAACGAGAAAAAGAGGATCCCAAGGAGACCCCTTCCACTCAAATATTCATTTTTTCACTTACCATGCATCCCTCCATCAGTTTTGTCATTTTTCCACTCCATTGCTTCGATTTATGCAAAGATTATGTTTTCTACAAGATCCCCTGAAAACCTATAGGATGATCCTGTAGGAATTACAGTGACCTAGAAATCCTACAAGAAGCAATATGAAGGCATATGATGAACTTGTTAGGTCCCTAAAAGTCACCTTATTCATGATCTAGCACCTCACCTTGTCCACCACCACCATCTCTGCACTCACCATTCGAAAAAAAAACAAAAAAGGATCAATTTCAACAATTTTTTTCTTCAGTCTTCAAAGAAGAAAAAAAGGAAAACAAAGAGTAGTAAAGAACATCACCTGAGTTTCCTTTTCTTTCCACATTCCCACTCCTTCTTTCCATCCATGACACCATCCTCACAGCCCCAACGAGAAAAATAATTAAAGAATTCTGAGGGAGAAGTAACTACAGGACATCCTGTAGTAGCTTATCCCACAAAATGCCAATCACACCAGCAACAAGTCTTTAGTAGGATGATGCAGGATCTCCCAAGTAGTAGCATCAGATCTTCAACCATAGATATGTGCAAAAATAGAGAAAGTATTAGCAGACAACAAGAGGAGGAAGGAGAATGGCATGCAACAAAAATACACAACAACACCTCTAGTCTTCGACAACTGCAGCATAGCATTGAAACCACAGGTAAGTATCCTACTCACTCTCTTATATGCATCATGTAGTAAAAAATTGTAAGGGTTACGAGATAGTTGGTTTATAAGTGAGAAGGTGGCCAGTTAACTTGGCCACCTTCGTTCAGTCAGCACATGCATAACCAGGTGTCATGTCACAAGTGGCTGCAGTTAACTCTAATATAGAGGAGTAGGACAAAAAGTAGTTAAACTACGAATATATGATGTGGGAGCTGATTACGAGGAGTGGTAAATGATGAGGTGGTAGTGGGGACCAACGGTCCAAAAATTGTAACGTACCTTTGTTGCCATCACAACACCTCACCCTGAATCACCATAAGAGGAAATAAAACATAGTTCCCACGCATTCATGCATTTCACCTCCTCGAAACTCCCTCACTCAAGGCGATCTCATAACCCAAGCCACCCACCAGAAGCAAAGATCCATCGTTCACTGTATAGGAATTCCTACAGGAGCATGCACAAGAATTCCTACAGGATACAGTCTACAAGATACATAGATACTATCTACAGGATTGGCAGAGAAGAGTTTAGAAGGGATATCATAGGTGTTGGCCACTACAACCAGTCTAAAGAGGTAGGATCTAAATTGAAATTCCACTTTGGAAGTACATGAACCAAGGATACTCTAAAATTGAGTGAATTTAGCAACTTTGTAAAGGGAATTAAATACACAGTCATATTTGTTTTGCTCCTGCATCTGAAAAAGTTGTTTCAAACCTCTCATTTTCTCCTCAATCTTCACCAGCAAGATGACATGGGGTTTTAATAAGAGAGAGTCCACAAACATTGTGAGAATCCGACAACACCCCCAAGTGCTTGAAATCTTCAC
This sequence comes from Pinus tabuliformis, assembly GCA_031772625.1. NCBI lineage: Eukaryota > Viridiplantae > Streptophyta > Pinopsida > Pinales > Pinaceae > Pinus > Pinus tabuliformis. The sequence goes on along the minus strand of CM062812.1, from coordinate 384,410,832 downwards.
CGGACATAATTTGATGGGGTTTTTTGAAAAATTCAGAGGGTATGATTTTGAGGTGGCTCAAGAATTTGCTCTCTCCCTCACTCCACACATCAGAATACATGCCACTATTGTAATAAGGGGCCTCACTATAGATCTCACCCTAGATATCATCAACAGGGTCACCACACTTCCCCTAGGAGTCCCATGGATAAAAGAAGACAAAGCAGATAGCCAAGTTGCCAAAAGAAAATTATTTTTAGAAGGTGAGGAACCAATTGAGGACAAAAATGGAGTAAGGAGGGAAAGTCTTCCATATCCATGGAGTGAGGTAGGCTACCAACTAATCAAATACATCTCGTGTGAGGGTATATATAGTGTTGTCTATGGTTATCATTTCAGGATCCTTGAAGAATTAAGATTTGGAGTAGAAACACCCCCTCACCAAAGGCTCACAATACCATATTTCTTGCTTCAATCACTCATAGACTCAACCATAAAAGTGAAGGAGGGGAATTCCCAACAATTAGCACACCATGGGTTGATTAGGATCCTCATTAAAGATGCCCTCCAAAACCTCAGAACCCATATAACATGGTCATTTTTCAAAGACTTGCCAGCAGAGGATGACATCAAAGCTCTCACTTATGATGATACTCCTACTGTCAGTGAAGAGGAAGTAAAACATGAAGAGGAAGATACAGAAGGAGATGAGGATGAGATGGATGAAGAAGGAACTGTCACAAAGGCACAGGATGAAGATGAAGAAGAAGAGGGAGAATAGAAGGACGATGATGAAGAAAGAGAGGAGGAAATGAAGGAGGAAACTGATAGAGATGATGAAGATCTACAAGAAAAAGAAGACACAAAAGATAGAGAGGAAGAAAGCAATAAAATAGAGGGGAAAGAACACAATGAGGAGTAACCTAGGGTGTCTCCAAGGGTCACTGAGAGAGAGGAAGTAGCTGCCCTCACTACTATCACCACCCCAATCAATTAAAAAGGAAAATGACAGAGGCAGACCCCACTATATTTCAGGACAAGAAAGAGCATAACAATAAGACAGGGGAAGCCACAAACATCAACAAAAATTCCTATTGAGATTGAATATTCCCCTTCAAAAAAAGGAAAAATACCTTCCCCTAAGTCCCTTATAACCTATGTAAGGAGGCCTACTACTAGATGAACTTCCTCAAAGGGTAAGGCATTCATACAGGATCCACTGCAAAATCTACAGGAAGCAAAAGCAATCCTACAGGATACTCTGATGAATCTACAAGAGGCACAAAAATTGGAAAGAAAGGTAGGGGAGCAGTAAGAAGCTAAAGAGGAGGACCCAGAGACAAAAGAACCCAACCCCCAACATAAGTTGGACTCCTATTATCAGTTTATTGAAGGAAGCAGATTCATACCAAAAAAGTTTTCCATCCCATTGTTCTTCGAGCTTGAGAAGGAGAGGACCAAAACTCACCGACGGATGCAGATTGCGAAATTCAAAGGGGGTAGAAGACATTGGGCAGATGGAGGAGAAACTCAAACAAATGGGCAGAAAACTAAGTGGCTTAAGGGACATAGAAGCTATAATGAGAAATCAACTAGAGACAAAAAATGCATGGATGAGGGGACAACTACAGGAAAGAGATAACCAACTACCATGTATTACCAACATCTCCTTGGAGGCATTCCAATGTAGGATGCCAGCTAAATCCTATGCTCTCTACCTCAAAGAAAAATGGTTGCATATTTAGATTAAGACACTAGCACAGAGGGGAACCATGCAATTTCAAGACTATAGGTAGTTTATTGATCCTTGTGATCAAAGTACACTAGAGGATGGGGCCAAAATAGTTGATTTTTATTTAGACAACATGGCCCTCACAGACATGAATGTATGGGAACCTAATGTCAAGCTAGGAGATCTACAATTATTGGCTTTGGCATCATGGATGAACCATGAGGAGTCAAGGGCTGCAGAGATGAAAAGGATATTGGCAAGAGAGAAAATTGAACCTCTTTTGATCAGAGTTGAACATTCAAATCCCATGGCCCTCACTAGTACCCATAATTTGATTACAAATGACCCTCAGCTGGCACCTAGATATCTTACTGCCCAAGAGCAAGCAATTTCACATTTTGACGACATGTTTAGGTTACTAGGAGATGATAGTATACATGCTTGCCTAAAAATATGGAACATACTGCCATACAGCCTAAGGATAAGAGAATATCACTCCCCTTAAAGGTTAAGAGAGGCAATCAACAGGACACCGATGTATAAGAAATCTATGCAAAGGTTGAAGGTCAATTTGATAGGCCTAAAACTCAGTCCACCACTATTCTTAGGGATGCTAGAAGGGAGAAAAAAAGAAGAAGGAAAGATGTAGTGGGAAGAGGTATAAAAGAAAGAAGGATTCTATGAACAAGAAGAGGAGACCATAGGAGAGGCATGGGATGTTAGAGAGGCTACAAGAGCCATGAACGATATGGATACTGACTAAGTTGCTCAGAGGATGAGCAACACTTTCAGTAGGGGGGTCATGATGAGCCTCATCATTGGGTAATTATATGGGACTTAATTCACCTCGTGGCTTAGTCAAACTAACTATTCTCATAACTTATTGCATACTTTTGATTATATTTTTTTATGAGATGAGTTAGAGTTGGATATTTTGCTTTGTGGTCTAATGTGCATTTAATGCAGGATTAAAGGAGAAAACAAAGGAATTTTGGAAAATACCAAGGTCAAAACTCGAATGGGACAAGTGAGAGGGATTATAGGTGGTAAATCCTCCTCATTTACTACCCCTCCATTCCAATATTCCTCCATCAGCTCGGAGTGCAAATAGCCAAATCATGAGGACTAGAAGGCAGCGGAGCAAGTGAAAGACAAAGCACTGGTTTATCTCGATTTTGGGAGCTAAGCCTCCCTAATTTTAAGGAAGTCATTGGAGACTTTAGATATATAGGTAGAGAGGCCTAGGACCTCAGTAGGATTCAAATTTTTTATTGTAAAACTCTACTCTATTTTTCGAGTTGCAAGACTTGTGATAGTTCTTTTGATGTAATCTATTGTTTTGGTAATAAGAATGAGTTTTGTTTTGAGCCAACACTAAGTTAACTCAGAGGGTTGAGTTTATTGGGTTAGGGCCAAACCCTACAAGGAAAGGCTCCTCTTTATTGTACATGTATGCTTAGTGTAGATTCATAGCTTAGTTGTTAGTTTGCTTAGTAGATGCATTTCGATTACAGGTAGTGTAGATCAGATTGGTTGTGTGATAGTTTTCTTCCAGTTGTTCCATCTTTCAAGTAGCAGGTTAGCAAGGAGAAAAAGGATTACCACAAGGTTGTCAGCAGGTTTCTCGACCTCACTTCCTCCCTCTGGCACCAGGACTTGAGGAAGGGACCATTCAATAGCCCCAAAAACACAAATATCTAGTTCTTGTATGAGCTTTGGAGTTTGTTGTCTTGGATTCAATATTTGGTTCATGTTGCAAGGTGGATTTTATTGTCATCTCTTTTTTCCATCTCCATTTCTGCAATAAGATATCACTCATGCTTTCATTCCCTTCAAAAACTTTCCTCATGCATAATATAGGCAATTGATTGATGCTTTTCTAGTTTATGAAAATGTATCTTGTTGCATAGTTCTTGGAAGACACACATGTTCTAAGTAGAGCAGGTACTTCAGGAGGAGACCAAGATTACATCACTAGTAGCCACCTTCCACTTCATCCACGTCCATCCCTTGTTTCACCATCACCCTCACTAGTTTTTCATCTTTTTTCATTGAAATTCCCCTAGATACATTGAATGAATCTAGCCATCTTTTATCTTGGATATTGACTCTTGAGTGCTCCTAGACCTTCTAACACTCCATTCCACCCATCAAACATATTTCCAAATCTTCCCAACACCTCACAATTAGCTCTCGACTATATCTTGTAGGTTTCATGTAATTCCTACAGGATCAGGCTGTAGGTTTCTATTACATTGTGTAGGTTCTCCTAAAATGACCTATTTTGAGGCTGAATTGGTGGGAAACCTCTAGGAGGTCACAAAAAGCCTCCTAGGACCCCTCCACACCATCCAACCACTCCATAAACCTTCTAGCCATCCTCAAATGCCTTCCATCCACCTGTCACATCCACAAGAACAATTAATTTGCATAATTTATTTTGCCTAAGAAACCACAAAAAGTGAAAACAGATTTAGTTTAGTTTCTTTTATTGCACATTAGTATTATTTGATGCTTTTTACTTCTGCAACATAGATAGTAGCATTTGTTTAGTGTTGATTTAGCAATTTTTCCTAGCATAATTTCTTAAATGTTAATTAGGGTATGGTGTGGTTTAGCATTACATGTTGATTGTTTTCCATTATTGCAGTAGAGTAACTCTCTTAGAGTAGATTTTCCCTCCTTCCATCAAATAATCAAGCTTCTTCTGACTCTATAGAAGTCTGGCTTGGAACCCTAGTGGTCTCCCGCCAGCTGAATAGTGACAATAGGCAGAACCATCACTTTTACTTGTGCATACAACACTATCACCTCCAAGTTTGTACGAACCTCAGGTTGATAAGTAAAGCTGGTAGCCTAGGAGTTGCAACATCCTTTCTACAATACTGTCACTCATCACTGGTAACTCAACCCACAACTTTTACTGGGTTTCAAGAGCATTTGTCCAACCAGGGCTTCCAGGACTAGCAACTCAACCCACCAAGGGATTCAAGAGGCGTTTTCCAACCAAGGCTTCCAGTACTAGTAACTAAACCCAAGTTGTTGCAGGTCTTCCAAAGTGTTTTTCCAACCAAGGCTTCTAGGACTAATAACCCAACCCAAGCTGAGGAAACATGAGAACCAACCATAACAAAACAAGGAAAACAAACCCACAATCACCATGGCTATCTCGAAAATGGAAATGCTAGGTAATCCACTATCAATCCCATCTATTTTCCATGCCAATGACGGATCACAACCAAGAAACCACATGCATGCGAAAACTAGTGAGGAAAACATACATGCAACTTGGTACCTACAAGAAAAATCCATTGTAGCTGATGATCTTGATGTCCTCTTGTGCTTTTCTACTCTTCTTTTGCCTTCATTCTTGAAAATCAAAGTATTCCACACCCTCCAAGAGTGCTCGAAGAAAACTCTAAGTATCTAAGAGCACGAGAGAGAGAGAGAGAGAGAGAGAGAGAGAGTAATGAGAGTTCTCCAAAACTGAACTAACAAAAGGTGACCAACTGATCCTCAACACCCTTTTTATGAATGAGGCTTCTATTTTCTTCATTTTCCATTATTTTCCTTCATTTTCCTCCTCACATGAAACTTATGACATTTCACCTTCCTATTCTCCTAATTTCCAGTATTTTCATAAATAAATGTGTCAAAAATGTCATTTTTCCTTTCCAAAGGCTTAGCCATTTCCTTAGCCATTAATAACCAAATTAACATCGACACTAGTATGTCTTGCCCAGCATTCATCTTTGAATAAGTTTCCCATCAACCGTGGATATTATTTTTGCCTTTATTAACTTTTATTACATGGAATTTTCACCGAGGCTAGTAAATACAACTAGAGGAATTTGATCAATTGAAAGAAGAGTTAAATTTTTAAATTTTATGTAAATAAGTATATATATATATATATATATATATATATATAATTTATTTATTTATTGATCGGTATAAACTACGATGGAAAACAAAATTCCTAATCTGGTTCTTGCCATTCTGAGGCTCTTTGGAATATATATATATATATATATATACACGCATGATGACAAATGCGCCATAAATAATCTAAGGGATCTGTTATCTTCTCGGGATGTGAAGGACGAATAATGGGTTTAGGTAAAATATGATTAAAAATTAGTGGGTAGCTAAGTAAGGTAAACAAAGAAAACGTGACACATAATCTTAAGAGAATTAAGTTGTAATAAATTGAACTCTAGTAGCATATTAGCGTAGGTGTAACCTATGCCTATTATCATGCAATGAGTTATTATGAAAGGGGCAATGTGCACCCCAAATAGGTACCTCAAAGAACTTCAATATGACTTGTTATGGACTAAAAGGAAGCTTTTCCAAATGATTGTTTGGAATGAGCATACACTTACAAACTCGTTATGTCAAGATAATCACCTTAAAAAGATGTCACGAGGTGTCATGAGGTAGTTAGCAAGGAAAAAAGATGGCAAGAAGGAAGAGCCCCATAGTTAATACACCTAAACTAAAGGAGGGGCACATGTAACCCTATCCACCTTAGTCAATCACCTACAGAATAGACAGGGATGGTACCCTAAGGAGAATTTTTTATGAACTCATGAGTGAGGAATGTTGAAATCTTGGTTGCAAGTCTTGGAGGCGTAATTTTCTTGTTATCTTTTGTAAATAAAGCATGTCCATATAATTTTTTATTGTGCCGTGGATGGTCACAATTGTTTATTGAAATATTTCTTTGTGATTTTGGTCGGGATGGTCTACTAAGAAAGATCAGAAGGAGAGGAATAAACAAGGAAACCAGCTGAACTATTATTTTTTTATTAATATTTTTGTAGGAAAATAATTAGCAAACAATTACGTGAACATGTATGGGTCCACTCATGTAAGGAAAAATAAAATATTAATTTTCCTCGAATATTGATAATGCTTAATTGCAAGATCTTTTATATTATGTAATTTGAAGTTTTATTAAGGACCGATCATTCGTGGCGAGCCATTATGAGGACAAGGTAAGGAAATCCTCCGACGAAAGGAAAGAAACGGATAATAACCACAAGCATGATTATTGGGGTAAAGTAGAATTAATTAAAAAAATTATTATTATTATTTATTTTCCCGTTTGAGATAAAATTGTTGTTAATAAAAAATTATAGAGGTTAAATGTATATCTATATATATATATAAAGTTAACAAAAGTTATGGATTGATATATAAGAAAAGAACTATAATAAATTAATGTAGACATCATGAGATAATGAATATGCACAAGCATGCAAGCGATAAACCCTATGACTGCACATGTACACAAAGTTATGGATGACTTCCATCAATACCATGTATTGTAGGATAATAGAGGGCCAAAATTGAAGAAATACTACAAAATGGAGTCCTCGTGCTATGCAAAAGGAAATAGTTAAGAAGCTCAAGATGGTCATCAATAAGTAAACAAAAATATAGACGCCTTGAACATGGCAGGGAAAAAATAAAATAAATAAATAAATAAGAAGATGATTGTGACTAATGCATATGTAATATTTGAAATTAAACTAAGAGAACAATAGGTCTACCTAGTATGATAATGCACTAGTTGGAATTTATCACAAAGACAAGAACAACAAATGGTTTTTGAAAGACCTTTTTATTACTATATGAATAATGAAAATAAAGTTAGTACTTTCCATATTTAAAATGTCACCAGAACCACATTATGGTGTTTTGGCCAATAAGCATAAGCATTGGTAAGGAAAATGATTTAATTTTTATTAATGTTGATGTTTCCATAACGATGCTAATATTGAATTAAATGCAAGTTGTTAACTCTTATGAGGTTGTGAATAATGTTAACGACCCTGATGGATACATAAATAATAAATGATGGTGCTTGTAATGGAGTTGAGATGATTATATGCTTCTTAAATAATGTTTGAAATAACACTAATTATAGCCTCAATAGTTGTGAATGTAGGTTCAGTCGAAAATAGAGTTCCTAAGCAAACCTCTATACTCACAATCAAAGAGAAATCATGCTATGAAAGTGAGCTATCACTAGGATAAAATGAAACTATGACACTTTAGCGAGCAAAGGCAACATGGAAGAACGAAAATTTAGGGTATGAACTAGAGTTCAACTTGTTTATGAAGGGCTAGAATCAAACACCGAGGATGATTTTTTTCTCCCTGGAGGGAAGGTGTAATGCTCCTCATTGAAAAGTAAAATATTTAATTTAATTATATTGTGTTGACTTGGAAGACTATGGGTTACGTGGAAGGCCCAGTAAGAAAGTTTGTTGTTTAATTTTTATTCTAAAACTGTTATTATAAGTTGGTTAAGTCAACCATGGAAATTAAGGGGAAATGCACTAAGGGGAAGTTTCACTTACTACACAGTTAGAGACAATTACTCCCATCCCTACAGATAAATCATCGTAGTTGGTTAAAGACACCAAGGAGGGGTGAGGAGGAGACCTAAGGCATCTGAGAAGGGAGATTGGAAAAATAATTTCATTCCTCAGTAGGAAGTTGTTGAGGAAGGGAAGGGCACTACTATATAGAGTATCCTTGAGTAGGTTGGCTAGTAGAATACTTAGCCAGACATGAAGTCTGAAATACCCTAAGCTAGGCTTGTTGGCTCCATAATTTTCAGGAAAGACCTAGTGTGGTATCTATTCAGTATTGTCTGGAAGTGGAAAATGGCATGGCAGGAGAAGAGGGAGAGGTACATTTCTTGTTGGATGAGAGGAGTCATCTTGTCCCCTGTGGATTCTCTTGGAATCCTAAATCCTAATAGATAAGTATGTTATGTTGTTAAATTATTATTGTTGAGAACATAATATGTTATTGCAAGTATACTATGTTGTTAAATGTTTATTGTTCAACACAAAATATGTTACTACAAGTGGACCCTCTGTAAAAGGAAATTGTTACAGTTACAGTAGTATTTGTTATGAACGTTGGCAAAATATTTTTAGAGACAATAGAAGATGTAAATTTCATGTTCTAATTGCATTATCAATTGGTGATAAAAGAATGGTAAAATATATGTAAAAGAAACATGTAAGAAAGGGATTTGTGTGAGAAAACTATTAAAGTGTTCCAATTAAAACTTCTATGTCTCTTTCTAAAAAGTACAATATATATATATATATATATATATATATATATATATATATATATATATATATATATTTTAGGAACAAGTTAGTTCCAGTCCATAAACAAGTATGTTATAAAGAAGAAATTCTTATTCTTATACATATTTATTCATAAAAAGAATTCCAAAAGACAAGGTCCCGAGAAAACACTAGGTCTCCCTTATCTATTGAATAATGGTAGTAAAATAATTGGTAAGGGGGTGAAAGGACTATACTGGAACTTGTCAAATATTTAAGAAAAATGCTAAGCATAAAACTTGAGTAATCAAGCAAGTGATGATAATGTACAAATGAGAGCATATATTGTTGTAATAGTAAGGTTACAAGAACAAAATATGGAAGCACAAGAATAGTGAGTCATATAGTTAAAATTATCAAGAATTGATTTGAGAGTTGGAAACTAAGACTAATGTAAATTGTCGAGGACCACGAGAAACACATTCATATACTTATATATATATATATATTATATATATATATATATATATATATATATACATACATACATATATACATATATACATATATATATATATATATATATATATATATATATATAACCATAAATTGTAAATATCGTAGAGATACCACTCTTAAATAAAGGAAAGACAAAGAATTAATGACTACCATTTCAAACAAAAATTTGCAAAAATCAAACCTTAGACATCAGGGAAGTTGAATACGAAGATGGTTGCAGACCAACTTATAAAAGAAGATCAGTGTAGGCTTCAGTGTAGGCTAACCAACTCAGACAAACTATAGTAGCATTTAAACTTTAAAATTATGACCAATCCTTACAAAAAGCGCAACTTACTCTAGTAGAAAAATATTTTCAGTAAAGTATGAACCTAATGGTGTCACAAAGGGTAGCCCTAGAGAATTAATAATATCTACGTAACAAATTGTGACAAAGTAATTTTTTTAATAAACTTTAAAAGTCAAATAAGTACCTATGCAACATGGCTATGGTAATCATGAAACCATCACAACATAAATTGAAAACACGTTACATAAGACACCATGGGAAAGAATCCAAAAGAGTTACAATTGATGAACTCTAGCCCAACAATAAGTTTATGGCTTTAACAAAAGCTCTCAGTAAAGCTAACTACGTTCCATCTATTACATTTTGAACAATAGGAAATATCAGTAGGGTCACAAGAATGTTTATTATGACCTGAAAGGAAGAAAACGTTGAACAAAAACCTGTTAATTTTCTATACGGTGTGAACTTCCAACCCACAAATTATAAGTATCGTGAATTGAACAAATAGAAAATGGAAAATTCAAAATTCAACCTGCAAGAGGGAACAAATGAATAATTGGAACTGGAATATGCATAAACAAGGGCAAGACTTATTTTTATAAACAAATAAAGAAAAATTGTTAAGAGATTTACCTTTGCTTCTTCCTGGCAGTGTCATCCTGCAGGGAAGAAAAGCCCTAAAGTTAATAATTAAGCTTCACTTAGAGTACTCTTATGCAAAAGAAATAGTGTCGGGTCTTTTGTATACCTTGGCTGCATTTCAAGAATACTACCCTATCTTTTTTGCTTAGGACTTCAGAGAAATTACGAATACCAAGAACGAGGACTGGTATAGGAAAAAAATAAAAAATAGTCTTAAGGATAAAATATTGAAAAACTGTAGAAAACAAAATAACCAGGACTATAAGGTCACCCAAAGCAGAGAGAAAACCCCAGATGGGGCCATGTCCTGTTGCCTTCGATAAGAAGTTTGAAGAAAATAGCCTGGAAAGAACTAGTCTTTTTGTAAGTAGTTACCTCTAGAAGATATGTTTAGTGGATGACTGGTGTTGGAAAAGGACAACAATGGTAATATGAATAGCTACGGTAAATCCTCGGGAATTTGCAGAGAAATTCTTGGCGGCAATAAAGAGGACAACTGAGGTGCTGGGGATGCCAATAGAGGGGGTAATTACCTCCGTAACTACCTCATTGGCATCCAATCGTTCATCAAACACTAACCTTTCTAATTCGTATATCGGGTATTCCTGCTACCATGGATGTCATGTCACCAAGTGACATTCAATAGCATGCCTTCTTGAGAATTCCAAGGATATAATATTTGTATCACATACCATAATGTTATATATGAGTTACTGTGCAGAGAAATCGAACAATAGAGTTAATATTAACTCTTAATTAAAATATATGATACTTAGATGATAATTGGAACAACAGAACATACACATGTTATGATCACAACCTCAACAGTTAACCTTGGATCCGACATGTTTATATACCAAGAAAATAAATAAAGGGATAACCCCAATGCATTTAAATAATGGTATTTGAGGTGAAAGTGGGTAAATATTAATATAAAAAAATAGGGTATGTTACATAATCTTACTTTCAATATACTTCATTGTTATCTTTACAACCCAATATGATGGAGATGTGGTTCTCAATATACTTTATTATTATTCTTACAACCCAATATGAAGGAGGTGTGCTAAAAATATTTCACTCAGACAATGAGTCATAAATAAAATATTTAATCAACCTAATTTTATATCAACTTTACAAAAAGATAAAATAATTCAGAAAAAAACAAAAAAAAAAACTTATATTTTTAATTTTGAATATGAAGAACGTTTCTAATTCTTGATTAGAAATATTTCAATGCAAGACTTAAACAAACTCTTTGAATATCAATGTAAATTAATTTATTTCAATATCAACTTCATATATATGGATATTGATAGAGAAAATTTAAAAATAAAGAAGAAAATAGTTATTTTAATGTTGAGGAGAGTAAAATGTTTTAATGCCCCCAAAAAAGAAAGCGTTGAAAGTAAAAAATCATAATAAGAATGATGTAATTCATTTATTTGTTAATATAAAGTTAATATGTGGCATTTCATTAATAATAATAATAAATTCAATGTGTATTATAGATAAAATATTTCAATATCAATCAAATATATATATATATAACAATTGAAAAAATATTTTTTTTGAAAATTAAATATTTCTAATAATTTCATTATTTTATATTCTAATATTTAAAATATATTTTTAATGAAATTTGTCTAAAATCCAACAAAGTGTTGGTTAGGAATGAAAGTTTAACATTAGTCGTTTATAAAATTCAGATGCCCAATAAAATTTTCAAGGCGTTGGTTAGAATCCAAAACCTCTTTTTGAAAAGATGATCATCTCATCCCTTTAATGTTTGCTATACTCTCACATCTCAAATAATATTTAATACCTCTTGTTCAGATTATTTTATTTTGTTTAATGTTGGACCACCTCTATATATAAAACATTGCAATAAAATCTAACTCGTAAACAGTAATAACACCTTAAAACTAATTTGAGTATCAAATTTTAAATAATATATAATACCTCTAGTTTAGATGATTTTATTTTGTTTAAAGCGAGACTACCTCTGTATATAAAACATTCTAATAAAATCTAACTTGTAAAAAATAATAACTTGTAAAAAATAATAACTTAAAACTAATTGGATACTCTCATATTTCAAATAATATCTAATTTGGATTACCTCTTCATATAAAACATTCTAATAAAATCTATGTGGTAAACAATAACAAGATCTTTAGGCAGCGCTAGTCCCTGCCAAGCCAGAAAACAAATAATAAAACATACCAGATTAAAAGTTGATATAATTACCAAACAATGAACAGCTATCCGAAAAGAAACTCTCCTGGGGTTAACATAATGTATCACAACTGTTTCATGTTTATTACCGTTGTTGTTGTTGAAAAATAGATGGGATCCGCAGAGTCCATCCAAAGAACTAACTGCAACGAATTGTCCAAAACTAACCGTTATGAGTTGATGCTCACTAACGACATGTGATTAAGGGTGATTTCGCCATTACTATTGTGTCGATATCAGAAATCACCTCCTGTATTCTGGGTCATGTTCAGGTTTCAGTTATGGTCATGGCGGGTTCTCACATTGTTGCCCATCCATGTTAGGATCGTGGCGGTTGCTCATACTGTTTCCCACCAACGTTATGATCGTGGAGGTTTCTCATATTGTTGCCCACCCATCTTAGGAGTAGGTGGAAAATTGTATGTATGGACAAAAGAGTGAGTAAAATTATTTAAGACACCGTTGCTTGATGATAGATAGTAGACTCCAAGGTCCTGGTAGGAAAAATGGAAATTTGTTCATTTCTGTTACCATACAGGGGCATATGGTCGGTATACAGTTTAAGCAGAGTCCAGCTTTGTTTCAAAACGGATGGAAGGCACAAGAAATTTTGGGATCTTGGATGGTGATGGGACAATTCGAATGTTCACAATCCAGGAGGGAAGGATTCTTGTGATGCGAGATCTAGCCTGGCCGAGCCGAAGGGAAGAACTGGTCCCTGTAGCGAAGATTCTGATCTGGTGGAAAATTAGTAGAGGAACTTCAAGACTGGTGAATGGAACAATGAGCTCTGGGACGAGCATGATCATGTCTGACCGCAAGGGGGATAATATGAATTATAAGGTTTCTTTCTGTGCCCTTCAAAGGAACCCCAAGCGGTGTAGAAACAATTATAAGATGAAGGAATCGTACATGGCATCAGGCAAGCAAAAATTAACAACATCATCACAGGTATGTTGTTGCGAAGAAGACAAATTTCATATTCTCGACAGAGAAATCCAGAGCCTGCACTAAATGTGGGAAGGATTTCTCATCCTGGAAGGCTTTATTTTGGCACAAGAGATTCTATCTGGAGCAGGAGTGGAGGGGTATCCTACCCCCACAAGGTGTTCGCCAATAAAGAGATACCTTGATGATAATGTTGAATGGATCCTCCTCCTCTATTCCATGACCCCTCCAATAGGTTAAATTTCACAGATAGTATTTTGTGTGAAAATTGTTGTTTTGCACTTAGATGCAGAAGTCACTCATTAAACGTATTAGAAGTTACTCATTAAAACATATTTAGCATTTCATGTTATTCAAACTTAAAAATTAGCATTAGTTTCTTGTATCGGAGAAAATCCAACCCCGCATAATTTAACCAAATTTTATATGCATCACAAAAACCGCAACTTTGGTTATCTTACTTTTAAGAGATTGAAAAATGAGAAGCCCGCAATAGAGCTTCAAATCTTGTTATCCAATCAAATTAATATTAAATAATTTTAAATATGTTTTTTCAACGAAAACTTTGGTTAAATGTGGAAAATAAGATGTATTTTGAGTAGTGAACTCAAATTAATAGAGAATCAAAGCTCTGGTGAATGCTATAATCCCTTAGGCAGGGACTAATAACAACATAAAGCTAATTTGGAACTAAATTTAATAATCTTTATATTTATATTATTGCATTTTCCTATAACATTTTTTCCATAAAAAAAAAAAGAAAATAATTATAATTTCAACTTTATATTTTTAAGAGAATTAAGAATGATGACATAAATGAGGGGTTCACACACACCCAAACATATATACAATTTTTTTAGATAAACTTTTCAAGAAACATGTAGAAAAGCTCATTGTAGAAACTCTATACTACTAAGCTTTTTTAGAGGTTTTTAAAATACTTATCTATATTTAATTATATTTAACCAAAAGTCATATTCCAAATTCCTCTAGATTTCTCTATGACAATAAGAAATAATTATCCTTCAACATTTGCAATTAATTATGACCACTCACAATTATAACACTAACTATTAAAAAAATCCTCTATGGGCTTACAATTCTTATAAAATTCTTAAGATAATTGAATGTTGGCCAGAGACTTAGCTAAGCCTACAATGTTTGAGATCAATTTAACAAAAAAATCCTTTTATTTCTGCATGTTGATGTAGATTGTATTCTAAACTATACTTAACAAGCTTTTTCTTTATTTTTCTCTAAATATTATATTATACATAATTATTCTTCTACTTCTTCAATATTACGTTTTTTTCTTTTTTGCTAAAGAAAGAGTCAGTGCTTCTATTATCTTGTCACTCAAAATATGATACATAAAATACATCACAACCAAAGACGAAGAGGGCTAAAGACTTAGCAGTCACTTCAATCTTTGGGAAAAGAGTCAACTACTCATGAACAAAACTGTCTGCCACCACCACACGAACCTTGGACCAAGGTCAAGCAGTCAAGGGGTAGAACAGAACAAAAACAACTTAACCCAACAAACTTTGCATGGATCCGAGGAGGTGTATAGGGACTATAAAATAAAGATTTTAGGTCTGTGAGGCAGTACCCGGACCCACTGACCAACTCAACAAATCATAGCCCTTGATTTACATCTACAATATCCAACAACCGAGGGAGATATTGGGCAGAGAAGAAGCTAGAGGAATACCAACCCGATGAGGGTGGTATTCTCTCTCCCCCGGAAGCCATGTGTTGATCGCTGAGTGGCATCAGAGACATTTCTAATAAACCACTTGAGGTTTTGACGATGCCCGATAAACCAGAAATCGCTAGACACCTGATAACCTGAAAACCACTTGTCGCCTGATACCCACTCGTTGCCAGATAACAACTTGACGCTAGATAACCACTCGACACCTGAGAACCGTTTGACGCTTGGTAACCGCCTGATGCCTGATAACTTTGCACTATTGTCATCCAATCAACTGAGCCACCCAATTGAACCTATTCCACGCAGTTTAGAGCAGATCATCACCATTTTTCTGACTGCCTGCTCGCTTGCAAAACCCATGAGTAGGCAGCCTGAGGTATTCCACTGCAAGACCCAACTGTGCCAAAGCTCAGGATGATGAACAATCAAACTCTTATCGTCCATGGTTTATAGGTCAACTAGCGGATTCCCCTGCATGTGTTGATAATGCTCCTTGTTTGTGAGGGCCAGAGTGTGGCAGCTCTCACGTAGTTGTCTTGCGATTACCACCTCCCACAAGTAGAACTTGTTGTATTTTGTGCATCTCACCCCTTCATTAGCAAGCCAGTCTGCTAATTTATTGGCATCTCTATGCACATGCACAAAACTAAGAGTTCTGAGAATTATTAGGTGCGATTGAATATGGTAATAGACCTGCAAAAGTCTCCAGTGTCTCGAGACTTTGTCAGGTGCAGTAGCTGTGCCTAGCCGCTTAACTGACTTAATTATTATTTCCAAGTTAGCCTCGATGATTGTATTATGTAAATTGAACTCTATCAGAATCTCTAAGTATTGTTCCATGGCCATGAGTTCAGCCATATTATTAGTAGCCCTCCTTAGATGACTGTGAAATATGACTTCTATGTTGAACTTTTCATCTCTTATGACTCCTCCATAACGAGCGTCCCCAGGGTTACCTTTTGAGGCTCCATCAATATTGAATTTTAAAAAGCCTTTGGAAGGGGGTTGCCGGAAAGTCTTTCCTGCTGATATTCTCTTTGTTGTCTTACTTGTCCCCTAAGGGATGAGGGACTGGAGTCCCAATACTTCTAGGATGTGAGCGTCTCGATGACCTTGGGGTTTCTTAGGAGGTTTCTTCCAATGGACATTGATAGTTTCTTTGAGTTGTTTTAGGATTTGAGCTATGATGATTTGAGTTGAGCCAGATTTATCTTTAAAGATCTTGTTGTTACGTTCTTTCCAAACGTCCCAGATCAAGAATCCTGGAATCAGAGCCCAGGCTGTGTTTACTATCTCATTGTCGGAGAAATCCTTCCTCCAATTATTTAAAGTGTCAGTGATGTCATTATCATTCCTGTCTGTTTTCTTGAATATACCGGCTACCCAATTCCATAAGATGGAGGTGAAAGAGCAGACGTTGAGAAGGTGATCTATGATTTCTTCCTGTTGACCACATAATTGGCATCTTGATGGCCCAACAAAACCTCTCTTTCTAATATTTTTGCATGTTAAAATCTTTCTATGCTGGACCAACCACCTCAGCAGTTTAATCTTCGTCTAGTGTGGGTTGTTCCATAGGTCTTTCCATGTCTTATTAGGGCTTCGTAGTTAAGCCCTATGGCTATTCTTTTGGCTTCTTGTAGGTTGAAGATGCCCTCATTGTTTTTACCCCATCTTAGAAGATCATTCAAGGTAGAGGTCAAAATTTGTCTTTTCTCCATAATATGTTTCAGTACTTTAGCTTGGTTCTTCAAGGGGTTTTCTTCACTGTAGTTTGGTACCTTCCAAATCCTCCATTTACTAGTGTCCCTTAACTGATCCCAGTAGTACTTACTTTTTACAGTCATTTGCTAATGGTATCGATTTTGATAATATCCAGTCCTTCTCTACTGAGGTTACGCTCCTGCTGCCAGTTGTCCTCCCAAAACCATGCAAGCTTCCCATTTCTGATCTCCTACAAACTATATCTCTGAACTAAGGCTCTATTTTCCCATGCTTTGTTCCAAATGTGGGAACCTTTGATGTGGCCTGTCATTCTGATGTGGTCCGTTTCTTGCCAGTCCCTTGCATATTTTTGTTACTAGAGTTTAGCCCAGGGGTTTCTTATTTCCTTTAGCAATCTCCACCAAATTTTTGCCCCCAAAACTTTGTTTAAAATGTCTAGGTCATGGAGACCCAAACCACCATGGGTTTTGGGTTTACAGAGCTTGTCCCATGCTACCAGAGCCCATTTCTTTTTCTCTTCCCCTTTACCCCAAAGAAAATCTCTTTGAATGTTCCTGATTTGTTGTAATACTCTTGTTGGTGTCGGAAGGGCTGATAACATGAATATTGGAATGGTTTGTAGCACAACTTTTGTGAGAACTAACCTCCTAGCTAAATTCAAGGATCTGTTTGTCCATTTGCTAACTTTATCCTTTAGTTTATTGATTACAGACTCTCAGATTTCCTTGATCAGTGGTTTATTAGTGAGGGGAATTCCCAGATATTTTGAGGGAAGATGATCTCTTTAGAATCCTAGAAGTTTGGAGAGATTTCTTTGTATTGAAATATCAGTATCGAAAAAGAAAACTTTAGATTTTGTGAGGCTTACTTCAGTACACACAGCCATTGTGAACTCACGCAAGATTTGTTTGAGATCTTTGGCTTCCTTAACTGTTGGTGTGCCCTGTAGCATAGTGTCGTCCAAAAATTGTTGATGGGTCAATGTGTCCGCATTCGGAGTGAGTCTAAGTCCCTAGATTCTTCCTTCCTCCTTAGCTGAAATGACCAATTTGCCCAATCCTTCCATCATAAGAATGAAGAGGAAGGGGGAGAGAGGATCTCCTTGTCTGAGGTCTCTTGATGGCTTGAAGGTTCTATAAGGAGAGCCATTAAGAAGAATTGAGCAACTAGTAGTGGTGATGAGAGCCATGACCCATCTTATCCAATTTTCATCGAAGCCATATGCCTTGAGAACTTCCCTTATGTAAGACCAACTTAGCTTATCATAAGTTTTCACTATGTCCAGCTGTACTATCATACCTGCTTGCTTATTGGTGCTGAGGGAATGCACCACTTCGTGAGCTTGAACGATGTTATTGAGAATTTGTCTACCTTTCGCATAACCTGTTTGCTCTTTTGACACAAGTGTTGGAATAAGGGGTTTGAGTCTATTAGAAATTACTATGGAAATGATTTTGTACACCACATTGCATAAAGCTATCAGTCTAAATCTATCTAGAGTCATGACTTTTCCCTGTTTGGGGATTAAGGCTATGAAGGATTCATTAAGCACTCTCAGAACTGATTTTTATTTTCTCGAGTCTTCCAACACCTCTATGATGTCTTTTTTTACTATTTCCCAACAAATTTTGAAGAAGTCTACATTGAAACCTTCAGGGCCTGGAGCTTTCCCATTGTGCATTTCTTTGATTGATTCATTGACCTCTTCCTCTATTACTGGCTTGTTAAGATTATAATTGTCTTCTCTGGTTACCAGTTTTGGAATGTGTTGAGTAAAACTTTTAGTAAATAGGGATCTGTATTCCATGGTCTCCTCTGCTATACTTTGGAAATGTTGGACCAAAACCGCTTCCATTTCTGTGTGGGTGCTTTGCTCTGTACCCTGAGGATCTATAAGTTTTCTGATTCTATTATGAGCTTTGTGTTCCATGGTAGACTTGTGAAAGAATCTGGTGTTTCTCTCCCCCTCCTTAATCCTTTGCACTCTGGAATTCTGTCTAGAGATGAATTCCTCCTACTGGCATCTTTTGTCCCATCCTTGTTGAAGTGAGTCTGCTTGCATTTTCTTTTCCTCTGTGAAGCCTTTTGTGATGAGAATTTTATTAATTTCCTGCAGTTTCCTTTCCACTTCTCTGTTGGCTTTGAATATATTTCCAAACTCATTGTCATTCCATTCTTTGAGCTTTCTCTTGATTTGTTTGAGTCTCTAATGTAGGAGGAACATTTTTGTGCCTTGGGTGGGTATTTATTCAGCCCACCACTTTCCAATGTTAGTGATGAAATCAGGGTGAGTAAGCTAGACATTTTTGGAGTTGAAAGGTTTGTTCCTCGGGGTTCAAATACAAGAGGCTTCTAGCTGGATGGGCCAGTGGCCTGAACCTCCGAAGGCGAGGATGAAAGCATTCATGCTATAGCCAATGAGAAGGAGATCCTCTGAGATTATGAATCTGTCTAATATGGAGGCTACTTGGGAAGTTCCTCCTCTCTTGGTGTTCCACGTGAATATGCCATTTATTGTGTCCATATCCACGAATCTCATATTTTAAAGGAAGTTTTGGAAGGCTATAGAGTCTCTACCAAGTGATCTGGTTCCTCCTTTTTTATCTGTGAGAGATCTGATCATATTGAAGTCCCCTCCTAGAATCCAGGGCACTGTTGGATGTCTGTCTCTCATCTCTTCCGAAGAGGTGAGGAGCCTGGGTTTGTCTTCCAGAAGTTGAGGACCATAGACATTTGTGATCAAGTAGCTATCCTTGTCCCCCAACGGTTGCATGACCATTGAAAGGTGGTTTCTTGATGCCTTGGAATCCAAGATTCCAAATTTCTAAGGGTTCCAAAGAGTAAGAATTCCTCCAACTGATATATTTGCTTTGAATTCTAGATAATCGTACTTAATAAGCCATTTGTTGTGCAGTTCTCTTATTTTGTCTACTAAGCATTTTGTTTCCTGAATAAACACCTTTTTGGTTTTTCTTCTTTTATTCTGTTATTGAGATTTCTTTGTTTCCTTTTTACTCCCTGGTCCTCTAATGTTCCAAGTTGTAAGCTTCATAATGATGGGTTTGTAAAAGAGTAACTGGTGAGATATTTCATATTACCTAAATTAATCATGAGTTTTCCACACTCTATCAGTAGTTCATTCTGTATCTTACATCCTCTTTTCTTGAATGGGTTCTTGGTGGAGTGTCCTGTTATTTTCTCCTTTGATTTAACCCCTCGGTTCTCCTGGCTATCGTGATTTCTTTTAATTCATGTTGCCTTTGTGTGAGACCTTCGAAGGAATAGCTATTATACTGTATCAAACTCCTCTTGTGGTAGAGAGTCTATTCCTGTGTTGATTCCCTGCTCCAGAAACGTTTCTAGTTCTAGATTCTCCCTCTCTAGGATCTCTTGTAGGTCTTGGTCCTTCGTACTATTATTGCTTGGGGTCATCTAAAGGTCCTTTCCTAGTTGCATTATGCTTGTCATGTCCTCCTTTTGTCCATTGTGCTCCTGTATGATTTCGATGTTATCCTCTGTTTCCTTTTCTATTTGATAGTCTTCGGTTTTCTTGTGTGTTCCATTTTCTCCACCTTCTTCTAAGATCTCAAAACTGTTATAAATTGGTATCTTGCTTTTGCTAGATTTCTTTTGGGACTTTTTCCCCCACATTTTCCTCTGCCTCCCACTTTGGTGAAGCCTTCAAGGTATTTTCCTCTGTTTGTTTTTAAGAATTCCTCCCATTTGTTAAGTGGGTAGTCTATGAAGAGATGCGCATGCTCATGACATTTACAACATCTGAATGGGATGTGTTCATAGTCGACAACGTGGATCCATTCCTCATCATAAAATTCAAGGATGAAATCATCCGGGAGTGCTGCCAATAAGTCCATCTTGACACATATGCGGGAAAAGGAGGTATATTTCCTCTGTAGAGTCACCTCTCATATCTTTATTAAATTCCCTAATTTGCTACCTAGATCTTTTAAATATTCTAGCAGCAAGTAGTCTAAAAGTAAGGAGTATAATCTAATCCATACTGGGACTGAAGTGAACATTTCTCACTCCAGAACAAATTTCATCACCCAAGCTCACATGTTAAGTCCTACAACACCATAGAAGTAGGGTCCTCCTTTGGAAGCTTTGTCTTTGTCTTCTAGGTTAGTGAAAACCACTGTGAAGAGATCCTTGGAGCCAAGATGTAGATTTATTTCTACCTTCGGTTTCCAGTTATTTCTTATCCAAATATATAGTGCTTTTTCCGTCAACCATATGCCCATGAACTTGCGAATAACTGTATAAGTCGCCATATGTTCTCTGTGCACCTGTAAGGCTGGATCATTCAATACCACCCGAGGTTTAATGTTAGCCTTGGGCTTACATGGTCCCGTTGTAGACATTTTCTCAGTTCTCTGACTGGTGTCACGAGGAATATTTTCTCACCAAGCTTCCTTGTGGGTCCCTTCCTTTTCTTGGGAAATGGTACTTCTCAACTTGTGAGTGTCAGTTGTCTTTGTTTTCGCCTTAGGTTGATTCCAAAAATTGTTCATACTCACCTCTTTGCTTCTGTTTGGAACCACATTACTGTAGGAGGGAGTGGAGCTTCCTCCTCCAAGCCCTTCCATCATTACCTGCTCATGTTTGTCACCCTCGTTCAAAACCCTAGTTCGCCAAAGCTTCGAGCTTCCCAAAATCTAATTCAAAATTCCATCTTAAATATTACCTTTACTTTCATCATCTTATTTAATATTTCCTTGTATTGTTTCTCTAATTCATTTGGTTCTTCTTCTTTTCTCCACCTAGTTCCTTTTCTACATCTTTTAATTTGGCTACTATAGAAGTGTTTTGTCAACTTCCTTCATCTCCTCTTCCACAACCATAATAGTTTGAAAAAACTATGATGATTTTCCTCATATTTTTGTGTTCCTTGTTTTGTTATAGTTATGGAATTTTTCCATACCCATTGTCAAATCCATGGCACTTGGGATTTGCAATCCTTTCCTAACAAAATGTTAATTTCGAATCATAATCAAGCTTGACATTTAATGGATCCAATGTTCATGTTTTCAACAACCTCGTTTGCTATATTTTCTTCCCTTTTTATCCACTACCAGAAATATAGTTTTGTTTTCATATTCAACTTCAATTTTTTTGTCCATGTTGGTTGGTACGCACACAGTGGTGTCCATTTTCTTCAACATGTTCATGCTCTATATGTTAGATGTTGCACATACTAACCTTTTTGTCGTGCAATTTTTTCAATAAACTCTTCTACAATATTTAGGACATCTGCAATCTCTATATTCTATTTTAACAATATTTCGGAAACCCTATCAATATCCTTCCAGTATGTTATATCTTCACATTGAGTTCTTAAGTAGTTTACTACATTCATCATTTGAATTATATGAGAATATTCAATCTTCCTATTCTTGAAACTCCTCCTAAGAGTGTAAAAATTTCTTATGTTTAGTTTGGTTATACCTTGATAGACAATTTTAAAGTTTTCACTACTTTCTTGGGGTAATTTCATGTTGTGGTTTATAGAAAAATTGAGACTTCTATTGCTTGTTGAATAAGTCAAAGTGCCTTCAAATATTTAGTTTATTTACATTTGACTAATTTTTTCAAGCATTTTCATAGACTGTATGTCTACTTGATCTAGTTATATGAACCAATTTACAACTACATCCCAACAATCATGGTAAAGAAGGAAATTTTCCATCTTAATTAACCAAATTTTATATCTTTTATTTGTCAAAATTGGTCCTTGAGGATATCTTAGGTTGTTGCTAAATTGAATTTGTTGAAGTTTTATTTTTTAAATTCTACTGATGAAAGAGGAGCGTAGTTTTATTGGTAGAACTAAAAGGTCTTATGAAAGAGTCTCAGTTTTATGTAATATCTCTCTAATATACCAATAGGTTCCAATAGTAGTAGTTGGTGTAATATATGAGGTTTATATCTAGGGGGGATCATTCATACCATTAACATTACCCCTAGCCTTATTTGTACTACCAAATTACTGTATATACAATAGACCCTTATCAAGTATCATTCTTGGTGGCATTATAGCTCTAAGGAGGTTCACTATGTAGATAGTTTGAGGAGGCACAGTTAAAAGGTAGAATAAGTAAGAGAAGAATAGAGCCCAAAGCATCAAAGATATCAATATTTGAGACTACTTTTCTCATTTGTATTATTCACGTGTATATAAGAATGAACACATTCATATAAAGATTTTTGATTTCTACAACTATGGAAATTTCCTTCACATTTTTACACCTACATAAATTTATATTAACCATGCAACTAATTCCAGGTAATTAGTTGAGACTAATTCAGACTTCCTACTAATTTGCTAAACATCATTTACATATTAAGCATTATTTCCAACACAGTGGATGATATAGTGCTAGAATATTTCCAATATACTTTATGCTACATTCCATGTGCAAGTCTATTGGATGTAGTACTACTTGAATGATGTGGTTACATGGGCTTCCAACCATGTGAAAAAACTATGTAAAACCAACCATTAGAAACTTTCTACTAACTTATATGGGCTTGTGTACTTTGTTATACACATGCCTTGTCTACCTCCCTTGAGTTCTGCAAATATGAGGCTTTACTATTTAACCTTCATGTCTAAAACTTTACTCTAATACCAATTTGATCAAAGTTGCAACAAATTAATGAAAAATAAAATTGTATATCCTTAACAAAAACACACAATAAATGAAATTAGTTTGATATAAAATTTCAGGCACTTATATTTCATTAAAAATCATGCACACACACAATATCTTCTAGATAAATTTTTAAAGAAAATATCATCAACAATTTGTTTTCTCTTTTACTCATTTAGTAACTAAAGTAATCTCACTACATTTAGGGTAATCCTCAACTAAAAAACTAAATGAAAACTATATAATACTAAATAAATTAATTTCTATTGTCGACATATTTGCAATTAACTATCACTACCATGATTCAAATTTAATAACACATTAGGTGAATTTTGACCAAACAAATCCATTCTTGACCAAACCTCTCACAATTATAGTCATGACATCTCATAAATAGGAAAATGTTTTTCATATAATAATGAAACTAGGCCCAAAAGATATATTATATATATATATATATATATATTTATATATATATATATATATATATATATATATATATATATCAGACTTTCAACTAGCCCGAAGGTTTACCTCAATTAGTATATTTCTCATTGCGGGAGGTCATGGGGTTAATTCACCTCAATTCCCTTGAGCTTAGAATCTCCTAAGAAGCTTATGGGAAGTAAAGTGATCCCTTTTAGTAAATTTTCCTTCATATTTCCTCAAATAAAAAGAAAATGAGAAAAGACAAAATTGACTTTCAAATAATCCATCATTCCATTTTGCACGTGGTTGACTACAAGATCTGAACTCTTTAACAACGAATTCAATATCTTTTATATGAATTTGGGAAGTTGGGTTCATTTATAAATGTGAAATAAAATCATTATCAATGGGTGATTTAGTAATAATAATTACTATAGAGTTAAGATATTGAATTTTAATAAATTAGTTTAATTAAGAGACATTTTAGTTTTTTATATGTTTTCTTTTGAGAAATTTTGTTATAAATGTAACATAATTTTTTTTGAAACTTAAATTTAAATCGTGTAATTTGTAAAATCTTAACACCTGAATTTTTTATATCTCCCATACAAAGATTGAAATATCACTAATGAACTTTAAATTATTAATCATAAACTTAAATATAGAATAACTATTTATTTAAATGAAAACCTATCGTTAGGTATCTGAAACAAGAAGAATCCAAAATAGTCACGGGTTAGAAAAGGAGACTGAAACAAGTTTTAAGAGAAGTGAAACAACTGATGAGAAAGAATGAAAGGAAACAAGTTGCAAAAGTGTATGAAATGCTTCCATCCATTAAACCAAATATAGATATGTGTCATTCCAAAGAATTTGAAGAAATCAATGCAATATTGAAGTGATTAATGCAAGCTATATCATCTCTCTTAGGTAAAATGTTTAAATTTTGGGCATTAGAAATGGAAGGATTGTTTCGTTTAGTAGATCTATGGAAATTTGTTCAAGAACTTCTATAAATTCCGATGACAAGAGTTGAGGTGCAGTTGCATTGCTTTTTATTACTTCAACATTGGTTGAAAACATCTTCTCTCATATTTTGGATGAATATGGTGAAGTACATAATGAAAAAATATGTTTGGATATTCTTAAAATAAGCTGCAATATGCAATGGAGTGAGAAAGTTCATGAAGATGAAGGTGGAATTTTAATAGAGAAGCTATAGAAAATGAAGGGATTGCACAGAGAAACATTGTGGGGGACTTAATAACATCTGATGAATTGAATAAAGTGAATAGCCTCTTTGAAGTAGAGGTGGTGAGTCTATGGTTGCTACTGGTAAAGGGGAATTTCCAAATTTTGATGATGGACATTTTTTCTATGAAGACAAAGTGTAGGTTATCCCTTAAAAGAATTTGATTGATAAATTGTTGTTTGCTTTAGAAGACCGAGTGGTTGATAATATACCCATAATCATAGAACAAACAAAAGATCATAATGAACTCCTTATTACAATAACAAAGATAGAATAACACGAAGAGAAATCCATTGCAATAATTAAAGGAAGAAGAAGGTATGAATATGTTGAAATTGATTATGATGCACAGATAAAGCTTATTGAAGAATGGTTTGAGAAGATTTTTGAACAAATTGATACAAGTCTAAATGTAGTAGATGGAGTTGCTTACTTAAAGTATAAGGTACCTTAAAATGAGTAAAATGGAGAATCAATGAATGATTCAAATGGTATAGAAATTAAAACAACAATTGATACATCTGATGAAGTTCATGGTATTCTGGTGCCTTGAAGTCTTGAAGAAATTAGGCATTACTACAAGCTAATGTGGCAACAATCCATTGAGAAAGGGATAAACGAATTTAAAGACAAAGCACAACAACTCACTTATGCATGTAATAAAAATTTTCATGTATTAAAGACAAATCCATGTATCAAGATTCTAATGAAGTATTGCAAATAATGAGAACAAGACCACAACTCAGTTGCATCATGCAGTTAAAGAAAAGTAAACCAATGAAGAAGAACCATCACTATTTAACATCAATAAAGGTTAAGATGAATATATTAAAATCAAATTGTAAGCATGGCTAAGACTTAGACCATCAGACATTATGTTTTTATAAAATCCTTTTCACCATTTAGGGGGAGACTTGGAAATAATGGAGAAATCAGATAGCTAGTTCTAGATTATTTAATTATTAGTCACTTGTTGTAGAGTATTGAGATTGTGTTGTCTTATTTAAGATTAAAATAATATTTAATAGGGAGTTTTTCAACACCCCAACATATTTTTAATCTTATAAACGTATGATCTTTCTTGTTGATGAATAGATTGGGTGCTTAGTTAAGGCACTCTCTAGGTTGCACTGGTCTCACCTAAGTACTGCACATTTATTTTCATATTTGTTCTTTCTTTATCTTAACTACAATTAACAAGATACTTAAGCATAAAAATTCACCACTACTTTGTTATGGATATTCCTAATCTATAAATAGGCCTTGCTACAATATCAAGGGTTCTAATACCATGACTCAATAGCACATGCCAAAAAATCCATAATTCATTTCATATGACACTTATTATATTTCATTTTTTAATTAAAATCGAAAAACAATATAACTACATTGGAAATAAATTTCCTTTTATTTGTGTATATTACTAAGAATATTGTAGAATATTTTATGGACATTAAATCCCTGCCATCTACCTAATAATTATTTATAATTAAATTAAAATTCTATAATCTCTATTCCAAAATGGATATTCCTATGGACATAATTATTCCATGATTACTTAATAAATATTAAATGTTACTACTCAATAATTATTAATAATTAAATTAAAATTAAAAAAAGCGTATTCCAAAATAAATACATCTATCAACATAGTTAAAAATGTATAAAAATAATTTCTTTCGGAATATGTATGGTGATGTCCTCAAGTAATTTTTTGGATCGCCTTTTGTCTCAGAGTTACTACAAGATTGTTTTTACACTTGCTTCCAGAAGCTATGTTTATTTTGGGAACATGGGTTGTTTCATTTCATATAATGAAAATTTGGATATACCCTCTCTCTTGGATTTGTTAATTAATCCTTCATGGTTTTTATTGTACAATATGTAATTAGTTTACATTTTGTTTTTACAGTTAATAAGTTAGCGAGACACAAATGTCTCGTACCTAGTTTTCACATGTATAAATAAGTGATTTTATCATTAATAGGATGATCTTTAATTGTGGAGTTTATTCGGGCTTGCACAGTGGTATCAATGCTCCATGCTTATTGAGTTTATTTTAAAGGAGTGTTGGTTTGAAGTTTATGGAGAGAAGAATGTACAAGTTTCATAAAATGCATTTTCAGGAGCGCATTGCTTGCAAAGGCATGAGATAAAGATTGTGGGAGTGTTGGAAACCCAGTTCAAAGAAATCAAGGTAAAAGTCATTACCCACTAGTAACTCTTATTGTTGGCATAATTGATACTGAATAAATAACATTGAATACTAGCAAAGATTTGAAGCATTTTTTTTGGAAGCGAATTATTAATTATTTTTAGTGCAATATTCTTTTCCATATTTGAAGTTTGAATTTAATACACATATTATTGGAATGTAGATGATGATTCAAATTTCATCAAGTTAAAATAAAAAAATATTTGCAAACTTCTTTTACAATAATTTGTAAAACATGATGAATATGGAGACATTTTCGAGAATATGAGACCATGAGTTAGGTGAATACATTTCCGATATATTCTATATTACTCCCAAAAGCAACATCTTTGTGTGAAAGTAGGTAGAGACAGAAAGGTCAAAGTGAATAGACAAAGAGACAGAGCCAGAAAGGTGAAAGTGAATAGAGAAAGAAGCAGAGCCAAATAGGTGAAAGTGAATAGAGAAATAATAAGAGAGACGTGAAAGATGATATGAGAAAAAGTTGGCGAGTATAAAGTTAATGGAAATTATACCAAATTTTTGAATGGAAACTATAGAAGAAAAATACAATGCTTAAAGAAAGGTGAAATGAGAAAGTAGAATTAAAAGTGGCTAATTCTAAAATTAATTATTTTGGAGTTAAAAGTGGTGGAAATATTCCAAGTTCGTTTTGATTTGAAATAAGTTTTAATGATACGAATGGACTCATTCATATTGAATCTTTGGACTTGTTGAAGTGAGAATGATACTTCAGAGTTTAGTGGTCATTGAGCAAGTATTTGGCGGGACTGGTGGCTCTGCAATCTGAACTAGGGTTTGAGTTAGGGTTTGGCCGCTGGTTACAATGGCGGGTCATGGAGGAGGGAGTTATGCTCCCTCCTACAGTCAAGTAACCACGAATAGAAGCAAGGGATCTATTTTGCGTCGCTTCAAAAAACCAACGAAGGTGATAACTGAGGATATTAACACAGGAAATATCAAACCCCACGAATAGTAAGAAAATCATGAGGAAGATAGCAAGGAGAAGAGGGAAGAGGGTAGTAGTCAGAAAGCTACACTTATGAGTGCGACAAGGGTTTGTAAACCTAATTCAATAATTATTCCTTGGGTCCTTTTAAGTGACCCAGCACTACAGGTGCACAGAGATCACATGGCGGAACACGCGATTATATACAAATTTATGGGGATTTGGCTGACGGAGAAGGCCTTGCATGGATGGATAAGGAACCATTGGAAACCAAGGGGGGAAATAAACCTTCACCTTAGGTCCAAGGGCTTCTTTATGGTGGTGTTCACAAGCTTAGATGATAAAGACAGAGTGTTCGAGGGAGGACCCTATTTTTACGCCACTCCAGGCCTTTACATGCGACCATGGATGATGAATTTTTTCCTAGAACGAGAAACGTTCACTTTGGTACCAGTATGGATAATAATTTACTCCCTTCCTTTAGATTATTGGTTGCCGGAGTCTCTAAAGGCTATCGGCAACAGAGTAGGGAATTTATAATGATATCAGATGCGACTCTAAGAGGTAAATACACTTCCTTCGCTCAGATTTGTGTGGAAATGGACTTATCTAGTGCACTTCCAGACGAGATCATTCTAGAAGTGTATGAAGAAGAATGGGTGTAGGTTGTGGACTATGAACATGTCCCATTTAGGTGCCATAAGTTCCATGAATACAGGCACCTATACAGAGACCACCCATCAAACAAAATGGAGAGCAACACAAAAACCACCATAGGCAAAGATCCCAAGGGTTTCACTAAGGTGGGGGGGTAAAGGGAAAGGAAGAAAGTGATACCAAGAGAAAATCAACGAGGATGGGCAACCAAGCCACAACAACTTCAATATCTTAGAGGAAGAAGTTGGAAATAACAGAGCAAACCAGGAATTGGAGACTAATACCACTGAGAAGGATAGGGATGCTAGCATGGAAGATATACTAGAGAACAACCAGCAAAAGGATGACTTAGCAAGCATTGTGGAGCTTAGTAGGGACCATGAGATGACCCCAAGTGAGGTGGGAATGGAGGTCCATAAACTACAGGAGATTCAATAGAGGGAGAACTTAGATCTAGAAAAGTTTCTGGAGCAGGGTATTGCCAAAGGAATTGACTCCCTACCAAAAGAGGACTTTGACATGGTTCAACAACTCTTCCTCTAGAGATCCCAATCGAAGGGTTCTAGAGTCAAAAGAAACCATGACAGCCAGGAGAATAGGGATGAAAACAATGAAGGAAACACT
Source organism: Pinus tabuliformis (assembly GCA_031772625.1). Classification (NCBI taxonomy): domain Eukaryota; kingdom Viridiplantae; phylum Streptophyta; class Pinopsida; order Pinales; family Pinaceae; genus Pinus; species Pinus tabuliformis. Next base: position 384,381,149 of record CM062812.1, on the reverse strand, counting down.
GGGGCACTATTCCAAGTACCGGGTAGGAAAAGAGGAAGAAAAAGATAGAATGAGTTGCCGACTGAATGTGGAAAAATCATGATTAACTCAGGCAAGATGACAGATCTCACCATCTACTCCTTTACAAACCTTTCTTAATGAATCTTACAACCTAGAACATTAGGGGCCTAGGAAGTAAAAGGAAACAAAGAAAAATTAGGAGTAGAATAAAGGAAGAAAAAACAGATATGGCTTTTATTCAAAAAACAAAGTGTTTGATGGACAAGATCTAAGAAATACATAACAAATGGTTAAGAAATTATGAGTATCTAGAGGTTAAGGTAGATAAATCAACGGGGGGGATTCTTACGCTTTGGGATCCCCAGAAACTTGGAATCCTATATGTGGAAGCATCCAGGAACTATCTATCACTGGTGATTCAACCTTTGGGTGATAGGGAGATTTACATGATTAAAAATGTCTATGGTCCTCAAAAACTAGAAGACAAACTCAAGCTTCTCACCTCTCTTGAGGAGCTGAGAGAGAGATATCCTGATATGCCCTGGATTCTAGCAGGGGCTTTCAATATGATCAAATCACTTAGAGAGAAAAAAGATGTCACTAGAACACTAGGCAGAGAATCCATTGCCTTCTAGAACTTCATAAATAACATGGGACTAGTGGATGCTGAAAGAATAAATGGAACTTTCACTTGAAACAACAAGAGAGGAGGGGCTTCTGAAGTTGCTCTAAACTAGATAGGTTCATAATCTCAGAGGACCTCCTTCTCATAGGACTTGACATGTAAGCTTTAATCCTTCCCTTTGGAGGCTCAAACCACTGGCCTGCCCAGCTTGAAGCCACTTTTATGGGTACACTAAGGAACATACCTTTTATGTTTGAAAATGTCTAGTTGTCTCACCCTGACTTCACCAGCAATATTGACAAATGGTGGATCGAAGATTTTCCCATTCAAGGAACTAAAATGTTCATGATGCAACAAATACTTAAACACATCAAAACAAAACTCAAATATTGGAACAAAAAAGAGTTTGGTAATATTTTTAAAGCCAAAAGAGAAGTTGAACAGAAACTCCAGGGGATTAATCAGATCATAATCACATATGGTTTTACCGAGGAAAGGAAAACTCAAGCTGATTCTCTTAAGAAGGAATGGGAAGATAGGTACATGCAAGATTTTCTGGAGATATAAATCGAGGGTGCAGTGGATTAGAGAAGGGGAAAGAAACACAATTTTTTTTCATAAATCAACTTTGGATCATAGGACACATAACAAAATTTCAAAACTCAGAGATTTTCAAGGGAAAGAGCTCGTCTCCCACAAACAAATGGAATCTATCCTAGTACAACACTTCCTTAACATTACAAAGGAGCCTCCCTTAGATAGGTCACGGTTCATTAATAATTTCACAAAATACATTCCCAAGCTTGTAACAAGGGAAGAAAGTCACAATTTAATAGACTAGTGTCTGAAGATGAGGTAAGTGAAGCTATCAATGAGATGGAAAATGGGAAAGCTCCTGGCCCGGATGGGTTGAATGTGGAATTCTTCAAAGCATGCTGGAAAATAGTCAAACAAGACATCCTTGATGTAGTGGAAGACTCAAGAAGATCCAAAATGGTTTTGAAGGCTCTCAATGCCTCTTTCATAGCTTTGATTGCAAAGAAGGAAAAAGCATTGACACCGGACAGATTTAGACCCATAGATTTATATAATGTGGTGTGCAAAATTATTTCCAAAGTGATTGTTAACATACAAAAGCCCCTTCTTCTAGCTCTTGTCTCAGAGGAGAAAACGAGTTATGTGTAGGGAAGATAGATTGTCAATAGAATCATACAAGCTCACGAGGTGGTAAACTCTCTTAAGAGAAATAAGAAAGCTGGTATGATCATACAACTTGACCTAGCGAAAGATTATGATAAGCTAAGCTGGTCTTACATTAGGGTAGTGCTAAGAGCTTATGGTTTTGACCACATCTGGATTAGATGGGTTATGGCCCTTGTATCCACAGCTAGTTTTTCAATCCTGCTTAATGGCTCACCCTCAAGAACCTTTATTGCTTCTAGGTGTCTCAGATAAGGAGATCCGCTCTCCCCCTTCCTCTTTGTGCTCATGATGGAAGGGCTAGACACAGTGATAAAAATGGAAAATGTTGAAGGAAGAATCCAGGGACTAAAAATTACCATAGATGGAGTTGCTTCAACTCACCAACAATTTGTGGATGACACTATGCTGTAGGGTATTCCCACGGTTAGGTAAGCCAAATCTATTAAACAAATCTTGAACGACTTTGCTATGGCCGCTGGTATAGAGGTAAGTCTCAACAAATCAAAATTTTTATTTTTTAACACTAACATTGCTATTCAGAGGAACCTCACTAGAATTCTAGGGTTTCAAAGGGATCAATTACCTTATAAGTACCTTGGAATTCCTCTTACGGACAAACCTGTAAGCAGGGGAGTGTGGGAGCCGGTAATTAACAAACTTTAGGACAAGATCAGAAAATGGACATGCAGATCTTTGAATTTGGCAGGGCACCTTGTGCTTACAAAGGTTGTCCTACAGGCCATACCCATTTTCATGCTGTCAGCTTTTCCTGCTCCTAAAGGAGTTATCCAACAGATCAGGAACATCCAAAGAGATTTTATTTATGGCAAATGGGAAGAGAAAAAGAAGTGGGCTTTTGTAGCTTGGGACAATCTTTTTAAACCTAAGGGCCATGGTCATTTGGGAATTCATGATCCTGAAACCCTAAGTAGAGTTTCGGGTGCAAAACATTGGTGGAGGTGGCTTAAGGAATCAAAAACCCCTTGGGCCAAGCTTTGAAAATAGAAATATGCAAATAATTAGTAGGAGAGGGATCATTTCCAAATGTTTGGGCTTATCAAGGGCTCCCACATTTGGAATCTTGCTTGGGAAAATATAGCCATTTTCTACCAGCACGACTTCTGGGAGATCTGAGCTCGGAACTTGGTAAGATTCTGGGAGGACAATTGGTAGCGGGAACCAAAATTGTTTAGGGAAGAACTAACTTCTCTCAAGAATGACACTGACAAAAAAGGTTTATGTATGGTAAGTGACTTCTAGGATTAGATAAGGAACAATGGTAAATGGAGAATATGGAAGGATCTGGGCTATAGTGAAGAGAGTCCTTTGAAAGCTCAGGCAGTCTCTCTTGCTCTAGACTTGGAATAGAAGAAGATTTTGGTATCATCCTTGTCTGATCAACTGAGATGAGGAAGAAACACAAAAGGGAACTTTAACCTCAAAGAAGCTAAACAAATAGCTCTAGGGTTTGATTATCAAAACCCTGATAAAGTATGGAAGGACCTTCAGAAGCACCTGCATTGGATGAAAATAAAGTTTTTTATGTGGTTAGTTCAACAAAAGAAAATTCTAACTTGGGAAAATCTTCTGAAATGGGTTTTTGTTGGCCCATCCAGATGCCATCTACGTGGCTCACAAGTGGAGACGATGGAACACTTACTCAACCTTTTCCCATTCACCTCTACCTTGTGGGATTAGGTGGCCTCAGTCTTCAGGAAAACTAACAATGACAGACTCATCATTACCAACACTTTGAAGAATTGGAGAAAATAGTTCTCACGCAATGAAATCATCAATAAAGCTTGGACTCTGGTTCTAGGCTTAAAACCTAGGGTGTCTGGAAAGAACGGAATGGCAAGATTTTCAAGAACAAAAATGGCTCAACCCAGAACATTATTGCACTAATATTAAGATAGCTCAAAGACACTATTGGAGCCCTTTTAGGGAGACCTCTTGAGGACCCTACTTTGCCCCACGATGCTTGTATACTACTACAGTTGGGTCTCCATTCGCTAGTTCCGCAGACCATAAACAAGGGTGTGAGTCAAATAACTACTCGTAAAGACTTTTGGCAACCTCCTCCTTATGGTTTCTTGAAAATCAATATAGATGGAGCCTTTAAAGGTAACCCAGGGATGGATGGTTTTGGCAAGGCCATCAGAGATGAGCAGGGATGCATAAAGGATATCTTTCATAGTCATTTGGGGAATGTCACTAATAACATGGCGGAGCTCATGGCCTTAGAGGAGTGCCTGGAAATTTTGATAAAGTCAAATTTACATAATTCCATCATTGAAGCAAATTCGAAATTGGTTATTAATGTGGCCAAGAAGATATGTAATGGAAAAGCGCCTGGAAAAGTTTTTTGCAGGTCTTTTAACGCATTCATTCCCACCTACGAACCCTGAGAACGGTCAACTTCATTCATGTGCCAAGAAAAGCTGATATGTTAGTTGATCATCTGGCAAATGAAGGAGTGATTTGCAGGTAAATTTATAGTAGGTATGCTTGGGACTCGACACCCTTGGGGAAATTGCATGATGATTTTCAAATACAGGCAGTCAAAGACATGGAGCACTTCCAAACCATGAGGAATGAACAAGAAGGAAGACTAGTGGAAGCAGGAGAAAGCGGAAGCGAAAGTCATTCTTAACCGTTGATCCCACTAAAATGCTTAAAACAAAGTTATCCATAGGGTAGGGGAACTTGGTAAACAAAAAGCTTAATAGAAGGTCACCAACCAAAAATTTTGATAGCCTTCATCATCGAATGGCTATCAAGTGGGAAAGTGATCAAAGGTTAAGTATTCGAGCTGACCCGAAGATTTATAGATCAACAGTTCATAATCTTCATCGGTCCGTAAAGAGGGTAAAGATCATGTTAGTTTTTGATCTGATATCTCGTTGGACCATCAAATCAATAGGGGCCTAATCATATGTATTTCAGGTTCTAAAAGTGATCAAAGGTTAAGTCTTAGACCGGACCCGAACACTTATAAATCAATGGCTCATAATCCTTATCGGATCCGTGAAGCGAGTAAAAGGGGCACATGTTGTCGAGGTGATATCGTTAGTGACCGTCGGATCTTACAGGATCTATATCAAAAGGACATCGAGTTTCAACATGGGAGGAGGTTAATTCCAATAGCAGACCTGAAGTTTTATACATTAACAATTTATTTACCATGTCGGCTACCTAAATCTGGTAAAGATCGCATGAATCTCCGAAGCGATTTCTTTAACGACCATTGGATCACTGGGCGTCGAATCGAATGGCCATAAGGATGGATAATGGGTAGTGGTTTAAGTGTAAGATTTAAGTGTAAGGTTTTAGGTTTGTTTCAAGTTTTGTAGATGGTTAATCTTCATTGGGTTAGCCCTTGTTGGTTTTTACACTTGTAAAGACATGTAACATATGTAATCTTTCTTGCAGTTAATAGAAGGCTCCACTCTTACTTGACCAAAAATAAATAAAAAATTAAAAGTTGAAGAGAAATAATGAGACTTGAACTTAGTTCTCTGTTGGATTATTTTTGGAGCCCACCATCAAATCACTAAGCCAATTTTCATTTAAAACAAAAGGAGAAAGGGATTTATATTTTCTTTTATAGGACTACTTCACATACTTGAAAATTTGAAAAGGATTTGCTTGAAGAATTTATTTGGTTGGAAACCAATTATGACTTCAATAGTTTCCATAGGTTGAGTTATCCTTAGTGGAAAGGAGAATTATCAAGAGTCATTTAGAAAGATTAAAAGTGCATTTTTTAAAATGATTTATGGGAAGTTTGTCAAGGAAAAACAGATAAAGATGGAAAAGAAATTGCACGAGAGCTGCCTAATAATGAGAAGCTACGTGTAGTTTGGGAGATAAAGGAAAACAATGCATATGAATTAATAATTGCATCAATAAAAGAAGAAGTAAGTTGATATATCATTTGTTGTGATACTTCATTTGAAGCATTAAAGAAATTGAAAGAATTGTATGATTCATAGTCGGAAATCTAAATTATTCAGTTGTTGTTGAAGTTGTTCAATTTGGAGATGAAAGATAATGATCCACTAAAGAGCGCCTTTGAAATAAAATCCATTTTTCATGATATAAAATCCACTAGAATTGAAGTCGATTTACAAATTTCACCTTTTATATAAGTCTTGCATCCTATCTATTCACACTATTTGTATTATCTCCAAGCTAGTGGGAAGTTAAAAGACATTACATTTGATAAAATTGTAAACAAAATAGTTGAGAGAGAAAACTTCTAAGGGAAGAAAGAGGCTCCACCTAACTATAATGTAAAAACTTTGTGCCTTGCACAAAAGGATCAAAAGACTTAGGCTAAAAATTATTGAGGTGATAAAAGTAGTAGAGGTCGTGATACGAGAAATTATAGAGGCATGGGGGCAAAAATAATCATAGGAACAAAAAACAAAATGATTGAAAACAAAAGAATTTTAATGATATACCATCTATAAAATGTTTTAGATGTGATAAAATTGGTCATACTACTACTAACTGTAAAATCCCTAGGGAGAAAGTCAGTAAAAAGAGAGAAAGGTTGAATGAAAACAAAGATCAGCCACCACTAGATAAGGGAAAATCATCAGAGTTTGCACATTATATTGTTACTCACTGCAATTTTAATATTAATGATGTTTTCAGCACTGCATTTTCTTCATGGCGAGATAGTTGTATTTTGGATTCAGGAGTCACTTGTCATATGACATTTAGGCAATATTTTTTTGAAACTTTCAGTCATGATATTGATGCTATTATTTACTTCGCTGAGAAGTCTAATATTAAACCATATGGTATTGGGTATATTCATTTGAAGATACCAAATCCTGTAGATTATGTTTTACTGGATATACATTATATTCCACAGTTTCAGCAAGATTTTATGTCTCTTATCCATATTTGGAAGCAGGGGAATTCTATTCATATATTTGATGGAAGCAATAAGCTACGATTCTACAGTGATGTCCTAAGGGTAAGGCCAGAAAGAGAGGCAGTTCATGAGGCGTTCCTTTCTCCTGGTATGGTTTTGATTAAGCAAGTGGGCCTAGCCGAGACCTCCTGGCCAGGAGGATTTCATACAGCAAGCAACCTTGCATTAAGCCAAGTGCTGGCACAAATAAGAGATCCTAACCTACTTTCAATAAGAATGGTTCCTTGCTATCCTTAAAGAGGTGTAGAAGAAGGTACGCTTCTAAAATTAAATGGTACTTCATCTACTAATTCTCATGAAAGTTATGTTATTTTGGCACAACAAATTGATATCCTGTCACCGAGCGTGTTGCGGCATGCTCGATTTGGTCACATCAATTATGGAAACATCAAAATTATGAAAGAACAAGGTATTAAACGTATTCCAACCATTCCAAGAAAGATTACACCTTCTAATGCTTGTATTTCTTGAAAACATTGTAAACAACCTTTTCATAGTTCCTCTTTTATAGCTTCATGAAAATTAGGTCATATATTCATATTTATGTGGACCTATGCCTATTGATACTTCCAATGGAAATAAATATGTGTTGACATTTATTGATGATTACTCAAAAATTTGATGGGTGTATATGTTGAAAGATAAGTCACAAGTGTTTGAAGTTGTTAAATATTTTCATTTGATGATTAAAAATAAAACTCAATAGAATATAGACATTCTCAAAACTGATAACAATGGCGAGTATAATTCTCATGATTTTGAACAACATTTAAAGAACAATGGAATCAAACATCAAACTACTATATCTTATAATCAACAACAAAATGGTGTTGCTCAATGTATGAATACAACTTTTCTTAATATGATTAGATATATGATGTTTTTTAAGAATTTCAAATTGATGGTTTGGGGTGAAGAAATTCTTTATGAAAATTAAATTAGAAATCATTGTCCATCTTCTGTTATTAACGATGGGATTCCTTATGAACTTTGCTATGATAGACTCCCAACTGTTTAGTATTTCAATTTTTTTGGATCAAAATGTTATGCTTTGATTCCTAAGCAACAACGAAATAAATTTGGAGCAAGAAGTCGAAAATGAAAATTTTTGGGTTATTCTAATGCTTCCAAAGCATACGGGCTATATGATGAAGAAAATAACAAGTTCATTCTTTCCAGATGTGTTATTTTATTGAATCAGATAAAGATAATTCCAATGTTCATAGGGAATTGACTCATTTGGAGAAATTTGCATCTAAAAAGTTCTACTTTGAATTTGATAATGATGTTCCACACACAGAAGGGGGGGTTCTCATTCTGGAATAGTCTATGGTTTTTATACCTTTTACTAATGAGAATGATGAGGATGTCACCGTTGAAGAAAATTTGGAGGATAGTGTTGTTACTGTTGAAGAAGATTTGGAGGATAGTGTTGTTTCTGCAAGGTTTGGAGGATAGTGTTGTTTCTGCAAGGTCAAAAAGTGTTACTCAAGAACCTACACATTAGGATGAACAACCATTATAGCCACTTGAACAAGTACGATGCTTTTGAAATAGGAAAATATTCTAAAGTTAATTCCATTAATGTTTCTCATGACTTTGAATTCAATCATTAAACGATTAGTAAACATAATTATTTTCAAGAAGTTGCTAATTTTGATGAATGGAAGGGTGTGGTGAAAGAGGAATATGATACACTTATTAGGAATGGAACTTAGAACTTAGTGGATCCTCCTGCAGGCGTCAAACCCATTGGTTGAAAATGGATGTATAGATCAAATACAAGGCAAATGGTTTGCTTGATAAATACAAGGAAAGACTTATAGCAAAAGGCCATGCTAAGAAGGAGGGTGTTGACTACATAGAGACATTTGCTCCTACATCAAAATCGGGCACAATTAGAAATGTATTTTCGCTTGTAGCTCAGAATCACTGGAAGATATACCATATGGATGTTAAAATAACTTTTTTGAATGTTGATTTGAAGGATGATGTTTACAAGTTTCAGCCCGAAAGTCTTACTATCAAAGGAAAAGAGAAAATTGTATGTAAGCTAGTGAAGGCTTCGTATGGACTGAAACAAGCATGTCATGCATGGTATAAAAATTTAACTGAACACCTTCTCAAGTTGGATTATAAGTTATTTGATCTTGATGATGCAACTCTTTTTGTTAAGAAGATTGGAAAGTCATTTTTATATCTGGTTGTATATGTAGATGATTTGATGATTACAGGAAATAATGAAGAGTATATAGCGTCCATCGAAAGAGAGTTCATGAATTTTTTTGACATGACATATTCGGGTTTATTACATTATTATTTAGGAATTGAAGTTGATGAGAAACCCAAATAAATTTTCATTTCTCACAAGAAGTATATTGGATAGCTGTTGGAAATATTTGGGATACAAGATTGTAATATTATTGCTACTCCAATGGAAAAAAATTTGAAGCGTACTTCCACTGAAGGAAGTGCGTTTCAAGATCCAATAAAGTACATGAAACTTGTTGGATGTTTGAATTTTATAACTACTACTCGACCTGACATAAATTTTTCTGTAGGGATACATTCCAGGTTCATGCATGAGCCATGTGAAGGTCACTGGAATGCAACAAAGTGAGTGCTCAATTATTTGAAAAGAACTCGAACATATGATGTCAAATATTTCAAAGCCTCAGATTTCCATCTCACCGGCTATTCAGATTTTGATTTTGATGGAGATAAGAAGAATGAAGTCTCTACTTTTATTTGATGATTCTTGGATTGGCAACCATCAGTTGGAGATACTGCAAGCAATATCAGTTCAGGCAACAAACTAAATAATTTTGCTTCACAAAATACTTAAAAACTTGCAGAAGAAATAAAAGGTTTCAACTCTACTACTCATTGAAAACCCTTCTAAAATTCAATTGTTCAAGAATCCCAAGTTTCATGATTGAAACAAACATATTAACATGAAATATCACTTGATTTGAGGTTATGTAGAGGCAAAAGTTATTCATTTGACACATTGTCATACTTAAGAGCAAATCACAAACATATTTACAAAGGCATTAAGGTGTGAAAAACTTGAAAAGTTTAGAATGTTACTTGGCATGTCAGATGTCCCTTAAGATTAAGGGGTGAATGTTAACTAATCCTTTTGGATTGTTATTGTACAATATGTAATTAGTTTTACATTATGTTTTCATACTTAGACACAACTGTCTTGTAGCTAGATTGCACATATATAAATAAGTGATTTCATCATTAATACGATGTTCTTTCATTATGCTCTTTCATTGGGGAATTTATTCAGGCTTGTACTAGATATGTTTATAGAAATGAGTTGTGGAGCTCACTAATATAATCTGTGTTTATAGCCATATCTAAACCTGATCTAATAATATATATTATTTTGATAATAAAATATATAACTACCTATTTACACACTCTATATATATAATTTAAAAATTCAATAAATATATACATGTAAAATGCATCCCCAACAGAACGGCAGGGTGTGCCTTACTTTTATTTAATTTAAATATGTTCATGGTTAACTAATACGGCGACATATATCATATTTTTGTTTAATAAAATGTAATGCAATGTATGGTAAATATATATATTGAAACTATGCAATGTATGGAATTAGAAACACAGGATACAATGGATTACAGGTGTATTTTTATTATATGAGATGGTGGTCAGCTGGTCTGACCACACACAACGTTGTACATATTTCAATTTTTTCATTAATAAAATGCATTGCATTATCTCCCCGCAGAAAAGTGACTATGTTGGCCGGTTTACAAAAATATTTAAGGTGTTAAAACATGATTATTTCCATGACATCGTCGAAACTATATTATGCACAATGGAAGATATCTGCAATGCCCTCGAGAAATCTATGTAGGAGAAATAGTGGGAGAAATGGCCGGGGAAAACAAGCATCAAAGGAAAGAGAAAACAAGCATCACAGGAAAGAGAATAGGGAAAGCAAGCATCACATGAAAGAGAATACAAGGATATTTATGAAAAAGTCAAATATTTATTTGGATAACAGATATTAAGATTTGGAATTTTAAAAACAATAAATGAATATTTATTTGGATAGTAGATTTTAAAAATAGTTTGGAAAGCAAGCATCACATGAAAGCGAATACAAGGATATTTATGAAAAAGTGAAATATTTATTTGGATAACCGATTTTAAAAATATTTTGGATAAGAGATTTAAAAAAAAATAAAAAATTTAATGGTCAGCCTTATCCTTATTTATCTCAGATCTTTTTCTCTTCTCTGTATATCAAAGTCATGATGATGAGTCTTGCTCTCAGCTCGAAACGTGGACAAAAAAAAAATGATGAATACTCTGGATTATCCGAATACAATCTCTCAAAACCCTCTTCACAGAAACCTGCAATCCAAAATATTTTGGAATTTTAAAAACAATAAGCGAATATTTATTTGGCTATTTAAATAGTTGATTTTAAAAATACTTTGGAATTATACAGACAATGGCTATTTTCATGACGATAAAATTCCGAAATATCTCTAAAATTTACCCTGTAGATAAAAATACCTTTAAAAATTAAAGTTTTAAATAATTATTATAAATAGTTTAATAATTGAATTTGTACTAAATTAAGAAAATCTTAAAATCTAGGATAATGTCTATTCTTAAACAAACCAATATTATAATATGCTTACTAAAAGATTGGACGGTTTAGAAATCTCTGAAGTAACTGATAACATAATCTACCCACCAGAAAGAGAAATGAGTAGTTTGACAATCTTCATTATAATTAAAAAATATGATGAGCAGTTCCGCAATCCTGGGATTTTCATATTCATGATGGAAAACATGAAAAACACGAATGATTTTTGCCAAGAAAGTGCGCTATGAATAATTTCTTTTTTGAAGTCCTTCGTAATTTTCGCAAGGTGGCCTCCATTTTCAACGGTTCAAAGATTTAAAACTTTACCTTCAGGATATTTAAAATTAGGAAGCAACAAGGATAACGTCTCTGTCAGTGTCAGTGTCAATGTGAGTAGTTAACAGGACAAACTAGACATTTATTTAGTTTTGAAATTTTGTTTCTAAAATTATAGATATTTATTTAAATTTGTTGGGAAAATTGTAAAAAATTTGATTAAATTTTGATATTAAATTTAGTTATAACTGTCAAACTTCAAAATATTAAGCCTCTCAACATTTTTACTGATACTAAATACATTTCTATCATTAAATCTAAATTTTTAACAACCAAATTTAAAGCCTGAGTAAACTACACGGGATACTTGCAAAAAATCACTGGAAACCGCTGAGCTTTTGGCAGCGAAGATGAAGGTACGTGGAAGTTAGGGCGAAGAATAACAGACCCCCAAAAAATGTGTAAACATTATATATCCAAAGTAAACAGGTAAATTCTGTAAGTTGGAAAATTTATGATTTGACTTGGAAACTATTCAAATTCAATGTTGTATATTTAAACCATATAAGATTCATTCTATTCATCTTTAAGAAAACCTCATTTATTTTAACTTTTTGTTCTGAAGTTTATTACGCGGGAGATATGTAATGATATGTTTAACAGTTTATTATGAGGAAGATATGTAATGATGTGTATATTTTAAAATGAAGGTACATTTTACAGTTTAATAGAAGTAAATTTGTAATTTTTTTTATTGTGTTTTTTTAATAAAATAAAATATTTTTTTAAAACAATTATCACTCTAGTAATATATAAAAATGAATATATAAATTTGGTTGGTTAGTTTTGTTTATAAACTCTTTTTTTTTAATTAAAATAGATTTTTAAAAATAATAAATTTTATTATAAATAAATAAATATATTTAATTAATGTTAATTAAAAATTATAAAACTTTAATAATTTTATTGTATTATTTCAATTAGTCCTTGATACTACAACTTTACTTTCAATCTATATTATCAGAAACGATAACCAAACTAAAACAATATGAAAAAATATAAAAAACATACAACAAAACATGTTTCGTTTAATGTTTGAAGCCAAAAATACACCGGTGTCTATTCAGTTAAAACAAATATTACTATTCTTTTCAAAAATGTATTTGTTTCTCGTTTCCAAGTCTGCGTTGACAACTTACAAAGAAACCACCTCCATATTTATTATTCACTGTACAGACAATACCTTTGTGCTAAACGAGCTCAAGAGTAGCGTGCAAAGAAACAACCTCCATATTTATTATTCACTGTACATACCATACCTTTGCTCTAAACTAGCTTAAGACTAGCACAAAAAGGAAAGATTCATGACCAGGAGGAAAAGGAAAGACTCACTCAGGGAAACCTTCATTTATATTTATATTTATATTTATTTATATATATATATATATATATATATTATATATATATATATAATTTCAATTTAAAAAATCAATCATTTTTTGATTAAAAAGATGTGTATAATTTATTAATTATTATGAAATTGATTTATAAACTTTTAAAACTATTACTAATAATAAAAAAATTCAATATTAGTTATAAATTAATTATTTTAATATACAAGATTAATATTATTAATGAAGGTTGAAAAATATATTAATGCAATAGTATAATTTGGTTCATAAATAAAATATTCAACACTATATTTAATGCCTAGAATATTTTAATGTCATATATATAGAGAGGGGCCGAGTCTATCTAGTAGGCAAAATGGTTTTTTGCTTGAATTTCTTAATACAATTTGGAGTAAGACTGTAATTTCTAGTTTAAAACATATTTTTTAATAAATGAATGGAATCAACACCCTAAAAAACTCTTTAGACTCTAACCTATGTAGATTAAACAACTTAATCTTACTACTCTTAAAAATCTTTATTAGATTTTGAACAAAATAGACCAGAAAAGTGTCTTGAAAAAGACCATTTTATCTATTAGTTAGACTAGGCTTGTATATCTATTTAGTAATTGAAAAATAAATTCTTACTATAAAAATATTTCAAGTAGTCTTATGATTCTACATTTTGGCTCCTTAAATATGGGGTTCTATAAATATTTTTGGGAATTGTAAGTTTAATTTGTGTAATTTACATCATCAAAGTAATTAAAGAGAATTTTTGAAGTGTTGTAATGCATTCAAAAATGAAATTTAATCAATAAAACATATATATAGAAAGAACCAATATAAATCTATCTCAGTCATCACTAATGTATCATGTCTAGAGGATCAAATTTTTTGATGTAATTTTTTTTTTATTTTACAAAAATTCACACTTAAAAATATTTGATCCCTTAATACTTGGTAACTTCATAAATAAGTAAATTTACATTAATTTATTAAATTTCTCTTTACCAAATTCAAAAATAATAATATGATTTTCTAACTAAAAATTTATTAAATAGCAAATGTGTGTCATAGGCAGTAAACTTGACTTCAACCCTTTGAATGGAAAACATTTAGCTCCAAAACCTTGAATGAATTGATTAGGATTCACAGGTGAATCTTTAACTCTCCCAAGAAAAAAAAACATAGAGTAACATAAAATAATAAGAGTTAATTTTTAACTCTTGGGTGATGGCAGATACATGAAATTGAATTCATTATGATTTACTTGAAATCTAACTGTGGCATTAAACAGTTAACCTTCTATCCGATATTTTCAAAATTTGTAATTGATATAAAGATGGCCAGTATATAATCGGGTTACTGCCAAGGGAGTTCACATCTTGCTTTGACTTCTGTAAAACGGAATATTCGAATTGAAATAATTATAAAAGGCTTACAATTGGAATATTCAAATTGAAATAATTATACAAGGGTTTCGAGTGGGCTATCGTGTAATATGTACAAAATACAATCAATACATTCAACTTGCGGAAGGGATTGAAAACACCCCCTATTAAAGATTTTATTTAAAAAAAAACTTAAACTGTCAATGCAGACAAGTAGAAAAAAAAAAAATCCTAGATGCGGGTGTGTAGCATGGCAAGCTGTACGAAGGCGGCTTGGAGGGTGGGCGCGTGGCTTAATGCCACCACCATTCAGCCTCGCATGAAGCCAATTTTAAAGTCTCCAGCCAACAACTTCATTGCCGCATTAATGCAACTCCTTCCCCCTCTCCAGTATGCAAGTTTATTTGTTATGGTGCCCTTCTTAATTTTCATTCTTGCCCCTCTCCTGTGCTCATGTCCTTCTAGTGTTGCAGCAGCTCTTCGCTCTCGAGACAACACCGGGTATCGTTTGGCTTTGGATTGTTGTGTTGATTCTCCGTTGTGTTTTCATGCTCCTCATAGTCCTTTCTTCAATTTGCATTGTCGCTCCTACTCAGTCTTTCCCACAGCTGTCCGTTCTACTCTTTTTGTTCATTTCAACATGCCTAGAGTGTGCTCAAGAATGAGCTACAAAAGGGGGAAGTTCGTGAGTCCACGTCACCCGCCAGCCCTCCTCCACTACCTCGGACCCTTCGTTTGAAGCCTCAAACTTTTGCTTTGACAGTTATCCCGTGACTAGGAGTGGTCGAGGCCAGGGTCGAGGGCATCTTAATATTGAAGCGTGCTCTCATCATTCCCAATCTCACACAGCTCGCTTTCGGCTCCCCTGCACTCTCAGTAACTCCTCGTTCATCACTTCAGTTACCATTGAGATGCGAGAAGATACTTTTGGTTCGGTTGCTATTACTCTAGAGGTATCTCTAGAGCAGAGGACGGAGGACAAGCATGATAATTCTTAGATTGCCAATACGCAGAGAAAGGACCCTGGTGGCTATACAACCCAGGACATGAATACCCAGGCCAGTTTGAGTGTTCCTACAGGTGGCGGTTCTTCAAGCAAAGAGGGCCATCCCTCTGAGGATGAAGACCCCTACCAATATGGATGTCGCATTGTTGAAGAGTTGCCTCCAACCTCTCATGAAGCTTAATCAGGTCTGCGCTTATTGGTTTTTGTTTTTCTGTTGTACGAAGATGCTCAATTCCCTCTAGGTTTATAGTCATTACATGATTTACAGTTCTTAGGATCAGACCGTTTTTTCCAATGTTAAATTGTCGGTTTCCCCTGCGTGGGCGGCATTCTCCTGTCTTTGGGTCTCAGTTTTAGATCAAACTGTTTTTGGGGTAAGATTCCAGTTTTGAAAGGGCAGCACTTTACTGATTACTTGAATGGGCCCAATCAATTTGTCTTGGTCTAGATATATCTCTGGTTAGTCTTCAGCTACAGTCTCTAGATATATCTTTGTTTCTTGGTCAGTCATTAAGCAAGTCTTTTTGGTCAGTGTTCAAGCGAGGTTTTGTAAGCATGCCGCCTCTCTGGGCTAGTCTTCTTGAGGCCACTGCCTCTCTGTAATTTTGTTTTTTTTTATCAATATATGAGTAGACAAATTCAGAAAAAAAAAATAATAATAAATAAATAAATAAATAAAAATTTAAAAAAAAATGAATAAACAATAAAGTTAATAATCATATATTTTAGTGGCTCATTTACAAGGAGGGAGGCTGGATATTGGTCATTATTGGGCTGCGAGGGGCATTCTACAACCTGGTATGACCTTGATGTATAAGTATGTCACTTTCTCAAAAAATAAAAAATAAAATAATTTTGGTTAATGTTGGCCACAACATTAGCTTGAATCTTAAACTATATATAATTTCAATATAATTTCAATCTTTAGATTATATATAATTGTTTACTAAGATTAATTCTTATAATATAACTATGTATTGTTATATACAATTTTAATCGATAAGAAATTATCTCATTGTTATCATATACCTGGATTTAAATGCATCATAAATTTACCTATAGAAAAAAAATGTACTACATTAAAGTTCCAAATTAGCTAAATTTTTAAATGTTTTTACTCTTTGCTCATTTCTCAAATATTTTAATTTTTTTATAATTAAATATTTATAAAATGAACCTTTAAAGGGAAAAACCACATCCTCTGAATATATTAAAATCTTTAAAGACATAAATATTTCCACATCAAAGTTGCAATATTTGAAAATATTAATTTGATGTATTTTCATTATAAATTTTGTTACCATGCCATATAAAAACAATTAAATATAATATTAATATTAATATATTATAATATTATTAAACTTAATAAACTTGGATTAGTACAATATTAAACTTAATACGACATCCAATCTGTCATATTATAATATATATTAATATATCAAGGTATATGTTAACTCTAGATATATATGGAGGGAAGAACAAAAACATAGGGTGATAGAGGTGGAGAGATAGAGGGAGTGACAAGGGAGATATGGAGATAAAGTGAAGGAGAGGGGGAGGAGAAGTGAAGAGAGAGAGAAAGAGAGTAGTGAGAGAGGGAGATAAGGGTAAGAGAGAGAGAAAGGGAGACACAAAGATGAAGGGGGAGAGAGGGTGGCAGAGAGAAGGAGAGAGGGAGGAATATAGTGGCAAGGTTGGAGGGCAGAGAGAGGGATGGAGGAGAGTTTGGGAGAGAGGAGAAGGACCAGAGAGAGGAATTAAAAGAGAGGATGAGAGAAGGAGGGACATAGATGGGGGGATAAAGAGATGGAGTTGGAGGGGGAGAGAGGGAGTGAAGAAGAAAGCCATAGAGAGATAAAATTGGAGAGAGAGAGAGGGAGTGACAAAAGAGAGATGGAGAGAGAGTGTGTAATTTTTACAGTGATATAGAGAGACAAAGAAAGACAGATGGAAGGAAGGGGGGAGATAAGGAGAGAGGGAGGGAGATAGTGACAAAGCTCGAGGGTGAAGAGTGAGAGAGGGGAGGGGAGAAAAAGGGAGGTGGGAGAGAAAAAGCGAGAGAAGGAAGAGAGAGAGGACATGAGAGAGAAAGAGAGATGGAGTTGGAGGGGGAGAGAGAGGGAGGTAAAATGAAAGACATGATAGAGAAAGGTGGATACAGAGAGGGAGAGAGGACAGTAGGATGGAAGATAGATAGAAGGGGGAGAGAGGGAGAGAAGGGGATAAGAGAGGGAGAGAAGGGGAAGAGAGAGGGATAGGGAGAGGAAGAGGGAGGGAGGGATAGCTAGATATGGAGAAAGAGTGTGTATGTTTTGGGGGTTATATATAGAGACAAAGGAGAGGTAGAAGGAGATAGAAATATAGATGGGAGGTGGAGAGGGGGAAGAAGAGAGAGATAGAGAGAGGGAAGGATGGAAGTAGAGATAGATAGATATGGATAAAGAGAGAGAGTGTGTGTGTTTGGGGAGTGAAATAGAGAGAAAAAGAAGGAGAGATGGAGGGAGATAAAGATATAGATAGAGTGGGGGGAGAGGGAATTATATTTCTTGCACGAGACACATTGATTTCGGTGTAGATGAGGATTTATAATCCTATTTGATTGCTTGCATTAGATAAATTGACTTCAGTGTAGATGTTGATTTCTAATTATATTTGATTTCCTGCACTAGATACATTGGTTTTAGTGTAGATGTTGAGCTCTAATCCTATTTGTGTGCTTTTTCTAGATGCATTGATTTTAGTGTAGGTGGTGATTTCTAATCGTATTTTATTTTTTCACTAGATGCATTTATTTTAGTGTATATCTTGATTTCTAATCTTATTTTATTTCTTGGAGTAGATGCATTTATTTAAGTGTGAATGTTGATTTCTAATCTTGCTTGATTGCTTGCATTAGATGCATTGATTTTAGTGTAGATTTTGTTTTTTAATACTATTTGATTGCTTGCATTAGATGGATTAGATATTTTTAGTTTTGACCCTAATGAGATGGAGGGGGGAGAGGGGAGAAGATTTCTTGAACTAGATGCATTGATTTTATTATATATCATGATTTCTAACACTATTTCATTCATTGCACTAGATGCATTGATTTCAGTGTAGATATGGATCTGTAATCTTATTTGATTTCTTGCACTAGATGCATTGATTTTAGTGTAGATTTTGATCTCTAATCTCATTTGACTACTTGAACTAGATGCATTGATTTTAGTGTAGATGTTTTTTTCTAACACTATTTGATTGCTTGTATTAGATGTTATTAATATTGAGTATGTAAATTATTAAAAAAATATTTTTCAAGATATATTTAGTATTACCTAGAGGAACGCTATTAAAATTAATTAGTTTTCAAAAGTTGTGATACCTAGACTTAAAATGAAATAGATATGCAAAACCAATCCTCCTACAAGGTGCAAATTAATCCTTCACAATATCATCTCCCTTCTTCATCACAAACTAATTACTAATAGACAAGTATATATATATATTCAAAACTACATATATGCAAAATTACAATAAATAATTGCATACAACACTGTATTCGAAAGTTTTATAAGAGGTAAAGATATATTTATAAGCATTCAAACCAAATCTAAATATTATTGAAGGGGATGTGATAATTGTTTGGACAAACAAATAATCTAAATATTATATAAATTTGACCACTCATTAAAACATGTCAAAAATACATTATTTCTTGAATTTGCAAAATAGAAAAAAAAAATTCATCAAAACATTCTTGAAGGAAATAAATTATTTCAAACATTAGCAAAGAAACAAATTATTTCAAGAGTAATATTGATGAAGTAAATTATTAAAACTACTCTTCAAGATATATTTAGCAATACCTGGAGGGACGCTATTAAGAATTAATTAGTTGTCATAAGTTTTGATACCTATAATTAAATGAAATAGATGTGCAATATTAGTCCTCCTCCAAACTATTGACAAGATTTTCCCACTTATGCATCAACAACTAATTACTAATAGATAACTGCATACACAAAAAATAACAAAAATGTAACATTCACAAACATTACCATCCACATCCAAACACATAAACACACAAACCACTCAAAGCATCCAAACACAAATGTATGAACCATTCAAAGCAAGAAGCATAAACTAAATTAAAGAAGATCATGATATGGTCATTCCAAATAAAGAAAACATAATGTGAATTTTGAAGTTAATATCAAACATGTACCTAATAATGATAATCTAAAAATGTGGCATTGTTTCCCTCAACTGGAACCGACTTAGATCCATATAACACTAGATCTATCATTCCTGAGAGGGATAAGATCCCTCGAGGTGTAAACATTTCCTCAAGTTCTACACTCCAAAAGAATAGGTTTTCATATCGAGGGATTTGATCCCTCTCATCACATGATAGATCTGGTGTTAGATGGATCTAAGCTGATGCTCTAGATTTCTGTGATGTTTAACAACAACATCTTGTAAAAGAAGAGGCCTTATTGTTTGTTGATGTCTTCAAGGTTGAAATACAATGACAACAACTTATGTTTTGATCTTCCTTCTATTAGCAATTTTGCAATCTCTTCTGATATTAGTGTCATTTCTTTTTAGAATGTTTGCCTGTAATTTCACGTTTCTTATTCGAACCATGAGATTTGCAACTGGAGAAGATGTATATGAGACTTTTACATTACCTAAATAGCCTCCTGCTATTCCAACCTTTCATGCTAGTGGGGATGCTCTTTTAATTGTAGCCTATGCCGTTGGGGTCAACAAGATCGACTGAGTCAACAAATTCATGACAACCAAATGCCCATGGGTTTAGATTGGAAATTGGGTAATTATTAATTGTGTAGTTCAAGCAATGGTTTTTTTTTTGTTTTTTTTCCTAGTCAATTTTGTATAAAATATGGTAGAGATTTCTAATAATCATAAATTGAAGTAATTTAAGAAATTTAAGTTGAAAATTCAACATGAAATGATTAGTAGGTTCTTCAGGCTGCTGAATCTATTTATGCATGAAAAACTGAATCTTTAAAAACAAAAAATCACTATCTCTGTAAAATATGAATTTCAGGATTACCTCAAAAAAACCATTCAGTCTATATCATTATTGATTCATCTTCAATCATCTAGTGAGGTATAATTTGTAGGTGGATTAATAAGAAAAATTGTTGGGATGAAATTTGTATATAATACTACATTCATAAAGTTGTATATCAACTTTATTTTTTACAATTAAGAGCATACAATTTGAGTGGGTTTTATGGTTAAGAGAATGTGTAAATTTACTGGGATGAAATTTGTATATAATACTACATTAATATAGTTGTATATCGGATTTATTTTTGATAATTAAGAGCATACAACTTTAGTGGGTTTTATGGTTAAGAGCATGTGTTTCATCCTAAGAGGTCATAGGTTCAAATCCAAATGAGGTAGGGTATGTATGCCTTATTGAGGTGGGTCAGTATCCTAAAAAAAGGGAGTATCATAAACCAATTTGGTGAGTGGGACTAATTGTTAAGAGCATGTGTTTTGTCCTAAAAAATGGGATTATTAATACAACTGGAGTGGGTATTTTCCAGAAGGGAAGTTCCTAGTCTATTTCTTCCCAGTCTATTTCCTCCATCCATGTAAACTTCAACTCCCCCAGGGCTTCAAAAAAGGAAATTCATGGGTGTAAGAGCCACATCCTCCAAGCTCATCTTCTCGACAAAGAAGGGATCCACCAATCCGATAGTACTCATCCTCTCCTCCAGGGTTATAAAATTCTCCATCATTGCTTTCCATCCTATCATATACTCTGTCCCAAACTGTTCCATGAGGTTGAGTCCAGGCACTATGAACTTCCCACGAACAAACACTAGCAAAAAAAACAAGGAAAGAAAGAATGGTGAACACAGAGAAAATGAAGTAAAAGAGAGCCATAGGGAACCTTCTTATTGGAAAAGTCTATTCAGAATCGAGCAAGAAACCTATCATAAGTAGCATCAAAAGTGAGGCATAGTATCAAAATGGTGGCTAATTTTCGTAGATGTATTCCAATATCACCAATAACTGCAAGATGGGTCTTCCATTTTGAATGAGAACATGGATTTATTTGTTTATTCGATCATTTTGTTGAAGGGCACACTTCACACCCCAATATGAAAAGGATGTGTAAATGTTTTTGGTCCTCAAATTTTAATAGTCCATTTTAAAATAAAACCAAAATATTCTAGATGTGATAAAGATATCAACAATACATATATATAAAACAACTAAAAATATTTTCGCTTATTATTATGAGCAATATATTTAAAAAAAAAGAAACAGAGCTTAAAGAAACTATTTGAATATCCATGCTAACTAATTTATTGGAATATCAATTTCATATATGACAAAGAATGCATAGGAAGAAATACACAAAGAATAAACTCAAAACTGAAATAGAGTGAAACAATTGTTCTCATAATTGAAAATAAGTTAAAGAAACTATGTGTGAGACAAGGAAAAAAATGGAAATAAATAGTTGGAGAAAAACTCAAGTAACTCAACTGAATCTAAATGAACTATGACACCTAGGAGATAGTGGGGTTAAATATCATGACACCTAGCATACATTGAGATTGAATATCTCAACAAACACTCCAAATATCAACTATTACAAGTAGTGGGACTAACAATGCCCAATTTCTCTCTTTGAAACTCAAATACATCTTTTCCCAATGACTTTGTGAAAATCTTTGCGAGTTGATCACATGAGCCATAAAATGTGATTAAGATATCTCCATCATTGACAAGCTCACAAATGAAATGAAAACATGTGTCAATATTCTTGCTTATTTTGTGAAAGAAATGATTTTGCAGTAAAGAAATTGCAGAGTTGTTATCACAGAGAATAGGAGTTGGATCCTTTTGAGCATTTGGAATATCCTTCAATAGTCTTCTTAGCCATACTACATGACAGGTTGGTGAAGTTGCAGCTAGATACTCTTCCTTTGCAGAAGATACTAAAATGATGGCTCATTTCATGGATGACCATGAGATCAGATTGGTTCCAAGGTAAATAACATACCCTGAGGTGATTTTGCAATCATCTAAAATCCCTGCATAATCACTGTCTATATAACTTGAAAGTAAACAATTTTTAGGATGCCTGTAGAATAAGCCATAGTCGAGGGCCCCTACAACATATATTAAGATCCTTTTTGCAACCCTTCAATGGTAAATATTGGGTGATTGCATAAAGTTGGAAAAAAAACTAGTTGCAAACATGATATCAAGTCTAGTTGCAATGAGATATAAGAGACTACCAACTAGACTTTTATACATGTGGAATCAACTGGAGGTGTTACATCCTATTTGATCAACTTGGTGGCTAGATAAATTTGAGTATCAACAGGTTTGAAATTAATCATTCTAAACTTTTGGAGGATGTTAGTGGCCTATTTTTTTGAGAAACAAAAATTCCATTGGAAGATTACTAAATTTCAATGCCCAAGAAGTATTTCATGAGCCATAGATCAGACATATCAAACCCTATTTGAATTTTTGCTTCAAATTATTCTAACATCATACGGCATGTAAAGCAGATCATCAACATAAAGGAAAAAAAATGAGAATTTTACCTTCATGAGTTTTGGTATACATATTTGGCTCATGGATGCTTCTGCAAAATCCACTTTTGATTAGAGAAGATTTAGTTCAATTGTACCAAGCTAGGGGAGCTTGTTTCAATCCATATAAGGCTTTCATAAACATGTACAGCTTATGCTCTTGTCCTAGAATTTCAAAACCAGGAGGCTACTCCATGTAAACTTCTTCCTATAATATACCATTTAAGAAACCAAATTTTACATCAAGTTGAAAAACTTTCCATTTGTATTGAGCTATTGTGGCTAGAATAGTTCTAACAGTGTCTAGCTTTGATACTCGAGAAAATGTTTCACTATAGTAGACCAAACTCTTGTGAGAGTCCTTTGGCAACCAACGTTACCTTATGCTTTCCAATCTTTCTTTTTTTTCATTCTATTTGGTATTGTATAAACATTTTATCTCAATGGTAGTTTTGTCTCTTGGGAGATCAATCAATTCCCAATTCTCATTCTTCTCTATGTTAGTGATTTCCTAATTCATTGCATCAACCCAATGTTTTTCTTTTACTGCCTCTTAAAAATGGGTTGGTTGATGGGAAAGAAAGGAAAATAGATTATGCTAATCAAACTCATTCTTCTACTCGTATATTTCTTTGATGCTTCTTATTTTCTGATTATTTTTTGAAGATGATGAATCACTCATGGATTCACTACAGAAAGATGTGGCTCTTCCTGAACATGAAATATTAGCAGTTTTGGAGGATGAAGAGGATGATTTAAAAAAATCATTAATTTGATCAAACAAAAAATTATTTAAAAATGAAGAAGTTAAAATCTCTTCTTAAGGCAAACTTCTTGGTGACTAGATTGTAGAGTCTATAGGATTTTGAATATTCACTATAGCCTACAAAAATACATATTTCACTTCTATCATGAAGATTCTTTTGAAAATTCTTAGGAGCATGTGAAAATGCTACAAAAGCAAAAATTCGAAAGTGAGAGCCATTCACATTCTTACCATCCCAAGCTTGTTGAGGTACTACATCTTTGACACTGGTTGTTGGAGATCTATTAAGAACATATACTAGAGCAGAAACCGCTTGACCCCAATATTCATTGGAAAACATCTTCTGACAAAGCATACATATGGCCATATTCATGATTGACTGGTTTTTCTTTGCTGCTACGCCATTATATTGTGGGGCATATCTCGTGGTGTTGTGAATGATGATTTCTTGTTGTTGTCAAAAGGCTTTGAAGCCATTGGCACTATATTCTCCTCTTCTCATTAACCTAATTAATTTTAAAGGATTTCCACTTTTATTTTCTTCTTCTGCTTTAAACTCTTTGAATCTTGAGAAACTATTTGATTTATTTTTGAAAAATAAACCCATATCTTCTTGCTATCATCATCAATGAAGGTCATAAAATAAATACTGACACCAATGGACTATGTATGAATTGCACCACATATGTCTATATGGACTAGAGTGGGTATTTTCCAGAAGGGAAGTTCCTAGTCTATCTCTTCCCAGTTTATTTCCTCCATCCCTGTAAACTTCAACTCCCCCAGGGCTTCAAAATTATTCTAACATCATATTGCATGTAAAGCAGATCATCAACATAAAGGAAAAAAAATGAGAATTTTACCTTCATGAGTTTTGGTATACATATTTGGCTCATGGATGCTTCTCCAAAATCCACTTTTGATTAGAGAAGTTTTAGTTCAATTGTACCAAGCTAGGGGAGGTTGTTTCAATCCATATAAGGCTTTCATAAACATGTACAGCTTATGCTCTTGTCCTAGAATTTCAAAACCAGGAGGCTACTCCATGTAAACTTCTTCCTATAATATACCATTTAAGAAACCAAATTTTACATCAAGTTGAAAAACTTCCATTTGTATTGAGCTATTGTGGCTAGAATAGTTCTGACAGTGTCTAGCTTTGATACTCGAGAAAATGTTTCACTATAGTCAGACCAAACTCTTGTGAGAGTCCTTTGGCAACCAACGTTACCTTATGCTTTCCAATTTTTATTTTTTTTTTCATTCTGTTTGGTATTGTATAACCATTTTATCTCAATGGTAGTTTTGTCTCTTGGGAGATCAATCAATTCCCAATTCTCATTCTTCTCTATGTTAGTGATTTCCTAATTCATTGCATCAACCCAATGTTTTTCTTTTACTGCCTCTTAAAAATGGGTTGGTTGATGGGAAATAAAGGAAAATAGATTATGCTAATCAAACTCATTCTTCTACTCGTATATTTCTTTGATGCTTCTTATTTTCTGATTATTTTTTGAAGATGATGAATCACTCATGGATTGACTACAGAAAGATGTGGCTCTTCATGAACATGAAATATTAGCAGTTTTGGAGGATGAAGAGGATGATTTAAAAAATCATTAATTTGATCAAACAAAAAATTATTTAAAAATGAAGAAGTTAAAATCTCTTCTTAAAGCAAACTTCTTGGTGACTAGATTGTAGAGTCTATAGGATTTTGAATATTCACTATAGCCTACAAAAGTACATATTTCACTTCTATCATGAAGATTCTTTTGAAACTTCTTAGGAGCATGTGAAAATGCTACAAAACCAAAAATTCGAAAGTGAGAGCCATTCACATTCTTACCATCCCAAGCTTGTTGAGGTACTACATCTTTGACACTGGTTGTTGGAGATCTATTAAGAACATATACTAGAGTAGAAACCGCTTGAGCCCAATATTCATTGGAAAACATCTTCTGACAAAGCATACATATGGCCATATTCATGATTGACTGGTTTTTCTTTGCTGCTATGCCATTATATTGTGGGGCATATCTTGTTGTGTTGTGAATGATGATTTCTTGTTGTTGTCAAAAGGCTTTGAAGCCATTGGCACTATATTCTCCTCTTCTCATTAACCTAATTAATTTTAAAGGA
The DNA here is from genome assembly GCA_031772625.1 of Pinus tabuliformis. Lineage (NCBI taxonomy): Eukaryota > Viridiplantae > Streptophyta > Pinopsida > Pinales > Pinaceae > Pinus > Pinus tabuliformis. The sequence continues at coordinate 384,355,174 of CM062812.1, read as the reverse complement.
TTTCCACTTTTATTTTCTTCTTCTGCTTTAAACTCTTTGAATCTTGAGAAACTATTTGATTTATTTTTGAAAAAATAAACCCATATCTTCCTGCTATCATCATCAATGAAGGTCATAAAATAAATACTGACACCAATGGACTATGTATGAATTGCATCACATATGTCTATATGGACTAGATCTAAAGGCTCTTGTTCTCTTGTGGAATATACTAGAAAGCTATCTCTTTTATGCTTTTCTAGAATATGTTTCTAAAGTAGAATTAGAATATTGAAGGGAATATATCCATATCGAGAATGTCATAGTTGAGACTTATCTAACCTTGATACATTATATGTAAAAGACTATGAGAGATTTTTACTTCTAAGAGTGAATAGAAACATCCTATTCTTGGTTTTCTTCGACCTTTGATATCATTCTTCTATTGAGAGGTTTGTCATAGATATAACGTGTGTTCCCTTGGAATATTACATCATAGCCATGTTCCATAAATTTACCTACACTAATGAGATTATGCTTTAAATGTGGAACATAATAAAAGTCATGTATAAATTTATGTTTATTTAGTTTAGTAAGAATAGGGACAATATATTTGCCTTTAGTGTTAATACGAGAATAATCTCCAAGACTAATTTCAGATGTTATAGAAGCATCAATGAAAGAAAGTAATTTTTTGCTTCCTTTCATATGATTGTTGCAACCACTGTCCAACAACCAAAGGTCCTCATTGTGACCGTCCTTAGAAATATTGCAGGAAATAAAGACAGTCTCAGAGGATTCTCCTTCATCATTGGAGATATGGACACTACCTCATTGTTGATTTGACTATTTATTTTTGCATTCATGTTCACAAATTCCAAAGTTATTGCAGTGTTAGAATTGGACATTAGCTTTTTTCCATGACCTTCTTGTTTGTGTTTGGTTTTGTGAAGGTGTCGACTGCTCTGTTGCATGATGATGTTCTAATCTACTTCTATCTCTATCTTTGAATCACTTGTTGCTCCCTCTATATCCTCTACCTATGCCTCTACCAAGTGACAATTGTGCCTTGAAAGCTTGTTCCGTGGAATCTTCTCCCACGTTAAATCTTTTTCTATGGGACAAAAGTGATCCAATCAATTGTTCTATTGAGAGAGTTGAAAAATCTTTGGATTCCATAATTGGTATTACAACCATGTCATATTTCATTGGAAACCATCAAAGGGATTTTTCAACTATCTTCTTATTTGTAATGGTTTCACCAATAAGTTTGATTTGATTGACTATGCCCATGACTCTAGTCATGAATTGATCAACATTCTTAGTGTTAATCATCTTCAGGGTTCCAAACTGAGCCCACAGTGTCTGCAATTTTACAGTTTCACTGTATCATTAACCTGATACACATCTTTCAAAATATCCAAATCTTATTCTATTTTTGATACGCCAATTATGTTGTTGAAGATAAAGTCATCGACTGTTTTCTGTGTTGACACTTTGGCTCTATGTTCTTTCTATCTCAGTTCAATAGCATCATTCTTATGATTATTGGTCATGGATGGAAATGCTACTCGATTTCGCTCTACATAGGAATTCTGAAGTGTATCCCAACGCCATTAGGCTTGCAGATATGTCTTCATACATAAAGACCATAATTCATAGCTTTTGCCAAGTAAAATTGGAATTTGTGCCAAAGAGTTGGGAGAGGTAAGTTTTCTTAAATGGATATGCATTTCCTTTTTACAAACTCCTTTCCAAAGATATCTTTTTATTTTAAAATTTCCTTTAAAAAAAGGAAAAGAGAAAAAAATAATTCAATAAAAACTCCTTTTTTATAAATCCATTCTCTTCAATAGAACATAATAGTGGCTTCTTTTATTAAAAAAGATAGTGTTTACCTTATAAAATCCAATTTATAAATAAATCCACTTAAGAAGAAACTTTAAAACAAATATTTTCATGAAATATTTAAAAGAAGGATTTAATATGAAGACACTTAAAATATTTTGAGATAAAGTTCCTTACAAATCTCTTTAATTTAAGAATAAAAAACCTTTTTTAAAAGTGTCCCCTTTTTCTAATAAAGAAATGAAATTGAACATCATCCTCTAAGTCGGATTTTGACTTCTAGTGTCATGTTCTTGAATGTTTGCAATGGACCATGTTCTTTTGACTTTATGTGCCTTGTTGATTGATCATCGCACTTTATTTTACATAGGAGTGCGATTCATCACATAATTTATCAATTTCATAAGTTCCCGAATTTCATCCAGTTGTTCCTTTTTGGAGGATGTGTTGACTTCAATGCACCTTCCTTGTTTGGGCATTGCATTTTATCACCCCTTTTTTCTCTGGAGAGTGCGATGGGTCACATTGATTTCTCCTTTGAGACAAAATGGTGTCTACAATTTAAAAGATATATATATTGCAATTTCCTTCTTCTTGACATTGATCTCCTCTCGAGCTCTCATCCTTGAGTTCTTGTCTTCGAGCTCTTCTTGAACTATAATAGTTCTTTTCATTCACATAAAAAAATTTCAAATGTTGCTCTCGTTGGAGTCTCATGCAACCTTGTTCTCTGATACCATGAAAATGAAAGTACAGGCAAAAATACACAGAGAATGAACTCAAAACTAGAATGGAGCGAAATAGATCTTATCATCATTCAAAATAAGTTAAATAAAGTACATGTGAGACAAGGAAACAAATAAAAATAAATAAATGGAGAAAAAAACTCAACTAACTCAATCGAATCTAAATTGAGTATGACACATAGTAGACAATGGGATTAAATATCATGACACCTAACAGATAGTGAGATTAAATGTCACAAATATATATATATATATATATATATATATATAGATATATATATATATATATATATAGAAAGAGAGAGAGAGAGAGAGAGAGAGAGAGAGAGAGAGAGAGAGAGAGAGTAATAGTAATAGTATTAATCGTAGAAAAATATTTCCTTTTTTGTTTTCTAGTTTATGTAATGTCCTGAAGTGACTCGCATGACTAGCATATGGTTTCATTTGCCTCGACCTAGGGGCATATAAAAAATCAAAATCATCTGGGGATTTCATGCGGCCTGGGCTACACCAATCCTTAGCATGGCTAGATGTTTTCCCACATAGTTTCAAACCAGTGACCTTTACACCATGGAGTTCCTTAACATAACACTCTGTCACCATCTACTCTATGCTCCATGGATGATCATAGAAAACTATTCAATTCTCAAAGATAAGAAGTAATCAAAAGTTAAGAAATTCAATATTTTCTAATGAGAGTAAGAAGAGGTACATGTGAAATTCATTCAACTCTTATTATAAAATTAATATGTGGTATTTAAAAAATATTAATAAGAAAATTCTTCATGATCATAAATAAAATATTAATTTCTATTCTTTTAGTTAGTCAACCCTTTTATGACAATTTATTAATGCTTCAAATTATTTGCATTCACTATTTATTTACCTTTGTGCTCTTTAGTTTCACTAATGTCTTGAAGATGGACCAAGCTAGGGTTTTTGAAACATCGAATCAAGTGTTTGAATATTTGGAGCATACTCCATGCAGCTACAATTCCCATGTTAAGTAAAATATTTTAATGTCAATTGTGTGTGTGTAATATATGATTAAAGAAAAAACTATGTATGAGGTGTGTTCTACAACTCAGATTGATTATCTATATTAAAGTGGACTGCTGAAGCAGAGAGAAATTTTCAGTTGTTGAAGAGGAAAATAACTGAAAAGACTGTTTTGGTTCTTCCTGATTTTAACAAAACTTTTCAAGTTAAGTGTGATGCCAGTGCAGAAGCAATTGGAGGAGTTTTGAGCCAAGAAGAGAGACCAATAGCTTACTTCAGTGAAAAGCTAAATGAGGCAAAAAGGAAGTATACCTCTTATGATAAAGAGTTTTTTGCAGTGGTACATGCACTAAAGAAGTGGAGGGATTATTTAATGTCGAAAGAATTTATTCTTTACTCAGATAATCATGCATTGCAGTTTATAATGCAGCAGCCAAAACTCAGCGAGAGACATGCTAAATGGGTAAAATATCTTCAAGGCTTTCATTTTGTGTTGACACATATAACTGGACATTCAAACAAAGTTGCAGATGCCTTAAGTAGGAGGAATATATTGCTGCAAGAAAGTCAAATCCAAGTGTTGGGTGTTGATTTTCTTAAGGAATTATATAAAACTGATTCAGATTTTAAGGAAGCATTTGAGGCTTGTGAAAATCCTGTTTTGGTGGACAGAAGCAAGTGGCTGGATTATTTTATACAAGATGGACTGTTATTTAAGAAAAATCAGCTCTGCATACCCAGCTGTTCAATGAGAGAAAATTTAATAAAAGATAAGCATAGTGGAGGATTTGTAGGACATTTTGGTAGAGAGAAGACCTTTGAACAGCTCAACAGATTTTACTTTTGGCCGAAAATGAAATCTCAAGTAGAGAAGTATGTAAGGAATTGTAAAGTCTGTCAGTATGCAAAAGGAAGGAGCCAGAACACAGGGTTGTATATGCCATTGCCAATTCCAGATAGGCCTTGGGATATGATAAGTATGGATTTTGTGCTAGGATTGCCAAAGACTCAAAGAGGCTATGATTCAATTTTTGTGGTAGTGCACAGTTTTTCAAAAATGGCAAACTTTATTCCATGTTATAAAACTAGTGATGCCTCTCACATTGCTAACTTGTTTTTTAAAGAAATTGTAAGATTACATGGATTGCCCAAAAGCATTGTTTGAGACAGGGATTCAAACTTTGTTGGACATTTCTGGAGAACACTATGGAAGAAGCTGGGAACTAAATTAAATTTCAATTCTGCCTATCATCCACAGACTGATGGACAGACTGAGGTTGTGAATAGAAGTTTAGGCAGTCTTTTGAGGAGTTTTACTGCAGAGCATCCAAAGCAGTGGGATCAAGTGTTACCACAAGTTGAATATGCATACAATGATTCACCGAACAGAAGCACAGGACAGAGCCCATTCCATATTATTTATGGAATGCACCCAAGGGGAATATTTGAATTAAGAAATTTGGGAAAAGAAGAATTAAGAAGTGCAGAAGGTGAAGACTTTGCTTCAAGAATGCAGGCAATACATGAGCAGGTGAAACAGTAGCTACAGGACGGCAGCATCAAATATAAAACCAGAGCATACATGAGGAGAAGAGAAATGAATTTTGAAGTTGGAGACTTGGTTTTAGCACACCTCAGGAAGGAGAGATTTCCAAAGGGAGAATATAACAAATTAAAATCCAAGAAAATTGGACCATGCAGGATACTGAGGAAATTCTCAGCAAATGCTTATGAGATTGAATTACCACCTGGTGTGGGAATATCACCAATTTTTAATGTTGCAGACCTGTACAAATATTAGAATGAAGTTGCAGATGATACAGCACAAAGTCAAGAGACTCCAGAGATTGACTGGGTGAAACAGTTACCCACAACCAAGAATTTACAACCAGAAAGAATTCTGGACAAGAAAGTATATAAGAAGACAAGAGCACGAGAATATTTCCAGTATCTGGTAAAATGGAAGGGACAACCGATTACTGAAGCTACTTGGGTTACAAAAGACATTCTACAGAAATTGGGCAAATTTGTAGATGAGCTCATGGACTGGAGCCCATGAAGAGTTTTGTCCTCAGGAGTCTGATGTGGGAGCATGTGACTCAGAGGGGAAGAATCTTCCAAATCATTCCAAAAATCCAAAAAAATTTACAGGCAAGGGAGTGGGGTCCTTTAGCCTGCGATTTCTATGCTTTCTTAGTTAAAATTAGAATAAATCTAGCAATAAATCATGCTAATTGTAACAGAGCTTTCAAGCTTTAAATCACCTGTAAAGCATGCTTTTCTTGTATTGGATAAGGACGAGAGGGCCTATCCTTAATTATAAATAAAATGGCAGCAAAGCTCTCATCAGACAGAGGAGAGGGGCGAGTGCCATAGTATTGTTTTGAAAATTTGTTCTCTCAGTGTCTCTTATCAATGATTCTGTATATGCATGCCTGGACTATGAGATAGATGGCGTTAAATGGTTTTAATTCCTTCCGTTGCAACTACTGTATATAAATTATTGAAATCATTTCCTTGCGTTTCTGGTTATGCTGGCTTGAGTTTCATTAGCACATCTGTCTCTGTTTGTGTGAAGCCTCTTGCGACTTCCTTAAGTGGCTGTAGTGGATTGTAGAACCTTATAAATGTAATTCCCTTAACATTATGGTTCTGAGACATATCAGCGTAAAGAGGTTCGTTGGAAATTGTTAATTATACGCTCCCATTGCAAAGTCTTCCGTCCGAAAGGAATTATATCGCAACAGGGGACCAAGTTCCAACTTGGAGGTGAATTAATATAAACCGCCACATAATTGTATCGCCAGGTCCGGCATTCGGAGGTGGAATAATTGTTAAGGAAACCACCGAATAGTGGAGCCGCTGAAAGTATTAAAACTTTGCATATAATAGTATCGGGTCCGGAGGAGCATCGCTGGAGTGATTGCAAACAACGGAACTAGCGAAGTCTTAAACGTTGATTATAGAAGGATCGGGTCCGGAAGTAGAAACCATTGTTGGAGCGATCGAAGGATTATATAATTGACCAAACATAAAGAGCGGAGGAAGAATTGTGATTTTTATATGTGTATCGACTTTAAATTATGGCTAGCAGAGATATATTTATATATATATATATATTATATATATATATATATATATATATATATATATATATATATATATATATATATATATATATATATATATATATATAATATATATATATATATATATATATATATACATATATATATATATATATATATATATATATACATATATATATATATATATATATATATACGAGGCTTCGGTCCATGATATAAGAGCTTCATCCATAACTAAAGCCAGCGCATACGCCATCACTAGTGCGATATGTTAACACCGTTGTGATATCTCCATACGCGCCTTGTCTTTGGTAAGGTCGTTTATAATATATATACACCAGCCTTTGTTGATAATAAAAGTGTCGTGGATATATATGTTGTGCGCATAGGCTCCAATGGGTATCTCTTTTAAGAATTCCCTCAAAAGCACGGTTTGACGGTAAGGCTCAACGGTGGTTTTTTTTTTAAATGAAATATAAGTTTGATGACTGATGCGCTCAGGCCTGAAGAAAAAGAGATTGACGAAGACGTTGAAGAGCTTACTGGCATATTAGGGAGACTATCCCTAACGCCTGCAACCTCGCAATCATTAGTGGTATCAGAGCCCACAACTGACATTGAATTGAATCCCAGGAGCACAAGAAGGATGGCCTTAAGAGTCGGAAGAGGACGAGGACATGGTGGAAGAGGACGACCTGCTGCAAATGTTGAATTATTGGAATCAGTGGAGGAGCTGTGAGCTAGAGTGGATGCTTTAACTTCATATCGAAATATAGATGAGGGAGATGTCAGTGAGCCTGAAATGGAAGCTGCTGAAGAAGAGGAAGATGTACAGGTTACTCCTGAGATGAGATTCTTCCAGTCAGTGTTAAAATCCACAGCCAGGCCATGGAACCAATTAGTACCAGCATATCAAGGAGGATTAAATCCATAAGAATTGATCGACTGGATTAACAGCATGGAGAAATTCTTCAATTATGAAGAAACAGAGGATGAGAAGAAAGTGAAGTTTGTTGTCACCAAATTAAAAGGGCATGTAGCACTTTGGTGGGATGGTGTGCAGGCGGAAAGGAAGAGACTTGGTAAGTAGCAATCAAGAACTGGAGCCGAATGATAGCAAAGTTAAGAGGTAAGTTCTTGCCAAGTAATTATCAGCAAACATTGTTTAGACAAATGAAAAATCTTAGACAGAGAGCTTTCACAGTAAAAGAGTATACATAAGAGTTTTATAAAGTAAGTATAAGAGCTGGAGAAGCCCAAGACACAGATGAGAAGGTGGCTAGATATATGAATGGCCTCAGAATGGACATTCAGGATGAAATAAGACTGTTGTCTCCTAAAACAGTAGAGGAAGCTTATCAAATAGCACTGAAAGCGGAGGAAAAGCTCATAAGGAAGCAGTCTGCCAAAGGGAGAGGGACTTTCAGAGGAAAAGGAAGTCAAGGTGGTAGAGGTAGATCTACGACACCTAGAGATGGAGCTAGCAGTAGCTCAACCCAACATGCACCCAGAGAAGGTGATGCAAGAGGAAGAGGGAGATTTTCTAGAGGAAGAGGAGGCAGAGGAAGAGGCAGAGAAATAAGATGTTACATGTGTAACAAACTGGGACACAGAGCTTTTGAGTGCCCAGAGAATGCTGACACAAAGCAGAGAAATGCAATTGTTGCTCCAGGTGAAGTAGAAGCACCAGTGGCAGCGGCAGTAGAAGAAGAAAACACACCAGAAAGGGGAGAATCTCTGGTGGTAAATAAAGTTCTACTTAAGCCAGTGAAAGAAGTGGTTGCTGAACCGCCAAAAAGGAAAAATTTGTTCAGGACAGTGTGCAAAGTCCAAGGGAAATGTTGCCAGATGATCATTGATAGTGGGAGCACTGATAATTTGGTCTCTACAAAGGTAGTGGAGAAATTGAAGTTGAAGACAATGAAGCATCCAACACCCTATGAGGTGTCATGGTTAGAAAAGGGGCATCAACTGTTGGTAAGTGAACAGTGTGAAGTGGAATTTCAAGTGGGCAAGTACAAAGATAAAATTGTTTGTGATGTGATGCCTATGGACGTGTGCCACATATTGCTCGGGAGGCCTTGGCAATATGACAGAGGAGCCATACATGACGGGAAGCGAAACACCTACAAGTTTGGGAAAGATGGTGTTAATCATACATTGTTGCCTTTGCGAGAAGAAGATGTACTGGGACATAAGATTGATCCAAAACCTCTATTGCTTGGAGGGAAGGAATACTTGAAACAGATTGGAGAAAATGAGGTAAATTTTGCTGTGATTTGTAAGCCTAAGGTAATATTGACTTCTACTAAAATTTCTGAAATACCCATTGAAATTCAAAAAATGCTGGAGAATTATTGTGATATTATTGTTGATGATTTGCCTAATGAATTACCGCCAATTCGAAAAATTAGTCATCATATAGACTTGATTCCTGGAGCAAGTCTACCTAATAAATCAACATATAGAATGACTCCTGCAGAGAATGAAGAAGTTAAAAAACAGGTGCAAGAATTACTTGACAAGGGGTTGATTAAAGAAAGCCTAAGTCCTTCTGCGGTGCCAACAGTGCTAAGCCCGAAGAAAGATGGAGGCTGGAGAATGTGTACAGATTCAAGAGCCATTAATAAGATCACAATCAGGTACATATTTCCATTACCCAGAATTGATGATTTACTGGATTGTTTATCTGGCGCAAAATATTTTTCGAAGTTAGATCTTAAAAGTGGTTATCATCAGATAAGAATAAGAGAAGGGTTGAATGGAAAACCGCTTTTAAGACCAATGAAGGATTATATGAATGGAGAGTAATGCCTTTTGGGCTGTCCAATGCACCAAGTACATTCATGAGGCTGATGAATGAAGTCCTCAAAGAATTCATTGGTAAATTTGTAATTGTATATCTGGATGATATATTAGTCTATAGCAGATCCAAGGAAGAACACTTGAGGCATTTAAATTATGTTCTACAGAAGCTACAGCAAGGAAAATTATTGTTGAATCTGAAGAAGTGTTTATTTTTGAAAGAGGAGCTGGTGTACTTGGGATTTGTTATCTCAGCTGAAGGATTGAAGATGGATCCAGAAAAGATCAAAGCAATTGTGGAGTGGCCTTCACCCAAGAGTATTTTTGAGGTAAGGAGTTTTCATGGTCTTGCCAGTTTTTACAGAAAATTTATTAAGAATTTTAGTAAGATTAATGCACCTATTATTGAGACCATAAAGAAAGATAAACAACCATTCAAGTGGACTGCTGAAGCAGAGAGAAATTTTCAGCTGTTGAAGAGGAAAATAACTGAAAATCCTGTTTTGGTTCTTCCTGATTTTAACAAAACTTTTCAAGTTAAGTGTGATGCCAGCGCAGAAGCAATTGGAGGAGTTTTGAGCCAAGAAGAGAGACCAATAGCTTACTTCAGTGAAAAGCTAAATGAGGCAAAAAGGAAGTATTCCTCTTATGATAAAGAGTTTTATGAAGTGGTACAGGCACTAAAGAAGTGGAGGCATTATTTAATGTCGAAAGAATTTATTCTTTACTCAGATAATCATGCATTGCAGTTTATAATGCAGCAGCCAAAACTCAGCCAGAGACATGCTAAATGGGTAGAATATCTTCAAGGCTTTCATTTTGTGTTGACACATATAACTGGACAGTCAAACAAAGTTGCAGATGCCTTAAGTAGGAGGAATATATTGTTGCAAGAAAGTCAAATCCAAGTGTTGGGTTTTGATTTTCTTAAGGAATTATATAAAACTGATTCAGATTTTAAGGAAGCATTTGAGGCTTGTGAAAATCCTGTTTTGGCGGACAGAAGCAAGTGGCTGGATTATTTTATACAAGATGGACTGTTATTTAAGAAAAATCAGCTGTGCATACCCAGCTGTTCAATGAGAGAAAATTTAATTAAAGAGAAGCATAATGGAGGACTTGCAGGACATTTTGGTAGAGAGAAGACCTTTGAACAGCTCAACAGATTTTACTTCTGGCCGTAAATGAAATCTGAAGTAGAGAAGTATGTAAGGAATTGTAAAGTCTGTCAGTATGCAAAAGGAAGGAGCCAGAACACAGGGTTGTATATGCCATTGCCAATTCCAGATAGGCCTTGGGATATGATAAGTATGGATTTTGTGCTAGGATTTCCAAAGACTCAAAGAGGCTATGATTCAATTTTTGTGGTAGTGGACAGATTTTCAAAAATGGCACACTTTATTCCATGTTATAAAACTAGTGATGCTTCTCACATTGCTAACTTGTTTTTTAAAGAAATTGTAAGACTACATGGATTGTCCAAAAGCATTGTTTCAGACAGGGATTCAAAATTTGTTTAACATTTATGGAGAACACTATGGAAGAAGCTGGGAACTAAATTAAATTTCAGTTCTGCCTATCATCCACAGACTGATGGATAGACTGAGGTTGTGAATAGAAGTTTAGGCAATCTTTTGAGGAGTTTCACTGCAGAGCATCCAAAGCAGTGGGATCAAGTGTTACCACAACATGAATATGCATACAATGATTCATCAAACAGAAGCACAGGACAGAGCCCATTCCATATTATTTATGGAATGCACCAAGGGGAATATCTGAATTAAGAAATCTGGGAAAAGAAGAATTAAGAAGTGCAGAAGGTGAAGACTTTGCTTCAAGAATGCAGGCAATACATGAGCAGGTGAAACAGAAGCTACAGGACAGCAACATCAAATATAAAACCAGAGCAGACATGAGGAGAAGAGAAATGAATTTTGAAGTTGGAGACTTGGTTTTAGCACACCTCAGGAAGGAGAGATTTCCAAAGGGAGAATATAACAAATTAAAATCCAAGAAAATTGGACCATGCAGGATACTGAGGAAATTCTCAGCAAATTCTTATGAGATTGAATTACCACCTGGTGTGGGAATATCACCAATTTTTAATGTTGCAGACCTGTACAAATATGAGAATGAAGTTGCAGATGATACAACACAAAGTCAAGAGACTCCAGAGATTGACTGCGTGAAACAGTTACCCATAGCCAAGAATTTATAGCTAGAAAGAATTCTGGACAGGAAAGTATATAAGAAGACAAGAGCACGAGAATATTTCCAGTATCTGGTAAAATGGAAGGGACAACCGATTACTGAAGCTACTTGTGTTACAGAAGACATTCTACAGAAATTGGGCAAATCTGTAGATGAGCTCACGGACAGGAGCCCATGAAGAGTTTTGTCCTCAGGAGTCTGATGCGGGAGCATGTGACTCAGAGGGGAAGAATCTTCCAAATCATTCCAAAAATCCAAAAAAATTTACAGGCAAGGGAGTGGGGTCCTTTAGCCTGCGATTTCTATGCTTTCTTAGTTAAAATTAGAATAAATCTAGCAATAAATCATGCTAATTGTAACAGAGCTTTCAAGATTTAAATCACCTGTAAAAGCATGCCTTTCTTGTATTGGATAAGGACGAGAGGGCCTATCCTTAATTATAAATAAAATGGCAGCAAAGATCTCATCAGACAGAGGAGAGGGACGAGTGCCATAATATTGTTTTGAAAATTTGTTCTCTGAGTGTCTCTTATCAATGATTCTGTATGTGCGTGCCTGGACTATGAGATAGATGGCGTTAAATGGTTTTAGTTCCTCCGTTGCAAATACTATATATAAATTATTGAAATCATTTCCTTGCGTTTCTGGTTATGCTGGCTTGAGTTTCGTTAGCACATATGTCTTTGTTTGTGTGAAGCCTCTTGCGACTTCCTTATGTGGCTGTAGTGGATTGTAGAACCCTATAAACGTAATTACCTTAACATTGTGGTTCTGAGACATATCAGCGTGCAGAGGTTCGTTGGAAATTGTTAATTATACGCTCCCATTGCAAAGTCTTCCGTCCGAAATGAATTATACCGAGTTCCAACTTGGAGGCGAATTAATATAAACCACCACATAACTGTATCGCCAGTTCCGGCATTCGAAGTTGGAATAATTGTTAAGGCAACCACCGAATAGTGGAGTCGCCGAAAGTATTAAAACTTTGCATATAATAGTATCGGGTTCGGAGGAGCATCGCTGGAGTGATTGCAAACAATGGAACTGGCGAAAGTCTTAAACGTTGATTATAGAAGGATCGGGTCCGGAAGTAGAAGCCATTGTTGGAGCGATCGCCGGATTATATAATTGACCAAACATAAAGAGCGGAGGCAGAATTGCGATTTGTATATGTGTATCGACTTTAAGTTACGACTAGTAGATATATATATATATATATATATATATATATATATATATATATATATATATATATATATATATATATATATATATATATATATATATGAGGCTTCGATCCATGATATAAGAGCTTCATCCATAACTAAAGCCAGCGCATACGCCATCACTAGTTCGATATGTTAACACTGTTGTGATATCTCCATACGCGCCTTGTATTTGGTAAGGTCATTTATAATATATATACACCAGCCCTTATTGATAATAAAAGTGTTGTGGATATATATGTTGTGCGCATAGGCTCCAATGGGTATCCCTTTTAAGAATTCCCTCAAAAGCACAGTTTGACCGTAAGGCTCAACGGTGGTTTTGTTTTTTTAAATGAAATATAAGTTTGATGACTGCTGCGCTCAGGCCTGAAGAAAAAGAGATTGACGAAGACGTTGAAGAGCTTACTGGCAGATTAGGTAGATTGTCCCTAACGCCTGCAACCCCGCCATCACTATGGTTCTATGAGAGAGGGGGGAGCTAGAGAGGCTATACCTTTGGTTTACATTTCTTCTAAAACCATTTTGGTAAATTAAGGGAAATATATTATAATGTGAGCCTCTTGGGTCAAGCCATGTTTCTTTTTCAGAGCATGCATATTTAACTATATATTTTATGCTTTTTGTGGGATTAATTAATTCATTCTTCAATATCACGGTAATGTCTTATCTTCTTGGACAGTTTAAAACTTTTATGGAAAAGAGTTGTTGTGTGGCTATCTCTTAATACTTTTTATGTTCTAGGTGATAAATTCTTGAGTGCTTGAATTAATTGGTATTGTTGGTAAACTAAGCCAAAGATTGTGAGTCTCTAAAGCTTTCAACACTGATATTTTCTCACTAATGGCATTGGAGACAATAAGTAAATAGAATAGCTTGAAAGACTGCATTGCAAATTAAGGTATTCCTTACTTGGGTTGCATAGGATAAAGGGGAAAGAGAGCTATATGTTAAAATCTACTTTGCAATGGTTTGAATATGTTTGTTAGCTATGGCAACTATTAAATTGTGTGAACATAGAAAAATTGAAACCTTCCAGTCTGTGAAAAATAAAGCTACATTAGACACACACTCTTGTGGTATCATAGGCTCTACTTAGGGTAGGCCTATTGTAGAAAGTGAATGTGTAACAATTCCTACCATTGGATGGAACATACAATGTATGCAACGACTTGGTGAACTATCTCAAATATAATTGATTTATATGTTCATTATCTCCATATTTTCATTGTTTTATTTAGTGGTTATCATTCTTTCAATTTTCAACATTCTTATAAGTAATTGTGTTGCAAATGTTTATGTTTCTTAGTGTTTGCATGATTACTAGTATGCCTTACATGGATTCTTTATATTTCTTGTTTTAAAGGAAGAATAATAAAGCTTGAATTTTTACAAGGAATATATTTTTACAATGCCCCATGCATGGGTATGTTACACTTATGTGCCCTAGGTGCACCATGGATCAGTGTCAAAGCTAAAATTATAGTAATGTGATTCAATAGGTACATGGGGAAATTATCGATTCCCATTACATGTACAATTGTAGAAATTGGGTAGTATGAGATGTGAATATATTGAATCTTCACATAAATGTTGAGTCAGGATGCTTTAATGGTTAGACTAAACATTTATTCATTTTTTGGAAAGGTATGATTCTAAATTTTATAAAAAAATGGTAATTTTTGAACATAGAGACATGCTAGGTGATATGAAGGTGACATGGTAGTGCTATGATGTCAAGTGGTAGGAGCCATGTGGTAGAAAGTATGGTAAGTTGGGGGCTTGTGGCATGAGGTGGCTAACCCATGTGGTGATGTCATCAACTATGGTGTTAAGAAAATTAGTGAAAATTGGAAGCGGTTTTGGGCATATGGGACAATAGTACATATAGTGTATAAATCTGACAAGTAATTTTGATAATAAATAGAAAATCAACCATATCATTAGAAATTATGAAATAATTATCAATTTTTTTTTGTTATTTGTCCTCCTTACTACCCGAATGTTCATTAAATTTATGAGCACATCTAATCTTCATGAAAATTCTGACTCATATTTAATGAGACTATAAGGATAATAACACTCCATCGTGACCCATCGGTACCATGTGGCTTGCCACTATGGCCCAACATATGTTTTACCCATGAGGCACTGCAATGTAAAAATGTATTTATCTCATTTTTTAGTTTGGCACCATGGTCTTTAATTATTCCTACTATAGTATAATAGGCTTGATTGTGTAAGATGAAAAGTGAAAGGAATGGACTTGTATAAAAGATACAAAATATAGAAATATATGATATGATAAGATACAAAATACAAATGGATAAAGATAAAATAATATGGTACGTTGATGTTAATTCAAAGTGAGAGTGCTTAAGAAGCTTCTATATAAGTAAAATGTAGAAAGAGAGAATGTGAAGTTGGCTTAAATCATGTGGAAATAACGTTTAAACTCCATAGTTGGAGGTTCCTCTAAGAGGATAATGTATAATATAGGATGACCTAAGAAATGTAAAGTGGAAATTTCCAATGAGCTTTATGTCTCATAATATGTTGGACATGTATTTGTCTCTCCTAGCATTCAAGGCCAATGGAAAATAACGATCACCATGTAGTAAGCTTACTTTTTATCATGAGTGGATCTCAAGTGCCAAGTTAGTCGATATAACCATTCAATTTCTATGATTGTTGATCCTAACTAGTGATACCTAGACTATGGGCCTGATCGGGTTAAGGTACAAAGCTACACTGGTCCATGGAATTACAAGGGTCCTCCATTAGTCCACCTATACATCAATATGTTTAAGTGTGTTTGGCTGGGACAAATTGTCATTAATGGTGTTTATATATATATATATATATATATATATATATATATATATATATATATATATATATATATATATTATTGTATTTTCCTCACACATGGGGTCTACACTTATTTAACCTATGTAATTGCACCTTTGTTTGTGGAGTAGTGAGGAATACTTCTAATCTCACTAAATTGGATAAAAAACTCCAAAAATAATTTATTGAAACCCCCTCCAAATACTTCCTCTCAATAGAAATAACCCTTATTTTCAACCAATGTATGTTATTTTACCTACTTCTCCTTTCCCAATAACTATAAACCCTCCCTACTACACATTCCTCCCCCAAATACATACAATGTACTAACTTTACTTTTCACAATTTTAAAACCCGTTTCACAAATGAACATGGTAATATATTGGTCAATAAGGTGAAGCCATCTTGTCTTCCAACCAACCAAAGACATTAGGGGAATTTGGAGGTCTAAAACGGGCCTCCTAAGGAAAATAATAAAATAATAGTAAAAATAATAAAATAAGATTTATGATTTTTTAAAAGAAAAGAAAGAAATTTACATTTTTAATTGTATTTTTGACTTACCTCCTTGTTGGTTTACTCAAATTACAAGTATGTACACTCATCAGATGTGGAATTATATTTCATATCGTATGGTACCCAAATTATATATATGTGAGAAAATCCACACCAACAAAATTTCAAGATAAATGGAAAACGAGTTCCAAATGTGTCTTTTCTTGTAGCTTAAATTTTTCTTGGTGTGGATCTACAAAGTCTAATTCCACATCCAAAAAGTGTACAAACTTGAAGTTTGATTTGAGTAAGCCTACAAGGATATAAGTAATAAATATGACTAAAAAATAACTTTTCTTCTTTTCCCTCCAAAAAATTCTCCCCTTGGGATGATATCACCATGTTGAATCCTATTGGTTCTCTTAAAGTTGATTTTGTTAGTAAAGTTTTCATCTTGAGGCCAATTTTTGACCTACGAGTTACCCTAATAATAAATCATGGTGAACATAGATCTATGTGTTTTGATTCTTCCCATCCCCAAAATATCCTCTACCTCAAGTGCCTTATTTGCAGGACATGATCAGCCATTAATCATCACTTCCATTGCTCTTGTCCTACCTAGTGGTGCAGCTTCCATATCCATACTACACTTTGTATCATCCACCGTACCATGTTATGCAATATTAATTTTGTAACCCATTCACATTTCAACTACTTATGTAACACCATACAATGCGAAGACTGTAAAAACACACTGACGAGTATCAATTGGGGTGGCCAATGACAACAACAAGGTGTATTGTGCCTCAATTAAGTAAAAAAGTGTTTGGCTCAACTACAGAGATACCAAAGGAAAGGCATGTTAGGGATACATTAGGAGGAATCTTCAAAGAGAAAAAAGAACTATAATTTGGCTTACACCATGGCCAATTTTGTAATGGAGACTAGAACTATGATTTTTATCATGTTGATGTAGGAGCATAATCTCTCGAGGTTAACATTGTTGAACCAACCTAAAAAGGTGGCCTTCATAATTTTATGAATGGATTTGGTTCCCTTTCGAAATTTATTTAACTTGTAATATTTTAATCTAAAAGAATCTACATAGTTAGGAAGTTATGCTAAGGTTTTCTTAAGGAATAGATGTAGGAAGTCTATTAGGATTAGGTGGAAGTAGCTTCTAATAATAGGGAAAGGTGTAATTAACTAGGAGGACTACTAGTTAGGAAAGCTCCATTTTGTAATATATATTTTCTTAGCTAAGAATAAACTTGAGGTAGTTGAGAGACAACCAAGAGAGGTTGAGAGACCAAGAAAGGTATACAAGAGATAAAACATGTTCATTAATTATTGTCAATCAGGCCAGATGTGTACATGTTTTTGTTAGTGGTAATTGTATGAATATTGTCCATCATGTGTGATATTCATATCTATGATTTGAGTTAATATGTGTATATTTATGGGGGCACATATGACCTATTTGACTATAATTGATATATTTATGTTCTATGGATTGTGACTATAAGTGGAGACAATATAATCCCTACATACAAAATACATATGTATAAATAATTAGCATGGAATAAATGGTTTGAGTTATTAAATTGAAAAAGTTCCATCATTATAGAATAATCAATGATCTCGTTCACCATAACCAACCTCTATTAACAATGTGGTTTCAAGTATTTCAACATTTTAGGGACCAAAACATTTTTTATGACAAATTCTTATGAATCCCAACATTTAATCTTTACATTAGTTGACAATGTTGTCAAAATATCCCATCAACATTTTTTCCATCAACTATCAACCATTAGGGGTTTGATAATCGTTGTCCAAGAAAATTGTGTCATCATTGATTCGAGAACTAGACTTTGAGCCATTAGTTAACATCCATTGAGAAATGGGAAGATATTTGAAATATGATGTCAAGTACATTGGGACGTCAGAGCATTGAAAATTTGGAAGGATTTGTGATAGAGGGTGTCTGAGAACCCATTCATGCCCAAGATTGAGATCTCATTGTGAGGGGTAACTTGATTTGTGTAGTCTCGTCAACTAATGAGCTCAATAGACACGAAGCATTACCATCAATAGCAATCACTACCACTTCCAATGGCTTATGTTTTGAGGTTGTGGTGAGTGTTAGGAAATAGAGCATGAGGTAGATCCATCAAGTGATGGATCGATAGATGATATCTTCCCAATTAACTGCTGTCCCATTATTAGGACCGAATATGTCAAAAAAATTCCCACATGGAAGGATAAGGATAAGTTGACTGCACCCAAGCTCTAATAAAGGAGATGGGGATGAATATTTAGGCAAGCCATCCCCATCAAGTGGTATCAAGGAATGTGAACAAGATGTAGAGGAAAAATGATTCTTGTGGAGGATTAAAATGAGAAGCATTCAAGGTAGGAGATCAGAGAAAAAATTCTTCTAAAGCAAGACATTAGTAAATGTGAGCCCATAACTTCAGCCATGAGCTAATGAATTTGTTCTTTGGTAATGAAATATGACTCATAGGTGAAGTGTCAAGGGTTACTTCTATAAGAATAAAGGATTTAAGGTGAAATAGGGAGTGGATAAATTATATTATAAAGGAGAAGGCAATTATAGACAAGGAGAAGTGCAAGGGATAATTGTCAAAGATAGTCAAAGAATATTGAAGAAAGTAGTGTAGAACATTTGGAATTTTATAGTGAATGAGACCTATCATGTAACAGAGTATTTAGATTTTCACCTTAATCTAAATAGAGAAATTATTGATTGTAGGTAGAAATAGAAGGAAGCAAAACAACTTCCAACTGAGGTTAAGTAAAAGTTAATTAGGAAACTCCACATTTGTAAATGTGGGTAGAGTTGTCCAAAGGAAGTGAGAAAAGTACAAAATCCTAGAAGAATAGAAGAAGCTTGAGAGGTTTTAATGGAGAGAACCCATGATACAAAAAGGCCAATTTCAGAGGAGAAAATCTTGGGGAGGTGTCTTTTAGCAAGGTCAAATAGAGTTGTTAATACAAAGGCTTGTTTGAAACTCATAGTTGAGCATAGAGAAGTTCACAGGAAAGGAAAATGAGATGACTATGTGTATTCATAGTAAGGGTTGAGGAAGAAGCCACAAAAATATGAGTGACGAGGAGTTTGAGAGAGAGATAGTTGAATTTAAGGCACATCTTAGCATGTCAATAGAGTCCCTATAGGAAATTAATGAAGAATGATGATTGGATATTATAGGAGAATATGAAGTGTAGTTTGAATGCTCCATTGAACAAAGGAGGACTTAGTGAAATTGAATATTTATGAAGAGGAATTTCACTATTGTGATCTAGAACAAGGAACAGTCCTTAGCGAGGCTGATGATGAGGATAAATATGTGATTCTTCATGAGAGCCTGGTTGTATGTTTGGAAATATTATTCCAACATCACGAGGTGATTCTAAGATCATCAATAAATACACAAGATTCACATGACTTAAAAAATAATAAGTTTTGTATATATGCACGTTATGCAGAGCATGAAGGTGTGTTACACAACATTTTGTCACCGACCCTGCATTCCCTAATCCTAGATAGAGTTGGTCCCTAAATGAAATCTGCTCTTTTTCATATACCAAAAAATGTGTCCAAATCTTCCATATTACTCAAGAATATTACCTAAGCTCATTAACCCTGAAGTTGACCCATTTTTACCCATGTTTCAAAATTTTCTCAGGTCATCAGTATCTTGCCTACGATGATAGCCCAGAATGAACTAATGCCTCGCGACATCGTCTATGAGTCTTAGTGTTTGACCCGTGATGACCCAGATATGGCGAATTAGTTCAAACAGAATACTTCTGGGTGGTTCTGGAGCTGGTTTTTGGGTAAAAGAAGTTCGCCTCTCCTAATTTGAGATGGTGGTTCCACCTCTTGAGTAACCTCCCATGAATGTAAGCTTCCTCTCCCCTCATTTATGGAGGCTCCTCCTTTTATAAAAGCATCTTCAATGGATATGATCAGCTAGTTGAGTTGGTTGGGTTAGCTAGTTCTTAGTTTGTTGGATTGATAGCTTACATTTTGGATTGCTAATAGCCTAGCGATAGCTTCTGAGGTATGAGAATGGCCTTCCATGTTGTGGATTGATAGTGTGAAATGGTTTTGTAAGAAGGATGCCTTGTTGTGATTTCCTTAGTTTCATAGTTGTGCTTTTGGGTGAGAGAGAGAGTCATTAGTCTTTCTGGGAGACCTTTGAGAGTGAACGCTTATGCAGACATACTAATCAGACCCTTCAAGGAAGCTTACGATGTGAAGGCATGGTTGTAAGCTTTACTGTTGTTTACATTAATACAATCAATGATTATTTCCTATATCATGCAAGAAATGTATGTTGATAACTTACGTATCCTTGACTCTATAAGTAAAGAGTTTTCTATTGTGGTCTATTATGCATTTTGTCATTTTCATATGTTGTTTTAGGTGAATCATTCATTAAGGAGAAGAAAGTGATAGCTAAAGCGACGTGACGAAGACTTCATCAAACACTGGTATAAGGTAGGCCTCTTCAACGATGACTATTTAAGGAATTAGCTATTGTCTTTGTCTTGTTGTGACTAGACACACTCTAGGGCTAGAGGGGTTGTCTCTGTCTGAAGAGGGAACTTACCTACATCATAAGTTGGCAACTCCACTGGGGATCCTTTGTGCGTTGTCTCCTGATTTTGCTCTTATTATTTTCGATTGAATTACATAGTGTCTCTTTGTTTTGGGACCGACCCATCATTGATTTGGATCACTTGAGTAGATCTCGTAGTCCACCTCACTGTTTAAGTGATAAGGCTGGTGTCTTTCAGCTATTTTTGCCTTGTTTTCCCTCTTTATTGAGATCATCACTGTTTAATTCCTAACAGCTATGCCGAATTGCTCCTGTTCTCTTTACCCTTGCTGTACATCACGGATATCCCGTCATACAACTATGACGATTCCTGAAATCAGACAGTCGTTAAGAACATGTGTACCTTTGCGATGACGTCACTTAGTTTCTCATGTTGTGCTTGTGATGATTAGTGATCATCTCATGTTGTCAGTGTTTAGCCCGTGACAATTCCTATAAGGTTAATCTTTTACAGCCTTGCCTCTTGAATAGACTAGTGTAGCTTGTCCTTTGCTATTTCTCTCACCTTGTTAAGCTTGTTTTGATTGTTTTTACTGAGGCATGTCCTTCTTGGTTCCATTTGTATGAAATTTGGCTTTTTGGACTGTGTGACCTATTTCTTTGAGGATTCCATCAAGGATTCATTGGTTTTAGGTTGCTTGTCCTTTTAAGTTTATGAATTACATCCACAATAGTCTTGTTGACTTGTTTGAAGCTGTTCTCTTGCTACTTGCCCATCTTCCTGGTTGATCCATAGTGATTGGTCATCAAAATAACTTGTTGTGTTGATTTGATTTCCATTCACTATTGAAGCATATATTACATTTGCCTTTTGATCAGTCAGGCAGTGCATTATCTTGTTTGTTAATTATTCCAAAAATAAAAAACATTATGCTCATATAGTATATGAAAACGAAAGCATTTTTGCATTAGTAGATTCTTTACGATTAGGAATTGAAAAGTGAAATTCAAATCTTTCATTTTTCGTCATAGTAGTTGCGAGATAGGAGGAAATCGATGCATTGTGTTTCCTATTGATTGGATTACTTTGTTGCACTATTGTTCCTACATTTTCTTGTTATTATCTTCGTTCACTTGGAAATGAACTCCTTACCCTCATTTAGGTAGTCGTTCATCGAAAGGAATGGTTTTTTTTGCTCATTTAGTTGCATTCTCAGAGTGTTAAAGATACATTCGATAAGGCCTTGAAATCGATACTTAATTCAAGATTCACAGTTAAAATCCATTGAATTAACTTAAAAAATACATTGGAACCTAATGCTCACATATCTAGAGGTCTAGGCTAGAGACGTGTTCCAACATCGTTAAACCTAGTTCCTATTGTTCTCACTAAGGTTGGGTGATTCCTCCATTTATAATACAATATATGCTACTATGGATTTGTGCTCCCTGTACCATCGCGTATATATTAGGAGACCCCACTAGGTTATCATTATATTATCCATAGGAAGCCGTGTCTATTCCCGTATGAGTCGTAATAAACCGAATGCAACATTCGGGAAGATTAACTGTCGTACGAAAAGTCCTTGGTCATTTCTCTTTCATTTTATTACCAAGGTATATATGCAGTTTTACGATTTGTCTGGTAAACCTCTTGCCTAGAATTCCAGAGCATTCACTTTCGTTCCTTTTCAACTCTTTAAAAGTAAAATGATCATCTGAGCACTTGTAATTTCAGTCTCATTAAACTTCAAAAGCCATAGAGTCACCTTTTGTCCTTTTCTTGACTCTTAAAATATGAAAGGGCAAAGTTTTGTTTCAATGTTGTAAAATTAACTACCATGAAATATTCTTGGTCACAGTTAGTGTTTCTTTAAAAGTCCATTCCAATGGCAACATTACCAAAGTCTACCAGTCAAGGTCTTCCACTGAATGGGAATCCTAGTCCTTTTCCTTCTTTTGGAAATTTTGGTGCTCCTTATATGGCAATGTTGTCCCTATCTGGGTTAACCATTGGCCTACCTGTTTGGTTGTTTTCAACCTCAGTGGTCCCGAGCATCCCGACTCCTGTTCTGCCATCTCCTTGATTTGAATCACGTCATGATGATTCTAGGGTTGACCCTATGCCTTCTTCCCCTATTTCTTCATTCGCCTCTTCTACTTTGCCTGGTGAAAGTTCCAAATCCAACAACCAGGAGGCTAAGAAGAAGAAGTTAGATAAGTGAGAGGCCAATCGTGCGACTATTGCTTTGAGTGCACCTCCAGTAGAAAAACCTTCTAATCCTCCATGGAAGGTCAAATTTCCTTGTAAGTTGTGCAAGGGTGACCATTTCCTTCGAGATTGTCCTGGTATTCGTAGGATCTTAGAAGTATGGTCTTGAGATATGATTCGACCATCAACCTCTGAAGATCATATCGATGTGGCACCTTTAGCTAGCAGTGGTAAGAATAAAGGGAAGATTAGAGTCCCCTATAAGTTATGTGAAGGCAAACATTTTCTTTACCTTTGTTGTCTCATGGTTAAAGCTTCCACATTTTTGGAAAACCTTACAACTCCTGAACCCCAAATTCCTGTTCGTTATCAGAGGCTTTCCTCTAATCCTCCCCATATTGGTAAAGAGATTGACTTCGATTCATCTCTTGCCCATCCTACTCTTCCTAAGCTTCACTATGTTATGTCTATTCCCAACTAACCATTGGTCGAAGAGAGTGTCGGCTTGGTTTCACCACCAGTTGTTCATTCTATTCCAGAAGAGCATACTAATCATACTACTCATGTTCTTCTAGTTTCTTCAGATTCTCATGAATCCAAAACTAACCCTCCTATCCCTGCTGCTCCGGAGAGTCCTTCTTCTATTCTTGCAGAGCATAGGGGCAATCATATGATTTCCCCACCAAGTAGCTCTGTCGTTTCCTTCAATAGGATTCACTTGACTGCTCTCTGCCTCCCATCTTATGTGCCTTTCCAGATCACACTACATGCCTATAATATGGCAGTACCTAGCACTCTCTTGGATGAAGGTGTGTCTGTTAGCCTCATGTCTTCCACTACTTGGCAAGCTTTAGGCTACCCACATCTTGTGCCTATCACCCATAATCTACTGGCTTTTGGCGAAGGAACCAATCAACCCTTACGGATCCTTCCAAATTTACCTATTACTTTAGGAGGTAAAATCGTCTATATAGATGTGATGGCCATCCAAGGTGCGTTGGATTTCAATCTTCTCCTTGGTCACAACTATATTTATGTCGGATTTCAGAGATCTGTGGTTTGAGCTTTTTGAATTTTTGACCGGAGAACCCACAGTAATGGAATTTTTACACCAACGTTTCATGGGAGCTCTTATTTCTTCACTTTTCCGTGTGGTTTGTTTTCCACATGACGGAAGAATTGTGACTATAGATCAATTGTCGTTATTTGGACACTAGGTACCTCCTTTGCAACCATCATCCCATATCGGCTCTTGTTTGCCAGCAGTACCTTCCCTGCCATAGGTCAATTATGTAGCTACCCATTCCGACTCCATTGATGATCACACAGATGAACTATTCCATAATTTACTAGGGGCATTGGGACCCAATCTGTCATTACTACCCAATGACCTGTATTCCTCCTGGAGCGTGGTCCTTCTATCTAGTGAAAACCTCTTGGGAGCCTTGTTTTCATATGGTCCATGAACAATTTTACCGAGGATAGTTCTTTTTTTGTGTCAACCTCATTAAAAAAGGAAACAAAGGGTGATGAGCATAGTTTTTGTCTTGTGTCAAGCTCCTTAAAAAATGAAACAAGGGTCGTGAGGATAGTTCACGATCTTGTGTCAACCTCATTAAAAAATGAAACAAGGAGTATGGAGCATAGTTCCTTGTCTTGTGTCAAGCTCGTTAAAAAATTAACCAAGACATCTTGAGGAGAGTTCTTGATCTTGTGTCAACCTTGTTCAAAAATGAAATGAATTTCTTGAGGATAGTTCTTTTACTGTGTCAACCTCATTAAAAAAAATGAAACAACTCCTTTTTCCAAATCGAGTCTTTGATTGAGATCTCGTAAAATCCTAGTTGATTCTTTCTAAGATCTTGAAAGTGAACCTTCATTCCATCCACCTAATTGAATGACATGAAGCATGGGGGGCATGTACCTTGATTTGAATCATTATGTTGGGGGCATGCAAAACCTATTCAAGCATAGTTTTTCATTTCAAGCTTGTATAAAACATGAAACCGAATCCAAGCAGAGTTGTCCATGGTTCAAGCTTGTGTAAAAATGAACCCACACCTAGTTTTCACCCTCGTGATCGCCATTTTTATCAGCTAATTTTTGCTATATGAGCCTTGGTTGTTTCATTCCATCATCACCATCTCCTTGGCTGATCATATGCTTTCACTTGGTCGTTTTTCCTTTCTTAAGGGACCACAACGATGAGTGGTTTTATTAGCCAACCTCTTGATCATTACATGTTTTGAGTAGCACCATTGCCGGAACTAGTTGCTACCCTTTATACCACTCATTCCTCAAGGACGAGTCATCTTTAATATCTTTTCTGATTCGTAAGAAATTAAAAGATTGCCGAGTATTTTTCCCTTTTGGCTCGTAAAAGAAATAAAATGGGGGGTCCACTTTCAAGCTCTTTTTCGACCCTTTAAAAATGAAAAGATTGCCGAGCTCTTGTCACTTTGAACTTGTTAAAGGTTACGAAGCGTCATCTACCTAGTATAAGTGTACTCCTTTTACAAACTGGGATAGATTACTTATGGAAAAGGTACACGTTGATCTATCATGGTCAATAGGTTACCTTGGGTATTGTTTTCTACCTTTTTCGATTTGAGGGACAAACATACGAAAAGGGCCCATCTCCAGTTTTCTTTTTCATGTCTTTTTCAAACTCTCTAAATATGAAAAAGACTCCGAGTTTCACCTATGTCGGACTCATTAAACCCTGACGACATTGGACTCGTCACTATGATGAGACCAGAGCTTCTCCTCCCTAAGGCTCGTTAACATTTCACTGGGTGGGATTTGTCTGAAGGACAAACTTATATTGCATGCATATGCTATCCCCTTCAAGCTTGCGTTTCAAAAATAATTGGGGTAATTGCCAGCAATGGTGGGGGAAAATTTGGAAATATTTTGTTGATTACCTACGTTAGCTTGTCGCTCTTAAACATCGACACTTTGTTGGTTCTCTCCGGGTTTGGGATATCCTCACTACATCATTGTCCTTTTGGGGTTTGGGTTCTTCAATTTGCCTCATTCCATTTGATCCCTGCTATCTTCGCATGAAGTTTGATCACTTCGTATCAAAATTCTGCCTTATTCTAGATTCGTGTTGCCAATATCTTCAAGAGATTAATCCTTCTGCAGTTTGCACCCTTAAATCCTCTTCTGATTCTCTGTTTCATCCATCTTCATCTTTTTCCTTTGTCTCGTGTCGTTGATGTGGGAAACATTATAGCCCTCCTGAAACATATCGCTTCCTGTCGACATCAACTCATTATCCAGGAAGCTGATCTAGAGACTCCTTTTGGGTACCTTGGAGCTTGCGTGCCTCAATGGCAAGTTCTTCTCATTCTGCAATAGGATTGCATCATTGGTCTTCGATCGGGTGATTTCACAAGTGTTCGATTCCAGATCATTCTTCACACTTTGTGGATTGTACTAGTAGTACCTTGAGAACCATTGACATTACTGGTGGTTTCTATCATGCTTGTTAATGGTTCACATCATTGGCCGGTAATCAAGTGATTTTCTAGTATGCTTGACTTCAACACATTTATTTTCATATTAGAAATTGTATGATGGACAGGCCAGGATTCAAGACCTTGGGATTAGATTACACACATCCAGGTTGAATGGATTATTTATACATTACTCTTTTCATTGGATGGCTGCAACCATACTTGAGTCTTTCTGGATGGCTGTGACCATACCTATGTTTTCATATGGTCTTTTCGACTCGGTGGCTGCATCCATACCACAAACTAGTTCTATTTGTCTTTGGATGGGTACGCCCATAACTCGAGTACATGTACCTCTTTCACTATCAAATATATTAGTTGTACTTGTGTCTACAGGTTCTCCGCAATGGTGTTCCTGTTTAGTTATGGTTTCGTAAAGCATTTCACCCCTCCCACTCTCTCGGCCTTCATGCATTAGGGGGCATCTGTTACACAGTATTTTGTCACTGACCACACATCCCCTGATCTTGGGTAGAGTCAGTCCTTGAATGACATTTTCTCTTTTCCATATACCAAAATATGTGTCCAAATCTTCCATATTACTCAAGAATATTACCTAAGCTCATTAATCCAGAAGTTGACCCCATTTTACCCATGTTTCGAAATCGTCTCAGGTCATCAGTATCCTGCCTTCTATGGTAGCCTAGAATGAACTAACACCTTGTAACCTCGACTCTCAGTCTCAGTGTTTGACCCGTGAGAACCGAGACATGGCTAATTAGTTCAAACATAATACTTTGGGGTGGTTCTGGAGCTACTTGTTGTGTCAAAGAAGTTCACCTCTCCTCATTTGAGATGGTGGTTCCACCTTTTGAGTAATCTCCCACGAAGATAAGCTTCCTCTCCCCTCATTTATGGAGGCTCCTCCTTTTATAAAAGCATCCTCTATGCCTATGATCAGCTAGTTGAGTTGGTTGGGTTAGCTAGTTCTTGGTTCGTTGGATTGATAGCGTACAGTTTGGATTGCTGATAACCTAGAAATAGCTTGTGAGGTATGAGAATAGCCTTCCATGTTGTGGATTGATAGTGTGAAATGGTTTTGTAAGAAGGAAGCCTTGTTGTGATTGCCTTAGTTTCATACTTGTGCATTTGGGTGAGAGAGAGAGTCATCAGTCTTTCTGGGAGACCTTCGAGAGTGAATGCTTATGGAGACATACTGTTGGACCCTTCAACGAATCTTGCGACGTCAAGGCATGGTTGTAAGCTTTACTGTTGTTTACATTAATACAATAAATTGTTATTTTCTATATCATGTATGAAATGTATTTTGATAGCTTATGGTTCCTTGACTCTATAAGTAGATAGTTTGTTGTTATGCTCTATTATGCATTTTGTTGTTTTCATATGTTTTTTTAGGTGAATCATTCATTAGGTAGAAGAAAGCAATAGCTAAAGCGATGTGAAGAAGACTTCATCAAAAACTGGTATAAGGTAGGCCTCTTCAAAAATGACTATTTAAGTAATTTTCTATTGCCTTTGTCTTGCTATGACTATACCTACTCTAGGGCTAGAGGGGTTGTCTCTGTCCGCAGAGGGAACTTACTTGCATCCCAAGGTGGAAATTCATTACATATTTTCATATATGAAGGGGAAAACGTAGAATTGTCTCAAATAAATAGAGGCAAGAAAAATTCAGCAAAAAAATGAGACAACAACTTTGTGAAGGAGAAAGAGAATGAAATTCTTGTTTTAATGCCTAAGGTTGAAGAAGGAAATATGAGAAAGGAAGTTGTTGATACTAAGGTAATGGGTTTACCTATAATAGATGAATTTTTTCTAAATAAATGTGATGTTATGATGATAGGAAAGGAGTAAAGAGTTTTGTTTGATGAAAAAAACAAATTTCTGCAAGCAAATAAGGTGCATGAAGACCACACCAAAAGTGAAAACCCAGATGATGAATGTGATAAGTCCAAAGGAGCATGAAGTATAATGGTTTTTACAGCTAAAAAGAAAAAAAATAATTTGATAAAGATTCAACAGTAGGTGGATTCATATGATGATATTATGTGGTGACCATATCTTTTATTTAAGCATGAGTCATTTTTCTTCAAATATAATAGGGGAATTGGTAGTACAAAAAATAAAGCTTTAGAAAGAGATGAAGGAAAAATATGAGATCTTGAAGGTGGAGATTTATATTTCATAATGTGGCAGTGGAGAAAATACATGAAAACACCTTGTACTTATAAAATGGAAAAGGAGTATCCTTTGGGATGTTTTCTGGATCGCGATAAACATTAGAAGTTTGAAACTGGCAAGAGCTAGGGTTTACAAAATAAATTAAGCGTTGGGCACCATGGGCGGGTGTAAGGGTGGCAGCACCACTAACTCCTACAGTCAGGCAGTCTCCAGTCATAACAAGAAACCGATGAAGGCTGAAAAAGGTTTCTTAGGAGGAGGAAAATAGGACAACAGAGACACATAGGAGCAGGAGAATAGGTAGGCCAAAGTCAGCTAGCACACCCAGAGTGGTGTTAAGTGATCCAAAGCTGCAAGTGCATAGAGATCACATGGAGACTTACGAAGTCATTTGTAAATTCATGGGGTTATGACCAGCGGAGAAGGCTTTACAGGCATGGATAAAGAATCATTGGAAACCTAAAGGGGGTATAGACCTACACCTTGGATCAAAGGGTTTTTTCATTGTAGTGTTCACTAACATTGAGGATAAAGATAGGGTATTTGAAGGAGGGCCATACTTCTATGCTGATGCAGGCCTCTATATGTGGCCTTGGGTGATGAATTTTGTCCCGGAGCGAGAGACTTTCACTTCGGTCCTAGTTTGGGTAAGACTCTACTCCTTTCCATTGGATTATTGGCAGCCAGAAACATTATCAACAATAGGAAATAAACTAGGGCATTTTGTAAAAATATCTGAGGCCACCAGAAGGGGAAAGTACACTTCCTTTGCCCATAAATGTGTGGAGATGGATGTAAATGGAGCTATACTAAATGAAGTGATTCTGGAAGTTTTTGATGAAGAATGGGTACAAGAAGTTGACTATGAGCATGTTTAGATGCCACAAATGCCATGAACATGGGCATCTATTCAGGGACTTCCCTCTAAACAAAATAGAGAGCAGAACTAAAGCTACCTCAGGGAAAGAAATTGATAGATTTCACAAAGTGGGAAATAGAGGTAAAGGAGGGAGAAAACTACAAAAAGAACATCAACGAGGAAAATAAGACAAGCCAAAATAGGTACAAGGTACTAGAAGAAGAAGAGGAGCTAGATAACGCAAATCAGACTCTGGAGGATAGCCCACGGGAGAAGGAAAAGGAAGAATATATGGAGGACACACATGAAAATAACCAACAAAAGGAGATTATGCTAAGTACCATGGAACTTGATAAGGACCAAGAGATGACCCCGAGTGAGGTGGAAATGGAGGATCATGAACTGCAGGATATTCTC
This sequence comes from Pinus tabuliformis, assembly GCA_031772625.1. Lineage (NCBI taxonomy): Eukaryota > Viridiplantae > Streptophyta > Pinopsida > Pinales > Pinaceae > Pinus > Pinus tabuliformis. The sequence continues at coordinate 384,325,183 of CM062812.1, read as the reverse complement.
GGAAGAGAGCATCTAGATCTAGAAAAATTCTTGGAGCAGGGAACCACTGAAGGAATGGATTCATTACCATGAGAGGAGTTCAATAGAGTGCATCAGCTGTTTCTGTGGAGAACTCACGAGAAAGGGTTGGGAGGCAGAAGAAACCTCGAGAGTTAGGACAATAAAGGAGTGAAAATAATGAAGACCACATCGGGACTTGCTCCCAAGAACCCAGGAAGGAAAAGGGGTAGGAAGAAACAAAACAAGTTGTTGATAGAATGTGGAAAACTGATGATAGATTGAGGTAAGATGAAAGACCTAACCAATTACTCTTTTACAAATCTTTATTAATGAATCTCACAACTTGTAATATTAGGGGTCTAGGGAGTAAAAGGAAGCAAAGGAATCTTAGCAATAGAATGAAGGAAGAAAAGAAAAATATGATTTTCATCTAGGAAACTAAATGCTCAGTAGAAAAAATAAAAGAAATACACATCAAATGGCTTACTAGATATGAATTTCTAGAAGTCAAGACAAAAGTGCAGGAAGTATTCTCACACTTTGCAACCCACAAAAGCTAGATATATTGGATGTTGAAGCATCTAGGAACTATTTATCAGTGGTTAATCAACCTTTGGGAGATAGGGAAGTTTCTTTAATCACAAATTTTTATGGCGCACAGAAGCCTGACAAAAAACTCAGACTGCTTACTTTACTGGAGGACCTAAGAGACAGACATTCAAGAATACCATGGATTTTTGGAGGGGACCTTAACATGATCAAATCCTTGTTGGAAAAGAAAGGTGGAACCAGAACACTAGGCAGAGACTTCATAGCCTTTCAGGATTTTATAAACAATATGAGGTTAGTAGAGACAAAGACAAGTAATGACCTCTTTACCTGGAACAATAAAAGAGGAGGAGAGTCTCAAGTAGCCTCAAAGCTAGAAAGATTCATTATCTTAGAGGACCTTATGCTCACATGCCTTGATATGTCAGCGATGATACTCCCTTTTGGTGGCTTGGACCATTGGCATTTTCAACTTGAGGCATCCTGTATAGGAACCCCCAGAAATAGACCTTTTCGATTTGAAAATATCTGGCTCACCCATCTAGACTTTATTAGAAATAATGAAAAATGGTGGAAAGAGGATTTGCAGATTTAGGGCACGAGAATGTTTCCCTTGTATAGAAGATTGAGACATATCAAAACTAGGTTCAAATATTGGAATAAGAATGAGTTTGGCAACATTTTTGAAGCTAAAGAAGTTGTTGAAAGGAAAATATAGGAACTTAATCAAACCCTTATCACCAATGGCTTCGATGAGGGAATAAATGAACAGGCTAACAATTGTCAACAAGAATGGGAAGAATTATGCAAACTAGAGGAAATATTCTGGAGACAGAAATCAAGAGTACAATGGCTAGAAGAAGGAGATAGGAACACAAGGTTTTTCCAGAAATCTACAATGGAGAATAGGTCTCACAATAAGAACTCAACAATCAAGGATTCGCGAGGTAACCAACTCAACACCCACAAAGATACAAAAACTGTGTTAGTTCAACATTTCCAAGGCATAGCAGAAGAACCTCTCGTAGACAGATCACAATTCATTAGTGACTTCAAAAAGCACATTCCTAAGTTACTAACAAGAGAAGATAATTATAATATTAACATGCATGTGAATGAAGAGGACGTCAGTGAAGTCATCAAGGCTATGCAAAATGGAAAGGCGCCTAGCCCAGATGGTTTTAATGTAGATTTCTTTAAAGCATGTTGGTTTACTGTCAAGCAGGATATCCTTAATGTGGTGGACGACTCTAGGAAATATAGAATTATTTTGAAGGTGCTCAACACATCTTTCATTTCCTTAATTCCAAAATAGGATAATGATATGACACCAGAAAGATTCAGACCTATAGCTTTATGCAATGTGGTGTATAAAATTATTTCTAAAATAATTGCCAACAGGCTTAAACCCCTCCTACCAACTTTGGTTTCTATGGAGCAAACGGGGTGTGTGGAAGGTAGATAAATTCTCAACAATATCATTCAAGCTCATGAGGTGGTTCACTCTCTTATGAGAAATAGGCAGGCATGAATGATTATGCAATTAGACCTAGAAAAGGCATATGACAAGTTAAATTGGGCTTGCATTAGGAAAGTTCTTCTAGCTTATGGATTTGACCACAACTAGGTGAGATGTGTAATGGCCCTTGTTACTACCTCTAGCTTTTCAATCCTGTTAAATGGTTCTCCATCAAAGCCATTTAATCCTTTGAGAGGTCCGAGACAAGGAGATCCTCTCTCCCCTTTTCTCTTTATTCTTATGTTGTAAGGACTAGGCCTAGCTATCAAGTTTTCCAAAGAAGAAGGTAAGATCCAGGGTCTCAAACTAACTGGGAATGGAAATGTTGTGACCAATCAAAAATTTGTGGATGACACCATGGTATAGGGTATACCTACAGTCAAGGAACCTCTTTCTTACAAACAAATCCTGAAAGACTTTGCTTTGGCTGTAGGAACAAAGGTAAGCTTCTCCAAATCAAAGGTTTTCTTTTTTAACACTAACATTGCTATTCAGAGAAATATCTCCAGAATTTTAGGCTTTTAAGGAGATACGCTACCATCCAAATATTTGCTAGTACTGCTAACAGAAAAACCTCTGAGAAAGATAGTATGGGAACCTATGATTAATAAGCTACAAGACAAGACACGAAAATGGAAAAGGAAGTCTTTGAACTTGGCAGGTAGGCTTGTGCTTACAAAAGCTGTAATACAATCTATTCCCATCTTCATGTTCTCAGCCCTTCTAGCTCCAAAAGGAGTCATGAAACTATGCAGAAATATCCAAAGAGATTTTCTTTGGGGTAAAGGGGAAGAAAAGAAAAATGGGCCTTGGTAGCCTTGGAAAAGATATGTAAACCTAAAACACATGGAGGTTTAGGACTCGATGATCCTGAAGTGCTAAGAAAGTTTTGGGGGAAAAATTATGGTGGAGATGGCTAAAATATTCAGGTGCCCCTTGGGCACAAATTTGGAAAAAGAAATATGTAAACAATTGGCAAGATAGGGATCACATTAGAATGTTTGGAATCATTAAAGGCTCCCACATCTGGAACAAAGCTTGGGAGAATAGAGCCATAGTTCAGAAAAACAGTTTCTGGGAAATTAGAGATGGAAACCTTGCATGGTTTTGGGAGGACAAGTGGCAATAGGAACCTAAACTATTAAGAGAAGACTTTGCAAATCTCAAGAATGATACTGACACCAAAGGGTTACTCAGAGTAAATGAATTTTGGGATCAGACAAATAATGGAGGAAAATGGAGAACTTGGAAGGAAATGGATTACAGGGATAATGCCACCCTGAAGGCTCAGGCTGATGCTCTAACAGCCATCCTGGATCAAAGGAAAATCTTGATATCAACTTATTCAGACCAACTGAGATGGGGCAATAACAATGAAGGAACCTTTAACCTTAAAGTGTAAAAACACATAGCCCTTGGGATTGACCCGACAAACTCGGATTGGGTTTGGAGGAATCTATGGCAGACCTAAGGATTGATGAAAATTAAACTGTTCATGTGGTTAGTGCAGCATAAGAAAATTCTAACCTGGGAAAACCTCTAGAAAAGAGGTTTTTTTGGACCATCCAAATGCTAGCTATGTGAATCACAAGAAGAAACAATGGATCACCTTCTCAACCTCTATACATTTACTTCCACGTTGTGGAATGGTATTGCCTCAATATTCAGACAAACAGATAGGGATATGGGTAGCATCACCAGTAGACTAAAGAACTGGAGGAAAAAATTCTCTGATTATGAAACAATAAACAAAGCTTGGGCTTTAGCTCCAAGCTTCCTTATCTACGATGTCTGGAAAGAACAAAAAAATATAATTTTTAAAAATAAAAAGGGTTCTCCCCAAAGCATAATGGAACAAATTTTAAGACAGGTCAAGGGGACGGTTGGATCTCTAATGCAAAAACCACCTAAGAATCTCCCTTCAAATGCTAATGTGCAGATTCTACTTCAGTTGGGTATGGAGGGGTTTATTCCTCAGTGCAATAAAAAAAATACAAATCAAATGGTCACTGCTAAAGACTTCTGGCATCCTCCCCCTCAGGGATTTATGAAATGCAACATAGATAGGGCCTCAAAAGGAAATCCATGCATGGTTGGTTATGGGGGAGTGATAAGGGATGAAAAGGGTTGGATACAATGAATTTTTCAATGTAATTTGGGAAAAGCCACAAAAAATATGGAAATTCATTGTAATTTGGGAAAAGCCACAAAAAATATGGCAGAGCTCATGGCCCTAGAGAATTTATTAGAAATCTTGAGGAATGCCAATCTGCATAACATCATAATTCAAGCAGACTCTGAATTGATTATCAATTCGATCAAGAAAATTTGTTGTGGCTTAGCTCTGAAAAACGTTTCAAGACATTGGAGGCTTCTTCAAGTTTATCAAAGGATCAAATCCCACCTTCAGAACATTAGGACCCAACTTTCACGCATGTGCGTCGGACTACCAACAAATTGGCAGACATTTTAGCCAATGAAGGAGCTCTCTGTGCTAAAAGCAACAATAAATATAGATGGAAAGAGGTTCCCCAGGGCAGATTGAGGGATGAGTGTCTCAGATAGGCGAATGTGGACCGAGAACTCTATCAGAAAAGGGGATACCAACAGTTTACAGAAGTCTCGAATTAGTTGATGTACAACCTTCATGCCACAGCAATCTTGGGACAGTATTGAAAACAACATCCATGCCTTTGTTAGTTTTATCAGCCTAGAACGGTTGAGACCCAGGGTTCTCGGGTGGGCAATGTTTTACAGCAAAGGCATTTCTATAAACTTATCGTATAGCACAGATCATCTCCACTTTGACTCTGCAGGGAGCTGGGATGGTGAGCGTGCAATTAGGAGAAATGGTAGCATTTTGATCAAAGCTACGTGGTAATGGGTGCAGCGAATTAGCAGTATTTTAAGTCATTCAATAGTCAAGGCAGTTTTTGGGTTTTCGGGCGTCCTCAAAACCTGAAGCAATTTTATAGAATTGAGCCTGATGCCACTCATCACTCAACATGTGGTTCTAGGAGGAGAGAGAATATCGCCTTCATCAGGTGGTTATTCCTCCTGCTTCTTGGCAGCCCGATATTCCTCTCAGCCGTTGGATCAATCAGTCATGGATCGACGGCCTAGGTTCACCGGGCAGATTGGTGAGTCTGAGTTATATTCTTGGGTTCCGTAGTGGACCCAAAATCTTTATTAGGTGGGCCCTAATTCCTCTTTGGGTCCATTTCTAGTTTTTTCGGGGAAACGTATTTTAGTATCATTTTGTTCCTCGAACGTTGAATCTAGGTTAATGAGTCAAGCAACTTTTTGGTTTCTAGGCGTAGTTCTCAAGCCGTTGGCTCTTGTCCCAAGGCGAAAAGTGATAGCCAAATTTGTGGCCCTCTTCTAACATGGGTTTTATGTATATTATGTAATCTATTTTATATAGATAAATGAATAGAAGGACCGACTCTTACTTAAGCAAAAAAATATAAAATGGAAAATATTATGTAAACTATCATATTAAATCTTTGGTGATATCCAAGGAACAAGGTATGAATTCAAAGAAGCTTAGTATATGTGATAAGGAATGTGTCCTCAAAAAATAAATGTCTTATGCAAATCCAAGATAATGGAAGGCATGGCAATGGATTTAGGTTCATGAAATTTATAAATGAAATTGTTGGAGAGAAGTTATAGGCATATCTTAGTGTAATAAGCATAACACAGATAGCTCATATAGACAACCAAAAGGAGGAAAAATATGAAGAGAAACATTCAGATTCAACTCATAAAATGTGATGAAGAGATCGAGTTGTTGGAAGAGTTACTAAGAGAACTTGAGCTAGATGGATGAATTACAACTAGTGAAGAGAAATTTTCACATGTACCTAGTGAAGAAGAGGTCCCCATTAAATCTATGGATATAGAGATGAATTTTTACTATCGAACTGATTATGTGTTTGCAGGTAATGAGGGAGATGATGAACATGAAGTTGTAGTTAGGGGGATGGAATTTATGTTATTTCCTCAAGACAAAGGTGATTAGCATTACATAGAGTTTCCAGACTTAGTCCAAATCGACTATGAGGAGAATATCAAAGTTCCAAACAATGATGGTGTAAATGGTGTGGGAATTTAGTAGCTAGGGAAGAGTAAGAATAATAAATATTAGCGAAGGTGCGAGAGCATGTATCAACCAAAGGATAAATTGAATAGGTACATTAGAGGAAATTTCAACCTAAAAGTGGGCTCGTAAGGAAAAATAATAAAATAATGGTTAAAATAATAAAATAAGAGTTATAGATTTTGGATAGAAAAGAAGAAAACTATTTTTTTAATTGTATTTTTTTTTTCTATTTATATTTTTACTCAAATTTCAACTATAGATACTCGTTCGTTGAGAAATTAAACTTTTCACCTAACGAGTACCACTTATGTTTACTTTTGAGAAGACCCACATTGAAAAAAATTGCAGATACATTAAACATGTGTGTTAAACAAATTTTCTTAATGTATCTACAATTTCTATTAATGTGTTTTTGGTCAAAAGTATACATAGTGGGTGCTCATTGGATGTGGAATTTAATTATGCATCCAATGAGTGTCTACTCTTGGAATTTGAGTAAACCTATAAGAATATAGGCCAAAAATACAATTAAAAAACATGGTTTTTTTTTTCTTTTCCCTCCAAAATGTTTACATGTACCTCTTTTTAAATTTAATTTTTTTATTGGTTTACATATTATGACATGGAAATTACATGGAATTTTCATGGGCATGTTTAGGCTGAAATTTCCTCTAATGAATTGTTGAGGTGTAGATGTTGATGATGAAAGTTCCTATGAGAAGGAATATTGAAGTACTTAATAAGTATAAGAAACATCATAATATAGTTGAATATAAAATTTTACATCAGTAAAGTAAATGGGTACTACAAAATCAAGTTTGGGATCCTACAAGACTAAGGTTTGCAGTGAGTCATCAATACAATAAAACATGTGGACAACAACAACATCACATATCAATCGAGGAGGAATGAAGCAATTGAGGACACATGATCAAGAGATCATGGTTAGTTTTTTACTTGGGAGTCTGATGCAGTAGCATACTCTCTTGAGGTTAACTTTGTTGAACCAACCTAAAAAGGGCGCCTTAAAAATATACCAAGGGAGTTGGTTCCCTTTACGAATATCCTTAAATTATAATATTCTAATCTAGAGTAATATGCATAGTTAGTAGTTTATGCTAAGGTGTCCTTAAGGGACAAATGCAGGAAGTTTGTGAGGATTAGATGGAAATAGCTTCTAGAAATAGTGACAAGAGTAATTAAAGGAGAGGAATACCAACTAAGCAACACTATTTTGTGACAAATATTTTCTTAGATAAGTATCTCAAGGAAACTAGATAGAAAACCAAGAGAGCTTGAGAGTCTAAGATAGTTCTATGTTGACACCTAATCCTCTGCGGTTGGGTGAACCTGGAATGTGAACAGTCATCAGAAGATGAACTGAGAAGTCACATTATTGTATATAACAATAGCTACCTAATGTAATAAATCGAATCAGTTTTTCTGAGTTTTCTGCCAAACTGGAGTTACTCCTGGCTTGACATGGTATCAGAGCTAGCTCCTTGTTTTAGCTATTATGCTCCTTGTAACTCCTCTTTCCTAACCTCTGCCTCTGCCTCTGCTTTATTCACTTTTGTTCTGAAATAATCTACCTCTGCCACTGCTCTCCCTCCATAATGCTTGTCTCTGACCTGCATAGGCCTGACTGCATCTGAAATTGAGCAGTCAAGGTTCGAATCTCCATTATGGCACCCATTCACACCATTCCATTGAAACCTTGTTCAATTGGAACGCTGTTATGGTGGTATTGAATGTTGTCCCTCACATTGACACATAGAAAACATATATTCAGCATCAGCAAATGCATGGTGGTATAGTAAGTTCTTCTATTCGTATCTGCTAGTTGCTGTCATGCTCTCACATGCAGTTCTGAATGTGCGTGGATAGTGATCATAGAAAATGGGTTATATTGGTTCATAGCTTCTGTACAGTTTATTCCATACTTCAAAACAAGTCAACTTCTGTTAAATCCCATTGTAAAATACAGAAATCACAAGGTATAAAAGCAAGAAAACGGTATATGTATTTCGATTTGATTATTTGGTGTACTGGCACAATAATCGAACAAAAAGGGAGAAGACAGATCGCCTTAAAGAAGCTGAGAAACGGTGCTAAACCCTCAACAGCCCATTGTCGCACTGTTCAATCTCGGAAGCAGGATATCATCCCCATGGGGCCCAGGGCTTAATCAAGCTAACTCTATTCCCTTCCTCTTCAGGGATTGCTTCATCATTCAATTTTTTTTTTTATCTTTGATAGAGATCGAGAAGTTGAATTTATTTATTTTGAAATCGCAGATTCATTGAGTTTTTTTCCGGTCAGTAGAGATGGAAACAATTTGTTTCAGTTTTCTCCGTTGAGAATGGTATCGAATGCCTGCAGAGTTTCGTCATTGTGCTCATTAGCAAGATACCACTGTCCTGAATCTAACATAGATATTAGTGCAAAAAACAATATGAATGGTGCCGAGACATATGTATCCGAGACATAACTGTGCTACTGAATGTCGGGATTGCTGTGCCTCTGAATTATGAATATAGAGAGGCACATGTATAAAATGTATTGAGACCGATGCCATACCAATATCACAGAGCCACAACCGAAATGCTAATCATAGAGAAAGGTGTGCTACCAGGATAGATACATAGAATAATGTACCAATGTACCACTGCAATGTGTTGAGAACAAGTCAAAATGTACAGAATTACTCTGTAGCATGTGTTGTTTCCCTGGAGACAGTTTTTGTTGTTTACCTGGATACAATTTTTGGCTATAAAGGAATGAGTGTCTTAAACATATAAATATTGATAAAAAAAAAAAATTGGAATCTGTGGCAGAAGGAATAGGCTAGGAAAGCTTGCAACAAAACTTCTAGTTTTTGTCATCAGAAGTTCTTTTTATCAGCAAAAGTTTTTTTATCAGAAGAAGTATTTTCTTTTTACAGAATGCATTCAATCATCTCTATGGTAGGAATAGTTCTCACTGGCAAGGAGAACTATCCTGAATGGTCCCGCATGATAAAACACACCCTCATCGTCAATGAGTTGTGGAAAGGAGTGTGTGTCGGAGAAGGAGACAATGACCCAGTGCAGCCTACATCAGACAAAGAGCTCGTCATTTGGGAAAACAAGAATAGCAAAGCATATGCCTTAATCGCAACATCTGTAAATAAAGAAGTAAGTAGCCATATTTCATCATATTCAACTTCCTTTGAAGCTTTACAAAAGCTGAAATAACTCTATGACTCGCATTCTGCACTTGAAGTTGTTCAGCTCATGATTAAACTCTTCACTCTTGAACTGAAAAATAATGATCCTCTTGCTCTTGCATCTGAAGTAAAGTCTATAATGCATGATATTAAATCCACTAAGGTTGAGTTGGATATCCCTCTTATTGCTTTTCTCAAGGCACTATATCCTACCTACTCCGATTATCTTCAGTCTTTACAAGCAAATGGAAATCTTAAAGATATAACCTTTGACTCTCTTGTGAAAAAGTTTGTTGAAAGAGAGAAAGCCTTTGGAAAGAAGACAACTCCTGAATCTTCTGAAGAGACTGTGTGCCTTGCTCATAAAGAAAAGCATCTTGCTCAAGATTCTACAAGAGGAAGAGGTGGACGTAGAAGAAGAGGAAGATACTTCAGAGGCAGGGGGGGTAGACATTCTCAAGGAGAAAAGGCAGACCTACATTTCATTCGCTGCAAACGAAATGGATCACATGATGCTTCTACATGAAAGATACCATGGGACAAAATTGAGTAGAAAAGAAACCAGCAGAAAGGTAAAACTTATGATACAGAAAAAGGTAAAGCACTTGAATCCGCTCACTATATTGAGGGACAATGTAACATTGGAGCAAATGAAGATTTGTTTAATGCTTCACTTGCTTCTTCGAAAAATGATTGGTTGCTTGATTCAGGAGCAACCTGTCATATGACTCATAGAAAAGATTTTTTTGAAGATTTCACTGACAATGTTGATGGAACATTATACTTTGCAGATCAGTAAAAATTCAGGCCATCAGGGCTTGGCACAATCAGGCTTAAACTGCCTGGTCTTCTAGACTTTCTTCTGGATCATGTTCTATATCTCACACAGCTCAAGAGAAACTTGCTTTCCTTGGTACACATCCACCAGCAAGGTCACTCCATTCATATGTTTGATGGAAAGCTTGAGGTAAGAAAAGCATCTAACTACTCACTTGTCATGAGGGGAATAGAAGAAGAAAGGCTTCTCAAACTGCAAGGAACCTCTGCTCATGCACAACATTTCTCATATATTTCTCATCATGAAGAAGGTACACTTCCATCAAGTTTATTATGTCATGCTAGATTTGGACATTTAAACTATGACAGTCTCCACTTATTGAAGAAAAATGGTGTTGCTGGTTTGCCTACAATTCCTAGGAAACATAAGCAATGTGATGCTTGCATTCTAGGAAAGCATAGAAAACAATCTTTTCATGATTCACATTCAAGAGCACATAGGAAGCTTGAACTCATTCATTCAGATTTATGTGGTCCAATGCCTGTTCCTTTTGCAAATGGAAATAAATATATCATGACATTGATTGATGATTACACCAGAATGTGTTGGGTTTATTTATTGAAGAACAAATCTGATGCTTTTCAAACATTCAAGAATTTTCATAAATGGATTGAAAATGATGCAAAATCTCATATTGGGTCTATTCACACTGATAATGGAAAAGAATATACATCAAATGAATTTGAAACTATCTTCGCCAAAATGGGATCAAATATCAAACAATTGTGCCTTATAATCCCCAACAGAATGGTGTAGCTGAAAGAATGAATAGAAAAATCTTGAATATGGTACGATCCATGCTTTTCTTCAAAAATGTAAAGATAATGTTTTGGGCTGATGCTGTTCCATGTGGTGCATATATAAAGAATAGATGTCCATCTAATGCTATAAGAAACAAGAATCCTTATGAATTGTGGTATGGACATGTTCCTTCGGTAAAATATCTCAGGATCTTTGGTTCCACCTGTTATTCTTTGATACCAAAGGTACATAGAAACAAACTTGGTGCTAGCAGTCGTAAGTGTATCTTCCTGGGGTATTCAAACACCTCTAAATCATACTGCCTCTATGATGAAGTAAATAAAAAGTTTTTTGTATCTAGAGATGTCATTTTTCTTGAATCATCCAAATCTGACAATGTTGTTGAGCGGCAACTTAATCGCTTGGATAGATTCGCAAAAACGAAATCATTTCAAGAATTTGATAATCAGATTCCACATCGTGAAGGGGGGATTCCTATACCAGAACAACATGTGGAATCTTCTTCTTCTGAAGAACAATCTCCTCTGCATGAAACTCCAACAATGGATGATGCTTTAAGTGATGTAATTGATAGAACTGGGAGACTCAATCTTGATTCAATCCCAACTCAATCAACAGAGCAGCCTGGACCATCTCAGAAAGGTCCCCCAAAGTGGCTGACAAAGACACTTGAATTTGTTCATCCTGATGAAATTGGAAAAACAAGAACCAGAAATTCAAACCGACAAGATGGAGGTGATGTAGATGACTCTAATTCACCTATTGATATGGATGTTACTTATGATTGTGAATTGAACTTGTCTACAGATTTTGAACCAACTTCCTTCAAAGAAGCTACTTCTCATGATGAATGGAAAGAAGCGATGAAAAAGGAGTATGATGCCCTCATAAAGAATGGCACTTGGAAGCTGGTTGATCCTCCATTTGGAACCAAACCAATTGGCTACAAGTGGGTCTACAAGAACAAATACAAAGCTGATGGCTCACTTGACAAGCACAAAGCTAGGCTTGTGGAAAAAGGTTTTTCACAGAAGGAAGGGGTCGATTATGAGGAAACTTTTTCCCCCACAGCAAAATGGGCCACCATCCGGACACTCTTTGCACTAGCAGCTCAGAACAGTTGGAAAGTCCATCAAATGGATGTAAAAGCTGCATTCTTGAATGGAGATCTAAAAGAGAAATTTTTTATGTCCCAGCCTGAAGGATTTGCTGTGAAAGGACATGAACAAAAAGTATGCAAACTTTTGAAGTCCTTGTATGGCCTCAAAAAAGCACCGCGAGCTTGGTATGAAAAACTAACTCAGCATCTTCTGAAACTCAACTTCAATCATTTTGATCTTAATGATGCAACTTTATTTGTCAAGAAAGTTGGAAAAACAATTATATATCTTGTGGTATATGTAGATGATCTTTTAATGACAGGGAATAATGAAAGCTACATTGCATCCATAAATAAGGAATTGGGGAAAAGTTTTGAAATGACTGATTTGGGCTATGTTCATTACTATCTTGGCATTGAAGTAACCCAACATCCAAAATCCATATTTCTTTCTCAAAAGAAATACATTGGAGATTTGTTAAACAGATTTGGCATGATAAATTGCAATCCTCTTTCTACTCCAATGGAACAAAAATTAAACCTCACATCTATTGAAGGAAAGGAATTTGAGGATGTAACAAAGTATAGACAGCTTATAGGAAGTCTCATCTACCTCACTACTACCAGACCGGACATTTCATTTGCTGTTGGAATCCTCTCTAGGTCTATGCAAAAGCCTTGTGAGGGACATTGGTCTGCTGCAAAAAGAGTTCTAAGGTACATGAATGGAACTCAAGACCTTGGAATCAAGTATACACAGGTTGATGACTTCAACTTGATTGGATACTCTGATTCAGACTTCGATGGAGACAAATAAAATGGGGTATCTACTTTAGGATATGCTATGATTCTTGGATCAGGAGCTGTCTCTTGGAGATCACACAAACAATCAGTTTCAGCAGATTCCACAACAAAAGCAGAATACGTGGCAGCAGCTGAAGCAACGAAAGAAATTGTGTGGCTCAGGAAAATTCTTAAAGATTTGCAGGTAAAACAAGTACAATCAACTCCACTCATGATTGACAACACCTCTGCAATAAATTTGGCCAAGAATCAAAAGTTCCATGATCGTACAAAGCACATCAATACTAAATATCATCTGATCCGACATCATGTTGAGGCCAAAACAATCCATCTCCGTCATTGTTCCACAAATGAGCAAATTGTAGACATCTTCACCAAAGCGCTTGGAAGAGAGAAGCTTGAAAGATTCAGAATGATGCTTGGACTCACCAACATCCCTTCAGATTATGGGGGGGAATGTTGACACCTAATCCTCTGCGGTTGGGTGAACCTGAAATGTGAACAGTCATCAGAAGATGAACTGAGCAGTCACATTCTTGTATATAACAATAGCTACCTAATGTAATAAATCAAATCAGTTTTTCTGCATTTTCTGCCAAACTAGAGTTACTCCTGGCCTGAAATTCTAGAAGAGATAAAATAGGTTGATTAAATACTATTCGTTAGGCCCGACCTGTACAAATTTGTGTTGATGGTAGTTATATGAATATTCTCCATCACGTATGAGCCTAGTATATATGATTATAGTTAATGCCTGTATGGTTATGGAGGTGTGTCTAAATTCTATGTCTAAAATTGATATATTTATTTTTTTCGGATCATGATTGTGAGTGGAGATAGTCTAATCCCCACATGCAAGATACATATGAATAAGGAATTGAAATGGTCAAAAGATATCAAGCGATGAAATTGGAAAGGGTCCACCATTGTAGAATAATAAATGATTTGACTCATCATAACCAACCTTTGTTAACATTTTTGTTTCAAGGCTTTAACAATTTTAGAGCACAAAAAGTTTTTTACTATAAGTTAATATGAATACCAACTTTTGAGCTTTATGCCAATTGATGGCATTTCAAACCTGTCTTGTCAATGTTTATGTCCATCAACCATCGGTTGTCATGGGTTTCATAATATTTGGTTACTAAAACTTTTTGAGTGCCAATATGAGAACTAGTTGCAAGCTATCAGTTAGTGCCCCCTGAGAAATGGAAATTTTTTGACATTTGATGTCCCATCCCTAGGGATCTTGGATAATCACAACCTATGGAAGGAGTTGTGATAACAAGGGTCTAAGAAGCAACTGTTGCCCAAGATTCAATATCTACTTATAAGAATACATTGGTGTTGGGAAGTCTCGTCAAGCAATAGGCCCGATAGACAAGAACTATTCCCATCTGTATCCTTCACAACCACTTCCCACTAGTGAAGTGATAAGGTTACGGTTAGCACTAGGAATGGCAGCACAAGGTAGCTTGGTCGAGTAATAGAATGATAGATGGAATACATAAATAGATGAAATTTTTGACTTTGACCATTCATGATTGTGAACATTGGTATACAAAAATGTTGATATCATGAAAAATAGGACTGTGAGGGTTTACTTGTTTATAATAACATGGTGGACATTGTATGGAACTTGACTTATTATTTTAATTGTCGAATTTATTGCATTTACTTTATCTCGATCCATCTTTAGGCATTCTTGGTGAATTCAAAATTAGATGATATTCACTTTACCTGACATGGATTTTTTTATTTCATAAATTTGTGCATGAATTTTCAAAATGTGGCTTCGAAAGTCACTAGTACATAGATTTAATCCCTTAGATCTTCCTGGGATATGTAAGAACTCAACACTTTCCTTTATTAAAATGTGGGATCTTGGAAGATGAGAGCTGTATGAAATTACTTATTGCAAGAGTTATAATATAATTACAAGTAATGCAAAGGAAGAAAATCCAAGGAAAGATAAACAAAAACAAATACATGTGTTACCTACTAAAGAGTGATCATCCACTAGAGTACTAGGTGTTTTGTTGATAACTTCCTCATGCATGGTATGATTTGAGTGATTAAAAGGAAACATTAATGTGGATTAATATGGATATATCAATAAAAAAAAAACTTTTAAAAATTCCCTAAAATGATAGACCAAATTTTCTAGATAATATTATGCATACTAGTGTTATTTTGAAATTCCCGCCTAGACCAATAATAACTAATTTAGCATAATTTTTTTGCTAAATAAATGATTGATGTGATTCTGATGCAGGAGCATCTAGCTCAAAAATATCATTGTTATTTTAGTAAGACATAGGGGGTCTTGTGTTTTCAAGGAAATTGGTTTCCTGAGTATTAAATTAATGTAATTATTAAGTTTATGAGAGATATTAAGAATAGGAATTAATTATATATTATGAGGAATATTGTAAATGTTCTTGAATGTTGAGGAACATGAGAGATTTAGGCTAGTTAAGGTTCCATAGGGATTGAGAGATTTGGAAATCAATTGTAAATCCTAGATTAGGAATTGGTTTCATGGTTTGTGGAACTAGAGAGGATCCTTAGGGATTAGTTGAGACAAAAGTGGACTTAGAGGATATTCAGGATTTAGTTCAAAAGATTAAGGATTTGAACTGAAATGGGTTACATAACCTTTTCTATAAATGTAAGCTTAAAAGGCATAGAGAGAGTTAGTTAGTGAGAGAGTGAGAATCAGAGTTAGATTAGATAGGGTTTGATTATAAGCTTACGAGAAGGAAAGGAAGAAAGGCCGCTGATTAGAAAATCACACCAGAGAGAGAGATTCATTATGTAAATAATTGTTTATAAAGACAGATAATTTGATTCCTGAATTGTGCGGTGTGTATTGATTAATGAAATTATAAATTGTGTGTGAATTAGAGTACTTCTACATAGTATATGTATGCAGGTGGAAATAAAGTAGAACACATAGGTGGAGAAGGAAGGATAGTGGTCTGATCATTTGAATCAGATTGAAGGATGAAAGTTGAAGATTAGATGTGATAGCCCTTAAAAGTACGTAGAAGTAACTTCAGGTGGAAGTTGCGCCGAAGAACAACCAAAGGGTAGAAACCATGGAGAAAACATAAACCATAGAAGAACAAAGAGAGGATTCTGCATAGAGGAGGAGTACAACAATAAGAAGTGATTGAATAAACTCAGAAAGGATAGATGCATAACAATCGTATAGGTGAGTCAGACGGATACGTAAGAATGCTAAGGAATTACATAAAGACAAAAAAAGGAAAGGAGGAAGAAATGAAGTAACCATGCACAGGAACTGTTGGATCAGTGAGAAAAATGGATAGAATTTATAGAATAGGATCAGCGGAGATCTTATCATGCAAAGTAAAGTGAAGAAGTGAAGGGATCATATTGAGCCACATAACAACAATATAATGGAGCGGTCTATGGAAGTGGTAAGTAGTATCTCGCACAGTCTTGAAATGGTAAATGGTTTTTTACAGATTCACATGATTAACCTGAGGGGTTGACACATAGCATATTGGTGGGGAAGAAAAACTTCTTATCTCGCGCACTCTCAACATGTTATGTATTGTGCTAGTAATCGCGCAAGATTACACGATCATTGTTAGATTGAGGTAAAGGAAATATATGGTGGAGAAGGGCCAGGCTAGTTGGTGCGTGATACGTTGCAATGGTCATTGGATTAGATGAGACATATCGACAATGGTAATTTGGAGTGCCCAAAGGTCAAGGGTGAAATAAATACATCAGTTGTGCAACACGCAGTTGACGTTGATTAGTCAGGTTTGTTGTGGATCGAATGGTAAGAAAATCCATGGGTATAATCTGATTAACATGTGATTAAATAGCTTCTTCTTAAGCATTTAATTAAGAGCATTACACTTTGGTTTAAGAAGGTTTTACTAAGAAGGAATCTTAAAATTACTGGGACATAGTGTGACATGCAATTTTATTTGCATAATGTGGGTAGATGCGGCTTTTTCTACGTCATTTTTGGCATCAGAGTTGAACAAGGAAATTCTACGTGTAAGAATTCTTTGAGAAAATTTAGAACAGAGTTATGTTTTGAAGGTATGTATACAGGCAAGAGGAGATCAGATTTTAAATTTGACAAACAATAGATACACAGAGATAAAGTGTATCAGAATTTGCAGATAAAAAGAAATAGAGAACAATCGATTCAAAGTGCAGGTGAATGGGAGAACAAGATCATGCAGAGATATTGAAGGTGAGATGATATGTTTTTGCTCTAATTTGGTTTGCAGATTGTGGTTGCAAAATTCAAGTTGTAGACAAAAGAAGGTATCTCAGTAAAAGAAAAGAAGCATAAATGAAGAATGTTGCTAATAATTTATGAGTTAAAGAAGAGGTGGCCAGAACCTAGTATTTCATTTATGATTGAAATATAAGAGGACAGTTGTGTTCTTAAAAGGTGCAGATGAGTTGAAGCCTAGAAGGAGAAAAGAGAAGTGCTCAAAGAGGTTCAAGAGAAGAGAGAACGAAGTGCTTACCAAAAGACCAAGTACAAAGGAAAACTTGGTGAGGTAAGTGGCAGCAGGGAGGACTTGCTGTTGCAGAGGCTTTAGTGCAACTCATGGTAAGTGATTGAGGAACTCATGAAGATAGAGGAGAAAATGACCATTGATAGTCATAACAGAGATAACATAGGTTTTGAGGAAAACCATAGCAAAAGAAAAGTGAAGAAGGAGGATGCCAATGAAAATGACAAGAGAATGAGTCAAGAGGGAATTGATAGAGGAAAAGCTGAGATAAATTTCCATATTGAGTTATTGATTAAGATGTTATGTCATGAGGAAGAAAGTAAAGTGGCAGAGGCTACAAGAGAAGAGAAACCAACAGGTGAATATGCAATTAGCAGAAGAGATGATGAAGCTTGAACAAGTAATGAATGTTAAATTGAAGTATGAATAACTCAAAGAAGCTGAGATGAAAATGGACATTTCCATCGGTGAAGTAGAACAGGGTGAAGTTCTGGGTGAAGATGTACGTTGGAGATCTATGAAAGATCTGATGAAGATTGTGCGAATTCAAGACAACAAGAAGTTTACATTGCTAAAGAAGTAACTATTGATGGTTTTTTGAACTATTGGACAAATTCAGATTAGCAGGAGGATATGAAACCTTGTATATTTGAATATAATAATTTTGATGTCATTACAGGTTTTGCAGTGGATGAGCAATCTTTTGAACTTGTCAAAAGTATGGAAGATTATCTTTTAGAAGATAAATACTCTGAAGTAAAGAACGATGGAGAATGTCTCTTGAATGAGAAAAGCTGTGAATTATTGCAGCAGAAAGAATTTAGTAATACATTAATGTTTGAACCTATTACAACACAAGAACAATTTCTTATGAAAGAAGGAGATGAAATTCTCAAACTGATAAATTGTGTACAAATGCAAGAATTACAAGTGATGATGAAGTACTTATGAAGTGTTAAAGAGAAATTGATTTGCTAGAATATTTGTTGAAAAACTCAGAGTATGACAATGTGATTGTAGAAGAAGGAGTTCACTATAGTTGAGAATAGCAGAATGACATCATTGAAGCAGATGGTGTGGAAGAGAGACTTGTTGATAGTCTTGAGAGTCCTTTAGATAATTCTTTAGAGAGGTTGAATCAGATTACCGATGTGATAATAGAGGAGGATAAATCATAGCAACATACTCAGATGTTGCTAGAGAAGGACAAGGTAGTGAGGCCTTATATTTTTAATTCTGAAAATTGTTTTATGATTATAGGATTTGATGAAAATGAGATAGACATGTTTCAAGTTGAAGAGTCAGTTTTAGAACTGAAGAAGACTGGAAGTTTCCAGGTTGGACATGCTGATGAGGAAAATGAAAAGCATGAAGATACCGTGCTTGAAGAAATTAAATTGACTGTTAGAATTAGTAAAGGGAGTGAAGGAAAATTACTAAGGGTTGTCAAGGAAGAGGAAGGAAAATATGCTGGAAGTGATGTACAACATAGTGATGTATCTGAGAGGAATCAAGTACAAGGGGAACTGGAGGACAATTTATTTTTTTAAGGTAAATTTACAGATATTGAGCAGAGGTTGTTCAGAAAGTCACAAGAGGGTAAGGATGAAAGGGAGGGAGTAATAATCTAACAACTTCGAAGAGAAGATAATGAACAACATTTTGAAGATGAGTGGATAGAGTACAACAAAAAATGGTAGAGTATGGACCAGCCTAAGGATGTGCTGGAGATAGAGATTGAAGAATTATGGCAATTAATGATGAAACAGTCCAGATGGAGGAGATTGACAGCAACAGGAGGAATGATCAATCAGAATTTGAAACTGATTGACAAGGAGAGGAAGATGAAATAGAAGACAACAAACATAAAGGAACAAAGCATTCAGACAACTACAAACTAAAGTTTGGGACCCTGGAGGTTTTCTATCAACATATGAGAATGCATGATCTGGAGATCATGGATTTTTTCAACTTTAGAAATGTGATGCAGGAGCATTTGGCTAAAAAATATCATTGTATTTTAGTAAGACGTAGGGGGTCTTGTGTTTTCAAGGAAGTTGGTTTCCTGAGTATTAGATTAATGTAATTATGAAGGTTTTTAAGAAATTTTATGAGAGATATTAAGAATAGGAATTAATTAGATATTGTGAGGAATATTGTAAATGTTCTCAAATGTTGGACATCATGAGAGATTTAGGCTAGTTAAGATTCCATAGGGACTGAGAGATTTATAAATCAATTATAAATCTTATATTAGGAATTGGTTTCATGGTTTGTGGAACTAGAGCGGATCCTTAGGGATTAGTTGAGTCAAAAGTGGACTTAGAGGATATTTAGGATTTAGTTCAAAATATTAAGGATCTAAACCGAAATGGGTTACAAAACCTTTTGTATAAATGTAAGCCTAAAAGGCATAGAGAGAGTTAGTTAGTGAGAGAGTGAGAATCAGAGCTAGAGATTAGATAGTGTTTAATTGTAAGTCGATGGGCAAGCAAGGAAAAAAAACCACTGATTAGAAAATCGGGCCAGAGAAAGAGATCCATTATGTAAATAATTATTTATAAAGAGTTGTGTGGTGTGCATTGATTAATAGAATTGTAATTTGTGTGTGAATTAGAGTAATTCTACATAGTATATGTATGCAGCCGGAATTAAAGAAGAACACAAATGTGGAGAAGGAAGGATAGTGGTCTGATCGTTTGAATATGATTGAAGGATGAAAGTTGAATTTCAGATGTGATAGTGCTTAAAAGTACAGAGAAGTAAGTTCAGGTGGAAGTTGTGCCGAAGAACAACCAAAGACCAGAAACCCTGGAGAAAACCTAAACCACAGAAGAACAGAGAGAGGACAATGCGCATAGGAGGATTATAACAAACAAAAGTGATTGAATAAACTCTGAAAGGATAGATGCATAAAGAATTGTATAGGTGAGTCGAATGAATAGACCAGAACATTAAGGAATTGCATAAAGAGGAAGAAAGGAAAGGAGGAAGAAATGAAGTAATCATGCACAGGAATGGATGGATCAACCAGATCAATGGACATGATTGATAAAATAGGATTGGTGGAGATCTTATCGCGCAAAATAAAGTGAAGGAGTCAAGGGATCTGATTGAGCCACATGATAGTAGAATAATGGAGTGGTCTACGAAAGTGGTAAGTAGTATCTCGCGTGGTATCAAAATGGTAAACAATATTTTACAAATTCACACAATTAACCTCAGGGGTTGACACGTAGCACATTGGTGGGGAGGAAAAACCGCTTATCTAGTGCATTGTTGACTTGTTATGTATTTTGCTCGTAATCACATGAGATTATACAATCATCGTTGGATTGAGGTAAGTGAAATATACAGTGGAGATCATCTGGGCTAGTTGGCACGTGATACATCGCGATAGTCGTTGGATCAAACAGGACAGATCGACGATGGTAATTTGGAGCACCCAAAGGTCAAGTGTGAAATAAATACATCAGTTTTGTGACACAAAGTTGATAGTGATTGGTCAGGTTTGTTGTGGACCGGATGGTAAGAAAATCCACGGGTATAATTTGATTAACATGTGATTAAAGAGCTTCCGCTTAAGATTTTAATTAAGAGCATAAACCTTATTTAATTAGATTAATTAAGAGCATCAAATTAAATTAACTTATTTAATTAAATAAAGGTTATGCCCCTAGTCCAGTCCAACTAACCATTTCCTAGTGAAATTTAGCCGTTAAGTCAATATAGTCGTTACCTTGTCAAGAATTATAGCCGTTGGATGTTCTGCTCTAACTATTTAACATGAAAAGCTAGATATAATTCTTCAACTTGTCCTGACGGTGAAACACACTGGTTGGTTCCAAACGCGTTGACAAATGAAATATCATGTGATTTACACTAAAAAATCTCTCATAAGCATTAAACCTTGGTTTAAGAAGATTTTACGAAGCAGGAATATTAAATTTCCTGGGACATAGTGTGACATGCAATTTTATTTACATAATGTGGGTAGATGTGGCTTTTGCTGTGTTAGATTCTAATTGAAGATGAAATTATATTCATCTATATATATCCAATAGAAGAAGGTTTTGAATACAAGACAAAATGATGGGTCAAACATACCAATGAACAACTGGGAAAGGTGAATTTTATAAAAGTGGATTTGGGATATGAAGTTAGTATTTTTGTCATAAGTTTGTCATACAATATCAAAATATGGAAATTCAAGTTTCATTAGAAAATATATTCATAGGGTAATGTACTATAGAAATATAATTGAAAAATTTAGGACTTACAAAAACTAACTTTTCAAACTTTGTCCCTAAATTTTTGGTTTAACACCAAGTAGATATTTTGGCCATATCATTTTTGTTTGATATCCAAATTGATAAAATCCAAAATGGGTTAGAAGCTAGATCTCAAGAGAAACTTTGTGTAAATATATATTTTGATAATGATCCAATATGGTCTACTAAAAGAGGAATTTCCTAGCTACATATTTTGATAAAATCGACCCAAATGAATACTAAACAATAAATTGAAAAGCTATTCATCATTTTCATGCAAAAAATAATTATTTTAACTATTTTATTTATTCATTTATTTATCTATATATCCTACTCTATTTTGAAAAATAAATCATTCCCTCAAGTGTAGGATAAATTCCAATATATCCATTTTTGTAGCAAGATCACAAGAAGACTCGTATGAAAGTTTGAGAAATATGCCTTAATGAATGCTAAGAAATATAAAAAAATTAAAGTGATACCATGGCCTTGTGACTGTTTAGAATCTATTTTCAATGTAATATTTGTCTCCTTAGATATCTTTGATTTTCATACCATAAATTTCTTCAAAAATTTATCCATTACATTCCTTAATGCACAATGGATATCATGATAAACATGAAAGAAATTCATCAATATTTGGATCTAATATATGCTCTTCATTGAATGTGACATATGAATTCATTATATATCTTTTATGATGACAAGCATAAATAGAATAAACTTATAGATCCTCATTTTGTTGATTCTCTTCATGGATCCCTTACTCCTCTTCTACATCTTGAAATGATGATTCATCCCTAGTGACAATATTGAATAGTGAACACGTATTTGAGAAGATATTTGTGGTGGCATTCCCTCCTTTACTGAATAAATTCATTAGCATCTTCCTTTTTAGGATGATAGTAGACTTATTGTAGATAGATTAGTAGGTGAGGGTTCTTACAACACCTTTAATTTAAATAATTGCTATAGTTAAAACTAATCTTTCTATACATGTAAGGAACTTACTCCTATTATTTAATTAATCTATGTAAACCGTAAAAACCAGTCAAAGGCTTGTGAAAACTCACTAAAGTGAAGGATAAGTTCTTACCTATCACATTACCACGTTCACTTCTCCTTGTCTTGAAATTTTGTATTAAATGCAATAAAAAAACTGTTAAAAATACTATCACATCCTTGATGTCTCTGTGTAGATGATTCCAACGTGTTGCTTTATTTTCATAAACTACAGTAGAAATTTGTCAATGTGAGAGTTTGGAAACTTGTTAGACTTCATGCACTCTATGTGTAGGCTTAAGTTTAATGTCATGTTAAGAAAATGAAAATGACTATTGTTTCTAAATACTATAATCAAGTGGCTTAAGTTAACTAATAGGGAAATTAAAAACTAAATTCACAAACAAACAAAAAAGGACATGAACCAAAACTATGATTTAGCAACTAAAAAAATTAAAAGAACTTGATTAAAATTCTTGAAAGTAAAGGAACAATTATTGAAACTAAAAACAAACTTATTTAGAGTAAAAGAACATTTTTTGAACTATTTTGGAAGATGAAGCATGCACTAACATCCCATAAGTTGTATTTTGTTTGGATTCAAAGGCCTATAATGGTTAAATCCCTAGTATTGCACTTATCTATCACAATTTATTTCAAGTATTAAAATAAAAATACATTCAAAAATGGGAAGAATACTTGAGTAAGTCTAGTTTGCTTTACTTTCATGTTGATAAGCCTTTTCGAAATGATTGGACACTCCTAATCTTTTGCCTAGTTTATGAATAAGTTGTTTTTAAAGAGCATTGGATAATATATGATAATAAGACTTGATTTGTTCATAAACAATAGTAAATCTATGATATCTAAGAAATAACGAAGTTGATAACTTAAAACTAAGGCTTATGCACAATTATGGTAAAGGAAAAGCATATATGAACAAGATACCTAAAATTTCACAAAAGGAAAACACATGGAAATATGTACCAACATCTACGTTATGGAAAACATTTGAAATAAGTGCACAAACTAAGATTGTGGGGGGGCTCCACACCTTTGCTTGCACGTTGAAGGCTACCAACTACTAAAAAATCACAAATGGTGGATTTATTATTGATCAAGAAGATGAAGTTAGAGTTTAAATGATGATGTTTCTAAGTGTTAAGATCAAAATACAAATCTAAGAGTTTTATATTTAAAATTTGTTTGGAAATATTCATTAGCTTTACTTTTATAGATAGGTTTTTAAACAAACTACTGAAACTTCTCTTTGTAGCTAACAAGAAACTATTTTAAACTTCCCTATTGATAGATTTTACCTTCCTTGTGCCAATATCATGTGGGAAATCACAATTTAGCATATTTTGGTGCATTTCTTAACTAAATATACATTTTAGTAGGAAGAGTGTCTACATTGACCACACATTGACCAAGCCTTTATGTGCTATTTTTCATGGAATCGAGGGGAATCTCATCATCTTGAGATCATGGGTGAAAAAACATATGTTACCATTTTTACCTAGCTTACCTACAAGTATCAATACAAATGAGCATTTATGAAAACGACTAATTTCTAGTAAAATTCCTGTAAAGTAGATTACAATGCATGTTAGAGACCGTGAACATTATTGAGGGGGAGTGAATGAATAGTGAGACTTCGGACTAATTTACACCAATTTTAACTTTTCTTTCACAATCACTAGTTGACGTATTAACTAACCAACAACACATTAGTAGATCAACACATAGACATATAAATCATATGAGCATAACCAAACGACCATAAAAGAAACAATGCACATCTCATTAATCATACACATGAGGACACCAGCTGTAAGGTGGAAACCGCAAGGGTAAAAACCACCATATGTAGATAGTCTTCATCATCATCTCCTCTATTACTATAAAAATTATTTTACATTTGATTCACTGACCACCACAAATGTGTAAGACACAACTCGATAATCGTGTAAGATGTTACTCACTCTAGAAAACAACATGTATTAAATTTGTAGGCCACCATATGTGGGAAGCCACCACTCCCTCAACTTTGTAGGCCATCACTTGTTAGAAGCCACTACTACTAGTACGTCCTGCACAGCCACCACTAGACTATCCAGCCACCACTACTTGAAAAACGGAAGCCACCAATTTCTTGGCAAGCCACCACATTCTTGGCAAGACACCACTCACCATAGTGAATTCCCCACCCTTCAAGCACATCTCACAAACATCATTTTATCTATTTTCATACAATGGTCCATATACTATGCATACAACAAAATTGTGAGCCTCGTTTCATCTCATTTTCACACTACACTCACAATAGGCAATAAGCACATCAACTAAATATTGTTTCTCTAGTACAATATCTCTACAACAACCAAAACATCACAAATAATCAACTACATATGTAAAACTCCTACAACACCACAACAAACCCGATCCACACATTAAATCTCCTACATACACACTATTCGTACATCAACAACATATCAACACACCATAATCCAACTCTCAACAATATTTTGTAGAACCATACAAGCCATTTCTCTCTCACACACACAACCATATTAGAAAATTGATCTCTCACTTCAAAATACAAATTATGAAGATAATACATAGTAGCAAGATATGCCCAAATAATATAGTAACTCATCCATAAAAAATATTTTCTCCTACATCCACAAAACATTATTCATATCATCAAACAGTTACAAAATGTTATGTCTGTCAAATCTTTCTTCTACTCCTTGATCTCTGTTATAGCTTCGAATACACTACCTCTATCATTATATAGAATTTTTTTCTCTTTCATGCACTATAGATGTCCTTTCCAGGTACCTTATTGTTCTCAGATTTATGCCATTGAACTCCGTGTGTGCACATACTTTAGTATCTCGACTCTATCCTTTACACAGATATCTACTTGTCATTGATCGCAATGTGTAAGCCGAAATTGATCCATTCACTCATCTATTTAACCAATTCAACCCACTATACCCACTATATTGAACCCCCTTTCAATTAGCATAGGAGAAACAATGGTTTTCCAGAGGTTTTATTCCATTTTTTCGCCCTACATACCATAATTCACCTTGTCCCTTCAGAAAAATAATTATTTGGAGGCATAATGCATGTATCTGAACAAAACATAAGTCACTAACATAGGTTTCCCTTCTATTACTTGTGTTACCCTAAATGTATGCCCTCTTCTATTCAAAAACTAATTTTCCTCCTACACCTTCTCTAGACCCTATCAAGCTTCCTCCAACTCCTCTGCATCACCAATAGCATCATCATAAAGGGATAAGAATGCAGAACACATCTACATCACGTTAGAATCACAGAGGCCTATTTGGCCAAACACCTCTAGATTAATAAACATCTCTACATCAAATCAACACCTATGAATTAGAAAAATGACACCTCTCGTCTAATATATTTTCATAGTGACCACAAACCATAAGGGCCAGAGTCATCAAGTTGATATCAATGATAATACAACTAGTAGTAGGTCCACGTTGACATCAATGCCAACATTACAATGCAAACATGCTCCCCATTTGGCATTAATGTCAACCTCAACCTTATCTCGACAAATCTAAAGAAAAACTTAAAACTCTCTCCATACTCCATCTCTCTTCCATATTTCCATTCTCTCTCCCCCTTTGAAATCAATGGAAAAGGGAAATACCAATACTGGAGATCAATGCTAACACATGCTAAGGGAAATACTCCCCATGAAATTCTCAACACCATGCTGACTACACGGTTGATAAAAATTGGTCCTTGGATAAGCGAGATAAGCATGTGAAACAATAGAATAAGTTTCCAATAATGTCTCTATGCATACATGCATCCTCTCTTATTGAAAATTCTCCCCCTAAACATGTAATGGGGTTGCAACCATCTTCTCCATATTGTTGTACATCGATGTTAGCTACTGTAAATGTCTTCTTGAAGCAATAAAGAGGCCACCAATTAGACAAAGACACAAACCAAATAATACATAATGAGAGTAAAAATATTCATATGAATATTACATGGCTACAATAATTATAAAACATGGTTGTACAATGAAACCAATAAGTCTATATGTGGATGAACCATCTCTCAAGACACCAAAATTACTTTCATACTAACTCATGTCTAACACCATGATTACCCAACCATGACCAATGATATAAAAGGAAATACAAATACATAGTTGTTACATGCCTTCAACCACTTTTCAATGCATGAATATCACTCACAGCCCCTCCAAAACATGAGTTATTACAAGGTTTATCTGGCACACATGAGTGCATACATGGAAACAATAAATGCCCACTCCTATGCATTTTTATCATCATGACTACTCACCAAGAGATGACCCAAAAAATATAATACACAAATATAGCAAGTAGATTGTTGAATCATGCTAGTCTACATCCCATGCATGATGTTGTAACACACTATACTCTCAAACCAATGCATGACCAATTTTATGGAGACACGACCGATGAAAATGATGATCATGGAGAGATACACACAAGGTTGATTGATAACTTCCAACCCATGGTGAAAAAGATATAAATATTCTATGAGACAAAGGAATGAAAGTATGAGTGAAAGCATAGCTCCCATTAATCTCATTATACCTACAATGAACATGTTGATCCTACAGTCCTGAATGTGAAATTATAATTACGATCAAACATGTTGCTACTACTACAACTCATACACATATCCATGCTTCCATACTCTCTCATGCATCCCTGCTAAGGTTATTAAGGTCTCTCATATATTTTTGCAGTCTAAGAGATTTTTTATGTAAGAATGGATTGCAATAAGGGTTGATCTCTCCTCCTCAAAATCTAATGAGGAGGAGTTCTTATTTTTTCTCTTCTTTCTACTCACTCTTCCGTTTAACACATACACATTATCTAGTGTCTTGAGTCCTTTGGAAATCACTCTTGTTAACCCTTCTTTCTAGATGAAACAACCTTTAGAGTTGAAAAACACTTCCTTTCCTCCCTCGAATATCCGGGTCACAATCGATATATTTTTCTTTAGACACTCAAAGAGCCACTCATCATCTGCATTGGTCCTCTTTTCACCAAGGTTGGCCTTTCCTTTCCGCAACACGCTTGTTGGTTCATTACCTTGAAACAAAACACGACCATTCTCGATTCTCTTAAAAAAGTGAAATGTGCTCGTATCTCCTAACATATGGTGGGAACATTTGTTTTCAATGCACCATCTATCATCATCATCACATGAGAAAATATAAATACCACACTTTCCTAGTTTCTCTTCCTTTTCCTTCAACCTGGTACTTGGCTAATTTCTAGCTTGACAACTCTCCTATATCTTTCCTTCAGGTCTAATATAATATTGCTTCTTCGTTTGAATAGATGACCTAAAGAATATGCACAACTTACAATATTTGGCCATGTGCCGAAGATCATGGAACACACTAGACTCCACATGACCAAGACCTAAAGCCAAAGGATCTGATATTTTGTTGCTCATGCTAGATATCCAACTCCTCTTGCTATATCTACGATCAATAGACTTCTTGTCAAACAAGTTACAAACATAAAAAGAACTATTAAAAGATAGTGTATACTTGAAGGCAAGTCCTATTATTGGTTGATCAAACTGTTACATATATGTTTACATTTTTCTCTTGCAAGTAGCTACCACATGTCCAAAATTGTGACAGAAACACTCAACCTTTTTCATCATTGAGGAAAATGAGTTTTGACTTCTCCTATGAATTAAGCTACTATCAACCCTAGGATCGAACAATATTCTAGATGTGAATGCTCCTCTTGGTTCTCTTCTTGGTTGTTGGTTCTTTGGTACTTCATTGTTGCTATTGTCTAGTACTAGACTCTCTAGAATTGACCAAATCTATTCATAGGAGATCTTCGACTCTGAAGAATACTATCCAAGAGATTGGTGATCTTATCTTGATTTAGCTAATCATTCTTCTTGTCTAATTGTTTCCTTGCAGAGACCACTTCACCATCCAAGTCTACAATTCAACCTCCTTTCTCGTTTTTTTGATTGCTCAATACATCCTCTATCACTTTGACCTCTTGGAGCTAAATCTTCAAGCTAAGGGTCTCCTCTCTAAGTGAATTCCCCTTTTCTTCAAATATTTTCAAAATATTCTCATGATCCCTACATGCAATTTTTATTGTTCTCACTTCAAAAGATAATTTTTCTCTCACTACTGTTATGGAGTCATATTCTACCTTAAGGAGCACGTAATCATTCTCTTCTTCACTATGAAAATAATCAGATATGTGAAAATACAAACTCAAAAGTAAACCATCAACATTTTTACCTTTAGATCTATTCTCTTATAGCACAATTGGTTTTATTGAGGTTGCATGTTTTGATTTATCTTTAATATCTATTGCACCATTCGCACTAGTGGAATTTGTTCCTTTAGGATAAGTCTTTTCCTTCTTCAGGTATTTTTTCTTACTTTTCTTTTTGTTGGCTTTCTCTAATTCACCATTATTACTGCTACTATCAGCAAAAAACAAGATATCCACTCCATCCCAAATCTCTTTGGCATGTTTCAAATATGTTAACTTCTCCAAATCTATATTGTGAAGATTTTCATAAATTATGCATCCTGTCGCAACACCTTTGCTAAGCTATACCTCTCTCCACATCCTTCACAAACAAGCTTCCAAATACCAGATCCATGAGATAATAATAAATATTTCATATTTTCTTTCCCTACATTGAAATTGGTCATTGTGAGTGGAGACACTCCTAGAGAATTCAATCTTAAAAAAATAAAAATATATATCTTTTTTTTTCGAACACTCCCTAGATCTAATCTTCAATGATTTAGTAGCAATCAAGAGCCCTACTCCACTACCACTTGTTAGAAGTTGTGAACACTACTAAGGGGAGGGGAGGAACTAATCAATAGCGATAATTATGACCAATTTTCACCAATTTTAACCTTTCTTTCACAATCATTGATTCATGCATTAACTAACCAACAACACATTACTAGATCAACACATAAACATATAAATCATATAAGCATAGTCAAACAACCATAAGAGAAACATTTCACATCACATCAATCATACACATGAGGTCACTAGATGTAAGGTGGAAACCACAAGGGTAAAAACCACCATCGACAAATATTCTTCTGTGTTCTCTCTTCTATTTTATAAAATTAGTTTACATCTGATTGATTGGCAACCACCAGTGTACAAGCCACAACTTCGAAATCATACAATTTATTACTTGCTCCAGAAAACAACATCTATGAACTTTGAAAGCCACCACTCCCTCAACTTTGTAGGCCACCACCTACTAGAAGCCACTACTCGTAATAGGTATTGCCCAAAAACCATTTGATGCAAGCCACCACTCCCAAGTTCTCATGCCACGACTTGAAGGATGTTGCTACACCATAAATACACAAGCCACAACTTGCCACACTAAAGGGCCCCACCTTAAAGCACATCTCATGGACCTCAATTCATTTGTTTTCATGCTATGTCCCATATACTCTGCATACAACAAAACAATGAGCCTTGTTTCATTTGATATTCACATTGGACTCAAAGCATACAATAAGCACATCAATTGAATGCTTTCTCTCTAACACAATCTATATGGAACAACCAATCTAATCACAAGAAATCAACGACATATAAAAACTCTTGCAACACTAAAAAAAATTTGGATCAAGACATTAAATCTCTTGCATACACACTCTCTATACATTATTGACATATCAATACACCACAATCCAACCCTCAATAATTTTCTGCAGCAACAAAAAAGTTATGGCTCTCACACACAACCATATTAACAAACTGAGCTCTTGCTAGAAAATACAAGTTATGCAGACAATACATAGCAACAATATATGCCCAAATAATAGAGTAACTCATCCATAAAAATGTCTCTTCTCCTGCAATCACAAAATTTCAGTCATATAATCAAACAACTACACAATGTTATCTCTCTCCGCCATCAATCTATGAACCTCTATTATAGCATGCTCTAAACTCTAATCCAAATATTTCTACTACTCCTTCATCTATTCTAAAACTCTGAATGCACTACCTCTTCCATTAGATCAATTTCTTCCTCCTTTATGCATTATAGCTAGCCATTCCATGCACCTTCTTGTTCTCTAATTTCTACTATTAACCTTTGTATGTGCACATACCTAAGTAGTATGGCCTTTGACCATTACAAAAATCTCTACTTTTCATTAAGCATAGTGTGTAACCAAAAAATTATCCATTCACTCATATATTTAACCAATTTGATCCATTATCCCCACTACTTAATGGGTCAATGCATTCACACTTTAATCACTCGCAATTCAATTGATGTAATTGTATATTTATATAATCAAACCTTCTTTTGATTACCATAGGAAAAAAAATGGTCTTGTAGAGGTTGTATTCCATTTTTTATTCCTACAGACCATAACACACCTTGTTCCTTGGGAAAATCATTATATGAAGGGGTAACATAGGTTTGATGAACAATAACTGAGTTACTAATGTATGTTTCCATTCTGTTACCTGTGTTACCCTAAATTTAGGCCCTCAGCTACTCCAAAATTGAATTACAAGGGCCTCAAATTCTTGTATGGCTTCTGACACCTTCTCTAGACCATGTCATACTTCCCCCAACTCCTCTGCATCAACAAGAGCATCATCATCTACATCAATTCAACATCATGGAGGCCTAGTTGACCAAAGACGTCTGCATGGATCAAACTCTTTGCATCAAATCATCACCTTTGCATCAGAACAATGATAATTGATGCCTAATAAATTTTCATACTAACCATAAACATTGATATCCACCATGATCATGCTGAAATAAATGATAGTAAAACTAGTACTAAGTCCGTGTAGACATCAAAGCCAACACTACTGTTCTAACAATGCACATATTTTCATGAAATTTCTAAAGTTAAAATTTAATAACAAAAGTCATTAATGAATGTTTTATTGATTAAAATGAGCTCAAAATGTAAGAAAAGTGATACGAAATAGGTTTCCTATGGATGGAATGTCATATTTTATCATAGAAAATTGTTGTAAAGAATAGAGGACTCACATATATACATGGTTGTATTAGTTCTTCCCATACCTACCTTATCCTCTTACTTAAGCACCTTCTCTGCAATAAATCATGAAGCATTAAACATCAATTTAAATGTTATATTTTAACCTAATGGGGCACCCTACATATCCATATTACCCTCTGTATCTTCCATAAAACAATTTGATCCACTACCAAGTTTACAATCCATTCACATTGTAGGTTACTTTTGTATCACGCTATGGTGTGAAGCTACTGACTAGATAAAACAAACTTCTCAATAGCGATTTGGGTGGCCTAGTGGAACTAATAGGATAGAGTGTGCTTAAAGAAAGCACTATAAGTATATTCCTTAGGAAAGTAAATAAAATATGAGAGGCTTGTTAGAGAGCCCATAGGAGGAATGATGAGAGAGAAGAATGATCTAGATCTTCCTTTTCACCTTGTCTAATTGTTCATAACCATCCTCATGATCTACCCTATAAAAATCTATTAAATACCTACTCTATTCCAATCTAAGGAAGTACCATCTCTGCCATCTATCCTACATAGATACTTTATGCTAATGTGTTTCCTCTGTTGGATCCGATTTACCTTTGTCATAATCAACTCTTGGTATCACTCCTCAATGGAAATGAGTACACCCTAAAGCTATCTCAATGGTAAATCACTCTAAATACCACCACAATGGTGAATATTTCTTAGTATCACTACTTTTCTAACACTTTCATGACCCTACTAGAGACCTTATCCAAGTAGGCATGCTTGGAAGTCTCTAGGCATGCGACATTGACATGTTTCTCTCTGAAGGTTATACCTCTTAGTTTTATTCACCCATATTATTCCTCACTTCTATAATTTCTTGGTTAATCCTATCAATAGAAACTTTCTTTTTTCTTAATCAAATCCCAATTCACCATTTAAATTTACACTTTCTTCTATTCTTATTATCAACAGATAAACAATTCTAATATACACCATAAAACCATATAATATAGTGGAAGGATCAACTAGTGTTGACCATGTCCTAACTCCCATTAAAATGTCATGTATTGATATATAAAAAATTTATACATACTTACATGGCCTAGAAACTCACAACCAACCATGGGCCTACCAAAAAACACCCTAATGGGTTAAATAGGTCCTTAAACGACCCTGCACCATTCCTTAACTAATTATTCCACCCGTTACGGTCACTTAGTAGAAAATTGGGTTGAGGACCGAGGTATTGGGACCTTCACTTCATCTAATGTCTTCTCTATGCATTTGTTGCTTCACTTAGCCCTTAGATCAACTATTACTCGATCACATCTGTTGTCAAAACTTGGTTCCAAACTCATCTCACATCATTGCACAAACTTTAGCCAAAAACTCATATTCTCCCATCTAACTACACTTGCTGTGAAATTAGGACACCATTGGATGCTCGATACTCATCTTAATTGTCTACAAAATGACCTACACTATTGTGCCAATTATCTTGAATAATATCCCCCATCATAAAATGAAAACAACATTTTCTTGGCCTTCTAACACACTATTCAAAAATTGGGTAGGAATGCAACCCATGCTACTTCGAAGAAACACCAAAATTGTACCTAGATGTCATATTTGATTCCTTGGCTATCAAGCCCAAAAGTTAGGCACACATTTAACCAAGGTGTGAACCATGGCTGACATCTCCAACACATGATATGTGCTGAATATATTGCCAAAAATGTGATGAAATTCAATGTTTGGCGATAACACAATAACAAAAGGTATAAAAAAGCCAACACTTAAGGTTTCCATTGGGAACATGTGGGAAACTTAGAGATATAATTGCATGAGTGACTAAGCACTTGAGTTGGCTAGGTGATGGGAAATAAAATCCAAGACATGTCCATGAGAGGCAACATGAAAACCCTTAAGTGCAGGCCAAGATACCCATAGATGAGTAGCCAAGTGATGCAGGAGAGTAGACCCGTGTATTGGTGGATCTAGACGATGCGTAATGGTAGAAGAAATGATGGGAAAGGTGCCCAAATGAGCCACCAACATGGGACAAGAAATGGCCAAGTGTTAGACTGAGTGATCAAACGTATGTCAGCTTGGCAAGGGGGTAGAATATAATAGAGTCTACTCGAAGCACCCAACCTATGAAGGAGTGTTAACCTATCTTATGGAGGAGAAAAATTGCAAAAGGAGGATTGAAGGTTCATATATATATAAAAGTAAAACAATGGAATGAGAAATACAACAAACCAAACACCAATAACATAACCAAAGTTATTTTTAAAGACTTCAAATGGTGCAAAGGGTGATGCGAGGATATAAAAGAGCTAGGGAATAGACTAGGTATTTGCGGTTTTACAAAGCCAAGTGAACAATGAAGTCAAATCATAGTAGGTCATAAAGGGTGGTAAGAACCTAGAAATGTGCTAAGAGGAATCCCCAAGGTAAAAAAGGACCTAATAAGGTGTTAATTTTACCCAGTAGCATGGAATTAAGTCAAGCAAGGTTCTATGGTAATTCCATTATAGTTTCAGCTATGTATTCTTGTTGATTAAGCCATTGCCTTGGGGATATCTTATAATTTTTTTATATTAATAAAAGTAGAAGGTTGGTGGGTTTTTCCTTTATGAAATATTTTTCATGTGTATGTTGATGTTAATGGTGAATTAATATCTTGCATATAATTAGCATTTCCTTGTAAATGGAAGTTTAATTGAAGTCAAAGAGAGTGTAATATTTCTTCCACTATATTGAAGAATTATGATGTTCCTCTAAGTAACTAATCGTATAGATATTATATAACTAAACATGTCATGAGGCATAGTCTAGGTTGAATAGGTGGTATCAAAACATACCAATCTACATATAAGTAGAGGAGATACTAGTGTAGGTGGTGAAGATTTGTACCACAAGAAGGTGGTATTAGAGTTTATATATGTATTGTTGGTTCTAAAGTAGGTGGTGTCTGAGTAAGCAAGATCTAAAGGAAGATTTAAGATGATTTTTCCTTCCACTTTGCAAGTTATTGGGGGAAGGGGATTTTATAATTGATTTCTAGGTGGGAAATGTATTTTTTTGTTATTGGTTCTTGGTATAGGTTTTAGTTGGGAAAAGTTGAAGTGAGGTTGAAAAGGTCATATCTGGAAGAAGCAGATCATAATTGTGAACACTAATTATGAGCCAATGGACCAAGATGAGGTGGTGCTATCTAAGAAGGTTATATATATTGAGTTGAATTTGTCATGGATGGTTAAAAATATGAATGCCCATAGAAAGGTGTTTGAATAACTTTGAGTATGCATTCAAGACACTAAGGATTCCCTTCATGCAAGTTCCTATTGCATTGATTATCCAGTAAGAAAAGCCCAAGATCAACATGATCGAGTGAAGGACTTGGAATATTAAGTGAATTCACTTGTGGCACTCACATGAGACTAGGTCGATACCATTGCAATGTTAAAGCAAGTCATAGGGAAGAGTTTAGCAAACTCATCTATGAAGGCGAAGTTGAAATAAATAGAGATGTATGATGGGAAGCATAAATGTTAAGGTTCTTGGAAACTTCTATTGGGATGTGGAACAAATGTTGAGAAAAATGAAGGGTTGTTATGAAAAGACAAATTTGAATGCGGAAACCATGTATCTCATAGGAATAATGAAAATTTAGTAGAGAAATAGATTTAAGTACATAGTAGTTGCTCACATAATGGATAAGATTAAGACTTGGAAAGAGCTAAAACAAGATTTGTGCATGCATTCTGGATGAGGTAATCAAGAATGGGTGGAAAGAGATGAATTGAGGGAGTTGAAGAATATTATAAATATTCAGAACTATATTAAGGAGTTATTATGTCTTATGTTGGAGCATAGGGATATGTTGTTGCAAATGAAGCAAGAAAAATATCAGTTTGATTTTCCTTGGTAAAACTAGAGAAAATTTGAATTTCCTTTTCAGCAGAAAACTTGGATGAGTTAACTTGAGTGGCATGGCTTGCGTCACCTAGTTAGATTAGATATTTCGAGTTGGAATAATTAAGTTCAGTTCAGTATGAGCGATTGCTAATTTCTAGTGATATAATTCAGTTAAATTGAGTTTTTGTCAATTAAACTAGTTCTGACTATTAGAGGAACTAGTGGAAGTTCAAGTTGTGTAGTGTGACTTCAATCACACTCAACGATCAACTAGTCAACTCATCAATCAACCCAGAATATTTGATGCATATAATTTGAGTTACCTAGTTGAGGTGCAGGTTCTAAGCTGGTTTACTATCAATTGTATATTATTATAAGGCGTACAAGTGGTTCATGCAGTTAGAGGATGATCCTAGATGAACTATGAAATTCCTTGGAGAAAAAATGCTAATTAATAGGGGCCTATTTCCTTAAGGAACAACGCAAGGAAATAGGAACATGGTGGACGAGAAAATTGGCTAAGTGTTAGCCAAAGTTAGTTAGTTAGGCAGAGGGATAGGATATACAGTTTCAAGCTATGCTCAGGCTTGAGAAAGTATTGTATTTCATTCCTATTCTTTGATTAATGCAATACAAATAGGAAGAAGTGTTGACCAGTTTCTTTCCCCTAAACAAATATCTATGTGTGTGTTTAAACTTGGAACATGTCTATGATTTGTTCTAATGATCGTGAATTGAATTTTATAGATGCGTAGAGTAGATTTGAGTCTTATGTTTTAGTAAATTACATGAGCGGTTTCATATCTACCCATAAAATCTCTACATGGTGTCATAGCAAGATTCACAGTAGCGAAGAAAATTTGAAGTTGTTATTGCAAGAGGATCAAATTTGTAGGAAATATCTTCAGATATAGTAGGATGGTGTTATATGGTCTAAATATTGATTATTCCCTTGAGGGTATCTTGAACTTTTTTGCTTTCAAGGACCACATGGAGGTGGTACTTGAGGACAATGGGTTGAAGGAATTTGTGAGTTTGACATTCCAAAACTAGGATCATCTGACATCAAGGATCTAGAAGAATGGAGGAAGTGTGTAGCCAAGAACAGGAGAATCATATTGGAGGCAGTAAATGACCACATTGTCTCCATTATCCATGGGAAATAAACCTCATATACAATGTGGAAAGAACTGACATTTTTTTTCTAGAACAACAACGACCACAAGAAACTGGCACTCAAAGATAAGCTTTGAAATATGAAGATTTAGAATAACGATTCTAATCATAAATACCTGAGAAAGTTCATAAAATGTCATGATGAAGTTAGTGGATTTGGAATTACTATTGTAGACGATGATTTGGTAAGCCTAGCCCTTCTAGGTGTTCCCAAGAGATAGTATAGTTACCAATATTTGGTGAACGAGAGTGAGAAAATACCAAAATTGGAATGCTTATGGTCTTATTTGGTATAGAAGGAGATAAGGTGGGACACTAGATATGGGACCTCATCCAAGGTGAGGATGAGAATAAATGTGCCTTGGATGGAATGGAAAAGAAGGGGAAAGGGAGGAAATACCAATCCAAACCAGAGTCCAATCAAGGGGGCAAGAAGAAGGACTTTTCCAAAATCAAATGCTTCAATTGTCATGAATTTAGGAATTATGGCACGAAGTGTCCACAAATGAAGACAAGCAAGAAGACTTCACGAGGAAAAGCAAGTGAACCCTTGGCTTCACAGTTCAAGCTTGATTTCACCCTTATCGCGTGAATGGTGACCATAGTGATGGGAAACATGTTGTAATTGGTTAGTGGTGCCTCGTTCCACATGAATGGTATTAGATCATTTTTCAGTGACCTCGAGGAGGAATAACTCTAGATGTACATCGAGATGGGAGATGATGGAAGGTATAAAACCACCGCATTGGTAAAGTTACTTTTAAGAGGGAGTCTAGCTCCCCTCACAAACTCGAGGATGTCCTGTATGTTCGAGGCCTAAACAAAAATCTTATGTCATTTGCTATGTTGGAGACCGTGGTTATGACGTAATATTTAGCAAAGGAAAGGAATCCTGAGACACACAACCATAAGACAAGTGAAGAAGATTAGTGTTCATGTGAAGGACCTATACAAGTTAGATGTGGAAGACTGTGTTGCACTAATCATGAAGGCAAAGAATATGCAAAGCCTCAATGTTCGTGAACTACAACATAGAAGACTTAGCCATTTTCATCATGGTGCCTTGAAGATTATCTAGAAGATAACCACAAACCTTCACAAAGGATCACTAGACTAACAACATAAATGCAAAGAGTGCACCTTAGGGAGTACACAAAAGCCTTATTCCATGATCAGGACAACAAAGCACATGCAGTCCTTGAAAGTATCCACTCTAACATCTGTGGACCTTTCTCGTCTGTCTCCATTACTAGGAACAAATATTATTTTATCTTTGTATATGAATTTTCATGGAAGTGTTAGATCATCTTCACGCTTAAGAAGAATGAAAAATACTCCAAGTTTTTTGAATTCAAAGCACCAGTAGAGAAGGAAAACTAAGAGGGTGAAGGATGTCAAGATCGATAATGGTGGTGAGTATGTGTCGAATGAGTTTAAATTATTTTGTGCAAAAGAAGGCATTCGACGAGAGTTGACATGGCTTATAACCCACAATAGAATGGGATGGATGAGAGAAAGAATCGTAGTGTTCTGGGAGTAGCAAGAATGTTGTTACATGACCAAGGCCTAACGCTACATTTGTGGGAAGATGCATGGAACAAAACAATATACTTGCAGAACCAGAGTCCTCATTGGACTCTAGGAATGAATACACTAGAAGAGGATTTCTCAGGGAGAAATAGAGATTTGTCTCACTTTAGGATCTTTGGAGCATCCATTTACTACCATGTCTCTGAAGACTCTAGGAAGAAGCTTGACCCAAAAACTGAGTTGAGGATATTTGTGGGTTACATAGAAACACGTCAAAGCTATCATGTGTGCTTACCATCCTCAAGATGAAATTTCTTAGAAGGGACGTAAATTTTGATGAGGAGAGGGCAATGAGATCTTCTCGTGAGAGGGAGATTTAGTTGTATCTAGATTAGGAGTTTTTGGCTCTAAAGGAGGAACTTCAGTAAGATGTGGAGAAGCCACAAGTTGATGAATAGAGAACGGAGACATCCACTCAAGTAGAAACATCCAAAGAAGGAATAAAAATAACTAGAGAAGCTAAGAGGTTGATGGATGATTCTAGAGAGACTGTTGGAGCACTGACTTATCAACACAGGAAGAGAAGGTCATTGGATCAGTACACTAGCTACATGGCTCTAATGACTGATTTACTTGAGACAACCATCCTCTTTCTAGGAAGTAGTAGAGAAACCTATATGGATTGATGAAATGGTAGAGGAGTATGATTCCAAATTGTAAGGAAACATCTTTGGGAAGTGGTACCAAGACCAATAGATAGATCAGATGTGGGTTCAAGATGGATTTACAAGGTAAACCATGTAGCAGATCAAAACATAAAGAAATATAAGGTTAGATTTATGTCCAAGCCATTCTCTCAAGTTGAGGGAATAGACTATGAGGAAAATCATGCACCAACTGCAAGGTATTAATCCATTATGTCTATACTTTCTTTGTTAGCGAATATGGTGTGGAAGATCGCCTAGATGGATGTGAAGACATCTTTCCTCAATGGAGTTATTAAGTAAGAGGTGTATATTGAGAAACCAGAAGGTTTTGAGACCTTTAACTGAGAGTCGCATGTGTGGAGACTCGAATGAGTATTGTATGGCCTCAAGAAAGCACCCTGTGCTTGGTACACGAGGGTCAATAGTTATCTCATTGGGCTTGGCTTCACCAAAAGTGAAGCAGATGAAAAGCTTTATCATATTATTGTAGAAGGTAGATTATTGATTATTTTCTTATATGTTGATGATTTTATTTTAACCAGTGATGAGAAGTTGATGATATCTTGTAAGGAGGATCTTGTAATAGAATTTGAAATGAAGGACATGGGACTCATGTACTACTTCATCGGATTTGAAGTATGGAAAGTAGATGGGGAACTATTTGTCTCTTAAGGAAAGTATTCTAATGAGATACTAGAGAATTTTCACATGAAGAGTAGCAAATCCATGGAGACACCTCTAGCCACTAGTTGGAGAAAAGAGTTTTCTACTTTAGGTGAAATGTCGAAGGCTACCATCAATCGCCAACTTGTGGGTTCACTAATGTATTTGGTGAACACACAACTAGATATGTGCTATGTAGTGAACTATCTTAGTCAATCTATGGTTAGGCCAACCAAACCATTTTGAAGGGAAGCTAAGCATGTTCTAAGATACATAAGAGGCACTAGCCAGTATGGACTTTTGTATACATGGACAAACAGAGTGAGGTTGTGTGGCTTCATAGATGCAGATTTGGTGGGGAGTCCATCAAACATAAAGGGTACACTAAGAAGAATTTTTAGTGTCAGGTTGACAGCGGTTTCCTGGTACAAAATGAAGAAAAAATTAGTGGCACTGAGCTTAGCAGAATCATAATACATGGACGCAAGTCAAGGAAAATGTGAGGCAATCTTAATGAGAAATATTATTGTGGGAATTTTTTATCAGATCATGCATCCTATTGTGATATACTATGACAATCATAGCTACATTAAGCACCCTGAAAATCTAGTATTTAAAGATCGATCCAAGCATCTAGATATCTAGTATTGCAATCTACGTGATTGTGTGAAGAGGAGGATCATGTTGCTTGATTACATTACAATGGAGGAACAAGGCACAAATATTTTGACAATGATTTTTTCAGAGGGTAAATTTGAGTTCCATAGAGGCAAGATCGGGGTATTTTATAATCCCTTTCTTGCTAAGAGGGAGTGTTGAAAATGTAGCAAGAAAAATCTCAGTGTTATTTTCCTTGATCAATCTAGAGAAAATTCAAATTTTGATTTCAGTGGAAAACCTGGATGAGTTAGCTTGAGTGACATGGCATGTGTCACCTATTTCACTTAGATAAATCGAGTTGGAATACTTGAGTTCATTTTAGTATGAGTTGTTTCTAATTTCTAAGTATCTAATTTAGTTAAATTGAGTTATTGTTAATTAAACTAGTTTTAACTTTTAGAGGAACTAGTGGAAGGTCAAGTTGGGTACTGTGAATTTAGTCACACTTAGTGATTAACCAGTTAACTGATCAATTTTCCTAGACTAATTGTTCCATGCAGAGAATTCGAGTTACACATTTGAGGTGGAGGGTCTAAGCCAATGTAGTATCAGTTGTAGACTATTCAGAGGTGTACATGTGGTGCATACCGTAAGAGGATGAGCATAGATGAATTTCACAATTCCTTGGAGGAAGAATCCTAATTAATAGGGGTCTGATTCCTCAAGGAACAAAAAAAGGAAATAGGATCTTGAAGGAAAGGAAAATTGGCTAAGTGTTGGCAGATTTAGTCAGTGAGGAAGAGAGATAGACTATACATTTGCAGGGTGTGCTCAGGCTTCAGAAGGCATTATATTTCATCTATATTCTTCGATTAATGCAATATAGATAGGAAGGGGTTTTGAGAAGTTTCATTCCCCTAGATAAATCTTTGTGTATATGTTTTAATCTTGATGCAGGTTTATTATTTGTGCTCATGATCGTGAAATAAAGTTTTAATGAGTAGAATAGATTTGAGTCTTGTGTGTACATTACATGAGTAGTTTCATATATG
Source organism: Pinus tabuliformis (assembly GCA_031772625.1). Lineage (NCBI taxonomy): Eukaryota > Viridiplantae > Streptophyta > Pinopsida > Pinales > Pinaceae > Pinus > Pinus tabuliformis. Next base: position 384,283,770 of record CM062812.1, on the reverse strand, counting down.
CACATTAAATTTCTACATATGCATGATAACGACATGATGTATGCCTTTGTTAGAAATATCCATTTGGGGGCAAAAGGGAAGTCATGAAGCAAGGAGTCCACACTATTGTAGCAACCATCACCATAATAGAGAAACTCCTTGATTTCTAGGAAGATGGGAAGTATAAGGAGGAAGAGCAAAGTGATAAGGGAAAGAATAAGATGAAGAATTTGGAGAAGGTGAAGGCTTCCATGGAAGAAAAACTAGTAGGTACAACTAAGAAAAATAAGTCCATATCTTGTTGGATCTAAGGAGAAGATCACTTGTCAAGGAATTTCCATATTAACCAAGATGAAACTTGTTTAAATGACAAAATAAGAAACTAAAGTTGGAATGGTGTATGCACTAGTACCAAATGGCTAATTAGTTACTAAAAAAAGGACTAAAATTTGCATATAAATGACTATTTTTCAGTCGGTGACTAGTAGTAGCCAACTTAGAGTATCTTATAAGGCGACAAACTTTTAGTTGTTTGTAACTTAGTCATTAATTGGTTGTCTCAATTTTATCATCTAGTAGTATATTTAGTCATTAATTTGGTCATTAATTTAGTCATTTATTTAGTCATTAATTGTCACAATTAATGACCAACTATACAACAAAATATATTACTATACCATCATCTGATAAAACCATTTAATGACAAAAATGTTGGTCGTGTTATAGTATATTGTAAATTAGCTAATAGTAGTCATATATATGCAAATTTTAGTCATCGTTTGAATTCAATTATGACCAAAGAAATATGGCTAATTTTTCATCATGTTATAAGACACTATAAATTAGCTACTAATAGTCATATATATGAAAAATTTAGTCGCCATTCATAATGACAAATTTATCATCTGCAGTATTCATTTATCTTTTTTTGGTAGTTTCGTATTCATTATATAAATGACTAATTTAGTCATATATTCATTTTATTTGTGTTCACCATTAATCAATATGAACTATTGATTTAGTAGTTTTAGATTGATTTTATGTGTTCATTATTAGTCAACATAAATTAATTAGTATGATTTGTGACTAAATTAAAGAAATTTCCATACAATGCACATGTTCATCTAATGTGAAAACGTAAAGTTATATATTTTTATTACAATACTAAATGATATCAAATAGAACTATAAATAGTTTTAACCACGTAAATTATATTATATGAAATTTCAAGGATTACAATATGAGTTTTCAACTTAATATCGGTTGGACTACAATTCACACATGAAATAGCGTTTCATCACTTCAAAACATTATCATTATTTTTCCAGGGCATCGTAAGTGAATTCACCAACTCTAAAGACTTGACCATCAGCCTGTATGCATGTGTCTCATGTGAGATATTGGCTTTAAGGGCATCACTAGTGTTATCACTTAAGAAAAAATTTCTAAATTCTAAACATCAGTTTAATTCCAAAGGATTGATGTTACTCTTGGTCTAGTATTTCCATGGTTTGTTTTAGAGTATAATACCTATAAGGGAGTCTTGTTGGTATTTTCAAATAGGGTCAACACTCTGTTTTTGCCTATCACTGGTCCCACATTACACATAATTTTCCACGTGTCAAACTTGTGTCAAGGTTTTCATGCACTATGAAACTGCCTAGGAGTTTTTGTAGCGCAAAACCCACTCTAGGAGTTTTCGTAGCACAAAACCCAGAATTTTCACTGGCTGCACTACAAAATCAAGGATTCGTGCATATTTGTGTCAAATCTCACCTAGTTGTCCAATCTACCAGAATCCGTTAATATTGCATCATCAACTGCCGGTCCATACACCATGCCTACCACATGCAACTGCTCATTCTCATCATTAAGTTCGTTAGGTGCTTGGTATGCTCAAGTTTCAAATTTCAAAAAAGGGTTCATGTGTTTTCAGTAATTATTATGTTTGTTTTCATGCATGAGAAGAAAATTGATAGGCATTTAATTAGAACTCTTTGAAGTTCAAGCGAGGCAGCTTCCCTTTCCATTTCAAGTGAAGCACTGATCGAGATAAAGACGTTGCAAGCTCTTTCAATTTTCATTTTCCAGGAATTCCATGGAGATGTCTACAGAAAAGAAGGGTCTTAGGTCAGGTAGGTGTCTGAGGAATGAGCCTGAAGGCTTAGATGTTCTCCTGAAGAACAATGAAGTTGAACAAGCTTTCAAATAGTTTGGCTATTGGAGATTTTGTGAAAAACTTCAAGGAGGCCAAATGCAAGTCACCAAAGACTTTTCCTTCAATTTAATAGGATTAAACTCAAAGCTTAGAGTGCTTGAATTACCAATCTCTCTAGAGGTTCTACAGTCACAGAAATTCCAAGGGGACAGGAGAGGTGGTCTAAAAACATCAAGTCTGATATGACTCCTTGCAAGGAATTCTTAAAGCCAGAGTTTGTTGATTTAGACTTAAACAAGTCAATGCCCAGGAGCTTTGTCAAGGATTCATATGCTAAGTTGCTTACCTGCATACATAGATACTTTGCCTGTGAAGGGAGGTATCATAAGGTGTATTCCTATCACTTCAAACTTCTGCTTGATTTCACTAGAAAGATATCTCTGGATTTGCCTTTCTATCTATTCCGTAGCCTAGGAAAAATGTGTGACAAGGTTTAGTTGAAGAAGGAAGCCTATGAGACCTCATTGTTTCATCATGGCTTAGTCAAATTGATTGTTTTACATGAGCTCCAGAAAATAGATAGGGAATGGTCCATTTTCATATTTATGTCTGGCTTCAGAAATGAAACTGGTCTTAGCCCTCGAGCTATGAGGATTTCCTCAACAACAGTAAGTCATCGAAAGGAAACAAGATCAAGATGATTCGTGAAATTGAAAGCTAGAAAGTAGGTTAAGGAGCCTATGAGACCACTAGTAATTGAAGACACATCTCAACAGTCACAAAAGAAGAAAGTTCAAATCAAAGAAGGTGTACAAGGGCAATCCACAGGTGAAACGGTCCAAAGAATAGTAACCAAGAGCCAACAAGCTAGAGAAAAAGGTAAGACAATGATTACTGATGGGAGCCCAGCTTCAAAAGGAAGTTTGAATGATTTTCTTCAAGCTATTGACATTGAAGAATCTCCTCTGGTCCAAGCAGACTTAATTGAAGCAAGTAAAGTAAAAACCATAAAAGCCAAAACCTCTAAGAAGCTCAAATTTGATGATCAAGCTTCTGAATTTGTTTTTAAGCTAAGAAGACCCATGACAAGGCGTTCAAAAGAGATACAAGAGGCACAACCAGAAGCAAGTGAGACAGGGGAGGTAGCAAAATTACAAGGGCCTGTGGTTTCATCATAAACATGACCACAACTGCACAAAAATGACAGAGGTAAGGTAGTTATCTCTCAATAAGAGGAATGTAGTTTTGAAGAGTTGAAAAAGAAACTGGAGCTAGAAAATATTGAAATTGCCAAACTTAGAAAAACCTCAAGGAAACATGCAATCAAGGAAGCTTATTTTAGCAAGATGGAGGCTCTATGCGAAGATAAAACAATTTCAATACTCGAAGTGGTTAGTTGTCATGCCTAATATTCCACCTGGACGATCCCTGCAATAAAAGAAGAAAGATACATCTGAAAAGTCAATGCAAAATTAAGAGCTAGAATCCGAATTATGAAGAGGCAAATTGAATATTTGAAGATACAACTAAACCAGCTTGAAGGACATCCTTCGTGCTAAGAAAAAATACATAGCAAGTAAGGCTAAATCTTAAAATTTTGATGTGGATCACCTTTTGAAGTTTACTATGAAGAATGGCATCAGTTTATTCAGTTTGAATAGCTTCATGGCATATGGAAGAGCCATTTCAAAGGAAAGAAAACTCAAGGAAGTTAAATTTTGGCATAAAACTGCAGTAGGTGATGCCTAATGCACAGCAGTTTCGTAGCGCTCTACGAAACTGCTGAAGCTGTATATAATGATTTTGTGGGCCAATTTTGAGAAGTAAAAGGAAATCTTTTTGAAGATGGGAATCTGAAAAGGATTACTTACAAGGTATAAACATCAAGCAAGGGAAAATCAAGGACATGAATGACATTCATGAACTCCAAGCTTTATGTTATGAAAATGGTCATTATTTCGTAGATAGAACTATTCATGATGCTTCAGGAAGAATTAAAGGAATTTTTTTGTCTTACCGCATGTATAGGATCAAGGTCTAGAACATATGGAAAACAAGCTAATCCAATGCATTTCATGTAATTAAGAGGAACAACAGGGATAGTAAATTTTGAATATCCTTTTGGAGACTAAAAGCAGAAAAACATGAACAACTTCCTAATATCCAAGAATAGTCAAAGGATAAGGCATCAAGGGTCAGCAGGGAGTTTAAAGCCACCGCCAAAGCCAAACTAAACAAGGCCACTTTTTAGAGAATGAGTTTGTATTGTAATCAATGCTAATATCAACATAATGAAGAGTTACACTCCTAATTGTTTTAGGTCTCTAGAACTGGCAGTTAACAGTCAGTTATATTAAATAGTTGGTTTCAAGTGTCAATAGGTGTCAAATTAGGAAGAATTCGAATTCCCCTCATGAGGGAGGAAGGAATCTAAGTCATGTAATGAACTCTATGTATCGGAGAAAAACGTGCCAAGGGTTGGAAATTTTCAGAGAAACTCTCATATTGTGCTTTTGCGTAAGACTCTATTTTAAGTAATACAGTATTTGGCTTTGCTTCTCAGGAATCAGAAGGAAATCAATGGTCAAAATTTCTTGTGGTTTTCCTCTTTTCATTATTTACAATGGTATGAATCTATGATTACTTAGAAATCACTGACTGTGCTCTAACTTCCTTCATAAATTTGTAAACTGTGTTTTCCTTTATGCTTCTGATGTACTCTCCATGTGTTGAATTCTAGATGCCCTAACTTCCATGCAAAGCTAACATTATTGTCATACTGAAACATTTTTGACTTCATAAGCCTAATGAATATTTTCTAATTGTGTTTCAACCATTTACACTTCTTCATTTGTTTCATAGAGTTAGCCATCTAATTCATTATCAAAATATTTAATCTAGTGAGAGAGCCCTCTCAGGTTGAGGAGGCTAAGCCTTAGCCAAAAGTTGGTTTGAAATAGTTACTCAGAGTCTTCTTGATTAGCAGAATATCAGGGGTTGATCTTGTGACAACAACTAGGTTGGTTCTCTTCTCTTTCTTTCTACATTTTTCACTCTAGTGTTATTGTTCTTTTTCTTCAATTCTTGCTTCCTACAATCAATATTGAGTTCATCTTCTGAAAATGAAAGAAGATACAATCCAGATTATAACAAATCAAATATGATGAACATTGGAATATAAACTAAAGTGGACTATAAAGGATTTATATGACATATACCTCAACATCAATAATGCCAATGCCATTTCTTCCCTAGAAAGGTAAGAAACTAAAACAAGTTTTCTTCAGCTGGGCAATAGTTTTTAGTTGGGTGATAGTAGTACATTTCATTGGATGGATATCACACTCTGAGAGATAATTGTTGTTGTGGGGAAAAATGCCTATGCAGGACGATCCTATCCACCTAAGGTGTGACAATGCCTTAGCAACAAATAGAAACAGCTATTCTAGTATTCTTCCTTTATGAATTAAGAATGAAGAGAGATGGATGGACTAGCCGGTGTCTTCCATTTGTCCCTCGATCCGGTTTCTCTTCTCTTTGAGAGTTTCCAGCTACTCGCCTTCTCACTCGCCCAACTTCAACAGGTTTCTGCAAGATCAAAAGAAGAGAACACTACACAAAGACATAGATTCATATTCATAACTAGTTCAGGATTAGAGATAAACTAAACATACTAATGCAATCATACATCAAAGACACATTAGCATATAGGAGAAACCAAGATAGCTTTATTGATTAATAACAAGGTTCAGGAAGAGATACAACCTAGAGGGCTCTAATCCAGCATCTCCTTCCCAGCAAATGAAATTCCTATCTTCACCTTCCTTCAAAGCATTAAGCACCCAATGATTCCAGTCTCAAACCAACAACAATTCTTTGCAATAACAAAATTCCAGCCTCTAGATCTCATGGAGGAGAGATCCATATATAGATGTTTGGAGAGAGGATGAGTCAGCTTGAGATCTGACTAGTGTCCTCTCCCTCTGTCAGTTCTTGCTTCCACTTGGAGACTAAGAGCCTCTTACTCATTACTAGTCGAATTCCTTGAGGCAAGTGCCATTGGGAAAGATTCTGGAAGCTTCCAGGGTCTTTCCACCTCGTTGAATGAACTTGCCATTTGTCACTTCCCGCTCAGCGCACCCTGGTAGTGCTTCTACCTACGTTGTAGTGCACCTAGCCAGTGCAATATCTGCATTTCAGCGCAGACAGCTAGTGGAGCCTCTGAATTGATCCTGAATTGACTTGTTTTTGAGCAGTTTCTGGTGGAGAACTTTTGTGAATTACTGTGGTTTGTTAGCCTTGTTCCTCTAGGGGTAGGAACAACATGTTTAGGGACTTTGGATCCCTTAGATTATGGACATTTCATGCTAAATGCTGTAAGGCACAAAAATGTCTATAACAGTTGCCCCCTAAAGTATGAGGCCATTTATCGGGTGAAATGCTTTATTAGGAGGATCCGAAGTTCTTTCATTGCTGGGAGGAGACCTGTAATACAATACAATACAATACATTATTTTTCATACTGCTTTCATGATCTAGCTGAGGCGGGCATCCCCATGCTCAGCTTTATAAATTCATTTTTTTGTACATAGAACAGACAATCGTCTAATGGTAGACTGATAATTTTGATGAAATTATCATCCTTTGTGTAGGATGATTATCTGTTGCAATGATGTACATGTCAATGTCTTTATCTTTCCTGAATATATATCGCAGCCTGGACGGATGAAACTAGATCCGGGGTCTTCAAACTCGTTCGATCTTCACTCTAAGTACAAGTCGATCCATGTGAGAAATGTTCTGAAGTCGAACATGGAAAGACATCGCTTGATTACCTGTCAATGAGGTAAACCGTTAACAAGCACGAGAGGAATCACCGATAATGATAATGACCCTCAAGGTACTGCATTACAATTCACGTGGTGTGAATAAAGGACTTGACGTCGAACACCACGCAAAATCTTTCGGTCGAAGGTCATTGATGTATACCTGTCGCCGGAAGTGAGAAACTTGCCATTGAGGCATGCAAGCTTCAAAGTACTGAAGGGGTTGTTCCTAAATCAACTTCTTGGATAATGAGCTGATGTCGACAAGAAGTGATCCATCAAAGGAGGGCCTTAATGAATCCCACATCAGTGACACGGAACAGAGCAAATGATTTTGATGGAGGTGAAAACGATCTGATGACATATGATTCAGGGTGGTGGTCATGAAAGGATGAAGGATAATGTATTGCAGTGGATGGGACACGGTTGACTTCTCTGAACGACTTCTCTTGAACATATGGCGACACTTATGTGATGGATCGGTAGCATTACCCCAAATATGGATGGTATGGCAAGACCATGGTGATGTGGCCGGTGAATGAAACAACCTAACCCGACTGTGGTACAGAGGAAAAGTGTCATGTTCAAGAGTGACTTGCTACCATCAAAGTTTTCTTGAGTTTCTCCCAATTTTTCCCCAGTCATTGCTGACCAGTACCTCTTTATTTTTGTCAATCTTGAGGAGGATAACATATGCTTGTTCTATAACCTGCCCTTCGGGCAAGCCCATCGCTATGTTTTAACGAGCCTAGCGATAGTGAAACTCATTCTCCTCTAAAGACAAGTTTGTCGCTATTTAATGCATTTAACGAGTCTAATGACAAAGATAAATCGGTCCATTTCATTTTTAGAGAGTCTGAAAAGGTACGTAAAGTCAACTCCGAAAGTCCTTTTTTGTCATCTAATCCCTTAAGTCCGAAAAAGTATAAAACAATACAGAAGGGATGAGTTTTCGATAGTTTTAATGAGCCGAACAAAACAAGCGCTCGATCTTTTTGTGCAATAATCCCTCAGGTCCAAAAAGATTAAAATCTAGAGGAGGGATAGCACTTCCGGTCACTTTAACGAGCTGGAAGGCCAAAACTCGGCAATATTTTCATATTTTACGAGTCAGATGAAAAGAGCTTAAAGAAGACTCGTCTTTTGAGGAACGAGTGATAAAACGGGTTAGCAGCTGATTCCAGGTACGGGTTGGAATTTTCCAATCACGGCAGTGTCACAAGGATGGCTAGTGAAATCACTCTTCACAGTTGTTCCTCAAAATGGGTAAACAATCATATGGAGGTGAACGATCGGCCAATGGAAAAGTGGAGGTGGTGGTGCAAACACGACCAAGGTTTTAATGGCTGATGATATTATATTCACGGTGGTTATTTACCGGAATAGTTCATTTTTTAATGAGCTTAAACGCGGGTGGAAACAGTTTCTCGATCTTATGTTTATTTTTTAACGAGCATGAACTATGCGCTAAAACTGCTCGAATCTTGCGTTTATTTTTTAACGATCATGAACTGTGTGCTAAAACTGCTCGATTAATCCAGTCATATGATAAGAATGTCTCATTAAGATTCTATTTTTTATGGAGCTTCATCTTACAAAGCTTTGCTCCGGATCCTTTCGTTATGCAAGTTTGGAAACGACTAATCCTACGAGTTTAAAGGGTTAGACCTACAGGTTTAAAGGCAGGACCTAAAAATTTAAAAAATAAATAACCGCCCCTTTCTTGCACTCCAGAAGGTTTGCACGCCCCCAGACATAAAGTACGATGTCAAGGTTACCCCTTCTTAGTCCAATAAAACATTTGTTTCACCGGGAGAGGCCTACCTCTTTCAGGTTATCCAAAGATTGTCTCGTTAATCTTTCAAACAAAACACTTCTTTGGCGATATCTACCGAAATAGACAAAGGTGAGAGACTCCGTCTATCAACTCACATAACTTTGACAAAAGAATCTTATTCCAGAAAAACCCCACTTCCAACCACGGACGGGGTACGGACTAGTCATATTCTCCCGCGGAAACCTACTTTATACCCAAAGTTTTCCTGCCGAAGTAGACCAGGATGCATGCCCCCTGGGTTCCAGTCATATCCTTCCGGATTACTCGCGCTCATCGGGAGGACGGACCGTGGGTTGAGACATTTCTTGTGTGAAGAGACCATTTAGGGACGGTATATGCCTATTTGCGATGCATGATCCGGGAAATGAAAGCTGGTCCACGAGCTTGACCACTCTTCCTTCGTGCGGAAAGCACATTACTCTAAAGAGTGAGGAGACAATAGCTCCCATGCAATATATATAGTCTCGTCCAAGGAGTAGGTTATAATCCAAGGGTCCTTGAACGACCATCACGTTCATTTGAACGGTCTTCCCTTTCAATGTTATGGGCACATTGGGGAGGATCCCTAAAGGTCGACTGGTTCCTTTATCAAAGCCTGTCAGATTTCTCATTTCAGGCAAAAGCGCTGGCGAACCAAGCGCTTTTCAAGCAATAGAGGAAAGGATACTCACAGATGCCCCCTCATCAATGGTGGTGCCAGCCATTACCATTCTATATATTTGAATGATAATCCTGAATGGTATGCTTGCTGGCAAATGGGGTCTGCCTAGTTGGTTCCAGTCGAATGAGACAACTAGGTTGCTTGGTAGTGGGACCGAATAGACGACTGGGTATGACTCTGACGAAGTTCCTTCTTGCGATAAAGGAATGGGCAAATTGCCCCCTTGTTCGTCGGAGTCTGTGTTGATGAAGAGAATTTGGATGGTGTCGTCTTTATTCTCCTCTATGATGGTATCATTCGAAGATAGAGCCTCTGAAGGAAAAACCGGGTCAACTGCCGCCTCAACCTTTTGACTTTCGTCAGGTATGGATTCAGACGGTTCATCTTCAATGATAGGTGCTTCGGCTGACCACCTGAGCGGGCCAGCCGGGTTCTCAACTGGTGAAGGACGTGGCAGGAGTTTTTGATATCCAGGAGGAAGTTGCACTGGTAAAACCGGGCGATCTTCCAAAACTCTTTTAGCCTCGTCTAAGAAGGGACAACGGTGGATGGCATGGTTGCCTTCGCACAGTCTACAGGGAGATCTAGCTTTCCCTTTTGTTCCAAGGACTTCACGTTCACTAGTTGACGGTGTGCTGTCAACATGGCTATCAAAGGTTGACGCTACCAAATTGTGCAAACGGGGAGACCAGTCCCTTAGTATCCGAGGGATGCAGGGACAATCTCTGTGGAAGTGGTCTCCCTTACATATGACACATGGTGATTTAGGCCTAGTCAGTGCTGTGTGTGGATTTTTGTTAGACGACACTTGTTTGCCCCCAGTCGCTTTTGGCTCCTTCTTCTTCTTCTCTTTCTTCTTCTTTTCCTTCTTCTCCTTAGGAACTTGGTTTTTTGTTTTACCAGTTCCGTCAAGCGAAGAGGAAGGAGGAGAGGAAGAATTAGATGAAGTAGAAGGCTGGTGGGTAACTCTGGTCTGGTCTAACTGTTGATTCGACTATTCAGGGATAGTGGTGTTCTGAACGACACTGGTTGAAAAGAGCCAGACGGGCAAGCCAATTGTCAGTCCTGGAAGCGACAATGTGGCCATGTGGGGCGCACCAACATCTCCCCAAGAGGAGAAGGGACTAGGATTTCCACCAAGGGGAATTCCTTGGTTGGTGTGCTCCATTTTCTCAACCTAAAGATCAATGCAGGAAGAAGGGGTGATTGTTCCGTTTAAAATAAATTTTAACGATGCTTTAGACACAACTTGATTTTTCAATTTTAAAGAGTCGAGAAAAAGCTAAAGATGACTCTAGTCTCCTTCGATGTTTTAACGAGCCTGAAGTGACAAATGCTCGGATGGACTTTTTCCGTTATAGAGTCTGAAAAAGGGAAAAAGGAACTGCTCTAGAGTTCTAGGTAGAGGGTGTGCCAAACTTTTCGCAAAACCACAGAATACTTTTTAAGGTACGGGCGGTCGATCTTCCTGAATGCTGTGTTCAGTGCATTGCGATCAGTAGGGCGGTCGACACGGCTTCCTAAGGATAAAGGTTTTATGCCTGTAGGGGTCTCCCAATATATACTCGACGGTACGTGGGAGCACAATCTGTACTGGCGCTATCGTCCCTCAGGAGGAATCACCCACCATCAGCGAGATCGACAGTCACCAGGCTTTACGATGCCGGAACACGTCTCTAGCCTAGACCTCTATGTTGTGCGTTAAGTTACAAAGCGTTGTTAAGTTCATTCAATTTATTTTAGGTTGATATTTTTAGAAGTTTGCCTTTTGAGGTTCACCACGAGATGTATGATACAATTCCTAAATGCAGTCTAAAGATGATAAGCAAGCTTTATCTCTTTTTCAACAATGAAAATCCTAGCTACAAAGGGAAAAGAAAGACACCATCTTTTCTCAAAGAGAAATCAACACACTCTAATGCACTTTTCCTAAATCAAGCATGCAAACTATCAATATGCAAATGCACAATGCAGGTGTTTGTTTTCTGCTCTCTTAATATTGATGCCTAAAAAGAAAGCTTTTTGTACAACTTTGAATTTGCTTTTAAATGACAAATACAAACAAGTTTACTTTTTCGAAATCAGAAAGGGTAGAAGAGATTACAACACTTAACGATTTTCGAAATGAATACTTGTTTTGACACTCAAAAGAGACAAACTCAAACCAAAAGAAAAAATGAATGTATAATCAACTGTAAACAGCCAATGAATTCTCTCCTAAGATCACAATCAACAGATCTGAATCAAGGGCTACAGGATGACTATTTCACTCTTGCAAAGGAAAACTGTAAGTGACGCCACAAACACATAAAAACACTCACAGTCTTTTTGTACAAAAGGAGGCGGAATTTAAGTAGAGAAAAGGAGTTATCAGACAGGTACCTATGCTGGTTACAGGCTGCAAAAATCAGACATCAAAACAAGGCAAAACAGAGCAGAGAACCCGAGCTGAACAAGGCCTAACTGGATCAACGCACCCTCAACATAGAGGTTTTGACACTCAGCACAGGTAGCCTTCACGGGACCTGCGTTGAAATGCAGAACCTCTTCACAGGGTCTGCGCTGAAGGAGAAACGAGAGTTTCTCACTGGGTTTTGGGTCACAGTTTGCTATTTAATCTATAGTTTCAGGCCAAATAAAAGCAAAAAGCAAGGTACAATCAAAAGGATGCTTTGAGGAAGGGATAAGATCTATCACAAAGGATCATCAAATCATTTGTGAGTCCATTGTTCAGATCATAGACAAATCCAGTGATTGGATCAAAGCAGCAGATGTCTACTTTGCATCTGAGAATAGTAGATGCAGTTTGATTGTTGTTGCTGAGTCTATTAAACAAACAATGATAGAGACACAAATAAAATGACTAAACAGATCTCCCCAGTGGAGTCGCCAATTTGCTGTGAGAAAAATACCTATGCAGGACGATCCTATCCACCTAAGGTGTGACAGTGCCTTAGCAACAAACAGAAACAACTATTCTAGTATTCTTCCTTTATGAATTAAGAATGAAGAGAGATGGATGGACTAGCCGATGTCTTCCGTTTGTCCCTCGATCCGGTTTCTCTTCTCTTTGAGAGTTCCCAGCTACTCGCCTTCTCGCTTGCCCAGCTTCAACAGGTTTCTGCAAGATCACAAGAAGAGAACACTACACAAAGACATAGATTCATATTCATAACTAGTTCAGGATTAGAGATAAACTAAACATACTAATGCAATCATACATCAAAGACACATTAGCATATAGGAGAAACGAAGATAGCTTTATTGATGAATAACAAGGTTCAGAAAGAGATACAACCCAGAGGGCTCCAATCCAGCATCTCCTTCCCAGCAAATGAAATTCCTATCTTCAACTTCCTTCAAAGCATTAAGCACCCAATGATTCCAGTCTCAAACCAACAAAAATTCTTTGCAATAACAAAATTCCAGCCGCTAGATCTCATGGAGGAGAGATCCATATATAGATGTTTGGAGAGAGGATGAGTCAGCTTGAGATCTGACTAGTGTCCTCTCCCTCTGTCAGTTCTTGCTTCCACTTGGAGACTAAGAGCCTCTTACTCATCACTAGTCGAATTCCTTGAGACAAGTGTCATTGGAAAAGATTCTAGAAGCTTCCAGGGTCTTTCCACCTCGTTGAATGAACTTTCCATTTCTCACTTCCCGCTCAGCGCACCCTGGTAGTGCTTCTACCTACGTTGCAGTGCACCTAGCCAGTGCAATCTCTGCATTTCAGCGCAGACAGCTAGTGGAGCCTCTGAATTGATCCTGAATTGACTTGTTTTTGAGCAGTTTCTGGTGGAGAACTTTTGTGAATTGCTGTGGTTTGTTACCCTTGTTCCTCTAGGGGTAGGAACAACATGTTTAGGGACTTTGGATCCCTTAGATTATGGACATTTCATGCTCAATGCTGTAAGGCACAAAAATGTCTATAACAATTGTCTAATACAATGAGAAGTGTACATATATTGTCATAATGCCCCTCACAGTCAGACCCTATAGATGTTTCCTATAATATTAATCATATTATACTATTTAATTATCAAATTATGACTATAAAATAATTATTAGTTTGAATAATTAGTCTGAAATTGTGTTCTGAGTATTTATGTATACATGAAAATATTCTAAGAAAGGTACTTTTGTAACTAGTTAATTTCGAGTGAATCTAAATACACAAGAAATTATGGTGCCTTGGTGTTTCTCTAATGGTTATTCGTTGATTGTACCAGTTTCTCCCATGTCCTCTACTTCTTTTGGTGAAGTTGTATTGGATGATTTCCAATACCAATGGAATGGACATTTATGCTGGATGTTTTTCTGAGCCAAGGGGAAGCTCCACAAGTAACAACCAATGAGGAGCCTCAAATAGATTATTGGTGGCCAAAATGTAGTAATCATATGAAAAGCCAAGAAACATTGCACGTTAATCATTTTCCCTTTAATATTGATTAATAATTTCTTTGCATGATCATATAATATTAGAGTGTCAAGTAGGGACATTTAAAGTTAGTCATCCATCAATATCACCTTTCAGAGTGCTTAACAGTTAATACTTTCTATTACATATACAATACATCACCAGCTTCAAGGACAACAATATAAACATGACAAAAATGAAATTAAAAGTATTGTTAGGAAGTCAAATGTGACAATTGTGAGTAAAGAAAATACCAAGCCCTTCACATTAGCAAGGCATTCTTAGGCACAAAAACATAAAATCATTCCATTGCATCATTTTCACCTTTGAATGTGCTTAATAGTTAATACTTCCTATTACATACACAATACATCACTAACTTCAAGGAGAGCAATATAAACATGACAAAAATGAAATTAAAAGGAATGTTAGGAAGTCAAATGTGACAATTGTGAGTCAAGAAAATACCAAGCCCTTCACATTAGCAAGGAATTCTTAGGCACTAAAATAGAAAATCCTTCCATTTCCTTAATTGATAACATAACCTTCAAAAAACATTTCATTGAAAAGGGTCTCAAAATCCTAACAAATGTTGGAGTGATTGTCGTATCAATTAAACATAAAGGAAATTATTCAATATGCTTTTAACGTGTGGAAGAGATTGAATAATATGAAAATTTCACATCCCTTGGTCCTAATCAAATTGTAATCTGTGGATTCCAATCAAGTAATCACTTTACCTCCAAGATAGTTAAGAGATCACTTTAGAGAAGCACTTCTAGAAGTACTGGGATAGTAGAAATGGAATTAACTAGGAGGAAAATAAAGCACTTCACTGGGTGCTCCAAAATATTTGAAAGAAACTGAAAATGATTTTATACTCCCTCCACATGTTTTACATCATAAACACTTCAGTTTCATCTCATTTTTTTCCACCCTTCTTTAATTTGTAACTCTTTGAGAAATAATAGAGCATTCATAAATATGCTCATGAAATCTTCATAATCCTAATAAGTTGGGCTCTAACAAATTAGCAATTTCATGTAGTGGACAAATCTTACATGGTAGATTCCAGTGATTAAAATGTGTTGGGTCCCTATAATACTAGTGATTACCCCATTACTATTGTAGTTGCATCCCTTATTAATATTGTTTAACATTTGGTATAGGAGCTATATTAATCTCATTACAACAAAAACAAAATCAACCCTAACTAGTTGGGATATAACAAATCAAGAATTCCATGTAGTAAAGAAAACTTACATGGTAGATCCCAATTCTTTGCAATGAAACTTTATTCTTGATCTTATTACAAAATAGATAAATTCAAGAGTACATACATATATTTCCTTATCTCATAAAACCTTGAAGACATTCTGAGATTTCATAGAAAATATAATGATATGATTTACTTGTAGGACATGAGAAAGCTAAATGATATGAATTACCTGCAGGACATGATAAAGCTATCTACATCTACCACCTGACACTGGCTAATAGTGTTATGGAGACACCATGACATGGTATTAGAATTGTGTAGATAGATAGTGTTATACAGGTACCTTGCAACATCTATTCAACACTACCTTCAAGCTTCAAACTCATCAATTGATTTACTTCAATAGTAAATTCTAGTGAGATCTCATTAAATACAACCCGGCAAAAGACATTTATGATACTTTTCCCTTCCTTCTCTGGATCTATCCCCATCTGGAAATAGAATAACTAATATTCCCCAATTTGTGAGATACTTGCTTCATGTTCAACACAGAATGGGTTATTCACCTAGAAAAAGTTACAAATATTAGATGCATAATGGAAAAAAATCTTGTGATAAAGATTGCCCCTAAAGTCTCTTGCCTAACTTATAAAACACCATCTAGTTAAAACTACCTACCCAAGATACCACTTAAGAATTCAAAATTTTGAAAATAGGAGATTTCTTAAACAATATTGACTATTTAATTGCATAGTCAAACTAACTAGACAAACCTTTGAAATGTTGAAAAGTGTGAAAAAAATGGAGTTGGAATATTATAGTTACATCATGGTAGATATAGCTACTTGAAATGTAACTTCTATATAGCATTCAAAATAACCTTTTTCAATCATTTAAGAGACTAACATTTTTTTATCTTGGGTTAATAACTTAATACCCTACAAAAGAATAACAATAGTTCTGAATTGGTTCTATTCACCAACCACGGGGAACTTTTAAACTAGTGAGAAAAGGCTTACTCTTTCCCCTACCATATTTTTGATATTTTATTTGTTTGTGGATCTAACCTACCTGTAAAGTAACTTCTACATATTTGACAATTTTAAATCTAAAAAATCACGTACACATATTTGACATTTTTAAATGTAAAAAATATGTAAACAATTACCTACACACATTTGACAATTTTGAATGTAAAAGATTACCTAGACTGAAGTTATACAATTAACCTATGTACAAGAACCTGAAATATTGACCAAATCACTTACCATAACTCCACATATTTTCACCTGTATAATCGACTGCCATTGAAATCAAGCCGACTGCCCACTGCTTCTGGTTGAGTCGATGAATGTTTATAAAGTCATAGAGTTAATTGTGGATCTACATCTAAAAAAGTTTCATTTATCAAAATGGGAATATTCATGTTAACTGAAACCCATCTCTCCACACATAAATTTTTCAAGCCCACAAAAGCAAGAAAATTTTAGAAGGGTGATGGATTTGGGGTTTTGAGCGAGAGATCCAACATAGGGAGGAAACCTCCAAGAAATGATTTCACGAAGTCCAATCTAGAGAGCCTTTACTTTCTTTATCCCAGCCTTGTAGACCTATCTCCAGATATCCACATAGTTAGGACTTTAGTGGCCTTTCACCAATCACCCCATTATCGGAAAGTTGTTCGTAGCTTCCAAAATTTTTGAACATTTGAACCATGTTGAGATACTTCCTAACCAGATCAAGATAGTCGTAACTTGTGAACATTTGATTTGAAACTAGTGGAGAATATCCTAAAATAGATAGAGTTGGTTGACATAATCTCAGGATAAGAATTAGTTTCTATTTCTTAGGATGCTGTTCTAACTTCCCTAAAACCATGTTTTCTATTTAATGTGTAATGTGAATGAACAATGTAGAGAGTTCTATAGAGCTAGACTCTCCTGGTTCAGACTCTCTTTGGTAGAGCTGACCAATGGTTTTTATTTTATTTTAATACAAACATTGCCATTTTTATCATGGTATCATAGCATCAAGGCTGAGGAACCTGTACGCTTTTTGGTGGGTGTGACTAAACCAAAATCGTTGCACGTTTTGAGTGGATAAGCGCGATGATAACACTATTACACTTCTCACGATTTTTATTTTTGGACAGTCATAGGTTTTCAGTGTACATCTGCAACAGTCTCAGAAAATTGATGTATATCTGTGACAGTCTCAGATATTGGGTGTACAACTGTGACGACGTGTCAGAAAATTGATGTATAGATGCGACAGTCTTGGATATTATGTGTATATCTCCGATGATCGTGTAAATCAGAGAAGCAGCGTGGGAAATCCAATAACAAGGCTGTAGCTAAGAATAGAAGGTTGTAGCTGACAACAAAAGGTTGTCTGGAAGCTAAGAAGAAAGGCATGGTGATTAGCGGGTGTGCTGCGAGATCAAACAACATTGAAGAATAGTGATCTATCTCTGTCACAGATCTGGGGTAAATTTAACATCTTTTACCTGTTGAGTTTTTTTTTTCAAATTGCCAAGATGGATAACAATATATTTGAGGCATGCATGAATGAGCATAGCAATCTCGATGGTTCCAATTATGCAAATTGGAAGTTCAATATGCAGACTCTGCTAGAAGCATAGAGTGCTTGGATGATTGCGAATGGGGATGAGTCGAAGCCCGCAGATGGATGAACATCGATCCCAGATTAGGAGAAAGGAGAAAGTAGAGAAAGGACAATGTTAAAGATGTCAGTGAAAGACTACATTATACTGCACATCAGAGAAGGTAAGTCAGCTCATGAGATCTGGGGAATTCTGAAGAAATTGTATGAGATTAGGAATTCAAATTGTATTCTGTTCCACAAGAGTAAGATCATGTCCCTGAAGATGGAGGAGAATGAAACAATTGCCTCATTTGTAGCAAGGATCAAGGATCTGAAGAAAAAATTGTCAGACATAAGTCATATAGTTGACGATATAGATCTTGTAACCATTACAATGAATGGTGTCACTGATGACTATCAGATGTTCATCACTGGGATAAATGCCAGAGAGAATATCCCGCATTTTGAATAGCTGACAGATATACTGATGCAGGAAGAAGAAAGAAAATTGTCTCTGGAGCCCTAGAGTGTCGATCTTGCATTGATGGCAAGGATAAACTTCTATAAAGGGAATGGAGGTCCACAATAGAAAAACAGAGCAAGTTCATAGAAACAGCCAAGTCAGACTGAAGGTATGCATCCCAATAAAAACTACTCTGAAACTAAATGTTTTATTGTGGAAAATTGGGTCATATTGCCAGGGAGTGTAGGAAAAAGAAATATCATGAAGAAGAGTAGAAGCCAAAAATACATGCAATTCATCTCGCGAATGGTGATCAGGTGTAGAATTTCAGATTATTCATGGAAGATTGTGATGAAAATGTTGATGCAAACATCTGGTATGTAGATTTAGGAGCGTCAACACACATGACAGGGAATAAGCACTGTCTTGAATACTTTAAAGAAATCAACGAAGGTGCGCAGATTTACCTAGGTGATGACAGAAGTCATCAAATCAAAGGATGTGGGAAGGTTTATGTCATTCTACCTAATGGTAATATTAAAAAAAATTATAATGTTATGTATGTGCCTGGTATAACAAAGAACTTGATTTTTGTATCCATGATTACAAATCAAGATTTGCAAGACGAATTTTTAAAATCTAACTATTACATTAAAGATCTGTTAGATGGCATGAAGACAATTGCTACAAGAATCTGAACAGGAGGACTATACAAGTTGGATGTGAGACCTGCACCAGTTCAAGCATTGACAACAGCGAGCCTAATTACATAATATCTTTGGCATCAGAGATTTAACCATATGAACTACACTGATTTGCTGGTATTACAAAAGAAGGAAACAGTAAGAGATCTTCCTATGCTAAAGCAAGTACATAATGACTGTGATGCCTGTACTTTAGGAAAAATGCATAGAGAAGAATTCCCCGCAAGAGTAGAAAAGAAATAGAGGGATATACTGGAATTAGTGCACATAAACCTTTGTGGTCCCATGCAGACAAAATCATTAGGAGGTGCACTGTATTTTCTATTGTTTATTGATGACTATACAAAGTTTTCTTGGGTGTATTTATTAAGTAAGAAGAGCCA
Organism: Pinus tabuliformis; assembly: GCA_031772625.1. NCBI lineage: Eukaryota > Viridiplantae > Streptophyta > Pinopsida > Pinales > Pinaceae > Pinus > Pinus tabuliformis. The sequence continues at coordinate 384,264,519 of CM062812.1, read as the reverse complement.
TACATCGAATACTTTAAGTAATTTAAAAATATGATTGGAAGACAAACATGGAAACAGATAAAAATTCTCGCTCTGATAAAGGGGGAGAATATGGGAAGGATGAACTTATCATATATTGTAAAGATCGTGGAATTTTGCAGCAGTTTACAATACCCCATATTCCACAGCAGAATGGAGTAACAAAAGGAAAGAATAGAACACTGGTGGAATGTGCTAGAAGTATGCTTAAAGGTAAGAATCTTTCAAATGGTTTTTGGGCTGAAGCAGTGAACACTGCAATTTACCACAAAAATAGGAGTCCTACAAGAAGTCTTGAATCTAAAACTTCTTTTGAAGCATGTTTCTTGGGACAGAAATGTTTGAAAGGAGTGTAAACATTGAAATATTGGCTCGATTAATAATAAAATGTTAAATTAATAAAAATAATAAAATTCAATTTGTTATATTTTGATTTTGTTATTAAATTGTGCTTTGTTACAATAACATGGGCTAACACCATGGCTTATCAATACCACAAGCCCAAAAACCATAACTTATTTCACAACCAAAATATTTTATAACAATATTAGAAGTTTCTTAATCATGGATATTCACCCCCACATTATCCTAGATATTATTAACTTGTAAAAAATAGGCTTTGTTACTATACCATGGGTCAGTACCATGGATTATCAATACCACATGCCCAAAAAGCATTAATTATTTCACAATCAAAACATTTTATAACAATATGACAAGATTCTTAACCATGGATATTCACCCCCACTTTTCCATTGATATTATGAGCTTGTGAATAAGCTTTGTTGCAATGCCATAGCTTATCAATGCCACATGCCCAAAAATCATAACTTTTTTTATAATCCAAATATTTATAACAATATGACAAGATTGTTAACCATGGATATTCACCCTCACTTTACCATGGATATTAACTTATAAATAGGCTTTGTTATAATACCATGGCTTATCAATACCACATGTCAAAAAACCATAACTTATTTCATACTAAAAATATTTATTTTAATTTAATTTTATAACATTTTTTTAATTGAATCTAAAAGGGAAAATTTTATAATTTGAGATATATCTAAACCCTCTATCTTGACAACTACTAAAAATATTCCCATAGAAATTAAATTAAGGTTTTAATAAATAAAACGAAGCTAAGATGGATCTATGATAGTTAAAGAACCGTATAGATCCATCTTAGCTAAATATATATAAAGAACCAAAATATATCCATCTTAGGTAAGGATCTAAGGGATGAGAGAAAGAAAAGTGACTAGCAATAATACATTAAATATAGTCAGGGAAAATTTTAGCAGTTGGGCTAATTTTCCATGTATTCTTTCCAAAAAATGATTCGCCAATTTCCATTTTTTCTAAAAATGATTTACCCACCTTTTATAGTATAAAATTAGTTTTCCTTAAAAATCGCCAAAATTTTATATAGAGTAATATAAAATAATTATAAATATAAATATTTTTACAAAAATATTGCCAAATATTTTACAATTTGCATATTAGTGACTAGTAAGATTGCCAAGGTTGCTAAATTTTAAGATAGACTTACATCCTTAAAATTTTCCTTCGATATAGTTCATAATTTTTTTAAATTTTTCATTATTTTATTTTATTTGACATGATTGATCCAAAATAACGGTTTAATATTGTACAACCAATTAAGTTTTTTTAATTATATAATTTCTTAAACACAATACAATGTAATCAAATTTAATAGAGATTTGGGGCTTGCGGGGAGGGGAGAGAGAGAGAGAGAGAGAGAGAGAGAGAGAGAAAGAGAGAGAGAGAGAGAGAGATGGGGGAGAGAGTGAGAGAGCTAGTGAAAAGGTTGGAGCACAGAGAGAGAGAGAGAGAGAGAGAGAGAGAGAGAGAGAGATTGATGGGGGAGTGAGAGAGTGAGGTGGGAGAAAGTGAGCGAGAGGAAGGAATAGAGAGAAGGATAGAGGGAGAGACATAGAGAGAGAGAGAGATGGAGTTGGAGGGGGAGAGGGAGGGAGGAAAGAACAAAAATATAGAGAGATAGAGGTGGATATAGAGAGATAGGGAGACGGGAGAGATGCAGAGAGAATGAGGTAGAGAGGAGAGAAGGGAAGAGAGAGATGAGGAGAGGAGAGAGATGGGGAGAGAATGGGAAGGGAGAGAGATGAGGAGAGGAGAGAGATAGGGAGAGAAGTGGAAGGGAGAGAGATGGAGGGGCTAGGGAGAAGGAGAGGGGAAGGGAAATAGTGATATAGTTGGATAGAAGAGAGAGACAGAGGGGGAGAGTGATTAGAGGAGGAGAGATAGAGGAGGTGGGAGAGAAGGGAGAGAGAGGAAGGAAGAGAGATAAAAGGAGAGAGAGATTAGGAGAGGGAGGGAACAAGAAAAATATAGAGGGAGAAAGGTGGAGAGAGAGAGAGGGTGACAAGGGAGCCATGAAGAGAGAGTGAGGGAGACATGAGACTGGGAGGCAATAGAGAGAAGGAGAGACATAGAGAGCGAGGGAATGGGAAGAGAGAGAGAGAGAGAGAGAGAGAGAGAGAGAGAGAGAGAGAGAGAGAAGGGGAAGAGAGGCAGAGGGAGAGTGTGTATGTTTGGGGGGTGAGATAGAATGATGGAATAAAAAAGAGACGCAAATACAAATATATATATTATATAGTATTATATAACCAATATAGCTCCATCTTAACCCCAAATCTATCAAGTGCTGAGGGATCCAATATATTGAGGTGCAAAACTTTCCTCAAGTTTTGCACTAAAAAACTAAGTTTTCACCTCGAGAGATTAGATTCCTCTCAATGCTTGATAGATCTAGAGTCAAGATGGATCTAGGCTAGTTAATATGAAATTATAGTTTTTATTTCATATTGTAATCTTAAAAGTTAAAATTTATCTTCAAATTAATTTCAAATTGGAAGTAGATCCAATTAGATTCAATGAATATATTTTTAAAAAATACACAAAACAATTATTTTTTTATTAAAAATTATATTTTTAAAGTTACAAATTATTAGAGATAAATATTGCAAATTTGGCTCAACTATACACCATGTGAGGATGAAGAAGTGTTTAAGGAATGATAACCTTTAAGACAATCTTTAATAACCTTCCAATCCTCTATCATTTGTAAGTTTAAATTGCTTGACACAATTAGAATGAATAACATAAACAATTTATTCATATTATTGTAGTACTTGTTAGCTAGTGATATTTTTGTTCCTAGAGTAAATTAGCGATTCATGTTAGTCATTTTTAGTTTCATTTCCTATCAGCTACTCATATATTTTAACCCACGACTAATTTAGTGATTTATGTTAGTAATTTTTAGTTGGGTCACTCAAGATTGCTCATTTTTGCTAGTATTTCACTTGGAAAAGTTGTAGTGACTAACATTTTTAGTCCCCTAGTCACTAATTTATCATTTTATACTAGTGAGGTAGTAGGGTCTTCACTAGATAAAAGAGGAGACTCAAATATAGTATTGAGGATGGCTACCATCTTCAAGAGTGAACAATTGCTTTTTGGACATAAATTTCAAGAGTTGACCAAAAATGATGTAGAGATTTTTATCTCGTGGCATGTGGACATCATGTCCACTTTGAAAAACATGATAGCGAAGTTGGATAAGAGGACAAGTAGATTAGAGTAGGAAAGATACATTTAGATGGAAATAATGGTTCATAGGTGTGACTAGGGAGTTGTTCCTTGTCATGTTAATGCCAAGGAGAAAGTTGATACATCAAATTTGATCTTGTTAGGTAGGACATTTGATCATAAGCTCAAGAGACTTAATGAAAAAGGAGAAGGAAAGATAGGGTCATATCCTCCTTTTTTAACCTACATGAAGAGGAAGTATGGAAGGATTCTTCTAGCAAATCAAATGAGATGAGGATGGAGGCCATTATAACCAACGATCCTTTAAATCCAATTAATCCATGAGGAGATGGATCATAGTTGTAGCAATATGTGGATATGATATTGTTGGACACCTAATCCTAAATGGGTTAGTGGGGAAGCTAAATAGACTAAGTAGTCCAAGAGACGTTGGGATGTGAAACCCAATGGCCACAAAAATGTACTATACATGTATATCTCATGTTAATAAAAATTGTACTTGCATGTTTCATCTTTCCTATTTTATGTTTCCCATGTAAGTTTAACATGGTATCAGAGCGGGCGATTACTGGTCCTGCTCCAATTTGAGCCACTTGTTTTGTGGTCTCTCTATATATGTCAGTTTTGCGTTACCTGACCTCTGACTCTGCCTTATTCCCCTCAGACCTGAAATAACCTACCTCTATCAGCGTTGCACATCTGTCCATATTGTCATTTCTTGTTTTAACGCTGAGGCCTGACAGTGCCACTGCAGAGATACGCAACCAGCTCCTGGTATACGTTGTTGAATGGTATGTGTATGATTCAAGTTTGAATGCGTTATGAAGTTGAATGCGACTGTTTGAATATGTTATGAAGTTGAATGCGTTTTGGTATGAATGCGATTCCTGCATCTCTGCCCATCCTCCCGAAATATTAAAAAAAATCGGCGTTCTCCCTCATTTTCGGATCTGTCACCCGTCTCTGCACCTCATTATAACCTGTTAGTGAGAAGAGTGACGGTTATTTCTCAGATTTTGAGTCGCATAACTGGAACTATCCGCTGGAATTGCACATTCGTTTGTAAAGTCATCAAGGTAGGGTCGTTCATGTGGATCTTGAATATATAAAAAAAAACGCTTTTGTATGAGGGTTGCAGACCCTGCCATCGAAAGAATCGCTTCTGCTAACCAAGATATCTCCACATACTTTGTTTTGTGCTCAATAACTCCTATCTACTACCATTTTTTCCCGCTCAGGCCTATCCTTGCAAAAGAATAGGATCTTTCAATTATTTCACTTTGTGTTGCGACTATTTCTAACATTTTTGTGATATCATAGTTGTGGGTGTGAACTGTTATGTCCTCTCCATTCTCATCACACTTTGAGCACAGAATTAATCTCGAGGCTCTCGTTACTGGTGTCAAGGAATCACCTATAGCTATCATACCCAAACCGATATTCCAACATGTGTTACTCTATTATGCTCAACGCTTGTCCGTGGTCAACACTTCTCCATGCTCGACAAGAACCCACATCACTGTAAACATCTCTGGTTTGAATATGCTGCGTTTGGCTCTCAATACGCTGTGTTTGGCGTTCTGCTGATTAATTTTCCCGGATACGAGTCTCTTGGCACTGCTGGTGAAGCCTAACATTCCTGCTAAGCAAGAAACAACGCTGTCTAATGATGCACATAGAATAAGGCATCCTTCTAGTTGTTAAAGATGGTATTATTGCATGGGAACCATTTTGTGAGATCTCCGCCAATTGTGGCATGCAATTCTCTTTGAACATCCGGATTATTATAATAAACGATTGCATAGTTATCAAGACAGGGATCATATGATCCTGCCATTAATTTTCTTCTCGAATTTTGCCCAGCTGTGACATTTGCCAAGCACTTGGGTGTGTATAGACTATACATATCAATCTCTTTTAATTGCTTCAGCGTTTCGTCTACTGCTGTTTTACATTTAAGGTTGCTCCATGGTTTGCCACTGAAGAAATCGCAGTTGGATGCGATGATATGGTGAGTCTCGTCTGATATGATTCCATGACTCCACGTGTAATCCATGTTACGTTGCCAGTCATAGCCAGTAGAAAGTTGAGAATTGGGGATAGACGAAACACCTTCTCTGCGTTTTTTCAGCAGACATGGTAACAGGCAGAAAGAGATGTCGAAGAAGCGATTAAGTTGGCGTAAAGACGGGCAGAGGCGACTTGTCTGAGCATTTGCCTCGGCGAATTTCTGTGAGGAGGCATTTTTGGATCTTTACTGATTCCATAGGTGCATGGCAAGAAGGTTTGTGAGTGCCCAATTGCCATTACCCAAGCGCCGACATTCATCAGCCACAAGTGAGGCGACCCTGCGATAGATGCTCAGTGAAATATCTGCATCGAAAACAATGGAATCTTCATCATATCCAGCAACACAAGGAGACTTTCCTCCCGTTTAGACTTTTGAATCTCCACCAGGTTTTCCTCCTGCTTGCGATGGGCCTCCACTGTATCGACCGCCACCTTGTAACGTTGCTTTCGGGCATCGGCTTTGGAATTGGGTCTGATAGACATTTTGGCCTCCAAGATCTCAGAAATCTCACAGAAATGATCCAGGAGAGGTAAGAATTTCGAGTCACAACGACCCCACGAGCCTTTACAAGGAGTCGAATGACCATTCCTTACTATTGACCGCATTACTTGCTTGTTGGGTACACGCTAAAGTTTGTGGGTTACAAATCCCCGGTCAGAGGCCGAATTTGTCATTTATGTTAGGGGATATTAAGAGACAGTGTGTATTAGGAGTTACAGTGAATCGATGTGTGTTTAACAGAAAATTTCGTTACAAAACGCCAAAACGCGTCAGTGTTTGCCATTGTTTTGTAAATTCGAAGTTGTCAAATTTGTAATCTCTACGAATAGTACAAAGAAACTATTATATCTTGTACTTCAGGCCTCATAGCAGCCATCACATGCATCTGCACTCGGATTGGTGTGCATGAATCACTCCAACTGAGTGCCATGATTATCACCAAGGGTAGACATTTATGTTAAAAACTCTTGATATTTCGTTGTCAATAATAAAATAAGACAGTTCTGCTAAGGTTGTGGCCATGGTTAGGCTGAGATATCTGTTCAAAACTCTCGATGTGTCGGAGAACGCAAGTGTATCGAAGTCCACTCAGCAACGTATATGCTCACTGTCACTGTGATATCGAAGTCCGCTCAGAACTTGTTGTCACTATTGGGTACAATTTCTGGGTATTGCAAAGTGGGAAATCTTCATCTTAAACAGTTGAAACTTCTATCGAGATATCTAAAGGAACGTGCATTGGAGGCTAAAACAACAACAACAACAAAAAGGGGGGGGAGTGCATTTTTGGTCATTTGATTGTTTTTACAAATACATTGTTGAGTTGATTATCTGAATAATGGAGAAAAATCATGGATTATTAGAGTTATTAAGCACTCTAATATTATCTACTGATGGAAGTACAGTTAAAGTCAACAAAAAAACTCCCAGAGATATTCAAAAATATTTACAATATGCATAGGAAAAGATTGATTTTTTGCAGCTTGAGACAAAGCTACAACAAGAAGAATTACAGCAGTGGAGTCATCATTCTGAACATATTTCTGTTCAAAAAATTGAAACAGACTCCCATAAATAGCAAGACACTAATGTTGCAAATTCAGTTCCTAATACAACAACAAATTTACATGCAGATGCAAAAAATCAGTCTGCACTTCCGAAGCCCATCATCAGACCTTGGGAATAGCTTGTCCACAACAAGCACAGAACGAGTCTTGGATATGACAAGGACTTGTCCTTTCATATTCCAGACTATGCCAATCCCATTCAGTTTTAGAGTGTTGGATTCATTCATAAATGTTCACCTGCTCCTCATGACAGTTCACCTCCAGCTGTTCCAGATTCTGCCCCTCTTCCACAGTAACAACAACAACAACAGAACGTGAAATGCCAACACTGTGACCGAGTTGACCATTTGAAAGATCACCATTTTGATCTTCATCCATGTAAGCACTGTCATAAAACCAGTCATTCTTCAAACAGATGCTTCAGAAACAAACACCCTGCAAGAACAAAGATTCATCTTGGATGGATAGCTTCTTGGCAATGGGCATCAACAGCCAAGAAGATATTCCAAACACATGTCAAAACTTGTTCCAGAATATTGAACAGTCTTGCAGTTGAGTTTACTCCATCCTCTCACCTTGTATCTGACAGGGGGGGAAATGATTGTCATCTTGTTGAAGCCCCGAAAATCGGGTCGACAACGAGGATACCCACCCGGTCCGGAACTTGGTTGGCAGCTCCTTTTCCATTTGGTATAGCGGGTCTGACTGGGGATAATGGGACCAGTTTCACAATCTAGGGTGTGTGTGTGTGTGTAGAGTTGGATGATGCTGATCTAGAAGTATTTTAAGCTAATTTAATTCGAACTTCTAAACTGAATCTATGCTATTGTAATCTAATAAAAACAACACATCTAATCTACGCTAACCCAGGGTGTATTTCTTCTAATATGCGATCTAAAGAGATTTAGAACAATAACTGGTAATAAAGATCATTCAGCTATCATAAGAATAGAAATCAATTAAGATAAACCATTCTGCATAAAAAGTTAGGCAAAACAGCTGTGAACAACATATCGCATAATAAGTTATTCATATGTCGAGCACAAATAAATGAATCCACCATACAGAAGTGCCAAATGGTAACCCACACATTCATACATTAACATATAAACAACTAAAACTGCATATCACTCTAAGAATATAAGCAGAAATTGGTCAAAAGATAAAAGTACCATTTATGACTGATTTCACTCATATACTTCAAGCAATAACGATTTATCTCTACTTGTTCTAATATCTACTAAGAGTACAGAAGTGCAACATCAGTAGCAGACATTAAATGCAAACGTTGATAAATCTTGATCCATCCATTCATCAAAAACCCCCTCCAAGGCTGAAAAGGTGCATGTTCTAAGGACAAGTTTTTTTACGGATTTCCAGACCCTTCTCCAAATGCCATGAGAAGGGTTAAATACTACTAGCTAATTAATCTTAATTACACAAATTTAGGAAACGGCTTCAAATGACCGCCCTTCTACTAAAACAGATTTATTTCTAAAAATTGAATCTAATTTCTAACCGTTTCTGTATCTGCTCCCTAGTGCTGTAAGCAATGCAATGTTCACCTAGGAAGAGTCGGTTGGTTGTCTTCTCCTTTCGTTCGAGCGATAAAAGTAGAAATAACAAGAGCTGGCACTGCTTTCTGACAAACTGGAAGATATTTTCGAAAATTTTCCTCTGGCTTGGTGTATTCGCTGTGTGTATACTTGGTATAACCTAGATTTCTTTCAAACTAATTGTGCTATTGCTATTTCGGTCTCCCGCCGTGCGAATGACTCAATGAGTTAGGGATTTCGTTGCCTGAACAATTTTCTGTATTGTAGATTACTTCCGTTCTTTGTTCCAGGCTTTTCTGAAGCGTCTTCCTTCCTTAGCGTCTTTCTTTTTGCTTTACCCAGTCTGAGCTTCAGGATCCTTTATAAACATGCCACTTTTGTGCGTCTTTGACTATGAGTCTTGGATAGTCTATTTTCATCAGTGTCTTATAACTTATATCTGTGATCATGATAAGCTGGCTCGTGATGAGACCTCTTATTCTTTGAGATATAGTGTTTTCTCGGATTGTTCCTCTGATATAAAACAATTTTTTACCAAAGGTTGCTTTCATCAAAGTTTTTTGAGGTTGAAACTAACATCATATTTAGGGTAAAGTTAACTCTATTTGTCAATAATAAAAATCAGATTTTTTGAAAAGTTTTGCTACTTGTACAAGCGAAATCAAAATCTGACTAAGGATTGGTGTGCTCTTTCATGAATCCTTTTAGTGACCATCTACAACTGGTTTTATTTATAATAAAGAGAAAAAACAAAGAAAAACTAAAACTATCTTACAAAAATAGAAGAATGATCTTCTATGGAAAATATATTTTAAGAATCTATCCATTAACAGGCAAAGAATCTCTTCTACCTGCCAAATCCTGCAACACAAACATCAATGGGCCTATGACTTCTACAATTTGAAAAGGACCAAGCAACAGCTTCTGAAATTTCGTATGTTTGCCCTTTTCTTCATGAGCCTTATTCCATTTCAAAACTAAATCTCCCATCTGAAAGTTTTTTCTGGTCATTATGCTTGAGTCAAAAGAGGATTTTATTAGCGCCTGGTGACGAGCATGGGTTTTCTTAGCTTGTTCTCGTTGTTCTTCTAATTTGATTATTTCCATTTGTCTCAGTTGTAAGGAGGAAGTAGATACTTCATCGATGTATTGTACTAAAGACAAAGAGGGAATGACTAAGTGAGTTGGAAGAACCACTTCTTTCCCATAAACTAAATTAAAGGGGGAAGTGCTAATTGAAGCTTTCTTCGTAATTCTATTTTCCCATAAAGCATTTACTAGTGCTTTGTGCCAATTCTTTTGGCTTTGGTCGACTGTTCTTTTAATAATCATGATTAGGTTCTTGTTTGTTGATTCAGCCAATCCATTACCTTGTGGATAGTAGTTGGCAGAATATTTCAGTTTGAACCCTCTTTTAAGTGCAAACTCAGTCATTGTATTTCCAGAAAAGTATGAGGCATTATCAAACATTAAGGCCATTGGCAATCCAAACCTAGTGATTATAAATTGATCTATGAATTCAATAATGTTTTGAGAATTAGCTGTCTTGAGAGGAACTGCTTCTACCCATTTAGTAAAATAATCAGTTGCCGTGAGGATATACCTATGCTGCTTAGAAGAGTGAGGAACGATCTCACCTATTATGTCCAAGCCCCATTGACTGAATGGTTGCTCGATGTTAACCGGCTGTAGTGGCATGGACGATTTCTTTTATTTTCCTGCAGCAGTCTGGCAGACTTGGCATTTCCTTACGTAATTGTATGAGTCTTTGAACAGCGTGGGCCAATAATATCCAACACGTAATAGTTTATGTGTAGTAGCATCTCCAGCATAGTGTCCGCCTGCTGGTCCGTCGTGGAGTTCCTGCAAAACCTTTTCGGCTTCAGTTTTCTCAAGGCACCTAAGAAGCACGGAATCGTAATTCCTTTTAAACAGAACATCATTTATGAGCTGGTATTGTTTAGCTTTCAATCTTAGAGCTCTTTTCTTGGTGTGATCCAGGTGTGGTGGAGCATACCCATTCTTAAGATAATAAAGAGTGTCAGCATATAATGATTCTGCATCGTTTAGGCTTACCTCATACGTCTGTACCTCTTCAGATGATTTCTCAGGAATTAGCGATGCTCCAGCTAACATCTTGCAGAAGCCTTGACCTCTTACGATGTTTGTTGGCTTGATCTCAAGATCGTATTCTTGTAAAGTGGTAATCCAATTTGCTCTCTTTTCGCCCACATCCTTCTGTATCAGAAGGTTTCTTACCGCCGGAAACGATACTAGGACTTTGGTATGGGCTTTAAGTAAGAAAGGTCTGAAATACTTGATCGCTTTGAAAACAGAATATGCCTGTTTCTCCACGTCTGAATAATTGAGTTCAGCACCTTGTAAGTTCAAGCTAAAAAATGCGATTGGAGCTTCCGCCTTCTCTTGATTTGCTTGAGTTAGAATCGCGGCATAAGATTTCTCTGAGGCAAATGTGTATAAGATAAAAGATTCTGAAAAATTTGGGGTCGCTAAAGATGGAGCGTTAATAATGGCTTGTTTGATCAAGTTGAATGCTTCATGCTCGTCTTGACCCCATTTAAAATTTGAATTCTTTTTTATCATATTTTGCAAAGGAGAAACAATACGTGAAAAATCTGGGACAAATCTCTTTACAAAATTGATTTGACCAAGGAAAGATTGCATGGTTTTTTTGTTATGAGGCATGGATATTTCGGAAATTTCTTTGATTCTGTCAGGTTCAATGTGAATACCAGATTTTGACACTATGAATCCTAGAAATTTCCCGTCACTTAATGCGAAAAAAGATTTCTTTAGGTTAAGTGAAATCCCGTACCTTAAACATCGTTGAAATATTTGTTTCAAGTCTTTGAGATGGTCGCTTCGCTTCTCGGAGTACACTATTATATCATCCAGGTAGATCACTACAGATTTATTGACTAAACGTTTAAATGCGATGTCCATGGCTCTCTGAAAGGTAGCGCCGGCATTGATCAGACCAAATGGCATCTTCCGATATGCGTATGTGCCTCACTTAGTTCGGAATGTGGTTTTTAACTCATCATCGGGGTGTACTAGCACTTGATTGTATCCTGAAAATCCATCCAGAAAAGACATTAATTCTGAGCCTGCTACTGCCTGTAATATTTGCTCCATAGGTGGGAGGGGAAAATTGTCTTTTTGACAGGCTTTGTTGAGATTCCAGAAATCGATACAGATTCTAATAACTCCATTTTTCTTTCTAACGGGCACCATATTGGATACCCATTTGGAATGTCTGATGGGGAAAATTATTCTGGCTCTCAACAACTTATTTAGCTTAGTTTTTATCTGATTTTCTAAATTGGGATGGATTTTTCTGAGTTTCTGCTGGACAGGTTTTTCGTTGTCAATCATAGGGATAGTGTGTTGAATGACAGAGGTGTTGTATGCCTTCAGCTCATCATAATTCCAGGAAAAACGTTTTTGTATTGTCTCATAAGACGGATATATGGTAATTTTTCTTCAGGAGCTAGGTCGTGGCCTAGATTAACGTTTTGTGGCTTCTCATCGGTTCCTAGGTTCACTAATTCATAGTTCAGAGTCGAACTGTAAAGTTTAGAATTGGTAGACTTTTTAAACCGACTTTTCAAATCGTATAAGTCTTCTAACTTAACCACCGATTTAGTTATAGCATTATGAGTGCTATTTTGTTGTATTTGGTGATCATGATGGTCTTCGTCAATTATTTGGTTTGAGTAGGATCCTCCAGAAGTGAGGAAATTTACAATGTCAGGATCGTCATTGAATACTCTGCAGTTGGTGATGTTGTCAGGGATGGATGGTCTAAAGATTAATTCTATTGGGAATCTATCTGGACTAAAATCTTCGGAGGGAATAAGTCTAGAGGCTACGTTAGCTAACAGGTCTGCGCTCGCATTTTGGAGTCTTGGGATTGACGAAATATTGAATGATGTGCAGTCAGATCTTGTACTAAAGATTGATAGTGCTTCAAATGACTTGATAGGAAATGTATGGTTTTACGTACCTATTTGACGATGATCTCAGAGTCTCCAAAGACTTGAAGGTACTTAACGTTCAACCCGATTGCTTTGTATAGGCCTTGTACTAAGGCCTCGTATTCCGCTGTATTGTTTGTGCAATCGAATTCCAGTCTGCACGTAAGCATGGTCTTATTTCCATCCGGGCTAATCAGAACACATCCTTCTCCTGCTCCCTCGTTAGATTTGGAGCCATCAAAATATAATTTCCAAAACAAAGATGTATTTACAGGGTTATCTAAAAAATTAACACATTTTGAATTATTAGTTTGGGAAAAATTTTCAACTTGGGACAAAACTGAATTTTCTAAGTAAGGTGAAATATGAGCATTGAAATTGCCGAGGAAAGAATATACCGAGTAATTGCCTATGATATTGTTGTTGTATGCTATTGCTTCATTTTCTCCCTCCAATTTCGTCACTATGTACTTTTGGTGTAACTCTCGTTCAACCTTTATTTGATTCGATTTACCATTGTAGGGTAACCACATGTGCGACCAGTCGGTTGAGAAGTATCCGTGGAGTTTTTTGGACCAATCCCTGCTAAGAATCAAACCATAGAATTCAGGGATATCAGCTACTAGAATGTCGATAACCTGACATACCTTCGGGTTAGACAACAATCTTATGGTCACTTGATTAAGTTCACCAATCACTTCGACTCGAGATCGATCAAGCTGAACTATGCGCACTGCGGATTTTTGTGGTTGAACATTCAATTTGGCACATATTGATCTGCGTAAAATATTCATTGAAGCACCAGAATCAACCAAGCAATTGTGCACGTTTTTATTGAAAATTTCATAAGTGAGAAGAAAAGGGGGAGTATGAGATCTCGATCTTCCTCCAATCAAGGGGATGTCATTTGGATCAATCTGATTGATCGTGTTGGTTGGAGGTATTCCCATGTTGTGGGAAGCTACATTGGTAGGTAAAGATGTAGTAGGGACGGCATGTAATTCTTTCATCATTATTTTCTGTTGATGTTTCAATTTGCTCAACTCGTAAAGAGTGATATTAGCCCTAGTCTTTTTCATGTCATCGATAATGTTATACTCCATTTCATCCGACACTATCAGTGTTCTTGATGGAGGTGCTTGATCTGATTGGACTGGGCTAGATTGGGTCGCTCTAGCGGTTGTTTTCTTTGTTGCGACCTTATCTTTTGTTGCAGGGCTTGCGCCCTTCTGTTTAGGGGTAGTTTGGGGAGGATCAAGTTGATTTTTGCTTCGTCTGCTAACCGGAAATGCTTCTTGATCTTCTTCTTGTGGGAGGATGAAATCCCACATTCCTTGTAGTTCCACAACTTCTACATCATCGTTTTGCTCTTCAGTGATGTTCCCTTCTTCTTCTTGTTCTTCGGATTCCACGTTTGAGACAACATTGGGTGGTTTCACATCCATGGGAGGATTTCTTTTAAAAGCTCTGTAGGGCTTTTTTGAAGAAGTTTCTGCTACTTGTTTTTTTATGTCAATCATCTCATTGGACATGGCCTTTAATACTTTTTGTAATCCTTCCGAATCAAAAGGATCTTTCATTTGTTTCTTCTTGGTGTCTTCTTTGAAAGAGATTTTCTTAGATTTGCGTTCTTCTATCGCAGATTTCTTTTCTAGGGCTACTATGCGTTTTTCTACTGCTATCGCCTCTGTCAAGTTCTCAACTAAGGTCGTCTTGTTTTCCCTATCTATGAAGATAGCCAAGTTTGATGGTAAGGCCGTGATATACCATTCACATCTTACTTCCTCGCTGGGTTGGGAAGCAGCGGGAATTTTGTTGAGGATCTTATTGAACCGTAAATTGAAATCTTTAATGGGTTCTCTGGCCTCAGCTTTGAGATTGGATAGGTCATTGATCAACGTCGCCGTTGATCTATCATCACCGAACTTGGTAAGGAATTGACTTTGAAAAATGTCCCAACTTGTGATAGACCTGGAAGGTAACGAAAAGTACCATGACCCGGCTGTTCCTTGCATTGTATAGGGAAAAGGTCGGACGACAGCATCCTCGTTGGTAACTTCGTTGAGATTAACAGAAAGCATGAAATTATTAATATGCTCTTCAACTAGCATGCATGTTTCTGGATTGAATTTGGGTAGCCATTTTTCAGGATGGGCTGGTATTGGACTCATGGGTGGAGGCATTAAAACCGACCCAGGATTGTTCCATGGAGACTTGGCCATCGTTGAGTTGCTAGTGAATGAAAGTGCAGAGGATGATCCCTGATGCTGAGAAGATGAAGGTATTATGATCTTTGATGATTGAAGAGGAGGGACTGTGGAAGATGGATGGGTGATTTGGAATGAAGATGTGGGTGGCTGACTTTGCGGTGAGGGAATTGAAATGGACGAAGTAGATGAAAGAGTCACACTGTCAGACTCTGGTGGTGTTTTCCTTGCTCTTTTCCTGGTGGGGAGAGGAAGTTCAGTTGGCTGGATGCCAAACTTTTCACTTTTCAATCTGGTCAGGGGATGAGCAGGATTGTACTGCAAAGTCAAGATGCTTTGAGATTTATCAGACCTCTGATTAAAAATAGAGAATCCCTGGAGTTTACGAATCAGAGTTTGAATTTCAGGGGGTTCAATGATAAGTTGGTCTGAAATATTAGGGTATGTAGCAGCGGTGGATACTTGAGCGACTTCAAACTCTGAGTTTAATCGTACTGGAGAATTCGGGGGAGTTGTTGAGGGTGATTTACTCTCAGAATGGTATTTAGATTTTGATTTAGGTGCCATTCATAGTTTGACCCCTCCTTCTAGCGCCAAATATGTTGAAGCCCCGAAAATCGGGTCGAGAACAAGGGGGATACCCACCCGGTCCGGAACTTGGTTGGCATCTCCTTGTCCGTTTGGTATAGCGGGTCCGACTGGGGATAATGGGACCAGTTTCCCAATCTAGGGGGTGTGTGTGTGTGTAGAGTTGGATGATGCTGATCTAGAAGTATTTTAAGCTAATTCAATTCGAACTTCTAAACTGAATCTATGCTATTGTAATCTAATAAAAACAACACATCTAATCTACGCTAACCCGGGGTGTATTTCTTCTATTATGCGAACTAAAGAGATTTCGAACAATAACTGGCAATAAAGATCATTCAGCTATCATAAGAATAGAAATCAATTAAGATAAACCATTCTGCATAAAAAGTTAGGAAAAACAGCTATGAACAGCATATTGCATAATAAGTTATTCATATGTCAAGCACAAATAAATGACTCCACCGTACAGAAGTGCCAAATGGTAACACACACATTCATGCATTAACATATAAACAACTAAAACTGCATATCACTCTAAGAATATAAGCATAAATTGGTCAAGAGATAAAAGTACCATTTATGACTGATTTCACTCATAATCTTCAAGCAATAATGTTTTATCTCTACTTTTTCTAATATCTACTAAGATTATAGAAGTGCAACATCAGTAGCAGACATTAAATGCAAACGTTGATAAATCTTGATCCATCCATTCATCAAAAACCCCCTCCGAGGGTGCAAAAGTGCATGTTCTGAGGACAAGTTTTTTGACGGATTTCCGCACCCTATCCAAATGCCATGAGAAGGGTTAAATACTACTAACTAATTAATCTTAATTACACAAATTTACGAAACGGCTTCAAATGACCGCCCTTCTACTAAAACAGATTTATTTCTAAAAATTGAATCTAATTTCTAACCGTTTCTGTATCTGCTCCTTAGTGCTGTAAGCAATGAAATGTTTGCCTGAGAAGAGTCGGCTGGTTATCTTCTCCTTTCGTTCGAGCAATAAAAGTAGAAATAACAAGAGCTGGCACCGCTTTCTGACAAACTGGAAGATATTTTCGAAAATCTTCCTCTCGCTTGGTGTATTCGCTGTGTGTATACTTGGTATAACCCAGATTTCTTTCAAACTGATTGTGTTGTTGCTATTTCGGTCTCCGGCCATGCGAATGACCCAATGAGTTAGGGATTTTGTTGCCTGAACAATTTTCTGTATTGCAGATTGCTTCTGTTCTTTGTTTCAGGCTTTTCTGAAGCGTCTTCCTTCCTTAGCGTCTTTCTTTTTGCTTTACCTAGTCTGAGCTTCAAGATCTTTTGTAAACATGCCGCTTTTGTGCGCCTTTGACTCTGAGTCTTGGATAGTCTATTTTCATGAGTGTCTTTTGAGTGATACTCTAGAATCCGCGGTCCTGCTGCATGCGACATCCATTTGCGAAGGCATCTCCTCTCTGTTCTCCGAGTATTGGCGCTTTCCCCTTTTCCTTAGATGTTTCCTGCATATTGATTTATATTAGTTGCTGCCTTATAGTTTACGCAAAGGAAAAGAGAAACGACGAAAAGATTGACATGAAAGCTTTAAGTTGTAATGAATGCATAATCATGACACTCATAATGACTTGACTCTTCGAAAAACGGAACAAAATCATTCTTGGATACTTTGGCGTACAATCATTAATTTCCCTGAAGGTGTGCGCTCAATTTTGGGTTTACAGACTATGTCGAGGAAATTTTGCGATGAGTGGTTTCTGCGATTCGCATCGCAGTATCGAGGATTGCGATGTCAAGAAGTGTCATCGCAGGAATTGATAGTCTCATTCATCGCAGGATCGCAAATCGTAGATCGCAGATTGCAAGATCGCAGATCACAAGATTGTGTTTTATCATTTAATCACTGTGTGCTGCTTATGCGATGTTGCGATATGCGACGTCGCATATCGGCCGTCGGCGATTCCTTAAGTTTCTCATTTAAGGGCGCTTTCAATATATGCGATGCGATGGATTTCGCATCGCTTCTTCACAGCTTATTTACGCGCATAGGAAATGCTTCACTCTCTCTTCTCGATGCGATATAGCTTTAGGGAGTAAAAATACAAAAAATTTGATAAAAATATTTTTTGGATTTTTTGTTAAGGGTCCCCCTTTGCTTGGTGTTATTGTTAATACCAAATAAAGAGTGGGGTTTTTGGTGACCACAACACATCTACAAGCTTCAAAGCCACATCAAGCAAGCCTGAGCCACAACCTGCCATACCAGATTCAAAGTTGTAGCTAGAAGAAAAGATTCCCCTGAACATGCCTTCAGTTGGCAATCTGGGACACTTCCTCTAGCAGAAGACTTCAGCTTATTGCCAGTTTTGGAAGAGTTCCAGGAACACAATTGAGAACACTTCCTCTAGTAGAAGACTCCAGCTTCTTGCCAATTTTGGAAGAGTTCCAACAATTGCATTAAGCATTCCAGAGTTGTTGGTTATCCTTAAACCATCACAGGTTGAGACTTCCCTTTTCAGGTTGACGTTCTCCCTTTTATGCGGGGTGAGACCTCCCTTTCATGGTTGAAGGTTTCCCTCTTTAAAACAATAGGATCACTTCCTCTAGCAGAAGACTTCAACTTCTTGCCAGTTTTGGAAGAGTTCCGGGAACTGCACTAAGCGTTCCAGTGTTCGTGGTCATCCTTAAACCACTGCCCTTTATACCAACATTTCATAGAGCACATTCAGCCTAGTGTTGCCACGCATTTTTGCACATTTTGTATTACAGCTCTCTTCTTGGACTCATACATAACCCTTCGGATTAAGGGGCGGAAAGTTGGACACCTAATCCTAAATGGGTTAGTGTGGAAGCTGAATAGACTAAGTAGTCCAAGAGACCTTGGGATGTGAAACCCAACGGCCACAACAATGTACTATAAATGTATATCTCATGTTAATAAAAATTGTACTTGCATGTTTCATCTTTCCTATTTTATGTTTCCCATGTGTGTTTAACAGATATCATGGGGCTACCTAGGGCAGTTCCTACACAACAACACATTGATGATCCATGATGATCTAACATCGAGGTTATTGCAGTGTGAGACATGAGTTATTGTGGAGATTGGTTTGGCTATTGGATTAGATAATTGATTAGTTGAGCCTCATAAAGGGATCCAACACATGTGATATATAGGATCGATTTGTAGAGATATCATCTAAACAAGCTACATCATAATGGAAATATCTGGTGGCAGATTACCAAAGGATTGTAATTGGACTATTGCTGGGATGGAAATAACATTGAGTGGGGGAGGAAGTGAGGACTCAGAGTTTGGTGTGCCTTTAAGCAATTTGGATTCCATGCGTTACATCTCCATCAGATGATTTATGATGAAGATATCAGAGGAAATGTGATGAAAGTGGATTTTGGGTGAGAGCAACCGAACATGAGGTGTCGAACAACCAAAACTTGGAGTTTCAACTAAGATCATGTGGGTATCTTGGTGGCATAGTGGAATGATTGACTGAGCGACCGAATTGGTAAAGTGGTGGGCAATAAAACTCTAGATTAGTCCATGAGAGGCAACACAAGTGCCTAGAAGCATGGGCCAAGACAACCCTAGACAAGTGCCAAAACAATGGAGGAGGGTCAACATAACCCATGTTGGACCAAGAGGAGGGTATTGTGGTGGAACACGTGATGGGACAAGTTATCAAACAAGTAGCTGAGATAGACTAACTAGTGGCCAAATTCTCAACCAAGGGACCAAACATAATTCAAACAAGTAGGGCAGCACAACATCATAGTTTTAACTGCATGGATGTGTGGTCATTCAGGAATAAACGTGAGGTATACCTAACTCAAAGCACCAAAACCATGAAGGAGATCCAACCCATATTACGGAGAAGTGAAACCACATGAGGAGGAGGGTTGGTTCATATATATAGAAGAGTAGCACAATGGAACAATGCATCCAACAAACAAAACACAAGTAGCAGGATTGAAGTCATTTCTGAAGCCTTGGAGAACTATGAAGGGTGGGGCATGAATCTAAAGGATATAGGGAATGAACTTGGGGCTTGTGTCCACTCATACTTAAGTGAATCAGGAATTCAAGACATAGCAGGCCACAAAGGTTGACAAACACCCTATAGGGTATTGAGGAGAACTACTAGGGTGTCGAATGACCCAATATGGTGTTGATTTGACCTAGTAGAGTAGCAGCAAGTGAAGGAAGGTTATGTGGTAATTCCTTTGCAATTTTGGCTATGTATTATTGTTAGTGGAGTCATTGTATTGGGTATATCTTGTAATTGTGTTTTATTAATAAAAGAAGAAGGCCAGTGGGTTGTTCCTTTATGAAATATTGTGCATGTGTCTAACGATGTTGATGGTGAATTGATATCTAACATATAATGCTCATGTATTTATAAATGAAAACTTAATTGAAGCTAAAGAGATAGTATGATTGGTTTCACTATATCAAATATTTACGATATTTTGCTAAGTAACTAATGGTATAAAGATTATATAAGTAAATGTATTGTGAGGCATAATCTAGGTTGAATAACATGGTGCTCCACAAGGTAGAGGTGAAACACATTGGTTTCATGTGCTTGAGGGTTCCAAAAATGTTGCATGTAACCATAGGAGTCTCTAGGGTTGTGATATAAGCCTTGTAGTCTATATCCTCCTCCTTTCATTCTATAGTAATCATATATGTATGCATGACACATTTCTCATTCGTTATGTTGTGTCCTCTCTCAAAAACCTTGACCATTTATATATATGCAATGTGGGATGACCAAGCATCATGACCCTTTGATCAATTAGGTTTGACACATGGCCCCCATGCATCAAATCAACTCCATGACATGTGCTTTATGCCTTTGGCTGACACTAAAAACCAAACATTAATCTCTCTATAAACGAAGTCATTGGTCCATTAGTTGAACTTGTCTACAAAAATAATATAACTTGATATGACTACTTGTGCCACACATCTGCAGTTACCCAAGGTGAGGGGTGTAACATGGCACTATGTGATCACAATCTACCATCATCGTGTGATAATGCAAATGTTTCATGCATTGGAACACACACTCGCACATCTTAATCCACCATTTGGCTATGTTGACATGCTCCTACCATGCACTAAACATGCAACATTTGAACTAGTAAACCCCAAATGTCCCACCGAAATCCAAAATATAAGTGTCATCATACATATAATCGACTAAGTTCCAAAATGAAAGTGATGCACATGAATGTGACAGAGCGAATTCCAAAATAAAATCATTTCACATACATGCAATGGATTCCTCACATCCAATAACTATTCCATCACACTCTCCAACTTGTTCATGAACAAGGCATATGCTCATAACTTTATGTTTTTGACAAATATCTTCCCTTTGATCATGGAATTTGTATTTATACCCAACTTTAATGTCTACATAGATGACCATAGTTCTATACACTAACTGATTAGTCCACTTTCAACAAGGAAAGTCCATGTAGCATGACAAAATAGCATCGAGAAGGACATTTAGGATCACATCTAAGTTTTGGAAGAATTGGGATGCTGAGGTTTACAAAAATGGGACAATGATGAAACCAAGGTGTTGAAATATGAAATCTTGGGAGGGGTTAAAGGATAGGGGGAGGAATGTTGAAAGTAATTGTTTACTACATCTTCCACCTATTAGGTAGTTTATATAGTCAATAGTTTTGGTAGTGTATTACATTCATTGCATACATAGTAGTTTGCGATAATGATTTAAACTGTATTAAACAAGGTGTCTCATTAAATCAAACAAGTATTTTTATATTCTCTAGGTAACCAAATTTTTGTGTGGTATGGAAAAGTGGTATCTTACTATGAGAAGAGCGCTAAACCTCAATTTGTTTTCCAATCTAGGTAACTCTATGTTTTTTTTTTTTCCTGATTTTCCAATATTCCTCTTAAAATCTAACATTGTATTAGAGCTATAAATCGATTTACTGTGCTTAAGAGTGTCTCTATAAAGTGAGGACACGTTGAAAATTTCTTTCCTTATTAGATTTTTTATGTTTTTCTAGAGCTTACTTATAGATTTGCCCAACCCACAGTTAAGGTGTGGTAGATAACATTGATTAGTTTTTTATGTGATATTATTTGTGTTTTAATCATTGACAAATCATTATCAAGAGAGAAGCGATCACCAAGTTTTTTAAAGGAGAATCTAAAGAGGGTATTTTAAAGATGTAAGCTTCCCTCGTTTAGTTTCATAAGTAAGAATCCCTGAGCTTCTACTTCTCTAACTCGTGTTGCATCAAGAGACCCAAGAGAGAGATGTAGCTCAATCTAGTTGTTAAGGGAGAGGCATAGTTCAATATTTTAGCCAAGAGAAGTAGGATTCACAATATAAGGCAATAAAAATTAAAAATAGAAAAAATTGCCTTATATGCCAAACCCATAAAGGTCCCATCAATTTTATTTGCATAGGAGTTGTTGTTAAGAGAAGGTTCATATATGCCAAAACCAATCTAAGGTTTATTTAGGGAGCTCCAACTCGAACCTAATTCTTTGTTGAGTTACCACTAAATCTACTCACATTGATATTCTTTTATGGATTTGTCATCATAAATCCCATTCGAATCCTTATTAGGGGAAACCCTAATTTCACCAAGGCTTCCTTGAAATTCTTAGAGGCACCATTGTAAGCAATATCTGCTCACAACAAGCTTTTAATACCCCCGTCATGGTTTCAGTGAGTTGAAAATCAAGAAGAAACCTTGCAATCCATAGTAAACAATGTTACCAACTTAATGAGAACTTCAACCATAGTTAAAAAAAGTTAAATGTCTTAGGTTAAATTTATGACTCAAGTTATGGAGGTATTAAACTAGCTTTGAACTCATGTAGAGGATGTCACCAATCAAAAGGTGTTTGAAAATTTCTCAAGAAGTTTCACACCTACAATCTTACATGCTTGTGAGAGCCATAGAAGAAGGTAAAGATCTAGCTCAATTTTAGTTGAAAATTTGATGGGATCAATGTTAAATTATAAATCAATAATTAAAGGTATAAATGACTCATTAGAAAATTCCTTTGAAATTCAAGGCAAGTAGAGGAAGAGACATAGCTAATAGAAGTAGAGCGAGAAGAGGAAGAGAATATTCTAGCAACAAAAAAAATGTATTAATTAAACCTAAACAACCACAGGATCAACATTAGAATCAAACAGAAAGAGGTAGAAACAATAAAGGAAGAGGGAGGATGCAGAAGTCAAGTATGCAATGTTATTACTACAAGAAGTGCAACCATTTTGAAAGTGAATGAAGAATTAAATAGTTAGATGTTAACAATGGAAGCACAAATATTTCAAGCATTAATGAAATCACATCACCCTCCATGGCTCTTTCTTGTTCAGAAACAAAAGAAAATAGCAACAAATATCTCTCATTACTAAATATTGGTTATAGTAACTAAATAATGGGTAACAAAGATGTTTTATTAAGATTTAATGAAATAATGAAATGTCATATCAAATTGGGAGGCAATCATCTTGTTAATTCGTTAAGCAAAGGTTCTATTACAATTGAAAATAGGAAAAATAAAATGACATTCATGATGTCTATTATGTACAAATTCTAAAACATAATCTATTAGGTGTACGAAAAATAGTTTCAAAGTCGAGTTTAAAGGTTCTGCCTACACAATTATTAACATGCATTGAGTCAAGTAGTTATAACAATGATGTAAACGACTAAAATTAGGATGTTTCCTTGAATCATGAGAAATGTCAAGTAGTCACTATCATATGCTCAATTTGTAACAAGTTTTTATGAAAATTGTTTATGGTATTTTAGATATGGCCATTTAGCTTTTAATAGTCTTGATATTTCAAAATAATTCAATTGTCCTTATTATGGCTATGATAAATGTCCATCATAATTCATGTGAAAGTTGTATCCTTGTCAAACACCAAAGAAACTATTTTCCAAATGCTTTCATCTATAGTGCCCAAAGTCCATTTAAGCTAGTACACATAGATCTTTGTGGTCCAATGCAAACATAATCAATTGGAGGAAGTTTTTACTTTCGAACATTTATTGTTAATTTTAGTAGAATCACATAAGTCTTCTTCATAAAAAAACAAATCTAACACATTTGGAAAATTTAAGCCACTCAAAGCTGTTGCACAAAAGAAAAGTGCCAAGAAAACTAAATTATTAAGATTAGATGGAGGATGTGTGTATGATTCCAAATAATTTACAATACATTGTAGGGATCAAGGTATCAAAAGGAATTTTTTAAGAAGGTACAGTACATGACAAAATGCAGAAGCTAAAATGAAAAATCAGAGTACCATAAATATACCAAGAAGCATGTTGAACGAAAATAATTCACCAAATGAGAATTGACAAGAAGCGGTGGTATGCTTAGTTTATATTTTGAACAGATTTCCAACTAAAAGAATCAAAGACATATTTCCCTTAGAAGCTTGGAGTTATATGAATATAAGTGTTTCAAACTTGATAATCTTTGGTTTTGTATCCCATGCACATGTTCCAAGAAAAATGAGAAAGAAATTGGATGACTATAGTGAAAAATGCATATTTGTTAGTTACAATGAATTAAAACGATGGCTTATAAATCATACAAAGCTATCACCAAGAAATAAATTATTTCAAGAGATGTTAAATTCTTTGAAGATCAAGCATGGAATGATTAGGATCATAGAACAAATAATAATCAAGTTTCTCCACATGCATTTGAACAAAGTGAACCAACAAATGTGGAAGAAATAAGAGAAGGATTGTCACTGCTACAAGTTCTAGCTAAAGGGGAAACCCAAGGAGGGTGCAATGCAGACAATCCATCCCCAAGCAATGAAGTTGATCCCACCATTCTGGAAAAAACAAGAATTTTGTTGGAAATTTATGAATACCCATATAATGAATAAGTACATTTTCCTTTTTGTCTTGCTAGCTAACACATATTGAAGAATTAGTACAAAAGAAAGAATGGGTTGAGGCTATGAGTGAAGAAATTGCAACAATAGAGAATAATGACACATGGAACCATGTAGATCTTCTAGCATGGAGAATAAGAATTGGAGTCAAATGGGTCTATAAGACCAAATTTAACGAAAAAGGGGAAGATTGAAAAGCATAAAGCCATATTGGTAGAAAAAATATTTACAAAGAAAAATGGAGTATATTATGAAGAAATATTCACCCCATTAGCAAGGTTAGATATTGTCAAAACAATATTAGCAAAATAAACAAAAAATCATTGGTCAATTTACCAAATGGATGTCAAATCCAAATTTTAAATGAGATATCAAGGGAATAATTTTGTGTACATGAGCCTCTAGGATATGAAGTCGAGGGTCAAGAGCTAAAAGTTTATAAGTTAAGAAAAAATTTTGCATGGTTTAAAACGAGTGATGAAAACATGGTACAAGATAAATGATTCTTATATTCTTATGAAAGGATTCAAATGCAACAGTAATGAACCCACTCTCTATACAAAAACCTATCTATAGGGTAATATTTTGTTTTTTCGCATTTATATTGATGATATGATTTACACAATAAATTTGTTGCTTGAAGATTTTTGAATATCTATGATGAAGGAATTTGAGATGACCAATGTTGGTAACATGGAATAATCCTTGGAATAGAAGTTAATTGTGTGAAAAGATAGATTTCACTCGTCAAAGAAAGTATACAAGAGACATCTTAACAAGGATCAAGATTGAAAACACACTAATTCTCCTAGGAACCAAGCCAAACAAAGATGATAATAGTCTAGTAGTCAATTCCACTTTGTGCAAAAAGGTAGGAGGTAACCTACTGTATCTCACACCAACAAGGCTTAACATATGTATTTAGTTAGTTGTATATTCATTTTATGGAGTCACCATAAGAAATCCATTGAATAGAAGGTAAAAGGATTTTAAGGTATATTGTTGGAAGAATACACCATGAAATTTTTTATACTAATTTCAAAGAAAGCCATCTTGGTGATTACATAGATACGAATTTTGTAGGAAGTATTGGTGACCAAAAGAGTCCCTCATGATATGATTTTCACCTAGATCTAGTATTGATTTCATGGGCTTCCAAGAAGTAGCTCGTTGTCTCCATTTCATGAATAGAAGTAGAGTATGTAGGACCAGGAATAACATGCCAAGTAGTTTGGTTTTAAGAAGATTGATAGTAGATCCTGAAGTTTCCTTAAGAAGATTGATAGGTGATCCTAACCATGAAGAGAATAAGGAGGTAACTCCTATTTTATGTGATAATAATTCAGCTATTGTGCTTTCAATAAATCATGTGTTTCACCACAAAAGTCAACACATTCAAACTCGTTTTCAGAGCTAGTCAACAACGGTGAAGTCAATCTTTAGTTTTGTAATTCCAAAAATCAGTTGGCAACATCCAAAGTCATTACCAAAATAATGTTTTGAATTTCAAACACGACACTTAAGAAAATGATAATGAAGATGAAGTCAAAATTAAGTGATAGTCTTGAATGTAATTGTTGACTATATCTTCTCGTTATTAAGTAGTGGTATAGTGTTACAAAGTAATAACTTAACGTAAAAAAATGTTCTCTTTCTCTTATATTCCCACAAGGAAGCGGGTTCCCATCACTATTTTTGGACTTTGATTTCAGAAAATTATAACATCTTTCAAACTTAACAAGAGATTTCAGAGAATAGCTTTTTTGCAAGTTTGTTTAAAACAACACTTTATGAGACATAACACCACCTAATTTTTACTTTAATGCAATATATATATATAGCAACGACTTTCACCAAATGCTATTGACCATCTTGATTTAGTACCTTTTATGCTTAGCAGCCTGCGTTAACGTATTTGGTACCACGATTTTAATCTCTTTCTCAACTTGAATGTATTGCTTGAATTTTGCCCACGTTGAGAACAACATATGAAACTCTTGCCAATATTTCAATATCTTGTTAATGAATTTTGCACATTGGTTGCAGTTGCACATGATATGAAATAACACGAGGAACAGTGGTTAGTTTAATTAACATCGCTTCTCTTTGTTTGTTATTATTTTTTTAAATTATGATAATTTTCCCAACTTCTAGACTTGAGCCGTGAATCATTACTGGTCGGAGTTGTCTATAATGAGACTTTTTGGAGATTCCGGTGACGGAATCCGGTGGAAGAAATTGAGGTTAAATCTTGATTTGTTGCAGTTAAAATGGTTTTTTAACTGCATATTTGGATTCAACACGGTGAAAAACGCTATTAAACTTGCGATTTCAATAAATTCCTGCCGGATTTCGATGAACCCGCCAGAAAACTTTCAAAAAATTGTGTTACAGACAACTGCATTACTGGTCCACCTTGGGCACGCTGAAGAATTATCTGTGAATCATGAGCAGTAGTTTCAACGTGCCATTCGAGAAATCCGAGCCGAATATTCTCCATCCAAATAGGGATGACATCAATTGTACTCCCTATTACATGTTACAACCATTTCACATATTATTGAGGATCTATCATATTGACACTTCATGACGAATGAATGATGAACGACACTAAAATATCAGTACATTACAATGTCAACTCAATTCAATAAAAAAGTTATTCTCCATCCGAATAGGGATGACATCAATTGTACTCCCTATTACATGTTACAACCATTTCACATATTATTGAAGATCTATCATATTGACACTTCATGACGAATGAATGATGAACGACACTTAAATCGTCATGAATGATGAACGACACTTAAATATCAGTACATTACAATGTCAACTCAATTCAATAAAAAAGAATAAGTTTTTGAGAAAAAAAACACTCAACTCGAATACAATGACAGAAACCTCAATTTCAAAAAACCACATATTACTTTAGGAGCATAATCTCATAAGAAGTCTAATGAATAATATATATATATATATATAAAACCGAAATCAAGAAATTTAAGTGAATGAAGTTTTTTTAATAGATTAAAAATGGTTAAATATGTTAAAATATGCAGTATTTAATATGAAATTGAAAAAGAGGAGCAAATGAGTGTTAGTTTTAGTATTATCAATCAGTGAAATAAGATTATATTAAAAACATCAACAATAAATGAGTGTAGTGAGACTAAACTAAACTAGACTAACTGAAATTAAACTAGGACACTTGGATGGATGGTTTTGAGACTTAAACTAGACTAACTAAAACTGAAGTAGGACACTTGGATGGATGGTTTTGAGACGTAACAGGTCGTTGGAATTAGATTTTTCAACACTCCCCCGTAATTTTAAACTAAGATGCCTCGTGGACTATGTCTGAGCTAGGGTTACAATTTAAAAATTTGATATCATCTGGATTTCCTTTTCTTTTCCTTTCTTTCAACATCCTATAGCCTTTAAATTGTCTGAACTTTTTATTTATGTTGTATCGTTCAAACCTTAATTTCTTCATTCGCTGGTGTGATTCTTCTATTGTTTCAGGTTGTCTAAGTATGTCTTAGACTTCTTCAAAAAAATTCTTGTATGTGGAATGTTGCCACATGTCATCTTTTGTTGTGGTATTTTCATCATCAATCTGTTGCAACATAAGAACATAATACAATTTCACCTCTTCACGATTCCAATACCTGAAAATTTCATTAATTTGTACACCATCCAAGTTGCCATCAAGGTTCATTTTTGTAACTTTTATGCAGGCTTTATCAAGCCATAGTGTTGCAAGCCATGTTTCAAGGAAATTTAACTCTTCTTCATAATCATTGTGTGTACCTGCACAATGGCAATTAATGTTAGAATTAGAAATATTCGTAGAACCACATTGGTTCCATTCATTCTACTCTACAACGAGAGCTCTCCCTCATTGTATTTCCTTCTCTTCCTCTACCTCTATCTATGTTTTATCTCTGTGGGCCTCCTTCCTTTCCTCTACCTCTATCTTTGTCTTTGTTTCTGTCTCTATCTCTTCCACTTCTTTACTAATTTATGTCGTTACAAAACAGGTTGTTTTCCTGTGACTCAAGTGGGCTTCCTTCACAGAATAACATTGTGTTGATATGATGTTTTTGTTGCATTATCTACAACCATTCATCTTTAGGTAACAAGCCTTCATCAAACTTTACATCAACAAATTGACCTAATGGATTCACCATAACATTTGTTGTTCCAATGGTGGCTTCACTATTATCAACAAGCTCTACTACTAGATTTGTCAAATTTTGATCAACAACCTTTTTTGCTGGAATCCCCAAATTTTCATCCACTTGCAGTTGTGCATACTCGGATTCACAAGCATTTGTGTGCTCCTTCTCTTATTCCTTTGAAATTTTATCACAATCATTATCCAGTTGTGATTAAGCACAATGGCATTCAACTAACTCTTCTTTTTTAGTTGGATTAATTCTCCTTCCACCAAAACACATCTCAAGGGTATCCCAAGTCTCCTTAGTTGTCTTGGCATCTGAAATTAGGGGAATAATGCTATCATCTATATATTATTTTATGCATTTCAATGCAAAGGCATGCTTTTGCCTTTTCACTTCGACCTCTTTCAAATAAGCTTCACACATCTCTAGTTGTTTCTTCGACTTTCTTAGCCTCTTCGCTTTTCCCATTTGTTGAGCGTCAACTGCCTTTGTCTTTTTAAACTTCGTTCTCGTGCTCCTAATCTGCTCGTGGATTTTCAAAATTCGTTCTTGATGCAGGCTTTAACCATGAACATATTTTGGGAGGTTACCATACCTTCACCTCTTCTAATCATCATAGCCTCCCAACCCACTTCACGATTCTTTATGGTGGCATTGCAATGAAAAAATCTTGAATTTTGGATGTTTTGGTCAATCAAAGCACATGGTCCTTCAATGGGGGTGTGTTGGACCACTACACATTTGAAAAAAAAAACTTAATGACCTTCTCTTGAGATGAAAATTTTGACTCTGCACACTAACAACTATTGATTATGCACGATTTTTTAAAATGGCCTTTTCTTTCAGCTTCGAATAAATATTGTCCTAGCTTCTTGGCCTTCACTTGCTTGTCGATAACTGGCCTCTTCGTTCTTACAATCTCTGCTACTCTTTAGGAGTCTTACGCAAACTTAGATTTGATACCATGACAAAAAATGAAAACAAAAGGTGGAGGAGAGGATTATTCTTCTCAGTATTATGAATCCGTTTAATAAGATTACATTGGAGACATTAACAACAAATGACTGCAACAAGACTGAACTAAACTAGTCTAAATGAAATTGAACTAAGACACTTGAATGGACACTTTTGACACCTAGCAAGTGGTTGGAATTACATTCTCCAAGAGTATTAAAAGAAACACAAAATTATATTGTAATTGTTGAAAAAAAAAACTCAATTTAAATCATAGAAATATCAATTTCAATAAAAACTTATTACTTTACTAGCATAATCTCATAACAAGTTTAATGAATAAGATTTATTTCGGAGTCAATACATATATTTGATAACAAGAAATCAAGAACTTTAAATGAATGAGGTTTTCTTTTATCATATCTATAAGTGCTAAATATATTAAAATATGCATTATTGAATTTGAGTGGTTTTAAATACAATCATATATATAGTTTTTTAGGGTCTTAATATGAACTTTGAATCTGTTTACACAATACTTTATAATTTGTGGAAGTTATTGGGTGGAGGGGAAGTGATGACTGACATTATGTAATTCATTTCACTAGTTTCATTTCCACTTGTGAGCATCACTAGTGGTAAGTGGAGTATTCAAAAATCATGATTAGTGAGTAACGACTACCTCTCATGAAAATGGTTATAGATGAATGACTTACTTTGAGACAATTGAATCCCAAAAATTGATATGTAATTACTATGACAAATTGAGCAATTCAGTATAAACTGAAAATTTATGCCTTTGAATATATAAAATTTACAAATATTCGCAAGATCTGATTTTTCGAATCTACCTATATCAGCAACCTATATTAGCAAGATCTGATTTTTCTACCTAACACACTGTTACGCAGGTCCGCTTTACGTCAAAGACCAAATCTAATGTACTTCTTGCTTGCTGCAAATAATCCTGCGATGTTCAGTGTCACGTTTGTCCTCCGAACTACTCAGTGTCACCTCAATAGCCATAAGACATCATCGACATAGACAGGTTTAGTTATAAATTTTCATCGAGTCGGCCGTTATCCACGTCTCCCCTTAATTTTAAATATCAGAAATTTATCTTTCTGAATCAGAAAACCCTAGAAAATGGAGGTCACCTCGCTGGAATAACGAAATGATTCCTACCGTAATGGGCTGGCAAAATTCAATATTGTTTTTTCCATTTGGTTCGTTAAAAGGTAATGATACAAGAAAGTCAAGGACGATTGTACATACGGCCTAAGCTAACAGAATTCACTGCAAATTGAAGTATCAAACTACCAATGACAACTATGAAAAATCAATGTTTGCAAAATGCTGCCCATTTTTGTTTTCACATTCTCTTCTATCAGAGTCTGCTCTTTTTCTGGGGATTTATTCCCTATGGATTTCTCTCGCGATTTCTTCCATATGGATTTGTCTAGCCATGTTAATAATCTTACTTTTATAACACTTTTCCTCTTTAGGATAAGATCTATATGGAATTTCAACCTTTGAAAGGAACAACCCATTTACCCGTCACTCTTCATCTATTTACTATCCAATATTAATATCATATACGATTATATTATTATTATTTAATTTTAAAAAAACATACATACTCTAGTTTTCTCGTTTTGCATACTTAACCTCTTAAAAAAACACATGCTCTAACCATTTAACCCACTCAAAATATATTTTAATACATAAATATTAATATCCATCATTATTTTAATAATAATAAAAAAATAAAAAAAACCTAAATTTAAAAAAACCTAAAAAAACACACATGCTGTAGCTATTAAGTCCCCTCAAACAATATTTTAATAAATCAACATTAATATTCATCATTATTTTAATAATAATTTAAAAAAAAAAAACAAAACAAAACTTTGACCAACCAGCGAATTTAAATTACAGATGAGTAATGAATTTTATTATCTACCAACTAACCTATTCAAATTATACACAGATAATGAGTAGTATTAGGTTGTGTTTGGAATTCATTTCCGGGTCTCATTGCAAGTTACGGTTCCTGATTTATGATATTATGTTTTATTTTTTACATTATTTACGATTTTATGTTGTACTTTTTATATTTTTATTTTATTGATAATTTTATGTTGTATTTTTAGATTTTTATTGTGGAGGAAAAATACAATAATTTTTATGGGTAATTCAATTTTTAAGTGTTGTGAAAATGCATTAAATTTAATTTCAAAATGTATATGCCAGTATATATGGAAAAATTGAGAACAGATATTTTTTCTATGAAAAGAAAAGTATATTTTATGGTAAAAAGTATAATATTATTTTCATATAAAAATTTATAATTTATAATTTTTTATTTAAATTTGGTAAAACATATTATTATTTTTTTAAATAATTTCATTTTTTTAAGTTTAGTAAGATTTTCTTATTTTTGTGTTTACATGTCTATTATTTTTTGTGTTTATATCTATTATTCAGTTCGCTACCGAGAAGGTAGCACAAGATATGAACCCATGAGCCACTTAAGTCAGTACAACTTGATCGTAGCCACTTAAGCCAGTGTCACTTGAACTACCCCAAAAGAACCAAATAATTTCAGTTATTAAAAATTGAACTAATATATATATGTGGAATTTCAAAATCCACATATCTTGTTTTGTTCTAGTATTGGAAAAGGCATTAACAATAAGGTTTCTTTCTCAACAATATAAAATCTGATCAAAAAATGCTTCAGCCAAAAAATTTTATAAACTTAAAAATATGAAATCTGATAAAAAAGAAATACTTCAGCCTTGATGCTTCTTCAAAATAATGCTTCAGCCTTAATACTTCTTCATGACATTATATATATCAATGTGTGCATGTGACATCTCATGACCTCATTAAGGTTTAATTAGACTAAAAATAGCCAAAAACTAGGAACCTCTCCCTATTCTTTTCTATGGCCTACAAAATTAAGAGTTTGAGAATAAGAAATTCTTAATAATTATTTTCTATGGCCTACAAAATTAAGAGTTTGAAAATAAGAAATTCCGAACAATTATTTGATCTTTCCCTATCCCTCTTTTACCCGCTTTGAAGCTTAAAAGTATGAATCTCGGTCAGTTATCCCTCTTTTACCCGCTTTGAAGCTTAAAAGTATGAATTTCGGTCAGTTATAAAATAGCTCTTGGGTCTGAAAGTCACAACATCATTAGGAATTAAATAGTATACGTCTCTTCGGTCTAGAAGTCACAACATCATGAGGAATTAAATAGTATACATCTCTTCGGTCTAGAAGTCACAACATCACGAGGAATTAAACAGTATACATCAATGTTTTGGGCTACCACTTTGTATGAGGATTGTGGCTTTGATTGGAAGATACTTTATTATTTGAGAGTCAAATGTCCCATAAAAGAAATGGTTGAAGATTTTTGGGGTTTTTTTTGGGAAATCTTTTCCTGCCATGCTTTTTCTTTGGAAGAGCGGCCTTGCCACCAAGTGTCTAAAGACGCAGGAAAACTAACAATATTGTATATTATGATAGTAGAAGAGTATAAGGGGATACAGGGAACAAATGGAATATTGTCTGATAATTTTTACATATGAAATATTGTCTCTGAAATTTTACATAGAGTGCACTAGCTTGGCCCCATAAAAGCATGTGCATAATTTGAAATTATTTCCTAATGAATTTGAATATAGTATGAAGAAATAAAAGGATAATTGTAGGATTTTCTTACCTAAAATATAATGAATGTGTTTTTATTCATGTATGTGTTGAATATTTGGTATGAATTTTTTTTTAATCTGTGGAACTATAAAGAATATATATTTTTATAAAGAGTTATTTTTTCAAAATTTATAATGTTAATTTTATATTTTATTAAACTATGAAAGTTACTATATCCTTGAAATTAGAAGGCCATTCATTAAATAATTTTTTGTATTGTAAATTTCAATGTAACTCATAAATTATTTTAAAAATGATTAAAGTAATAAAATATTATCATAACAATAAAAGGTGTATCTATTTTATGATCTTAGTATGTCGAGAGAAAAAATATATAAAAAATACTAATTTTTTAAATTATATATTTGGAATCTATATAGTTTTTGATGATGGATTAGTGTAACTTACATAAAACAAATATCAAAATTAGAGATATTGATATGTAATGAAAAATGTGGAGAAATTGATGTATTACAACCCAAACAATCAAGTTTGTCATTCCAAATCTAAATTTGAGGTAACCAAATCAACAAACATATATGATAAAGTTGTCGCATTGACCCAAATAAAATTGAATGAAATGAACAACATGTGCTTTAGAGAAAATATGCATTATGGAGTGTGTGGTGTTCTATGGAGTGTGCATGTTCCCAAGGACATGTTGTTTCCGAGAAAACTAGTGTCCATTCAGAGCTGCTAGTCTCACTAAGATGGGTAGCTATATTAGAAACAAACAACTCAAACTAACTTGTGTTTTCCTATATGAGAGATAGATGAGAGAGAAGCACAGAGTACCAACCTTAGTCTTTCGCTTGGCTCTTTGTTTGTTTCCTCTCTCCGTTGATAGAGCTTTCGCCACTCCTTTCTCACTTGTCCCGCTTCAAGGAACACCTGCAGAGTCAAAGCAGCAAAATACCATCAAAGCATAGAGATCTATAACCATAAACAATGTAGAATCTGATGTACATTAACCATACAAATGCATACACAAATACAAGATTTAGAAATATACAAGTATATGGAGGAAAACTAAAATAGCTTTATTGATAGAAGTAGTAGAAGAGAGGATTACAACCCACATGTCTGATCCAGCGTCATCCTCCCAGCATGAAAGCCATCTTCACCTTATGAAAAACTACATCACCCAACAATACAATGCTTCACAAAGCAACCAATAGCACTTCCTTATAAAATACCAAACTCTAGCCTTTGGATCTCTTGGATGAGGGATCCATATATAGATATTTGCAGGGGAGTGAGTCAGCTTCTGGGATTTTGATTAGTGTCATTTCACTGATAGTTCTTGGTTCCACTTGGAGATTTCATGATCTCTTACTCATCACTGGGTGAATTAAGCGAGGCAAGTGTCATATGAGTAGTTTCTAGAAGATTCTTTGGGTTTCCACTTAGCAAACTGCCTCTTCCATTTGTCTGCTCTCACTCATCGCACCGTACAGAAGGGATTTTCAGCATACATCACACCCCTTGCATGTAACAAGTGAGATGCATCGCACCCTCAGCATGGAGCAGTCTGTATGGTCCAGTTTTGACCAGTTCTGAGTAGTTTTTCAGGGAGAACTTCTGGGAAATGATGTAATCAGTTGACCTTGATCATTTATGGTTTGAAACAACACTCTTAGGGGTTCAGAAGCCCTTGATTTATGGACATATGTGATTGGGGTTGCAGTGCCCAAATATGTCTATAACAGTTGCCCCGTAAAGCATAAAGTCGTAAATCTTGTGATGGCGGGTGAAATGCTTTATCATGAGGATCTAAGGTTTTTTGAACTGGAAGGTGACCTGTAATAAGATACAATACAATACATTATCTTCATAATATTTTCATGATCTAACTGAGGCAGGCATTCCCATGCTCAACTTTATAAATTCATTTTCATGTACATAAGACAGACAACCATTTGTGTGGCATACTAATGATTTTGGTAGAGCCATCATCCCTTAGCTTGGATGATTATCTGTGCAGCTATGGAGTACATTTGATGTCTTTATTTTCTTGAATATACCGCAGCCCGGATGGATGAAACTAGATCCGGGGTCTTCAAACTCGTTCAATCTTCGCTCGATGTACAAGTCAATCCATGTGAAAAAATGCTCTGGTGTTGAACGTGGAAAGACATCACCTGATTACCAGCCAATGATGTAAGTTGTTAACAGGCATGAGACGAATCACCGATAATGATAATAACCCTCAAGGTACTACAGTACAATTCACGTGGTGTGAATACATGTGTCGATGTCGAACACCACGCAAAGTCTTTCGGTCGAAGGCCATTGATGTAAACCTGCCGCCAGAAGTGAGAAACTTGTCATTTGAGGCATGTAAGCTTCAAAGTACTGAAAGGGTTATTCCTAAATCAACTTCTTGGATAACGAGCTGATGTCAACAAGAAGTGACCTGTTGTAGGAGGGCCTTAATGAATTCCACATGTACGACATGCAATGGAGCAAATGATTTTGTGGAGGTGAAAATGATCTGATGATACAAGGTTGAGGGTGGTGGTCATGAAAGAATGGAGCGTGAAGGTATTACAACAGATGAGGCGTTAGCTAGGTTGGTGAATTCTCTGAGCGACTTCTCTTGAACATATCGGTGACACTGAAATGGATTGGTAGTGTTAACCCCAAAAATGGATGGTACGAAGGACCAATGGTGATATGATCGGTGAACGAAATAACCCAACCCGACTCAATCATGGTGACGGAGTGAAAGTGTGATGTTCAATAGCGACCTGCTACTAATAAAGTTCTTCAAGTTTTCTTCCCCTTTTCCCCAGTCATTATTGACCAATACCTCTTTATTTTTGTCAAGCTTGAGGAGGATAACATATGGTTGTTCTATAATTTTCCCTTTGGGCAAACTTGTCACTATGCTTTAGCGAGCCTAGCGACAATGAATCTCGCTCTTGTCCGTATGGACAAGTTTGTTGCTATTGCTTTAACGAGTTTAACGACAAAGATAAATCGGTCCTTCTCAGTTTTAGAGAGTCTGAAAAGAGATGGAAAGGAAACTCTAGTAGTCCTTTTTCATATTATAATCCCTTAAGTCTGAAAAAGTATAAAATAATAAGAAAGGGATGACTTTTCAATCACTTTAGCGAGCCGAAAAAGATAAGCGCTCGATATTTTTGTGTAATGATCTCTTAGGTCCAAAAAGATTAAAATATAGAGGAGGGATGGCACTTCCAATCACTTTAATGAGCTGGAGAGGCAAATTTCTTGACATTCTTATTATGTTTTACGAGTCTAAAAAGAGCTCAAAAGAGACTCGTTTTTTAGGAACGATTGATGTTTTCGAGTAGCAACTGGTTCCAGGTAAGTTTCAAACTTTTCAATCATGGCAGTGTAAAGAAGGTGGCTAACAAAATCACTCATCGCAGCTATTCCTCAAAAGGGTAAACAATCAAGTGGAGGCATATGATCAGCTAAAAAGTGGAGGTGATGGTAATAACACGACCAAGGCTCAAAAGTTGATAGTAAGGTGATCAAAAAGGTTATTTACTGAAGGTGGGTTCATTTTTTAATGAGCTTAAACTCTGGGGGAACATATGTTCATCGCTAGGTTTATTTTTTAACAAGCTTGAACTTCGCATAAACCTGCTCATGCCAGTCGTATAATAAGGATGTCTCTCATTGGTAGGTTCATTTTTTAGGTAGCTTGCCCCATGCGAAACCTTGCTCCGATCCTTTTGTAGGATAGTTTCTCGGTGGGAAAAATGTCCTTTACTTTGCCAGTGCCATCGGCCATTACAAAGGTGAATGGTTGACTAGACCAATTACCTAACTTAAGCAGTTGAAGTTAGTAAGAACTATGGAGTTAGAGTTATGCTGGTCACATTTCACTTCCATAGAAAAGGTTTGCATGCCCCCAGGCAAAAGAAATGAAGTTTCCAGGTTACCATATAGAAGTTCTTGCATTAAAGCAAGATTGTTCCATCCGCGTAGCAGAAAAAACACTCCCTTGGCCTTATCTATTGAAATAGACAAAGGTGAATGGTGTGAGCTTCCAATCACATAACCTTCAACGAGGAAATAATTTTCCAGACTGATCCCATTTTCCTAAACAGATGGGTGTGTCAGATTGGTCATATATCCTACGAGGAAACCTTCTTGTATCTGGGGTTTTCCTGCCGAAGCAGGCCAGGGCAGGTGCCCCCTGGATTTAGTCACATTCACCAAATCACTCGCGATCATCAGGTGGATGGACTGGAGGTTGATGATACATTCCTTGTGCAAAAATACCATTTAGGGATGGCATTTGACTAGTAGCTATGTTTGAACCAGGGAATGAAAGTTGGTCAACGAGTTGGACCATTCTTCCTTCATACGGAAAACACATCACCCGAAAGAGTGAGGAAACAATAACTCCCATGCTGTAAATGTAGTGACGCCCAAGGAGCAGATTGTAATCTAGAGGCCCTTGGACTACCATCACGTTCAAGTGAACGGTTTTCCTTCTCAAAGTTATATGCAAATTTTGAATGATCTCTAACGGTCGACTGTTTCCTTTATTAAAGACTCACAAATGTTGAATCTCAGGCAGAAATGATGAAGAACCAAGCACTTTCCAAGCAGTTGAGGAAAGGATACTCATAGAAGCCCCTTCATCAATGATAGTGCCAACCATGATCATTCTATAAGCTTGTACTATGATTTGGAATGGTACATTAGATGGTAGGCGGGGTCTCGCTAGTAGATTCCAATAAAAGCAAACGACTAAATTGCTCAGAGGAGGGACTGAATAAATGGCCACATGAATCTCTTGAACTGAGGAACTTCCTTCCTATGGTAGAGGAACAGGTAGATTGCCCCCATGTTCATTGGATTTTGTGTTAACAAAAATAATTTGAACGGTGTCGCTCTCATTCTCTCTGGAGACTGTATCATCTGAAGGTGGACCTTTTGAAGACAAAACTAGGTCGACTACCATCTCAACCTGTTGACTTTGGTTCGGTGTGGACACAGAGGGTTTATCTTCAATGATAGATGCTTCGACTGATAACAGAGGTGTGTCAATCGTATTTTCAACTAGCAATGGACAGGGCCAAAGTTTCTTGTATCCAGGAGGAAGTCGCTGCGGTGAAGCAGGCCAATTATCTAAGACTCTTTTAGCTTCATCTAGGAAAGGGCAATGGTGGAGGGCATGATCGCCTTCACACAACCTACAAGGAAATCTAGATCTTCCTTTTTGTCCATTGACTTCATTTTCACTAGTTGATTGTGTACTCTCAACATGATCGACAGAGGTTGAAGACATCAGATTGTGCAAGCAGGGATACTAGTCTCTCAAGATCCACAAGATGCAAAGAAAATATTGATTATAGTGGTCTCCTTTGTAAATGACACACAGATATTTGGGTTTGGATGGTGTAGTGTGTGGATTTTCGCCAGACGATGCATGGTTGCCACCTTTCACCATTGGCTTCTTCTTCTTCTTCTCCTTCCCTTTCTTCTTCTTCTTACTTACTTGGTTTTTAGTGTTACTAGTTTCACCAAGCGAAGAGGAAGAAGGAGAGGGAGAAACAAATGAAGTGGAAGGTAGGGGAGTAACTTCAGTATCATACTGGTTGCTGATTTGATTGCTGAGGAATTGTGATATTTTGAACAATAGAGGTCGAGAATAGCCATACTAGTAGGCCAATTGTAAGTCCTCGAAGGGACAATGCAGCCATATGTGGAACACCAACATCTCCCCAAGAGGAGAAAGGACTAGGATTCCATCCAAGGGGAAATCCTTGATTGGTGGACTCCATTATCTCAACATAAGACCAATGAGGGAACAGTGATGTTATTATGATTAAAATAAATTTTATGACGCTTTGACACAACTTTCTTTTTCAATCTTTAAGAGTCGAGAGAAAGATAAAGATGACTCTAGTCACCTTCAATTTTTAATGAGCTTGAAGTGACAAGTGCTCAGATGGACCTTTTCTTTTAAGGAGTCTGAAAAGGAACAAAAGCGACTTCTCTAGAAATCTAAACAGAAGGATTAGCAAACCAATTGCGAAACTGCAATATACACCCCGGTGGTAAATTATAGAGAAATTACTGACGACTTTACGTACAACAGTCAATCTTCCCGAATGCTATGTTCAGTGCATTGTGATCGATAGGGCAGCAAACATGACTTCCTAAGGATAAAGGATATCAGCCTATTGTGGTCTCCCAATATATACTTGACGGTACGTGGGAGCACAAGTCTGTACTGGCACTTGTCGTATCAAGGAGGAGCAATCACCCAACCTACGATGAAAAAAATAGTTACCATGCTTTACGACGCCGGAATACGTCTCTAGCCTAGACTTCTAGATGTTGTGTGTTAGGTTCCAAAGCATTTTTATGTTCATTAAGGTTTATTTTACAGTTGATCTTTCTTAAAAAGGTTGCCTTTCAAGGTTCAGCACATGATGTAGATATACAATTCCTAAATATGCAATCTAAGATGATAAACAGTTGTTTACTTTCTTTTAGCAATGAAAATACTAGCTACTAAGGAAAAAAGAGTAAAATTCTTTAAACATAGAATAAAGAGCACACACTAAATGCACTTTTCCTAAATCAATTTCCACATGCAGTCTAAATGAAAATGCACATGCATGTATTTTTTTTTCAGTTTCCTTAATGTGAGAATGACAAAAAGAAAACTAAGTACAGATCTAAACTACTTTTCCTCAAAGTGACACTTTAATAATTTCTTTTCAAAAAATGGAAGGAAGACTAAGACTACACTTTCAATTTCGAATGGAAAACTGCTTTCGACACTTCAAAGAATTGATTACTCAAATCAAATACAATGGAAAAAGTGTGATCAACTATCTAAATGAGGAATACTTTACGACACTCTTTTTCTTGACTGAAAATGATAGTTGTGACACTTTCAAATCAAAAGATGATAGTTCGATTAAGCTACTATTTGCAAAGGAGGACTGTAAATGATGAAAAATACATAAAAAAAAAAACATTCACAAATCCTTATCAATGAAGGCTAAATAATGTAAAGGAAGAAGATTTCAACAGTGATATACTAATCATAGACAGCGAAACTATTAAATAGAGTAGAAAACAATGAAGAAAAAACCAAAATCTAGAGGTAGAAATAGTATCATTCAATCATCGCACCTGTAACACAGGGAAACAGGGATGCATCTCACCTGCAGCACACACAAGGTGCGATGCATATAGACTACCAATGAGAGATAGTGTGATGGTCCAAGGATGAGCCTGAGCTTACTTTGCACCCATAGTTTGCAGTTAAGTTCAGGAATTTAGGCTGAGCTTATGATAGGTAGTAATCACAGAGTATAGGGCCTGATATAATGAGGTTATTAAGCTACCATTAGTGCACTTAAGATGTTTGCAAGTCATATGTTCAGTTCATAAACCAACCCAGAGGTTGATTGAAGCAACATTGATCTACTTTGCAGTTGCATAGAAAAAGCAGTTCGAAGGCTAGTTGGCTTAACTTTAGGCTCTGTCTGTAGTTTATAAAGAAAACAACAGTAACAAACAAAGAAACTATTCACTCCCCAGTGGAGTCGCCATTTTGTTTCTAGGAAAACTAAGGTCCATTCAGAGCTGCTAGTCCCACTAAGACGGGTAGCTATCTTAGAAACGAACAATTCAACGTAATTTTTTGTTTTCCTCTATGAGAGATAGATGAGAGAGAAGTAGAGAGTACCAACCTCAGTCTTTCGCTTGGCTCCTTGCTAGTTTCCTCTCTCTCTTGATAGAGCTTTCGCCATTCCTTTCTCACTTGTCCTGCTTCAAAGAACACCTGTAGAGTCAAAGCAGCAAAATACCATCAAAGCATAGAGATCTATAACCATAAACAATGTAGAATTAGATGTACATTAACCATACAAATGCATACACAAATACAAGATTCAGAAATATACAAGTATATGGAAGAAAACTCAAATAGCTTTATTGATAGAAGTAGTAGAAGAGAGGATTACAACCTAGTTGTCTGATCGAGTGTAATCCTCCTAGCATGAAAGCCCTCTTCACCTCATGAAAAACTAGATCATCGAACAATACAATGCTTCACAGAGAAACCAATAGCACTTCCTTACAAAATACCAAATTCCAGCCTTTGGATCTCTAGGATGAGGGATTCATATATAGATATTTGCAGGGGGGTGAATCAGCATTTGGGATTTTGATGAGTGTCATTTCCCTGATAGTTCTTGGTTCCACTTGGAGATTTCATGATCTCTTACTCATCCCTGGGCGAATTCAGAGAGGCAAGTGTCATATGAGTAGTTTCTAGAAGATTCTCTGGGTTTCTACCTAGAAAAATGCCTCTACCATTTGTTTGCTCTCGCTCATCACACCCTATAGAAGGGCTTCTCAGTATGCATCGCACCCTCAGCATGGAGCAGTCTGTATGGTCCAGTTTTGATGAGTTCTGAGTAGTTTTTCAGGGAGAACTTTTGGGAAATGATGTAATCAGTTGACCTTGATCCTTTAGGGTTTGAAACAACACTTTTAGGGGTTTAGAATCCCTTGGTTTATGGACATATTTGATTGGGGTTGCAATGCCCAATTATCTCTATAACACATGTGCATTATTAGAATGCACATACACATTTTTATTTGATCATTCACAAGGTATGTATGATAAGAATATGCCAAAGGAAGCATGTAAGTATCTAGGGCCATCAACAACATGATAACCCACATAAAGGCCACTTCAAGAGTATCGTTCATCTCCTGATGGGGATAGTCAACATTAAGAACTTTTGTACATTGAGTATACCTTCTTGGAACTTGGATATGGCGAGAGTAACAAACCTAAGACTTTGTGCCTAAGGAAATATTACACACTTTTGGGGCTATAATTAACTCCTTGGACCACCACAAATGACCTATCAAGGGTATCCCTCTCCTTTCACTAGGTATATTGGCACCACTAGGATTTTTGAGCAATGGTTATGGAACTGAAGACCCTAGACATGACCATGGCAAGAAACATAAATTTAGTCCCAATGAAAGCTTTTGATCATCAGGGACGAAAAGGATGCCTCAAACAACCACACATTGCCACTTAAGGTTCTCATTACTGTATTATTATGGATGTTAGTGTTCGTAGGTGGCTTTCGGTTGTAGTTATGTGTACCAAGGCACTAGAAATGATTTAGAGAAGTACAACTTGCCTTAAATCCTAATGAAAACATTGTAAAATCCAAAACCATGAAAAAATTCCTTGAAGCATTGCACATTAACATTGGAGGGTATATTTTTCCTCAAAGAAATATGTTAGTTCCTTCACATAGTTTTTATCATTAAGTATGTGTGCCAAGTCCTTTACATGGTCAAGGGAGAAAACCCAAGTCTTAGCTAAAATAATATTTTATCCCGAACAAATCAACTGTTTCGACCCTTACTTTTTGCATATTCCTTTTTATCATTAGGCCATTAATTCCCTCTTCCATTAGAGCCTTGAATCTACCTTAAACATATTTAAGCCAAAGGCATAGCTCCCACTTGGGATCTAATCACTTCTAACACTAAACCCTATTTTATAATGCATTATTCTTTCCCTGTTTCTTTTTCCCTAAAAGCATATACCTAACCTCAAACATATTCACACCATTTTCCCATTTTTGAACCCTTCACCTTATACTCCACATTCCCTCAACTCATAACCTTAACCCCTAAACAAAACCACTACCTTTGGTTAATAGAATCTACCCGAGACTTGGATCATAATACCATAGAATATACCCCCCGAGACTTTGATCTGTCACTAATGAATCGAAAATACCCTAGATCTTCGACCAAGCACAGATTTCGGACCTTGATTTCAGATAAAAAAATCCTTTTTAAGGAATAACACCACCTGACTTTTGCATTAATACAATATGTATATAGCACCGACTTTCACGTAGTGCTATTGATCAGTACCTTTTATGCTTAACAACATCCAATGTAACTGGCATGATGATTTCAATCTCTTTCGCAAGTTGATATATCGATTGCATTTTGCCCATGTTGAGAACAAGATCTGAACTCTTGTATGGTTATTTCAATCCGCGTATTGCATTTTACACGTGACAGAGAACAAGATACGAAACCTTTGCAATTATTTGAATATCTTCTTCATGAATTTTGCACATTGGTTGCATTTGCACATGATGTGAAATAACACGAGGAACAATGGGTAATTTAATTAACATCGTTTATCTTTGTTTATTATTATTTTTTTAAATTATGATAATTTTCCAGACTTTAGCCGGAAATCATTACTCGGCCAACTTGGGCAGCCTGAAGAATTATCTGTGAATCATGCGCAGTTTCAACCTGCCATTCGAGATATCGGACCCGAATATTCTCCATCCAAAGAGAGTTGGTATCAATTGTACTCTCTACTACTACCATAATTTCTATTTCTGACAAACATATTATCGAGTTGAGTTTCAGGATCTATTATATTGACAGTTAATGACAATATTGAGACTTAATCAGAGCCTAATATTCTCCATCCAAAGAGGGTTGGTATCAATTGTACTCTCTACTACTACCATAATTTCTATTTCTGGCAAACATATTATTGAGTTGAGTTTCAGGATCTATTATATTGACAGTTAATGACAATATTGAGACTTAATAACAGTGACGAAGGAATAATGAATCACATTTATTGGTTAGAAATATCAATCTCATAACAAATTTAATGAATAAGCTTTATTTGATTGTCAAATCAAGAAATTTAAGTGAATAATGTTTTATTTTAATAGATTAATAATAGTTAAAATTTGCTTATTAAATTTAAATCGTTTTAAAAACAATTATTTATATTTTAATTTATATAAAATTTATATTTTTTTATATTTTTTTAATATTTAAATTTCAATTTTAAATCTCATATTTTGGTGGGACCAACCCGTGACTTATGGTTTAACACCACAATAATAATTAACAACGAATGATTTAATCAATGATTATGTGATTAGTTTGGTAATCAAGGGTTAGTGCTGATATTTTGGTTGCATTGATGATTGTATTGATTAACCTGTACGTTGAGAAGACAGTTGTCCTGGTCTCGGGTTTCCTTCC
Organism: Pinus tabuliformis; assembly: GCA_031772625.1. Lineage (NCBI taxonomy): Eukaryota > Viridiplantae > Streptophyta > Pinopsida > Pinales > Pinaceae > Pinus > Pinus tabuliformis. The sequence continues at coordinate 384,220,036 of CM062812.1, read as the reverse complement.
TGCTCTTGGTCTAAACCTTAACCCTTTCGTTGTTACACCGTCATTTTCATTCTTCTTTTTTTGGGTTGAGAGCTCTGCTCACAGGTTCTGCTGGTGACTGTAAGTGTTTCAAGTCAATGCTCTATTCACGTTGACTATGGGCTTCTCTGTTGGTAGGTGGTATAACTATGCTCAATATTTGTATTTACATTATGGTTAGCTTGGCTCTGTTGTTTGGTTGTTGGCTTTGTTGTGAGGGTTTCTCTGCTCTCTCGATGGTCTGGTGCTCATTGTCTGTCCTTCGTTCCTTATGCATTTTGTTGAGCTTTATCAATGGTTTCTTAAATTGTCTGTATGGTTATTTCGTTGTTTGAATTGTCTGTGTATTGTGAACATAGGTTGCGACCTCAAAATGACCCTTTCCTCTGCATTTTCTCAACTCCGACAAGGTATTAAGTCTTTCTCTGCTAAATGCTATCTCCACAGTTTTTCATGTATGCTAATAGTTGTTGCTCCTTGCGAGCATGGTTTCTTTCAATGGCCACGACCCAAGTGTGGATTCCTTTGTCCGGCGCTGACTATTGAACTGGTAAGTCCTCTCGGGGTTTCTTCTCCCTCACTATCAATCATTCATTTTCTTCTTTAACCTTCAGTTGATGATGCTACTGCTTTGTTATGGTCTCTGCACAGGTTTTTATGACTTCTAGTCAAACTACTACTAGGCCATTCCTCCAAACAGAACCGGTAGGATCATTCCCTACTGCAACTTTTTTAGTTGAGGGTTTCCTTAGTCATTTCCTTCCGTAGTGTAGTCGGACATTAGACTAGGACCTGGGTATCTATTGTATCATCGTCTGGTTGATGGACATTTGGCCTTTGGGTTCAATTGTATTTGATTTTGATGATTCTTAGGTGGACTGTAATGATTTCAGGGTTATAACCCTAACCCTCGTTTCTCTGTTTTATTTCCAGAGGAGGGTTTGCTGGGCCTTAGGGTCGCTGGACTTTAGAACTTGTATTTGTATAGTTTATATGTAGGTCTTGATACTGAAATTATTTTAAAGATGAATGAAAAGAGTTTTTGATGTACAAGGTTACCCCTTTTATGAATGCTCTTATCTGTGGTTGTACTTGTTTAATTAACTTCTTCGGCTGTAGCACACTCTGGTATTTCCATAGTTTGTCGATGTGACTAGAACTATCTGCTCAGTCTTCGCATGAAGATTGTGTCTCTGTCTGTCTTCGGTTTCTTGAAATTCTGTCTTTACTTGTCACTTGGTTACTGGAACTTCGTCACTGTTTTATCTCGAAGGATTTCTGGTAAATTATACACTTGTCTTTACGTTACAGATGATAGAAATTAGTTAATAAAACAAGTATTGGACAGATGGATTCAAGGATGAAAAATATCTCTCTTCGTATTGCTCTTCTATGCTGGAATGTTGAACCTTTTCCACTCTGTGGTATATTTGTTTTGTAATGTTTCAATACAGTTATGCAAACTGTTTGCAGTTGTTTCTTCAGTTACATAGTTGATATCTATCTTGTTGTTTAGTTTTCTCGTTCTGTGGAATACATAAATAATATATTTCTTTATGTTTTTTTTTTTTTAAGTAAATAGCTGTAAAATAAATAAAAGAGAAACAAAACAACTGGGTCGCTGTAACCATCTCCACCTAACTATTCTGTCCCTAAATTCCTATAAACTGATAATGAAATAAAACAAGTTCCTAACACTGTTTTCTTAATTAACAAACATAAATGAAATCTAATGATGATGAATCTCTCCTGCTTACCTGAGACTAAAACCCGGTCATGGTGCCCTTAGCTGGATGCTCCTGCATCAAGCTCCTGGGGTAAGAAAGATTCATGACTCCTGTCCATGAGCTTCTTGACTGAATAGCCTGCATTTCGTATCTGTCTGGCGTTAAGCCATGAACTGTCCTCAATGGGATGGTTCTTCCACTTGACCAGATATTGTAGATATTCTTTTTGCTGAGTTTGCTTGGCCACCTAAGTATCGAGGATCCTCTCAATCTCAAGGGGCTGAGCGTAAGGCATTTGTCTCATCTATGTCTCACTTCCTTCCTTTGTGTCCTATGTAGGTCGTGTTGTATTGTCTTCCTCTAGACTTGCAGTATATGGAAACAGGTCTGCCACGTTGAAGATGGGTAAGATGCCTATCCCTGGTGGCAGCTGTAATTCATAAGCATTGGCTGAAAAATTGTGGAGAATTTTGTAGGGGCCTATCTTTTTATACTTCAGTTTCTTGTATGCACCTTTAGGAAAACGGTCCTTGTGAAAATTTGTAACGACTTAATCCCCCACATTAAAGGGTACCTCTAGCCGTTTCAAATTTCCCCGTTGCTTATACCTTTGACTGCTGTCCTGCAACTTCATTTTCACCGGCTCGTATAGGTCATTCATTGCTTTGGCAAAATCTTCTCCATTAGCACTCCATCTTTCCTATTTTCCTAGATCTCGTAACTCATACACTCCGCGAGGATGCATGCCATATAATATTTGAAAAGGATTGTAACCCATGTTGAGATTGGGTGAGTCGTTGTAAGCGAACTCCACCTGGGTAAGTACTCGATCCCACATTCATGAATTTTCCCTGATCAAACTTAATAGTAGGTTCCCCAAGCTCCTATTTACCACCTTTGTTTTCCCGTCGGTCTGCGGGTGATAAGAAGAGATGAAACGTGTCCATCTTCTTCCACAAGGTGTACTAGAAGTGCCCTGTAAACTTCACGTCCCTGTCATAAAGAATGGACTTCGGTAGGTCATGTAGCCTGACGATCTCTGTGAAGAACAAGTGGGCCACGTGAGTGGCATCACTGGTTTCTCTACAAGGGATGAAAAGTGCCATATTTGAAAACTGGGCTACTACTACCATCACCGAATCATAACCCTGCTGCATCCTTGGTAGACCCAAGATGAAGTCTAAGCTGACTGAGTCCCATGATCTACTCGGAGTGGGCAATGGTGTGTAGAGTCTCATATTATGATTGTGTCCTTTCACCAAATGACACACTTTACATCTGGTCACAAATATCTGCACATCCCTTTGCATTCTTGGGCAATAATAAAAATGGCTGAGTTGTTCTAACGTTTTGTCTATGTCGAATGCCCGACTAGACCTCCATTGTGCTTCTCCTAAATGATATTCTCTTTCATAGAACAATCGGGAATACATAACTGTCCCCCTTTAAATATTAGGTTCTCCTGCAAGTTATAGTCCAACCATGGACTATTGTTCCTCAGCAAAGGATTTTGACAGGCTTCATAAGCCTCTTTGAAATCCACATTGGTCTAATACAAGTATTTCAAATGCTCAAAGCCTAGCACTTGTATCGTACTCTCCTGCAAGAGCAAGGCTCTTCTGCTCAATGCATTTGCCACCTTATTGGCCTGCCCGCTAATGTGTTTCAACAAAAAGGTGAAACTCTGCAAATATTCAACCCACTTGGCATGCTTGTGATTCAGCCTATGCTGTTGCATTACGTATTGAAGTGTAGAATTATCCAAAAATAAAACAACTCATGTCCCAATAGATAGTGTCTCAAATGCTTTAGTGCTTAGACAACAACATAGAATTCTTTGTCGTAGGATGAATACGTCTGCTTGCTTTCATTCAACTTCTCGCTGAAAAATGCAACATGTTTGTTTATTGGCTAAGTACTGCTCCAATGGCCATACCACTTGCATCATAGCAAACCTGAAAAAGCATTTTAAAATCTGGCAATCTTAGGATCGGTCCTTCTGTGATCTTCTTCTTTAGTAGCTAAAAACTCCTTTCTACTGCCTCAGTCCAAAAAAAAGGCTGACTTGCCTTCTTTATAGTGTCAAACATAGGTGCGCAGATTTCACTGAAATTCCTTATGAATTTATGATAAAACTTTCCATCCCATGAAAACTACGTACCTCAAACAGACTTTTTTGGGATGGCTAGTTGACAATTACTACAATCTTATCTGGGTCCATCTTTAACTCATTTTTTGCAATCGCAAAACCCAGATAAACCAATTCTTTTTACAGAAAAGTGCATTTTTTTGGATTTATCAGCAACTTATTCTATTGCAATTTTTCCAGCACACCTTGAACATGTCGAAAGTGTTCCTCCCTTATTTTGCTGAAAATTAATATATAATCAAGATACACTATTCCAAACTTTCCAATGAATTCTTTTAGCATTTCGTTAATCAGTCGCATAAAGGTACTGGGTGCATTACTCAATCTGAATGGCATTACCAGCCACTCATACAACCCTTCATTGGTCTTCAAGGCTGTCTTCCACTCATCCCCTTCCCTGATTTGAATCTGATGATAACCACTCTTCAAATCAATCTTCGAAAAGTATGCTGCCCTGCTCAGGCAGTCCATCATGTTGTCTATCTATGGCAGTGGAAATTTGTACCTGATGGTAATCTTTTTGATGGTCGTTGAATATGTGCAAATTTTCCATTCTCCTCGTTTCTTGGGAGCGAGAATTGTTGGAACTGCGCAAGGGCTCAAACTCCCCCTTATCAGCCCTTTATCTAGTAATTCCTGCACCTTTTTTCTAATTTCTTCGTTATCTTTGGGGCTCATTTGGTATGCTGCCTTGTTCGGTAGACTTGCTCTAGGTATAAAGTCAATATGATGACTTATACTTCTCTTAGGAGGAAACTTATCTGGTAAATCGCCCACTATTATATCGCTGAATTCTTGTAGCATTTCCTAAATTTCTGCAGGCAAATCAGACACTTCTATGTGTAACAATACTGTTTTTTTCCTTCTTATAACAGCATAGTTCAATTCATTGTCTTCAATCTAACTCAAAAATTGTTTTCCACCCATAAGTAACACTCTCATCCTACTTTTTTTTGCTATCTCCTCCTCCTTGATGGGCACAAGTGTGTGCTTGATCCCATATTTGACAAACTTATAACAGTTTTTCTTCCCGTCATGCACCCTCTTCCGGTCATACTACCATGGCATCCCTACAAGTATATGACATACGTCCATTAGCATGATATCACAAATAACCGTGTCTTTATACCTGGAAATATGGAACTTAAATTTACATTATTCATCAACCAACAACTGATGGCCTTTTTGCAACGATGATACCTTGTAAGGAGTGGGGTGCTTTAGTCACTTCAAACCCAACTTCCCTACCATCTTTGTGGCAACCAGATTATCTGTGCTCCCACTGTCGATAATCAACTTGCAGCATTTTACGTGCGACTTACAAACTATATGGAATAATGCTCTCCTTTGAGTTTGTTCAGCTATTTCTTTGGTTGGTTTCAGCAATAATTTATTCAGCACTAAGGCTTCCACTGTTTCAACACATTCTCTACTTCCTGAGGTGGTGCATCTACTTCATCTGGTTGTGCAACAAACTCTCCTCTTTGACCAGCTTATTTTGCTTCAGGACACTCAAAAGATCTGCGCCCCCACTTGTGGCACCTGTAGCACTGATAGTTAGCTACTCTGCCTTGGCCATTCCCTCTTCCTCGCTGATATGGCCTACCACCTCTAGTGCTGTCTCTTTTTTCTACTATCCGAGTAGTTTTGGAACTGTTGCCTTCTTCACAATTGTTGGAAATTCATCCTCTGCCATAAGGCTATCCTCTTCCTCTGTCGGTTCCCCGTCCTCTCTTAGCATTTTGTTTTCTGGTGATCTTTTTCTCTGCCTTCATGGCACTCTGGTAGGATTCCTCTATATTTTTCAGGGAAAGAATGGTGATTTCATCTAATATTTCCAATCTCAGACCATTTACATACCTTCCTATTTTCTCTGGGGTGTCCTCTGTATAACTAGCTCTTAAATTTACCTGATAGAATTCTTCAGTATACTCTCTCACTGTCATACCTTTTTGTTTCAAATTCTGCACTTGCCGATGTAGTGCAATCTGGCAGTATTTGGGCAGAAATCTTCCTTTCAACTTGGCCACCATTCTGGACCATTTCTTTATTGGCAACTTGTTCATCCTTCTTCTCTCCACTTGGACACTATCCCACCATAGGGCTCTGTGTCCCTTCAACTTTGTTGCAACAAACATAACTTTTCGATCTTCACTAACCTCTTCACACTCAAAATATTTGTCCAATTTGCTGATCCAGTCCAACAGAACTTCTGTGGACAAGCTGCTATCATAATTTGGAATTTATGTTTTGGGCTTGATGGCAACCAATAGGACCGACCTCAACAATTTCATTTCTGACCCTTCTCCATCCATTCCATCTATTGTCACTACGGCTTCTTCTTCGCTATCATCTCCTACCTCTGGATCCTTCCTCCTTCCTACTTCAACAACCTCCAAATAGGTAGTAAGGATCCTGATTTCCTCCCGCAATCCTTCCTCTGCTACTCTCCAGGCACCTCTTCCATGACCTCGTCTCCCTACCTCCATTTCTCAGGAAAATTCTAAATCCTGCTCTGATACCACAATGACTTATGGTTTAACACCACAATAATAGTTAACAACGAATTATTTAATCAATGGCTATGTGATTGGTTTGGTAATCAAGGGTTAGCGTTGATATTTTGGTTGCATTGATGATTTTATTGATTAACCTGTACGTTGAGAGGACATTTGTCTTGGCCTTGGGTTTCCTTCCCACTCTTGGACTAAACCCTAACCCTTTTGTCGTTACTCTGTCATTTTCATTCTGCTTTGTTTGGGTTGAAAGTTGATCCAGGTGGATGTTGGTGGCCACTCACCTATCCCATTTGGACCCCCACAACTGTCTCTTTCAGTCTTTTCAGTTTCCTAAATTGTAGCACAGTTTACTATTTTTAGCAGTTTTTCGGGTCCTGAACTTCCGAAGCCATTTTGAGGCCCTAAACGCTGTCTTTTGGGAAATCTGGGGCAATATGGGTCCATGGATCGATGTTGACTCTGAAAGTGGTAGTACTCAGATAGATCTTTCTAACGAGCTATCGTACGCGTCAAACGGAGATCGTATGCCAAAGTTACGACCCTGGGAAAGTGATGTACCAACTTACCCAAACGGGGCCCACAATTTGGCGTTTCATCTTCTAGGGTTAGGTTTTGGGATGTGAAGGGTTTTCCATTGTTTCTCAACAATAAATAGGCCTTCGAGCCTCATTGTAACATAGTTTTGAGAACAGTTCAGAGGCATGTAGCCACCACATCTCTTCTCAGAGATAAGCTACCATCGCCCTAGCTAGTTTATTTCCATTCCTGTTTGTAAGCATATTTCTGTATTTTCTATTAATGAAATGAAGCATTATTTCCGCTGCATCTTTGTGTATATGGTTACCTCTGTATTTTGTTGCGTTCCTGTTTAAATCCAGATCAGTGGTATCAGAGCGGTCTGCTCTTTCTCTATTTTTCTTTGCATGTCCCCAACAAGGTCGGGATATAAGGAGTTAGGGCTTGAACTGGTCGAACCTTTGCAAGACCAGCCTCGCAAATCTCGATGGCCTCCCATGGCGGATGAGAAAAAAGACGAGGGGGCAGGAGATCTTATCAAAATCTTGCTCGAAGAAGCCCTCGAGCAACAAAGGAACGTGATGATGGATAGCTTTGAGCAAATCCTTTAGCGGCTACCCAGAGGAGATGCATCTGCTTCCAATAGCGACTCTGTAAATGCCACACCCTTCAAGGTACAAGTTAATTTCGAAATCCCCATATTTGAGGGTTAGATAGACGCAGATGTTGTAGATAAATGATTAAATCTGCTAGAGGGTTATTTTTCTGTTCATGAATTTTCAAATCGGGAAATAATTGTTTTCGCTCTTCTCAAAGCAGCCCCCCACGTCAAAGACTGGTGGGAAACCTACTGCGAGCAGAAGGATGAAAGTACAGGCTCACTATTTTCAGCCGCAATGACTTGGAATGACTTCTGGGATGCCATCAAGGAGCAGTACTACCCTGTCGGAAGCTATGAGGACAAATACATCAAATGGACCACACTGCGGCACGGATGAGACCAAGATGTGTTGGAGTTCACAAACTTTTTTCATACCCTTCGCACACAGTTGGGTATCAAAGATTCTAAGCTGCATCTGGTACTCAAATAACGTGGCTGCCTACACAGATACATACAGGAAGAGATGGGGTTCTTGAACATCTCCTCACTCGACACATCATACCGATACGCTGTCAAAATCGAAAAAAAGTTCAAACAGAAGAAGTGAGACTTTGGATCTGCAAATCCGAATCCCAAAGGACAAAGCCAAGGCGGGGTGACCCAAGACAACCCGTCGAAGCCGCAAGAAAAGAACAACACCACGAAGTCGAAGAAGGACACAGGAAAGTGGTGTGAGTTCCACAAGAGTCCCACTCATAACACGAGTGAGTGTCAGACCAAGCAGTCGTTGGTGGCCGAGTTGAAGGCTTCCGAATCAGATGCATGTTCTGACCCTGAGCCAAAACCTGACAAGGGGAATGGCAAAGGGAAGTAGATCATTGATGCGGATCCCAGCGCCACTGTTGCCACTGCCAAGATCCAGAAGAATGAACTTATAGATCCAGAAGAGGGCGAGCGTCTTTTCCACTCACAGATGTGGGTGAAGGGTTCGCCGCTGCAATTCATTGTCGACAGTGGCAGCCAAAAGTACCTCATTTCAGCAGAGGTCATGAAGCGGTTGGGGCTACTGACTACACCGCACCCGTAGCCGTACAGTATCGGGTGGCTTCATGAAGGACGAGATCTAAAAGTTCGCCAGCAGTGTCGCTTTCCCTATAGCATCAAATCCTTCACGGACGAGGTATTGTGTGATGTTACACCTCTCGATGTTTGTGATGTATTATTAGGCCAGTCATACTTGTGGAGGCGACATGCTGTGTATGAGTCCAGGCCTCGTGCTGTCATTATTTCTTTAAATAATTCATTATATAGGATACCGGAGGTAGCCCCACCTACTGCCACATCTTTGATCACTGCTAAGAAAGGCAGCAAGCTCATCTCCCAGACCAGGAAATTTATCTGTTTGGTTCACTCCCAAAGTAAGGGGAAGATCGTTGCTACATCCATGACCCCTGCAAAGGGTTCCTCCATGCAGCAATAGCAGCAAAGGGATACGGTCATGACAGAACACAGGAACAACTTCTCCTCACCCACAGAGATACCACACAAGTTTCAGGTGGGCAATAAAGTCTGGTTGCATCTACAGAGAGAACGCCTTACCAGAACCCATCAGAAGCTCAGACCACTCCGACATGGTCCTTAAAGCAATACCAAGGCTATTGGGAACAATGCTTTGGAGCACATCATTCCTCCATTCTTTTGCCTGCACCAAGTGTTCAATATGGACCATCGTCGACCATGCTTCCCACCATTACTGGACACATCAGAGATTGCAGGACAAGTTCAGCAGATGGAGGAACTCAATGCAATGGGGACCATTGCCTCCTAAGGGGGAGGAATGATCCAGGTGGATGTTGGTGGCCACCCACCTATCCCATTTGGACCCCCACAACTATCTCTTTCAGTCTTTTCAGTTTCCTAAATTGTAGCACAGTTTACTATTTTTAGCAGTTTTTCGGGTCCTAAACTTCCAGAGCCGTTTTGAGGCCCTAAACGACGTTTTTTGGGAAATTTGGGGCAACATGGATCCATGGACGGATGTTGCCTCCCAAAGTGGTAGTACTCAGATAGGTCTTTCTAGCAAGCTATCATACGCGTCAAACGAAAATCGTATGCCAAAGTTATGACCCCGGGAAATTGATGTACCAATTTACCCAAACGGGGCCCACAATTTGGCGTTTCATCTTCTAGGGTTAGGTTTTGGGATGTGAAGGGTTTTCCATTGTTTCCCAATAATAAATAGGCCTTTGAGCCTCATTGTAACACAGTTTTGAGAACAGTTCAGAGGCATGTAGCCACCACATCTCTTCTCAGAGATAAGCTACCATCGCCCTAGCTAGTTTATTCCCATTCCTGTTTGTAAGAATATTTTGGTATTTTCTATTAATGAAATGAAGCATTATTTCCACTGCATCTTTGTGTATATGGTTATCTGTGTATTTTGTTGCGTTCATGTTTAAATCCGGATCAAGAGATCTGCTCGCCGGTTCTGCTGGTGACTGTAAGTGTTTCAATCCAATGCTCTGTTCATGCCGACTATGGGCTTCTCTGTTGGTAGGTGGTATAACTATGCTCAGTATTTGTATTTACATTCTGGTTATCTCGGCTCTGTCGTTTGGTTGGTGGCTTTGTTGTGACGGTTTCTCTGCCCTCTCAGTGGTCTGGTGCTCATTGTATCTCCTTCATTCCTTACGCATTTTGTTGAGCTTGATCAATGGTTTCTTCAGCTGTCTGTATGGTTATTTCATTGTTTGACTTGTCTGTGTATTGTGAACACAGGTTGTGACCTCAAAAGGACCTTTTCCTCTGCGTTCTCTCAACTCTCGCAAGGTATTAACTCTTTCTCTGCTAAATGCTGTCTCCACAATTTTTCTTGTATGCTAACAGTTGGTGCTCCTTGCAAGCATGGTTTCCTTCAATGGTCGTGACCCAAGTGTGGGTTCCTTCGTTCAACGGTGACTATTGAACTAGTAAGTCCTCTCAAGGTTTCTTCTCCCTTACTGCCAGTCATTCATTTTCTTCTTTAACCTTCAGTTGACGATGGTAATGCTTTGTTATGGTCTCTGCGCAGGTTGTTGTGACTTCTAGTCGGACTACTACTCGGCCCTTCCTCCAAACGGAACCGGTAGGATCATTCCCTGCTGCAACTTGTCTAACTGAGGGTTTTCTTAGTCATTTCCTTCCATAGTGTAGTCAGTCATTAGACTAGGACCCGAGTATCTGTTGTATCGTCATCTGGTTGATGGAAATTTGGCCTTTGGGTTCAGTTGTATTTGATTTTGTTGATTCTTCAGTGGACTGTAATGATTTCAGGGTTATAACCCTAACCCTTGTTTCTCTGTTTTACTCCCGGAGGAGGGTTTGCTCGGCCTTAGGGTCGCTGGACTTTAGAACTTGTATTTGTATAGTTTATATGTAGGTCTTGATACTGAAATGCTTTTAAAGATGAATGAAAAAAGTTTTCGACCTACAGGGTTACCTCTTTTATGAATGCTCTTCTCTGTGGTTGTATTTGTTTAATTAACTACTTCAGCTATGGCGCACTCTGGTATTTCCGTAGTTTGTCGATGCGACTGGAACTGTTTGCTCAGTCTTCATGTGGAGGTTGTGTCTCTGTCTGTCTTTGATTTATTGAAATTATGTCTCTGCTTGTCACTTGGTTACTAGAACTTCATCACTGTTTTATCTGGAAGGATTTCTGGTAAATTATACAGTTTTCTTTATGTTACAGATGATAGAAACTAGTTAATAAAACAAGTTTTGGACAAATGGATTCAAGGATGAAAAATATCTCTCTCTGTATTGCTCTTCTATGCTGGGATGTCGCACCTTTTCTACACTGGTACATTTGTTTTGTTATGTTACAATAGAGTTAAGGGAACTGTTTGCAATTGCTTCTTCAGTTACACAGTTGATTACTATCTTGCTGTTTAATTTTCTCATTCTATGGAATACATAGATAATATGTTTCTTTCTGTTGTTTTTTTTTTTTTTTTAAAGTAAATAGCTATAAAATAAATAAAAGAAAAGCAAAACAACAATGTGGTTGTAACCACCTCCACCTAACTGTGTTGTCCCTAAATGCCTATTAACTGATAATGAAATAAAACAAGTTCCTAACATTATTTTCTTAATTAACAAACATAAATGAAATCTAATGATGATGAACCTCTCCTCCTTAGTTGAGACCAACACCCGGTCATGGTGCCCTTCGCTGGATGCTCCTGCATCATATTTTATATTTTATACCATAGTTACCAAATTCGATACCGAAATAATTTGATTATATAAAATTTAATATAAGAAATGTATGAGAATATACACTTTTATAAAGATTAACATATTCTTTTTTTATTCAAAATTTTAAAAAACTTAAATGAATTTTTGGTCACTTGGATACCTTATTTATTTATTTCCAATGTTAATTTTTTCTATCTATGATCCTGAAAGAGTGAAAAACAAAAGGCATCAAATTTATTGGTATTCCAAATTAAAAAAACATGTAAGTCAAATCTAAAAATATAAGTAATAAAATCTCAAACTTAAAGTTCAATGTAGAGAATGAGATATTGGATATTAAAAATAGACTTCAAGTAATTAGCATATACCAAGAAAATTATATCTCAATCATTATCCTTTTAAGATCCAAATTTATTCAACAATAAATATAGAGATTAATTTTTAAGGTAAACCCCTTCCCCTTAAATCTGAGACCAACCATTACTTGAACAATTATCATCCTATTTACTATTAGCTATCCTCAAAATTATCATCGTATTTACTATTAGCTATCCTGAAAATTAGAAAAAAAAAAAAAAAAAAATTACGAACTTTAAATATATAACTTACCTTTCTTTGTAACTTTTAATACTAAACATACTAATTTTTGCAACCCCAAATTAATTAAACATACTACTTTCTATACATACATATTATTAAATATAAAAATTTTAATTTTTAATATAAAAATTATTGATTTTTCTTCTCAAATATAATTTTTTTTTTTTATTACTAAACCAAAACTCTTGAAACCATTCTGAAATTGGTGAGTTCCAGGTGGGATGAATGTTTTCGTGTATCTATTTAACCCTAACTGCTTGTGAATGTATGATAGGGAACTCAGAAATTGCTCCGGAGCAATGTGCCCTCTGGTAAGCCTGGGTGCTCCTATAGCAATGGCGGTTGTAGAAATAAAAAGGAGAAAACCATGAGCGTTTTTAACATAAATTGATTTCATAAACCAAACATTTCGTACCACATTAAAAATAACGTATTATCTGTGGAATCGACGAATTTTCGAATTTTTTCAACCAAAACGGCTGAATTTGTAACTATGTTTTATACCATACTTCTTCACTACTGTAACAATTGAGCAACTCTAGCAACTATCTATAGGCTCAAAATTTATAACTTCAAAATTTATGGCCTTTGGTCGGATTTTTTAGGCTAATTCACGGTTACGCACGTCGGCTTTACCTGAATGGCCAAATTTTATGTACTTCTCCCTTGCTGCTAAAAATTCTGTTATTTTCGGTGTCACTTTTGTCCTCCGAACTACTAACACTGTCACCTCAATAGTGATAAGACATCGACAGAGTTAGCTATAATTTTTAAATATCTTCTATTTATAGTTCTAAATGTCCAAACCCTAGAAAATGGAGGTCACCTCACAGGCATAACGAAGGACATCGATTGGCAAAATTCCTTATTGTTTCTATCATTTTTGGGTAGGCAAACTATAGTATTGATTTGTTTAGAGATAACGATACGAGCATTTCAAGGACGTTTGTACAAATTGAAGTATCAAACTACCTATGATAACTATGTAAAATGAATGTTTGCAAAATCCTCAACATTTCTTAGATAGATAGATGTTTGCTTTTTTTTTTGACGATTTCTCAGCTATGGATTTCTCTCGTGATTTCTTCCATATGGATTTGTCTAACAATAATAATAATCTTAATATTACTTTTTATAGCAAATTTTACCTTTATGATAAGATCTATATGGAATTTGAACCGGTTAAGTATCGAGAGGGTACAACACACTTAGCACTCACATTCATTATCCATATAAAACAGGTTAGACAGGCCAACCTATATAAACTTTAATATCATTAATTTTTTTTTTATAATAATTGAAAAAAGACAATATCATCTCCCATTAGACAAACCAACCTGTTTAAATTACGGATGAATAATGAATATTATTAGGTATCAGCTAACCTATTTAAAGTGACATCTTTTTTAATTGATTTTTGGAGACCACTCTTTATTTATGAAATTATGTTTTATCTTTTTATATTAGTTATGTTGTATTTTTATTATACTATATTTTTTTATATTATTTATGATTTTACTTAGTATTTTTATATATATTTTTTAAGTATTATAAGAAGGTGATCATTCCAATTTAGCTAATTAGAATTATTTCTCTTTCTTGACCAATGGTAAGAAGAAAATGAACATGGCAAAAATAAGAACTAACTAGGATGAGCTTTCTAGTGAAAATGGAGTTGGTCTATCCCAAAAACACTAGAATGAAAGAATGAAAAACAATTTCTCTTGGATTGCTCTACTCTTACTCACATTCATTTCCATTCCCATTTCATTCCCATTCCCATTTTGTAGCATCTGCCACACTACCAACCTTCCTCAAACTATAGTGATGTAAGAAATCTCTTCAATCATAAAAATAAAATATTAAAAAATTGCAACTAATTTTTTTCTTTCTTAAAGTCTAAAAAATCTGATTAAATGTTAACCACCAACACCATCATCATCATTATAATTTATCATTTAGTATTATATTTTTAAAATTTTATTATAAAATAGCACACTAATCTTTAAAGATAATTCAATTTATAGATATTGTAAAAATAAACTAAATTATACATTAAAAAATATATAATAAATAATAATAATAAAAAGTCAATAAAAAATGAATACATACTTGAAATTAAAAAAAAAAAATACCTTTATTAAAATACATTAGAAAAAATATAATTTGATTTTCAACATCTATAACTTATAATTTTGTATTTAAATTGGGTAAAACATATTACTAATTTTTTAAGTAACTTGTTTTATTAAAATTGAAAAATTAAGTAATAAGAATAGATAATATTTTTTTTTAATTCAAACTAGGTCATTGTCGTTTCTTGTCCTCACCAATATTCCCTTCAATCTCTTATTTACATTAAATGCATTCTGTATAAGTATTTGGAAATATTATTAAAAACAGTATATGATATTAATCATTCGCATTATGAAAAACAATAGTACATTAATTTGGATGAAATACTCGTCTTAGAGACTAAAATTGTAATTTTTATTAATTAGAGTGAATATTACATTCTTACACATGTATATTGTTCAGGCCGAAACATTGTTTTGTGAAAAATATTTTCATAAAAAATAAAATTAGGTTTTGTAATCTATATCATGACTTGTGAGATAATAAATTAGTGGATAAATACATTTAGTAGGTAGATATAAAAAAAGAGAGAAGGTTATCATCTATCTAGGATTAAGTTCTTGGAATCATAATACAAAATCCAAAGTGAAATAAATTAGATAATCTAGTCCTTGAAGTGTTGGCCTTCTATGAAGGAAATGTTATTAAATTCATTAGTGTCTTCTATCTCCTTGATCTTCCAATTACACATAGCTTGTTCTGCGCCAGCCTTGGAAAGAGCGTTATAACTATAATTCTTTTCTATGTAGACATCATAACATTAAGTATGATAGAAAAAATGCTTCAACCTTAAGTCTGGTTCAAGAATTGGTATCAGTGTGTGCTTGTGACATTTAATGATCCCACTGAACCAATTAATTACAACCAAAGAGTTGCCATAAATTTGGAGCCTTTTGGAGCCCCTTTCTATCGAAAACAAAATTAGGAGTATGAGACTAAGAAATTTCGTGGAATTATTTGATATGTTTCCTAGCCTAATTTCAAGTTTAAGAGTATACTTTTTGTCAATTATAAAATAACATTGCCATCAAATGTTCCCCTCCAAGGACACCCCATCAAAGTATTCTCGAGGTAAATAGTAATCCACTTCTTCAACGTTGATATTCTTGGGTCTGGATGTGACAACATCATGAGGGATTAAATTTTATACATCAATGTTTTGGGCTGCCACTCAATCAGGAGATTGTGGCTTTGATTGGAAGATACATTTATTCCTTGCGACCCAAACACCCCACCAAAATATTGGAAGAAGATTTATGAGTTTTTTTGCAGAAACATTTTCTCACCATGATTGCGAGACTTCTTTGCAAGAGGGGCCTTACCACTTATTGTTTTGAGAGAGATGAAAAATAATAGTATTTCATACATCAATAACATAAGGGATATCAAGGAACAAATGAAATATTGTCTCATCTTCATTTTTACATATAGGCCACCAACTTGGCCCAATAAAACATCTCTATAATTGAAATACTTTCACAATGAATTTGAATATAATATTAAGAAAGAAAAGTATAATTGGTGTAATTTTTCATGCAAAATATAATGCATGTGTTCTTTTCTTGTATGCTTTGAATGTTTGGCATAAAATTTCCTTTTACAAATTTGTATAATTGTAAATAACACATTGATCTTATGAAGGGTTATTTTTTCAAAAAAATTAATGTTAATTTGATATTTTATTGAACTATGAAAGTCATTGTGTCCTTGAAATTACAAGACCATTCATGGATACGAGTGTCTTAGTTTTACTAAATAATTTATTTATATTGTAAATATCAATGTAATGCTTAAAGTATTTTAAAACTGATTAAGGAAATGAAAAGGTATCATAGGAATAAAATATGTATGTAATTTATGATCATAGTATGCATGAAGAAAAAACTTATATGATGGATTAGTGTAACTTACACAAAAATAATATGAAAAGTAGAGATATTGAGATTTATTGAAATAATGTGGACAATTTGACGTATTTACAAGCGAAAAGATTAATCTTTTCATTCCAAACCAAAATTTTAGCGAACCAAATCAACAAACATGTATGCTTAAGTTGTCACTGTAACCCAAATAAAATCAAACCAAATGAACAAAATATGCCTTAGAGAACACATGCATTCTCGAGTGTGTGGTATTCTAGGTAGTGTGCATATTCTCAAGGCTATGTGCATTATTAGAATGCGTATACACTTTTTTTACAGATCATTCATAGTAAGAATATACCACAGTAAACTTGTAGGCATCTAGGGCCATCAACAACATTATAACCCACCACTAAAGAACCTTCAAGGGTACCCTTCATCTCATGATGGGGATAGTCAATATTAATAATTTGTGTACATTGAGCATAAGTCACTTGGAACTTGGATATGATCAGAGTAACAAACCTAAAACTTGGTCCCTAACGGAGTATTACACAATTTTTGAGCTATGAACAACTCCTTGGAACACCACGAATGACCTATAAAGGGCATCCTTTTCCTTTAACTAGGCATATATGTACCACTATAATATTTGAGCATTGGTTATGGATCTCTACGCCATAGACATGACCACGACAAGAAACATAGAATTAGTTCCAATGGAAGATTTTATGTATCAAGGAGAAAAATGATGCCTCAGACAACAACACATTGCCTCTTAAGGTTGTAATTGACCCACTATTATGCATGCTAGTGTTTTTAGGTGGTTTTGAGTAGTACTTATGTGTACCAAGGCTGTAGAAATGATTTAGAGAACCAAAACATGCCTTAAATCCTAAAGAAAAATGGTGGTGGATCCAAATCCATGAATAATGGCTTAAAGCTTTACACATTGATTTGGAGGGTATCTTTTTCCTCTAGGAAATATGTTAGTACCTTCACATGTCTTTATGTAGTCAAGCAAGGAAACCCAAGATTGAGGTAAAGTAATATTTTATCCCTAACCCAATAAAATCTTTACACCCTACCTTTTCATATATTCCTATCTTTCCTTGGGCCATTAATTCCATGTTCTATTTGACCCTTTACTCTACCCTAAACATCTTCAAGCCAAGGTCATAGCTCCCCCTTGGGATCTGATCACTTCTAGCACTAAACCCTCTTCTGTAATGCCTTATTCCTTCCATATCCCCTTTTTCTGTAGGGTCATATACCTAACCCTAGGTATATTCAGACACTTTTCTCTAATTTTTTAGCCCCCTTAACCCTAGGCTCCATATAACCTCAATCCATAACCTTTAAACCTAGACAAAACCACAACCTTTGGCACATAATACCATAAAATATACTACCCTAGAATTGGATCTTTAACCTATGGATCCAAAATATCCTTTACCTCCTCAATACTTTCCTCACTACCCTCATTGCAATATCGTCTTCCCTCAGGTCACCACCTCCCAATTAGTGCTCCAATACGAGTCCCTTGGTATCCATCTCTAAAATCCTAGTCATATTTGTACTTGACCCTCCACATCTACCCAATGGTTATACCACTTTACACATAAGTTACCTACCTCCTACACTTATAGGGTCCTAAACCATATATTCCTAAGGCCTAAAAACCCACACATTTTCCCTGTGCCTAAAGTATTTGACACCCATGGCCCCTTCACACATGGGCCCTTACCTCTATCTTTAGGAGAATTTTACTCTACTAACTCAAGCCCCTTGGAAACTATGCTTAGGATTATTCCCTTATTCCCATCGACCATTGGGCCCCAAACCCCTTCCCATGAGTCCTTTCCATCATTAGCTCATAACCATTAGCCCTATTCCACTTCCCAAATTCCCCCCTATATATGTCACATACCTATCCCCCTATACCCTTAGTTTCAAACATGTGCTTTGACCCCAACACCTTCTACCCTTAAAATCATATCATATTCACGTATTACTCCCCTCTTGTCATATGCCCCTACCTTCCACTTTGATTATGTTTTCATCAACACTAGGCCTTTAACATTTCCCAAATACTAACCCTCTCTATACCTGAGCCTTAGATTCATTTTATCAATACTTCTTCCCCAAGGCCCCACACCCCTTACACCTACATCTTAGCACCATAGTCACTACCCTATGCCTTAAACCAAATTCAATCTTAGGGCCCCATTCCCCCCTTATCCAAAATCCCATCTCCATACCTAATGTCTCTTCTCTTTCTCTAATTCAAAAAGGAATTCATTAATGGTATGCACCATAAAAATTCTCGCTTCCCCTCCATATACTCCTATCTTCCTCCCTCATTTTCGTACCTCACCCTTCCATTTTTATTCTTCCTTATACTCTTCTTTCCCATATGTCCTCCCTCCCATACCCATCCACGCTTCACATATTCTCACCTCCATCCCCATTTCCCCTCACCACACACACCCAGTTGTCCCCTTCTCCAAGTTTCACCTATATTCCATTCTTATTTCCCCTCTTTCCCTTTTCCTATTTTAGCCATCCATCTTCCTTTTCTTCTTACCTCCTTTCCCAACCACTTTGGTAGATTTTTTGTCCTCTCATTTACATCCATTTCTTCCTCTAACCTAGTTATCCAACCCTATTTTTCCTCTTCTCATCTCCTTCTCATTTTCCTTTCCCAACACTTCAACCCCACCACCTCTTATTTCACTCATCCTTCTATCACACTTCTTTCTTTTCTATCCATACCCATCCATCTCCCATCTCCCATCACATCAACTCTCAAACGCTTCATCCCTTCTAACTCTATCTAGTGTGGTTTATCATTAGGATAAAAGATTTGATTTCCTTTTAGATACTAATCTAGTTCATCGTTAATATATGATATCTAATTTTATTTTAGATACTAGATGGTTCAAAATTTCGTACAAAAAATATATATGTGATGTAGTTATAAGATCAAGCTCAAATGAATTTGAATCACAAAATCCTAAAATATGAAATTCTTGTGCTATAGGAAGGGAAATATATGAGAAGTTTTCTCTTCTTTAACGTTTACTTTGATGGTTCAATATGTTTTCACAAAAAAAATCTATGTGATATATCCAAAATATTAAGCTCAAATCAATCTAAATCATAGAAGGATAAACTTTGAAATTATGGCCCTGTATGGAAGGGAAAAAACTAATAAGGTTCGTCTTCTCGAACATTTATGTTTATAGGTATCTAAAAGGAAATCCAATCTTTTGTCCTAATGATGAACCACACTAGATGGTTTAAATATGTGGAACAAAAAATATCTATGTGATGTATCTAGAAGATGGAGCTCAAATGAATTTGAACCACATAATTATAAACTCTGAAATTCCCGCCTTGTACGAAAGGGAAACAAATGATATGGTTTGTGTTCTTGAACACCTACATTTACAAGTGTCTAAAAGGAAATATGACAATTTTTCCTTTTAATGAACCATAGTATATGGTTCGAAATGTTGGCAAAAAATATATCTATGTGATGTATTGGAAGATGAAGCTGAAGAACAAAATAACTATCAAAGTTCGTCTTCTGAAAAACTTATGTTTACAACTATATAAAAGGAAATATAATATTTTTTCTTGATGATGAACTATACTAGATGGTTCAAAACATTAGCACAAAAAATATCTATGTATTGTATCTGAAAGATGAAGCTCAAACGAATTCGAACCAAAGATGCTTACACTTTGAAATTATAACCCTATATAGAAGGGAAACAATTGATAAGGTTTTTATTCTCAAACATTTATGTTTATGAGTATCGAAAAGGAAATTTTGTCTTTTGTCTTAATGATGAATCACACAAGAAGGTTTGAAATGTTGGCATAAAAATCTCTATCTGTTGAATCCAAAAGATGAAGCTCAAATGAATTTAAATCATAGAAGCCTAAACTATGAAATTTGAACCTTATATGAAAGGGAAACATCTAATAGGGTTTAGTTTTAGGCATGTAAAAGGAAATCTCGTATTTTATCCTGATGATGAACCACAATCATTGGCTCAAAACATTGACACAAAAAATCTCTATGTGATGTATCGCGAAGATGAATCTCAAATAAATTCAAATAAAAGAAGCATAAACTCTGAAAATGATTTCGCGTTGGACATATTTTTGTATTGGAATTTTATGTTTGTTAGAGTTGATTTGTAGATCTAGCTAACCCATAGGTAAGACACAATAGCTTCCATTAATTCCTTTTGGAGAGGCCATTGTTTATGTAGTAACCATTATTAAACCATCGTTAAGAGATCAATGACTACCAAATTTTTCAAAGGAGAACCCTAAGAGGTGTCACTAAATCCATAAGATGCCGTCATTTATTTTCCTAATAGAGAACCACTGCATTGATGTTTCTATAACTTGTTGTTAACAATGTTGGACCTGCCAACATTGAAAGGTCTCCCCAATATACGGTCCCAATTATACCTCACACCATTTGGTATAGGAGCCCCATCTGAAATATGACCCGAATGTCATCTACTTAAATATCTTACTCAGTTTAACTATAAAAAAGAGAGAGAATTAGATATGTGCCTTCGAAAATAAAGCAAGTGTGCTTGTTGCATGTTCAATTGCAAGTGCATCAAGGCTCTTCTACTATAAAGGAGAGAGAAAGGGAGCCTCTAAGAGAGAGGTAATAGTACCACCCTAATAAATACACACATAAATAAGAATTTTTCATTTAACATGTAGTGGAATAGTCCACAAATACGTAATGATCATTACAACCACTACAACATGTTCTCAATAGAAAAAGCACTAAAATAACTGAAATAGCTCAACTACCTTACTACTGGTGAAAGAAAACACAAATCATAAACATTCACAGAATAGTCTTACAAACATTCATAATCCATGTATGAAAACGTGTTGGTCGTAAGGCTTCAAATATTAAGTAAAATTCTCAATATGCATGAATACAGTGAAGATCAGTTGCTCCAATGGTAGAGCATTAGAGACACTACTTTCTCCCCAAAAATACTAACTTATCTCTCTTATGCCTTATGGGAGAAGGAAAGGTTAAAATACTTTTAAATGAGAAATGAGGGTCTATTTATGCTTGAGGAGTGACCTTTCACATCATCAAAACTATTGACTTTCTAACTTCTAGTGATCTTTAAGCTTTTGCAACCATTGGAGTTCCAAATGAATTTTGGAATTACATATGACTTTTGGTATTACATGTCCTTTGGACTTCCATGACTCTTGAGTTCATACATGACTCTTGGAATTCTACTAGTTTTTATTTTATAATCATTACAGTAATACACCATGACCTTCAAATCATCATGTGATGAAACTAGACATGCCACTATCTTGGATGACTAGGATTGATAGTGATAGATGACATAGAATTTATTTCAACGGTGACATAGTTTCCATTTAATTTTATCTTTGTTCATATTCTAATCATAGTGCTTTCACCTTCCAAAGGGTCTTCAATCTTTGAGTATTTATGGTGCTTTGACCATCAAGTTTTAGGCATGGTCTTAGTTCTTTTATTGGTTCATTTATTAGTTCTCTTTTCCCAATCTTCCTCATATGTGCTTGCCATGAGGTCCCTGGAATACATGTTTCTACAATCACCCGTAATGAGCAAATATCAGTATGAAAATCTCCTACTCTACCATTTTTGATGCAAAGCTTCCTATGCATGTCATTTTAGTGCACTTAAACTGGTCAAAGGGGCTTCAAGGCACAAGGGTGCACTTTGAAAGGCTAAAGGACTGGGGATGGAAGGCTTCAGGGCTTCATCATGCGCTCATCCACTCAAGGGAAAAGGAGGTTAATGTAGGTCTCATGTCACGAGTCTGAAGGAAAAAGGGGGGGAATTTGAGCTTCCCAAGTGTGCTATGTGCTCAAGGGAGAGGGGAAGGGCGTAGGGCATACTCCTGAAGGCTAAAGGTTTAGGCTTTATGCCTTCAAGGTGCACCTATGTTCTCAAGTGGCCTCGTGAATAACACAAGGTGCACTCTTGAAGGCTGCATACTGGAGCTTCATGCCTTCAAAGTGGGTTGGTGCACTCAAGGAGTTTAGGAGGGTGTAGGAGGCATTGGGGAAGTCTAAAGGATAAAGCTTCGGGTCTTCAAGATGCACTAGTGTGCTCAAGGAGGGCCTACTTCTTCGAGTCGAAGGTGTGCGCCTTAGGAAGACTTAGTCATTTTGGATGTTACAGTTCAAAAAAAGGAAAGGGATTCGTCCGTTTGGAGTGCACCTAGCTGTGAGTGATGGCATATGGTGCTCTTATGACTAGAAAAGGGTCTCCCATTAAGGCTTTAGAATGTGCTCATGCACTCTTGGCCTTAATGGGATCGTTTTGCAACTGAAATTTGTTTAAATCAAGATGATTGATCAATGAGTGAGGAATATGAGTTCTAGAAACAAAAACATGTGTGACATAGAATAATTCATTGGGAAAACTTAGAAAAATTTGATCCACAATGAATATACATCAAAACACTACTTTATGCCCATTCCCAAAGTATAATCGGTGAAGTGTGTGTGACTACAACTCGAATGTGTTGTTATACAACAACAAAGGTGTTATGACCATGAAATGCATATATAGATGTTATAATGAATGCAAAGACACTTAAGAACATTCAAGAACACTTAAGACATAAAAAAACAAAGAACCACACCTCAGAACTAAGGAAACACTTGATACAACAATGACGTAGACTACAAAATCCAAATGTAGTGACATTTTGGAGGGCGTTGTAGCAGCGACAACACTTGGCGAAATACTAGACATACTTCAACTTCTCTATATAGAAATAGATTTCAGATAAGGGTCATACCTTAAGGAAGTATTAGTTACCCCAAGTTCCCCGTTTCGACACGGTTTCATGCATAGCATATTCCATTTTCTCTACTTGGTTGAACTGACAAAAAGATACATTGTATCTCAATTGGTTCAATTCAGGAAAAAGTAATGTTTGTGGTGAGTTTATAATATTAAGAGTATAGATTTTTCATCTCTGGTGTTGCTTTGCTGCCAGTAGGCCTGGAAAATACCTTGGAAGAGTCACTTCAGGAGAAAAAACATTGCTTTACTACCAGCGATCTTGGATAATACTCTAGTGAAGTCCCTTGCTTCACCTCCCTACACATGAAGTCTTTCTGTTCTTTCACCCATTATTTATTTATTGAATAGAAATGAGAATTGGCACTTATTATTTTTAATGGGGGAAGAGGGACCTCAACATATTGTGAGTAGAGGAGGTTTTCCATTCATTTAATTATTTTAAGACCTCTGATTTAGATTTTCTCGCTTTTTATTTTTCACTTATCCCTTCTCTACTGGTTTGGACAATCACTAACACAAAAGTAGAAATATACCAAGTTGAGTAGTTAAGGTGCTTTCATAAGCGCATATCTAATAGGTTCTGTCAAGTTTATCCTATTGGAGGAATCATATTTTCCATCTGAACTTACCTTAACCTATGGCACATTCCCAAACAGAGAAGGAGAACACACAAGAATCCAAGCATTGTAGGTTTCACACTTCCCTTTGATTGCACTATAAAGTATTTGTGCCACACACTTTACACACAGGTCTTATTTATGTACAATGTTCAACAACAAAACATGACACAACATGAACACATAATAGACACACAAATGAGAAGAGAACAAAATAAAATGAAATGAAAAATAATATATAGAGGAAGTGAAGCTCATAGTTGCTACTGAAAATAGTGCTTAAGGTTTCGGCCATTTACGATAAGTGGGTTAATCCTCCCGTCCAATTATTTCATCTTGAAGGCATTGTGGCTGAGCCTGTATTCAATCATGAATAGTCCAATCCACAATTGTTGGAACTTAACGTATTACCTTTGTCTTCATGGCATTTATCCCATTTCAGGACTAGTTTTCCCACATCAAAGCTCTTTTCCCTTGTGGATTTTTTATCAAAGCAACGCTTTACAAAGTTTTGGTGTACAAAAAATTGGTATTTCGCTTTGAGCCTCTCTTCCTCAAGTTTGAGTAAAGTGTTTTTCCTACTTTGAACCAGTAGGAAATGCTTTCCTTGTGACTCTTCAGAGAGATAAAAGGTTGGGAGATATAGGTTCAGGAAGAAGCTAGCTTCTTTACTATACATTAGAAATAATGGAAATGTTTTTTAGGAACGCTTTGGAGTTAGACGGTCATCCAAAATTGCATTAGTCAAAGAAGTATGGAAGTTCTTCTGTTCAGAGAAAATGGTCTTCTTAATCATGTGAAGAATATTTTTATTTGCTGATTTAGTGAGACCATTTCCCTAAGGATAATAATTAGATGCAAGATTTAAAACAATTTGATTTTCCAATACGAATTCATAAAGTGTTAATGATGAAAATTACGTTTCATTATCGTAGGAAAGAGACGTAGGAACGCCAAACCTGGTTACGATGTTTTGTTGCAAAAAATGAATGACTTCCCACTAATTTTATTTTCTGAGAGGAACCGCCTCTGATCAATGGGTAAAGTAGTCTGTAGTTGTGAGGATATACCAGTGCTTCTTCGATGAGTGTGGGAAAATATCTTCAATAACATCAAGGACCCATTATTGGAATGGTTCTTCAACTAATACTGGGAATAGTGGGGAAGCTTTCATTTGATCGTGACCAATGAATTTTTGATAAACTTGGCACTTGCATACATAAGTGTGTGCGTATGTGAAAAGATTGGACCAATAATAACTAGCACTCATAACTTTGTCTGTTGTGGTGTCACCTGCATAGTGGCCACCTACCAGTCCATCGTGTAAGTCCTTAAGGACCTTCTCTGTATCTTGCTGCCTAAGGCACCTTAACAGAATCCATTATGTTGCTTTTTTAAGATAACTTCATGGACCAATTGATATGATAGAGCTTTTAAACGAGTTTCCCTCTTCTGTTTGTTCGATATGTGTGGGGGAAAGGTGTCATCCCTCCAAAAATATTGTAGTTTTGCATACTAGGGTGTTTTAGATGTGGACTCAGGAACGTGATAAATATTGTACATATATATCTCCTACTCCCATCCTAAAAGATCTTATTCGGGAGCATCCTTAACTTTAGCTACTAGTCTTCATAGGCCATGACCATTTATGGTATGATCTGATTGGAAATTTAGGTCATATTCTTGAAGATAGATCATCAAGTTAGTGTTTTTCTCACCCATATCTTGCTTTACAATTAGTGTTATCATTGCTAGATGAGGTATGAATATAGTTGTATGAGTCATTTTAATAATCGGGGCTTCACTGGGGGAGCAACACCATACCACATGCATTCATAATGGGGGATCTATATTGAGGAAAAATTGACATAATATATTGAGCACATAATGGGGGGTAAAGGGATTTTATATGTTGTGTATAAAAAATGGAGCTCAAAGTTAATGAAAAAATATAAAGGGGTATAAAAAATGTTAATGAGAAAATGGATACTTACAATATCCTAGTGAAAGTAGGGTTTTTTTAAATTGGGAAGGTGTATTGGGTTCATATTAGCAGGGGTTAAATAAAATGATTTTTAGAGGTATTTTCCAACATTTAGTCAAATTAGGGGTATTGTTTGGTATGCCATAAATGCACGTGCTATGTAATAGGTTCATTGATTGAAGTCCCCGTGGTGTAAATAGGGCCTAAAATACTCAATTACCTTGCATATGATTGTTTATCGATGGATGGGTAGTTTAATTCTAGTCATTGTAGAATAGAACTCATAAAATAAATAGGTTGGTCAATTCCTTCATTTTCCTTCCGAGTCAACACAACCGCAATTAATAAATCCGAAGCAAATGTATAGAGCGAGAAATATTTGCAATAGTCTAGACTAAATAGTGTGGGTGCATTGTTGATAGCCTGTTTAATCTAAACGAAAGCATATTTCTCCCATTCATCCCATCTGTATACTACATCTTTCTTGATCATGTCCTATATAGGTTTGACTATATATGCGTAATCAAAGATGAATTTTCTGAGAAAATTGATTTTCCCTAAGAAATAATGCATGGATTTGTTTATTACCATAAACAGAATCTATGTGATAGCCTTGACCCTCTTTAGATAAATCTTGATTCCACTCTTTTCTATGATATTCCTTAGTAGAAACCCTTCAAACACACCAATTACGCTCTTCTTAGGTTAAGGGAAATCCCATACTTTTGACACCGTTCAAATATCTACTTTAGATGATGTACATGATCCAACCTTTTCTTTAAAAACACACTAACACCATCTAAATAAGCAACAAGAGTTTGACCTGTATGGCCATAAAAAGGTGATGTCCATCACTCTTTCAAAAGTTTCATCAACATTGATTAGCCCAAAATGTATTCTCTTGAAAGTAAATGTTCCCCATTTAGTCCGAAAGGTAGTTTTTAGTCTATCTGGTTCTGCTACTAGCACTTGATTATAACCTGAAAAGACATCTAGTAGCAAAAACATCTCAGACCTAGATAATTTTTGGAGTATCTGTTGCATGGATGGCATGTGATAGTTATCTTTGTCAAAAGCCTGATTAAGATTCTGGAAATCAACAAACAAACGTATTTTAGCAGACTTCTTTCTGACCAGGACCAAGCTAGAAACCCACATGGAATGTCTAAATTTGAATAGATCTGGGGATCCAAAAACTTTCACAATTCCTTCTTAATTAAGGGTTCTAGTGTTGGATGGAATTTTCTTAGTATCTGTTGGAACAATTTTACCTCTTCTTTTATATATATTACGTTCTAGATAATACGAGTGTCATAAGTGTTCAAATCATAATATTTCCATGAGAACACATCTCGATACTAATTTAATAGGCTAATAAACACTTGTCATTCTTGCGGGGAACAAAATGTAAGGAGGTTCACATATTTTGGATCTTATGGTGTTCCAAGGTTGACTTATTCAGATGCAAGCTTTGATTTCTAAGTCTTCATGTTAGTTGATCCTCTGAACCAGTTCTACAATTCATATAACTTCTCCAGGGACACCATGCCTTTTGGCATAGTGTTTCCTTTCAGTGCTTTAGATACTTCTTGTAGAGTTTTCTTATCCTCATTCTCCTCTATCACATTGTCTTCAAATACATCAACATTTTCTAGAGAGTGCATTATTGTTTGATCATCATTGAAAACACATAAATTAGTAACATTGTTAGGTAAATATGGTTTATATAAAATTTCAATAGGAAAACCATTTTTCAATGACGACATCCTAGCAGTGGCATTTGCTAATGCATATGCTTCTAAATTTCAAACTCTAGGAAAATAACAATATTTAAAGCTTTGAAATGATTTATCAAGTTCCATACCTCCAACTCGTAGTTTTTAAGGTGAGGTGAAACACAGTGTATAATATCTCTTGGCTAACGAATGAATACCTCTAAGTCATCAAATACCTTTAGGAGTCATACCGTAAGGTCAATAACTCTCTTCAATCCAAGTAGTAGTGATTCATATTTTGACATATTATTAGTGCACTCAAACTCTAGACAACATGAAAGTACACATTTCTTCTTGTGTGGGTCTGTAAGTACACAAACGACTCTGGAACCATTATTCATCTCAGGACTATCAAAATAGAGAGTCCAAAAATTTTGAGCTACTAAGCTATTTCCTGTATTATCATTCTTACTAAGACTAGTATTACTACTATTATGTACAATATATTACATAGTTCATTTGCCCTAGTTAGAGAACAAGGAAGGATTTGTAGGTGTGTATATGATGGAACAACTGATGGTTTTGCAAGGTGGGATCGAAGGTCAGTTTCGAAAGAAACAAAATTCAAAAATTAATTCTAGAAAAGGAACAAGCTCATTTTTCCCTTCAAAGGGTGTAACAATGTGCTTCATGTAAGGTTCTTATTCCACCCAGATCTAGTTATTCTTTCCTTTTTACAAAAGCCATAAATGTCACCAATTGGCATAAAAATACCCCTGTAATTTGCTAGACTAATCTCTACTAGAAATACACCATAGGCTTCCGGGCTGTTCACAATCACTATGTTTATGCACTAGTGAAGTCGGTGACGAGATTATAAGTGAATAAGAACATTTCTGAGTTCACCAATAGCTTGGACAAGAGAAATTTCCAGCTGAATAATCTGTGCATCAGTATTATCCCATTTGAATTGATTTTATACATGACAGACAATGACATTACGCTCACAAATGCACGAAAGTTGACTAAACAGTCATGAAAATTGTAATTAAATGTTTTAAAAGTCAATAGAAACAGATGGAAACGAGTATTAGCTTCTATTGTTACAACATTAGCAACTAATTCCAGGGGAATAGAAGACTTACTAAACACCTTCCGAGAAGAACAAACATTACCGCCTGATGAAAGCTAGGCAAGGGCTTAGATAACCAGTTCTCCTTGGCTTGTTATCCTTGTAAGCTCAAACATTGAAATATTTTAGCAATATTTCTTCATATCTTCCACTATTTTGTAATGGAGTGCAATAGGAATTTCTGAAGTGTCTGGAGGAGTGACTTTATCCAACACTTCTGGAATCATAGACTTTCTTCTAGCACTGACATATGTGCTCTTTGCAGTAGCAGTACTCCTAGACTTGTCTTGAGATTTTTGAGTTGAGCTGAAGAGCAGTGTAATTTTCCTTAAAAATATTCCTTCATTGTTTTCCTCATCAGTTCTTGTTCAGGAATAGGCCCTTGACTTTTCAACTTGTATAAGTTATTTTTCTTCTGAGTCGGGGCCTTTTTTAGTGGTGGATCCTCAACATTTTTCTTCTCAGTAGTGAACACGCAACTGAAACTACTTACTCTATGTCTAACACCCACAGTTTATTCAACTGCAAGGGATTCTTCCTTTACCTTTTTTCTTCTCGTTCTACTCATCTGATAATATCGATCCAATAATGTGTGCAACCATAACATTCGTGTTGTGATTCCACTATGAGAATCTCTTTTTTGAATAATATTCTTCATGAAAATAACAATATTGGTCAACGGCCATGCTTTTGACATTTAGGATGACATTTGACCTCTGTGTAGACTTAGCTAGAAGATTACTGCTATCGTTGTTGTTGTTATCCCTTCTCAGGAAGTTTAATTTTGGGGGCTTGTTGCTCACAATGATCTTGATTTTCCTTTTATTTAATTCTTCCAACTCATTAGACAAAGTCTTGATAGTCTAGGTCATGCTTTGTAGATCAGTAGCCTCTTTATCCTTGGCCTTGCTCAAAGAGGTCTGAGACCTTTTTCTTGTCTCCTTGGAGTCTTTGGATGATTCATCATTGGCAGTGACTCCAATTGCATCCAATTATTTTCAACAGTAATAGCTTCTACAAAATTTTGTGCCAAATTTTCTTTACGCATTCTCTTCACGAACTTCACAATGCTTGTTGGCAAGGAAGAAGTGCAGTAATCTATTGTGATGGATTCATTAGGCTTCATATCTGTGGGAAATTTTTTCAATATCTAATTTAAACTCTAATTAAAATATATAACTTTTTATTTCTTCTCCAGCTTTAAATTCCCTAACTCCTTTAATGACATGGATGGGGTTTTTTTCACCAATGAGCTTTTCAAGGAACAACTTTTTAAACCCTTACCAATTATGAAATGACTTTGCAGGAAGGTTATGATACCAAACAATTTCTCTACCATCTAACGTACAAGGAAAGAGTCTACATGCAACATTGTAATAATGTACCTCGAGCATCGACCGGTGTAGGTAGAAATTATCCAAATGGTCTTCTGCTTTGCTTGTCTTTTTAGGGTCATATTTCATTAACAAATTTTTTAGGTGTCTTTGCATCTTATGTAAAATACATGGAAGAGTAAATGGGCCCTGAGACATCAAATTCAGATCTTGGTCTACCATGTTCTCATCTTTGTGCTCATCCTCCTCTTCATAATATGAGGAATCTTCTTTGTGACTGCCTAACCCATGTAAAATTTTGTTTGAGACCATAACATTGTCCTCATCCCCTTTGTTGTAAGATGAGGGGTTCTTTTGTTGTTATGTGTTGTCTGCAGATTCAGTAACTCTTCAAGGGTAGAAAAAATCAAATATTCGACTGTAGAAAACACTATCCTAGTAGGAGTTGTTTCTTTATTATTTTGACAATAAGGAAGATTATGTGCTCCAGGAATTAATCCAATATCCTTCGAAATTCAACAGGTTATAGGCTAAACTACCTGGATGTGCTCATAGGTATCTTCCCAAGTTTGTTCTGAGCTGTGCTACGAAGATACGATTACTTCAGGAATATGAGTCAAATAAGTGTTGGGAATGTTTTTGCTTTATCCAGAGTAAGTATGATGTGGGTGGGTGAAGTTATCAACCATAAAAATCTGGTAGCCCTCCTTCTAGCACAAGAAATGTTGACAGTGTTGCACCTGCCAACATTCAAAGGGGTCTCCCCGATATGCTGTACCAATTATACCTCACATCACTTCCTATAGGATCCCCATCCGGAATATGACCCATTTTTCATCTACTTAAACATCTACCTTGGCTTTAGCTATCAGCAAGAGAGAGAATCACATATGTGCCTTTGAAAAGAAAGAAAGTGTGTCTAGTTCATGTTCATTTCTGTGTGAACCAAGGTTCTTCTACTAAAGAGAGGAGAGAAAGTGAGCCTCTAAGAGAGAGGTAATAATACCACCCTAATAAAGATACACATAAACATAAATTTTTCATCTATCACTCAGTGACATAGTGCACAAAGATGTGATGATCGTACAACCATGAAAACACATTCTCAATAGAATAAGCACTAAAATAACTGAAACAGTTCAACTACATTAGTACTGGTGAAAGAAATTTACCTAAATCATAAAAATTCATAAAATACTCTTATAAACATTCATAATCCATGTATGAAAATTTCTTGGCCATCAGGCTTCAAATATTAAGTAAAATTCCCAAGATGAATGAAGACAATGAACATCACTTGCTTAAATAGTTGAGCATTGGAGCCACTACTTGCTCCCAAAAAGTAATAACTTGTCTCTCGTATGACTTATGGGAGAAGCCAAGGTTAAAATACTTTTACATGAGAAATGAGGATATATTTATACTTGAGGAGTGACCTTTCACATCCTTGAGACTCTTGACTTTCTAAGTTCTAGTGACCTTTGGGCTTCTGCAACCTTTGGAGTTCCAAATGATTTTGGTATTACATGTCCTTTGGACTTTCGTGATCTTGAGTTCATAAATGACTCTTAGACTTCTACTTGTTTGTCTTTTGCAATGATTACAAAAATACATCTTGACTTCCACATGATCATATGATGAAACTGGACACACCACTAT
This sequence comes from Pinus tabuliformis, assembly GCA_031772625.1. Lineage (NCBI taxonomy): Eukaryota > Viridiplantae > Streptophyta > Pinopsida > Pinales > Pinaceae > Pinus > Pinus tabuliformis. The sequence continues at coordinate 384,188,354 of CM062812.1, read as the reverse complement.
CTTGTATGATTTTGACTGATAAATATTGATGACATGGAATTTCTTCCAGTGGTGACATAACTAACATTGTATTTTCTCTTTGTTCATTTTCTGATAATAGTTCTTTCACCCTCCAAAGGGTATTCAATCTTGGAGTCTTTACGGTGCTTCGATCATCAAGTTTCAGGCGTGCTCTTAGTTATTTTCTTGCTTCCTGTATTTATGCACTTTGCCCAAACTTCCTCATGTGTGTATGCCATGAGGTCCTTGAAATACTTGTTTATGAAATTACTCATGAAGAGCAACTATCAATATGAAAATCTTCTAATATACCATTTTTTATCCATATTTTCATGTTCATGCGTTTTTAATGTGCTCAAAATGGTCGACGGAGCTTCAAGACACAAGGGCACACTTTGAAAGGTTTGAGGACTGAGGAGTGAAGGCTTTAGGGCTTCGGCGTGTGCTCATGCACTCAAGGGAAAAATAAGTGAAGGTAGGGTGCATGTTGCAAGTCTGAAGGATGAAGGGGAGGGCACACTCCCAAAGGATGAAGGTTGAGACTTCGTGCCTTTGGGGTGTACCTATGTACTCAAGAGGCCTCAAGAAGGGTTCAAGACACACTCTTGAAGGATAAATACTAGATCTTCATGACTTTGGAGTGTGTTAGTGCACTCAGAAAGTTAAAAAGGGCATAGGTTGCATTGGGGAAGGTAGAAGGATTGATTTTCTCATCTTCACGATGTGCTAGTTCTCTCAAGAAGGGTGCACTTCTTCGAGTCGAAGGAGTGTGCCTTAGGAAGAATTAGTCACTTTGGATGGTTCACTTTAGAACAAGTAAGGGGATTCTTGCTGTTAGAGTGTGCCTAGCTATCAGGGAGGGTATATGGTGCACCTTTGAAAAATGAAGGTTCTCCCATTAAGGGTTTAGAGTGTTCTCATGTGAAATTGGCCTTAAAGGGGTCGTTTTTCAACCAAAAATTTCTAAGTTTGGATCATTAGTCAAGGGGTGAAAAATATGAGTTCTAGACAAAAAACCATGTGTGACACAAACTAAATCATCGAGAAAAATTAGAAAAGCTTGATCAACAATGAATATGCATCAAAATAGCACATTATGCACATTCCCAAAGTATAAATAGTGGAGTGTTTGCGATTGTGACCTGAAAGCATCGTTATACAACAACAAATTTGTTATGACCATGAAATACATATAGATATATTCTGTTCAATGTTATCACACTTGAGAACATTGAAGAACACTTAATACATATTAAAAAACACAGAATAACACTTGACGACCAAGGTGACACTTGATACGACAATTAAGTAGGCTCCAAAATTTAAATATACTGAAATTTATGAGGGTGTTATAGTAGCAACAACACTTTCATTTCATTAAGAAACCTAAGAGAGAGTATTAACTTGATCCGATCATTAATAGAGAATCATAGCTCAATCATGCCATCAAGAGAAGGAGAAAATTCCATCTAAGATAGCAAAAAAATAAAAGAAACAAAAAATAAATCACCCTATATGCCAAACCCATAAAGTTTCCATCATTTTTCTTTGTAGAAGATCCATTATCAAGAGAGGGTCCCTATATGGTAAAGATGATTTAGTGTTTCTTCATAGAGTTGTGCCTCCATAGTAAGTGTAGATTTCTTTGTGGAGCCTTCATAGATCTACTTGTGTTGGGATTCTTTTGTGAATCCAAAATTGTAAATCCCGTTTGAAGTCTTATAGGGAGAAACCCTAATCACACAAGGGTTTCTTTGTAATTACCAGGGCCACCATTTTAAACCATATATGCTTGCGTCAAGGTTTTAATACCTTCGTCAAGGTTTTATTGAATTGAAAATCAAACATAAACCCCTAATCCACAGTAAGGTGGTGTTGTTACAGAATCCAATCATGGATTCCACCGACAATCAGAACACATAGGGTCCCATACTTAATGGTACAAATTATGAAATGTGGGAAATTAAAATGAATTTTTAAAAAAAAAAATTGGACCATTTGGAAGTAGTATTCACAAAATATGAAGAACCAAAACCTGCAAAATTTAGAGAAATGACAAGTTCCCAACAAAACACTTTAGTAGAGAACATAAAAAAGGATTTAAGAGAACTATGGAATTTACACAATGGAGTTGAAGACTCGATATTCCCTAAGATTGCAGCAGCACAGAACGCTCATCAATCGGGAAATTTTGGAAAAAGGAATACTAAGGCACAAAGTAGGTCAAGAATCCAAAGCTTCAGATCTGCTAGAAGAATTTTGAATCTTTGCAATAGAGAGATACCGATAGAGTAGATTAGTTTATGACTTAGGTCATGCAGGTAGTAAATATGCTTAGAACTCATGGAGAGGATGTAACCAATCAAAATGTGGTTGAGAAACTTCTCAAATGTTTCCCACCTTCATTTGACATGCTTGTGACAACATAAAGCAAAGTAAAGAACTAGCTCATTTTTGAATTTAATAATTTACAAGATTAATGTCAAAACATGAGTTAAAAATTAAAGGTGTAAATCAGTGATTAGAAAATTCCTATCAAACTCAAAGCACAATTAGTAGAGGGCGATGAAGAGGTAATAGAATTAGAGGAAAAATATGAAAATGATCATGAAGAAAAAACAATGTCTCAAGTCAAACAAAACAAGAACATGATCAATGTCAGAATCGAAGAGGAAGAGTAAGAAACAACAGAGGAAGACAGAAGGATGGACGAGTCAAATATACAATGATATTACAAAAAGAAATTTTGTCATTTTGAAATTGAATGTAAGAATAAACAACCAAATTTGAACAAAGGAAGCAAAAATGTTTCAAGGATTGATGAAGATACAATATATTCCATGTTTCGTTCTTGTTTACCAACACAAGAAAACAATAATGGAGATATTTGGTTACTAGAAAATTATTGTAGTCACCAGGTAACAAATATGTTTTTTCATGTTTTGATGAAACAATTAAATCTTAGATTAAACTAGGTGACGATTGTCTTGTTAATTCCTTTGGTGAAGGTAATCTTACAAAGGAATTATATGGTTCTGTTGTGGCGGCTATAACCACCCTCCAAAATATTACCTTAGCTTCGTTCTGTAGCCTCCCTACCAACCATCCTCAGTAGCATGTCTTGCACTATCAAGTACACGAGCTTTAATGGTTTTCTAGCATATTTCCTACATATGCATGGTAGCTTGTTGCACCCCCCTCACAAGTTGCTTCTCTGGACTTGGTCCAGCTGCAGGCTGAGAATCTCCCTCGAGAAATTGTGCAATTCTAGATGGGAACTAGCTTTCCCTCCAGAAATTCCGCAATCCTGGCTCGGAGCATGTTGGGCTCTAGAATTGTGCAATTCTACCAATCAAGCTTCACTGGAAAAACTGTGCAATCTATCCCAGCAGGACTGTTCAACCTAGAAATTGTTCAGCTGCTCAGCCAAGAAACTGCGCAATCCCTCTGGGCAGTCAGCCCAGCTCCCTCTCAGAAGTGTGCAACATTTCCCATCAATCAAGCATCCTATTGCATGTTCCTTCATGTTGACCAATTCCCTTCAGGACTGAGAAATATTGATTTTCATGCATGGACTGCTTCTCCCAAGGAAACATGTAAAGGCCTCCCTTCATTGAGGGATCTATTCTTAGCAGCTGGAGGCTAGATGCAAGGATCATTTTAGAAAGCTCCCGCCAAGTGTCGCTTTTCCTAGATTTGTGGAATGCACATCACATCTTCGATTTTATCAAAACGTATCAACCAGACATTGCAGAGCCTGTTCCTCACATCGACCTTACATCTGTGACATCCCACATTAGTTCTAGAATTTGTCAACACATTCAACTCTGTTTTTTTTGGTAAGCCTGCTTTTCATGTCTTGCATTGCGTTTCTGTCGCTTTTTGTGTTTCACTTCGTGTGAGTGTTGTCTTCCTAATTTTAGTGAGTGCTTACTATCATTTTGATGTATGTTAGCTTGTAGAAGCATCGTTTCAATTTCCATTTGTATCTCACTATTGTCACATGCATGACATTGTTTTGCACCGACGGTCTCTGTTGCAGCGACTCACTTCACACACATGCATGCTTTCCTATTTTTTGAATCTTGCACTTATTGTTTGCATGAATGATCATTCACTCTTTATTTCACTCATCTCACCATGCATCTAGACTTCTCATTCTTTCAGTCACCCATCGGTCAGTCTTGGCTACATTGGCCTGAACCATACCCTGACCGGCTAGCACTGCGCATTTCCAGAAGCGAAGGCTCTGCCTTCCCTCCAGAAATTGCACAAGTCTAGCCTAGTGCTGACCTCCAGACTTGCATTCTGAAATTCTTGGAGGCAGTACCCTCTGGCCCCAAAAATTACGCAACGAAGTTTACTGGTTGCATGTCACTACTGACTGAAATTTCCCATTGCTCAGTTTTGGTCCTTAGCAGGCCAGGCTCGATGTGCATTGTGTAGTTCTAGAATTTAGTCAACCTCCTGAAAACTGGACTGTGCCTTGTGCAGTTTTGGCAGTCATTCTCCTAACCTGCCAGCGGAAATTGCACAACCTTCACGATCAGTCACACAGGTATGTTGTAAGTCAATCCTCAAGTTTTTTTTGGTTTTTGACTAACAAATTGCTTGCCATGAGTGTTTCTATGTCTCCAGGCATCACAGGTGTTCATCTGTCTCTCACCAACACAATGTTATAGGTTTATTTGGGCACATCACTCATGACGATCAGATCAATGTAAACAGGGTCTATCAAACACTAATTCAGTTTCTACATGCCACTTCATTGAGTGCTTTCATTCATAAAAGTTTCCTAGTTTGAAACCCAGCTGAAATGCCACCTTGGGACACCAACGTAGCCTTGGTCAAGGGAAACTACTCTGCATAGTGGGTAGGCCCACTCAGGCCTGTGTTGTAGAGCACTTAGGCCCACTTATGCCTGTGTTGGGTGAGAATGAGCAAAATTGGCATAGGATTGCAGGAATATTCCTTGATTCTAGAACATTCTAGAGGATGCCCAACTCTTATCTCATCCTATCAGCTCGACTTTGGATAGGCTATGGATCATCTAATCCTTTATCCTCTCATCCCTTTCTCCATTGAAACTAACTATCCAATTATGGAAAACCATTCAATACCATATTTATGACAAAACCACTTGTATTCCCATATAAATTGACCACTCATCATAGTGATCAAGGGGGCTAGAGCTTGGATATTATAGAGAAATATTGTTGGTTTAGAGACTTGAAATTATTTTCAAGTAATGTTATGCTGCTGGATTGATGTTATTATTGGTGTGATGAGGGTTTGGACTATGTTGGATGAGTGACATGAGATCGAGCCACATTGGGTGTAACTTCTCCTTCTATCAATCAATAAAGTTGTTTGTTCCTTTTCCAATACTTTTGTCTATATCTATGATGAATGTATGTTCAAATGTTATCGATTCCATTTGGTTACAATAAATAGATCATATGCTTTGATTGTTGTCATCTTCTATTTTTGTTGGCAAGTAGCAATTGGGCACATTCAGTTTGAGCGGGAGCGACGGGAGCAACTCAAAGGAGATCAATGGAAGCGAAGGATCACAAGTAGGTTCCCTTATCTTATCTGTTTATTGTAGGAAAAGTTTAAACATCTTTACCTCAGTTGTTCTAAGTGTAACTACCGACTTAGGGAAGATATAATTATCCGTAGGTATAAATTATGTGTAACAAATTGGCGACCATACTAGGGAACGACCATCATTCCTGGTAGTTATCCCTTGTCTTAGCACCACCAGTAGACTTTTCTTTCATTCATTTACTTATATTCAGTCATTTTCAAGCTTGTTTGGTCAAAATGTGTGCTTATTTGTGTGCTGGTAGTGCTCTTTGGCATCAACGCATTGTTCTCCTCAACACAGTTCTCTGCAGAGCAGCCTTAGCCTAGACACAATTCTCTTCAGCGCATTGTCTCCCACTCAAAGCTGTGCTGGTCCACGTCAAGCCAGAAAACCCATCGTTTTGCTTGATTTTTTCCAAACTGTTTTACATCTTGTTTGCTGAATGGTCAATGTTTCTTTGTCCCGAAAGTCCAAATTAGTATTTCTTTTCCATGACCATTTTGGCTTTGTTTGTTGAATGTTTCTTTATGTTTTCTTTATCATTGTCAAATCAATCCCAAAGTTAGCTTACATTGATTGGTCTTTACTTTTCTGAAAAATAATTGTCATAAAGTCTTCATTTCTTTGAGAAATAAACTTTTTTAAAGTCTTCGTTTCTTGTGAAAAGCATTTATTGATCATTTGTGCATTTAGTTCATTTATGCTCATCTAAACAATAAAGGAATGAAAAGAAAAACAGGCATAATGTGTTTAGAAGTTTGTGTGTGATTGTAGGAATGGTATAGGGAAAGTTGTATTAGATGTGCTCTATGCTCTTTGTTTAAAGATTCTGATTGCTCTGTCCCTTTTAGTTACAGTTTTCATTGTTTAAATCAAATGAAAAGAATGTTTCCCATCTCAGTTGCATTCTAGGATTTTCAGAAACATCACGCGGTGAACCTAAAAGGAAAACTTTTAAATAATATCAACTAAAATTTATCTCAATTAACCTAATAGAGCACTGTAACTTAATGCATAACATTGAGAGGTCTAGGCTACAAACGTGTTCGAGTGTAGTTAAACATAGTAGCTATCACTAATGGTCTACGATATATTCCGAGTTGATACCTCATTCCACTTATATAAGTATATCGTAGCTCGTCCTCGTACTTTCGGTTATATCGGGTGGTGTTATAGTACGAAAAGTATAAGGGAATGTTCTCACTGTGCGGTTTCGCATTAGACAATGCTAACATAGATTGGGCCTCATATTTCAGAGGAATACATTAGGTTTTTATCCATCCATAGGTAACCGAGTCAACCGCCTTGTATACTATGATACACCGAAAACAACATTCTAGGAGATTACCTGCACGTATGTTAAGTCCTTGGTTTACTGAGGCAGTATATTGCAGTTCACACTTGGTAATCCTTTTGCCTAGATTATTCCTATTTTGTTTTGTTATGTTATTTTGATTAAAATAAAATTAAAAAACTGCGGATAACATCCTCCACATCACACCTTAGTTAATCTTAGGTTGAGACATATGGCAACAACTCCGGAGTCCACCGATCAAGGAATTCCTTTTGATGGGAATCCTAGTCCTTTTCCTCCTTTCGGAAATATTGGTGCTCCTTACATGGAAACATTGTCCGTTCCGGGACTTACCATCAGCTTGCCAGTATGGTTGTTCTAAACCTCCTTGGCCCCGCAACTGAATATTCCTACAACTGGAAAAAATCAACCTCCAGTTGATCCTAAATTTGACCGTTTACCTTCTTCGTTGGTTGTTTCTTCCTCCCCTTCTTCCTCTTCACTTGGTGAAAGTATTGACACAAGTAACTAGGTGGATAAGAAAAATAAGAAAGGGAAGAAGGAGAAGAAGAAGAAAATTCAGCAGGGGGGAAACCAAGCAACCATTGTTTCGCATGCAACCTTTGATGAGAAATTGTCCAATAAGCCTGACACACTTCGATATCCTTGCAAAATTTGTTTTGGTATTCCTTAGATCTTAAAAGAATGGTCTTCTCATTCACATCGTCTTGTGTCATCAACTTCTGGAGATAATGCTGGTGATACACCATCAACTAGTGGTAGTAAAGTTCACGGAAAGAAGGGTAAAGTTATGTTTCCATGTAGGTTATGCGAAGGGAATCACTGCATTCACCTTTGTCCCTATCTCAATGAATCCAAAAAAGTATTGGATAACCATCCTACTTCTCCGCAGCAGCTTCCATCTGGTTACAGGAGACTCTCCCTTAATCCTTCACCAGTTGATGAAGTGACTAACCCAAATCAACCGTCAATTAAACCCACTCTCTCTGAATGTGAATCCCATGAGTCTATACCTAACCAATCACAAGTCGAGGAAACAGTTGACCCAATTTCACCTTCAGTTAATTGTACCTTTCTCATAGAGAGTGATTATGATACCACTCAGGTTCTTTTCATTTCTTCAGATTCCAATGAGCTTGGAGGAAACCCTCCTGTTCCATCAAGATAGGAGGAAAATCCCCCCGTTCTTGTAACTCAAGGGGGTAATTATCTCGTTCTTACAGTACCCCCTCCAAGTAGTGTGGTCACTTCCTTTGATTGGAATCGACTGGAAGGATGTCGTCTTCCGTCTTATGTGCCTTTCCATATCATAGTACAGGTTTATAATATGATTGTATCTGGCACTATTATAGATGAAGGTGCATCTATGAGTATCCTTTCCTCCACTGCTTGGAAGGCACTCAGTTCGCCACCACTTGTGCCTGTTACCTAGAATATGTTGTCTTTTAATAGAGGAACCAGTCAACCATTAGGGATCCTTCCTCAGTTTCCTACTACTTTGTGAGAAAACATTGTTTATCTCAATGTGATGGTAGTCCTAGGCCCTTTAGATTACAATTTACTTCTTGGGCACGACTATGTTTATGACATGGGAGCTATTGTTTCAACACTCTTTTGAGCAATGTGTTTCCCACATGAAGGCAAAATTGTCACCGTTGACCAGATTTCATTTCCTAGCCCAAATATGGCTTCCAGTCAACCATATTCCCTAAATCATACTTTTGTCCCAATCGTATCTTCCCCTCCACGGGTCAATTATTTGGTAACCCGTTCCATGCCTACATCAACAAATGATCAATTTCATGATGTTATGCATTATGTACTAGGGGAATTGGAACTAGATCTCTCTAATGGATTCCTTGCTACGTATCCCTTCCAAAGCATTGTTCTCCCATATGATGGGAACCTCTTGGAAGTCATGACCTCTTATGGGTTGTGATTAAGGAATCATGAGCATAGTTCCTTGTCTTGTGTCAAGATCATTAAAAAATGAAACAAGGAATATGAGGATAGTTCTTCTACTATGTCAACCTCATTAAAAGATGAAACAGGTCGCAAAGCATAGTTCCTTGTCTTGTGTCAAACTCATTAAAAAATGAAACAAGGAATATGAGCATAGTTCCTTGTCTTGTGTCAAGATCATTAAAAAATGAAACAAGGTCCCCTGGAGAAAAGTTCCAATTTGAGTCTTTGATTAGATCTCATAAAATCCCAGTCGAGTCTTTCACTTAATCTCGTAAATGGAACTTCATTCCATCCACCTGATAGCCACGAGTAGTCTACTTAGGTTAATGTAATGAAGCTTGGGGGGCATGCACCTAGAATCAAGTCATCATGCTGGGGGAATGTAAACTAATGTAAAGCATAGTTTTTCATTTCAATCTTGTGTAAACATGAAACTGAATCCAAAAATAGTTCCCTATGGTTCAAGCTTGTGTAAAAATGAACCCATGTCCATTTTAACCCTCGTGATTGCCATTCTATCAGCCTCTACCATCAAATAAGCCTTGGTTTTTCTCCTTCCATCGTCACTATCTACTTGGCCGATCATATGCTCTCACTTGGTCATTTTACCCTTTTTGAGGAACAGTTGCAATGGGTGGTCTTATTAGCTAGCCTCTTCACATAAATCAACATGTTTTGAGAAGTTCCAACATCATTGGAACTAGTTTCTATCCTAGACACCACTAGTTCCTCTAAGTGGAGTCCTCTTTAAGCTCTTTTATAACTCATAAAAAATGAAAAGATCACCGAGTATTTTCCTTTTTTTACTCGTTAAAAGAAAATAAAAAATAGAGGGTCTAGTTTCAAGCTCTTTTCCGACTCTTTAGACATGAAAATATTGTCAGGCATTTGTCCTTTCCATCTCGTAAATGGATTGGAAATGACATCTACTCTGTATAAGTTTAACCCTTTTCCGAACTGAGATAGATTACATACGAAAAAGGAATTTGTTGGTCGAACATGGTCAATAGGTTCTCTCTTGTATTATTTTACGCTTTTTAGACTTTGGAGACAAATTTAAGAAAAATAACTTGTGGATTTTTTGTTTTTTCCCTTTTCAAACTCTCTAAATATTAAAAGGACTGAGTTCTCATTGTCGTTAAATTCATTAAACCATCAAATAGCGACAAAATTGTCCATCGTGACAAGACTGAGTTTCTCCTTCGCTAGACTCATTAAAACATCACATAGCAATGGATTCACCTGAGGGGTAGAATTATACATCAAACATATGTTATCCTCCTCAAGCTTGTTAAAAAATAAAGAGGTACTGGACAGCAATGCCTAGGGAAATGGGAAAAGGGATAAATCACTTTATGGTAGAAAGTCGCTCTTGAACATGACACTTTCACTTCATCTGTGTGACTATTTGGGTTGGGTTATCTGCTTGATGGTTATCATACCACACCATCCATCACTTTTGTTTTCAGTCAATGCTTCCAATTCATTCAGTGTCAGTGACACGTTCAAGAGAAGTCACTCAGTAAACTTCATCCTTTTCGATACTCATAAACCTTCATTTTCATGATCGCCATTCCTGAACATTGTGTCATTAGTCACATTATATCTTCGAAATCATTACAATCCTTTCATGTCAATGATGGGGGATACATCAAGGCCCTCCTGCGACGAGTCGCTTCTTGTCGACATTAGCACATTATCCAGGAAGTTGACTTAGAAACACCCTTCCAGTACCTTGAGGCTTGCATACATCAATGGAAAGTTTCTCGCTTTCATCGATAGGTTGACATCACAGGCCTTCGACCAAAAGAATTTGTATGGTGTTCGACATCAAAACATCTATTCACACCATGCAGGATGTACTGTAGTACCTTGAGAATCATTATCATTATCGGTGATTTCTCTCGCATCTCTTAACAACTTACATCATTGTTTAGTAATCTTCGGCAAAAGCACATAATCAATCTTTTGTCGATGCGTTTCGAACCAACCAGTGTGGTTCATCGTCAGGACAAGTTGAAGAATTGATCTGGCTTAGCTTGATTAAATAGAGTGTGCAGAGACTCCAACGGCTATATTGCAACGGCTAATTTTGACCTGATGATCATAGTCAAACTAATAATTCTATTATTAATAGAAACATATTAATATTAGTTAATTCAATTAACTAATATTAATATGTTTCTATTAATAATAGAATTATTAGTTTGACTATGATCATCAGGTCAAAATTAGCCGTTGCAATATAGTCGTTGGAGTCTCTGCACACTCTATTTAATCAAGCTAAGCCAGATCAGTTCTTCAACTTGTCCTGACGATGAACCACACTGGTTGGTTCGAAACGCGTCGACTAAAGATTGATTATGTGATTTTGCTGAAGATTACTAAACAATGTTATGGATCACAGAAGTCTAAATTCCTTAACTTACATCATTGACTTGTAATCATATGGTGTCTTCCCATGTTCGACTTCAGATCACATTTTCACATGGTTAGACTCATACTTGAGAAAATGGTTGGATGAGATAGAAGACCCCAGATATAGTTTCATCCATCTGGGTTACAATTTCAAGAGAGTACTAAATCATCGATATGATGGATTTACACAGAGAGTCATGGATCTATATCTGTAGATGACTATCTGATTTATGTACATGTAATGAAAAGTTTATATGCTGAATATGGGTATGCCTTCCCTTAGCAAATATGAAAAATTAAAAAATATCATGCTATTGTGTATTGTAATTGATGTAGGTCACCGTCTGCTTTAGATCCTCGTCATCACATCATAAAGCATATCACTCAACATTATCATTTTTGACTTCATGCTTTAGGGGGCAACTGTTACAAGTCTATTTGGAACATCACTCCTGATGATCAGATCAGTGTAAATAGGGTCTATCAAACCCTAATTCAATTGCTACATGCCCTACACATGCCACTTCATTGAGTTCTTTGATCCATAAAAGTTTCCTAGTTTGAAACTCAGTTGAAATGCCTCCTTGGGACACCAACGCAGCCTTGGTCAGGGGCAACTGCTCTACATAGCAGGTAGGCCCATTCAGACCTGCATTGTAGAGCACTTAGGCCCACTTAAGCTTGTGTTGGGCGAGGATTAGCGAAATAGGCATAGGATTCTTGGAATATTCCTTGATTTTAGAACATTCTAGAGGATGCCCATCTCTTATCTCATCCTATGAGCTCAACTTTGGATAGGCTATGGATCATCTAATCCTATATCCTCTCATCCCTTTCTCCATGGAAACTAACTAACCAATTATTGAAAACCATTCAATACCCTATTTATGACAAAACCACTTGCATTTCCCTATAAATTGACCACTCATCATAGTGATCAAGGGGCTATATCTTGGATATTATAGAGAAATACTATTGGTTTAGAGACTTGAAATCATTGCCAAGTAATGTTATTCTACTGGATTGGTGTTTCTATTGGTGTGATGAGGGTTTGGACTAAGCAGGATGAGTGACACGAGATCGAACAACATCGGGTGTAAGTTCTCCTTCTATTAATCAATAAAGTTGTCTGATCCTTTTCCAATACTTTTGTCTATATCTATGATGAATGTATGTTCAAATTTTGTCGATTCCATTTGTTTACAATATATAGATCATATTCTTTGATTGTTTTCATCTTATGTTTTTGTTGGAATGTACCAATTGAGCGAATTCAGTTTCTGTGGGAGCGACAGGAGCAACTCAAAGGAGATCAAAGGAAGCAAAGGATCATAAGTAGGTTCCTTTATCTCATATGTTTATTGTAGGAAAAGGTTAAACATATTTACTTCAATTGTTCTAAGTGTAACTACCCACTTAGGGAAGATATAGTTATCCATAAGTATAAATTCCATATAACACACAAGTACAATGGTCTTGAGGAGAGCAGAGTCAAAGGACACCGTTGAGAGCCCAATGGGGTTTGTAGCCAAGCAAGTGTCTATGAGATCACCTACCTATGAAGACATCAACTCGTTCGTAGACAAGGACATCAAGACACTATGGAAACAACATTACAACAAGAAACGCCATCAGCAGTAGTAGAAGGCAACACACCTGCAGACAATGAATGCAAGATGAAGGTTGTTGACAACACAAAGGCAGAACAAAGTTGCAAGCCAAACAGATCCACTTGTGATAAAGGAAACTTTGGAGACTCGGGTTATGAGGTGATGGAACGACATGAAGATCGCACGAAGGCAGAGAATGGAACAGACAAGGAGTTTCATGTGCTGAAGCAACAACTCAAGGAAGAACATGAGCTACATAGACGAGAGAATGAGTTGTAGTAGGAACAAGTATAACAGGGGGTGCAACATGCACTGACAGATTAAACTATGCCCGTACAAGTTATAGATACATCCCAACAGCTAGCACAAACTAGACAAGGTGAGAAGTTCTCTTGATCACATGCAAGCGAATTTGGAAGCATGCATGTCATTGTGCACATGCATGTGATCCCACCCATTTGGCACACTCACCAAGGAGAATACAAGAAGCAAGTGAAACTGGAGTTGAAAATGTATTTTGACAAGTTGATGTGCACGACCACTAGCACATGTTTGGAGAGTAGCATAGACACTATGCATCAACATGTTGCTCATCCAGTCACACCGAGGATGACCATGCGCATGCTATGAGATGGGTTGGATAGGGGAGCCATATCAATGCACCAAGATGCAACGAAGGCAAGAGTTCACTTCAGCAACATGTCACCATTGAGCACACAGACACCATCACGGGTGACCAAGCTTGGTATCAGCTCAGCACCTTCGACCATAACAAGGATGTCAAAGACTTGGTCTCACCACAATGGTCTGAGTGTCAATGATGTCTTGCATGTCTTGCGCAAGCCATTTTTTCTCACATGCGCACATGTTCATTGTAATGTAACATCTTGTCAAGTGGAAGTTCAAGTTTCGATAGTTGAATGTAGCAGTCATAGTGTAGTTGAAGATTCATGAGGAGAGATGAACAGTCTCAAAAGGGAATGTCAAGGGTCACCCCATCATTTTCTATAAATAGCCCCTCATAACTCATTGTATATGACTGATCCAGGGGTCTTTTGCTTATAGACGTATTAAAAGAATCACATGTGAAAATTGCAACCTAACATAGAAATTTAATGTGCACACCAAAAAGAAGAAGGAAACACACAAAGGCACAAAAAGAAGACACCAAGACTTGATAACGGAGTTCGCCCAATTTGGACTACGTCTCTGTGCCCTGCTCAATCAATGGGGAGGCCTTCGTTCATTAAATGACATGAAAAGAAAAGAATACAATAATCAGTTACATAAAAGGAGTATTATACCTCCATATCTAAAAAATGGCTTAGAAAAGGAGAACTTAGATGAAGAAATGGATAGCACCATTGTGTTCGTGGCATTGAGAGGGGCAGAAACCATATAAAATTTGTCCAATTCAGATAAAATGATCAATGAATCCTCCTGCAAGTTGTTGCCTCAAACTGTGTACCAAAAATCCTCTCTTCCCTTGTTTTTTCCAATCATCAGGTTTTTATAATGGTTAATCTGTGACAAAAGTCGTTTAAATGTTGCATAAAATAGAGGTTGTTTAAATGGAATGGTTAGTGGGCGTAACAAAGCCCCAAAGATCGCTTTTATCGTTTAAAACAATAATACACAAAACCCCCGTAAAACACTAAAAATCTGACAAAACCCTTAAGACCCGGACTTCAAATATATCAAATCGGGCATATATACCTATCGGGTCCGGCCCCATATCAAAATCAGCATATCATTGGTGCAATGGTCCTGTTAGTGGGGATTGCTGACCACCAATCGCCGATATCGCTGATATCAGCGTATCGCTATCGCTTCTGCCTGGGCCTCTCCGTCGATGTCGATCCAATTGTTCCTCCGATCGTTGATATCGCAGTCGCAAATCGGCTCGTTCTAGTTTTGATATCGCATTGTTGCCTCCCTCTGACCTGATATATCGCCAATCGTTGATCGGGGGTTGTGGAATCCATCCTCTACACGTTTTTCAATGCGATTCCCTTTTCAAGGCTTTTAAACCCATTTTTAGGGAAAAAACCTCATTTTCCAAAGGAACAAAGCAATCTTCTTTCTGCCATAGCCTCATCATCCAGACTTGGATTGGAGTGTCATTCACACCGTTGGAATTAAGGCGACGAGCACTTTGATATGATTTTAAGATATTTTCCTTTCTGCCACTTTGAATTTTTAGCTTTTCCATGGCACTGTGTTGAAGATCCACCTGGATCAATCCTCCCCATTGAGGAGCTTTTGGACTGCCAAAAGCTTTTATTAGTAAATTGGCAAGTGAGGGAATTTTTCCCTTGCTCTTTCCTTCTCCAGCCACTTGGCCTTGCTAGGATGCATCCCTTTACAACCAACTCGAAGGTATTCCACATCTCCTTGTCATTAAGTCCTCATTCTTCTGTCAAGGATGATGTCTTCAGGTAACTCATCGAGATATTCTGGTGCAAAATCATCAACCGTAGGAACTGTGCCCACCTCCTCAGTATCGATAATCAAAGTTGGTTCATACAACTTTAAGTTCTCCACATTCACTATTGAGTACATCTGCATATATATCAGAAAATTGAGATGAAAGGAATTGTTCCCAATCTTCTCCAAAATGGTGAATGGTCCATACTGGATTGGTCTCAACTTCTTCCCTCCTCCCTTCATCCTATCTTTGCTAATATGGAACCACACTTTGTCGCCCACTTGAAATTGATGTTCGACTCAGTGTTTGTCATGTCAAGCCTTGTAATGGGCTTGACTTTTCTCCAATTTCTCCTGTACTGCTTGGTGAATCAATTGGATTCGCTGAATGAACTGCTGAGCTTTGTCCCTGTCACTACGTCCACTAGAATCATCTTCCCTTCCAAATACCATATCGAAAGGTTGAGGTAACCAAAACATGTCTTAAATGGTGAATGTTGTGTAGGTGAGTGCACTGCTCAATTGTAGGAATGTTGTACATATGGGAGATTCTCATCCCACAGCTTAGGATGTTTCCCACAATAGCCTCGTAACAAGTGTACCACGGTGCAGTTGAAAACCTCTCTCTGTCTGTCAGTTTGTGGATGAAATTTCGTGCTTCTATTCAACTTGGTGTCCATCATCTTCCACAAGTTGGTCCAAAACTATCCAAGAAAGTGAGAGTCTCGATCTAACATAATCGAGGTGGGCAACGCAAAATGGACACAAACATACTGAAATAAAAGATAAGTAGTCTGCTCTACAGTAATCTGCTTTTTACAAGGCATCGGAATACACATCTTACTAAAACAGTCAATGAAGACATACAAATAGTCGTGAATCTTAATAGATAAAGGCAAACCTCCTACAAAATCCATTGACACACTTTCCCATGGACGACTTGAAATAGGGAGTGGTGTGTAGAGCCCGAGTTTTCTATTAGAGGGCTTTGAAACAAAACACATCAGAGAACCCTTTACATAGCGAGTCACAATGTTCTTCATATGAGGCCAAAAACAAAATCTTTGTACATCACATAAAGTATCTTCGACACCAAAGTATCCAGACACAAGAGAGGTGTGGGCATCTTGAATTACATGTACTCTTTCCCCTGTGGGAATACACAATTTTCCAGGGTGATACAACAATTTCCCCTGCAAGTGATAGTTGTCCACTTGTGAACCATGGGTTAGTTTTCCATAAATCTCCTTAAAGTCATCATCGTTAGCATATTGTTCAGCATAACTCATAAAAGATAACAAAGCATTATGCAAAATAATAGAAACAAAAATAGGAGGGCGAGATAGCATATCAACCACTTTATTCCTAGTGCCCTTCTTATACTTTATTACCAGATGAAATTGTTGAAGAAAGCCCATCCACATGAAATGACGAGATTTCTGCAACTTGGTTTGTGAGTGAAGGTACCGCAAGGGATGATGATCTATATGGATGATGGTCTCCTTGCCGATTAGGTAGTGTTTCCACCTTTTCAGACATTGTACCAAGGCATAAAGCTCCTTGTCATAAGTGGGATAGTTTATCACAGCTTGAGAAAAATTCTTAGAATGGTAACAAATCGGCTTCTTTTGCTACATCAGTACAACTCCCATGGCATAACCGATGGCATCGGTTTCGATCTCAAATGGCTGTTGGAGATCGAGTAAGGATAAGATTGGCATGGTGCTAATCTTTTCCTTCAATGTTTCGAAGCACTTATGTTGTATTCCTCCCCATTGGAAGACCTATTTCATACTTGTCAATGTGTGCAAAGGTGCTGCAATAACGAAGAAATTAGAAATAAATCTCCTCCAATACTGGACTACACCTAAAATGATGTGGACCTCGAATACACTAGTAGGATTAGGCCAATTTATAGTTGCTTCAACTTTAGAGGGATCAATTTTTAGTTGACCATGACCAACAATATGACCGAGGTAACCGAAAGAGGTTTTCCGAAACTCACACTTTGACAATTTTACAAAGAGTTTTTCTTTTTTTAGTACATCAAGCACTTTCTTTACATGACACACATGTTCAAACCATATTTTACTAAAGACAAGTATATCATCTAAATATACAAGAACAAATTCATCAATGAAAGGCTGAAAGATACAATTCATGACCCTCATAAAACTGGCTGGAGCATTGTAAAGTCCGAATGGCATCACCATCCATTCGAATAGCCCATGTTTGGTCTTGAAGGTGGTTTTGCACATGTCCTGCTATGCAATTCATACCTGGTGATAGCCAGTATGCAAATCCAGCTTGGTGAAATAAACAACATTCTTTAACTGATCTAATAAGTCATCAATGTGTGGAAGGGGGTAGTGATTTTTCACCATTATTTTGTTTAGCGCGCAGTAATCCACTCACATTCTCCATGCGCCATCTTTCTTTGGGACTAAGACAATCGGTGAGAAACATGGTGAAATACTCGACCTGATGACCCCTTGGTCCAACAATTCCTACACCTATTTCTTGATTTCCTCCATCTCAATGGTCAACATCCCGTACATGCCAATATTTGGTACAGGAGTGTCATGCTATAAGTGCATCTCATGTTGGATTTCCCTCCTCGGAGGTAATCCCTTCGGTTCCTAAAACAACTCACCATAATTAGAAATTAACTCAGATAATTCTTGTTTATGTTCCTAATCACAACCCTGGAAAGCATCAGCCAATTCCACATTTTTTTCCCTTACAACTATCAACATGCAACCCTTACTGGAATTCACCAGCCTTTTCATTTCTCCTGCGCTTACAAGGTTGGCATTAATTTTAGTTTGATGAGCCCTTACTATATATTCTACCCCATCTTTTGTGATTTGGTATTTTTTTTCGTGATGAAAGAAGACTGCCTTTCTATCATACAGATATGTGCTCCCTAAGTCCATGCCACAGATATCCAATGGTATCACATCCAGTTCTACTTCATCTACTAGCTTAGAAGCAATTACAAATTTTACCCTACACTACTCGATTACATTCATTTTTTCTTTCTCATGTATCCATCCCAGTGGGTAAGGTTTCGGATGTCGTTTGGGTTCTAAACCAAGTTTCTTTACTAAGGATTATGTGATTAAGTTTTCTTGGGATCCAGTGTCAAACATAGTTTCTACTTTTGTATAATTTATGACAACTCTCATATGAAACAGTTCAATTCTCTTTCGATCAATAGGAAGGGACTCATTTATAGAACTAGTGCCTTCATGCGATTCAGAATTAGCATGAGGTGTAAGAGTACCTTTTGTTCCTGGGGCTGTGATTAATGCTTCATCTCTGGAATCCAATCCAAGGTCTTGTTGCACAGTTGCCACTGTCTTCTGCTTCCATTTTCCTCCATACTTCTTTGGACGCTTTTTTGGGTGTTGTTTCCAACAGTGATCGTCATCGCACCCTTCCTTTTTGCAGTGATTACAATACAGCCGCTCCCCTTCTTTGGATTTTTCCATCTTTTTCTCCTTTCCTTTCCATTTCTCTTTGGATTTTTCATTAGGAGGTTTGAATGGTGGTTTTCTAGAATGACCATCTCTTTCATTTTTTCCCCTGTTCTCAATATGAATTGCCTTCACATTGGCTGCGTCAATAGTGGTTGGTTCAAACAACCACAATGAATGCCTAATGTAACTATGCAATGAGCCTCTTTGGAGCCTATTTCTTGTTAGCATACAGACACACAATTCACATCTAAAAGGCCCGGCTCTAAGACCACTTGATCTAGGGATATTTTGCTTATAGACGTATCAAAAGAATCACATGTGAAAATTGCAGCTTAACATAGAAATTTAATGTGCACACTAAAAAGAGGAAGGAAACACACAAAGGCACAAAAAGAAGACACCAAGCCTTGATAATGGAGTTCGTCCAACTTGGACTACGTCTCTGGGCCTTGCTCGATCAATGGGGAGGCCTTCGTTCATTAAATGACATGAAAAGAAGAGAATACAATCATTAATTACATAAAAGGAATATTATACCTCCATATCTGAAAAATGGCTTAGAAAAGGAGAACTTAGATGAAGAAATGGATAGCACCACTGCGTTCTTGGCATCGAGAGGGGAAGAAACCATGTAAAATTTGCCCAATTCAGGAAAAATGATCAATCACTCCTCCTGCAAGTTGCTGCCTCAAACTGTGTGCCAAAAATGCTCTCTTCCCTTGTTTTTTCCAATCATCGGGCTTTTATAATGTTTCATTTGTGAAAAAATCTACTTACATCGGGGTTGTTTTGCATAAAATAGAGGTTGTTTAAAAGGAAGGGTCGGCGGGTGCAACAAAGCCCCAAAGATAGCTTTTATCGTTTAAAACGATAATACACAAAACCCCATAAAACACTAAAATTCTGATGAAACCCTTAAGACCCAGACTTCAAATATATCAAATCAGGCATATATACCTATCGGGTCCAGCCCCATATCGCAATCAACATATCGCTAGTACAATGGTGCTGTTAACGGGGATTGCCGACCACTGATTGTCAATATCATCGATCATCTATCACTGACATTGGTGATAACGGCGTATCGCTATCGGCCCTGTCAGCGTATCACTATCGCTTCTGCCCGAGGCTCTTCACCGATGCCAATCCGATCACTCCTCTGATTGTCGATATCGCAATCACAAATCAGCTCGTTCTGATTTCGATATCGTATCGCTGCCTCCCTCCGACCTAATTGATCACTGATCGTTGATGGGGGGCTGTGGAATCCACCCTCTGCACGTTTTTCTATGCAATTCCCTTTTAAAGGCTTTGAAACCCATTTTTTAGGGAAAAAAACCTCATTTTCGAAAGGAACAAAGCAATCTTCTTTCTGCCATAACTTCATCATCGAGACTCAGATTGGAGTGTCGTTTGCGCCGCTGGAAGTAGGGCGATGAGCGCTTCGACCTAATGTTAAGATATTTGCCTTTATGCCACTTTTAATTTTGAGATTTTCCATGCCACTGTGTCTGAAGATCCACCTGGATCAAGGATTTTGGTCAATAGAGATTCCAATAGGAATATCTTAGAGAAATCTTGGACAATATTGTAACGAGCCTTAGGTTCTCCATTGTGCAGAGCTAGTATATCTCTTTGGAGGAGCAGGAGGTTGTGTCTGTAACGTTCTGCTGTAAGAACTAGTGGTTGGACGTGGATGTATTATATGACTGTAACTTACACTTCTTAATATAACAGAGTCAGCATGTTTCACGCATATGTTGTATTGTATTTCATCTATCTTGAGTACTCTAAATGATTATTATATATGTTTGCTTATGCATGCATGTGTTGTAGAAATTTTGAATAATTTAACACATATTCAACAGAGATTATCCTGATCATACAATTTAAGCGGAACATGTATAATACATAATCTCCTCTACGTTGATCAAGAATATAGCAGCATCAATAACAATAAAACATCAAGAGCATTCACACATTAACACAGTATGTATCACGGGGAAAGCATCTCGCTAAAAACCCCACACTATTTGTATATTAATGATTGAGTCATGTAACATTACACAACATAATACTTCTCACAAGTATCTCCACCTCTGTTACACACAATACAGCTCAGATCTGATCTCCAAATCTCTTCCACTGCTTGCCTGCCTCCACTGCTCAATACCTGCTCAAGAACTGATGAGAATAGCTTCCCAAATTCGATTTTCACCTGCAAAATAGTCACTCACTCTTTGTGGACGTGAGCAAAGGCTGAAATGCGGGCCGAATACGTGAGCAAACTCATTGGCATACTCAATCCCTTGATTGTGCAAGATATGGTGCACAACTATAGTCACAACTGATAGCAATCTGATTCTCTACCACCTGTCCCTGTTGAAGTGAACATGCACTGACATGCAACTGAGTTAACTGATGTATTCTTTAGTTGTATTATGAGTTAATAATTAGTTTAACAACTCATCATTAGTCTATTTGCAGTTAGACTAACTACAACCAGTTTAACTAAGTTAAACTGAACACAACTCCATCAACTGTACCTCCAGTCCACTAAACTCAACTCACTTGAGTTCTAACTGAAGTCATGCATGCAACAACTCAACTGACTCATAAGAAAAACGAATTTCCTTCTGACAGCTGCATGTGCCACTTCCGTAGCTCAAACTGAAGTGCTCCAAGAGAATAATATTAAGTTTATAGTCCAAATATTATTGTGAGATAATAATATTTGACTTTTCTATTTTTGACAGCCAGTCTAAAAATAGACTTGATCACTCACACTGTGATCACTCACACTTTCATCAAAAATAGAAGTCCATCTATTTTTCCCAACTTGATCAATCATCCATAAACATAGACATGATCCATATGTCTAAAAATAGACATAGTCTAAAAATAGACTTGCGCCAAAAATAGCCTGCGGGCCCACTTAGTGAAGGCGACTCTTTTCACTAAGCTCCATCATCTTGTTGCAATCTCAACACTCCCTCTCGACAAGATATGGATTATCAGCAACCCCTATCCTGCCTCGGTGGTACTCGAATTTGCTCCTGGTGAGAGCCTTCGTCAGAATATCAGCATCCTGATCCTCCGTTGGAATGTACGAAAGTAACATGATCCTCCGCTGCACACAATCTCTGATATGATGGTACCTGATGTCAATATGTTTAGATCTATCATGAAATACAGGATTAGCCGAGAGTTTAATGCAACTCTGGTTATCACAGTAAATCACAGTAGGATCCAAATGAGAATCGAACAAACCAACCAGGATCTTCCTCATCCATATAGCCTCGCATGCAGCCAAACTTGCTGCCATATACTCGGCCTCCGCTGAACTGAGTGCCACGGATCTCTGCTTCCTGCTGTACCAAGAAACTGTTGTCGATCCGATACTAAAGACCCCTCCTGATGTGCTCTTTCTGTCTGTTGGGCTCCCTGCCCAATCTGCATCCGTGAAGCCACATAGCTTCACTTCATCCTCCTGTCTGTACCACAAACCATATCCCGATGTGCCTCTCAAGTAGCGCAATACATGCTTGCCCGCCTTCCAAAAGAGCTTGGTAGGCTTAACCATAGCTTGTGAAAGTTGGTTAACTGCATAGCATATATCAGGTCGTGTATTGACCAAATACATCAGTGACCCCACCAACTGTCGATAAACAGTGGCATCCACTTCTTCTCCCGAAGTGGCATCCTCCTTCCTCCAACCTCCAGGAAGAGGAGTATCAACAGGCTTGCAGCCATGCATGTTGAACTTCTCCAGTATCTCCCGAGCATACTTGCCCTGAGAAACAAACAGTCCACCACTGCGCTGCCATATTTCCAATCCTAGGAAATAGTGAAGGAGGCCCAAGTCCTTCATCTCAAACTCTGTAGCAAGATCCTTCTTGCATGACAGTATCAACAGCTCATCACCCGTTAGAATCAAATCATCAACATACAGTACAATGATAAGCAACTTACCCTCCACCACAATTTGGTATAGGTTCGGATCCGCCTCGCTCTTGGAGAATCCAAGTCCTGTGAAATAGCTGTCTATCCGTGTGTACCAAGCACGTGGTGCTTGCTTCAACCCATACAGTGCTCTCTTGAGCCTGCACACATGTGACTCGCTGCTGAAGACTTCAAAGCCTTCGGGTTGCTCAATGTACACCTCCTCCTCAATGACTCCGTTGAGGAATGCAGTCCTCACATCCATATGATGAATGTGCCATCCCATCTGCGCTAAGAGAGCAAGAATCGTCCGTATGGAAGAATACCTTGCGACAGGTGCAAAGGTCTCCTCATAATCGATCCCCTCAATCTGTGAAAAGCCTCGGGCAACAAATCTTGCCTTGTACATCTCCACACTCCCGTCAGCTGCCTGCTTAACTTTGTAGATCCATCTCGAACCTACCACTGATTTCCCTTCCGGTCTAGGAACAATCTCCCATGCACTGTTTCTGACAATAGAATCATACTCTTCCACCATGGCGTCTACCCATGCGGGATCCTCCACAGCTTCCTCAAAAGAGGATGGCTCAGTCACAACACACTTGCTCATAAGAGCCATGTATCCAGTGTACCGATCAGGTGACTGTCTCTGCCTGCGTTGGGCTGTAGGTGGTCCTACAACTTTCTCTGCATCTTGAGCCAGTCGCTCAGCTTCTGTCAAGCGCTTTCGCCCTCTGATGGTTGGCGCTGCATGAGTGGTCTCTTCCACTCCATGAACCTCGTCCTGTGGCTGATCCACGTCCTGAAGCTCATCCTTAGGAACTAATAGCTCCTCATCTGCATGCAAGTGTAGCTCCCTCTCAAGCGAACACTTCATGGCTTTCTCCTCCTGAAATTTTATATCCCGTCGCACAACAGTTTTACCACTGTCTGGCAAATACACACGATAGTTGTGGGGCGTATCAGTGTACCCCACAAATATCCCAACCTCTGCAGTCGGCTCCAACTTCTTTCTGGCATCCTTCGTCACATGCATGTAAACGTTAGCACCAAAAATCCTCAAATGAGAAAGATCAGGCTTCTTACCAGAATAAGCCTCCTCGGGTATACTCATGCCAAGTATCCTATGAGGACAACGGTTCTGCACATAAACTGCTGTATTGCATGCTTCCGCCCACAAGTGAAGGGGTAGGCCCTGATCATGCAACATTGCCTGTGCAGCACCCACAATCGTTCTGTTCTTCCGCTCAGCTACCCCGTTCTGCTGTGGGTTATGGGGAGCTATGAGCTCTCTACGAATCCCTTCTGCCTTGCAGAAATCCTTGAACTCGTCCGAGATGTATTCACCACCATTATCGCTCCTAAGAGCCTTCACCTTCTTCCCCGATTCCTTCTCGACCAATGCTTTGAATTCACAGAACTTTGAATATGTCTCGCTCTTCTTCTGCATGAAGAAGATCCAGCACTTACGAGAGAAATCATCAACAAAAATCACATAATACCTGTGTTTTGCTGTCGAAGCAACTAAGAAAGGTCCACACACGTCTGTGTGAATTCTCTCAAGGATCGTCGTGGCGCGACTATCCTTCTCGTGAAAGGTGGCTTTCACAAACTTCCCCAAAGTACACCCCTTGCACTGATCTGACTGCGCAAGTGTGCCTTTAGGAAGCCCTGTAGTGATCTGCTGCAGTATCTTCAAGGCTCCATGGTGAAGGTGACCCAATCTCCTGTGCCACAACTCGCCATCATCCCAGCTCACCAATCCTTCTGCCTTGCCTGCCATTGCTGCGCATCCATCTACATGCAACTGATAAAGGTTCCTCACTCGAACCCCTATCTTCCGGGTCTCACCAGTTGTCTTGCTGCGCAGGAAGGCCTTTCCCTCGCTGAAAACAACATCATACCCCTTGTCTTCTAACATCGCCACTGAGATGAGATTCTTCTTCAATCCTGGAACATGCATGACTTCCTTCAATACAAAGGGTTTACCAGACTCCCTCTCAAAGGAAATGGTACCGATACCGGTCGCACTGTATCTACCATCATCGCCCATCTCGATGTGCACTCCAAGATCTTTGTCCTCCAGATCAGAGAACAAATCTCTATCTCCCGTCATGTGAAAAGACGCACCACTGTCCAGGAACCACACTGATCCCATCACACTTGAAACCAAGCATGCGATCAATGAAAAATCAAGCTCAAACTGAGAAGCTAAAGCCTCTCCCCCTGCAGATCCAGCAGCTTGCTTGTTCTTCTTCTTCTGCGGACAATTTGTGGCATAGTGTCCATGCTGGTGACAGTGAAAACACTTCACCTTGGACATATCCTGCTTCTTGCCTTTCGCACCAGACTGAGAAGCTTTCTTGCTCTTCCCTTTCTTTGCTTTGGCAGCCAAAGCATAATTCTCTTCATCAGATACCTTTGATGAAGATCCATTCTCACCTTTATTGTTACTGAGTTTATCCTTGAGCGCCAGGTCGCTCTTGCTTTGGAATAACATTTGCAATCCGTTGAAAGACATTTCAACAACACTGCTGCAAATTCGATTTTCCACCAGCAACCAACTCAACTGCTTCCGATCAACCCTCGCTTGATATCCTGTAAAAATCTCTTCTACAAATCAAGCTGCTCCGATACCATGTAGAAACATTTTCTACAATTATCTAGCTCTGATACCATGTAGAAATTTTGAATAATTTAACACATATTCAACAGAGATTATCCTGATCATACAATTTAAGCGGAACATGTATAATACATAATCTCCTCTACGTTGATCAAGAATATAGCAGCATCAATAACAATAAAACATCAAGAGCATTCACACATTAACACAGTATGTATCACGGGGAAAGCATCTCGCTAAAAACCCCACACTATCTGTATATTAATGATTGAGTCATGTAACATTACACAGCATAATACTTCTCACAAGTATCTCCACCTCCGTTACACACAATACAGCTCAGATCTGATCTCCAAATCTCTTCCACTACTTGCCTGCCTCCACTACTCAATACCTGCTCAAGAACTGATGAGAATAGCTTCCCAAATTCGATTTTCACCTGCAAAATAGTCACTCACTCTTTGTGGACGTGAGCAAAGGCTGAAATGCGGGCCAAATACGTGAGCAAACTCATTGGCATACTCAATCCCTTGATTGTGCAAGATCTGGTGCACAACTATAGTCACAACTGATAGCAATCTGATTCTCTACCACCTGTCCCTGTTGAAGTGAACATGCACTGACATGCAACTGAGTTAACTGATGTATTCTTTAGTTGTATTATGAGTTAATAATTAGTTTAACAACTCATCATTAGTCTATCTGTAGTTAGACTAACTACAACCAGTTTAACTAAGTTAAACTGAACACAACTCCATCAACTGTACCTCCAGTCCACTAAACTCAACTCACTTGAGTTCTAACTGAAGTCATGCATGCAACAACTCAACTGACTCATAAGAAAAACGAATTTCCTTCTGACAGCTACATGTGCCACTTCCGTAGCTCAAACTGAAGTGCTCCAAGAGAATAAGATTAAGTTTATAGTCCAAATATTATTGTGAGATAATAATATTTGACTTTTCTATTTTTGACAGCCAGTCTAAAAATAGACTTGATCACTCACATTGTGATCACTCACACTTTCATCAAAAATAGAAGTCCATCTATTTTTCCCAACTTGATCAATCATCCATAAACATAGACATGATCCATATGTCTAAAAATAGACATAGTCTAAAAATAGACTTGCGCCAAAAATAGCCTGCGGGCCCACTTAGTGAAGGCGACTCTTTTCACTAAGCTCCATCATCTTGTTGCAATCTCAACATGTGTAGCTATTTCTATATATGTATGTATGAATCTTTCTGAAATGTGTTATTGGGTTAACCATCACTTTGGATTGCTAGCTAACTTGCCTTCCATGTTGTGATGCATCTTTGCTCATGTGTTTCCTTCTTAACACTGTGCTATCACATGTTTCCAAGGGGTGAACTAACCTCACTTTCTGTTGGTTAGGACCATTCATGCACCTTCCTTAACTTACCACATATGTCACACCCTTGCTACCAACAGGGACATCTTACTTGCCTCTGTGCAAAACCACGGTCAAGGCATTATTGTACGACCCTGATCCAGGTGGATATTGGTGGCCACCTACCGAGTCCACTTGGACCCCCACCATTGTTTCTTTCAGCATTTTAGTTTCCTTAATTGTAGCGCAATTTACTATTTTTAGCAGTTTTTTGGGTCCTGAAATTTCGGAGCCATTTTGAGGCCCTAAATGATGTTTTTTGGGAAAACTGGGAGCAACATGGGTCTCAAATAGCTCGTCGCAAATTGTAGTTCTCAGATAGATATTTCTAACGAGATATTGTGCGCATCAAACAAATATCATATGCCAAAGTTATGACCCTAGGAAGTTGATGTACTAATTTACCCAAATGGGGCCCACAGTTTGGCGTTTCATCTTCTAGGGTTAGGTTTTTGGATGTTTAGGGTTTTCCATTATTTCTCAACAATAAATAGGCCTTTGAGTCTCATTGTAACACAGTTCAAAGGCATGTCGCTGCCATATCTCTTCTCAGAGATAACCTACCATCACCCTAGCTGGTTTATTTCCATTATTGTTTGTAAGCATATTTTAGTATTTTACATTAATGAAACGAAGTATTATTTCCACTACATCTCTGTGTTTATGGTTATCTCTGTGATTTGTTACATTCCTATTTAAATCTGGATCAGTGGTATTAGAGCGATCTTCTTTTTCTCTGCTTTTCTTTGCATGACCCCAACAAGGTCGGGATATAAGGAGTTTGGGCTTGAACTCATTGAACCTTTGCAAGACCAGCCTGGAAAATCCCAGCGGCCTCCCATGGTGGATGAAAAGAAAGAGGTGGGGGTAGGAGATCCTATCCGAATCTTGCTTGAGGAAGCCCTCGAGTGAGAAAAAAATGCAACGATGGATAGCTTTGCCTAGATCCTTCAGCGGCTACCCAGGGGCGATGCATCGACTTCCAACAGCTACTCTGGAAATCCCACATCGTTTAAGGTACAAGTTAATTTTGAAATCCCCATATTCAAGGATCAGATAGACACAGATGTCATCGATAAGTGGTTAAATCTCCTAGAGGGTTATTTTTTTGTTCATGATTTTTTGAGTCGGGAAAAGATTATTTTCTCTCTTCTCAAAGCAGCCCCCCATATCAAGGACTGGTGGGAAACCTACTGCAAGTAGAAGGATGAAAGTACAGGCTCACTATTTTTAGCCACACCCACTTGGGATTCATTCCGAGATGCCATCAAGGAGCAGTACTACCCTATCGGAAGCTATGAGGATCAATATATAAAGTGGACCACGGTGCGGCAGGGGAGGGACCAATACGTGCTAGAGTTTACCAATATTTTTTATACCCTTTGCACAAAGTTGGGTATCAAGGATTCGAAGTAGCATATGGTACTCAAATACCGCAGCTGCCTGCACAAGTACATCTAATTAGAAATAGAATTCATGAACATCCCCTCACTCGGCACAGCATACCATTATGCTGTCAAGGTCAAGAAAAAGTTTAAACAGAAGAAGCGAGACTTTGGATCTGTGAATTCGAAGCAAGGGAAAGGTGCCCCCAAACCGCAGAACAAAGGAAAAAGCCAAGGCGAGGCATCCCAAGACACCTCGCCAAAGCTGCAAGCAAAGAACATCATTGTGAAGCCAAAAAAGGACATGGGCAAGTGGTGTGAGTTCTATAAGAGCTCCACACACAACACAAGTGAGTGTCCGGCCAAGCAGTCATTGGTGGCTGAGCTGAAGGTTTCAGAATCAAATGCATCTTCCGAATTTGAGTCAGAACTTGACAAGGGGAATGACAAAGGGAAGCAGATTATCGATGCGGAGCCCAATGCCACCGTTGCCACCATGAAGATACAGAAGGAGGAACTTGAAGATCCAGAGGAGGAGGAGCATCTCTTCCACTCCCAGATGTGGGTAAAGGGCTCCTCGCTAAAGTTCATTGTTGATAGTGGAAGCCAAAAGAACCTCATTTTGGCAAAGGTCGTGAAGCACTTGGGCTTACTGACTACAGCACATCCACAACCGTACACCATCGGGTGGCTTCACCAAGGACAAGATCTTCGCACGAGCCAGTAGTGTCACCTTCCATACAGCATCAAGCCCTTCACGGATTAGGTATTATGTGACATTGCTCCCCTTGAATTTTGTGATGTATTATTAGGAAAACCATACCAGTGGAAGTGACATGATGTGTATGAATCAAGGCCCTGTGCTATTATTGTTACTTTGGGAAATAAGTTGTATAGGATACCAGAGGTAGCACCACCTACCACCATCTCTTTCTTTACTACAAAACAATGCAATAAGCTCATTTCCAAAACCGAGAAATTTGTTTTCCTGATGATATGCCCTCAAGGAGAGAAGAAGACAGTGGCCACAACCTCCAGACAGGCCCCCTCAGCACGACGACTACAGATGGAGAAGGTCGTGGAGGAGTAAGAGGACATCTTCACCTCCCCCGCAGGGGTTCCTCTGCACTGTCGGGTCAAGCACTCCATTGATCTGACCCCAGGTGCGTCGTTTCCCAATGGACCAATATATCAGTGCTCCATTCTAGAGAATGATGAAATCAAGAGGCAGATTCAGGAGCTGCTGCAAAAAGCTCACATCCGTCTAAGTTCATCACCCTGTAGGAGCCCAATAATGTTGGTACAGAAGATGGATGGGACTTGGAGACTCTGTATTGACTATCAGGCTCTGAACAAGATCAATGTCCATAATAGGTACCCGATCCCATGGATTGATGACCTCTTGGACCAACTAAAGGGGGCGAAACATTTCAGCGATATTGATTTGAAGTCAGGATATCACCAGGTACCAATCGAACCCTCTCATGTGTGGAAGACTACCTTCAAAGCCAAGGAGGGCCTTCTTGAATGGTTGGTTATGCCTTTCGGATTAATGGATGCTCCTGCGATCTTCATGAGACTAATGGATGACATCTTGTGGCCATTCACCAACTCATTTGTGGTGGTATACTTGGATGACATCCTGATCTTCAACCAGAGTTGGGAAGAGCACCTCCAACACATCCAACAGGTTCTCCAAACACTGTGGCAACACAAGTTATGTGCCAATTCAGAGACATGCACTTTTGGCATGACCCAGGTTTAGTATCTGGGATACATTATTGATGAACAGGGGGTGCATGTGGATCCAGCCAAGATCCAAGTCATTCAGTATTGGCCATCTCCAACCACTATGCTAGAGCTCTGCAACTTTCTAGGTATTTCCAACTTCTATCGTAGGTTCGCATTGGGATTTTCTCATATCACTTGGCCCTTGAGTCAAGTCACCAAGGAAGGAGTGAAAGAAAAATTCTTTTGGTCTGAATCTCAACAGAAGGCATCCACAAAGTTGAAAGATCATCTCTGCACGACATCAGTGCTCACATTACCAGACTTGCAGCAACCATTTGAGGTCGAGACAGATGCCTCTGACTATGGTATTGGGGAAGTCCTTACTCAACATGGACATCCAGTGGCATATACATGTGAGACACTTTTAGACACAGTCCAGAAGTATCCCACTTATGACAAAGAGATGTATTCCATTGTGTGGGCCTGCCGACAATGGAATCATTACATTTTGCGGAAGGAAACAGTCATCCACATAGACCACCGACCCCTGCAATTCATACAAATCCAAGGGAAATTGCAGAATGATCGCCATCATAAGTGGTCCACATACCTACAACAATTCCGTTTGAATATCAAGTATAAGAAGGGAAACACCAATAACGTTGCAGATTACCTTAGTCGACCACCAATCATGGCATTAACCACCGTTCTCAAATCTTGTGGGCACGAGACTTCTGATTCGCCACTTCTCTACAAAAGCGACCCCAAATTCAGCCACACATACTAGACACTCTTGGAGGGTAGGCATGTTCCAGATTTTCACCTCCAGGATGCCCTGTTATTCCACCTGGGTCACATTTATGTTCCTTCAAGTGAGCATGCCAATATGATTTCGGAAGCACACTACAGTCGGGCTACTGCGCATTTCGGGGTCGAGAAAATGGTGGCAGTATTGCAAAATTATTTCTATTGGTTGAATCTTTGACAGGATGTCGGGAAGTACATCAGATCATACACTGCCTGCGCCATTTCCAAACCGACCATTAAGAAGCAAGGTTTATATACCCTGCTACCTACCCCTCATCAACATAGGGAATCCATCTCCATGGATTACATGTTAGGCCTTCCTTCCACTAAGCATGGAAACAACTATGTTTTTGTGGTTGTCGACAAGTTCTTGAAGATGGCCATTATGGCGGCCTACAAGAAGAATATCACAGCAGAAGCCACTGCTAAACTCTTCTTTGAAGGACTGTGGGTACACTTTTGGATCCTACAGTCTATCATCTTAGATCAGGACAGAAGGTTCCTCAGTACATTTTGGTCCAGTCTTTGGTCGATGCTGAAAACCAAACTCACTAAGTCCACAGCCTTCCATCCTCAAACTGATGGCCAGACAGAGGTTGCCAACAGGATGATCGTACACATTCTGCGCATGCACAACTCAATGCATCCATGCACATGGGACGAGAACCTCCCATATGTTCAACACAGCTACAACCGAGCTCTTCATAGCTCGACTAGACATAGCCCCTTTCAGGTGGGCTTGGGATTCCAGCCACTATGTCTCATTGATGTGGTCGTGCCATTTGCAGCTACCCACACAGGTTCATCTCATGTCCAGTCTGAAACATATAAGGCAACCACCTTCATTGAGCACATCCAACATATTCGCCAGTAGGTCCATGAAATTCTAGAGAAATCAAATGCCAAGTACAAGTAGCGCCATGATCAACATTGGGTGCCACACAAGTTTCAGGTGGGCGACAAATTCTGGTTGCATTTGCAAAAGGAATGCCTTATTGGATCCTATCAGAAACTCAGACCACTCTGATATGGTCCTTACACCATTACCAAGGCTATGGGAGACATGCATTTGAGCTCACCATTCCCCCATTCCTTGGCCTACACTCAGTGTTCAATGTGGACCACCTTCGGCCATACTTTCCACCATTACTAAACATATCCAACATTGCATAACAACTCACACCCACAATGTTAAATCCAGATTGCATGGAACAAGCTGCAACTGATTGGATCATGGACACACAGATCAAGCACACTCACCAACAGAATATCCAATTGTATCAAGTTGTCAAAGCAGGCCAACTCCTTCACTAGGGCAAGTGGCTCACCAGGGACCAAGTTCAACAGAAGTTTGCTCATCTCATGGAGGAACTCAATGCAATGGGTACCATTGGTTCCTAAGGGGGGAGGAATGATCCAGGTGGTTATTGGTGGCCACCTGCCAAGTCCACTTGGACCCCCACCATTGTTTCTTTCAGCTTTTCAGTTTCCTTAATTGTAGCACAGTTTACTATTTTTAGTAGTTTTTCGGGTCCTAAAATTCCAAAGCCGTTTGGAGGCCCTAAACGACATTTTTTTGAAAATTCAGGAGCAACGTGGGTCGAGGAATGATGTTTCTCTTCCCAAAAGTTGTAGTTCTCTGGTAGATCTTTCTAACGAGATATTTTGCATGTCAAACGAAGATCATATGCCAAAGTTCCGATCCCGGGAAGTTGATGTACGAATTTACCCAAACAACACCCACAGTTTGGCGTTTCATCTTCTAAGGTTAGGTTTTTGGATGTTTATGGTTTTCCATTATTTCTCAACAACAAATAGGCCTTTGAGCCTCATTGTAACATAGTTCAAAGGCATGTAGCCACCACATCTCTTTTGAGAGATAAGCTACCATTGCCCTAGCTCATTTATTTCCATTGATGTTTGTAAGCATATTTCAGTATTTTTACATTAATGAAATGAAGTATTATTTCCCCTGCATCTCTGTGTTTATGGTTATCTCTGTGATTTGTTTCATACCTGTTTAAATTCGGATCAGACCCATTGCTAGGACTCCTACACCAAATGGTCTGAGGTCTAATTGGGACTTCTTACCAGGCAGATCCCTTGACATGTTGGAAGGTCCAACATCGTCATCACTTTGAATGCCTCCTTCCCTGAAAGTTTCCTGGCCTAAAGCCCTCCAAAAATGCCTCCTTGAGGGACCAGTGCAGCCTTGGTTAGGGGAAAATGTGCTGCAGTTTAGGTAGGCCCATGTAAGGGTGCATTTTAGTGCACCTAGGCCCACTTTTACCTGTGCTAGGCGAGATTGAGCGAAATCCTCATAGGGTTCTGGGAATATTCTTATCTTTTGGAGCCTTCTAGAAGATTCCCACACTTATCATCTCCTATGAGCTCGAAATTGGATAGGGAATGAGTTAAGTAATCTCCTATCCTCTCATTCCTTCCTCCATGGAAACTAACTCTAAGTTTGGAAGGCCATTCAATACCATCATTTATTACCAAACCACCACCATTTTCCTATAAATTGAGCACTCATCTAAGCGATCAACGGCTAGGCTTTGGAGAACTGTAAGGAGATACTATTAGTTTGAATTTTGAGGTCATAAGCAAGTATTCTTATGTTGCTGTTGTGTTGTTCTTTCGGTGTGATGAAGGAAGGAACTCAAGCTGTATGAGTGACATGGGATCAGACTTCTTTGGTTGCAACTTTTCCTTCTACTTAATAAAGTTGTTTACATCTGTTCCCATATTCTTGTCATTATGTACGATGATCATATGTGTAAATTATTTCGATTCCATTTGCTAGTAGTTGATAGATCTCTTGCTTTGATTGGCTTTTGTCCTGTGTTTATGATTGCAGGTACTTATCGAGCAAATTCATTCCGAGAATAAAAGACAGGAGCTATTCAAATGAGACAAAGGGAAGCAAAAGATAACAAGTAGGTCCCTTGTCTTATTTATCTTCTATAGGAAAAGGTTAAACTTTTTAATTTTGTTGTTTTAAGTGTAGCTACGCACTTAGGGAAGTTGTGTTTATCCATAGATAAGAAATTTCACATAAAGAATTGGTGACTCCACTGGGGAACAATCATCATTCCAGGTAGTTTACCTTCATCCTAGTACACTCTAGTAGACTTTACTTGCTTCCATTGATCTTGTTTCAGCTTTTTTGAAGTGTATTTTGGTAAATATTGTGCCTGAAAGCCCCTAGGATGGCCTCTCTTGCACCAACACAGGCTTGGTCAGGACACAGAGCACTGCACTAATCCTCCTTAGCTCAAAAAATCCCTCCTTTGACTTGATTTTTCCCAAATTTGCTTTTCTTTTTGCTTGCTAAAATATCAATTATTGTTTTACTTCTAAAATCAATTTGGGTTTCCTCTCCTAGCCCTGCTTTGGCCTTGACCATTTAGTGTTTCTCAAATGATTTCTTTATCATTATCAATTCATTGTCAAAGTTAGTTTATAGTCGATTAATATTTTCTCGAACAAAAGTGTCGTAAACGTGTTCATTTCTTTTGAAAACGAACTGTCGTAAAGTCTTCGTTGTTCCAAAAATATTGATTGATTGTATGTGCATTAGTTTCCTTTTTTCATCTCTATATTAAGGGAATTGAAAAGAAAAACTTGCATCGTGCATTGAAAAATTTTGAGTGTGCTCATAGGAATAGTTTAGGGAAATTGCATTAGATGTTCTCTTTTTTCTTTGCTTAAAATAATATGATTGCTCTATCCCTACTAGCTAAGGTTTTCATTGTTCAAGTTGAATGAAAAGAATGCTTGTCATATTAGTTGAATTCTAAGGATTTCAAAAACATCACATGGTGAACCTTGAAAAGAAAATTCTTAAGAAGATCAACTTAAAAGTTATCCCAATTAACCTAATGGAGCATTGTAACTTAACACATAACATTTAGAGGTCTAGGCTAGAGACGTGTACTGGCGTCGTTAAACATAGAAGTTGTTGCTAACTTGTATGTGATACATTCGGAGTGTGATACCTCATTTCACATATGTAAGTATATCATAGTTCGTCCACATACCTTCGGGTATATAGGGCGATGTTACAGTACATAAAGTATAAAGGAATGATCTCATTGTGTTGTTTCACATTAGAAAATGCTAATGTGGATTGAGCCTCCATGTACTTTTGGGAATATATGGGAGGACTACATTAGGTTTCTATCCATCCTTAGGTAACCGAGTCGGTCACATTGTACACTATGATACACCGAACGCAACATTCGGGGAGATATCCTGCACATATGTTAAGTCCTTGGTTTACTGAGGAAGTATATTGCAGTTCATAGTTACTTGGTAATATTTTTGCCTAGATTATCCCTCTTTTGTTTTGTTATGTTATTTTCATTAAAATAAAATTAATTGACTGTGGATAACATCCTCCGCATCGCTCCTTAGTTGATCTTAGGTTGAAACATATGGAAACAACTCCAGAGTCCACCGATTAAGGAATTCCTTTTGATGGGAATCCTAGTCCTTTTCCTCCTTTTAGAAATATTGGTGTTCCTTATATGGCTACATTTTAACTTCCAAGATTTACCATTAGCTTTCTATTATGGTTGTTTTAAACATCCTTAGATCAAAATTTCGTGATTTCTCTGCAATCAAGTACTCCTCCAACTGGAAAAAATCAACCTCCAGTTGATCCTAAAGTTTACCCCCTGCCTTCTTCCTTGGTTTTTCTTCCTCTCATTTTTCCCCTTCACCTGGTGAAAGTATTGGCACTAGTAACCAGGTGGCTAAGAAGAAGAAGAAAGGGAAGAAGAAGACGAAGAAGAAAATTCATCAGGGGGGCAACCATGCAACCATTGTTTTAAATGAAACTTCTGATGAGAAACCGTTTCATAAGACTCACAAAGTTCGATATCCATGCAAACATTGTACGGGAGACCATCTTCTTCGAAATTGTCCTAATATTCCTTAGATCTTAGAAGAATGGTCTTCTCGTTCACATCTTCCTTTGTCATCAACTTCTAGAGATCATGCTGATGACACGCCATCAACTAGTGGTAGTAAATTTCAACGAAAGAAGGGTAAAGTTAAGTTTCCTTATAGGTTATGTGAAGGGAATCACCCCATTCACCTTTGTGCCTATCTCCATGAAGCCAGAAAAGTGTTGGAAAACCGTCCTACTTCTTCGTAGTGACTTCCATCTGGTTACAGGAGACTCTCCCTTAATACTTCACTAGTTGATAAAGTGACTGACCCAAATCAATCGTCGGTCAAACCCACTCTCTATGAATGTGAATCCCATGATTATACATGACCAATCACAAGTAGAGGAAATAGTTGACCCGATTTCACCTTTAGTTAATCGTACCTTTCCCGTAGAGAGTGAGTATGGTACCACTCAAGTTCTTTTCGTTTCTTTAGATTCCAACGAGCTTGGGGGCAACCCTCCTATTCCATCAAGACAGGAGGAAAATCCTTTTGTTCTCGTAACTCAAGGGGGTAATACTCCCGTTTCGACGATACCCCCTCCAAGTTGTCTGGTCACTTCCCTTGATTGGAATCAACTAGCATGATGACATCTTCCTTCTTATGTGCCTTTCCAGATCATAGTACATGATTGTAATATGATTGTACCTCGCACTATTATAGATGAAGGTGCATCTGTGAGTATCCTTCCCTCCACTTCTTGGCAAGTTCCCGGTTCGCCGCCACTTGTACCTATTACCCAAAATCTGTTGGCTTTTAATAGAGCAACCAGTCAACCATTAGGGATCCTTCCTCAGTTGCCTATTACTTTGGGAGAACCAATTGTTTATCTCAATATGATGGTATTCCTAGCCCTTTACATTACAATTTACTTCTTGGGCGTGACTATGTTTATGACATGGGAGGTATTGTTTCAACACTCTTTCAAGTGATGTGGTTCCCGCATGAAGGTAGAATTGTCACCATTGACCAGCTTTCATCTCTCGGTCCAAATATGGCTTCCATTCAACCATCTTCCCTAAATGGTCCTTTTGTAACAATGGTATCTTCCCTGCCACGGGTTAATTATGAGGCAACACGTTCCACGCCTACATCAACTGATGATCTATACTGCGATGTTATGCATTATGTACTGGGGGCATTGGAACCAGATCTCTCTAATGATCCCTTCCAAAGCATTGTTCTCCCATATGATGAGAACCTCTTAGAAGTCATGACCTCTTATGGGTTGTGAACAAAGGAGTATGAGGATAGTTCTTGGTCTTGTGTTAACGTCATTAAAATATGAAACAAAGAATATGAGGATAGTTCCTGGTCTTGTGTCAAGCTCGTTAAAAAATGAAACAAGGAATATGAGGATAGTTCCTTGTCTTGTGTCCACCTCATTAAAAAATGAAAAAAGGGTAAGAGCATAACTCCTTGTCTTGTTTAAATTTCGTTAAAAAATGAAAAAATGATATGAGGATAGTTCCTTGTCTTGTGTCAACCTCCTTAAAAAATGAAACAAGGAATATGAACATAGTTCCTTGTCTTGGGCAAGCTCATTAAAAGATGAAACAACGGATATGATGATAGTTATTTTACTGTGTCAAGTTCATTAAAAAAATGAAACAGGTCCCATAGCATAGTTCCTTGTCCTGTGTCAAGCTCGTTAAGAAATGAAACAAGGAATCTGAGCAAAGTTCCTTGTCTTGTGTCATGCTCGTTAAAAAATGAAATAAGGAATATGAGTAGATTTCCTTGTCTTGTGTCAAGCTCATTTAAAAAATAAAACAAGGTCCCCTGGAGAAAAGTTCCAATTCGAGTATTTGATTAGATCTCGTAAAATCCCAGTTGAGTCTTTCACTCGATCTCTAAATGAACCTTCATTCCATCCACCTAATAGCCAAGAGTAGTTTACTTAGGTGAATGTAATGAAGCCTGGGGGGCATGCACCTAGAATTGAATCATCATGCTGGGGGCATGTAAACCAATCTCAAGCATAGTTTTTCATTTCAAGCTTGTGAAAACATGAAACTGAATCCAAGCATAGTTCCTTATGGTTCAAGCTTGTGTAAAAATTAACCCATTTCCATTTTAACCTTCATGATTTCCATTCTATCAGCCTATTTCGTCAGATGAGACTTGCTTTTTCTCCTTCCATCGTCACTATCTACTTGGCCAATCATACACTTTCACTTGTTTGTTTTACCCTTTTTGAGGAACAGTTGCAATGAGTGGTCTTATTAGCCAACCTCTTCACATAAATAAACATGTTTTGAGAAGTTCCAATGTCACTAGAACCAGTTGCTATCCTAGACATCACTTGTTCGTCTAAGTGGACTCCCCTTTAAGCTCTTTTCAGACTCGAAATATGAAAATATTGTCAAGTGCTTGCCCTTTTCAGCTCGTTAATGGATTGGTAACGACATCTACTTAGTATAAGTTTAACCCTTTTCCAGACTGAGATAGATTATTTACAAAAAAGGAATACGTTGATCGAACATGGTCGATAGGTTGTCTCTTGTATTATTTTATGCTTTTTTGGACTTGAGAGACAAAGGTACGTGAAAGAACTTGTGGAGTTTTCTTTTTGTACCTTTTCAAACTCTTTAAAAATGAAAAGGTCTGAGTTATCATTGTTGTTAAATTCGTTAAAACATCAAATAGTGACAAACTTGTCCATCATGACAAGACCTCGTTTCACCTTCACCGGACTCTTTAAAACATCACATAGCGATGGATTCACACAAAGGGTGTAATTATACAACAAGAATATGTTATCCTCCTTAAGCTTGATAAAAAATAAAGAAGTAGTAGCTAGCAATGACTGGGGAAAATGGGAAAAGGGGTAAACCACTTTATGGCAGCAGGTTTCTCTTGAACATGACACTTTCACTTCATCACTGCGACTACTTGGGTTGGGTTATCTGCTTGATGGTCATCATATCTTGGTCTATCATACCATCCATTACTTTGGTTTTGGGTCAATGTTGCCAATTCATTCAGTGTTGCCTACATGTTCAAGAGAAGTCACTCAATCAAAGTTCATCCTTTGCAATACTCATAAACCTTCATTTTCATGACCGTCATTCCTAAACCTTGTTTCGTCACTCACATTCCGTCTCCAAAAATCATTATACTCATTTCATGTCGTTGGTGTGGGATACATTAAGGCCGTCCTGCGACAAGTCACTTCTTGTTGAAATAAACACATTATCCAAGAAGTTGACTTAGAAACACCCTTTCAGTACCTTGAGGCTTGCATACATCAATGGCAAGTTTCTCTCTTCTAGCGATAGGTTGACATCACTAGCCTTCAACCGAAGGACTTTGTATGGTGTTCGACATCAAAGCATTTATTCACACCATGCATAATATACTGCAGTACCTTAAGGATTATTATCATTATCTACGATTTCTCTCGTGTCTATTAAAGACTTACATCATTCGCTGGTAAACATATGGTGTCTTCCCATGTTCAAATTCAAATCATATATTCACATGGTTAGACTCGTACTTGAGTGAACGATTAAATGAGATAGAAGACCTCGGATCTAGTCTCATCCATCTGAGCTACGATTTTAAGAAAGTACCAAATCATCTATACAATGGCTTTACACTGATGGTGATCCCATCATGGGTCTATATCTGTAGACGACTATCTACGTACATGTAATGAAAAGTTTATATGCTAAGCATGGGTATGCCTTCCATTAGAAATTCATGAAAAATCCAAAATATCATGATATTATGTATCGTATATGATGTAGGTCACCATCCACTTTGGAACCTCCTCATCACATCGTAAAGCACATCACTCGACATTATCATTTTCGACTTCATGCTTTATGGGGAAGCTGTTACAGATCCATTTGGGCACATCACTCCCAACCTTTAGATAAGTACTATTAGGGCTCATCAAACCCTAATTCAGTTGCTACATGCGCTAGACAAGTCATCACTTTGAATGCCTCCTTCCCTGAAAGTTTCCTAACGTGAAGCCCTCCAGAAATGCCTCCTTGAGGGACCAGCGTAGCCTTCGTTAGGGGAAAATGTGCTTCAGTGCAGGTATTCCCAT
This sequence comes from Pinus tabuliformis, assembly GCA_031772625.1. Lineage (NCBI taxonomy): Eukaryota > Viridiplantae > Streptophyta > Pinopsida > Pinales > Pinaceae > Pinus > Pinus tabuliformis. The sequence goes on along the minus strand of CM062812.1, from coordinate 384,148,623 downwards.
GTAAGGGTGCATTTCAGTGAACATGGCCCATTTTGACCTATGCTAGGCGAGATTCAGTGAAATCCTCATAGGGTTCTGGGAATATTCTTATGTTATGGAGCCTTCTAGAAGATTCCCACACTTATCATCTCCTATGAGATAAAAATTGGATAGGGAATGAGTTAATTAACCTCCTTTCCTCTCATACCTTCCTCCATGTAAACTAACTCTAAGTTTGCAAGGCCATTCAATACCGTCATTGTTGTGGGGAAAAATGCCTATGCAGGACGATCCTATCCACCTAAGGCATGACATTACCTTAGCAACAAACGAATACAGCTACTTCAGTTTCTTCCTTTATGAAATGTGAAAGAGGGGAGATTGGTAGACTTACTGTTGTCTTCCGGCTGTCCCTCGATCTAGATCCTCTTCTCTTTGGGTGTCCACAGCTACTTGCCTCCTCGCTTGCTCAAGAGAACAAATACTTGATTTCCACGAGATCACAAGAGAAGGACACAACAAAAAGGAAAATATACATATTCATAAATGATTCAGGATTAGAAGTAAATCAAATATACTAATGCAAATCATACAAAATACACCAGCATATAGGAAAGAACCAAGAAGCTTTATTGATTGATAACAAGGTTCAAGAAGAGATACAACCCATAGGGCTCCAACCCAGCATCTCCTTCCCAGCAGAATGGAATTCCTTCTTTAGCCCCTTTCAAAGCATAAACACCCAATGATCCAACCACAAACCAACAACAATTCTTTGCAATCACAACAATCCAGCCCCCTGATCTCATTGAGGAGAGATCTATATATAGGAGTTTTGGAGAGAGGATGAGTCAACTTAAGAAGTGACTAGTGTCCTCTCCCTCTCTCAGTTCTTGAGTCCACTTGGAGGTTCTTGCTTCCACTTGGAGATTTGGAACCTCTTACTCATCACCAGTCGAATTCCTTAATGCAAGTGTCATTTTGGAAGCTTCCTGGGCATTGACACCTTGAGAAATGAGCCTGCCACTTGTCCAGTTACGCTCAGCGCAGGTAGACTTTATTGCAGTTGACATTCAACGCAGGTAGACAGTGGAGCAGTTGACATTCAGCGTAGATGCTCAGTGGAGCAGTTGACATGATCCAGAATTGGCCTGTTTTTGAGTGTTTTCAGGTGGAGAACTTCAGTGAATTGCTGTGGTTTGCTAGCCTTGTTCCTCTAGAGGTAGGAACAACATGTTTAGGGACTTTGGATCCCTTGATTATTGACATTCATGCTCAGTGATGCAAGGCACAAAAATGTCTATAACATTTGCCCCCTAAAGTATGAGGCCGTTTATCGGGTGAAATGCTTTATCCAGGAGAGTCCGAAGTTCATCCATTTGCTGGGAGGAGACCTGTAATAAGATACAATACAATACATTATCATTCATACTGCTTTCATGATCTAGCTGAGGCGGGCATTCCCATGCTCAGCTTTATAAATACATTTCGATACATAGAACAGACGATCGTCTGATGGTAGACTGATAGTTCTGGCGAAACTATCATCCTTTGAGTAGGATGATCATCTCCTGCAATGATGTACATGTCAAATGTCTTTATTTTTCCTGAATATATATCCCAGCCCGGATGGATGAAACTAGATCCGGGGTCTTCAAACTCGTTCGATCTTCACTCTAAGTACAAGTCGATCCATGTGAGAATTGTGCTGAAGTCGAACATGGAAAGACATCGCTTGATTACTGGTCAATTATGTAAACCGTTAACAGGCGCAAGAGGAATCACCGATAATGATAATGACCCTCAAGGTACTGCAGTACAATTCACGTGGTGTGAGTAAAGGACTTGGCGTTGAACACCACGCAAAATCTTCTAGTTGAAGGTCATTGATGTATACCTGTCGCCGGAAGTGAGAAACTTGCCATTAAGGCATGCAAGCTTCAAAGTACTGACGGGGGTGTTCCTAGATCAACTTCTTGGATAATGAGTTGATGTCGACAAGAAGCGATCCGTCAAAGGAGGGCCTTAATGAATCCCACATTAGTGACACGGAACGGAGCTAATGATTTTAATGGAGGTGAAAAAAATCTGTGACATATGATTCAGGGTGGCGGTCATGAATGGATGAAGGATAATGTATGGCAGTGGATAGGACCCGGTTGACTCTTTCTGAACGACTTCTCTTGAACATATGGCAACACTGATGCGATGGATTGGTAGCATTACCCCAAGTATGGATTGTATGGCGAGACCATGGTGATGTGACCGGTGAATGAAACAACCCAACCCGATGTGGTACGGAGGAAAAGTGTCATGTTCAAGAGCGACCTGCTACCATCAACGTTTTCTTGAATTTTTCCCAATTTTTCCCCAGTCATTGCTGACCAGTACCTCTTTATTTTTGTCAAGCTTGAGGAGGATAACATATGCTTGTTATATAACTTTCCCTTCGGGCAAGCCCATCGCTATGTTTTAACGAGCCTAGCAATAGTGAAACTCGTTCTCATCTAAAGACAAGTTTCTCGCTATTTAGTGATTTTAACGAGTCTAACGACAAGGAAAACTCGGCCCTTTTCATTTTTAGAGAGTCTGAAAAGGTACATAAAGTTAACTCCAAAATTCCTTTTTCGTCATCTAATCCCTTAAGTCCGAAAAAGTATAAAACAATACAGAAGGGATGAGTTTTCGGTATTTTTAACGAGCCGAACAAAACAAGTGCTCGTTCTTTTTGTGCAATAATCCCTCAGGTCCAAAAAGATTAAAATCTAGAGGAGGGATAGCACTTCCGGTCGTTTAACGAGCTGGAAGGTGAAAACTCAGCAATCTTTTCATATTTTACGAGTCAATTGAAAAGAGCTTAAAGAAGACTCGTCTCTTGAGGAACGAGTGATGAACAGGGTTAGTAGCTGATTCCAGGTACAGGTTGGAATTTTCCAATCACGGCAGTGTCAAAAGGATGGCTAGGTGAAATCACTCTTCGCAGCTGTTCCTCAAAATCGGTAAACAATCAAATGGAGGTAAACGATCGGCCAAATGAACGGTGGAGGTGACGGTACACAAACACGACCAAGGCTTTTATGGTTGATCGGGTTACATACTCAATGGTTATTTACTGGGGTGGGTTCATTTTTTAACGAGCTTGAATGCGCCAAAACACTGCTCAAGCTTATGCTTATTCTTTAACGAGCATGAATTATGCTGCTAAAACTGCTCGGATCTCGCTTTTCTAATTTTTAACGCGCATAAATTCCGCGGTAAAACTGCTCGATTATATGGTCAAATTTTGATTTTTTACCATTACTAGCCTTTCTCTTTTCGAGGATAGTACTGCATTTTCAATTGCTGCATAAAACTTAGTTAGAAATACATAACATGAGATAAAAACCCTAATATTTTGCTTTGAACTACGTAAAAAGCCATTAAAAAGTTCTTTAACCTCTCATTTTACCATTTCATTTTAACTTGGTTTGTTGGAGCTGTGGAGGTGCCTCTTCCCCCTTGATTTTCACCAGCTAATTCCGGGAGATTCTGTGGACAATTCATGGCACCGTTTGGACCAGGTAGGAGCTAAACCCTAGCTCTTTCTTTTCATGGTCTGATTTTTCCATTCTGTGCCTGTTTTCTAGTCTTTCTGAGCCTCAGGGGTTTTGCCAGGGTGCCCTGTCATCAGCGCAGGTTGTCCATTCGAAACTTGCGTTGAATGTCAAGCTGCCTTAAGGCAGCCTGACCTTCAACGCAGGTAGGACACTATCTGCCTGCGTTGGGCTCAGAAAACTGAGTTTTTAGCACAGTTTTTGATGAAATTTCGCCAGTTTCTCATCAAATCCAGGATCTTACTCATTCTCTTGTTTGTTTTGCAGGAACCTTTGAGCAAAATGTCCCTTACATGGCGAGAACAAGAACATGAAGAAGAAGATATGATTTCTCTCCATGACCCTGTCACGGTGAACGCGCTGCGGAACTGTGGCCTGCTGAAGTTCTTCCGTATCTCTAGCATGAGAGCACAGATTTCTTTGCTGCAGTACATGCTTGATGCTTGGGATCCAATCAACCAAGTATTCCAGATTAGGGGAAAATCCATCCCCTTGACCGTCGTAGACATTTACTTCTTGACTGGGTTGTCAAGGCGTGGTGCCCCCATTTCTTTGTCAGGTTCGGCCCGGGGGAATGTCTCTGTGAGAGACTATGTTCGCCAGTACTGCAGGGAAGGTTCCGAGCCGAGCAGAGACGAAAAGGTTGTTATCCGTGAGATTACTGATAGGTCTCTCAGGTCCATTCTGTATACTATTGGTAGGATGGCCTGTAGCACATCTCTATATGTTGCCAACAGGTCTTATGTGCAACACGCCTTGGAGTGTCTCCAACCGAAAGTATTCAACTGGTGTGATGCAATACTTGTTCAGATGAAAAGTCAATTGACCAAGGTGAAGGACGGGAAGCTGAAGAACTTTGGATTTTGTTCTATCTTGACTGCCTTCGCCTTGGAGAAAATCCCACTGATGCAGCCTCAATATATTGCACTCGACTTGCCTTCTCTGACCGAGCCACGCATGCAGAGATGGGTCGATCACATGTCTAGGCATGCTGGTCAACCTCATATTACTTTCACTGATACCTTCTTGAGGTGGTTCGAGTGCCAGGAGATGGTCTTTTCCGAGTATCCATATGTGGGTATGGATTTCCGAGGTGATCCAGATTTGGTGTTACCAGATGGCGAACAGTGGGGCGCTATTGGTAAAATCTTTGACCATATCACTGTTTACTGTTTTTATTCATAATGTTGTTGTGCTTTATTTTGTCAAGACTTTTAATCAAACTCTTGTGTGCATGCAGATGTTGGTCTTGTTCGTCCAGCAGTTCGTCCGAGAACGCTAGTTGCTACCCCAGCAGTGGAGCCTGCTGGGAGAGTTATTCTTCGTGACCTTGACGTGGCCGAGACCCTTACAGGTGTGCAAGAGCAGGTTGAGAGCCTTACTCTAGGTATTCTGGATGTACGGATCGATGAGTTACCTTTACAGTTGCAGTGGCATACTACTGGTGTGCCTAGACGATGGAATCGTCTCTTGCGCATGATTGCACAGGCCGTGACGTGCTATCATGAGCACCACTAGGCTAGGGTGCCCCCTAGCACTTTTGAGTTTTTTTTTTGGGTCATGTGACCAATTTTTGTCTTGGTTACAGAACATTATGTATTGAACGATAAACAACTTTTATATATATTTTAATTTTCGAGGTTTATTCTGGTTGAGTTACATGATCCACTTGCATGACATTGATGATGCATTTCTTTTATAAATGTCGCAAATGTCTATCTAATACATAGTTTGCTAATGAATCGGTTAATGTGTTTAAGTTCCTAGAAATATGCTGGCATTGAATTGAATCAAACTGTCTTTCCAAAATCTTAACCCTTAGAAACATTCGATAAATAGCTGGATTGCGGACATAATATATACCATTGAGTTGCAGTATCACAAGTTGTGAGTCTAGCCTGATGATTGGTCGGTGTATACCATGGGCAATGGCATCAGAGAGGATTTCTATCAACGCGCTATACTCAGCGATGTTATTCGTTGATTGTCCAATAAATACACCTCTGAAACTCACTAACTCGCCGCTTGGATCAAAAATGGCCCAGGCCGCGGAGGATAGATTCCGCGAACTACGACTTGCTCCGTCAGCATATCCCACACATGTCTCAGAAAAGTTCGACATCTGCAACAAATGAAAAAGGTGGATTACTCGACCGAAACAAACACTTTAGCGAAAACAAAATACAACAAAAGCACTCAGGTTACTATTTAGGCATAGTAACGCTTGAGGTACAAACCGTTGCGGGGTTGCGCCAGTGGAATTCCGTCATAATCCATTAACTCGTAGGCTCCTTTTGCTAACACTCATTTAACAATATAGGGACCCATCCATAAAGAATTAAATTTTCCTGCTCCCAATTTGTCGGATTCTTGGTCGTAAAGCAAGACCAAGTCACCACGGAGAAGACACGGGGTTTGACATTTTTTTCGAACTGCGCCTTGACTCGTTTCTTATGGGCTTCGTTATCCAAAGCGGCGTCACGACGGGTTTCATCCAATTGGATTAATTCCAAGAAACGGGCCTCTTCTTCTGAAGTTCCGGGGAGGAGGTCAATTGCGAGTTTAAGAGACGAAATTTCACACTGGATTGGTAAGACTGCCTCCAGGCCATACACCAATTGGAAAGGTGTGAACCCAGTCGCATTCTTTACCGACGTTCGGTAAGCCCACAAGGCTGAGTAGAGGATTAGGTGCCACCTTCTTTTGTGAGCCTCGATCATCCTTTGCAACATACGCTTCAGGACTTTGTTGATTGCTTCAACTTGTCCGTTGCCTTGCGGATAATATGGGGTAGAGCTGTCGTGAGATAGCCCTAGCTTGGCAGCTAATTCAACCATCATGTGATTGCGAAAATGCAATCCATGATCTGTGACTATAGCCTGCGGTATGCCGAACCTGGTGACTACATGATTGAAAAAGAAAAGGGCAGCTGTTTCACCAGTGTTATCCAATGTAGGCATCGCCTCGGTCCATTTGGTAAAATAGTCAACGGCGACTATAATATACCCATGCCCCCCGGTCGAGGTGGGGTTACATTGCATGAAATCGATGCCCCATTTGGCGAAAGGCCCAACAGAAACTATTGGCTGTAAAGGTGCGGGTGGTCTTCTGGTTTTGCTATCAAAAATCTGACATGCATGGCAACTTCTGACTGCGATTATGCAATCTTTGAACATGGTTGGCCAGAAGTATCCTGCTCGTAAGATTTTTTGTGCTGTTGCATATCCAGATTGATGACCTCCACACGTTCCTGAATGACACTCATTCACGGCTTTTTCGGCCTCCTCATGGGTAAGGCACCTCCTCAAAACTATATCGATACCATGATGGTAAAGCGTATCACCGACGATCATGTAGTCTTTAGCATGGTATCGTATACGTTTTTGTTCAGAGTGAGAGGTGTTAGGCCTGAACTTTTGGGTTTGGAGATAAACTATGATATCTCCATACCACTCATCGCTTGTAGATATCAGAAACAAATTCTCATCCACGATTGGCTCTTCCGATGTTTCATCGTTGGACGACGATGGGAGATCGCACAATAATTCCGCAAAAACTAGAGCTTTCTTTGATTTGGATTTTACAAATTCCAGATCAAACTCTTGAAGGATCGCTATCCATTTTGAATATTTTCCCCCCAGCAACTGTCGCAACAGTATATACGTCATGGGGTTGCAATATGATAAAATGGTAGTTTTCCGAAAGAGGACATAATGTCGAAATCTTTAAATCGCTTGAACAGCTGCAAGCGCTAGTTTTTCAACATAAGAATATTTGCTCTCTGTATCATTTAAGTTTTTACTTAAATAATATATAGGATGTTCAATTCCATCAACTTCTTGAACTAAAACCATCGCAATGGTCGTATCCGCTGCAGCCAGATATAGGTTAAAATCTCTTTGATAGTCTGGGGCATACATTAATGATGCTCTTACTAGAGAATCTTTCAGAGCATCAAAGGAAGCTTGCGCCACCCGATCCCAGACAAAAGGTACATCCTTTTTCAAAAGATGAGTATAACCTTTAGCAAGTTCTGCGTAATTTGGAATGAACCTCCTCAGAAAGTTTGCTTTCCCTTGGAGTTTCTGAATGTGAAGCAAATTTGAAGGTGGAGGCAAATTAATTATTGCTTGAACCTTGCAGGGGTCGAGACAAATCCCATCCTTAGAGACTACAAAGGCAAGTAAACGACCAGAACCGACGCAAAACACACACTTGTGCGGATTGAGTCTTATCTTGTAGTGTCGGCAACGTAGAAATATCGCTCTTAAATAATGCAGATGATCAGTCCGCTTTCGCGAATGAGTCGGAAGGTCGTCGAGATATGGTTGAACTATGTTCTTGATGTCACGGAAGGCATAATTCATTGCCCTCTGAAATGTCGCCCCTGCGTTCTTTAAACCAAAGGGTAATTTTCGATAAGCGAATGTGCCCCACGGACAAATAAATGCAGTCTTTGACTGGTCCTATGGGCGGATATTTATTTGATTATACCTGGAAAATCCATCCATAAATGAAAAGATTTCACATCCGGCGCATTCATCAATTATCTGGTCGATGAAGGGTGTAGGGTAGTTGTCCTTTGGACAAGCTTGGTTTACATCCCTATAGTCGACACACACTCTAATCGTCTCTTGTTTCTTCATAACAGGGACAATATTCGATACCCAATCGGTTAGAGGAACCGGGTAGATGAAGCCAGCATGGAGGAGTTTCTCAACTTCCGCCTTAATGGCAGTGGCTTTCTTGGGGTGTACCTGCTGAAGCCGTTGTCTTACTGGTTTGACATCAGGATACATTTTAATTTCATGTTCAACAATACTCGAGTCAATGCCTGGCATTTCATCATATGACCAAGCAAAGACATCTCTGAACTTGCGAAAAAGAGCATTATATATTTCCAGTTCTGAAGGGGAACAACCTTTGCCGACATAAATATTCTCTACAAAATTTGGCTTAGTCGAGATATTTATGGCTATAGTCTCTTCAATATTGGATAAGTTCCACTCGGAATCCACCGTATTTACAGTACTTGATATGAATCCAAAAACTGAAGGGTGGTAAAGGTCGTGTTGAGTGTCATCTTCACACTCTGGAAGAAGGGAACGATGGTGGTGATCATTCCATGGTGTCCCCTCAATCAACATTGATTGTAAGATTCCTTCGTCAGTCCCGTGTACTTTAGACCAAGGATCTAATGTGGTACCATATTATCTAGACCTATCTACCCAAACGCTTGACAAGCATTGATTTGGGTTCGCCTCCCATGCCCGAAACATTGATTGCTACAATATTTCTATAGCGCTTGGGGGCAAAACCATTGCATGATCCATGTCGACTTTGTCTTCTGCGACCTTCGTGGACGATATCATGTTGCAGGTTGCTACAAACGATATATTTCCTATGTAGATAGGAGGTGGTAGCGCGAAAGTTCCCATCATTGTGGGGTCTTTCAATAGGCGTACTCCGATATCTTGAATTGAATGGTCACTCCCATGGATCATGGGAATGCTTCCTGTAACCTCTGAACCATTAGGGAGGAGGTTCTGTTGGTCGACGACCGTAATCCCTCCTTGAAAAGGGAATGCGATCTTCCTAAAATAAGTCGACACTACAGCTGCCATGGCATATATCCATGGTCTTCCCAGTAGGATGTTATAATCAAGATTGCCATCGATGACTTCAACATCAATTTCCACTGTTTTTCCTCCTAGTTCAAACTTAAAGTTATTTAGGATTCCGTATGGGGTGTACGTCCTTCCGTCGAATGCTTTTAGTGTCGTCGAAGATCGTGACAAAGTTGGAGATCCGAGAGTTTTCCAACAACTCATCGACATGATACATGTAGATGCCCCCTCATCAATAATTGTTTGGTGAACAGTTTTGTTGAGGGCTTTCACTTGAATAAGGAAAGCTAGTTGAGCTGGTAACTGAGGATCATATCCTTTGTGGTCAAAGGATACAAGATTGGAATCCTTAGGATCCACTCCACCAATAGCCGTTAACAACGCCTGCCTTTGGGATGGGCAATTTTGCAGTACCTCAAGAGTCGACATAGCGGATGGCGATTGGGCCAAATCTTCCACTATGTTATAATGCTGCGCCGCCCTGGCGCGAGGATTAAATGTCAACTTGTGTAGTACTCCCTTTGGCGGTTTTATTGTTAATTCAGGAATGATGGGGGGTACAACTTCTGCCGAAGTTGTTGTCGAACTACTCGGTTGATCTTTACCTTTGTCGTTCGACACCGGTGGATTCCCGTAATCTTTGTTCCTTGTCGAAATCAAAGCATCATTTTATTGCTTAGAGATCGATAACATTAGCACTTGCGACGGGGAAGCATTTCAACTATCAACCATATTTTGACCCTGATTGGGAAACGGATCTGTTAACACAGCTGAGGTGTGTGAACTTTTGAAGAACTTCTTAAGTTCAGCTTTGTATGGACAATTCTCTGTCCAATGCTCCTCATCACATATAAAACATGGGTTTTTTGGTTTCCCTTTCTTAGGAAGGTTTGAAGAAGTTTTCTCAGGGGATGACTCACCCTGTTTCTTCTTTTTCCCTTTGTCTTGCTTTTTCTTGCTTCCTGGTTGATTGGAATTTTCGCCTTTATCTGCTGATATGGCATTTATTTCCAAAGCAAGAATTTCTTGATTTGCATTTTGATTTGAAGTCTTATGGGCTTTCTTAGACGAATCCTTTGTCGACTTTGCGTTTGCAGTGCCAATCACACCATCGCCGGCATGAGAGTCACTATTTGATCCAGGAGGAGGAGGAATTGAAAATTCCGATCTAGGGGCGTCAGGTATCTTGTCGTAGAGTGTGCCAGACTGAGTATACACTAAGTCTAGATACTGTGCACGAGCAATAACCTGCTCCTCTGTTACGACTCCCCCCTTGGCCACATCTTCCGTTATAGCAGGAAGTAACGACTTTATAAACCATTCAGCTAATAGCTGATCGGGAACGTAGGTCTTTACCATTCTGCAATGACGACGCCACTCATGTATATGATCGGATATATGTTCCAGTTTCATACCTTATAGGTAATTGAAAATGGGTTAAGAAAGTCATGGCTAGGGAACTGAAATTGTCAAAAGAGGCTCTAGGTAATTCAATATACCATTTAGCCGCTGGACCTGTCAATGTCCTCTAAAAAAGGCGAAGCCTTATCGAATCATCGTTCAAGGTGTTCGACGAACACCACAGATGAAAAGTCATCACATGATTCGACGGGTCTTCGCCTGGATTTCCATTGAATTTAGGAATGTCCGATGGAAGCTTGTGAGGAATCGCTGGCCACCAAGGGGCGTAAGCAATCAGATCGTTCGTTAATCGGTGTAAATCCGATAATTCTAAAGTTGCCATGAATGGTAACTGTTGATTCAGGTTTGGCGAGGCGTACCCAGGATACGATGGAATCGCCTGAACAATAGGCCTTTGCATACCAGCATAATGTAATTGATGTTGGTATGACTGATACGGCTGGTGGACTTGACCACTATAAAGCGGTTGGTTTAACCCATTTTGAATATACGGTTGTACACTATTCGCAAAGATCTGTTGATCAGATCCTTGGTACACCTGCTGGAATTGTGGTTGTTGGTATTGCACTAGCCACGGTTGTGAACCATGTTCTGTTGTGCTATACTAACCGATGGACCAAGATGTGGGGTAATTGTACCCGTTTGGACCTGTGTCGTTCCGGAAGTTGGCGATTGTGGTTGTGTCACAGGGCCAAGGGGCTGTTGCATTACAACCTGAGACATCTGAGGTTGACACACAACAGGCATCGTTTGAACTTGCGACAATGTTACAATAGCTGGCGTCATCGGGATGTTCGACATAGGTACACATTGTTGCATAGAATACACAACTCTTGGCTGTTGGGGTAACATAGGTACCCAACCACTTGTCGTAACTCCAGTATAACCTGAATATGGTTGAGAACTGCCATATGGGTATCCTCCTGGAGGGGGTAATGAAAAGGCATACTGCCCCCCATACGATAGCAATCCGGAACTCAAGGGTATGGTTTGCCCTTGGGGACAGGATGGCCCAAATTGACCTCCATAGGGATCAATCTGTCTAGTTTCAACATAAGAATTACCGGACATTATTCCGGAGGAACAAACTAGAACAGACCACACCGTCGAAATAGTCCCTAGGTGGACTCCTTCTAGCTGTTGAGAGCTAGTTGGGACAGATGGTACACCGGCAAACATCGTCGGAGTGGCGGCAGGGAGTTCTTCCGTCGTTGTGTCGTTCGACAGAGTCCTAGATGTCGACGGTTGCTCAGACATTTTAAGTCTATCCAATAAATTGCCTAGCGATTCTACAGGAACTTCCACTGGTGATGGACTAACTTCTGATGTTGCAGGAAAAAGAGTGACCCCTACTCCAAAATGGGTCGGAGTACTTTCTTGCAGGTCCTGTACAATTTCCTCTATCGCAATCAAACCAGGTGGAAGAGGAAGACCGTCAGGTCCGTAAAATATTTCTGGTGCCGAAGAAGGGGTTGTTTTGACAGCGACAGTTGTTTGAGGAACAATACTCTCTGGACTGGTTACAGATGGAACTGGTTCAGTAACGCAAGTACTTGTTCTCAAACTAGGATCAGTGTTACTGTCCCTCCGTGGCTGTTGAACTTCTTCAATAGAGGTAGGGTTTCTAGAAATGCTTGGAGTAACCGGAATCTCAGATGTTGTTGGAACAGTTGTTCTAAATTTAATGGGAGATTTTGAACCGGTTAAGCGAGTTCGCTTTGTCCGTACTGTTTTCGATTCCGGAGACAAAGATGGTTGACTCGCAAGCCTCTGCAAACGACGGGGTTTCAATTGACTTTCTTCCACGGTTGTGGATTACTCGATCAACTAAAATACAAAAGGGGAAATTATGTTTCCGAATTGAATGAATTTTATTAGACGCTTTTAGACACAACTTTCTTTTTCACTTTTAAAGAGTCGAGAAAAAGCTAAAGATGACTCTAGTCTCCTTCGATGTTTTAACGAGCCCGAAGTGAAAAATGCTCGGATGGAATTTTTCTGTTATAGAGTCTGAAAAAGGCCAAAAGAAACTGCTCTGGAGATCTAGGAAGAGGGTGTGCCAAACTTTTCGCAAAACCACAAAATACTTTTTACGGTACGGGTGGTCGATCTTCGTGAATGCTGTGTTCATTGCATTGCGATCAGTAGGGCAGCCGACACGGCTTCCTAAGGATAAAGGATATATGCCTATAGGGGTCTCCCAATATATACGCGACGATACGTGGGAGCACAAGTCCGTATTAGCGCTATCGTCCCTCAGGAGGAATCACCCACCTTCTCCGAGATCGACATTCACTAGGTTTAACGACGTCGGAACACGTCTCTACCTAGACCTCTATGTTGTGCGTTATGTTGCAAAGCGTTGTTAGGTTCATTCAGTTTATTTTAAGCTGATCTTTTTAAAGTTTTCCTTTCAGGATCACCATGAGATGTATGGTACAAATTCCTAAATGCAGTCTAAGATGATAAGCAAGCTTTATAATCTTTCAACTTTGAAAATCCTAGCTACTAAGGGAAAAGAGAGCGACTATATTTTCTCAAAGAGCAATCAGCACACTCTAATGCACTCTTCCTAAATCAAACATGCAAACTCATCAAAATACAAATACACAATGCAGGTGTTTGTTTTCACTTTCTTAGTATAAATGCCTACAAAGAAAGCTTTTTGTACAACTTTGAATTTGCTTTTAAATGACTGAAATAAACAAGTTTTCTTTTTCCAAAATCAACAAGGGTAGAAGAGATTACAATCACTTTGCGATTTTTCGAAAGAAATACTCGTTTCGACACTTAAAAGTGAAAAACTCAAACCAATAAGCAAAAGCAAACGTACAATCAAACTGCAAACAACCAATGAACTCTCTCCTAAGATCACAATCAATCAATCAATCAGATCTGAATCAAGGGCTACAGGATGATTATTTCGCTCATGCAAAGGAAAACTGTGAATGATGCCACAAACACATAAAAACACTTACAGTCTTTTTGTACAAAAATGAGGCGGAACTCAAGCAAAGAAAAAGGGGTTATCATACTGGTACCTATGCTGGTTAAAGGCTGCAAAAAACAGAGATCAAAACAGGGCAAAAGACAACAGAGAACCCCAGCTGTACAAGGCCACACTGGTTCAGCGCAGGTCTAACACTGTTAGTTTGACATTCAGCGCAGGTAGCCTTCACAGGACCTATGTTGAAATGCAGACTGCCTCCACAGTGTCTGCGCTGAAAGGAGAAACTCTCGTTTCTCTTGGATTCCGGGTCATGAAATGCTCAAAAATCAACTGTTTCAGGCCAAATCAGAAACACAAGCAAGGTATAAACAGAGGGATGCTTTGAGAGGGTACTAAAGACTATCACAAAGGATCATCAAGTCATTTGTGAGTCCATTGTTCAGATCATAGACAAAATCCAGTGAAGGATCAAGGCAACAACATTCTACTCTGCAGAAGTAGTTCGATTGTTGCTGTAAGTCTATGAAGAAAACAATGATGTAAACACAAACAAAATGACTAAAAAAAATGTCCCCAGCGGAGTCACCAATTTGTTGTGGGGAAAAATGCCTATGCAGGATGATCCTATCCACCTAAGGCGTGACAGTACCTTACCAACAAACGAATACAGCTACTTCAGTTTCTTCCTTTATGAAATGTGAAAGAGGGGAGATTGGTAGATGTACCCTTGTCTTCCAGTTGTCCCTCGATCTAGATCCTCTTCTCTTTGGGTGTCCACAGCTACTTGCCTCCTCGCTTGCTCAAGAGAATAGCTACTTGATTTCCACGAGATCACAAGAGAAGGACACAACACAAAGGCAATATTCATAAATGATTCAGGATTAGAAGTAAATCAAATATACTAATGCAAATCATAAAAAATACACCAGCATATAGGAAAGAACCAAGAAGCTTTATTGATTGATAACAAGGTTCAGGAAGAGATACAACCCATAGGGCTCCAACCCAGCATCTCCTTCCCAGCAGAATGGAATTCCTTCTTCAGCCCCTTTCAAAGCATAAACACCCAATGATCCAACCACAAACCAACAACAATTCTTTGCAATCACAACATTCCAGCCCCCTGATCTCATTGAGGAGAGATCTATATATAGGAGTCTTGGAGAGAGGACGAGTCAGCTTGAGAAGTGACTAGTGTCCTCTCCCTCTCTGAGTTCTTGAGTCCACTTGGAGGTTCTTGCTTCCACTTGGAGATTTGGAACCTCTTACTCATCACTAGTCGAATTCCTTGATGCAAGTGTCTTTTTGGAAGCTTCCTGGGCATTGACACCTTGAGAAATGAGCCCGCCACTTGTCCAGTTACGCTCAACGCAGGTAGCCTTTGTTGCAGTTGAAATTCAACGCAGGTAGATAGTGGAGCAGTTGACATTCAGTGCAGATGCTCAGTGGAGTAGTTGACATGATCCAGAATTGGCCTGTTTTTGAGTGTTTTCAGGTGGAGAACTTCAGTGAATTGCTGTGGTTTGCTGGCCTTGTTCCTCTAGGGGTAGGAACAACATGTTTAGGGACTTTGGATCCCTTGATTATTGACATTTCATGCTCAGTGATGCAAGGCACAAAAATGTCTATAACACTCATTTATGACCAAACCACCACCATTTTCCTATAAATTGAGAACTCATCTAAGTGATAAGGGGCTGGACTTTGAAGAATTGTAAGGAGATACTGTTGGTTTGAAGTTTGAGATCATAAGGAAGTATTGTTATGCTGTCAAAGTGTTTTTATTTTTGTGTGATGAAGGATGGAACTCAAGTTGGATGAGTGACATCAGATCAGACTTCTTTGGTTGTAACTCTTCCTTCTACTTAATAAATCTGTTTACACCTTTTCCCATATTCTTGTCTTTATGTATGATGATCATATGTGTAAATAATTTCGATTCAATTTGATTATAGTAGATAAATCTCTTGCTTTGATTGGTTTTTTTCCTCTATTTATGATTGCAGGTACTTATCGAGTGAATTTAGTTTGAGAAGGAGCGATGGGAGCTATTCAAAGGAGACAAAGGAAAGCGAAATATAACAATTAGTAGGTCCCTTGTCTTATTTATCTTCGGTAGGAAAAGGTTAAACTCTTTAATTTTGTTGTTATAAGTGTAGCTACCCACTTAGGGAAGTTGTGTTTATCTGTAGATGAAAAATTCCACATACCAATCCGTTGAACAGTTTTACACACGCTTTTGTAATCTTGCATACCAATTTCCTGAAGATGAAATTAATTAGCAATTTCTTTAGGAAAGATTTGAGTATCTTCTTCACATATCTGAAAATGCACAATTCTTGAAATCATTTGATCCCTGCTCAGCACACTTTGGTGATGGAGCTACGCAATCACAAGCAGGTACAATTGTTGTCACAATATATTGTCTGACTTCACCTCATCAAACAACTCCACCACCGAAGAGTGATTTGGGAGATTATGCACACACATCCGTTAAATTGTCACATCCTCCCACCCCACGTGATCTTGATATTTGCACATATTTTTCTTTCAAGACTTTTGGTTCCTATGTGGATTTGTTCCCTCAACCTCCGTCCCTATGTTCTGTTGATCCTTCGAATTGTATTGTCTTATGTTCTTCCATTCCGGACTCCTCACCTGCTGTGAATGAGGATCAAGTTGTCGATGGAGTTGGCGTTATGCAGCCAACCTGTGCCATCATGCATGATGAGTGTGTGCAGGAATATAAAGAAGAACCCACAGTGAAGGATGAATCCCTTCCATCCATGCCTCATCCTCTTTATCTTGACATCCCTTGTGATTCTGCCATTGCGGATTTCCCCTGTGAAAACTGATTTTCGGATGTTTCTACTTCTGATCATTCACAAGACACGAAGGATGTTAGTTTGTCATTACATTATGGAGAGGACACATGTTCCTCTGAAAATCCATCCAATTTGTCATCTGTCATTTCTGTAAACACAGAGAGTCAACATCCTTGCTTCTCATCTACCCCTCTGCACAATTCATCAAATCATGAGGATTTCGAAAAACATTCCGAATTTTCTGATCTTGGTTGTCGTGATATCTCTACTTCTTTATCTAATCATGATGTTAATTCAATCATTGTTAATCTATCTAAGACACTGGGCTACAATGATCTATTTGTCAAAAAATTCGAAACCCAACATACTTTTGAGGCACTTCAACCCGGGGTTAGTTTCACTTCTGGTCAGGAAATTGTTGAGACACCGAAGGCTCCTCATCACTCTTTGCTTTGCATTGAAGATCAACCAAACACTCAAATTTCACTTCCTCCACTCGAAATACACGATCCCGTCACTCATGAATTCGGGGAATCTTACACAACAAGCACACGTGCGCAACATAAGTAGTCTACCTTTCTCATATTTGCTTGCGTGTCATAGTGAAGGGAATGCATACACTCAACATTTGCACACAGTGTAGCACAACACCATGGCAAGTCCACAGAGTGTATGTCATGCGCTTTCACTCATTTTTGTTCAATGGACGATTGTAAACTCAAAGTGTGTTTGTCTTCACTATTATATCTGTCTTGTTTGTTAGTTCGCATAACTGCCATGTTCGCGAACTATGCCTTCACCAACATGGGTTGACCAATGCGTCGGTCTCTGCGTTGGAAATATCACTTCACGTCATGAGGCCCGTGTAGTATTAGCTTAGGAGTAGGAGTATTGTTTGCTTTTGAATTGTTTTCTTTCATGCATGTTTGTTTCTTTCTTTGTGCATTCGTTTGTTTGCTTACTGGATTTTCTTTCACATTTGTTTTTGCTTCTTGCTTTTCCTTTTTATTTGTTTTCCTATTATTTTCTGTAGGTTAGTTTTGCATGGACTGTGTGTGACTGTTGAAACAAGCTGGGTAAAGTACAACAAGACTTGTACAATAATCAACATTTGGGTATTTGTTGTCCGCTCTCTTATGAAAGAAATTTTTGTATTCCATCCATGATACATAAATGGAAAATGCATACTGTTTGAAGTGAACCTTGGTGAAAACACAATGCTTGCATGTTAACTAGTATCACCTACTCTAGTCAATTGTTTTCGGGTTAATCCTGGTCAACTCAGTCAAGTAGAGTAAGGTAAGGGGGGAAATCTTAACAAGCACGTTAGAGGTATACATAAAATAATTCTCTGAAGGCACAACCTTGTATGCTCTCAATAAGTTGAGATCCCTCTTCTGCATCTGAAATGAATAAGTGCTATGCACATTTCTGAAAATGAAAAATGAAAAAATGAAAAGGTGAAAAATTTCCAAAAAAGTGAAAATGAATAAGGTAAAAGAAGAGAAAGGCTTCCTGCGTAGAGAGGTCATGAAAGTAACTCTGTCAGGCTACTGACCAAGCTCGTTGGTAGCGGCGCGATTCTTGTGTTCCTGCGTGACTCTGTCGGGGAACTGTCCAGGCCTGCTGGCAGAGGAGTAACAACAGACATGAAACTAGAAGTCTAATGACTATATTTCTTGTGCACCAATACACCCGTCATCCCCAATCGAAACAAGTATGTTTGGTTGGCTCAGAATGTGTGTTGACCAACCAAGGGCTTGGCAGATGCTACATCTTAGAATCAAGCAAGTGTGGAAACTAAGACAAATAGAAAACTGAAAAATATTTCGAGTGGTGTTAGACTTGGTTTTCACAAACAAGGTCCATTCAGAAAGCTAGAGTACTACCAGTGTGTTTCCAAGTGTTGTAGCAGCTACAACCACCCTCCAAAATTTTCCCTTAGCTTCGTTTTGGAGCCTCCCTACCAACCACCCTTAGAAACATGTCTTACACTATCAAGTACATGAGCTTTAGTGGTTTTCTAGCAGATTGCCTGATAGGTCCCTATAATACTAGTGATTACCCCATTACTATTGTATTTGTACCCCTTATTAATATTTTTGTGCCCCTATTGTCCCCATATTTTTATTATTGTGCCCCATAGAATCCCTCTATTGTTATTTTTGTGGATTTATATTATTATTGTTAGGTCGTCTGGGTTATATTGTGACTCTTTAGACTCCTATATATAGAGAGGAGGTTTTGTCATTTGAATCATCCAAGAATTGTTCATTTTTGTAATTTAAAGGAGGTTTCCCCCTCGAACAGGCTAAATTCTAAGGCATTCAACTATCTTTTCTATCTTTTTGTGAGCTGGTTTCATAACATTGCCAACCTGTGGATGATAGCATTTTGTACCCCCCTCACAGGAATGTTCTCAGGACTTGGTCCAGCTGTAGGCTCAACATCTCCCTCAATAAATTGTGCAATTCTAGAGGGGAACCAACCTTCCCTCTAGAAATTTCGAAATCCTGACTGGCAGCTTGTTGGGCTCCATAATTGTGCAATTCTACCTATCAAACTTTACTAGAAAACTGCTCAATCTGTCCCAGCAAGATTGATCAGCCCAGAAATTATGCAATTCTGGGCACCAGTGAGTTGCTTAGCCTAGAAATTGTGCAATTCCTCTGGGAATCCAACCCACATCCCTCCTAGAAATGTGAAGATTTTCCCATCAGTCAAGCAGCCTATTGCATGTGCCTTCAGGTTGACTGGTTCCCTCTGTGACCGAGAAAAACTGATTTGCATGCATGGAATGCTTCTGCCAAGGTAGCATGCAAAGGCATCCCTTGATTCAAGGATCTATTCTTAGAAGCTGGAGGTTACATGAAAGCATCATTTTAGAAACCTCCCGCAGAGTGTCTCTTTTCCTAGATTTGTGGCATGCGTGTCACAACCTCGATTTTATAAAACATTATCAACCATACATTTCAGAGCTCATTCCTCACATTGACCTTACAGTGTTGATATCCCAGATTGCATCTAGGAGTCGTTGGTACATTCTGCTCAAGTGTTTTGGGGTAAGCCAATTTTCATGTCTTAGGTTGTGTTTCTATCGCTTTTTTCGTTTCTCTTCATGTGAGTGTTGTCTTCCAGATTTTAGTGGGCGCTTGATGTCATTTTGATGTTTTTTTATCCTGTAGAAGCATTGTTTCAATTTTCATTCGCATCTCACTATTGTCGCATGCATGACACTATTTTGCACAGACAGTCATCATTGCAGCAACTCTCTTCATACACATGCAGGCTTTCTCATTTCTTGAATCATGCACTTACTATTTACATGAATGATCATTCAGTCTTGGTTGCACTCATCTCACCATGCATCCAAACTTCTCATGTTTTCATTCGCCTGTTAGCTTGGTTGGGATGCCTTCACCGAGACCGTGCCCTACAGGGTAAAATTTTGCATTTTTGGAAGTGAAGGCTATGCCTTCCCTCTAGAAATTATGCATGTCTAGGCCAACAATGACGCCAAAACTTGCATTTATCAATTCTCGGAGGTAGTGTCCTGTTGGCCCGAGAAACTATGCAATGTAGTTTGCTGGTTGCATGTCACTACTGATTGAAATTGTTCATTACGTAATTTCGGTTCTCAGAAGGCTAGGACGGATAGTGCATGACACAGTTCCAGTAGTCGTTCAACCTCCTGATGGCCCGTACTATGCCTTGCGTAGTTTTGGTAGTCAGTCTCCCAACCTCCTAGCACCCTTCACGATCAATCACACAAGTATCTTGCAAGTGAGTCCTCAAGTTTGTTTCGGTTTTCGAAGGGTACATTTCTTCCCATTGGTGTTTCTATGTCTCTAGGTATCACAGGTGTTCATCTATCTCTCAACAACTCAAGTAAAATAGCCTTGAGGATAGCAAAGTCAAAGCACACCGTTGAGAAACCAATGGGGTTCAGCCAAGAAAGTGCCTATAATCTCACCTACCTATGAAGACATCAAGTTGTTCGTAGAGAAGGACATCAAGATAATATGGCAGTAACATTACAACAAGCAACACCATCAACAGCATCAGAAGGCAGCACACCTGCATGCAATGAATGTAAGAGGAAGTTTGTTGACAACATAGAGGCAGAACAAAGTTGCAAGCTCAAGCAGATCCACTTGTGATTAAGGCAACTTTGGAGACTCAGGCTATGAGGTGACGGTGCAACATGAAAATCACATGAAGGCAGAGAGCGCAATAGAGAAGGAGTTGCATGTGATGAACCAACAACTCAAGGAAGAATAAGAGCTGCATAGACGAGAGAACGAGTTGCAGCAGGAACACGTACATCAGGGGGCGTAACATGCACAAACAAATGAAACTACACCCGTACAAGTTATAGATCCATCCCAAAAGCTGGCATGGAGCAGACAAGGTGAGCAGTGTTGTTGATTTCATGTAAGATAATTTAGTAGCATGCATGTCATTGTGCGCACACATGCGATCCCCCCCATTCGCCACACTCACTGAGGAGAAGACAAGAAGCAAGTCCAACTGGAGCTGAAAATGTATTTTGATAAGTTGATGCACACAACCACCAACACATGCTTGGAGAGAAGCATAGACACTTTTCATCAACATGTTACTGGTCTGTTCGCACCTAGAACGACCATGCACATGCTATCAGACGAGTTGGACAGAGGAGCCATATCAGTGCACCGGGATGCAATGAAGGCAAGAGTTCGCTTCAATAAGATGTCACCATTGAACGCACAGACACAATCACGGACGTCCAAGCTTGGAATAAACTCACCACCTTCGACCATCACAAGGATGTCAAAGAGTTGGTCTCACCACAACAGTCTGAGTGGCAGTGATGTCTTACATGGCATGCTCAAGCCATTTTGTCTCACATGGGCACAACGCATTGTAATGCAACGTCTTGTCAAATGGAGGTTCAAGTGTCGATATTTGAATGTAACAGTCATAGGGTAGTTGAAGAGTCATGAGGACAGATGAAAGGTCTGAAAGGGGAATGTCAAGGGTGACCTCACCCTTTGCTATAAATAGTCCCTCATAACTCATTGTATAGGCTTTTGGTCAGACAAGCTTCCAATAGGAATCTCTTAGAGAAATCTTGAACAGTATTATAATGAGCCTTGGCTTTTCCACTGCGCAGAGCTAGTATGTCTCTTTGGAGGTACATGCAGTTGTGGCTGTAACGTTTCATTGTCAGAAATAATGGTTGGACATAGATGTATTGTATGACTGGAACTTATACTTCTTAATATAACAGAGCCAACACGTTTCATGCATATGTTGTATTGTATTTCCGCTACCTTGAGTACTCTAAATGATATATGTATCTGTTTTCTTATGCATGCATATGTAGCTATTTCTATATATGTATGTATGAATATTTCTAAAATGTGTTATTGGTTTAACCATCACTTTGGATTGCTAGCTAACTTGCCTTCCATGTTGTGATGCATCTTTGCTCGTGTGTTCCCTTCTTGCACCTTCCTTTGACTTACCGCATATCTCACACCCTCTCTAGCAATAG
Organism: Pinus tabuliformis; assembly: GCA_031772625.1. Lineage (NCBI taxonomy): Eukaryota > Viridiplantae > Streptophyta > Pinopsida > Pinales > Pinaceae > Pinus > Pinus tabuliformis. The sequence continues at coordinate 384,126,688 of CM062812.1, read as the reverse complement.
GGACATCTTACTTGCCTCCCTGCAAAAATGTAGTCAAGGCATTACCGTACGACCCACTGCTGGGACTCCTACACCAAATGGTGTGAGGTGTAATTGGAACTTCTTACCAGGGAGATCACATGGCATGTTGGCGGGTCTAACACCATCAACAGGTCCTTGGTCTACATATGGTAGATTTCCATCTCCATGTGAACATTGTATCCATTCCAAACACCAAAGAAAAAAATGTCCAAATGATACCAACTATACAAACCAAATTTCACTTGAGCTAGCACACACATAACTTTGTGTTCCATTGCAAACACAATCAATAGGACAATGTTTTTACTTTCTAAAACTTATATATTATTTTAGTATAATGAAATGGGCCTTCTTTATCAAAAAACAATCTCATACATTTGAGAAATTCAATCAATTCAATGGCATTGAAGAGAAGAAAAGAGACACGCAAATTAAAGTATCAATATTATATGGAATAGGAAAATATGATTCCAGGGAACTTTAAACATATTGTAAGGACAAATGTATCATAAGTAACTTCATAACAAGGTAAACTCCACAATAAAATGGAGTAGGAAAAAGAAAAAATAAGACCATCAAGAAGATGGTGAGAAGCATGTTGAAGGAAAAAAATTCTCTAGATGAGTATAGGGTAAAAGAAATAGCATGCTCAGTTTATATTTTTAATAGATGTCCAATCGAAAGTGTCTAAGACATAGATTCCTTAGAAGCTTGGAGTGGTATGAAGACAAGTGTACCGCACTTGAGAATCCTTAGTTGTGTAGAATATGCACATGTTCCAGAATAAATGAAAATTAAATTGGTTGACAAAAGTGAAAAATGCATATTTCTTAGTTATAGTGAAGAATGCGAGGCATATAAATTTTACAATCATGTCACCAAGAAAACAATTATTTCAAGAAATGTTATATTCTTTGAATATCAAGAATGGAATTGGAAAAATAATAGAACAAATAGAAATCATGTTTCACCACATGCATTTGAACCAAGTGAAAAATAGAAGTGGAACAACCAAGATAAGGATGGCCACAAATACACGTTCCTTCTGAATCGAAAAAAAAAAGGAGGATGGAATGCACATAGTCCATCCTCATGCAACAAATTTGATTCCACCATTTTTTAGGAAACAAGATTTTTGAGAAACATTTATTATCACATACATTTATCCTTGTTTTCTTTCCATCCAACACATTTTAAGGAAGAAGTCAAAAGGAAAGAATGTGTTGAAGCTATCCATGATGAAACTACAACAATAGAGAAGCATGAAACATGGAGCCTTGTATATCTACCAACAAGAAAAACATGCATTGGAGCCAATGCGTCTATAAGACCAAGTTTAATGAAAAAGGACAAATATAAAACCATAAGGTAGATAGGTAACAAAAGACTTTACACACTAGCCTAGAGTTGATTATGAACTAACCTTCACCCCAATCGCAATGTTGGATACTATCAAAATAATATTAGCAATAGTAGCAAAAAATCATTGGCGCATTACTAAATGGATGTCAAATCAGCATTTGTAAATGGAATATTCAAGGAAGAAGTTTTATGTAGTTCAACCTCCAAGATATGAATTCAAAGGTCAAGAGCTAAGAGTTTACAAGTTAAAAAAGGCTTTGTATGGTTTAAAACAAGGGCATGGACCATGGTGCAACATAATTGATTCGTATTTGCTCAATAACACATCTAAACACAACATTAATGAACTCATTCTCTATATAAAAACAATTTTGCAAGCTTACACTTTGATTGTTTGGATTTATGTTAATGATATGATTTACATGGAAAATTTGTAGCTTGAATATTTTTAAAGGACTATCGAGAAAGAATTTGGCATGACAAATTTTAGTGAGATGAAATATTTTCTTGAAATAGAAGTTGAACAATCTGAAAAGGGAATTTCATTTGTCAAATAACTCGTGCAAGGCACATTTTGACAAGGTGTGGGTTGAGTGAATGCAAACCAACAAACACACCAATTGTCACATGAACCAAGTTAAGCAAAGATGAATGTAGGCCGATAGTCAATTCCAGTTTGTACAAGCATAGTAGGAAGCCTAATATATCTAAGTTTATAGTTTCATGAAAAGAAACTGAGTGGAATGCAAGCAAAAAGATTTTAATTACAAAGACAATGATCTTTTTGGTTAAGCAATAATAATTTTGCAGGAAGTATTGATGACAGAAAGAATACCTCAAGATATAAAGTATGCCAAGTACTTTAGTTAAGAAGATTGATAAGTAATCTTGCACCTAAAAAGGAGGAAGAACCAACTCCTATTTTTTGAGATAATAATTCAACTATTGCACTTTCCATAAATCATGCTTTTAACCACAAAAGTAAACATATTGAAACAAATTTTAATTTCATTCCAGAGAGTCAAGAATGGTGAAGCCAATCTTACAAAAATAGACACGGATGTTTTATATAATTGTTCACTATTAGATTGACTCGAGCCAGCAGTTATATGTGTGGCAAAGTATCTTAATGCGAGAAGAGGTTTAAAACTCCATTGATTTTTTTCAATATTTGTAGCTTTGTGTTTACTATGGTCTTTCACTCTTCCTCTTAAATTCCGACAAGGAAGCTGCTCCTCCAATAATAAAACCATAGCTAACAAGTCAAAAGGGTTAGAGAAGGTTACACGCGACCTCAAAAGGCTTAGAGAAGGTTACGCGTGACCTTGATTTAAAAAAATATAATATCTCTCAAACTTAACCAGTGATTTGTGAGAATTTCTTTTGACAAGTTCATTCAGAACAACACTTTTTAAAGCACAACACCCACTAATTTTTACACTAATGCAATATTTATATAGCAGGGATTTCACCTAATGTTATTGACCATCTTGATTTCGTACATTTTATGCCTAAAAGCTCCCGTTAACGTACTTGGTATGATGATTTCAATCTCTATCGCAAGTTGAAAGTATTGATTGCATTTTGTACTTGTTCGCGAAAAAAAATTGAACACTTGCATAATTATTCAATCGGAATATTGCATTTTACACGTGAGTGAGAATAAGATGTGAAACTCTTGCAATATTAATATATTTTTCATGAATTTTGCACGTTGGTTGCATTTGCACATGTGAAATAAAGCGATCAACAATTGGTTATTTAATTAACATCGCTCCTCTTTGTTTTATTCTTTATTTTTCAAATTATAATCATTTTCCAACCTGCAGATTTCAGCCGGATATCATCTGTGGGCCAACTTGGGCATGCCGAAGAATTATCATTGAACCATACGCAGTTTCAACCTGAAATTCGAGATTTCGCTTTCCATCCAGACAGATTTTGACGTCAATTTTACTGTATACTACGACCATTTTTGTTAGCAGAGATAAACGTATTATTAAATTGCAATTTTGTGTGGACATTCCAGAATGGATGAATCAGAATTACTACGTTCAAATTTGAATTCAACTAGATACAGAGAATTTTACTATTTAGAATCATATATATTTGAAAAACAAAAAAAATAGAGAATATACCTCTTACAAATATTCAAATTTCAAAATTTTACAAGGTTGAAATAAATTGAAAAAAAAAGGTCTAAATTAACATCTATTCAAATTCAATTAACTATAGATAAAATCATATATATTTGAAAAAAAAATAGAGAATATACATCTTACAAATATTCAAATTTCAAAATTTTAAAAAGTTGAAATAAATAGAAAAAAGAAGTTGAAATTAACATCCATTCAGATTCACTGAACTATAGTTACCCATATTGTGAAAAACAAAATTTATCAAATTACAAAGACGGCAAGGTAGAGATGCATATTTACACTGTTACTTGAAAGATAGCATTCCCTGAGAATCTCATAAAATTTAGTAGATATAACCATAACACACTTTTAAAACTATTACACAGTCGTATTTCAGTAGATATAAGCATTTCATTTGAAGCCACAATTGCAGCTACAAACATTGGTAATTTCTTACAACCAAATTGAATTTCGCTCAAGAAAAAGGAATACATGTATGCATTAACCTAGTATTTCAAGTAGTCTGGTTTTAATAGGCCAAGGTTGAACAATCTATTAATAGGTCCAGACTCAAATTCACTTAGATTAGCTAATTGTAAGAAGGTTTGATACTGAAGTTAGCAAGTTTATGAGTAAGATTAATTTTAATTTATTCAACAATAACAAACATTAATATCAAGATACTAACTTTTTCTTGACCAATCATGAAAAATGAACTTTTCTAATTGAATTTCACATTAGCGATAATCCTTTTGCAGTAATCTGCAACCCTGGCTATCATCTAGTTTAATAATCACTATCGTAAAAAAAAAACCAACTATAGAAATGTGGAAAATGCATTTTAATATTTTTTGCAATTTAAATTCTCAATTTTTTTGAGTCAGTTTAGCTAAATTTGATAACTATGAAATGAATGACGAACCATACTAATTTATTCTGATAACTATGAAATGAATGATGAATTACACTTGTCCGGTTCCAAATGTCCAGAAAGAAAATTACAATGTCATTGTTTCAAATTATGGTCCAAAGTAAAAGCTAAAGCTAATTCAGATCACAGAATCCTTAATTGAAAAAAACATATTATTTTACCAACAATGAATTTGATAACCAATCTAATGAATAAGTTTTATTTGGCCATCACTAGGTAACAATATATTTAAATGACTAAGGTTTTCTTGATGATTAATACGTAAGTGTTAAATAGGTTAAAATATACAGTATTGAATTTGCGTTGTTTCAAAGTTAATCATCTATATCTCAATTTATACAGAGTTTATACCTTTGTATTGCATATATAAAATTTACATGTATTTGAAGGCCTTTTTCTTTCTTTTTTTTGGGCTTAAACTCACAGTTATGCACGTCTGATTTACCTGAATGACCAAATTTAATGTACTTTCTTGCTGCAAAAAATTCGGCCATTTCCAGCGTCACGTTTGTCTTCCGAACTACTCACACGGTTACCTTCATAGTTGTCGGTTACAAAAAATCGACAGGGTTATTGCTCAGTATAAACATATTACAATATATCCATTATTTTGGTATGATTTTGAAGAAATTAAGTAGAATTTCTGGAGAATTTAAATTATGGGATTTTGAGTTTTTGCTATCTCTTTAGTATTTTTTTAAAAAGGTGGGGATGCAAGTCAATATTAGTAAAACTAAGGTATATTTTTTCTAAGAAAAATGTAACCAACATACTCTCTAATTTGAACCCAACATTCTCGAAAAAATTGTGGATTACAAATAATTCAAATTGACTTCAACAAAAATCTAAACTAGGATGGTTGTAGAAAGAAAAAACTACGGGGCTTGGAAAGCATTTTATGTTTTTCAAAATAGGTGTAGAGCGGCAGAGTTATGGGACTCGAAAACCACTCAAACTCTTTTTGGGCTTCTAGTGATTATGGTGATTTTTTATGGTTGTGAACTATGGGTCAAAAGTACATCGGACATGCAACGGAAACAAATTGAGAAAATTTTGATTACAAACAAATTCAAAATTAAAAGTTAAGTTCCTTATACTATCTTGTTAAGTGAAACAAGGGTTGCTCCTATTGAAGCAATTGCTATGGTTCTATCTTGTTAAGTGAAACAAGGGCGGCTCCTATTAAAGCAATTGCTATGGTGCCAGTCATAAGGTATTTAAAAAAAATTGAGAAAATGGAAGAGGCCACATGCCCTAAGGTTGTCTTTAATGACATATTGTGCAAAATAAAGAATTAGATGTAGCAAAATAACAAATGGTTTAGTAAATGGGGTATTTGTTTGAACACGTGTCCCATAAATAGTAAAGAGATAAAATCTTTCGTTATGGATAAGTTCCATAAGCGTACTTGAGATAAAGAGTTAAGGAGAAATAAAAAGTATTATATTTAAGTGTTTAATCCCACTCATAGTCATCGAGTAAAAGCCTTCATAGAGGCCAATATTTAGTCGAGAGCCAAAACTCTTATTTCTCAGTTAAAGATTAATTCTCATTAGCACTAGAAAAGACCAAAAGAAGTGTGGGAGCAAAGCGTATGTATTTTTTGTTCTTCTGGAAAAGTGGAAAAAGAAAAGTATTTGATTTTAGAATGTGAGACCTTCAAATATAACAAGGAATGTTATGGAGATATTTGGTAGCTAGCTCTTGGGATACTCTATTGAGCAAGGGGTTTTTTGGAAAGTTGGGAGTGCTTATTGTGAGGCTTTATAGGAAAAGGAAAAGGGTTGAACACATCAATCAGATGAAGAAGCAATGTGTCCCATACGCTCAACCCGATGAAGAAGAAATGTGTCCCATACGCTATCTTTACCCTCAGACGTTAAAATAAATTCCTTTCTTTATTTCTTATATGAAATTGATATATACATAAATTGGTTTACATAAATCTTCAAACAGTTTATTTAAATATCTGGTTGAAATATTTTTGAAATTCACACATTTTTTTTACTTCTAATTACTTTACAATATATATTTTTTTAATTATAGCAGAAATTATTTTTCTATTTAGAACATAATTTTTATTTTATTTTAAAGCAACAGTGTCATATGAACAAATTTACACATCTCCCTCATAGTAAAATATAGAATAAACCTCTCAACTCCATAAAAAGTAATGTATAACATTTATAAGTGTAACTTTTCACACTACTAATTCATAGATTTAGTAATTCATATTTTCATATATTATTTCTTAAAAAACTATGAAATATAATGTAATTTTTGAGTGGAAGTTTCATTCATCATTACGGACTAGTAAAACTTATGCATCACAATTTGTACAACGATTCGGAGTTAATCCAAACCCTTTAAAATTTATATCAATTAGTCTTTTAATTAAAAATCAATAGCATGTGGTGTTAGACACACCAAACTATTTAAATTAGATGAATAATGAATAGTATTAGGTACCAACTCATCTATTTAAATTAAATTAAAATAAATAGTGATTAGTATTAGTTTGGGTATTTAGTAGTGAAAAGTAAATAGTGAATAGTATTTAAATCAGGGAAAAATATAATGTTTATTTTCTTTAAATAACGTTTAGTATAATATTCGTTTTAGGTAAATAATATAAATATTTATTATGTAAAAATTTTTAGGGTTTTATTAGGAAAAAGGTGCTAAGTTTAGTATGAGGTTACTTTGTAGTGATGTAAATATTTATATATTTTTTTAATTAGTATAAATAAAAAATATAGATGAGATGTTTTTTTAGTAAATGAGTGTAAACATATTAATGTAGATTGAATAAAAATTTAAGATAGAGAAAATGTTGTATGGTTCATAAATAATTATAAACATTTAAATTTCTATTCTATTTTTTTAAATTATATAAGTGGTTTAGAAATTATTATTTTTATTTTTTTTTAAGATTATATAAGTGCTTTAGAAGTTTATATGATAATTTTTTATATCACATGGATTAATATAAACAAATAAATATATACACATGTAAATAAATTTATTTAGTTAAAGTTGTTGCACATCATTATTTAAGTAAGTCTTTCTATCAAAATAAGATTAGTATGTAATTAAGCATACTTACCAAAAATTACTACCCACCATTATTTATAGATTTCTTGACAAAAAAATAGATAAAAGAAAAAAAATGATGGTTGCTTCAGTGAACATCGATTATAATATTAAAAAATTCATATGTAAAATACATATAGGATAAAATAACAATGATGTACAAAGAAATGATCATTCACACTTATCAATATATAGTAATCAATATTTTAAAATTGTTATCAATTATAATTATTTATGATACCATGATAATAGATTTAATATAAGCTAGTTAACTTACGTTGTAATGCTTGTAGAGAGTTACGGCTATTTGAAACCATGCCTTGAACCAGAGGGGGTTTCTCAAATATTAGGAGACTTACTTGGTAACAATGAACCTACTTTAAGCTCAATCTATCCTTGAACGAAAAGGGGCTCCCTCAAATATTAAGAAACTTACTTCTCATCCAATAACACTAAACAATAGCCTTATAATAGCCCTCAAATATTAAGAAATTTCCCTGTTGTCCAATAACACTGAACAATAGCCTTATAGTTAGTTTGAGCACAGTAGTCATATTTAAAAAATGGAAAAGTGGTGAACTCGTATGACAATCAAGATGATAGAATGTTATCATAAAACCATGAAAACCTCACATATCCAAGAAAATACCCATTAGACATGGAGTCTTGAAAGGTAAAACAAAACAATGATATGAGAAAAGTGGAAAAAAAAAAAAAAAGGAAGAAAATGACAACTCAAACTTACACTAAATGTCTTTTAGCATAGAAAACACATAATAATAATATTCTAATGGTTAAAAGTAAAAAGCATAATTTTGTCATATGAAATCAGGAAACAATTGAAGATGTGGAAACAATTAAAGATGTGGATGGACTATACAAACATCCTTTCTCTATTACAATCTTTGTCTTAAACAGACTAGAAAATGGACTAAAGCTGATCCTCAGCGTAGCCTCGGTGTTGCTAAGCCTCTCTAGTGTTACATAGAGTTTAATTAATGTATAGTTGAAAGAGACTCGAAAATATATGAAATTTAAGTAGGCTTAATACAAAACATAGTAACTTAGACGATAAATCCAGTTTAATTAATGTCTAGTTGAAACAGACTCGAAAATATATGAAATTTAAGTAGGCTTAATACAAAATATAGTAACTTAGACCATAAATCCAATACAAATTACACAAGGCAGAAGCCCATTGGGCTTTAAAAAAAAGCATCTCCGTCAATCTTCCAACCTTTCTTCATAATACCAAAAATTCCCCGTACACTCCAAAGTCTTTTTCCCTTTATAATCTTAGAAGTTTGTTTTGCTTCTTGATTTTAGGCTTCGAAATATCTTTTCTACAATTACCTTTCATCTGGATTAAATAACTTAGCGCTGTGAATGGTTTTCCTTTCTTTTCACGTTGATGTCGATTCTTTTTGTTATGACTTCGATGTGAAATTGATTGGGTCGAAAAGGGTATTCAGCATGAGCATGATTCGTAAGTATCTCACATAGTCAAAAAAAAAATAATAATAATAATAATAAGAATACTTTTATTATTATGGATCAAAACATTAGTTTGAATCTCGAATTATATAAAGTTTTTAATTTTATAAATGAACTATGATTAAAATATAATTATATAATTTGAATGGATAATAAAAAATTATGTTATGCTTTTAATAGTTTTTTATGATATATGTGAATTTGAATGGATCTTAAATTTACTTTTAGCAAAAAACGACCACATTAAAATTTAAAATTAGATAAAATATTAAACAACTTTACTCACATTTACTATATTAAAGGAACAATATTAATTCAATACAAAGAATCGAAAATCTTGCTCCAAAATCTTTTAATATTTCTTTTAATTGGGTAGCCCATTCTACAACCTAGTATGATGTTTAAGGGTGTTTTTCCATCACCAAAGTTGAAATTTTGCTCATGTGGGTCAAAATAAATAAAAAATAAAAAAAATCTAAAAATCTAAAAAATAAATAAATAGATGTTTTCTATATTTATTTAACTTTTTATTCAAATTCAACATATATAATAAAATACCTATTAAAGGTATAAGATAATTGTATTGTAGTTTTTTTTGTGAGAAAGCAATGAAAGAAAAGTACAATACAATTACCTTATGTCTTTAGTAATTATTTTATCATATACGTTGAATTTGAATGGATCATAAATTTATCTTCAACAAAAAATTTTACCACATTAAAATTAGAAATCAAGTAAAATTTCAAACATCTTTACTCTTTACTAATGCCAATACCATTTCTTAAAATAAAGTAAAACGGTTAATTCAACACAAAAATCAAAAATGTTGCTCAAAAATCTTTTAATATTTCTTTTATTTAAATATTTGCAAAATGAATCTTTAAAAGGAAAACGATATTATGTGCATATATTAAAATCTCTAAAGACATAAATATTTTAATGGGAAAATTTTGTTATCATGCCATGTAAAAAATATCATTAAATATAATATTAATATTAATATTATAAATTTAATAACTTAGGATTAATATAATATTAAATTTGTTATATTGTAATATATATTAATATATAATGATATATATTAACTTTAAATATATATGGGAGGGAAGAAGAAATGCATAGAGTGATAGAGGTGGAGAGATAAGGGAGTGAGAGGAAGGGAGAGACGAAGGATGAGAGAGGATTTGAGAGAGAGGAGGAGAGAGTGAGGGATAGAGAAATGAAGTTGGAAGGAAAGAGAGGGAGGGAAGAAGAGACATATAAAGAGAGAAAAGTGGAGAGAGAGGGGGAGTGACAAGGGAGAGATGGAGAGAGAGTGTATATGTTTGGGGGTGAGATGGAGAGATAAAGGAGAGATAGATAGAAGAGGGGGAGGGAAGGAGAGATATTGACACAGTTGGAGAGCAAAGAGAGAGAGAGAGAGAGAGAGAGAGCGAGGAGGGAGAGAAAGGGAGAGAGAGAAAGGAAGAGAGAGAGGATGTGAGAGGGAGAAGGAAGGAGCAAGGGAGAAAAAGAGGGAGGTAAGAATAAAGAAATAAAGAGATAAAGGTGGAGATAGAGAGAGGGAGTGATAAAGGAGATGGAGAGATAGGGAGAGAGGAGAGCAGGAGGGAGGAGAGATAGAAGGGGGAAGAGAAGGAGAGGAAGAGGGAAGGTGAGATAGATAAATATGGAGAAACATTGTGTATGTTTTAGGGGTGATATAGAGAGACAAGATATATATATATATATATATATATATATATATATATATATATATATATGGAAGGTGAAGAGAGGGAAGAAGAGAGAGATAGAGAGATGGAGATATATATATAGATATGGAGAGAGAAAACATGTGTGTTTGGGAGGGGCGGGGATGAGATAGAGTGACAAAGAAGGAGAGATGTAGGGAGATATAGATATAAATGGAGGGGGGAGAGAGGGAAGAAGAATTATTGCACTAGATGCATTGATTTCAGTGTAGATGGTGATTTCTAATGCTATTTGATTTCTTGCATTGAATGAGATCAAATTAAGGCCATGTGAGAGGAGGAATGAAGAGAGAGAGAGAGGAGAGGAGTGAGAGAGGGAGAGAAGGGTAATAGAGAGAGAGAGGGAGACACAAATATCGAGGGGGGGAGAGAGGGGGAAAGAGGGAGGGATATAGTTATAGGGTTGGAGGAAAGAGAGAGAGAGAGAGAGGGAGAGAGAGGAGAAGAGAGAGAGCAAGGAAAAATAAAAATGGATTTGGAAGGGGAGAGATGGAGGGAAGAAGAAATACATAAAAAAGTAAAAGTGGAGAAAGAGAGAGAGGCAGTGAAAGATAAGAGATGGAGAGAGAGTGTGTATGTTTGGGGGTGAGATAGAGACACAAAGAATGGGATATGGAGGGAGATATAGATATAGATGGAGGGGTGAGAGAGGGAATTATAAGTGTTTAACTAAATGCATCGATTTCATGGTAGATGGTGATTTCTAATCCTATTTGATTACTTGCACTAGATGCATTGATTCCAGTGTAGATGTTGATTTCTAATGATATTTGATTTATTGCACTAGATGCAATGATTTCAATGTAGATGTTTATTTCTAATTCTATTTGATTTCTTGCATCATATGTATTGATTTCAGTGTATATGTTTTCTAATTCTATTTGATTTCTTTCACTAAATACATTGATTTCAATGTAGAGGTTGATTTTTAATTCTATTTGATTTCTTGCACTATATGCATAGATTTTGGTGTAGATGGTGATTTCTAATTCTATTTTATTGCGTTCACTAGATGCATTGAATTCAATGTAGATGTTGATTTATAATCCTATTTTGTTTCCTACACTAGATGCATAGATTTTAGTGTAGATGTTGATTTCTAATAGTATTTGATTTCGTGCACTATATGCATTGATTTCAGTATAGATGTTGATTTCTAATATTATTTTATTTCTTGCACTAGAAACTTTGATTTGATTGTAGTTGTTGATTTCTAATCTTATTTCATTTCTTGCATTAGATTCACTCATTTCAATGTAGACTTTTTCTAATATTATTTGATTGTGTGCATTAAATGCATTGATTTCAATGTAGATGATGATTTCTGATTTGATGTAACTCAATGTATGAGGGCACATTAGCTTTAAGTGAGTGGATTAAAAATGTGCATTTATTTCAGTGTAAGAACAAAATACTGATTGACAATGTGCATTGATTTTTGTGTTATAGTAATTCAACCTTAATATTGGAGAGCAAGAGAGACAAGGTATGATGTTTACTACAATAGTTCGAGTTAAAGAATTGAATGATTTAGGATCTCGACTATTATTTTCATATAATTAATATGAAAATATTGAAAAACTAACAAATAGTGTAAAGGTTTTGTAAATCCGACCACTCATTAAAAAAATCAGAATTACATTATTTCTTGACTTTTGCAAAACAAACTATAGATTAAAGAAAAATCATCAAAATATGTTAAAGGAATAAATTATTTCAAACATTAACAATGAAACAAATTATTTCAAGAGTAATCTTGATGCAATAAAATATTTAAACTACTCTTCAAGATATATTTATTAATACTTGGAGGGGCACTATTTATAATTAATTAATTATCAAAAGTTGTGATACCTAAAATTAAATGAAATAAATGTCCAGTATCAATCCTCTTGCAGGCAATTGACAAGATTGTCTCCCTTCTTCATTACCAACTAATTGCTAACATACAATTACATACTCATATATAAATATAACACAACAATTGTAACATTCAAAAATATTATCGTCCCAATCCAAACACAAAAACACACAAACCACTCAAAGAATCCAAGCACGGACATACAAACCATTCAAGGTAAAAATAAAAAATAAATTTTACAAAGAGAATGATATAGTCATGTCAAAAAAAAAACATAATGTAAATTTCCAAGTATGAAGTTTATCTCAAACATATACATAATAATGATAATCTAAAAATATGTCATTGTTTCCCTCAACTGGAACCAGCCTAGATGCATCTAACTTTGTATCTGTCATGTGCCGAGAGGGGTCAAATCCCTCGATGAGAAAACCTTTCCTAAAATTATACACTCTAAAGATAAGGTTTGCACCTCGAGGGATTTTATCCCTCTCGGTGCATGATAGGTCCGAAGTTAGATGGATCTAGGCTGGTTACTAGCAAAATTTGTGGCTGCAAAATTAATAAATGCTAGCAACCAATGACACCCTTCTCATAGTATCATTCGCTCATCAAAGCATGCCTTGTTGATTTTTTTGGCATATCCTCCATTATAAGTGTGATGGAATCCAAATTATGTAATGCGATTTCATAAATCGTTGACAATAAGTTTGGTGCAATTGACTGGAATTTACATGATCTTTATTTGTTCAATTCTATGGTCTAATGAATTACGTCCATGTAATCATAATCTCAATGGTCCCTGTGTTATGAATATTTCATTGAATTTAGGCAAACAAGTAGCAATATCTGCCACCAACTTTTTTGTTTTGTGTCATACGATCTGCACTTTTGTGGATCCATAGATTGTTAAAATGGCACAAATTCTCTATTTCCTTAAACATCACGATGTTTATATTGTGCATTTCGCTCTGAGAACTGGTGTATCTCTCACCACCATCTCACCCAGATCCTTGATTTACAATAAGATATGGGCAGTGTAGTCCACGACCTATACATACAACACCATGAACTCGGAAAAGGATAGATCCAAAATTAAACACGTGCCAAAGTAGAGCTAGAAGAAAAAGAGTACAATACTTTAAATTAAAATTCAAAGGAAGCCCATTATAATGGTTGATTCCATCATCCATATATTTTATATTTTCCACCAATACCACCTTCCTGTGAGGTATTCTTCAAATGAAAATAAATTCAACCAGTAATCTAATAACAGAAGAAACACTTGCAAGAAGTCAGAAACCATTGATTTTAGACCACCTTTACCCCCAATTCCTCCATTATGCATCTCCACTTGTTGTAACTCCTCAGTTAAAAGATGTGTTGATGCATTTGTTCTAAGATCAACGTATGGACTTGATTATTTCTATTGTAATATTTCCCAAATAAAGCTCAAGGAGAAAAAGAAGTCGGAATTTGAGAAAATATTGATTTAAAGTAAAGTAAAAAATAAAAATAAAAATCATTGATTGATTTTTTTTACAACATTTTATATCATATTAAGTTATATATCTTACATCTTATTGAGTAATTTAAGTGAGATAAGATTAGTGTATGTCTTGGAGATGAAGGTGATGTCTCTCTCATATAATTCACAAGAAGAGTTCCTTAGGAATAAACTTCAAAATGATAGAAAATTAGGTGAATTCCACCATGGAGGACCATTTCTATCCAATTCCTCCTTATTTTAACTTGAAGGATGGTTCCTCCTTATTGTAACTTGAGATATGGAGGTATATAAATAATATAAAGAGTTTTAATATAGTATCGTGTTTAATATTAATATTAAATGTTTAATTTTAACCTATTATTATATAATATTATTATTAGTTTTTTATACATTATAATATATACTAGCCTAAATCCATCTTAAACAGAGATCTATCAAGCACCGAGAGGGATCAAATCTCTTGAGTTGCAAATATTTCCCCAAGTTTTTCACTCAAAAGGAAGTTTAAGGTACAATGAAAGGTGTGTACCTCAAGATTTGATCCCCTTGAAGCTTGACAGGTCCGAGGTTAAAATTGATCTAAGTTGGTTTCAAGTATAAGAGTGGTTAATGTCTTACAAGAAATATAAATATATGTAAATATTATTAATAGTGTTAAGGTAACTGTAAGTTAATGATGCCTAAGTTTAACTAAAATTTAATTTTAATATATATATAAGCTTGCAAGATACATTCAGAATGAATTTGAATATGGTATTATAAAAATAGATGAAAGGTAGGAAATTCAAATAGATTTCCTAATATTATTTCTTTTTCTATTATTTATTTTTCATTATGACTTTTAAGTTTTTCTAATAATGATATGTTAATTTTCATGAAAAATATGATGCATATTTTTTTATTCGTGCATGTATTAAATATTTAAGAAGCAATTTCTTAGTAATAATTTGAAGAATTCTAAAAAACACATTTCTCTTATGAAGAGTTATTTTTCCAAAACATAATTAAACAATTTTTTAGATTGTAAATACATAAATTATTTTAAAAATAGTTAAGGTAATAAAAAATTATCATAGGAATAAAAGATAAATGTATTTACAGATGTTGGCATGCATCAAGAGAAAATTATATTAAAAATAATAAAAACATATTATTTTCTTAAATTATATATTTGGATTTATATAGTCATTGATAACATATTTGTGTAAATTATACAAAACTAACATGAATAATAGAGATATTGAGATGTATTTTTTTGTTTATGTCAAGTTGTCTGTGATTCTCCAGGCTTGACCTGTGGCTTGAGAAGCCACGACGCAGGGGAATCTAGGCTGTCAAAGCCACCCAGGGATTGCACCCGACCTCGGCCACACCAACCCTAAGCTGATTGGATTTAACATATCTCCTCTCCCTAGCATGAGAGAAATAACCTCCGTGAGGTTTGTTCCTATATCTCCTTGCTGAGGAGGCTCATCCTCAATCGGTTGAGCTAGGGGGACTTGACAAGTATTGATATGTATTGAAACAAATTAAAATTTTTATATATTTACAACAAAAACCATCAATTTTATGATTCCCAGCCTAATTTTGAGCCTTCCAAATCAACAAAACATGTATTCTAAATTTGTCACTCTCACCCCTAAAAATATAAATGAAATGAACAAACACATGTTTTAGAATACATATGCATTCTATAGCGTTTTGTGTTCTAGCGACTGTGTGCGTTCTCAAGCATCTCTGCATTCTTAGAATCCACATACACATTTTTTACTAGTCAGTCATAGGATATGTATAGTAAGAATGGCACAAATGAGGCTTATATCCTTCTAGGGCCATCAACAACATGATAGCCCACCAAAAAGGACACTGCAAGGGTATCCTTCATCCCTTTATGGGAATAGTTAACGTTAGGAATTTTGGACATTGAGTATAATTTCATGGAACCTATGTATGGTTAGAGGAACAAACCCAAGACTTAGTCTTTAATGGGATGTTATACAGCTCTCGAGCTATGAGCAAATCCTTGGACAACCAAAAATGGCCGATAAAGGTATCCTTTTCCTTTAACTAGGTATATAGATACCACTAAGGTTTTTGGGCATTATTTATGTATCTTAAGGCCTTAGAGATAACCAAGGGAACAAACATAAATTTAGGCCTTAACGGAAGCTTTTGGGCATCTAGGATAAAAATGATGCCTCAAATAACCACACATAGTCTCTTAAGGTTTTCAACGACCTATTATAGTGGACGTCAATGTTCTCAGTGTTAGAAAATGTAACTAGGTGTTGTCTTCATAGTTATCTTCGTACTTATGTCATTGTATATTTTATGTAAAAAACAAAAGGAAGAAAAAGGAAAAAAAAATTTCAAGCATGGGTTTCATGCTCAAGAACTTATTATTTTATTAGATAAGAATTTTCTTCATGCTTCTAGGATTTGATGAGTCAAAGAGTAAAAGTCCTATTTTGACCTATTGTAAAATGCCTTTAGATTCCAAGGCAACCTACTTGTCATGTTGGCCCTACCCTAGAACACATGATTGTTCCCACCCCTTTGGATAATATAAATAGAGGGAAGTTGGAGCTCATTTTGATACACACAATACACATGATCTGATCTGATATTCATAGAAGGAAGGAGGGTCAAAATATGAAAGAATTGTTTCTTTGTGAGCTTGAGTTTGTGGAATTTTTTGCCTTGATGTATCTCTTGTTGAATATTTGTTTTGATGAGGAATATGTTGGTCTCTTTATATTGAGGATTTCAATATGAAGAAGGATGGTTCAACTTGTTATCTAGAAGTGGCATGGTTCTTGGATATAATCTCACTTTTATTCGATTCTATAGGAAGAGAACTTTTTTCGGTTTTCCCCTTGGAGATATTTTTCTCTCGCTTGGAGCCTATATCTTGTGTTCTTGTATATTATGTAATATTTGTTTTCTTATTATGGTAACTACCTGATGAGATAAGGAAAACATAATAATAAAAATCCCCAAAAACTCACAAGTAATTTTCATGTAAAGAGAAATATAATCCAAATCATAAGCCTCCTAATTTCTCAACATGGTATCAGAGCAAGGTTTAAAGTAGGAGGCCTGAAGGTCACATTTTGTTGGAATTTAGATTGAAGGATCTCTCTCTCTCTCCTTCTATCTAGAATTTTCTGTGACTTATGGTTATTGTAGATTATTTTTGGTAAACTAAACTAAATTATGGGCACATATATTTTGAACACGGTCCTAAAACTTACCATGGTTTGTCCTTAATATGGCTCATTGATTTTTATGTGATTACACTTTTCTCTTGAGATCATTTCTATGAATAGCTATGATGTTTCTATGGGACATCATCACACCATGCATTATAAGTTTCTCGCTCTATGATATATTTTTATGCAATCGTATCTTTGTATGGCATCATTAATTGGAATCAATATATGTTGTATCATATTGAGACCATAACAACGAATGATTGTTTGCTTCTGTCAAGTGGTTCATTATCTCTGTGGAACACATATTTCACCCAATATCTTGTATTACAGTGTCATCACATTTTTCACTACAATCATTTTAGATTACTCATATTCAATGGTATTCATCTATTAGTTCATATTGCGAATTCTTGTGAATTCCTCTATATGTCTCTAATGGCTCACTTACATTATGATTCGAATGTATGACTTTGTGGCAATGAAATAATTTGGAGTGGTATCAATAGTGGCATCATGTTTATGTCTTGCTGTAACACCCTCCTCCCCCACTTACCCAAGCTAGCTGTTCCACTGGGGTAAACATGTGACGAAGAGTTAATATGATGTGATTCAACTCCCCATGTAAAGTTAAGGAAGTGGAATCGACAAAAAAAAAACCAATTTGACCTTCCATAAGAGCTACAGAACATTCAGGAGACAACCAACCATCCCAGGTGCCTAAATCCTAACACGACTTATCATTTACTTAACTAGCAGCCCATTCGCTCCCTTAACAAGCCATCAGTGTGGTTTTGTGCTATTCAACAACCCCCCATTTATTTATATATAAATCTCGTAGGAAATTATTATATAAATAATGGGGACCCTTTAAATTTTTAAATCATAGAAAAATAAAGCATTTTAGTGTTTTGAAAAGACAAATTTGAGTTTATTTGAATAAAAAATCCAAATTTCATTATCCCAAACAACTCTAATGAGTTTACCTTAAACAAATCCCAACGTTATCACATTTCACAAGTTATAAAGATCAACCCTTGTTTTATCCTTTTAAAATAAAGTTATGCGAAAAAGAACATTGCATATGACATATCTCAATACATATTATCCCCCAAGAACAAAACCATACTTAAGCTTTAAAACCTTTAAGTATTATTTAAAATCCACTCTATATCGGAGCTTAGCCACATCACAAAACTTATAATGAGTGCAATTTTAAAAAAAACTGAGGACCACTCTGATTTCGATATGCGAAAAACCTTCCTGGCCTGATATAACAGTTAACACAAACATATAAATATGTCGCATGTAGATGAATCACAAATTGGCAAAAGACAGGTCGCTCCATTCACTTCCCATATCCCGAGTGCAATAACGCTATTTATTAAAGTGTGATTTTAATAAAATCATAAGAAGGAATAAAACAAATGAAACACGCATTAAAAGATAATAGTAAGTCATCGGTCAAGTCCGCTCCACTACCACATCATTCCTCGCGATTTCGCAAGTGAAAATGACTTTGGTCATTTCCATTGTCCTTCAGTCTAAACCCCCGACTGCAATATTACGATCTTCGGATCATGGACTTTCGATACCCAAACCACTGCTATAATGGTATCATAATCACATATCGGGAAAACAAATTGAGACATGTGTACGATTACCATTTGAAAGTTTTTTTTGATACAATCTATTAATGGAATAATAAATTATCATGTGAAGCCATGATTTTGGTTATTAAGGACTTGTAACAGTATTTATGCTTTAAAGCCCCAAGGTGATTTGATGGTATATATGTAGATATTTTAGATCTTTTTGTATTTAAACAATATTTGTCATCATTTCCAACATTGTATGTTCAACACTCCCACATTTCAAACCTATTGTTCTTTATTCCTCTGTGTTTCCAAATGCAGGCTAATCCCAAAAAGTAGCAATGTATTAGAATGACGAAAGGAAATAAAGGAAATAAAACCATGGTAGCTTTGCAACCCAGACCTCCTGTTTCCGAAGTAATAGAAATGCCCCCACTTTTCTCAAACACTACATGCACGATAGATAATGGATCATCCTCATGGGAATCTATGTATCAATTGCTTGAAAGTGAAGGACCCAAGGTAATTCAGAGAGTGGTAACAGTGCATGCTACTTCATCTTCTCAAGCCTCAAATGATGAAGTTGTTAAATCTTTTCTCCACAGGATCGTTGTTGACCCAAGATCCTTCCTTATACCAATATGGTGAAATGGATAATTGAGAACATCAATATCACCGATAGGACATTCTTGATTTCAATAAAAATAGTCATCAGGTCTTTTACAAATCAAGATTTGAAGAAAACGTACCATATACCCGACCCACATAAGGCATATGACAAAGCATTCCTTGAACACTTTGCAATTGAGAATAACATGGAATCACATCCAATCATTAGGGGAATTTTGAGGTCTAAAATGGGCCTCGTAAGAAAAATGTGCAACCAAAATAAACTTTATAAGAACCAATAGGATTCAAGATGATGATGTCAGCCATGGGGGATGATTCACATTTTTTGGAGTAAAAAAGTAAAACCATTAAAAATTAATAAAATAATAAAACTACCTTTTCAACTCGTATTTTAAACTTATCTCCCCAAATTTTTACTCAAATTTTGAGCAGGAGTACTCGTTAGATGAAAAATTTAATTCCTCTTTCAAGGAGTACCCATGTTGCATACTTTAAATGGACTCTACTACATGAATAATGAGAAATACATTAAAAAACATGATTGCAACCACAATTTTAATGTATTTCTCATTTATCTTGTAGCAAGGTCCATAGAAAATATGAAACATGGGTACTCCTTGGGTGAGGAATCAGATTCTGCATCCAACAAGTGTCGCCACTCAAAATTTGAGTAAATCCATAGGGAGATAAGTTTAAAATACGAGTTCAAAAAAATAGTTTTTTCCTCTTCCCTCTAAAATTTGATGTGTAATCTAATATTGTTTTATTATTTCCACTATTATTTTATAATTTCCTTAGGATTCCCATTTTATACCTCAAAATTCCCCTAATTTAGACAATGGAGATCCTACCCAAACAAACACAAACATGAGAAGTCGGTTATGTACTCTGTGTCTTCTCTCGCCTCTCCCTATTGTTATTTCGTAACTATGATGTGTAGGTTATTCAAGTATCCTAATACAACTAAATTATCATTCGAATGGATTCCTCTTATTAAGACAACATCAGATTCTTATATAATGGATTGTGGCACTATCCTTTCAAATAATATCTCCTCCCGAAACCGAGAATACAAACAAAATCGATATGTTACTACTAGAGTAGTTTCACCATTCTTTATGAGCCAATATATCATCGATGCCATCTATTTCACTTCAGAATTCCTAATCATGGGATGGAAATGGACCATTCAAGACCCCACTCCTATCCATGTATATCATAAAATCCTATGGGAGTCTAATTTCCCCGCCCATTTTTATAACATTTGCCAAGGAGTCATTCTACCAATACAACAAGCCGTTTTTTATAAAAGAGCCCGAAGGCTCTCCGAAGAGGCCAAAATTGATTTCATACATATAGTTAGATGGTTTTGTGAAGAAATATTTACCTATGTTAGACTCTATAAAAGTCTACAATATCCTCATGTTCTCCCATTATATGTCCCTGATAAACTACTGGCCAACGAGATTGCCTATCAAACTGTAGGGGATGGATTGACAAAAAACCTAAAGAGGCCAAGAAATATATATGGCCTTAATTTCTTATGAAACGTGGTGTATATTCTCTACATGATTTCAAGCATTCTTTACTTGAAATTGATAACATAAAATGTTTAAATCTTGCTACTATGCCTAACAAACAGTTTGATCCAAACAAAGTAGCACAAAATGTTACTGCTCAAGTAAAAATGAGGCAATTGAGTCACGAAGATAATGAATCTGATGACATATTTGAGTCTCCCAAGATATTTTCACAATCACAGCACTTGGCTACATTGAAACTTAATACAGAAAATCTAGTGCAATTAAAAGAATACAGGGAAAAATGACTGCAGAACATCCCTTTGGATCTATTGAGGATTTCTCAACCGATTTCCCAAGAAGAGTAGAATTTAGAACAAGACTTAGAGAAGGTTCCTAAATATATTGAAGTGGAAGATAAATAAAAAAAATCCCATACTGATAAAACAACCTTCATTACTTACGTAGATGAAGCTTGGAAACAGTTTGATCAACAGTTAAAATGAGAGCATGGGGCAGAGAATAAAGAGCTGTAGAAAGCAGCCAACACACCCCAAAACACCGGATAGAGGTCATTTACTAATAAAGATTTTGATAAAGGTGTCAGTACTTCTTAAAATAGAATAAATCCCTCCTCTCTCCGTGTTTTACAGTCCCAAACATCGGGTTATGGTGAAAAGAGAGAGGAAAAGGAGAAGAATGAAGCAATCATTAGCAGTTATTGTAGGTGATATACCAATGGACATAGTGTGGAAGGATACAAAAACTAATACTTCAGAGAATTTAACAAAGTTGTCACAGTTTTCACATCTGCCACGATTGATAAAGCAACATAAGTTTGAAAACTGATCAAGGAAAAGGAAGAAAGGATTCAACAGTTGGAACAACAATTGGTAGAGGAAAAAAAAGGTATTGATCAGCAAGTGAAGACACAATTGTCTCAACTCCAACAGATCTTTGATCAATTAAAGCTCCACCATCAGAAAGAGATCAACACTAAGGATACTCAAATCCGACAGCTCCAGTTTTCAGTCGAATAGCAAAAGGAAAATCCTAAATTGGAAGACTTTATAAAGGAAGCATTGGAGCTAAACACCCTATTATCGCAACAAAAAGAAATATTCTATCAAAAGCTATCAATCCTCAATCCACTATGTGTTAAAAGTGATTCACTGATGAATCAATCATCAGATCCGAGGGTGAATTTTGATGAAAATTATTTTAAAGTCTCAAGATTTATAACATGGCATGATACACTAGAAGACAAAGCAGCATACCTTCCCATAATAGACGAGTCTCACAAGGAAATCCTCTTTATTGATTAGGGCATTCAGCTGAAATAAGTAGAAATATCAGTCTCCAAGGCACATGATGTTGCCAAAAAAATCATTGAAACTATCAATGATAACTTGCATAATGCCAACCCGATTCAACAATTCCCACCCGGTAATCTTCCTGATATTAAATTTATAGAAAGGAAATAGCAGGAAACTTCAAAATAAAAGGAAGAAGCAACTAAAAATACGAAAAAACATGATTGGGAGATGTACTGGAAATACCTTATAAAGCCACACAGTCAATGGCTAATGCTCCACTGCCTTGCTTACTCATCCACTCATATGCTTCCTGCACTTTCAGATGTAGTGTACACTCGACAATTACACATGAGGACAGGCTAGCCCCCTGAAGTTAACACAATGTTGGATATTTACGAGCTCAAGCAGCGAATGGAAGAATATATAGAATTACATTCATGAGATTGTCATTTCAAAAAAATATATTTTTGTCTTACTGTCTCTTATTTAAATGAGAGTTGTTCTTACCTCCTCTACACTCTTTATGTATTTTTCTATTTTTGCATTTTAGTTTTGTTATATAATCCCTTCCATGTACACAAAGAAATGGTGCCAAAATTTTATAAGGAAAGGCTTTGGAAGCTTTCACTTCTGTACTTTCAAGCTTATCTTAGTAGAATGACCCGATCAAGGTCCTGGAGTTTTGTAGAGAAGGCTTTGAGAGCTTGCACTTTTGTATTCCTGAAACCATCTTAATGAAAAAACTGGACTAGAACTATTTCTTTCATTTTCAGAGTAACATGCATCGAGTACTTTTATCATTTTATTTTTGTTTTGTTTATTAATTGATAGTCATTCCTCTTTATATTGTTTATTATATGTATCTTTTCTAACACAATTATGCATTAATTCATTTATGAGCATGCTAGAATTGTCATATTTAATACATATATAAGCGATTTGTTAAGTTATTTGATTGCAATACGAGTTTCATCAATTATTTTGATTAACTATTTAATCAAAATAATTATCTTAAATTCTTTTCTTTTATACAAGTGTTTGATTAATCTTTATTATCATGCACTAAGGACAATTATCTTAGATTGCATAGACACAAGTAACCCCAGGTAATAGATAGATTAATACATGTATCTCAGTTTATAATCACTTCCATTTATCACCTTGATTCAGTTATAAGCACTCTACATCCATTCTATCACATTTTATTGGGAAAGTAGTCCCATTATATCGAGTCGAAGCCACTAACCTAGATGGAGAAGGGACAGTATTCAAGTCCCCGATCGGGTGGTTGTCCCCAATGTTGTTGCAACGATTTTTGAGGAATCAACATTTTTGAAGCTAAAAGGAGGGTCTCTGACTATGAATGGCAAAAACAAATGAATCTGAATTAAAAATTCATTCCAAGAGTCACTCCCTCTCAATATTACCCCCCACTTCTAGATCTTAATCCAAAACTCCTATTTCTAGATCAAAAGTTGAGAAATCACCTCCTAAATCTCCTAACACATTTTTTGAAGTGCCCTCTTCATATTGTAATCTAGAATCACCTGAAGTCCAAACTTTAATAAAGAAATTGGGAGAAATTTCTATTTTGGCAGAAAAGTGTGTGTCATCTGAAGCTTCTGAAGGAAGTGTAACCTCTACTTTACAACCCACTCGGATTTTAACTCATTCTCAAGGCGATAGCTTCAGGTTACTCCATTTTAATTTCCTCTTCCTTCTTTCTAAAAAAAAAAACTAAGAAATCTGAGTCACAAACACCCACTAGTGAGAATTTTTCAAGCTCACCTCCACAAACTCCTTCATTCCCTCCAATCAATCATGTTAATACCCCTTTTTCTCAAAGTACCGGTGCGAATTCATCTAACACTAATACACAACCTACCTCTTCATCCACACAATCACCCTCAACATCCACCTCTTCCCAACCTCCAATAAGTGCTGGATTACAACAAAATCCAACCCAACCACTAGTTAGACCATAGGACAATCCTGGAACTGTGAAAATCCAAACACCTCTCCATCCTCTACCTAACCATCTTGAAATATGGATACCAACATTTAATCCTGATGATGGATTCCCTGCTGAAGAGCATCTCCACAACTATATGTTAGCCATTAACCTTAATGGAGTAGTTCAAGAAGACCGTGTAGTTAGATTGTTTCCTAAGACTCTTCAAGGATCGACAGGTTCATGGTATTTTTCATTACCACCAGGGTCTATTACTAATTGGGACATGTTTTAAGAGAAATTTTTAGCTAAATTTGGTGATGACCACACAATTGCATCCCTTATTAATGATCTTTCTAATTTAAAACAAAATCATGGGAAAATATCAAAGATTTTAATTCTAGATTTAATAAATTGCTAAACAAAATCCCAGTTACATCAAGCGCTGGTGTTGACGTACAGATTGAATGGTAAATTTCCTCTCTTCCTTCAAATATAGTGATTTTTGTGGATAGAGCCAATAAGGCTATTTTAGTAGAAAACATGAAAGAATCCATGTATGTAGAAAAGAGAATAATTGCATTAGAAAAGAAGATTCCCCAAGAAGAAAGAAAGACGAAAAAGGTTATATTTAAGGATGAATCAAAGAAGAAATCCCCTAAGGATCCCTCCGATCTTGAAGGCTTACAAAAATTCCTTAAAACCATGTCAAATGAGATGGTATAAATTAAAAAATAGGTAACTAAGACCTCTTCTAAAAAACGTTTTAGATCCTTCAAGAGAAATCTAACATCTAATACTCAACTGCCAAACACAATATCTAACGTTGAGTCTAATTTCGATGGAGATGATGAAGAAACATCATTATCTTCTAATGAAATTGAAGATGAAGAATTGGTCGAAGTCCATGGGATGTGGGATTTTATCTTACATACTTATGATAATGAAGATGAGAAAGAATCTTGACATGTTAGCACTAGGAGTAAAGGCCCTGCTAATTTTGTACAATCAACCTAAAAGAAAAAGCCTTCAACCTCTCGTGCTAAAGCTTAAGTTGTCTGTAAAAAGTCACTTTCCACATCTCCTCAACCAATGCCATCCTCATCTAATCCTCCATCCTCATCCAAAATCTTGATAGTTGCAGATACTATGGAATATAACATTGTGCAGGACATGAAGAAAGCTCGAGCAAATATCTCTCTCCATGAGCTCAGTAAGCTTAAACAAAAACATAATATTTTACTCAAAATATTGAATATAGTTCTTGCTTCTCCTCTTACTGCTGCTATTATATAAAAATCTTCTAGAGGAACGGGTAAGCCCCCTAATGATTCATCAAACAAGGTTGATTCCACCAATGTTATCTTTATTGGAGATAGATCTAACTCACACACCCCCCCTTTCCTCCTGATTTATGAAATATTTAATAAAAATGTGCAAAACTACTTAATAGACTCAAGGGCCTCTTCAAACATAATGCCAAGATTAGTCTGCACGAAATTAAATGTCTCACCCCAAAATTCTGCAGTTCACATTGTCCAACTTGATAGAACAAAAGTTGAGGTTTTAGATGAAATGAATTTAATGAGCATTAGACTTTCTTCTAATATAAACTTTTATCAAGTAATTGATATACTAGTTGTTGATATTCCTAAATTTTATGGTTTAATTCTTATTAGGTATTGGTATGAGAAAATTCATGGTTATTTTGCAATAGATTGGTTTCATATATGGCTCCCTTACAATGGAATCCCAAATCAAATCAGAATTGACCAAGAAAAATATTTGAAGTATTGAGTAACTCATTTTGAAGATGAAAATGAAGCAATAGCTTTTAACCATAACATCACTGGAAACTACTCTGCTGAGTCACTTTTAGGAAATTTCAATGCACAAAAGTCACCTTTTTTGGATAACTCTGTTACTTCTCACATTGACAACTTTTCACAAACATATTAGTCCAGAAGGAGAAAACAAATTTCTAGCATGTAGGTTGGAATTTGAATGAAAAAACAATACTTCATAGTATGAAGCACTAATCCAGGGTTTGTATGAAGAAATAGGTCTTCATATCAAATATCTTCAAGTATTTGGAGATTTTGAAATTGTTATCAAGCAAGTGAGAAACACCATTAATTTTCTCTCTGGACATTTAAAACATTATCAATCATTGGTGCAAACCCTTACTTCACTTTTTTTAGCATTCAACATTTCTCCTATTCCTAGAATTCAAATTGCAAGTGCTGACCTTCTTGCTAATATAGCATCAAGCTTATACCATTACAAGACTACAGTCTAGATAGGTTTTCTATAGAATTAATTTTTTGACTAGTGATTCCTTATAATATCAGCAATTGGTGAGTTTTTAATGATGATGAAGATATCCTAAGATTTTTAACATCTAAAGGATCATATGATGAGAAGATAATTGATGAAAACGAACATGAAAATTAGTTGAAAAGAAACTCCAACGATAATCCCATACCTAAATTTGTGGTGAAGCTTGAAGATATTTATGATCTAAAAGACAGGTTTAAGAAGGTTACTAATTCTAAACTCCAAATCTCAATGTTAAGGTTTGAACTAGTAAACCTTGGAACTGATATCAAACCCTAAAAGATCAATTTAGGACTTGGTCTCTCACCTGATGAGAGATTAACCTTCATTCATTTATTAAAAAAGTAGAAGGGTATCTTTTCTTGGAGCTACGAATATCTTAAAACATATGATACCTCCATCATACAACACACTATTCCAATGATATCCAATGCCAAACCATTATAATAGAAATTAAGTAAATCCAAATCAAGTCTGAGCTAAATAAACTCCTTAAATCTAATATTATCTTTCATGTTAGGCATTCAAAATTGGTTTCAAGCATAATACCTGTGAGGAAGAAAAATGGTGATATTCATATTTGCATAAATTTTAGGAATTTGAATAAAGTTTGTTAGAAGGACAATTTCCCATTATCGACCATGGAACAAATACTGCGATCAATAGCTGGTTCTGAACTAATGTCCTTCCTTGATGGTTTTTTAGGGTATAATAAAATCTTGGTCCACCCAAATGATAGGTTAAAGACTACGTTCACGACTAAATGGGGAACCTATGCTTACAAGAAAATTCCTTTTGTTTTAATAAACGCAGGGGCAACCTTCCAAAGAGCCGTGGATTTACCTTTCAAGGGTCCGATAAACAAAACTATTATTGTTTACTTGGATGACATAAATTTCTACTCCAAGAAGAGAAACAACCATTCTCAGGAGTTGAAACAGATCTTTCAACCCTGCAAGAAGTATGGAATTTCATTAAATCTAAAGAAATCTGATTTCACTTTGAATGAAGGAAATCTTTTAGGGTTTATTGTATCCAAAAAAGGCATATGTATTGATCTTGATAGAATAAAACAAATTTATTTAATTACTTTGCACCACAATAAAAAATATATGCATTCCTTTCTAGGTTAGATACATTTTGTTAAGATATATGTCCCTGACCTTTCCGAAATTATTTTTCCATTACAAACCATGATTAAGAAAAAATTGGTCTTTAAGTGGGGACAAAACAAAAGGGAATCTTTTGATTTAATCAAACAAGCCATTATAAATGCTCCCTCTTTAACTACTCCAAATTTTTATAATCATTTCATTTTGTACACCTTTGCTTCTCAAACATCTTATGTTGTTGTTGTAACACAACTTAATGATCAACAAATTGAAGCACCCATCTCTTTCTTTAGTTCTAATTTTCAAGGTGATAAATTAAATTATTCAGAGGTGGAGAAGCATATTTTTCTATTTTTAAATTTGTAATGCACTTCAAGGTAAATTAATAGTCACATTCTCAACAGTGAGACAATTGCTTATGCAAAGGGAATTAGGAAAAAAGAGTGAAAATTGGGTAACATTCATACAAGAATATGATATTGGCATTAAACCAGCTAAAATTGTCAAAGGGCAAGGTTTTTTCACATTGCTTACAAGAGCTTCCAATCTACCAACTAATGAGGACTCAGGTAATACTATACACATATCTAAGGTAATCCTGAACGATTTTGAGTCCCAATATGCTGATCTTATTTTCTATTTAAAATATGGATATTCTCCCCGTGAACTCAATCACAAAAGGAAAAGAGCTTTAATATTAAAAGACAATCAATATGAGATCATTGATGATGTGTTATTCAAGAGAAAATATGATTATGTATTATTAAGATGCCTACAAAAGTGTGAAGCACAGAAGGTTTTTCAAAAACTCCACGATGGACGAGTTGGTGGACATTTTGGAGGAGACATTACTGCACATAAACTCTTGCATGTTGTGTATTATTGGTCAACTTTGTTCAAAGATACCCATGAATATGTAAGGAAATGAAAAATATGCCAGGCTGCTACTAGAAGACAACGAAACTAGTATAGATGTAAAACTTCTGTGTATAATGTGTAGGGAGATTATTGAGGAAGATGGAATTCAGAAACTGATGTCTGCTTCAATTGGAATACAAGTTGAAATTGACAAGGAGGATGTGGAATTCCTAGTTACACCATAAGAACACGTCGAGAATACTACTTCTACAAAAGAAATGGCAGTTGATGAAGCATATAATATAGAGGATGAATTTGATGCACCACTATATCTTGTTGATATTGCGACTACATAAGAACCAACAGTTGAAACAAAGCAGTTGGAGGAGGATAGATTAGTTATGCCACAATAACGTATTGACAATATTTGCACTACATAAGAACCAGCAATTGAAATAGAGTATCTCAAGATAGATAAGAGTACTAATACGCAATAACCTATTGATGGCACTAATATTACAGAAGAATCAGTAGTCGAGGTAGTATATCCAGAAGAAACAAGAGGAGAACTAGAAGAGAAAAATATTTGTAGGAATCCGCTCGAGCCACCATTGTAACAACAATAGAAATTGTGGGTGAAATTGAGGCAAAATATTCATCCTTTCTACTTTATGAATCAATTAAATGGAGGAGATTCATAGTTTCAGTACAGGAGTAGGAAATCACTTCGAGTGAACATGAGAAAATTTTTCGTGGGAATAAGAAGGCCTGGGCTAAGGACTTACTACGCAGGACACTAAGAATAAAAGAGGATGAAGGGGAAAGGAAGAAAGAAAAAGTGCAAGTAATGGATTTGTAGGAGAAGGTTCAAGCAGTGCAAAAGGATAAAGAATAGATGTATGATCTAGCATTGATTTTATTAAGTTTCCAGAACCCCTCTCCTTCTTACTCTTCATTTTTGCTGGAGAAATTTTTTCTTTTTATATTAACAACCATTAAAGAGAAATGACCATACAAAATGATTAACCCCAATACTTTCCTAGAAACATTTCGGTGGGCTAGTTTTTTGGAACAACATTTATTGTGTGAGTTTTACTTGCATGAATATGTTTTTTTGGGGGAGAATTTTTTTAACTTTACACATTATTTAGGGGAGATCAATTGAGGGATTTTAATTCACTTCTACAGACTCAATTCAGTTGGAAGGCTGCCCAAGACACTATAAAAAAAAATATGAAAACCACCTTACTATATGTTCAAAATGAACCATGATCTATTATTGTGGTATTGATTGAATTCAATAAACTTTGACAGTCTTCTGAGGCATAGAACCAAATTAAGGAATCAAGGAATAGATTTATGGAACATTTTTCTAAAAGTATTGAGTTGATGAGTAAGGATGCACTTGATGGGAGAAATATAAGATGGGAATCATATGACAAAAAGCAAAGAAATAAAGGCCCATGCTATTTTTAGAACTTCATGCATGCACATTCTAGGATCCCTCAATAGTTGGACTGTGTTAGAAAATGTAGATCTAGTTAGCTAGGACTCGGGATCAAGGTTCCACTAATTTGTCTTCCTATATCTTCGTATCGGCATTAATAACATCTTGAGTCCTCATATGCATGATGGTGGTTGTATTTGTTTCTTTCTCATGGTTATGAATCCCCAATATATGATACAACGACAACATATAATTTGTATGAATTACATTCAAAACACACATCTAAATCTGACTGAAAAAGGTCTGCATGAGGACACACAGTTGCTTCAGTTATGGGGAGGTGTTGGCATGTGGAATTGGCACCTTTCTGTACCAATTCTACCTATTTTTCCTACCATTTTTTCCTTAAAAGATATACCCTTTTATATTATTTGCTATCCTCTAACCAATGTATGTTTCTTTTCTATGTCACTTGACTCTGTTAGCTTTGTTTTTAGTTTGATGTGAGGATGACTACTTTAGGCAATCCTATTAACAAAAATGGCAAGGGGTTGTTTCAGGTGAAGCTTGGCTCATTAAAGGTGATATTGCACGGATGTTAGGTTCCATATTTTTCCTCACCAATTCCATATTAAAAAACATGCTAACACAGTTGTTGCTACATTGATACCCTATCTCCTAGATCCTCTATTTTCCAACAATGTAGAGGTCAACTTGAGATGTCTCTTAGTCAAGTCAACATTGACCACTATGCTAGGAAATAAATTTTTTGATTAACAATACATTTAGGATGTTTGAAATAGTTACGATTTTTAGTCATCGGTCTTTTTTTATTTTGGAAGGGACAATATTTTATATTCATAGCAAGTTATTGTTATTCATTTCTTGATCTGGGTAATCAGAGAATCGAGAGATTCTGATGATTGATTACATTTCAAGGATATATGTCTGTAATTTATAAAATAGTATGCCCTCTTCCTTGCTGGTGGAGGGGGGGCATCAGCACTGTAATTTTGAAAAACTCTATAAACACAACCATTTCGAAATACCAATGCAACTCTGATAATTTGTGGTATCTTACTTCCTTGTTCCTTAGCTTATGAGTTACTGGTAACAGATCCCTACTAAGGAGGAAGGGCCCTCCTCTTTGATTGATATTTTTGAGTTAATAATGTACTATAGGTGTATGTGTAATTTCTCTTAGTGTTGATATGTGTTTATTTTGTTATTACTACTATTGATATTTAGATGTATTACAATTAATGATTTAATGAATTGCAAGAGAATGTTTTAGTTAATTGTGAAATAGTTTAAGTCTTGGACTGATCCACTCATATTAATGTGTTCTCTATATTGATTTACTATTACAGATTGAAGATATTATTGATGGATTATTGTGTGATTGTCACGGAGTTATTTCTAGTTTGATTGAATGTATCCTTTATTGAACTGAGATTCGAGTGGAAGAGTGTTATTTTTTCTTTGCAAGTAAAAAAAATGTGATTGAATTATTTGTGTGAGCATCACAATGATGATTTCCGAGTCTTGAGAATGATGATTACAACAATGTTTTAAGGGTTGATGTGACTAGAGCTAGTTATACATTTCTCCTTGATATACTTTGCATGACAGTCTATGGTCCTAGGTAAACCTATGATATATGTACATATCCATGTGAAAGTTTTATCCTTTCCAAACACCAAAGAAACAATTTTCCAAATGCTATAAGCTATATATCTCAAATTCCACTTGAGTTAGTTCACATATACCTATGTGTTCCAATGCAAACCTAGTCAATAGGAGAAAGTTTTTACTTTCTAGCCTTTATTGATGATTTCAACACAATCAAATGGGCCTTCTTCATCAAAAAAAAATTTCATACATTTGAAAAATTTAATCAATTCAAAGTAATTGTAGAGAATCAATGTGACAAGAAAATTAAAGTATGAACATCAGATGGAGGAGGTGAATATTGTTACAAGGAATTTGCAGCATATTGTAGGGATCGAGTTATCAAAAGGAAATTTATAACAAGGTACAATCCACAACAAAAGGGAGTAGAAAAAAAGGAAAACTTAGACCATCATGAATACAGAAAGAATCATGTTGAAGGAAAATAATTTTCCAATTGGCTATTGGGAAAAGGTAGTGGCATTCTTAGTTTATATTTTGAATAGATCTATAGCCAAAAACAGTAAATACATCACTCCCTTATAAGCTTGTAGTGGTATGAGGACAAGTGTATCAAAATTGAGAATATTTTCTTGTGTATCCTTTGCTCATGTTTAAAAATAAATGATAAGGAAATTGGAAGACATGAGTGAAAAATCCATATTTATTGGTTAAAATGAAGACTCTAAGGTTTAAGAATTGTACAATCATGTCACCAAGAAAGAATGTATTTCAAGGGATTTTAAATTCCTTCAAGATCAATAATGGAATGATCAATATAGTAGAAAAAATAGAAATCAAGTTTCTCTACATGCATTAGAACCAAGTGAAGCATTAAATGTGAAACAACCTTGATAAGGACAACAGGTGGGGAAAATGAAGGAGGACAAAATGCACACAATCGATCATCATGTAGTGAATATGATCCCACCATTATGTAGAAAATGATAAGTTTGAGAGAAATTTATGAACAACTAAATAATGAACAAGTACACTTTGCCCTTTTGTCTTTCTACACAACACATTTTGAAGAAGTAGTAAAAAGGAAAGAATGGGTTGAAGGTATGAATGACAAAATTGTAGCAATAGAGAAGAATGACACATGGATTCTTGTGTATCTACTAGCAAGAAAAACAAACATTAGAGCGAATGGGTCTATAAGACCAAGTTTAATGAAAAAGGAAAAATTGAAAATCATGAAGCCAAATTGGTAGCAAAAGCATTTAGACAATAGAAATACCTTTGGCACAGTCACAATGTTGAATATTTCAGATTTCAAACTTCTGCGATCATTATCTTGTTGCAAAAAAAATTATGGATCCATCGTGTTACATGAAAATTTGTTTATAGTAGAAAATATCATTGTCTAGTCTACCAAATGGATGACAAATCAATATTTTTAAATCAGATCTTGAAGGAATAATTTTATGTAGATCAACCTCAAGGATATGAATTCATGGGTCAAGGGTTGAGATTTTACGAGTTAAAAAGGCTTGGTATGGTTTAAAACAAGCCCCTTAACATATTACAACATAATTGATTCTTATTTTATCAACAAAGAATTCGAATGTACCATTAATGAACCCACTCTCTATAAGAAATCATATCTACAAGGTAATATTTTGATTGTGTTCATTTATGTTGATAGAGTTACATTGGAAATTTGTAGCATAAATATTTTCAAACAACTATGGAGAAAGAATTTGAGATGACAATTGTTTTCATTTATCTTGATGATAGGTTTACACGGGAAATTTATAGCTTGAATATTTTCAAACAACTATGAAGAAATAATTTGAGATGACAATTATTTGATTTATGTTGGTGAAGGGTTTACATAGGAAATTTTCATCTTGAAAACTTTCAAACAACTATGAAGAAAGAATTTGAGATGATGAATCTTTGTCACGTGAAAGATTTCTTAGAATATAAGTTGAATAGTGTGAAGATAGAATTTTCATTTGTTAAAGAAGGTATGCAAGAGACATTTTGACAAGGTTCGTGACGAGTGAATGTAATCCAACAAACAAACCAATTGTACCAAGAACCAAGCTAAGAAAATATGATAGTTTTCTAACAGTCAATTCCATTTTGTAGAAGAAGATAATAATAAGCCTAATGTATCTCACAACAGAAAGGCCTAACATAATGTATTTCAACAACCTTATCTAGAGCCTCATTATCCCTATTTTTAAAAGTGGGGATACAAATAAACCCTCTAATTATCGGACAATTATGATCAGCCCTCTCTTAGCCAAGTTATATGGTATTATTTTGGAAAAGAAGTTAAGCATATGGCTTGAAAGTGAAGGTAAGCAGGCTAAAGACCAAGATGTTGGTGAAGGGTTTACATAGGAAATTTTCATCTTGAAAACTTTCAAACAACTATGAAGAAAGAATTTGAGATGATGAATCTTTGTCACGTGAAAGATTTCTTAGAATATAAGTTGAATAGTGTGAAGATAGAATTTTCATTTGTTAAAGAAGGTATGCAAGAGACATTTTGACAACGCTCGTGACGAGTGAATGTAATCCAACAAACAAACCAATTGTACCAAGAACCAAGCTAAGAAAATATGATAGTTTTCTAACAGTCAATTCCATTTTGTAGAAGAAGATAATAATAAGCCTAATGTATCTCACAACAGAAAGGCCTAACATAATGTATTTCAACAACCTTATCTAGAGCCTCATTATCCCTATTTTTAAAAGTGGGGATACAAATAAACCCTCTAATTATCGGACAATTATGATCAGCCCTCTCTTAGCCAAGTTATATGGTATTATTTTGGAAAAGAAGTTAAGCATATGGCTTGAAAGTGAAGGTAAGCAGGCTAAAGACCAAGTAGGTTTCAAAAGGCATCACTCAACAACA
Organism: Pinus tabuliformis; assembly: GCA_031772625.1. Taxonomy (NCBI): domain Eukaryota; kingdom Viridiplantae; phylum Streptophyta; class Pinopsida; order Pinales; family Pinaceae; genus Pinus; species Pinus tabuliformis. The sequence goes on along the minus strand of CM062812.1, from coordinate 384,092,000 downwards.
CACCACCTCATTACGCTTAGGATCATTATGGAGGAATGTCGTAATGATAAATCCAATTTATTTTGTTGCTTTGTGGACTTTAGAAAGGCTTTCGATACAGTTCCTAGATACAACCTTTGGAATAGATTAGAAGAGCTAAAGGTTCCTCTCGAGTTGAGAGCTACCGCTATAAGGTTATACGAGAATGTAATTGCCAAGCTAAAGAGCAATGAGGGGTGGTTGAAAGATATTAAGTGTAACATCGGAGTTAAACAAGGTTCCCCCCTCTCCCCTACCCTATTTGGAATTTACATCGATAAGCTCGAAGGCTATTTAGAGGAAGCAGGATGTGATGGCATGATCTTAGCTAGGATAGTCGTCATCCTTCTTCTCTATGTTGACGATATTGTTATTTTCGCAAGGCGCCCATCTGATCTTGATAAGCAACTCAAGCTTCTTAAGGGTTTCTGCTCTACAATGGGTATGACTCTTAACACTGACGAAACAAAAGTTATGATTATCAAATCCAAGAAGGACACTTAAGCTAATTTTATGTATGACAATAATAAGTTGGAGGAAGTGTATTCTTACAAGTACCTAGGAATTGATATTCATCACAAGCTCAACTTGAACCATAGCATTGAGAAAAGGATTAATGGGGGGTGGAAAGCTTATTTTGGTCTAGAAAATAATTGTAAAACAACAAACCTCATAATGTGGGATAAAAAGAAGTTCCTCTTTGAAACTTTAGTCACTCCTGTTATTTTATATGGCTATGAGGTTTGGGGTTGCAGCATCTCCAGAGAATCATGGAGAAAGATTGAGAAAATCCAAAAGCGTTTTATAACTTATAACATGAAAATTAAAAGTAATACACCCTATCCTATTGTTCTTATAGAAGCAGGTCTTGCCCCTATTGAGAGCCTAGCTATGATTAGGTTTCTGTTGTACAAGCACAAACTCAATAACATAGATGATCATAGACTTCCTAAGCTAGCTTTAAATTCTAGCCAAAACCACCTAAGGCTCCATCGGGGGTGGCATAAAGACACAAGGGCTTGGTTAAACTATTGGGAGATCAATGAGAATGATGCTTTGCACAAAATTAATAACATTAAAGATATTGTTACTTCTAAGATCAAAGAAAAAATGTGGTGTGAGAAAGATTTAGCGGCTAAAAGAAAATTAAGTTATTATAAGAAGGTCATCAATCTCACCCTAGAAGATCAAATGTATCTCTCTATTTTAACTAGCTGAAAGAAGAAAATTAATATAACAAAGATTAGAGTGAATTCTCATGAGCTCCATAGTGAGACAGGTCGTTGGGCAGTTCCTAAAACACCATGGATGGAAAGGATCTGCCATATATGTGAGAATAGGAACATCGAGGATGAAAACCACTTCCTCTTAGAGTGCCCCACGTACAACCACATTAGATCTTAGTTTCACAATATTTGTTACAATACTAACCTTCCTAGCCTTTTACAATGTCAAAATTATAGTGAGCTCAGGAGGCTTCTCTCCAAGATTTTTGAGCATAGGAATAAAATCTTAAATCAAAATAAATAATTTGTTTCTTTAGGTCCGATAGACCAATGTTTGGTCTCAGCGGACGTTAACTATCATCATCATCATCATCATCATCATCATCATCATCATCATCAGAAACTAAGTGGAAATAAAAAAAAAAAAATTATTATATATTGAAGAATAATACAGTATAGAATTTTGTACATTGATGACAAAGACATCCATCTTGTTGGTTACACATATAATGATTTTTCAAGAAGTATTGATGACAAAATAGTAGGTGATGATATGCATTTCACCTAGGTATAGGAGTGATTTCATGTGCATTTAGGAAACAACCCATTGTCTCCATTTCATGAGAAACAAAGTATGTAGCAGTCGCTAAGAAGTTTGGTTAAGAGGATTGCTAGGGGCATGCCATGAAGTTTGGTTAATGAGATTGATAGGAGATCTTGAGCATGAAGGAAAGAAGGATCCATCTCCTAATTTATATGATAATAATTCTTTTATTGCACTTTCTAGAAATCACATGTTTCACCACAAAAGTAAACACATTGACACTTGTTTTCACTTCATTCAAGAGAAACACAATCTTCAGTTTTGCAATTTCAAAAAATAGTTGATAGAAACACAAAGACATCTACAAAATCAAGCTTTAAATTTCAAACGTACCACTTAGGAATTGCCTATACTGAAAATTGTAATGAAGAGGAAGTCAAATTAAGGGGGCTTATTTAATGTAATTGTTCATTACATCTTTCAGCTATTAGGTACTTTACTAAGTAAATAGTTTTGATAGTGTAGTGCATTCAATTCACAAGTAGAAATTTGGAATAATGAGTTAGAAATTATAAAACATGGTGTTAGATTGAGTCAAACAAGTAGTTTTATATTCTCTATGTACCTAATTTTTGGTGAGGTGTGGCAAAGTGGTATCTTAATGTGAGAAGAGCTCTAAAACTCTATTGATTTTTCAATCTCAGTAACTCTATTTTTTACTATGTTTTTTCACTCTTCCTCGTAAATTTCCACAAAGTGTTACAAAAAGTTCACATAGTAATAATTTTAGACCATGATTTCAGAAAATAATAATATCTTTCAAAATTAACAAGTGATTGGAGAGAATTTTTTTTGGGCAAGCTCATCGAGAACAACATTTTTGAAGCATAACACCCACTAATTTCTACATTAATGCAATATGTATATAGCAAAACTTTCAGCTACTACAATTCACCATCTTAAATTCATACTTTTATGCTTAATAGCCTCCGTTAACTTATCCAGTATAATGATTTCAAACTCTTTCGCAAGTTGAATGTATTGATTGCATTTTGGACATGTTAGAGTAAAACATTTGAACTCTTAGTATAATTATTCAATCTAAATACTACATTTTACACGTGAGTGAGAACAAGATGTGACAGTCTTACAATATTAATATCCTTTTCATGAGGTTTGCACATTGATTGCATTTGCACATGTGAAATGACACGAGGAACCATTGCTAATTTAATTAACATCATTTCTCTTTGTTTATTATTATTTCTATAATTATGATCATTTTCTAACTTGCAGACTTCAACTGTGAATCATTAATGGGCCAACTTGGGTAGGATGAAGAATTATTTGTAAAAAGAAGTCTAGTAAATAACTTGTTGAATTAAGCAGTGAAAGCATAGGCTGCAAATAAATTGAAATTGCATAAAATAATGGAAAATAAACATGATAACAGAATAACCAAACACAAAGATAGACACAGTGCTTTATGTGGTAAAACATTCCTTGTGATGGAAACATCCACGGGGCAATGATAATCAATATTCTTATTATTCGAAGGAGATTTACAACATCCAAATCACAAGCATACATTATCCAACCATTCAACCCACTCTCCATTTGTTTTATTTTTTTCAGATTGCCTCTATAAGCTTACATGGATAAATAGAAACCTGTCATATTTTTTCTAAATACATCCACAAATTTTAAAGCAGTTACATAAGAAACGTTTTACATAAAAGGAAAAGTTGATTTTATATGTTTTTCCAAAAACATAGATTAGGAAAACCAAAGGAAGCCAAAGGAACCAATCTTAGCAATTATCCCAAAAATATAGGGAAATAGTTGGAAACTTCTAACAATGTACAACCTCACAATAATTTACCTGATATATCATGCCCAAAATATTCATCACCTTTTTTACAAGCAAAGAGAATCTAGGCACCATTTTAGCTTCTCTGAGAAAACTAGTTTTGTGAACATGTTCACACATTTTTTCTTTATATGGACTTTTTCGAGAGCCGCCATTCCACTTTCATCAATAACCTGTCTTACAAAATGATATTTAATAGGTATATGTTTTGTCTTACTATGATAATATAGATTCCTAGCCAAATGAATAACACTTTTAATATTACAAAATAATTTCACCTTGTCCTGCATCCTTCCAAACTCACCAAGAAAACCTTTTAACCAAATTTCTTCTTTGCAACAATGTGATACAACTATGTATTCTGACTTAGTAGTGGATAAAGAAACTATGTTCAGAAGCTTTAACATCCAACTAACAGCTCCACCTGCAAGAGTAAAACCATATGCAGAAGTGGATTTCCTCTTATACAAATCATCTGCAAAATTTGAATCAGCATAACCATAGACTGAATCAATACTACTATTATAGGTGATACAATAATTACTTGTGGCCCTAAGATACGGAAGCACCCATTTCATTGTTTCCCAATGCTCTTTACCTGGATTTTCCATGTATCTACTCACAACACCGATTGCATGTGAAACATCTAGCCTTGTACTAACCATCACATATATTAAGCATCCTACTACATTAGCTATGATACACAAGACATATACTCCTTTTCTTCATCATTACTAGAACACAAACCTTAAGAAATATTGAAATGGGAAGTTAAAGGGATTTGAACAAGTTTCACATTATTCATACCAAATCTCAAAAGTATTTTCTCCACACACTTCTATTGTGATAAACACAACTTACCTTTTTTTATGTCTTTATGTATCTCCATGCCCAATATTTATTTTGTTTCTCCAAGATCCTTCATTTCGAAAGTCGTAGCCAACTGAGACTTTAATTTGTTGATCTCAACCATGCTTTTGCTTGCTACAAGCATATCATCAACATATAAGACAAAAATAGTGAATATGACATTTTCCAACATTTGAAAGTAAACACAATGATCCTACTCACTTTTGGTAAAATTTTAGCTCATCATGAAGGAATCAAACTTCTTGTACCATTTCTTGGGAGATTGCTTCAGGTCATACAATGACTTCTTGAGTTTGAAAACAAACCTCTTGTTGTGATTTTGAAAAAACCTTTCTACAAATATCCATGTAAGAATGTTGTTTTAACATCTAATTTCTCTAACTCTAGATCAAGTAATGCAACTAATTCTCACACAACTCTAATTGAAACAAGCTTAAAAACTAGTGAAAAAATCTCATGGAAATCAATACCTTCCTTTTGAGAATATCCTTTTGCAACAAGTATTTCTTTGTACTTCTGAACAATATCATCAGCTCCTTTATTCAATTTTTAAACTCACTTTCACCCAATAACTTCCCTATCCTTAGGAAGTTCCACCAAATCCCATGCCTTATTTCTTTGTAAGGTATCCATTTCTTCTTTCATTACTACTTTCCATTTATCTCTATCAGATACTTTCATTGCTTCTTGATAACAACTAGGTTCGCCATCATTAACAATTAAATCAATAGATCTAGAAAAATCATCATACCTTTTTAGGAAAAAATATGATCCATGTAGACCTTCGCATAATTTGTTGCGCTATTTCCTTAGTTTCCTGAGAAATTTTTGTATCCTCATATGTTTCTGCAAGAGTTTCTTCATGAATATATTCATGATCCTCCCCCCTTGAAGATGATTGAGTTTCCAATTGAACTTGTTGGATTTGTGGTACTTATTCCTATTTCATTTCACCAACTACATCTGATTTCATGAGTGACAATTCATCAAATATGACATCTCTATTAAGGATGATTTTGTGGGTAGTCAGATCCCATAATCTATATCCCTTAACTCCCTCACCATATCCAACAAAGATTAGTATTTTTTGTTTTGGATCTAGCTTAGAACATTGATTCCTTCGAATAAGATCATAGGCATCACATACAAAAACTTTAATAATTGAATAATCACAAGGTTGACCTGTCCATACATCTTTCAGAATCTTATAGTTAATTGCAGTTGATGGGGACTGATTTACCAGACAGCACGTTATAAGAACTACTTATGCCTACAATACTATTGCAACTTGGCATTACAAAACATACTTCTTTATCTCTCTATAAGACTCTTATTCATGCATTTAGCAACACCATTTTGTTGTGGAGTATAAATCATGCTTTTATGTCTTTCGATCCCAGATTCCTTGCAATAATTTTCAAATTCCTTTGAAGTAAACTCAATTCCATTATCAGTTCTCAAACATTTAATTGACCTGCCAGTGCTCTTTTCAACCAAATCTCTATATTGCTTAAAAGGATCAAATACAGTAACTTTTATTTTCAATAGATAGATCCACACCTTTCTAGAGTAATCATCTATAAATGTTACAAAATACGAAGATCCTCCAAAAGATACTTTAGGAGATGGTCCCCAAAGATTTGAATGGATTTAATCAAGGACACCTTTTCTAACATGTTTTCCTATTATCAATTTATGTCTAGATTACTTTCCATAAATACAATGTTTGCAAAAATTCAAATTCAAAGATTGCAAGCTTGGAACTAACTTATGATCAACCAATACCTTCAGCCCTTTCTCGCTCATATGACCCAAGCATTGATGCCATAAACCAGTAGAGTCACTTGCACCTTCAGATGCTACTGTTGCATGATATGTTTCTATCGTTCCTTCAAGCTTATAAAGGTTCCCAAACCTTTTAGCTTTCATGACTACCAAGATTCCTTTTGTCACTTTCGTAACTCCACGTTGAACTGTACATTTATAGCCAACAAAATCTAACACCCCCAAATATATTAAGTTCTTTATACGCTCTTGGACATGTCTCACCTCTGTCAACGTTCTAACAATACCATCATACATTTTAATCCTAATACTACCAATCCCAACAGTTTTGCATGTAACATCATTACCCATGAAAACCACATCGTCATCAATAGATTGGTATGAAGAGAAAAAATTCCTATGAAGACACATATGATGGGAAGCACCAGAATCTAGAAACCAATTATGATGATGTTTAGAAACAATAGAAGCCGACAATACCTCATTAACAATACCTACACTTGTTTCAGTTGAATTAGCTTCCTTTGTAGAGTCCTTTTTAGTATCTTGTTCCGTTATTTTCAAACAATCCTTCTTAAGATGCTCTGATTTGTTATAGTACCGACACTTTAACTTACTCTTCTTGCCTCTTAACTTTGATCTTAATGTGTCTCTCGAATTTTGATCTTTTTCTTTTGATCAACCTCTTGCAACCATTGCTTCTAATGTTGAGGTTTCAAGACTAGATTTCCGTCTAGTTTCCTCAGACAATAAAGCTCCCACAATAGCATCAATGTCAATGGTATCGATAGAACTAAAACTGATAGAGGTGACAGAATGATCCCAAGACTCACATAGAGAACACAATAGTGTAATTTCTTTGTCTTCCCCTTCAAGATTTACATCTATACTAGACAACTGACATAAAAGAGTATTGAAAGATTTCAAATGATCAGAGATCTTTGTAACTTAATTCATTTGCAAACTATATAACTGTCGCTTCAAGTAGATTATGTTTGTCAAGGACTTTGTCATATAAAGGGTTTCTAACTTGGTCCATAATCCTGCAGCTCTTTTCTCTCCAACGATATTAAAAAACACATAATCTACCAAACACAGACGAATAGCAGTGAGGGATCTTGCATCCATGTCCTCTGAGTCGTCATTATCCATTCACATAGGTTTCTTTGCCCTGCCCAACAATGACTTTGTTACTCCTTGCTGCATGAGCATATCCTACATCTTAACCTTCCATAGCTCAAAGATATTTCTGCCATTGAACTTTTTGATTTCAAACTTTGCACTTTGCGTCTTCGCCATTAACAAAAACTTTTCCTGGAATCTTTGATATCACTTTTTCAATTGAGCAACGAAAGCATAACTTGCAAATAAATTGAAATTGCAAAAAATAATGGGAAATAAACAAGATATCAAAATAATCAAACACAAAGATTGACACGGTGTTTTACATGGTAAAACCCTCCTTGTGAGATAAATATCCACAAACATCCACGAGCAATGATAATCAATATTCCTATTATTCAAGGGAGATTTACAACAACCAAATCACATGGATACATTATCCAACCATTCAACCTACTCTCCATTTGTTTTATGTTTTCCATATTACCTCTATAGGCTTACTTCGATAAATAGAAACTTGTGAGATTTTCTCTAAATCCATCCACAACTTTTAAAACAGTTACATAAGAAACTTTTTAGATAAAACAAAAAGTTCATTATATATGTTTTTCATAATAAAAAATTTATATGAATGAGGTTTTCTTAACGATTCATAAATGAGAGTAAGTGCTAGTTAGCTTAAAATATACAATATTGAAATCGCGTTGTCTCAATCTTAATAATCTATATTCCAGTTGATACAGTGTTTATACCTTTGCTTTTGTATATAAAGTTTACATATATTTTCAAGGTCTGATTTTTTTTGGCCGAACTTATAGTTTCGCACGTCCGCTTCACCTCAATGACCAAATCTAATATACTTCTTTGGTGCTGCAAAAAATCCGAAGATTCTCAGCGTCACGTTTTTCCTCCAAAGTACTCGCTCTCTCACCTCAATAATGAGATGTTTATTTATGTCTGTTTTGCTGTGAGATGTTACGAAATATTTTTCGCTTGGATTTTCTTTGTTATTTTTTTTTTACAGTTATGTAAGTGTTTGAACCAATGATGTATAACCCTTGAAAATCTAGCTTTTCATATTTCTGATTCATATTTTTATATATTATTGTTATTGAAAAACATGTGAAATGTCAATAAATATTTCGAGTAGATTATGCATCATAAATTGTCCACCAACTCATAGTTAACTTAACGCTTTAAAAGCATTTTTTTTCTCAGTAAAATTAAACTATTTCTATTGAGTAAAATATAGTACAATCATGAGAGACAAGAAACCGACAGACCGGAAATGATGAAGCTATCAACCTCGGTCCCGGAGAAGGAGTGAACCAATCACAGAGCTACAACAAATAAATTGAGAGCAAAAACTGACTATTACCCCACAGGGGCAGTAACCTCAGCACGATGTTTTTTCCCTTTCTTTTTATTGACTTTTATCCAGCCATCCTGGGGAGTATGAGCTAAAACAACTTGAAGACTGGAATTCTCCATCAGGGGGATCCCCTTATCTGATTCAGAAAAGGAGGTCTCATGGACACATTTCTCGGATACTGTTGTGACAGAGTTGTGCGTTGTGGACGGATCCATCGTCTGAGGGGCCTGGTCCGGCTCTGAATCGCTCTCCTCATCTTTCGAGCTTGAGGAATCCGAGATTACTGCTGGCGGCAGAGAGCAAGGGGTCCAACGCTCGGGTTTGGACTTTGCAAAGTTGCCCTTTTACGATTTTGCTGGCAGCGATGGGCAGGAATTCTGCAGGTGTCCTGTTAGGTGACAGTGGCGGCAGTGAAAGGCAGTGTTTTCGTAATCCAAGTTCTAGGTCCAGACAGAGTCATTGATCTTGAGATTGATTTGCTCTGGCAGTCCCTTGCTTAGATCTAGCTCCACACATATTCTAGCATATGTGTAGAGACCTTGTTGTTCCCGCGTGTAATCTCCCATTAAAAAGCTACCCAAGGTGTTGCCTATGCTTGTATAGACTGCTTTATGCCACAGGTGAACTGGAAAGTTTGGAAGTCTGATCCAAACAGGGGCTTTGGTAATGACTGTGGAAGCTGGGTCAAAGTCTGAGAACCATGGAGTTATGAAGACTCCTGATGTACCCATGAACCAAGGACCTTCTTCTAAGGCCTTTTCATAGTTCTTAAGACTGTCGAACAAAACTATAAAATATCCTTTTCAGCAGAAGCAAACCTTGCAATGGTGAGTCTAGTTGTCATTGATCCAGTCATAAAGGTCCTTAGAGCGAGGCCAAAGCCCATTAAATCTGCAAATGATGGCCCTTTCAGCAAATCTTTGAATGCCATCTGCAAGGTTAGGGTGGGAGATCTCAACAAAGGCGACCTCCTCTAACTTGTCAACCAGAAAAGGATTAGGTTCGGGAGGTTAAGGGGAGATGGGTATCTCAGAGTGAACTACAGCTTTGTAGTTGTAGGGAGGAGGAGAAGAAGATTGCCCTGCAGCGCCACCTCTTAAACGAAGGGAAAACACTAAAGAGATATTATTTTTTATGCTGTAAGAAGAGAGGGGAAGAGGATCATCGAGTTGTTTACCTTGAAATATAAGTCTCTGTAGGGCAGAGGGGATCCCGAATCGACATTCCAGATTTACTTTGAGATTCTGCACCAGATCTGAAGGGTGTACCCATTGTAGAGTGGTCTTGCCTGAGATCTGTGTGATTTGAACCTCAAAGGGGGCAGAGAAATTTTCAGAAGCTTTTTGAAGCAGCACAAGGCCAGAGGCTTTAGGGTCTCCTATCTCTTGAAGCACTGGAGGTAAAGGGGGAGGAAAAGGCTTCTACCAATGGAAGCTTTCGCTCCAGCCCAGATCTGCTGTAAAGGAATTCTCTCGAACCGGAGACTCTGACAGAGATCTCATTTTCAGGTTCACACTATCAGGGGTTTCAGAATGTGAAATTTATGAAACAGCTTTGGAAGTATCAGGCGTCGAACTTGAAGGCTGAGTCAGAGGCAATGCCACCACAATCTCCAGATCCGAAGATAGTGATGGCGAATCAGGCGTTCCGTTCTCCAGATGGGCATTCTCATCCGATAGCTTCTTCGTGCTTTCAGCGGGAGAAGAAGGGCACCTGTTCGTGAAGGTTTCGGTGCCATTTCGGTGGGTTCTCTTCTTTCTTTCACTAAGGGGGAGAAAATCCGCCTTCCTCTTGTATCCACCATTGTTGTGCCTCTGCAAGTGATTTGGCAGCGATTTTCCGAAGAGCAGCTTGTGAGACTTGCTGCGGGTAAGTCTGGGGAGTTTCTCGATTGGCGGGAGAAGGCGGCAAGCTAGAACTGCGAGAGATCCGCTAGGTTTTTCCCTTTGCATGCAGAAATTATCTTGGTCAACCTTAGTCTTGAAAGTAACTTTCGGAGGCTTAAAGGGGTAATTAGGAGGGAAATGGATGACGATGAAGAAAACTCCTCCGGCATATGGGTTGTCCACTGGACCCATAATCGTGGCCTGCCAATGAAATAGATCATCCCCCACTGGTCCGGCACTGCATGAAATGGGGGGATCCCTCTGCAAGTCCTGAAGCTCCTTCGTTATACGCTTGGCGGCCATTGCTGTTCAGCTTCAAAACCCTCTTCTCCGAGCTCTCTTCAACTTATTACCTTCAAAAATATATTAAAGGTAGTGGGCTTGGCCTGGTTTAGACTAACTACTCGCACAACGAACTACAACCTTGCTCGGGATTGAACACAAGACCGGTCCGTCATGACGAGGCCAACTTTACCATTACGCCGCCTCCACGACCTTAGCGCTTTATAAGCATTAATATCAATCATTCTTTTAATTAAAAAAAATATCATGTGGGGTTACACACCAACCTATTTAAATTAGATGAATACCGAATACTATTAGGTACCAACTAACCCATTCAAATTACACATAAATAATGAATATTATGAGGTTGTGTCTGAAATTCATTAAGTACTTACCATATGTTCCTTAGTTATATATTTTCTTCAGTTGATTTTTCGAGTCTCATTTCCAGTTACGGTTGTTTATTTGTGATTTTATATTTCACCTTTTAGGTTATATATGAAGGTTTTTTATATTTATATTTTAATATTCAGTTTTATATTGTATTTTTAATTTTTATGGTTAGGATAAAATATATTAATTATAATAAATATTTTTTTAAATATTAAGTAAAGGCATTTGTGAAGTTGAAAACTATATTCAAAGACCGTGGAGAAAATATAGTATATCACTTTTTGAAAAGATATATAATTTTAAATTTTAAATTTAAATTTATGAAATATATTATTATTTTTTAAATTGAAAAATATTTTTTCTAATAAAAAAATAGTTAATTACACTATTATATAAGTTTGTCATAAATGTTTCCTCCTTTTTCTTATTATTACAAACATTTTAGTTATTTTCTGATTTTTCCTATTTTTAAGTTAATTGTATTTCGATAGAAAATCAATTACACTAACCGTTATTTAATAAAATTATTCTAACTCAACTCTGTTAATTGTATTTCGATAGAAAATCAATTACAATAACCGTCATTTAATAAAATTATTCTAACTCAACTCTGCTATGAAAACCATATTTGTTAGCCCATGTAAAATAATACTAAATTTTTTAAATTTTAAATTTAAATTTATGAAATATATTATTATTTTTTCTTTTTCAAATTAAATAATATTTATTTCTACTTAAAAAATAGTTAACTACCCTACTATATAAGTCTGTGATAAATGTTTCTTCCTTTTTCTCATTATTACAAACATTTTAGTTATTTTCTGATTTTTCTTTTTTTTAAGTTAATTGTATTTCGATAAAAAAAATCAATTACACTAACCGTTATTTAATAAAATTATACTAACTTCACTCTGCTACACTAAAAACCATATTTGTTTTAGCGAATGTAAAATAATACTAAATTTTCACAACCATATTCCCCTGTAAATACATCAGACCAAAACACGTACCACAGCTGTAGCAACTATGAACTGAAAAACCAAGCACATGAAACTAGGGTATCAATATTATCTTGTTATAACAAGTACAAGGGATTAAAGTCAACCCAATCATAATGCTAGAGCCTGATTTCTTCATGGTAAATCTCCGCCATCCCTCATTAGAATCTACCCAATTACCATGTACGTTCTTCAAGCCAGCAACTACATCATCGCCATCCTCTCGCGTGAAATAAGTATCGTCTCTTGCACCTAGAGAAATAGGTGGTTAAACCCATTGAAGTGAATAGACTTAGTATGAAATCCATTCCTGCCTACCATTTTAGAATTTCCCAATTTCTCGCTCATTTTTCATACTCAAAAAGCGAAGTGGTATGGAAAAGAGTTAGGTAGATAAAAGAAATATTATATTAAAGAATTCAATTTTATATGTGATATATAACAAAAAGAGTTTATTGGAGTTAGCATTTTCTGGAGGGCAAAGGTCCTTATTATTGAGTGAACGACCAACTCACATCAAATTTGGTGAAACAGAAGAGTGGAAAAGTACATTTTGCATGTGTGGAGGTATGGAATCTGAAAAACATTTCATTTTGGAATGTGATGCATTCAAAGACATCTGAGAAAGTTATCATAAGATGTTAGCATCAGTTTCTTGGCATTGTCTTTTTAGCAAAGGGATTGTTGAAAGATTGGACCAGCTAATCATCAATTTAAATCGGAAAAAATTAAATTGCAAAAAAAACAAAAAACTAATAATCTCATAAACTATTTTTTAGTCTCATGAACTTTAAAATACTATTTAGTTTCTCAAAACACAAATCCCACCCTATTAAGTTTTTCCATATTACACCCAACCAACCATCTAAAAAATTAACCATCACCTATTTAGTGCGTGAGGCCTCTTTAATGACCTTGATAGTTTGTGGGTGGCAAGGCCCCCATACATCCATCCCCGTAGGCGAGTTTTCCCTCGTCTCTGATTTACAATTCTTTATTATGGAAAATATAATGTTCAATTTCTTCCAATAATGTTTAGTATAATATTCGTTTTATGTAAATAAATAAATAGTTATTATATAATATATTTCAAAGCCGTTAATTTCCTCAGAGGTTTTTGGTGTAAAGTTTATTTATAAATATTTATATTTAGGCTTAATTAACATAAATAAAAATAATATAGAGGAAAAGTTTTAGCGTTTTTAAATGAATGTAAATATTTAAATATTTACTCAATAAATTTTTTTCCAATGATTATAAAAATCTATATTAAGTTTTAGAATTTAATATCACAATTCTTTTTATATAATATGGATTAATATAAACAAATATCTATATATTCATGTAAATAAATACACTTACTTTAAGTTACTACTTACTATATGTAAGTCTTTCTATAAAATTAGGTGATGTTTATGTAAGTAAGTATACTTACCAAGAGTTACTACCCACCCTTATTTATACATTCCTTGACACAAAAATAGATAAAGGAAATAATTTGATAGTTGCTTCACTTAACATTTAGTAAAAAAATTCATATATAAAATACATATAGGATAAAATAATAATGATTAATTATTTACTAATTTATATAATTAAAGTACACAAATGATGATTCACACTTGTATTTATAACTATTATAGTATTATAATTATTTATATACTATGATTATAGATAAAATATCTTACACGATATTAAGTTAGATATCTTAACTTATTATTAAGTTATTTAACTTAGATAAGGTTGTTGTATGTCTTGGAGATGAACGTGATGTCTCCATGTCTCCCTCGTGGAATTCATGAAGAGTTGGCTACCATTCAAGATCCATTTCTATCCAATTTTTCCTTGCGGTAACTTGAGCCATGGTTGTAAGTTTAGGTATCTGAATAATTATAAAGAGTTTTAATATAATATTGGGTTTAATATGAATATTAAATCAAATAAAATGTTAAATTTTTAATATTAACATATTTTTATATTAATTTTATTAGGTCTAATATAATATTAAGTGTAATATATTATAATAGATGCTACCCTAGATCCATGTTATCCCCAAATCTATCAAGAGCAGAGAGATAAGTGCTAACATTTCCTTAATTTTTTCACTCAAAACGAGGCTTAATTCATAATGAAACCTCATTTTGATTGTTGCTGTAGCGGCTACAACCACCTTCTAAAAATTTTCCCATGCTTTGTTTTGGAGCCTCCCTTCTAAATTATAGCAGTTCATCTCGCACTGATCTAGGTACTTTTTCTTTGATTGAGTTTCATCGCTTTTCATCGTGACTTGTGTTTCCTTACTTGGTCTACTCTCTAGCCCACAGGCCGATCTCTTGACTTGGTTTCCACTCAGTTTTGAGCTTGCCTTATAGAACTACGTAATCATTAAGGGAAACCAGCCTTACTCTCGGGAATTACGCAATTCAAGTTGACAGTGAGCCTTCATCTCCAAAATTTTGCAGAGCTAGTTGACAGCTAGCCTTCAGCTGGGAAATTGCGTAGAGCATGAGAGGCAGCCCAGAGCCACTCAACCCAGAAATTACACAGAAGCCTTTTGCTCAGAAGTTGCTCACTGCATGAGCTAGTGAGTTGCCCAATACTTCCTAGAACTGCACAATCTCTCCAGGAAATGCATGGCAGGTTTTCTCGAAAAGGAAGCAAAAAGAAAAAGGTGAAAAACCATCCTTTGAAAATTGGGATCTATTTTTAGAAACTCGGAGGAGACACTTGAGTTATTTTGGAAACTATCACTAAGTGTCGTTGTTTCCTTGATTTTTGGCCTTCGCATCATAAACCCTAAATTGGCCAAATCTATTTAATCGGCATAGCTAGAGCTCATTTTCACATTTGATCTTGGAGCTCTAGCATTTCCGAGGAGATCAAAGAACCTTCGGTGCGATCCTTGTCGCTTTTCTGGGTAAGTCTTGCTTTTCTAGCCCTTTGCCAATTTTTCTATCGCTTTTGTTTATTTAGCTTGTGAGAGTGTTTTTTCACTTGTTTTTTTGAGCGACTATTGGTGTTTTAGCTTGTTTTAGCTTGTAGAAGTGTTGTTCTAAGTTTTGCATTTCGTTTCTCGGCTCTCAGATGCATTACGTAGTTCTGGCACTAACGGTCATTGTTGCGGCAACTCTCTCCACATATTTCATTTTCCTTTAGTTTGATTGATTCCTGCACTTGTTTTACTTGCTTGGGTCATCAAACATTCATATTTTCACTCAGCATGTCAGCATTCTTCATATCTTCTCATTTTCACACTCCTCTTGGGCAAGCTTAGGCTTCCACTACCTGGATCTCACTTTCCGTTTCATGCTTTATGCATTCTGGCAGCTCAAGGCCTCAGCCTTGGCTTTTAGAATTGTGCAAAGTCTACCTTGGACTGGCCCCAACTATGCACTGTGAAATTCTAAGAGTAAGCCTCGTAGCCCTAGCCATCGAGACTACGCAATGCGCAGTCCCTCCTGGCTTGTGCCCAGACTGAACTGTGAATTGCACAGTTCCAAACAGCAAGCCTCCCCACTGACTACTGAGACTACACAATGTATAGTGCCATCAGGTAGTGAGTCACCTCTGTGAACCACAATTGTGCAATCTCTCCCAGCATTAGCCTGTTTTAGTGCTTTTGTCTTGTCTTGAAGTGCTTTTGGTTTTAAGGTGACATTTGCATGCCATGAGTGTCCTCTTTGTCTCTACGTACAATGGTTGTTGAGCATCTCTCTAGTAGTTACAGTTAACATGGCCTCCAAGAAAGTTGCATTAAAGGAAACTGTCAAGAGCATGTGTCAGATAACTTGCCAGTTTATGCAAATACGCAGTTGTTGATTGAGAAGAGCATGGATTTGATGTTGTAGCTCATTTTTGCACTGGATTAAAATTTCAAATTTGATGGCACCTGATAACATTTACTGGCAACTCTTTTCTCACCCTGTAAAAGCATTGTGAAAAAAACTATGTTAGTGGACAACAAAATAGTTTTGGATGAAACCTATAAGACTGATGTCATAATTCTCACTATCAATGCAACAATGAAATGATTATATCGTCAAGGATCAAAGGCAGATCAACTAACTTAAAGAATTCGAACTCTGTTGGGCAGGGAACAATGAGGAACTTACCTCAATCTGACATGATAGAAAGGATATAACATTTGTTATAGGTCCTAGTTTTGTTAATCTTGTTTTGTCAAACTAGGATATAACATTTGTTATAGGTCCTAGTTTTGTTAATCTTGTTTTGTCAAACTTGTGGATCGGAGAGAGAATTCAATATATCTTAATGGATGGCATTGGTACTTAGGCTCCTATATTGCCTATAGAAAGAGCAGTCGTGGATTTCTCTTCTCCTAATATTGCTAAAGAAATGCATGTTGGCCATCTGAGGTCAACAATCATTGGTGATTGTCTTTCTTAGATCTTAGATTTTTCTAAGGTTCATGTTCTTCGTCGAAATCATGTTGGGGATTTGGGCACTCAGTTTGGGATGTTGATCCAGTATCTTTTTGAAGAGTTCCCAAACTGGGAGGAAGTTGGTGAACAAGAAATTGGAGATTTACTGGCATTCTACAAGGCCTCAAAGCATAAGTTTGATGAAGATGTCTCCTTTAAGGAGAGAGAACAACAAGCCGTAATTCGACTTCAGGGTGGAGAAGAGAAGTACCATAAAACCTGGTAGCAAATTTGTGATATTAGTCATAAAGAATTCGATCAAGTTTACAAACGAATCAATGTTCAGTTAGAGAAAAAGGGGAAAATATTTTAGAATCCGAATATCCCATGTGTGTTCCAAATCAGTGGCTACTAAAAATACAACAAATTAAATCCATGACTGTGCAAACTAATTTTCGCAATTGGCCCAGGAGGTGAATTTTGATTTCTTAGTGTGGACAAACAAAGAAAACAATTTAAAGTTATGGGATCTGGTTTTTGTGTATAATATCCCCAATTGACATCCTCGCGAACAATTTCTAAAAATTTAAAGTATTCTAAGAGATTTCATGAATTCTTTAAAGTCCAGTTTTTCTAGAAACGTCCTACAAAACTGGGGTTGGCTCATTCTATTGAAATTTGATTTCTATAATGAGAGTTTCATTAATATGATGATGAAAAATATTGATTTTAATGATGAATGCTACAGAACATCTGAGAGAAATATGGGATCCAAAATTTGTTAACTCTGGTGTATCATTATGTTGTACTGGAGGTGGACACATCTCTAATATCACACAACAAAAGAATATGTGCAGTAGATGCTGCAGAATGCTATACGTTTTCATGGTTATTCTTCTGAGGTCAAGGAAAATAAAAGGAGGCTTCAAGTTCTCTTCTTCCAGCATCCAACAAAGCACTTGCAACATAACTTCAATGTTGTTGATGACGATATAAGGGAGAAAAGAACTTGCGTAGTCTCAACGACATGTTGGAGTCTTTGAGGAGATTACAAAACTTGAGCTCCACCATTACCAGGAAATGACGCTTGAGAGAATGTTCCGGGACATGGATAGGTGTGTGTATTACATGGACCGGAGGAAAATTAATACAACCAAGTATTGATAAAACGAGAACAAAATATAACCTATGATTATTAAAAATGGAAAAATAATCAACGGCCGACAGCAATCACGCTCAGATCCAACCATGTTACAGGAGGACAAAGTACTCGATGTTTAAACCATAGTGAAGTCCCGCAAAGCAGTATATAAAAACTTCCTATGAAGAGATCAACGATCAATATTCATTACGGCATCACCCCCTGTCTATTCTAGAAACCGCTAGAGGTGTTCCCATAGGCTGTTTTAGGTTTTTAATAATGGTATGTGGTTTGTCAGCATGTACATAGTGAAGAGTACTAGGACCCATGGTGATATTCACACTCATGCACAGAGACTTTGTCCCGCATATTAGATGTGTATATCTAAAGACCCAAAATGTATATGTTGAGGCCGAGAGTTTATGTTAGAGAATAAGGGCTATATTAAATATATGTATCTATAATTTTTGTATATGTAATAATTTCAAATAATTTTAAACAAGAATAGTTTTGTAACTATTATAAAAGCAATTTATGAACTGATTTAAGAAACCAGTTTTTAAAACTGATTTGACAGTTAATCAAATAGGAAGAGATAAAATTCTAGAAAGGATATTATGAAAGTGTTCGGAGTCTAGTCTTCATGATTGAGGATTGTAAACCAGGATCTTTTCGAAGCCTGAATAATATATGTCAATTTGATTCCAACATTGGTGTTGCTGTGATTGTTTTTCTCATGTGTCCCAACATTCATATATGTTTTCCCTCTCTTAGACAGTGTGCGATGCAACCAGCGCTTTATTTTATGTTTTTAATGAATTTACTTCATTGTACTCATTAAAATTGTGTTGTAATCATTAAAAATTAATCTTCAAACCCTTAATGAAGTGCTCCACATCTGGGAATCTCATTCATATTCTTCTCCTTCATCCATCATTCTTTCTACAGAGTTGAAGCATAAATTCTTAATTGCGTGTGCCAAAACTTTGTCTCCTTCATTTTCTTCTTTACATCTCCACCTTGCAACTCTCATAGTCCCTAACCATTTTGCTTTAGAACGCTGGGGTTTCAAAAACAAAACTTTTGGTTACAATCCTTCATCGCCTAGACTTCCCGCCATTAATTTCAATCTTTTATCTAATCTCAAAATGTCTCAAGCACTAGTTCCCCCACAGCCAGGAACTGTCTCCCGAGGTACAACAGTCGACATGGCAGCAAATCAAGGATATTTTTGTAGAGGATTTCAAGGAAGACTTAGAGGGCCGACAGGTTTTTATCAGTATCCAGTGGTCCATCTTTTACAAATTTGCATGCACGTACCTTGCCTTCCCATGTGTGGACATCATCAGTTCTATTGTCTCACACATAGATAGAGAGACTAGTACATTAAGCAGTGCCAATGGGATAGAGCTTGCCACATTTAGGGTAGAGAACTATCATCAGATGTATCATTTACCTCAGTCGGCAAGGCACATGGACACACTTTTATATGCCACCCACAACTAGGTGAAAATGATAGATATCTCCAAGCACCGAGTGAAAGAGTCATCAAAGTTTAGACAAACACCCGATCATGTTTATAAGACCAAGTTACTCAAGAAGGCCTAGTAGTTCTTTATCATCTTTGCATGCCGAATATACAATCAAGAAATCACCAAGACCTTTCCTGAAGGTTGGGTAGTTGTATTGGACTATTTGGTGAGTGATGGAAGGCCATTCAACTGCTCAAAATTGTTGGCTTATCAGCTGAAATTCCATGTGACTAATGCCCAAAATCCACCCAAGGATGACCAAAAGAGATTCAACATGTCCACATACTTACTGGATGCAATCTATGCCTAGCAGCAGTCTCCTGGAATGAGATGAACATGGACACTCAAAGAGATTTCCGTCAATATTTATTGCAAATTTCTTTCCAACTACAGCTACTAAGGAGTAATGGCAAGGTTGACTGACCATTTCATCATCCCGTTGTACAAGTTGATCTCTGAGCAGGATCCACCTTGCATGTCCCAAGAAGCGATGGAGGCAATACTTAAAATTATATATTGGTATGCCTCACTCGGTGACACCTTCATCAGATTGTTTGGCAGAGAGAAGCCTCTGCATGTTATACCAACGTATGCCATGGAAAATTTGGTAATGCAAGAGGTCTCATATTACCTCTCCACAGGGTTAATAGTAGGACTACACAAGAAGAAGAAGCCACCGTGGCTTCCTCTTCCTTTTTGGATAAGGTTATATGAGATTAAGAGCTTGAAAGATGTGAATTCCAAAGCCAAGGAGATATTGAAGTCCAGGTTAGGTACCAAGGAATTTAATCCATATGACCCCCACATTATTTTCAAGAACCACTGTGGAAAGGTTTACTAGCCATGGATCCATGGGAAAATTCACTGAAATGAGGAGGACCCTTGGAGATATTGTTACAATGACTCCAAGCTCCACGAGCCGGTCAGTATGGCCACAGCATGAAAGGCGTCTCTCTAGGAAGCAGCAACCTAGGAAGCAACAACAATAGAAAAAACAAGTAGCAACCCAGCACAAGGCAAGGGCCATAGGAAGACTGTCGAGAACACAGAGGCTGAGCAAAGCTACAAGATGAGAGCAAATCCTATCACTAAGAAAGCAGCCTTGGAAGTGGAGATAAAGAGGCAGCAATCAATAAACAGGTTAGAGCGAAGGAAGAAAGAAATGCCAAGGCTGGAGGAAGTAGAATAAAATTTGTAGGAAACAAAGCATAAGTTCAAAGAATAGCATGAGATGATAAGGAGAGAAAGGGAATAGAAGCAGAAACAAGATGAAGAAGAAAGCAATGCATGACAATAGAGAAAACAATTTCCATATAGGTTGAGGACTCAAAACAACTGAGATGAAGAATATGTTGAATAGATGTAGGATCAAGAGCTTTCTCTGAATATTGAGCAACTGATTGAAGTAACAGACATGGAGTTGGGGGATCCAGAGAATGAAGACACCGACCTCATGATGAGAGCACCCTCGGTCACCTCTCAGTCTCCTCCACCTCCATTGTCGGAACCAATCCTGAGGGAGAAAGGAGAATTTGTTCTCCTTAATGATGATATGGTTATGGATATGTATAATCTCTCATTCAACTAGCTACATAAGAAGATTGTATAGGCGCGGATGAAACATTTTATGGATGATCACACATCACTTGCATTCGTGAAGGAAACGGTGATAGTGTCAAATGTCAGAAAGCATCAAAATGCCATTGTTAATGCCACCTTAACCTATGCAGGAGAAACGAGCTCAAATGTTAAGTTCCTGTTGGTCTAGAATGAAAAAATGAAAAAGAACTTGCACGAACTAGGCAAGAGGTAGAACAACTCAGAGAGCATAGTGCAGTTTCTGTAATGGCAGAGACGAGGAAAGAGATACTTGATGAGGTATCAACACTTGATACTGCCATGTGGAAGATCTATGACAGATTCATCACAGTGCATAAAGAAAAGAAAAAGGAAGATTCAAACTCTTAGGGACATACATGCTACCATCGCCCATGTGCAAGAGTGGAGAATTCGGTACAAAGGGGCCCTGCTTCACTTTCCAGAGATGATGAAGCCTCACGCGTAGCTAGAGAAAGGAAACGTTTGGATGTTGATCCAAAACTATGACCAAATATCCCCATTCATCACCAGCATATAGGCCTCATATGCACGGTTGTAGAAGAGTTTGGATGTCATGGTGAAAACGAACAGGATACCCTCAAATGGTTCCCTCACTGAGGCTAAACACAAGAACCAAGTCTGGCTAGAGATCGACAGGTACATGGAGAAGCTAAGGTGAGAGTCCACAAGGGATGACTTGGAGCTCAACGCACATAACATGAAAAATTACATTGGTGGTCCTTTCATGGTCAACACCATGCGTCATATGCTATAGGACGAGTTGGATATAGGTTCCAAGACCATATACCTAGATGCTATGGAGGCAAGAGTCTGCTATCAGAAATACACCATCAAGAAGTTTGGGGACATCATCTCACAATACCAAGCATGACATGATTACGTGAACGAGAAGAACCATGTGGAGGTTGCCAAGTTGGTATTTCTTCAAACTTTAGAGTCATAGTGTTTTGTCTTGTTAGGTTGTCTCTAACCTACTTTTACTCACATGGGTACATGTGGAAAATGCAATATTATTTTTAAATATGTTGTAAGTGAAATTCCAAGTTTCATTAGTGGAATATGAAAGGCCATCATATTATGTAATGATTTATTTGTAAATAAATTGAAGAGTCATGAGGGTAGTCAAAGAGTCCCAAAGGGAAATTTCAAGGGTCACCCCACCCTTTGTTATAAATAGAACCTCTTAACTCATAGAAAAGGCTTTTGGGAGCCAAGCTTTTGGCAAGGCTTAGGCTTAGAAAAGGCTTGGGAGTATTGTGATGAGCCTTGGCTTCTCCACAACGTAGAGCAAGTATACTTCTCTAGAGGAGAAGGAATTCTTGACTGTAATGTTCCACTATTGGTGCTAGTGGTCGTCAATGGTCTATGTATGGATGGGACTTTCACTTATAATAATAATAATAAAGCCAACACTCTTTCATGTATATGTTGTTATTGTAGTTGGACTATTCTGGTTGCTTTAGCAATGTATGTTTTTTAACTTACACATTCTCTTATGAACAATTTTGTATGCAATTGTATGAATATGGTGGAATGCATGTTTTTGGATTAACCCATCACTTTAATTTGTGGACTATTCTGCATTTTAGCTTGTGATGTCATTCCTCTCATGTTTTTCCTTTCAAGTTGTGTACTATTACAGGCTTCTACGGGGCACACTTCCATTTCCCCTCCATGTGTTAGAACCCCCATTCATCTAACTTGACTTCTTGTAAGGTCACACACTTGCTTCAGCCCAAATTTATCATACTTATGTTTGTGTGCTACTGTGGTCAAGGAATTACATTACCACCCACTGCTGAGACTCCTACTCCAAACGACCTGAGGTCTAGTTGGGACTTCTTAACCGAGATATCCCCTGAATGTTGGCGGGTCCAACATTGTCAACAAGTGAAAAAAATGAGGAAAATTTTACACCTCGAGAGATTCGATCCATCTTAGTGCTTGATAGATCCGGGGCTAATATTGATCTAGTATGGTTTTAAGTATAAATAAGTAGTTGAAGTGTTGTAAGAAATATACATAGTTGTAAATAATATGAAAAGTTTTATGTGTACCAATGCCCTAGAAATGATTTAGAGAAGTACAACATGACTTCAATTCTAATGACAACATTGAGGAGTCCAAACCATGAACAATTCCTTGAAGAATTGCACATTAAATTTGGGGTGTATATTTTTCCTCTAAGAATGATGTTAGTGCCTTCGTATGTTTTTTATAATTAGGTGTGTGCCTTAAGGCCTTTCTATGGTCAAGGGAGAAAACCTAAGCTTTAGATAAAGAAGTATCTCATCCCTTACTCCATCAAATCTTTGGACCCTACCTTTTCCTACATCACTTTCAATCCTTGAGCCACCAATGCCCTATTTCATTAGGGCCTTGCCTCTATCTTAAACATATTCATGCTAAGGTCATAGATCCCCCTTGGGATCTCGTAACTTCTATTACTAAACCCTCTTTTATACAACGTTATTTATTTCATATCTCCTTTTCTCTAGGTACATATTCCTAACCCTAGGCATATTCATATCATTTTCCCAATTTTTTTGACAACCTTCACCCTAGGCTCCACATCCCCTCAACCCATATCCTTAAACCCCATAAAAAATAACAAATTTTGCTCCAAATACCATAGAATCTATTCTTGTAGCCTTGAACCTTTAACTAATGGATCCAAAATCATACTTACCTCCTCAACATGTTCCTAACCACCCTCATTTCAATCCCCTCTTCCCCGAGTTTCTCACCTCCCAATTATTCCCTCAATGATATCCATCTCTTAAACCCTAGCCATATTTGTACCTGACCCTCCACCTCTACTTAATTCCTATACCCATTTACACCCAATATACCTACCTCCTATAGATATGCGGACATAAACCATATATTTCTAAGGCTTAATGACACACTTTTTCCCTAGGCTGAAAGGAGTTGATACCCTTGCCTCCTTCTCACATGGGCCACTACCTCTACCACTACGAAAATTTTACTCTACCCTCTCAAGACCCTTGGCAATTAGGCTTAATATTATTCCCATAACACCATCTATAATTGGGCCCTAGACCCCTTCCCATGAATCGCTTCCATCATTAGCTCCCATCCATTACCCCTATCGAACATCCCCAATAGGCCCATATTTCTATCAAACACCTATCCCCCTATACCCCTATTTTCTTACATACGCTTAGACCCCAACACCTTCTACCCTTAAACCCCTATATTATTCAATTACTAGCCCCCTATTTTCCTAGGCCCCTACTTTCACTTTGGATCCTAGTCACATAAACCCATAAGCCCCTGAAATTTCCCAACCATTAACCTTCTCTACACCTAGGCCCTAGGATCCCTTTGCCAATAAGTCTTCCTCAAAGGCCCCACACCAATTTCACATTCATATTAGTACCCTAGTCACTACCATGTAATTTAAACCACCTTCAATCTCAAGGCCCCATGCCCCAGTTGCCCCAAAACCCCTCTCTATACCTAATGCATCTTCTCTTTCTCTAGTTTGAAAATGTCCTAATTAATGGTATGTACCATAAGAAATGTCTCTACTCCGACATTACCTAGTCTCTTCCTTCGCTTTTTTCTTACTTCACCCTCCCATTTTTATTCTCCATCCTACCCTTCATGGCCACCTCTCCTCCCTCCCATATCCTTCGACTCTTCACATATTCTCACCTCCTTCCCCCCTTCCATTCTCACCACACTCACATATGTCCACATCTCCTAATCTCACCTATATTCCATATTTATTATCCCCCATTCCCTTTTCCTAATTTACCCATCCACCTTCCATTTTTACTCACCTCATTTCCCAACCAATTTGGTATATTTTCTATCCTTTCATTTACACACATTACTCCTTATCACCAACTTACCTATCCCTAGTTTTACTCTTCTCACTCCTTCCCCTTTGCCTCTCTTTCCCCAACACTTCATTCCCACCACCTCTTATTTCATTTATCTTTCTATCAAACCTCCCCCTTTTATATCAATACCCATTCATATCCCATCTTCCATCACCCCCTCTCTCAAACCTTTCATCCCTTTCATTTCCATCTTGTGTGGTTCATCATCAGGGAAAAAGATCTTATTTCTTTTTATATAACAATGTGGCTCTTCATTAGGACAAAAGATAAAATTTCATTTTATATTATAGATAGTTTGAAATGTTTTCATAAGATATATATATGTGATTTATATAGACTATGAAGCTCAAATGAATGCAAATAAAAAAAATCCTAAACTCTAAAACTTTGGCCATGTATACAAGTGAAAAAATTGATAAGGTTCATCTTCTTGAAGATTTACATTTATAGGTATCTAAAGGGAGATTTGATATTTTGTACTGACATTGAACCACACTAGATGGTTTGAAACTATAGCTCAAAAATATCTATGTGATGTATCTGAACGATGAAACTCAAATGAATTCAAATCACATAAGTGTAAACTATAATATCATTGCCTTATGTGGAAGAGAAATGACTAATAAGGTTCATATTCTTAAACATTTATGTTTACAAGTATCTAAAGATAAATATGATCTTTTTTCTTGATGATTAACCAAAGTAGATGGCTCAAAATCTTGGCAAAAAAATCCTTATGTGATGTATCCAAAACATGAAGCCCAAATGAATTCAAATCACAGAAGATTAAACTATGAAATTTTTGTCCTATATAGAAGGGAAAAAATTAATATGGTTTGTCTTCTTATACATTTATGTTTACAAGTATACAAAAGGAAATTTGATCTTTTGTCATGATGATGAACCACACTAGATGGTTCTAAACGTTGGCACAAAAAATCTCTATTCGATGTATCTAAGAGATGAAGCTCAAATGAATTCAAACTATTGAAGCCTAAACCCTGAGATTCTTGCCCTGTATGGAATGGTTTATCTTGTCTACATTTAAGTTTACATGTATCTAAAAGGAAACCCATGTTTTTTCCTGATGATGAACCACACTAGATGGTTCTAAACATTGGCATAAAAAATATCTATGTCATGTATATGAGATATGAAGCCTAAATGAATTCAAATCACAGAAGCATAAGCCATGAAATTTTGGCAATGTAGAGAATGAAAACAATTCATAAGTTTTTTGTTCTCAAACATTTACGTTTATAGGTACCTAAAAGTAAATTTTATCCTTTGTCTAGATGATGAAGCACACTAGGTTTTTCAAAATGTTCGCACATAAAATATCTATATGATGTACCCAAAAGTTGAAGCTGAAATGAATTTGAATAAAAAAATCCTAAACTCTAAAATTTGGGCCCTATAGGGAAGGGAAACAATTGATAAGGTTTCTCTTCTTCATAACTTACATTTACAGGTATCTAAAAGGATATATAATCTTTTGTCCTAATGATGACCACACTAGATGGCTCGAAACGCTGGAAGAAAAAAAATATTTCTGATGTATTTAAAAGATGGAGATCAAATGAATTCGAATTAGAGAAGCATAAGCTCTGATAAACGATTCGTGTTAAATATTTTTTTCATATTCGATTTTTTATGTTTTTCTAGAGTCGATTAATAGATCTGCCTAACCCATAGTTAAGGTGCAATAGCTATTATTAATTCTTTTTTCAAATACCATCATTTGTGGTGTAACCATTAACAAACCACTATTAGGAGAGGAGAAGCCAACAATTTTTGCATAGGAGAACCCCGAGAGGTGTTCTCAAATCCATAAGCTACCCTTGTTTAGTTTCATATTAAAGAACTCATGCATTGGTATTTTTCTAACTTACAGTGCATCAAACGACCCAAGAGAGACTTGTAGATCAATCCCATCATCACCATAGAGTCATAGATCAATATTTTCATCAAGGGAAGAAGTAACCACCATAGAAGGCAGCAAAAAAATTTAATTACCCTATAAGACAAACCAATAAAGCTTCCATCATTTTTCATTACATAAGAGCTACTCTCAAGAGAGGGTCTCTATATTCCAAAGTCAATCCTAGGTTTCTTTGTGGAGTTATTACTCCATTGTAAGTCCAGATTTCTTTGTGGAGCCACCACCAAGTCTGTTTGCGCTAGGAACTTTTTGTGGAACCATAACTATAAATCCTACGAAGTCATAGGGAGAAACCCTAATGTGGTAAGGTCTCTTTTTAACTCTCATAACCATTATTGTAAGCCACGTTTTCTCACACTGAGATTTTGATACGTTTATTAGGGTTTCAGTTATTTTAAAATTGGGGAGAATCCCCTCAATCCATACAAAGGTGGAGTTGTTATAGAAGCTAGTGATGGATTCCACCAGTAATCACAACACATGGGGTACCATATAGAATGGTACCAATTATGAAATGTGGGTAATTAAGATGAATATCTTTTTAAAAAGAATCTGGACTATTGGGAAATAGTAATCACAAAATATGAAGAACTTGAAGCTATATACTTAGCAACAATGATAAATTATCAAATAAATGATTTAGTAGAGGGAAAAATAAAGGATTCAAGATAACTATGGAAGCTGGACAATGGAGTTAAATACTCCATATTCCTTAATATTGTAGCAGCGAGCAATGCTCATCAATCCTAGGAAATTTTAGAAAAAGAATACTAAGGAATAGATAAGGTGAAGAATGAAAAGCTTCATAGATTCCTCTAGAAGAATTTTGAAACTTCATAAATGAGATATATTGAAGTAGTAAATAAATTTATGACTTAAGTCATGCAAGTAGTAAATCTACTCAGAACTTCTAGAGAGGATGTCACCAATAAAAATATAGTTGAGGAATTTCTCAAAAGTCTCCCACCTTCATTTAACATGCTTGTGACAACCATTAAACAAAGTAAATATTTGGCCCAATTTTTAATTGAAGAATTGATAAGATCAACATTAAATTGCGAGTCAAGAATTAAAGGTAGAAATGAATCATTAGAAAAATCCTTTCAAAATCAAGCCACAATTAGTAGAGGAATGGGTGGAGCTAATGAAGAAAAGGAAAAAGAGGAAAAATATATTCTAGAAATAGAAATAATACATCAATTCAACTTGAACATCCACAGGATAACCCTCAAATTCTAAGAGGAAGAGAGAGAAAAAAAAAGGGAAGAAAAAAGTATGGATAAGTCAAATATACAATGTTATTAATTCAATAAATATGGTTGTTTTGTGGATAAATTCATTTTGTGGACAAAAGAAATCTCCCTAGACTTAGTGGCTTAGTTTAGAAATAAGAAAGAAAAAATTGCAATGCTTTTCCTTAGAGATGTTTGAAATATGGGCATAAAACCTACTTGGAATCCAATGCAAGCTTCTTCTTTCTCCTTACTTGTTAGCTCCAATACCGACTACAACTTCTAAAAGTGGAACCTGAAAATCATCCAAAATAGAAAACATAACCAAAACATAAAAATAACATATACAAACAACTCTAAGTAATAAGTCAAGGATTCTTGTTCTACATATGCATAAATAAGACATAATATAGGAGAAACAATTCAGTTTTGTATTAATAAGGACAGGAAAAGAATACAACCCTTGTAGGATTTGATGTTTTGAATCTCTCCCAGCTATATTGTCCTTCCTTTTCCATAATAGAAAGCCTTCAATCACACTTGAATAAAATGGATGGATTATATACCTATAGATAAAAATGAGCAGCATAAGGGAATAATTTAGTGTCTCCAAAATCCAACCCAAACTCTATGGGAGGTAGTTAATTTATAGGGTAAATGACGTGGTTTCAGATTTACCATTATAGGGCTTAGATCCACATTAGAGGGAGGTAACTTATAGAATATAAGATATAAGACTTAAATAGTAGGAGTTTGAAATCTGATCCGCAAGTGAATGGTTGAAACCACTTCCGAAATGTCTAGAATGAGAAACTTCAAAATTAATTTTTATTTTTTACTCATTTCTTGCTATCATCGCACGTTTTGGGAAAGAAACCTACGCTGGCCAGCCTAGTTTCCATGTGATCAAACTATTTCATCATAGTTTGTCTTAAAGGTAAGTGTTATGATTCACAAAAATAGGGTTTTTAGCCAATGTGATCCAGGATTATTGTAACTTATGGAAAGATAATTCTTTTAGCTTTGTAGGGGATTGATGAAAAGTGTAAATGGATTATGATAAATCTGGGTGCATGAAAATTTGTTTGAATGCGAAAAAATGACCTGTAACACATTACCCCCTAAATGTAAAAAAGTGAGAAGTTGTGGCTTAGGATTGACATGCTTCACCATGTGAAAAGTTGAGATCAAGAATCGTGTGGTTGAGATCATCAATTGATTGTTACAATACATTATCATTATGATATCACTATAATGGAGGCATAGACATACTTAGCGTATAAACCCTTTTACATGTACAATGATCAAATTCATGTTCACTAATGACATATTGTGGAGTCATGCTTAGATGACCTTTTGCATGACCATAGTCATCATACTTCTTCTATGAATCTTAAAATCACAAGCCTGGATGGATGAAACTAGATCTAAGGTCTTCTAACTCATCACTTGATAGCACGAATCTAACCATGTGAATAGATGTCCTAGAGTCAAACATGGTAGACGACATCTAATTACTGGTCAATGATCAAAATTGTTAACAAATGCGAGAGGAACCATCAATAATGATAATGGCTCTCAAGGTACTTAAGCACAATCCATATGGTGTGAATAAATGAGAAGAAGTCGAACACCACACATAATCTCTTGGTCAAAGTTCAATGATGAGAACTTGATGCTAAAAGCTAGGAAAATTTCCATTGAGGTATGTAAGTTCCAAGGCAATGAAAGGAGTTTCTAAGTCAACTTCCTAGATAATGTGCTCATGTCAATAGGAGGCGACATGTCACATAAGGGACTTGATGTATCCCACATCAATGACATGAAATGGGTATCAATATTTGAGACAGAATGTGATTATGAAGAGTTAGTTCAGGGGTGGAAGAAATGAAAGAAGGCTTAAGGTATGGTAGCAGATGTCAATTGAATAGGTGCTCAAAATTATGCTCAAAAATCAAAGTTTCATAATTTTGTTAAAATTAGCTTCATATCGAAGGCCTTGTCATTCTAATTCAAACAATGTGAATGAAACTCGAATCAGAGCTTGCATGTAGAAGTTAGAGTAAGTCAATGTTTAGATTTGACATGCTTACATGGCAGGATTGGATGACGTGGCAGGTCCTTCAGCGAATGAGGAGGCACCAAGTGGCAAGCCTCCATTGGCCCCAGCATATCGCAATCGCAAGTTGCAGGCGGATCCTGATAAAGAATCGGCCCCCGAGTAGGGAAGACTTGTGATGCGATAAATCGCAATCACACATTGGTGAAGGGAGTGAAGTTATAGAATTAGCCCCCGGTAAGGGAAGGTTTGCGATGCAATAAATCACAATCGCAAAAGGAAAGGATTTATGGAAAATCAGCCCCTGACAGGTACTGGGTTGCGATACAATATAGCAATCGTAAATTGCAACAAGGCAGAGTCCCGCAAACCTTAAGACCACCGGAACTCCACCAATTGCGATACACGGAATGTGATTTGTTTATGGATTCTAGTTTATAATCTTATCGGGTTTGTGCACACCACAATCACACATCAATGTTGTTTTCATAGACCTTAAGTCGTTGGTCCTTGCCAATTTCGATTTGAAATTTGATCGATAGAATATGGCACGTCGCGTGGCGAAATTTTCACCCAGTTAGTAGTTTTTGGGGCTAATTTGTAGGATCATGCTGGATGTGGAGCAAATTGTGGAACAAATAGTAGGAGAAATCATAACTTCTTTAGTTTTTCACCAAATTGGTTGTAAAAAGAGGCTAGATAGCCATTTTTTTGGTATTATGAACCCATTGAGACAAGTTTCAGAGGCATTTGAGCATTGTAAACACACTTTTGTTGTAATTTTGAGCATAATAGAGAGGCCCAAGCATTGAAAGATGGACCAAGGAGATGTAGCCTAGGAGAGGTGAACTCCTCATCAAATCTCTGTGTTGTGCGTTGTGCTTTGATGTTCTTTGTTGTTATTTTGTTGTTGTTCAACATATGTTTTATGTTAAATTGTTTATAAATTTATGTAAGAAACTCTCATCGGAATAAATTAATTAAGAAAAAATGGTGAATCCTTAAGAACTTGATAATAAAATGATAAGCATATTGGGTTTTATTTTAAATGGGAAATTCGCACAACATTACTAATCTTCTCCATTTCAGATCATGCTGGTATCAGAGCACTGGTTTTTTCTTACTATATTTTCTTGTGCAAAGAAGGAGTAATATTGTTTGCTAGTTTTGTGTCATGCTAACAAGGTTAAAATTTAAAATAGGCGAAGGAAAGGCGGTTGTGAGCCCTGAAGTTGGGTCAAGGGGAAGAAGAGCAAGGTTGCCACAATCGCGAACAACAGTTAAGCCTCAAGTTGTAGTTGAGACTCCAGAGATCATGTCTCATGAAGGAGAACCTACAAACATGACAGAAGATGAGAAGACCTTCAGAAAGGCTTTATTTGATATGATGCAGATGGTGAAGGTCCTCTATGAAGAGAGGAATATCAGGTTGCAAGGAGAAAGTTCCAAACCTCCAAAAGGAGATGGACCTTCAGGAGGAGGTAATGGAAAAGGGGGTAATGGGAATGGAGACAAACCTTTGACCTCTCCACCATCTTCTTCATCCTCTTCTTCACAAGGATCTTCAAACTCTTCCAGTAATACAACCCTTTCTCATACTCATCATCATTTTTCAAAAGGAGCTAGAAAATCACCTCTACTTAAATTCGATGTTAAATTCGAGTTGCCCATGTATAATGGTGAATTGAATGCAGATAATCTTGATAATTGGATTCATTAGTTTGAGGTGTATTGTAGAATTCAAAACCTTCAAGAGGATGATATAACAATTCAGTTGGCTTCATTGAGAATGGAGGGTGCAACACTCATTTGGTGAGAAGCAAGGACTCAAGACGAGATCAAAAAACATGGTAAGATCTCTATTACTTGGTATGACTTCATTGCTGCTATAAAAAAGACAATTCTACCCATTAGCTCATATGCAAAAAGATATCATGAATTGGAAAAAGTTCACACAGTTAAAAGGTCAAAATGTGCAAGATTATACTCAGGAGTTTAGGAGAAGACCTATTATGCTAGGAGTAGACTTGCAAACAAGATACTTTGCTGAAATACATAGGAGGTTTGCATAGCTATCTTCGACACACAATTCTTAT
The DNA here is from genome assembly GCA_031772625.1 of Pinus tabuliformis. Lineage (NCBI taxonomy): Eukaryota > Viridiplantae > Streptophyta > Pinopsida > Pinales > Pinaceae > Pinus > Pinus tabuliformis. The sequence continues at coordinate 384,059,755 of CM062812.1, read as the reverse complement.
GTTTAATCCCATCAATCTTGATGAGGTCTGTGTTCAAGCTACACACCTCGAAGCAAGATAGAAAAACATACAAGAAGAAGGTAAGAAGAAGTCATTTCAGAGTGGTGAAAAAGGAAACAAATCTAAAGGAAAGCAGAAGAAAAATGCTTCTATTAAGAAAGAAGGGGAGAAACCCGTCTACAGGAATTGTTCCAAAGAGGGCCACGATGAAGCATATTGCTGGAAGCTTCACCTGAATTAAGACCAAAGAAATTTAACAATAAAGGGAAACAAAATACAAAAGTTGTTGTAGAACAAGACTTGGGTTTTGACTGAGGTGATGAAACAAAGATTGCAGCCATAGTCACTAAAGGAAAATTCATGGCAAAAAAAAAGAAAAGAGGAAGTCATGGTAAGCACCAGCACAACAAATAACTCCAACAATGCTTCAAATGAAGAAAATAGAATTGAGATGTTCCATATCAGAGTTATTTCCAAACACACCAAATTAATAGGCTGTTTGATATTGGATGCGAGGACAATTTAATTTCTACACACTTGGTCTAGAAGTTGAATCTGGAAACTGTGCCTCATCATAAACCGTATCCGTTAGGTTAGATAACCAAGGATGCAAATCATCATGTCACAAGGAAATGCGTTTTCAGGTTTCCTATTACTTCCAATTTCATTGATGAAGTCGAATTAGATGTAGTGCTGATGGATATTTCTAGAATTGTGTTGGGAAGCCTGTATCTGTATGACCGGAAAGCCATTTTCCATAGATTTGAGAAAAAATATCATCTGTTCAAAGATGGAGTGGATTATATTGTGAGAGCCATCGTAAAAATCTTAAGCTATCTTTAGCCAGCACAGGGCAAATGAGGCGACTAGTCAGTTCCAGCAAGAATCTCATGCTCCTTATGATCAAGCAGAAGAATGACACAGAGTGTGAATCCTTTCAGGTTGTGACGTGAAGAGGAAAGCCGAATTCGTTGATGTGGTCAATCAATATGGAGATGTGTTTCAAGAACCAAAGTAATTGCCACCAGAAAGGGAAATTCAACATGGAATTAAGCTACAAAAAGACTGTCCACTCCCAAATATCAATATGTATCGAATATCAATTCTGGAAAGTTTAGAAATTAAGAAACAAGTCCAGGAATTGTTAGCTAAAGGTGTAATTCATCCCTCTACTTCACCATGTGGTTCACCAATGGTTTTGGTACCCAAGAAAGATGGAACCTGGCGCATGTGTGTAGATTATTGAGCTTTGAATAAAATTATCATAAAGAATCAATACCCACTACCAAAAATAGATGACTTGCTAGATCAGTTGAAGTATGTGAAATATGTCACTAAATTGGACTTGAGAAGTGGATATCATCAAGTTAGAATAACTGAGGAAGATATTTGGAAGACTGCTTTTAAAATCAAACAAGGATTGTTTGAGTGGCTGGCTATGCCTTTTGATATTTACAACACTCTAGCTACATACATGAGAGTTATGAATGATCTTTTAAGATCCTTCCTTGATGAGTTTGTAATTGTCTATTTAGATGATATTTTGATATTCAGAAAATCATGAGAAGAGCATGTCAAGCATGTGAAGAAAGTGTTGGATGTCTTGAAAAAAGAACAATTATCTCTCAAGATGTCTAAATGTGAATTCAGTAAATCTTCCTTAGTGTATTTGGGATACATAGTTGGAGGAGGTGAGCTGAGGATTGACCCCTCTAAAGTTTCGGTCATTGTGAAATGGCCAATACCCAGATCAGTCACAAAAGTAAGGATTTTTCTGGGAGCAGCGCAGTACTGGAGGAAGTTCATTGCCAATTTCTCTTCCATAGTAGCTCCACTATATTCTTTGACTAGCACGAAGGTTGTCTTCCAGTGTAGAGGAAAACAACAAAAAGCATTTGATTCTTTAAAACAAAAGACCAGTTCAGGCCCAATTTTAGCATTACCGGTTTTGAAACAACCATTTGAAATACAAAAAGGTTCAAGTGACTACGCCATGGGTGCAGTTATTTTACAACATGGTAAGCCCATCTCATTTCATTTTGATATTTTTAATGGTGTTATGATTAACTATCCTACATATGATGAAGATATTTACACATTGGTGAAAAGTGTGAAGAAATGGAAGCATTACTTAATGGGAAAAGAAACCATTATTCACACTAATCATCAACCTTTGCAATATCCGCAAACTCAAATAAAATTGCAGCACAAGGCAATTTCATTGGATGGGATTCTTATAGAAATTCCACTTGGTAATCAGCTACAATAAAGGTATTTATAACAAAGTTGATGATATGCTTTCTAGACCAGTTGTTAATGTTGCCATTTTACTCAAGAATCATTATGTTTTTCCTGAAAGTTATGTTGAATAATACACACATGATGTTGACTTTCACGAGGTATATTCAAACGTGAGTCAAGGCCACCAAGTTGAGGAATTAGACTACCATGTGCATGATAATCTCTTGTATCATTTGGGAAGACTTTGTGTTCCACAGGGAGAGAGAGTAAATGTCACAAGGGAAGCACACACTTCTCTTATTCCTGGACATTTCGATATAAGTAAAACAGTGGCAAATCCTTAGAGGTATTTTTACTGGCCTTGTATGCTTGAAATTGTGTCACGTTTTATCAGAGGTTTTTCATTGTGTGCAATCAGTAAGCCTAGTAATAGGAAACTAGGATCGTACACACCACTTCTAGTCCCTTCACATCCATGGGAGAGTGTTTCTATGGATTTTGTAAGAGGTCTTCCTTTACCAAGAAAAGGTCATGATTATTTGTATATAATTGTCGATAGAATCAACAATATGTGCATATTAATGCCTTGTAAAAAACAAATTATAGTTCAACAAGCAGCTCAACTTTTCTTTCAAAGTATATGGGTTCATTTTGGATTATCTACTTCTATTGTAAGTGATCATGATTCCTAATTTGTTGTGAATTTTTGGTCAAATTTATGGAACTTAATGGACACCAAGTTGAAGAAAAGTACAACCTTCCATCCACAAACTGATGGTCAAACTGAAGTGGTTAACATGACAGTTACTCATTTGCTAAGAGGATATTTCAACAAACATCCTAATTTGTGGGATGAATAGTTGCATTATATTCACTATGCTCACAACCGAGAAAAACACTCTTCTACTCTAACTTCACCTTTTGAGGCATGTCTTGGTTATTTGCCTAAATCGCCTTTCGATTTAATATTTGAGAAATATGTAGTTGTAGATGGAAATAGCGACATAGACAGAGGAAAGAAATTCATTGAACAAATTCAATTGATTCACCAAACAATTCAAGAACAACTAGAAAAGAGTCAAGGAAAGTATAAGGCAAGGCATGATAAGCATCGTGTGGATCATCAGTTTCTAGTAGATGATGAAGTTTGGATTTACATTAGCAAGTTAAGGCTTCAAGGTGAAGGTAAAAAGTTGAAACCAATCAATTATGGTCAATTTAAAATTCTGTAAAAGATTGGTAATAATGCTTTCAAGCTTGATTTGCCTTCTGTTGTGGCCAACAGCAACCCCCCTTCTTATTTTGTTTTATCACTAATACTAAATAAGTGGGGACCCTTATTCAAAAATTTAAAAAATCGATTAATGCTTGTATTTCCTTTTTCAATAAAACTTACTATCATAAACTTAGGAGAATACCCTCGAAAAATCTAAAAAGACTAAGTTTTATGATAAGATAGAACAAAATCACTCCTTAAAGCGCATCGCATCACAAAAGGGGTAATGGTTGTCTTCCTACAAGTGGAATTCTAAAAGTGCGAAATCGCGATGCGAAATCACGCATCAAAAGACCCTCATCGCATCGCATGCCTCAACCATCACTTATGCTGAAATACCTCAAACCGCTGATATGCGATAGCGCATCTCACGAATCGCATTTTGCAGAAAACACATTGACAGATGATTACCACATGCAACGAATTTGCGATATTGCGAAGAAAATCTCAAAATCGCCTTATCGCAGATCTTCAGGGCTCGTTGTTTGAGAAAGACTTTTTTCCATAAACCGAGGCCCAATTATGCACGTTAATGTTAATTAATGAGTTAGTTGACCATCATTAATGAAATATGGTTTTGATCTGATCAAAGATCCATTTCATGTAAGGTGGTATATTTTATATGTTTTCCGCATTTAAAACTTTCCTGTCACCTTCTTCTTATCATTATTCTCACCTTGTAAACTGCAGGAGCGAAGAGCAGAGGAGTATACGTAGCAGTGTTCAGGATATTATGGGAAAGAAGGGTAAAGCTCCTAGTTTTGAAGATAAAGAAATGACGCCCTAGTACACAGACACCACCTGTAACAAAGATGCCAGTGTTAGTACTTGGGAAGGCATGTACAGTCTACTTGAGGAAGAAGATGCCAAGGTAATGGAAGTTACAACTACTGCAGGCTCACACTAGTCTTCTGAGGCGTCTATCACAAATCTGGCATGTTCATTCTTGCACAGGATAGCGGTGAGGCCCAAAGTTCTTCCATACAAAGACATGGTTAAATGGATACTAGATAGTGCTGATATCACAAACAAACAATTCAAAATTCAAGGTCAAGGACTCATTGGCTCGTTCACTCCACAAGATTTGAGGCTCATGTATCATCTACCAGAGCCACGGGTGACTTATAACGAACAGTTCATGGAGAAGTTCGCTAAAGAAAATGAAGATTTAGTAGAATGCACCAACGACTGGTCAAGAAGGGATGAACCACTAAAAAAGGATAAGCACAATATGTAGAGTATTGGTTCTATCACCTCCCCATATTACTTTGCTGCTGCTATGCTCTGTAGACTTTTTGGAAAGCCAGACATTAACAAATTTTCATCTGAATGGCTACCATTATTGGATGCCGCCATTAATGCTACTATTGTGGATTGGGCTAAGATCTTGTCTGACAATTTAGCCACAACCATTTTGAATTACCGGTCTAAAAGAACTATTTCTCAGAGAATTTATCCCCCTTTCTACTTATCTGCATATGTGATGGATGCAATCTGTTATATTTCCAAGTTTCCTCTAATGGGTTAGAAATGGACTACTCGAGATCCCTTGCCCAATCATATTCATCACAAAGAATTGTGGGATTCCAAGTTCACTCCGTATTTCTACAAGATTTGTCATGGAATCATGTTACCTCTATACAAAATGTTGTATGATAAAGACGCTCCAAGATTTTCTCCCGAAGCAGAGGTCGATATGCTCCCTATCGCGAGATGGTTCGGAGAAGAACTTTTCACATATGTCAGGGTAATCGAAAGTCTCACTTCCCCTCATGTCTTACCTTTATATGTTCCTGATAAACTACTGGCACGAGAAATTGCTTATCAAACCTCTGGAGAAGGAGGTATCAGTAAAGATTTTAAGGACAAGAAGAAGGCCATTTGGCCACAATTTCCTATCGCATGTGGAGCCTTTTCACTATTTGAGATAGGTCATGCATTCAAAGAAGTAAACAACATGTTATGTCTACGATTGTTCAAATTTCTAGGAAGACCATTCGACCCTTCTGATATTGTTAAGAATTTCACTACTGCAGTCAAAATAAAGGTGTTTTCAAAGGAAGATGATCTTTTTGATGATATGTTCCTACAGAAAAGTACACTTAAAAGAAGTTCTGCATTCGGCCCAAATGCGATTTCCTCCAGCAGAATTTCAGGAATTCAAAATACATAGAGAAAAGAGGTTAGCTAATAGCCCTTTGGATAAATTACGCTTGGAACCTGTGAGGGAACCAACTCCCAGCATTAGTCTCAGTGGAAGTTCAGGAACAGACAGGTCTAAATCTAAGTGTAGGAGAGAAATTTCAGAACACTCCAAGAGATCCGAGAGTGACCATAATAAAACCATAATAAAAGTGAAGGGTCAGTAAGGGATACTGCCCAGTCTAAGGAGCTCCCAGAAAACCAGGCTTTGACCTCTCCACAGCTATATCCTCCCCCTCTCATCGTCCAGCCACCATCAGTCAGAACTGAATTAGATAAAGAATGGGAGACATTCAATGACTTAATCAATATTGAGGGACAAAGTACAAAAACACCTGAGAGTAATGTACAGACAGTGAATGATATAGTCACAGGAACAATTAGCAATGTCCCAGAAATGGAACATATTCCCATTACCCCATCCTCTGAAGTTATGCTCAAAATAGAGGAAATTCCCCCTCTCGATGTATTTTACAAACCGCAGCATAAGATTGTGGTGAGAAGACAAGAAAGAAAAGGAAATTGGAAAGCATGCTCTCTCATGAAGCAGAACAATTAGACATCCTTTGGCAAGATCCTACCATTGATCCTACTAAAAATTGCACTAAATTATCCCAGATCGCAAGAGCATATGCCTCTGCGACCAATGATAAAGCATCTGAGGTACAACAACTACTGAAAGAAAAAGAAGATAAATTACAGGTTTTGCAACAACAGCTACAAAAAGCCAATGCCAACAGCAAAGCACAGAAACAACTTGAAAGATTACAGCAGGACGTTCAACGAATGTAGATAGGATACCAGGACAGTTTTCTCGAAAGAGAAAAACAGCTACAAGTTATGCAAGAGATGCACAAGGATAATCCTAAGCTTATAGAATTCGTCATAGAATCCATTTCCTTAAATGATCAACTACTACAACAACAAGAAACATTGTGCCAAAGGATATCACAGCGGAACTCTTATTATGAAACAAGCGACAAAATTACTAATCAAGTTGTGGACTTGCGACATGATTACGATTTCAATGATAGAAGAGTTACTAAATATTTGGCTTGGAAAGAAACAGAGGAAGGGAAAAAGGCAGGCGCACCAATAATCAATGACACCCACAAAGAAATGCTCTTTAATAAGTGGGATGCACAGATCAGGAAAGCAAAACAAGCGGCAGAAGAAGCAGCCACAGTAGCAAATAATGTCATTGACTACATCAATGAAAATTTACACAGGGAAAATCCGATCTCAGAGACCACTCCAGGATATCTACCAAATGTACAACATCTACAAACAAGCTGGAGACAGAAGGCTCAGGAAAGGGCAGAGTCAATCAAAAGGTTAACCAAGTTGAATTGGGATTCTTACTGGGCGTACTTGGTAAAACCACACAGCGAGTGCATGATTCTCAAATGTATCATTAATTTTGCCGAGAAGATGGCACCAACTCTTACCGATTCCATTTTCACAGGACAGCTAAAGTCGGAAGTCGGCCAGCCAACTCTCCTCAAGCAAATGCTGAACGCTTGTGACTACAAGGAATAGATACATAGATAGTTAGTTATTAGTTTTAGTTTTAGATTCAGTTTTAGTTTTAATTTTGCTTTATTTTTGCCTAAAATGAGGACAGTCATTTAAACCGCGTCCTTCATTTTTGTAATAAATTATTTTTAGAATTAGTTAGTAGTATTTAAACCCTTCTCATGCATTTAGAGAAGGGTCCAGAAATTTATCAAAAACTTGTCCTCAGAACATGCACTTTTGCACCCTCCGAGGAGGTTTTGATGAATGAATGGAACAAGATTTATTGATATCTGTGTTTAATATCTACTACTGATGTTGCACTTTTGTACTCTTAGTGGATGTTGGATTAATAAGAGATAGATCATTACTGCTTGAACCTCATGAGTTGAACTAGTTATAAATGGTAATTTTATCTCTTAACTATTTCTACTTATGTGTTAAGGTGATATTCATGTTCAGTTATTTATATATGAATGTTTAAATGCTTGAGTTATCATTTGGCACTTTTGTACATTGATAACTTTTTATTTATGCTTAATATATGAATAGCTTATTATGTGATATGTTTTTCACAACTGTTTCGTCTAACTTTTTATATGAAATGGTTTATATTTATTGAATTCTTTTCTCATAACAGTTGAATGATCTTTATTACCATCTGTTATTTGAAATCATTTTAGATCGCATAACAAAAATATTACATCCCGGATTAGTTTAGAATTAGATATTTCTGTTTATTAGAATACAGTTGCATGTTGTTAGATTAGATTTAGAATAAAAGCATTTTACTGAGGAATCATTAGGAAAGAAATATCAATTCTCAACACACACACACATATATTGGGAAACTGGTCCCATATCCCCAGTCGGACCCACTATACCAAACGGAAAAGGAGCTGCTAACCAAGGCTTGGACCGGATGGGTAACTCAATCTTCAAATGGGGCCAAGATGAATATGAAGCATTCAATCTGATCAAACAGGCGATTGTTAACGCTCCATCTTTAGTAGCTCCAAATTTTTCCAATCCTTTCATTTTATATACATTTGCCTCTAGTAGATCATATGCTACGATACTCACTCAAGCAAATCAAGACAAGGCAGAAGCCCCAATTGCTTTTTTCAGTTCAAACCTACAAGGGGCTGAGTTAAATTATTCAGACATAGAGAAACAAGCATATGCTGTTTTCAAAGCGATAAAATATTTCAGGCCCTTTCTACTTAAAACCCATACGAAAGTCATAGTACCGTTTCCAGCGATAAGAAATCTCTTAGTAAAGAAAGATGTGCATGAGAAAAGAGCCAATTGGGTTACCGCATTACAAGAATATGATGTTGAAATTAAACCACCTAGTATTATAAAAGGTCAAGGCTTTTGCAAAGTGTTAGCTGGAGCATCGCTTATTCCCAAAATACCATCTGTAGAGATACAAATGTATGAGGTAAGCCTAAACGATGTTGATTCATTATACGCTGATATCATATTTTATCTAAAGAATGGGTATGCCCCTTCAAACCTTGATTATACAAAGAAAAGAGCTCTAAGGTTGAAGGCAAAACAATATCAGCTCGTGAACGATGTACTTTTTAGGATGAATTATGATTCTGTTCTCCTTAGATATCTTGAGAAATCTGAAGCTGAAAAGGTGTTGCAGGAACTCCACAATGGACCAGTAGGTGGACATTATACTGGAGATGCTACTGCACATAAAATCCTCCGCGTAGGCTATTACTGGCCCACACTATTCAAAGAAGTGCATAACTACATAAGGAAATGTCAAGTTTGTCAAACTGCTGCCGGGAGACAAAAGAAGCCATCATTGCCTTTGCAACCAATCAACATTGAACAACCTTTTGATCAATGGGGATTGGATATAATAGGTGAGATCGTTCCTCATTCTTCTAAACAACATAGGTATATCCTTGCAGATACATATTATTTTACTAAATGGGTAGAAGCAATTCCTCTCAAGACAGCTAATGCCGAACATATCATTGATTTCATAGATCAGTTCATAATCACCAGGTTTGGTTTACCCTCTTCTTTAATGTTTGATAATGCATCGTATTTTTCTGGAAATGCTATGACCGAATTTGCACTCAAGAGAGGATTTAGACTTAAATACTCTACTAGTTATTACCCACGGGGAAATGGATTAGCTGAATCAACAAATAAAAACTTAATCAGAATCATTAACCGAACCATTGATCAAACTCACAAAAATTGGCACAAGTCATTAATATATGCTTTATGGGCAGACCGAATAACGCAGAAAACCTCTATTGACACTTCTCCCTTTAATTTAGTTTATGGAAAAGAAGTGGTTCTTCCAACCCATCTAGCAATTCCCTCTTTGGCCTTAGTTCAATATATTGATGAAGCACCAACTTCTTCCTTACAACTAAGGCAACTACAAATCCTTAAGCTAGAAGAACAAAGAGAGCGGGCTAAAATAACTCATGCGCATCACCAAGCATTAGTGAAAGCTTCTTTTGACTCAAACATGATGTCCAGAAAAGACTTTCAGATAGGGGATCTGGTTTTAAAATGGGACAAGGCTCATGAGGAAAAGGGCAAACATACGAAGTTTCAACGAATGTGGCTTGGCCCTTTCCAAATTGCAGAAATCGTAGGCCCATCTACTTTTATGTTACAGGATTTAACAGGAAAAAGAGAATCTTTACCTTTTAACGGACAAATCCTCAAAAAATACTTTCCATAGGAGATCATTCTTTTATTTTTGTAGATTAGTTTTTCCTTTATTTTCATAATAAAACCAGTTGTAAATGGTTACATTTGGAATTCGCAAAAAAGACAAGTATTTCTTTTAGCTTTTGTTTTTTCGCTTGTATAAATAGAAATGATTTAGAAAATTGGTCATTATTATTGAAAGATACAATCAAAGGCTATAAGCCTGAAAATGATACTAGTTCAACTTTGTAAATTTTGATAAAAAATGACCTTTAGTAGGAATTTGTTTTATATCAGTCAAATGAAAGGTATCAATAACAAAAAGAAGATTCTCTGTAGAAAAGCTCTTTCCAAAAAACTCTACCATTGTTGTCCAAAGCTATTCTTAAGGAAACAATGACTTCCTCCCCACTTAGGGAATTACGAGCTTCAAGGAATAATCCAACGATACACTTTAAACTTAAAGAATAAGAGGTCTCATCACGAGCCGACTTATCATGATCATAGATATTATAGCTTGCTGACTATGCCAAAACTTCATACCACAACAGGGCAATGACTCAAGATTGTTGCAATCAAAAGACAAGGGGTCTCATCATGAGCGAGCTTGTTCAACGAAACTATAATTCAAGTGAGTGGCACTGTCATAATTTGGATACCAAACCAAGGCATTGTTCTTTAAGGATTAAAATAAAATGAAAGCAATAAGTGTAGATATGGATTTCTCTTTGAAAATTGTATATTTCTCCAAGTGGGATACAAGATGATTACTGGGTAACAGGTAACCCTGTCGAGGCTATAAACACCTGCTGGCAGCAGTTGTTCTACCTACGACAAATGAGAAAATTTAAAACTGATTTATAGAGAAGGCTTTGTTTTTATCTTTATAAACCAAGTAGTGACTGATGTAGATACAATGACTAGCTCTAGGAAGTAAATAACCAAAGTTAACATAGAAGAAACAAACTATCATTGACGGCTGAAAAGCATAATGTATTTTATCTTTCTATAATAAAGTTTGATTTTCTAGAAAAATTTCTGTTTTGGAAGTTTAGAAAATTCAAAGGAAAAGCAGAGATAACTGGTCCTTCCAAGTAAATCGCCAATTGTTGTGCCCAGCAACAACCCCCCTTCTTATTTAGTTTTATCACTAATACTAAATAAGTGGGGACCCTTATTCAAAAATTTAAAAAATCGATTAATGCTTGTATTTCCTTTTCAATAAAACTTACTATCATAAACTTAGGAGAATACCCTCAAAAAATCTAAAAGGACTAAGTTTTATGATAAGATAGAACAAAATCACTCCTTAAAGCGCATCACATCACAAAAAGGGTAATGGATATCTTCCTACAAGCGGAATTCTAAAAGTGCAAAATCGCGATGCGAAATCACGCATCAAAAGACCCTCATCGCATCGCATGCCTCAAGCATCACTTACGTTGAAATACCTCAAACCGCCGATATACGATAGTGCATCTCGCGAATCACATTTCATAGAAAACACATTGACAGATGATTACCACATGCAATGAATTTGCGATATTGCAATCAGCGATATTGCGATCTGCGATATTGCGAAACAAATCGAAAAATCGCCTTATCGAAGATCTTCAGGGCTCGTTTTTTGAGAAAGCCTTTTTTCCATAAACCGAGGCCTAGTTATGCACGTTAATGTAAATTAATGAGTTAGTTGGCAATCATTAACGAAATATGCTTTTGAGCTGATCGAAGAGCCATTTCATGTAAGCTGGTATATTTTATATGTTTTTCGCATTTAAAACTTTCCCGTCACCTTCTTATTATCATTATTCTCACCTTAGTTGTAAGCTGTAGGAGTGAATAGCAGAGGAGTATACGTAGCAGTTTTCAGGTTATTATGGGAAAGAAGGGTAAAGCTCCCAGTTCTGAAGATAAAGAAATGACGCCCTTGTACACAGACACCACCTGTAACAAAGATGTCGGTATTACTACTTGGGAAGGCATGTACAGTCTACTCAATTGAGAAGATCCCAAGGTAATGGAAGTTATAGCTACTGCAGGCTCACACGGGTCTTCTGAGGCATCTATCATAGATCTAGCATGTTCATTCTTGCATAGGATAGCGGCGAGGCCCAAAATTCTTCCATACACGGACATGGTTAAATGGACACTAGATAGTGCTGATATCACAAATAGACAATTCAAAATTCAAGGTCAAGGACTCATTGGCTCGTTCACTCCATAGGATTTTAGGATCATGTATCATCTACCAGAGCCACAGGCGACTTATAACAAACAGTTCAGGGAGAAGTTCGCTAAAGAAAATGAAGATTTAACAAAATGCACCAAGGACTGGTCAAAAAGGGATGAACCACTAAAAAAGGATAAGCACGATATGTATAGTATTGGTTCTCTCACCTCTTCATCTTGCTTTGATGCTACTATGCTCTGTAGACTTTTTGGAAAGCCAGACATTAACAAATTTTCATATGAATGGCTACCATTGTTGGATGCCGCCATTAATGCTACTATTGTGGATTGGGCTAAGGTCTTATCTAACAATTTAGCCACAACCATTTTGAATTACCGGTCTAAAAGAACTATTTCTCAGAGAATTTACCCCCCTTTCTACTTATCTGCATATGTGATGGATGCAATCTATTATATTTCCAAGTTTCCTCTAATGGGTGGAAAATGGACTACTCAAGATCCCTTACCCATTCATATTTATCACAAAGAATTGTGGGATTCCAAGTTCACTCCGTATTTCTACAAGATTTGTCATGGAATCATGTTACCTCTGTACAAAATGCTGTATGATAAAGACACTCCAAGATTTTCTCCCGAAGCAGAGGTCGATATGCTCCCTGTCGCGAGATGGTTCAGAGAAGAACTTTTCACATATGTCAAGGTGTTCGGAAGTCTCACTTCCCCTCATGTCTTACCTTTATATGTTCCTGATAAACTACTGGCACGAGAGATTGATTGTCAGACCTGCAGAGAAGGAGGTATGAGTAAAGATTTGAAGGACAAGAAGAAGGCCATTTGGCCACAATTTCCTGTGGCATGTGGGGCTTTTTCACTATTTGATGTAGGTCATGCATTCAAAGAAGTAAACAAAATGTTATGTCTACGATTGTTCAAATTTCCAGGAAGACCATTCGACCCTTCTGATATTGCTAAGAATTTCACTACTGCAGTCAAAATAAAGGTGTTTTCTAAGGAAGATCATCTCTTTGATGATATGTTCCTACAAAAAAGTACACTTAAATAAGTTCTACATTCGGCCCAAATGCGATTTCCTCCAACAAAATTTCAAGAATCCAAAATACATAGAGAAAGGAGGTTAGCTAATATCCATTTGGATAAATTACGCTTGGAACCTATGAGGGAACCAACTCCCAGCATCAGTCTTAGTGGATGTTCAGGAACAGATAGGTTTAAATCTAAGTCTGGGATAGAAACGTCAGAACACTCCAAGAGGTTCGATAGTGACCATAATAAGACCATAATAAAAGTGAAGGGTCAGTAAGGGATACTGCCAAGTCTAAGGAGCTCCCAGAACAATAGGCTTTGACCTCTCCACAGCTATATCCTCCCCCTCTCATCGTCCAGCCGCCATCAGTCAGAATTGAATTGGATAAAGAATGGGAGACATTCAATGACTTAATCAATATTGAGGGACAAAGTACAAAAACACCTGAGAGTAATGTACAGATGGTGAATGATATAGTCACATGAACAATCAGCAATGTCCCAGAAATGGAACATGTTCCCATTACCCCATCCTCTGAACTTATGCTCAAAATAGAGGAAATTCCCCCTCTCGATGTATTTTACAGCCTGTAGCATAAGGTTGTGGTGATAAGACAAAGAAAGAAAAGGAAATTGGAAAGCATGCTCTCTCATGAAGCAGAACAATTAGACATCCTTTAGCAAGATCCTACCACTGATCCTACTGAAAATCTCACTAAATTATCCTAGATCGTAGGAGCATATGCCTCTACGACCATTGATAAAGCATCTGAGGTACAACAACTACTGAAAGAAAAATAAGATCAAATACAGGTTTTGCAGCAATAGCTACAACAAGCCAACACCAACAACAAAGCATAGAAACAACTTGAAAGATTACAACAGGACTTTCAATTAATGTAAATAGGATACCAGGACAGTTTGGCCGAAAGAGAAAAACAGCTACAGGTTATGCAAGAGATGCACAAGGATGATCCTAAGCTTACAAAATTCATCACAAAATCCATTTCCTTAAATGATCAACTGCTACAGCAACAAGAAACATTGTGCCAAAGAATATCATAGTGGAGCTCTTATTGCGAAACAAGTGACAGAATTACTAATCAAGTCATGGACTTGTGACATGATTACGATTTAATTGATAGAAGAGTTACTGAATATTTGGCTTGGAAGGAAATAGAGGAAGGGAGAAAGGTAGGCGCACCAATAATCAATGACCCCCACAAAGAAATGCTCTTTAATAAGTGGGATGCACAGATCAGGAAAGCATAACAAGTGGCAGAAGAAGCAACCACAGCAACAAATAATGACATTGACTACATCAATGAAAATTTACACAGGGCAAATTTGATCTCAGAGACCAATCCAGGATAGCTACCAAATGTACAGCATCTACAAACAAGCTGGATACAGAAGGCTCAAGAAAGGGTAGAGTCATCAAAAGGTTAACCAAGTTGAATTGGGATTCTTACTGGGCGTACATGGTAAAACCACACAGCCAGTGCATGATTCTCAAATGTATCATTAATTCTGCCGAGAAGATGGTGCCAACTCTTACCGATTTCATTTTTGTAGGACAGCTAAAGTCGGAAGTCGGCCAGCCAACTCTCCTCAACCAAATGCTGAATGCTTGCGACTACAAGGAACAGATACATAGATAGTTAGTTATTAGTTTTAGTTTTAGATTCAGTTTTAGTTTTAATTTTTCTTTATTTTTGCCTAAAATGAGGACGGTCATTTAAATTGCATCCTACATTTTTGTAATAAATTATTTTTAGAATTAGTTAGTAGTATTTAAACCCTTCTCATGCATTTAGAGAAGGGTCCAGAAATTTATCAAAAACTTGTCCTCAGAACATGCACTTTTGCACCCTCCGGGGAGGTTTTGATGAATGAATGGAATAGGATTTATTGATATCTGCGTTTAATATCTACCACTGATGTTGCACTTTTTTACTTTTAGTGGATGTTGGATTAAGAAGAGATAGATCATTATTGCTTGAACCTCATGAGTAGAACTAGTTATAAATGGTACTTTTATCTCTTAACTATTTCTGCTTATGTGTTAAGGTGATATTCATGTTCAATTATTTATATATAAATGTTTAAATGCTTGAGTTATCATTTGGCACTTTTGTACAGTGATAGCTATTTATTTATGCTTAATATATGAATAGCTTATTATGCAATATGTTTTCCACAACTATTTTGCTTAACTTTTTATATGAAATGGTTTATCTTTATTGAATTCTTTTCTCATAACAGTTGAATGATCTTTATTACCATTTGTTATTTGAAAACATTTTAGATCGCATAACGGAAAGATTACATCCCGGGCTAGTTTAGAATTAGATATTTCTATTTATTAGAATACAGTTGCATGTTGTTAGATTATATTTAGAATAAAAGCATTTTACTTAGGAATCATTAGGAAAGAAATATCAATTCTCAACACACACACACATATATTGGGAAACTGGTCCCATATCCCCAGTCGGACCCACTATACCAAATGGAAAAGGAGCTGCTAACCAAGGTCCAGACCGGGTGGGTATCCCCCTTGTTGTAGACCCGCTTTTCGAGGCTTCAACACCTTCATATATGCAAATGTATTTCGTTGTTAATGTTTAAAATTTGAGATTGTATGAGCCTCCATTGATTGAAGATCAAGCAGAAAGTGTATGGATTCCATCAATTGGAGACTTTTCTCTAGAATTTCTTGATGAGCTTCAACAAGACACCATACTTGATAGAAGAACGAGGTCATCAAAGAGAGGAAATGTTGATTATCTTCGAGTGGGTCTGAAAGGTACAAATCAATCAAAGGCCAAATTTATTTAAGAGGTGAAGTTGAGGGAATAGTAACCTCATCTGTTCAACAAAAGAATATAATATTTTGGGGTCCAAAAGGCTTCCAATGGGGAGGAGCGATTAGGTGCTCAAAATTATGCTAAAAAATAAAAGTGTTAGAATTTTGTTAAACTTAGCTTCAGATCGAACAGCTCGTCATTTTGATTCCAATGGTGTGAACGACACTCAAATCCAAGCTCGTATGCAGAAGTTAGGGTAAGTCAAAGTTTAGATTTAACTTTCTTACATGGCAGGATTAGATGACGTGGCAGGTCCTTCAGCGAATCAGGATGCACCAAGTGGCAAGCCTCCATTGGACCCTGCATATTGAAATTGCAATTTGAATGCAGATCATGATAAAGAATCCGCCCCTAAGTAAGGAAGAGTTGTGATGTGATAAATCGCAATTGGACATCGGCGAAGGGAGTGATGTTACAAAATTGGCCAGCGACAATGGAAGGGTTACGATGTGATAAATCACAATTGCAGATCGCAAAGGAAAGGCTTTACGGAAAATCGGCCCCCAACAGTTACTGGGTTGTGATGCGATATCACAATTGCAAATTGCAATAGTGCAAAGTCTCGCAGACCTTAAGACCATAGAACTCCACTGATTGCGATATCCCGGATGCAATTTGTTTATGGATTTGAGTTTATAATCTCATCGAGTCTGTGCACATCACAATTGCATATCGCTGTCGTGTTCGCATACCTTAACTCGTTGGTCCTTGCTGGTTGCAATTTGTGATTCGACTGACAGAATATGGCCCGCTATGTGGCGAAATTTTTGCCCTATTAGCGGTTTTTGGAGCTAATTTGTAGGATCATACTGGATGTGTAGAAAAGTGTGGAATGAATAGTGGGAAAACTAGGAGAAGTCATAACTTCTTTACTTTTCCACCAAATTGGTTGCAAAAAGAGGCTAGATAGCTATTTTTTAGTATTTTTAACTCATTGAGTCAAGTTTCAGAGGAATTTGAGCATTGTAAGCACACTTTTGTTGTAATTTTGAGCATAATAAAGAGGTCCAAGCATTGGAAGCTGGATCAAGGAGACGTAGCCTAGGAGGGGTGAACTCCTCATCAAATCTCTGTGTTTTGTGTTGTATTTTGATGTTCTTTGTTGTTATTTTGCTATCGTTTAGCATATTAAATTTCTTATAACATTTACATAACAAACTCTCATGGGAATCAAGTTATATAGAAAAAATGTTGAATCCTTAAACACTTGATAAGAAAATGATAAGAATCTTGGGTTTTATTCTAAATGGGGAATTATAACAACATTACTAATCTGCTCCATTTCATATCATCAACTTAGGGTGGACTTCTTTTGAACATATCAGTGGACTTCTCTTGCATTTTGAAAGTGAATGTTGGAAGAAAAGAAAAAATTAAACAAGGGAAGCACAGATGTTTCATGTGCTAATGTACGTACAACATCTTCCATGTTTCTTTCTTGTTCATCAACACACGAAACCAACAATGAAGATCTTCAGTTACTCGAAAATGGATGCAGTAACCATATGACATGTAACAACTATGTTTTCTCAAGTTTTTATGAAACAATTAACTCTGAGATTAGATTAGGTGATGATCATCTTGTAAAAGAATTGTATGGTCCTAGGTATACCTGTGATAGATGACCATCTCCATGTGAAATTTGTATCCTTGCCAAACACCAAAGAAACATCTTTCCAAATGTTTTCATCTATAGTGCATAAAATCCACTCGAGCTAGTACACACGGGCCTTTGGGTTCAAAAGCAAACCCAGTCAATATGTGAAAGATTTGAATTGCTAACCTTTATTGCAGATTTCGGTAGAATGAAATGGGTCTTCTTCATTAAAATAAAATCTCATACTTGTGGAAAATTCAAGCAATTCAAATGCATTATAGAGAAGCAATGTGACAAGAAAATTTAGGTATTAAGATAAGATGGAGGAGGTGAATATGATTCCAACGAATTTTCGGAATATATTGTATTGATAAAGGTATAAAAAAATATATAACAAGGTAGTCTCCACAAGAAAATGGAGAAGCGAAAATGACAAATTAGTCCATCATGAATATGAAAAGAAGCAAATTGAAGGAAAAGAATTTTCCAAATGATTATTGGGAAGAAGTAATAGCATGCTCAATTTGTATTTTGAATAGATCTCCAACCAAAAGGTTAAATACATTGATCCCTTAGAAGCTTTGAGTGGTATGAAGACAATTGTATCACACTAGAGAATATTTGGTTGTGTAGCCTATGCACGTGTTCTAAAAGAAATGAGAAGGAAAATAGATGACAAAAGTGAAAAATTCATATTTGTTGGTTATGATGATGAATCCAAGGCTTATAAATTGTACAACCATATAACCAAGCAAGAAATTATTTTAAAAGATGTTAAGTTCTTTGAATATCAGGAATTAAATGATCAAGATAATAGAAGAAATAGTAATCAAGTTTCTCCACGTGCATTCAAACCAAGTGAAGCAACATAAGTGTAACAACTAAGATAAGGACTAAAACAATTACAAGTTCCATATCTAGGGAAAATGAAGGAGGATAGAATGCATCTAGTCCATTCTCATGCTATGATTTGTTCACACCATTCTATATAAAATAAGTTGTTCGAGAGAAATTTATGAAAAACTAGATAATGAACTTATACACTTTGCCTTGTTATCTTTCTAGCCAACAAATTTTGAAAAAGCAATTAAAAGGAAAGAATGGATTAAAGCTACGAATGATGAAATTCTAGCAATAGAGAAGAATAACACATGGAGTCTTGTATATTTACCAATAGGTTAAATAAGCATTGGAGCCAATGGGTCGATAAGACCAAGTTTAATGAAAAAGGACAAATTGAAAAGCATAAAGGTAGATTGGTAGCAAAAGGATTTACACATAAACTTGGGGTAGATTATGAATGAACCTTCGCCCTAGTCACAATGTTAGACACTTTCATAATAATATTAGCAATAGTAGAAAACAATCATTGGCCAGTTTAACAAATGGATGCAAATCAACATTTTTAATTGGGATCTTGAAGAAATAAGTTTATGTAGATCAACCTCCAAGATATGAAATCAAGGGTCAACGGCTGAGATTTTACAAGTTGAAATTTTTTTTTTATGGTTCGAAACAAGCCATTAGAGCATGTTACGACATAATTTATTATTGTCTTCCTCAAAAAGGATTCAAACACAACATTAATGAACCCACTCTCCATACAAAAATAGATTTGCAAGGTATATTTTGGTTTTTTTTCATTTATGTTGATGATATGATTTACAAGGAAATTTGCAGGTTGAAAATTTTCAAATAGCTATGGAACAAGAATTTGAGATGGAAAATCTTGACTAGATGAAGTATTTCATGGAATAAAACTTAAATAGTCTGAAAATGGAATTTTCATTTGTCAGAAAAAGTATGCAAGAGACATTTTGACAAGATTTGGGATGAGTGAATGTAAGCTAGCAAATAGACCAATTTTCCTAGGAACCAAGTTAAATGAAGATAGCAGTAGTCCAATAATCAATTCCACTTTGTATAAGAAACTAGTAGGCAACCCAATGTACCTGACAACAACAAGACCTAACATAATGTATTTAGTTAGCCTTATATCTAGGTTTATGAACTCATGAAAAAACTCAATGGAAAGTAGGAAAAAGGATTTTAAAGCATATTGCAGAAACAACACAATATAGAATTTTGTATATTGATTACAATTACAACCATCTTGTTGGTTGTACATATAGTGATTTTGCAAGAAGTATTGACGACATATGCAGTTCACTTGGGTATATGAATAATTTCATGGGCATCTAAGAAGCAGCTCATTCTCTCCATTTCATCAGCCGAAACAAAATATGTAGCAACAACAAGAGTAGCATGCCACCGAGTTTGGTTAAGAAGATTGAAAAGAGATCTTGAGACTAAGAAGAAATCTTGAGCCTAAAAAGGAAACAAAATATGTAGCAACAACAAGAGTAGCATGCCACCGACTTTGGTTAAGAAGATTGAAAAGAGATCTTGAACCTCATAAGAAATGTTGAGCCTGAAAACAAAACAGAGCTAATTTGTATTTTCTGTGACAATAATTCTACTATTGCACTTTATATAAATATTTGTTTCACCAAAAAAGTAATAGCACTGACACCCATTTTCACTCAATTAGCGAGCTCATCACGTCAATCTTTAGTTTTGTGATTCCAAAAATTAGTTGATACACAACTTTACAAAGACATAGGCAAAATAAAGTTTTGAATTGTCTATGTAATGAATATGAAGTCATAATTAACTATGGTGTTGAATGTAAATGTTAATTATATCTTTTATTTATTAAGTAGTTTCTTTAGTGGATATTTTAGTAGTGTAATGCATTCAATGCACAAGTAGTAATTTGGAATAATGAGTTAGAAGTTTTGAAATAAAACGTTAGAAGGCAAATAGTTTTATATTTTGTGTAAATAGTTTTTGATGTTGTGTGGCAAAGTAGTTTTTGATATTATATGACAAAGTGGTACTATTTTAACCTTCATTTCAACCTTGATTTCAGAGAATTGTAATACCTTTCAAACTTGACAAGTGATTCCTGACAATCTTTGGGCAAGTTCATTGAGAGCACTTCTTTTTTTTAAGCCAAACACCCCCTAATTTTTACATTCAGGGGTATGTATATAGTTGGACTTTCCCTATGATTCCTGACCATCTTTGGGCAAGTTCATTGAGAGCACTTCTTTTTTTTAAGCCAAACACCCCCTAATTTTTACATTCATGCAATATGTATATAGCTGGACTTTACCTATGCTATTGACCTTCTCACTTCGTATCTTTTATGATTAACAACCTCCGTCGGTATGGTACAGTGATGTGTGGTTTGATGGTAAGTCACTTGGGCTATGCCCAGGCAGACCGAAGATCAAATCTCATTGAGTACATTGACCTGCTATGGTGGCGGCTAGAGGGGCGGATTCCCCTTTCCCGTGAGTCTGCTCTTGCTAAAATCATAGAGACTTAGTATACCCGACTTGCAGGTGGTTGGTTATGCTCTTGGTGTTATAGTGGCAGCGTTGAGGTTTGATCCTGGGTCTCCCTTAGATTAGGCCAGGCAGTTACCGATTCACAATGTTGTAAAAAAAAAAACAACCTCCGTCGGTATGATGATTTCAATCTTTATAGCTGGACTTTCCCTATACTATTGACCTTCTCACTTCGTATCTTTTATGATTAACAACCTCCGTCGGTATGATGATTTCAATCTTTTTCGCAAGTTGATGTATTAATTGCATTTTGGACATGTTGGAGAAAAAAATTATTCAATCTGAATATTGCATTTAACACGTGAGTGCGAAGGTGTAAAACTCTTGTAATATTAAAATCTTTTTCATGAATTTCACACATTGGTTGCATTTGCACATGCGAAATAACACGACGAAAAATTGGTAATTTGATTAACATCGCTCTTCTTTGTTTTATATTTTATTTTTTTAATTATGATCATTTTTCAGCTTGCCGACTTCCCACGGGAATCATTAGTGGGCCAAATTGGGCAGGCGGAAGAATTATGTACGATTCATGCGCAGTTTCAACCTATCATTCGAGATTTCGGAGCTGAAGATTTTCCATCCAAACAATGTTGACGTCAATTTTACTGTTTACTACAACTATTTCTGTTAGCAGACACAAAAATGTTATTTTCCCAGGGTTGAAACTGGTAACAAGATGTGTAATGAATAAGCTTTATTTGGCAATCAATATACACTTGTTAAATGAATGAGGGTTTATTAACGGTTACTAGATGAATAAGCGTTAAATAGGTTAAAATATACAGTATTGAATTTGGATTCCAATTTATACAGAGTTTATACCTTTCCTTTAATATATAAGGTTTACATATATTTTCAAGCTTTGATTTTTTAAGCCCAACTCACAGTTACGCACGTGCACTTTACCTGAATGACCAAACCTGATGTACTTCTTCCTTGCTGCAAAAAATCAGGCAATTTTCAGTGTCACGTTTGTCCTCCGAACTACTAGCACTGTCACGTTAATAATGAATATATATATATATATACCTCAATAATATATATATATATATATATATATATATACCTCAATAAATATATATATATATATATATTGAATTTGAGATTATATTGTCTCAAAATGTTTTCATATTATTATTTCTGTTAATTTAGCCCCTAGTCTATCTTAAAAGAAACCAAAAATATTGCCTAGGGATGGTAGTCTAGGTGATTCGAAATATTAAGAATTATCACTATGAAGTTCATGATAATTTGGATAAACTGTACACGAAGTAAAAGGCAAACACCAAGTGGCTAAAAATAACATCAAGAATCAAATGAAGTAATTTGAGCTCGATCATGAGCTAAACATAACATCAAGAATCAAATGAATTAACTCGAGCTCGATCCTGAGCATTGGTTCCTGCTAGTGCTAGAGGTTTTAGACCATATTGGAGATGCCCTTCTATGTGAGAAACTTGAGCATCCAAACTAGAAAGACAACAACACTAGTAACTCTAAACACATTGGATTTTATTTAGGAAATATATTATATCATTGCGACCTTCATGCTACTTAAAGACCCTACCCGAGAGTGCCTTAATCTGCGACTCGAGGGTAATGGAGTTAAAGTATTCGCTTCTCCTTCCCCTGATATGTCTCTAGCTTATCATTCATTACTTGTCAAGTCTTCAAGTTGACTAATTTCCACTTGAATTTCCATAGTAGTGGACGAGTGAAAAATAGTTGTTGCACTTTCAGCTTGGGCTTGGGCTGACAATCAATCGTGAGGTCCGCTGCCACGATACCCTTGGTGGCAACACATACTTTTTCGGGGCATGTTGGACTGGGGTGCCAAGGATCAAGATAAAAATGTCACCTAAAAAACCCATAAATCAAGTGGACTATAAATTAGAAAACCAAATATAAGTAAAGCCCAAGGAGACAAAAAAATCATACGAAGTTTGTGAAAACTTCTAATGGAATGGTGTGAATAAGGGGAGGAAAATAAAGGACTTTGGGCATGGTCCAACAACAATTAAGAGGCAAAAGGACTAAAACCAATGCTCACCCCCACTGTGTTATGAGCACTACATATTAGAAACCACCAGACATAAGATTAATACATAACAAAATCATCAAAGAAGATGGAATTGAATATAGTAAATGTTACCCAATGATGGTTGTCCCACCAAGCATGAACCTACATCATCTTGAGGGACATATGATGGTTGTTGTCTTTCCCACTTGCAATGCCTATCATTGGCATCCTAGAGAGTGCATCCACTATGTTTTTCTATCTTCTTCCCTTGTTTTTGTTCAACATCTAGTGAATGCATTGGACATACACATACCTAGAAGATAAACCTCCCGAACTTCCAATGCATGTTAAGCCATGGCCCTGGAGATAAGTTGTCCTCTGCACTAGAATGGACACCCATGGTTTGCCACAAAAACTTGAACCTTTGTAACCATATATGAGCCCCTCACTACCTATTTTCTGAAGGAATTGTCCCGCCTATGGTTGCGGGATGTCAAAGATGTAGCGAAAAAACATGGGACCAAGGTCTCTCAACCTAGAGTGCTTAGAAAAAGAGAAGTTTTCCATGATATTGAAGTTTGGTAATAATTGTTTACATCTGTGAATGCATGGGGTGGGTAGGCGATGTCACACCCTCTATTAAATGTGATGCGAGGAAGCGAGGTGGAGAGCTCCCATCCCCCATTTTGCCAAATTCCAACACCCTAATTGAGGGAAATTTGTCTTCATCTAAGATCGTTTAGAGTCGTTCCTTCCAATTAGACTACATATCATCAAGCCATGTCACTTCCAAGTAGATGTTCTTTTCCTGCCATCCCGTAATGGAAGAGAAATCAACAAAATTGTTATGAGACCATCAATAGTGAGAGATAGTGACAAAAAGGATAGATTGGAATAGGATTTGAATGCAAGAGATAAGGCTCTTGAGATGCCAACTCTTAAACAAATTTTCTATTTGGGTCTCATTTATTATTTTATTGATTGTTTCTATAGCTAGCCAAGAGTCACCATCAACCTATAAATTTAGGTAACCCTCAATTTTATCCAAGCTCAAACTATCTTCCTTTTGTAGTATTTCCTTTAGAGGCACCATCAAACATTAGCTTCACAAAGCCCATTGGGGTAGGAGTAAAGATTGTGGGAGAGTCAATCCAACATTTAGGACTGTTGTAGTGGATTTTAGGAAACATTAATGGTCAAAGATCTAAATTGGTCTAAATCCTTAATTCATGGTGATCGACTTTTCAATCCTCCTAAGTCCAATCTTTTAAGAGGATGATCTCCCTAATATTTTTTGATAATTTACCAAGCCTTCATGTCTTCATTTTCTATTTCCTCTTGTTTCTTTCCTTCCATGTCAACCACATAACAAGGCATCAAGCCATCATCCATGTGTGATGCAAGGCTAAATTAGTGAACATGCGTGGTCACCATTACTTCATAGCTTGTAGCAAACTATTGTAGTTGTAGTGTGAATACCTAAAGAGGTGTAAGATTTGAGCCCACAATCGGTTAGCAAATGGGAAGAACCTTAAGAGGTGCTCCATATTCTCTTCATGGTTTCGACATAGGTACAAATTGAAGGACCTTGGAATACATTCTTTTGTATTTGATACCATGTGAGGATTTTCTCTTTTCCAACTAGCCGCAATAATTGAGCAACTTTAGGCCAATGTCTATGCGTCCAAATTTTTCACCATAAGGGTTGCTTTTGATGTTTGTTGTGACTAGCCAACAATGAGTAAGCATCTTTAAATGTAAACATTCGTTTAGTTTGATATCCCCAAAGAAATTTTTCATAGCCTTGATGAATATATCTTTTAAAATTTTGTAACTTTTAAGTAAGAATATGCTAGGTTGTCATAGCTACCTGCTAAAGTCAGTCGTCCACTATCCTCCACCTTCTCTATAGATTGGAATTTTGGGAAGGTTTCCAAAAATCCTTTACTATGTTACATTGTTGATTTGATGTAAAGGCCTCTAGATCTCTAAATTCTACATGGTTCCATAGGAGGGATGAACGTTTCCAAATATATTTCCATAAGAGTATTATGCAACCATTCTCGATCTCCTACAAAGAATGATTTTGGGTAATACTTTGATTTTCTCCTGCCAAATTCCATATAAGATCTTATTAATGATTTTGGGTAATACTTTGATTTTCTCCTGCCAAATTCCATATAAGATCTTATTGGATATTTTGTAGCTCACGATGCTACTGGATATTTTGTAGCTCTTCACTTTTTTTACTAAAAGGAGGTTTGATAGTATTTATTATTTCAATTTATTTTCCATTACTACTTCGGAACTTAACCCCCATTTAAGCATCTCTCGGTGCCTTAGGCCCAAAGACCAGGTTAGCTTTGTGATGTAGAGTTTTTCCCAAGCAACGAGAGACACTTTTCTTTCTTTATTTTCTCCTCTCTAGAGAACCTCTCCATCTATATAGGGAAGTAAAATGGACCTCAGCTTATGGCTAAAAACTTGGCGATTTTCAGTGTCATGATTGTCCTCCGAACTGCTCACAATCACCTCGTGTTAGACGGTATCCACGTTTCTCCCTAATTTTAATTATCTTGAATTTATAGGTCTAAATCTTCAAACCCTAGAAAATGGAGGCCACCTTGCCCGAATAATGAAGGACACCCTGTTCAAAAATTATTCGTACCGTGTTTAAAAATTATTCCTACCGTACTCGGTTGGCAAAATTCAATGTTGTTTTTTCCATTTTTGGATAGGCAGACTGCATTATTGGTTCGTTTAGAGATAGTGATACGGACAATTGAAAGACCATTGTACAAAGGGCCAAGCTAACGTGATTCAGCACAAATTGAAGCGCCAAACTACCTCCAATAACAATGAAAAATCAATGGAATTGGTTTTTTTGCGATTTTTTAGTGGTAAATTTGGCTGAAAAAATTGACATGAAATTTTGGTTTTTTTATTATATAGAGTAGCACTATGAAAAATTTTCTCAAAATTTCAATTGTACAGAAATTATCATCAAACTTGTGATTTTAATAAATTTCTGCTAAATTATAAAGAAATTAAAACAAAAAACCCAAAAAAAAAAATTTCAAAAAATTCTTACTCAACAAAACTCGAACAAAACTCGAACTCTGAAAATAAATATTTTAGAAAATACTGCGATTTTTGTTTTCCTATCATCCTCTATCTTGGTCTTCTCGTTTTACTAGATAGATGTTTGCTTTCTCTCGTCATTTCTCCCATATAAATTTCTATAGCCATATTAATAACCTCACCTTTACTCACCTTTATTTTATATATTAATAACCTCACCTTTACTCACCTTTATTTTATATGGTATTTGAACTGTTGAATTGTCTAGACCATTTGCCATTGATATGTTCGCTATCCATCTAAAAAGTTTATAAATAATAATATCATCATCCTTTTGATTAGAAAAGAAAATACAATTATAAAAAATCAACCTATATAAACATTAATATCAACCATCATTTTAATTATTAAAATTAAATAAACAAAATAAATGAATAATGAAATACTAGTACCAACTAACTTATTTAAATCATTCATAGATAAACTAACCTATTTAAATTACACATAGATAATGAATAGTATTAGGTTGGGTTTCGAATTCATTAAATATTTGCCGTTAGTTACATATTTGTAAACTAACTTATTTAAATTACACCTAGATAATGAATAGCATTAGGTTGGGTTTGGAATTCATTAAATATTTAACGGACTTTCCTTAGTTACATATTTTTTCAATTGATTTTTGGTCTCATTTCAATTGAGTGTTTTATTTTTATTTTTTATTTTATGTTACGTTGTATTGGTTATATTTTTATTTTATTTATAATTTTATGTTGTATTTTTTTATTTTTATTATTAAGGAAAAAATATATAAATAATAATAGATATTTTAATATTTCGAAATAATTGAATTGAAAAATGTTGTAAAAAGAAAGTGTTATGTATTAAGATATTTAAAATTTGTACACAACTAGAAATTATAGTGATAATAGATATATAAATACATAGTGATAATAAGAATAGTAGTAATAAGTTTATATAGATACCTAAGAATAGTAATAATAAGTTTATATAGATACCTAAATATTATAGTGATAATAGTCAATATCATATTGGTATAAAACCTTTTTCTAATCACAAAAGAAATACCATTAAAATTCTTAAAACTAAATTATATTCAAATACATGGAAAAAAATGTAATTTAGGACTTTTATAGAAGATCTATAATTTATAAAAAAAATATTATATTTTTTTCAATAATTTCTTCCATTAAAATTTCAAAAATAAAATAGATAATAATTTTTTTGGTTTAAATTAGGCAATTACGATTTGGGATACTCGTCCCTTATTTCCCTCGTTCATATTGTAAAGTGCATATTTGAATTATTTCCTCATTTTTTATTTACAGTATATTTATGCTTTATTGAACTGATGTTTATTGAGACAAAAGATTAAGAATAGTTATGTTTGATTGAAATAATGTTTATTGAGTTAAAAAGTTCATTCTATAGTTTAATATGAGGGTGATGTATATAAAATATTTTGTAAATTAAAACTAATGTTGCTTATAATCAGCATAAAAATAAACATATTTCGTTAATTTTATTTAAAATTATTATAGAATGTAGTTTCAGTGTAATTATGTTTTTTTTTAATTGATTGTTGATATTACAACTCAATACAAAAGATATTTAGTAAAAATATTTCACTCTCACTCTTTGTTATAAATAAAATATTTCTATTTTTATATGAAATAACATAATTGAGTAGATGCTCATTTTACAGCCCACTGTAAAGGTAGTGTAAGTATGTCAATTCTTCTTTAATAAAATAAAGTATTCTCTAAATAGAAAAACAATGTAAACTATAATAATAAAAAAAAGGAAACAATACTATGCATATTTAATTTCATATAAAGTAGTTAGAAGTAAGAAAAATATGTGAGTTATATAGGGATATATAGAAAAATAAATTGTTAAAAGAATATGTTTTAATATTGCATAGAATAAATTATCTAATGCGGGGTATGAATAAATGAAGATCTCATTCCAAAAGATCAAGCAGAATTGAGAAAGGAGGTTCAAAAGGTAAAGGAAGCTAGGAAGGAAGGAAAATGGGCAATAATCAGAAATAGAAAAGCCGTTATTCGAGATAGGAACCAAAAAGATAATAATAAATAGCAATTCAACATGCTCCGGATTCTTTCTTGGAACTGTAGGGGCTTTCCATGGAACAAAGGCCCCAAGCTAAGTTGGATCTCGAATGCTGTTGATATTATTTTGCTTGTTGAAACTTGGGAGCATGAATAATCTAAGGTCCCTAAAATAGATGGCTTCACATTATGGTCTACCTAGAATAAGCGATCCTCCCGCAGAGGCATTAGGGGTATAGCTTGTTACATTAAGAAGAACATCTCTTCCCATGCTAGGACTTATAAAAATGACCCTTACAACCAATATAGTTGGATAGAAATTACTGACATTTATGATAAAAATTCATAAATAGCAATATGTTATTTCCCCCCCATCAATTCTAACTTCTATAAGAAAAAGAATCTAGATAAAAATAGTCCTTACAATGGTTTAGAGAATGATATTTCTAGCCTAAGGAATGAAGGAAACATCCTTTTAATGGGTGACTTTAATGCTCGAACTTCAAGCAACCAAGCTATTCTTCTTAGCGATCATTCCAACCCCAGTCCTCTTTGGTTAGACGAAGACCTTCCTCTGGCTAGCCGGTACAAAAGGAGCTCTGAAGACCTCAGGGAGAATTTGTTTGGGTTGGAGCTAGTCAAGCTCTATAGTGCTCAGGATCTCATAATTTGCAACGGTCTAAAGAAATGACCCAATTCTAGCCAGATGACCTACATCCATGGGTTTGGTAGCAGCGTGGTAGACTATGTTATCTCTGATCTCGCTCTATACAACGAAAAAACAAATTTTGACATCTTAAACGACCACGAGTCTGACTCTGATCATAGGCCTTTACTTATAACTCTCAATTTTTTCATACATAGAGATCCCATAGAAGATAATCCTTATAGCCAAAAGAAGTTAATCTTTGATAGAAATAAAAAAGATTTCTTTCTAAATGAATTAAAAACTAATTTGTTTCCTTTATCTACTATAGACAACATGGAAGATATCTATCATAATTTTACTACAACCCTCTCACAATCTATTAAGATGTTCTCAATTGAAGTTTCAAGTAATAAAAGAAATAGCAAAACCAACCCATGGTATGACAAAGATTGTAAAAGTGTGATGAGAGAAATTAAGGAAGTTGTTGATGAATCTCTTAAAATTGGCAAGATAAAAATATACAAAGCCCTAACTAAAAGGAAAAAAAGGTAGTATATTCGTAAAAGACAAGAGAATCTCTTACACATCTCTAAGGTAGCTCCTAAGAAATTTTGGAGACGGATTCTAACTAGGAAAATTAAAGATAATAATAAAATTGTTTTACACGACTGGAATTCCTATCTTAAAAAGCTTTATGAATCTCCAAAGGTCATGGATAAGTTTGAAACCATGCTTATAACGAAAGAAGTTTTCTCCTTAGAAGACATTTATTTTGGGGTTAGTAGCTTGACTAATGGGAAAGCTAAGGAAATTGAAGGTTACCGGGCGGAAATACTAAAAATTGGAGGACTTGTCCTCATCCCCCACATTCACAAGCTTTTCAATATAGCGGTCAAGCAAGGGTTCCCTAAACCATGGACTCAAAGCCTCATTTTCCTTATTTTTAAAAGTGGGCATACAAATAACCCCTCTAATTATCAAACAATTATGATCAACCCTCTCCTAGCAAAGTTATATGGTATTATTTTGGAAAGGAAGTTGAGCATATGGCTTGAAAGTGAAGGTAAACAGGCTAAAGGCCAAGCGAGTTTTAGAAAGCAGCACTCAACAACAAACCACCTCGTTACGCTTAGGATCATTGTGAAGGAATGCCGCAATGATAAATCCAATCTCTTTTGTTTCTTTGTGGACTTTACAAAGGCTTTCGATACAGTTCCTAGAAACAACCTTTAGAACAGATTAGAAGAGTTAAAGGTTCCTTTTGAGTTGAGAGGTGCAGCTATAAAGTTATACGAGAATGTAATTTCCAAGTTAAAGAGCAATGAGGGGTGGTTGAAAGATATTAACTGTAATATCGAAGTTAAACAAGGTTGCCCCCTCTCCCCTACCCTATTTGGCATTTACATCGACAAGCTAGAAGTTTTTTTAGAGGAATCGGGATGTGCCACACGATCTTAGCTTGGATAGTCATCATCCTTCTTCTCTACGCTGATGATATTGTTCTTCTCGCAAGGTGCCCATCTGATCTTGATAAGCAACTTATACTTCTTAAGGATTTCTGCTCTACCATGGGTATGATTGTTAACACTGACAAAAAAAAGTTATGATTATCAAATCCAAGAAGGACAATTATGCTAATTTTATGTATGAAAATAGTAACTTGGAGGAAGTGTCTTCCTACAAGTACCTAGGAATTGATATTCATCACAAGCTCAACTGGAACTATAGCATTAAGAAAAGGATTAATGGGGAATGGAAAGCTTATTTTGGTCTTGAAAATAATTGTAAAATGGCAAACCTCATAGTGTGGGATAGAAATAAGTTCCTCTTTGAAACTTTAGTCACTTCAGTTATCTTATATGGATGTGAGGTTTGGGGTTGTAGCATCTCTAGAGAATCCTACAGAAAGATTGAGCAAATCTAGAAGCGTCTTACAACGTATAACCTCAAAATTAAAAGCAACACACCCTATCCTATTCTCCTTATAGAATTGGGTCTCTCCCCTATCGAGAGCCTAGCTATGACTAGGCTTCTATTGTACAAGCACAAACTCAATAACATAGGAGACCATAGACTTGCTAAGCTAACTTTAAATTCCAGCCAAAGCCACCTAAAGCTCAAACGAGGTTGGTATAAAGACACCAAGGCCTAGTTAAACCATTGGGAGATCGACGAGAATGTTGCATTGCAAAACATTAATAACATTAAAATATTGTTACTTCTAAGTTCAAAGAAAAAATGTGGTGTGAGAAAGACTTAGCAGCTAAAAGAAAATTAAGATATTATAAGGAGGTCATCAACTCCACCCTAGAAGATCAGAAGTATCTCTCTATTTTATCTAGCTCAAAGAAGAAAAGTAATATAGCCAAGATTAGAACCAACTCCCATGAGCTCCATAGTGAAACGAGTCGTTGGACAGTTCCTAAAACACCATGGATGGAAAGGTTCTACCATCTCTGTAAGGATACAAACATCGAGGATGAAAATCACGTCCTCTTAGAGTGCCCTGCGTACAACCACATTAGATCTCAGTTTCAAAATCATTGTTGCAATACTGACCTTCCTAGCCTTATACGTTGTCAAAATTACAGCGAGCTCAGGAGTCTTCTCTCCAAGCCTTTTGAGCACATGAATAAAATCTTAAATCAAACTAAATAATTCAATTCTTTAGGTCCGATAGACCAAAGTTTGGTCTCAGTGGACGTTAACCACCACCACCACCATCATCATCAAGATATTTTAATATGAATTAATATTGATGTATAATTAAAAATATATTAATAATAAAAAATAAGTTTAATGTAAGTTGATAAAATGACTCAATGCACATGTCATGTAATCCTTAAAACATTAAAAAATGCAATTTAAACAATAAACAATTACACATTTTTTTTGCACTCTAATATATGTTTGTACCTAAAGAAGTGTTCTCATGTTAGGTCCGTGCTTAGGATGGATCTATGATGGTTTCATATCAACTTTTAAAATTCTTTTAAAGTAATTAAAAAAAAAGTTGATATTATTTATATTTTCATATTTCAATTGAAAACTTAATTAAACCATTTTGATATCCATGTTAAATAATTTATTTTAATATATATTTTAGAAAAAACATAAACATAAATGTATATATACCATTGCAGATTCATCTAGCTCCGGATCTATCAAGCACCTAGAGGGATCAAATCTCTCGAGGTGCAAACCTTTCCTCAAGTTCAATATTTAAATCTCTTTCCTTATTGTAATAATTTAGAAAAGGTTTCCATGTCAAGAGATTTGATCCCTCTTAGTGATTGATAGGTGTAGAGTTAAGATGGATCTACCTTGGTTTTCATAATAGATAATTATTGAAGACTTTGCCTATAAGACAAGATACAAAAATAGATGTATTCGTAGTTTGAGAATTTTCTCCTATTTACACAGACCATTCCCAAAATATTAAAATATAATTAAAAAAATAAAATAAAAAAGAAGATAACTTTTATTTTTTATTTTATTTTAAAATTAAGAAATTATAATAAAAACGTTTGATCAAAATTTTCTATAGGAGAAGGCTTATCTTTATCAATAATAGCCACCTATGAAATTAACAACTGAATGTCCTAATCCCTGAAATTCTCTATGAATCATTTGTGTCTATATATTGCTTTCACACAAAATGATTGAAAATTGGTTACTTTTATGTGTGGAAAATTCATTAGAATTTGATGTCTTTTAATAAACTACATTACAAAAGAATACCACGAGAAAAAAACATGAGTCAAAATATTTTTTTTTTGTAAGCTGGGGTGGGACTCTCCGATTGACATGTCCATTATGTACCCCTCTACGGGGGAAGGGTAGCCCAAGATTTGAACCCAAGACTTCCGGTTCGGTGAGACTTCATTTCCACGGCCCTTGCGGCTTGAGCTACCCCATGTGGACAACATGAGTCAAAATATTTACATAACCATAAATTGGCTATTTTATTTTAATTAATTAAAGTTATTTTTTTATTTTATAGGCTAGATTAGAGAAAAATGCCATAAAAAAACAATGGGTTGTGAAAACCATGAGTTAAAATGTTTCATAAGGGTAAATTGACTATTTTACTTTAATTAAATAATTTTATTTTTTATATTACTTTTATTTTTATATTATTATTTCTGGTTTTATTGTTTTATTTTTATGTAATTATAATTATAATCATGAGATGTATTGTTTTATTTTATTTATTTTGCTTATTGATTTTTATTTTCATTTCTTTTAGGTAATTTGATTTGGTCAAAATGTTAAAAATTACAACATCTCTCCCATATTAGGGTGGAGAGTTTTAAATATTATTGTATTTTTATTTTTATCTAGTTTGATCAAGTCAAAATGTTTAACAGGACAAGATAGGATAAGACTACATACGATAAAACATTACAAGACTACCTCTTGGGGCAATATATCTCAATAAAATATTTAGATGTACAACGAGAAGAAAAAATTGGAAGTAAAAAGATTGAAAATAATATGTATCTAAAAATATATTAATAAAAAGAACACAATCTATATGCTCATGTTAACTAAATTATTTAATTTCCAACCATTTACATATTATATATGATTTAAAATAATAATAATAAATTATCCATATATTATAAAGTAATAGAAAATTTTAAAAAATATTGTTATAGCATTTCAAGTATCATTATTTTATAATTTGACCATTTTATTAAGGGTTAATTTTGAATGGAGTAAATATTAGTTTGAATTGCATATTAAGTTATTTGATTTCACGTGTTCAAGGAATTTTCAAGGGGTTGAATCCATTTATGCTTTCAAAAATACAATTATATATATGGAGAGAGAGAGAGGGTGTGTTTTATAACCATAAGCTATAAGTCCCTAGAGGGATGCAATCTTTGGATGCGCAATATTTGTAAGTTTTACACTATAAAAAGAGTTTGATCCCAATTGGCTCTTGCTAGATCTTAGGTAAGATGGATCTATATGGTTTTTTTTTAAATAATATTTGGTATAATATGTTTTTTTATATACAAATGATATGAACTATTATTATATATGAGAGGTTATATTTGAATATAAAGTGGTGGGTAATGTATGGTAAAAAATATAAATATTTGAAAAAATTATCATAACGTTAAGTTAGGTGTAAATTAATGATAGTGGTACTATCAATATGAAAAAACAAACACATTAAGTTGGAGGTATAATTTGAGATACTTTCACAATGAATTTGAATACAATTATATAAAGGAAATGATAAAATGTAGAAAGCTTTATTGCAAAATACATGCAAGTGTTGAATATTTGGCATGTATATTTCTTTAAATTTTTTGTAAAATTGTAAAGAACATAATTCTCTTATCAAGGATTACTTTTTATAAATTTATAATGTTAATTTTATATTTCATTAAACTATGAAAGTCATTATATCTTTGAGATTACAAAACCATTTACTTTGTTAAACATTTCTTTATATTGTAAATCTCAATGTAATACATAATTCATCTTAAAAATGATTAAGGTAATAAAAAGTAATCATAGGAATAAAAGATGTATGTATTTTATAAGCTTTGTATACCGAAAAAAATATATATTAAACACATTATTTTTTTATTATTATATATTTGGAATCTGTATAGTTGTTGATGATGGATTTGTGTAACTTATAAAAAACTATTCTGGAAAATAGAGATATTGAGATGTATTGAAAAATGTAGAGAAGCTGATGTATTTATAGCCCAAATAATCAGGTTTGCCAACCATATCAATAAAAATATATGCTAAAATTGTCACTCTCACCTAAATAAAATTGAATGAAATAAACACACACATCCTGGAGCGTCTGCTATTATAGGGAGTGTCCATGTTCTCAAGCACATGTGCATTATTAAAATTCACATACACCTTTTTTACTAAGCATTCACAATGTATTTATAATGAGTATGACAAAGGACACTTCTACATATATAGGGCCACCAACAACATGATAAACCACTATAAAGGTTTGTTCAAGGGTATCCTTCATTTATTGTTGGGGATAGTTAACATTAAGAATTTTTTCACATTGAGTATGGTCACAGTAATAAACCTAACACTTGGTTCCTAATGAAATATTATACACTTTTGTGTTCTTGAACAACTCCTTGGACCCCCGCAAATGACCTATCAAGGGAATCCTTTTCATTAAACTAGCTATATAGGTTCCACTAGAAATTTTCAGCATTGGTTATGGATCCCAAGGCCCTAGACATGACCATGGGAAAAAACATAAATTCAAGCCCTAACAAAAGCTTTTAGGCATCCAGGACAGAAAGGATGCCTCAAACAACCACACATTGTCTCTTAAGGTTTTCATTAGCCTATTATTATGGATGTTAGTGTTCATAGGTGATTTTGAGTAGTAGTTATGTGTAGCAAGGCCCTAGAAATGATTTAGATAAGTACAACATGCTTTGAGTACTAGAAAAAAACATTAAGGCATCCAAAGTCATGTACAATGTCTTGAAGCATTGCACATTAACATTAGAAGGTATCTTTTTCCTCTAAGAAATATGTGAGTGCATTCACATGGCCTCTTCATCAAAAACACATTCCAGACATTTAAAAAATTCAAGCTATCGAAATCCATTACAGAGAAGAAACGCGACAAGAAAATTAAATTATCAAAGAATTTCTAGCATAATGCAAGGATCACATATCAAAGTGAAATTTATAACAAGGTATAATACACAACAAAATGGAGATGAAAAAAGGGAAAAGCTATGCCATGATGAATATGGCAAGATGTATGTTGAAGGAAAAGAATTTTCCAAATGAGTATTTGGAAGAAGTAATGACATGCTCACTTTATATTTTGATTAGAACTCCAACCAAAAGTGTTAGAGACATCACTCCCTTAGAATCTTGGAGTGGTAAGAAGACAAGTGAACCAAAGTTGTGAATCTTTCATTGTGTAGCCTATGCACACATTCAAAAGGAAATGAAAAGGAAATTAGATGGCATAAGTGAAAAATGCATATTTGTTGGTTATAGTGAAGAATCTAAGGATTATAAATTATAAAATCATGTCACTAAGAAAAAAAGTATTTCAAGATATTTAAAATTCTTTGAAGATCAATAATGGAATTATCAAGGCAATATAACAAATAGAAAAAAAGTTTCTCCACATGCATTCGATCTAGGTGAAGCAACAAATGTGTAAAAAGCTTGACAAGGGCTGACATAACTACAAGTTCCAACTAAAGGAGAAACCGAAGGTGGACAAAATGGACCCAATCCATCCTCTTGTAGTAAATATGATCCCACCATTCTGTAGAAATTAAGAAGTTTGAGTGAAATTTATGAACAACTAGATAATGAAAAAGTACACTTTTCCTTGTTATCTTTTGATTGAAAACATTTTGTAGAAGAAGTCAGAAATAAAGAATGGGTTGAAGCTATGAATGATGAAATTGAAGCATTAGATAAGAATGACACATGAAGTCTTGTATATCTACTAGCAAGAAAAACAAGCATTAGAGCCAATTGCTCTATAAGACCAAGTTTAATGAAAAAGGACAAATTGAAAAGCATGAAGCCAAATTGGTAGCAAAACTAGCCTAGAATAAATTATAATGAAACCTTCACCCTCATCACAATGTTGAATACTATCATAACAATATTAGAAATAGTAAAAAAAAACATTCTCTAGTTTACCAAATGGATGACAAATCAACATTTTTAAATGGGATCTTGAAGGAAGAAGTTTATGTAGATAAACTTCCAGGATATGAAGTCAAGGGTCAAGAGATGATAGTTTGCCAGTTTAAAAAGGCTTTGTATGGTTTAAAACAAGCCCCTAGAGCATGGTACAACATAATTGATTCTTATTTGCTCAACAAAGGATTCAAACATAGCATTAATGAACCCACTCTCTATACAATATCATGTCTGCAAGGCAATATTTTAATTGTTTGCATTTATGTTGGTGATAGATTTACACATGAAATTTGTAGTTTGAAGATTTTCAAACAACTATGGAGAAAGAATTTGAGATGACGAATGTTGGTGACATGAAATATTTCTTGGAATATAATTTGAATAGTCTAAAAGTTGAATTTTGATTTGTTAAAGAAAGTATGCAAGAGATATTTAGACAAGGTTAAGGACGAGCAAATGCAACCAAGCAAACAAACCAATTGTCCCATAAACCAAGCTAAGAAAAGATGGCAGTAGTCCAATAATGAATTCCACTTTGTAGAAGTAGCTAATACGAAGCATAATGTATCTCACAATAACAAGGCCTAATATAATATATTCAAACAATCTTATATCAAAAACCCAGTGGAAAGCAAAAAAAAATGATTTTAAAGTATATTTCAAGAAAAACATAAAAAAATTGCGTACACAAATTACAAAGACATCCATATTTTCGATTACACAAATAGTGATTTTAAAGGAAGTATTGATGACATAAGAGTATATAAGGATATGCATTTCTCTTAGGTATAAGACTCATTTCATGGGAATTTATTAAGCAACCCAGTGTCTCCATATCATAAGTAGTAGAGTATGTAGTAGAACAAGAACAGCATGAAAAACAGTTTGGCTAAGAAGATTGATACGAAATCTTGAGCGTGAAGCGAAGAAGAAACGAACTCCTATTATCTATTATTATAATTATTTTATTGCACATTCTAGAAATCATGTGTTTCACCTCAAAAGTAAACACATTGACATTGTTTTCACTTCATTCAAGAGCAAAGCCAATCTTTACTTTTGCAATTTCAAAAATTAGTTTATAGACCACTTTTACAAAGATGAAAGCAAAAGAATTTTTGAATTTCAAAGACAACACTTCAGAATTGTCTATACTAAAAATTGCAATAAAGATGACGTCAAAATTAAGAGGGTTTGTTGAATGTAATTGTTCATTTTATCTTTTAGCTATTAGGAAATTTACCTAGTGAATAGCTTTCATAATGTAGTGCATTCAATGTACAATTTGTAGTTAGCAATAATGAGTTAGAAAGTATCAAACAAAGTGTTAGACTAAGTCAAATAAATAGTTTTATACTCTATGTATACATAGTTCATAGTTTTTGGTGGAAAAATGATATCTTAATTGAGAACATTGATTTTTCAATCACAATAATTTCATATTTCACTGTGTTTTTCACGGCTAAGAGAAAGTTAGCATATCACGGATTTCCAAAAATTATAATATCTTTCAAACTTAACAAGTGATTCCAGAGAATTTTTCTAGGCAACTTCATTGAGAACAACAGTAACAAGTGATTCGATAGAATTTATTTGGGCAAGTTCATAGATGAGTAAAGGTTAGATAGGTTAAAATATACAGTATTGAATTTGCGTTGTCTCAAAGTTAATAATCTATATTCCAATTTATACGGAGCTTATACGTTTGCTTTGGTATATAAAGCTTATATATATTTTCAAGGTCTGATTTTTTTTGACGGAACTCACAGTTTTGCACGTCCGCTTTACCTAATGTACTTCTTCCTTGCTCCAAAGGACCCGGCGATTTTCAAAGTCACGTTTTTCCTCTGAACTACTGTCTCTCTCACCTCAGTAATGATAATACATCGATAGAATTAGTTATGATTTTTCATCCATTCAGACGGTATCCACATTTCTCCCGAATTTTAAATATAGTGGACTGAACCTTTTAAACCTTTAAACGCTATCGGAGGCTGACTACACTATCGGTTTGTTCAGAGATAATGATACGAACAAATCAAAGACGATTGTACAAACGGCCAAGCTAACGGAATTCTGTGCAAATTATCTACCAAACTATTTACGATAAGTATGATAGCATAGATTTATTTTAATCACTACCTATACCTGTTCTCGATTCAACCAGTTTTTTAGTTTACTCTTTGATGCAAATCGAGAGCTAGTTACACGAGCAACGGAGCCAGCAGCACCAGTAGCAGTTACAGGTCCAGACTAAGCAGTTGATCCGGGCATTCGCACCTGCACCACCAAGCTAGCAGGAAGTCCTTTCATAGCGGGAGTAATTGGACTACTTCTTTTCAGGAAGGCTGCCTTTCCCTTCCTTTCAAACACAAATCCCCACGAGCCAGGGATCAATGTAAGAATTTATTTTTAAAGTGTCAAAAATAATGTGTAATTTTTTATGGGTTAAATTGTATTTTAAAATGTTATAGAGATTACATAACATGTTTATTGAGTCATTTTATCAGCACATTAAATTAGTTTTTTTGTTATTAGTATATTTTTAACTACATTTCAATATTAATTAATATTAAAATATTTTATTCATAATTTCTATTGGATATTTTATTCTATACAATATTAAAATAATTTTTTTTTTTATATTTTTTTTATATATAGATATATATGAAGTAGATATCACTAATTAAAATAATGTTGAAAAGTATTAAGATTTAAATAGTATATATATTTTTTTATTTCTAATTACTTTACATGAAATTATATTAAGTTATATAGACAACTAATTAAATATATATAAAATATTTATTTTTATGAAATTGCTTTTCTAATTATAAAATATTTTATTTATATATTTAAATAATATTTTATTTATATTTTAAAATGAATAAACACATAGCATTCACATAGGATTGTAGAATAAACTTTTAAGGTTAAAATTCACACTACATTTTTAAATTTAATGAAAAAATTTAAAAATAAAACCGATCTTTAAGGAATTATTTTAAAAGGCAGAACCTTTTGCAAATGCTCCCATTTTCGTTTTCCCGTTAGCCTCGTATGTCTGCTCTGTTTTGAGACGTTTATTATGTTTGCTTGAGATGTTACGAAATCATTTCACTTCTGATTTTTTTTTTTTTGACAGTTATATAAGCGATTTAAACCAATAATGTATAACATTTGAAAATCTAGGTTTTCGACATTCTAATTCATGTTAAAGTCTCAATACATATTCTGAGTAGATGCTCACTCATTATTAACACAAATATGCATCCTGAATTGTCCACCCACTCACTGTTAATTTAACGCTGTATAAGCATTAATATCAATCATTCTTTTAATTAAAAAAAAAAAACATGGGGTTAAACAGACCAACCTATTTAGATGAGATGAATAACGAATACTATTAGGTACCATTATCCTATTCAAATTACACATAAATAATGAATGTTATGAGGTTGTGTCTGGAATTCATGAAGTGTTTACCACACGTTCCTTAGTGACAGTTCTTTATTTATGATTTTATGTTTCACGTTTTATGTTATTTAGGATTTTATGAAGTTTTTTTATACTTATATTTTTATATTGTATTCTTTAATTTTTATTACTATGGATAAAATATATTGATGATAAGGAATATTTATTTAATTATTAAGTGAAGTTATTGGTGAAGTTGAAAACTATATTCAAGGATATTGGAGAAAATATAATTTATCATAAAAGATATATAATTTTAAATTTTAAATTTTAATTTGATAAAATATATTATGATTTTTTAAATAATTTTTTTTTTAAATTAATTACATTTTTTTTTATGGGTTGTGATGAATTTTTTTTTGATTTCCTTATTATTGCAAACATATCTGTTATTTTCTCATTTTTTTCCTTTTTAAATTAATTGTATTTCGATGGAAAATTTATTACGCTAAGAGCTATTAAACCAAATTATATTGGCTTAAATCTGCCAGATTCGAAAGCGGATTTGTCGGCCAGCGTAATGACTAAGTTTTCACAACAACATTCCCCAATAGATACATGAGATTGAAGTTTTCACAACCACATTCCCCAATAGATACATGAGATTGAAGTTTTCACAACCACATTCCCCAATAGATACATGAGATTGAAACCCAGACCACAAGTGTAGCAACCATGAACTAAAAAGTTAAGCACTTTAAGCTAGGGTATCAATATTATCTTGTTATAATTGCGTCGAGGGATTAAATCTAACCCAATCATAATTCTAGAGCTTGATTCCTTCACGAATAATTCTAGAGCTTGGTTACTTCACCATTAAGTTCCACCAACCCTCAAAAGAATCCATCCAATTACCATGTACAATCTTCAAGTCAGCAACTGCATCATCGCCATCCTTTCGTGTGAAATAAACATGGTCTCCTTGCACCTAGAGAAACAAGTGGTTAAACCTATTGAAGTGCATAGACTTGGCATAAAATCGTCCATGCCAATTCCATTCTAGAAATTCCCACTTTGTCGCTGATTCCTTTAGCTACCTAGCAGCGCATCCCCATAAAGGAAAACTTGAAAGAGGTATGGTAATCCCACATGTAGTGGCAGGATTAAGATAAAATTTCATATTGCAAATTATCTTCATTGATCAATTATGATATTACATATATACAACAAGTGTTGTCTCAAAATAGCGAAACTATCTTTGACACACAATCAGTTGGTTGAGAGATATCTCAACCACACACCAAACTAGGGACATATAGATATAACCACTCCTATAGAATAGGAACAGACTCCTTTACATAGAAAGTCACAACAAAGACAAGTAGGAATGACATTTCCCAACACTCCCTCTTAATGACTATTTGCCTCCATATTGATCTACAAGATCTACATCTGGTCCAGTCTAGTGATTACACCTTGTACATTATTCATGCAATTGTCAATGTCCATATAAAGGAACAACCATCTCCCAGAATGCATGGGTTCCCAACCGCTGCAACTGCTAGTCTACTAGGAAGTCCTTCACATACATGTTTCATCCAACCTCTCGATAAAGCCACCCTAAATATAAAATTTCACCTCATTGAGTCTAAAACTAATATCGTCCACCCAAGTGTCTCCATCCTGCATGACACACTCTTCCAGGGTGTTAAAACTCTCTAACAAAGGGAACACATAATAACGGGACATGCATGCCTCTCTAGGTCTTACAACAAGTACATAAAACTTTTCAAGACCACATCTA
The DNA here is from genome assembly GCA_031772625.1 of Pinus tabuliformis. Lineage (NCBI taxonomy): Eukaryota > Viridiplantae > Streptophyta > Pinopsida > Pinales > Pinaceae > Pinus > Pinus tabuliformis. The sequence continues at coordinate 384,017,945 of CM062812.1, read as the reverse complement.
ACCATTACAAAAGATTATATGACATGTATATTTGTTCTAATTACAATATGTTACTCATACTTTATCATGTTCATGAGTCGAGTCTATTTTTCATTTCCCTATAGATTTGCCGAATACTACATTCTAGATCCACGACACCACTCTGCACCGGAGGCTGCCTTCTACGAAAACTTCACGACCTCCTTTAATATCATGTCTCCAACAATGGTACACACCTCAGGTCCATGATCAAAGGAATTGGAGCATCTATCACAACAATGATTCAACCCACAATAGAGATGGAATAGACACAAGCTTCATAACTCCACTCGACTCTTCAATTGAGCTACACACGCTCACTCTATAAACCAAATCAAACACACTTTACCAATCCACCACCATCCTGATCCACACTGTGTCTAGGTGTCTCGTCACTCACCCCAAACACATTCAAAACAAAAACCTCATCGACAAATAACTCAACCACTGTGAGCACAGATTGTTGAGGAAATTTTTCTTTTCATGAACATGCACATAACGAAAGAAGGCATAATATGATCCTCTTACGATTGAGGGCTCCTGCTATAACAATTAAAGGATGGGCAAACCAAAAACACAAAACGAAATAAGAACAAACAAACTCTCTATTTCCCTTGGCCTAGAACGGGTGAGGGCCATGCCCATACGAGCTCTAATACCAAGATAAAATTTTATACTACAAACTATATTCATTGATCAATTATAATATTACATATATACAATAAGTGTTGTCTCAAGATAGGGAAACTGTCTTGGACACACAATCAATTGGTTGAGAGAATATCTCAACCACACACTAAACTAGGGACATATAGATATAATGACTCCTGAAGAATAGGAACAGACTCCTTTACATAAAAAGTCACAACTGAGACAAGTAGGAATTACATTTTCCAATAGATTATTCTCTCAAGGCACGAAATCCCACTTTGTGTTAAAGAAACCATCGCATAATTACAACAACAATCCATCGATCCAAAAAATTAACCATGGCATAATTAGTGCGTGGGGCCACTTTAGTGACCTTGACAGATGGTAGGTAGAAATCACCTCCTACATCCACCTTCATTGATGAGTTATGCCTCAATATGTTGTAATGGTGTAAATGTTTTCTTATAAGTATTTATATTTTGGTTTAATTAGCATAAATAAGAACAATATGGAGGAGGTGTCCTAATGTTTGCAAATGAGTGCAAACATTTAAATGTCTACTTAATAAATATCTCTTTCAATTATTATATAAGTCCATATTAGGTTTAAAATTCCATATCACTAATTTCTTTATATCATATGGATTAATATAAACAAATAAATATATACTAATGTAAGTAAATATATTTACCTTGAGTTACTACCTACCATAAGCAAGTCTTTCCACCAAAATAAGGGACTCCTATGTAATTAAGCATACTTACCAAGAGTTACTACCCACCATTATTTATGCATTCCTTAACACAAAAATAGATAAAAGTAATAATTTGATGGTTGCTTCACATCAAAATTTACTAAAAATTTCGTATATAAAATACATATAGGATAAAATAATAACCATTAATTATTTACTAATTTGTATAATTAAAGTACAAAAAATGATGATTCACACTTATCACTATTTATAACTACTATCGTATTGTAATGATATATGATATTATGATTATAGACCTAATATATGTTTGATATCTTACACGATATTAAGTTAGATATCTTACATCCTATTAAGTTATTCAAAAGAGATAATATTGTTGCATGTCTTTGAGATGAAGGTGATGACTCCCTCATGGATTTTATGAAGAGTTATTTGGGAATAAACTTAAAAATCATAGAAAAATATGTGAAGGCTACCATTGAGGACCCATTTCCATCCAATTTTTTCTTACAGTAACTTCAGACATGCTTTCAAGTTTAGGCATATAATTATAAAGAGCTTTAATATAATATTGGGGTTAATATGAATACTAAATCGAATATAATGTTAAATTTTTAATAGTAAAATATTTTTATATTAATATTATTAGGTATAATATAATATTAGGTTTAATATATTATAATATATGCTACCCTAGATCCATCTTAACCCCATATCTATAAGTGCAAAGAGATAGGTGCAAATATATCCTCAAGTTTTTCACTCAAAAGGAGGTTTAAGTCATAATCAAACCTCCTATTAAGTGAAAAAATTGAGGAAAAGATCTCACCTTGAGAGATTTGATCCCTCTTAGTGCTTAAAAGATATAGGGTTAATATGGATCTAGGGTAGTTTTAAGTATAAATAAGTAGTTGAAGCGTTGTAAATAATATACATATTTGTAAATATTATGAAAAATGTTATGTGTACAAGGCCCTAGAAATGATTTATAGAAGTACAACATCGCTTCACTTCTAATGAAAACATTAAGGAATCCAAAGCCATGAAAAATGCCTTAAAGAGCTTCACATTATCTTTGGAGTGTATATTTTTCCTCTAAGAATGATGTTAGTTTCTTCACAAGTTTTTTATCAATAGGTGTGTGTTTCAAGACCTTTCTATGGTCAAGGGAGAAAACCTAAGCCTTAGATAAAGAAGTATTTCATCCTTAACTCCATGAACTCTTTGGACCCTAACTTTTCCTACATACCTTTCTATCCTTGAGCCACCAATTCCCTCTTCCATTAGGGCCTTGCCTCTATCCTAAATATCTTCCTTATAAGGTCATATCTCCCCCTTTGGATCTCATAACTTCTAACCCTAAAAACTCTTCTATACAACCTTATTTATTTCATATTCTCTTTTCACTAGCTATATATTCCTAACCCTAGGCACATTCATATCATTTTCCCTAATTTTTGGGTGGCCTTCACCCTAGGCTCCACATCCACTCAACCCATATCCTTAAACCCCATAAAAAAACGTTAGCTCCAAATACCATAAAATCTATTCTTATAGACTTGAACCTTTAACTAATGGATCCAAAATTTTATTTACCTCCTCAACATGGTCCTTACCACCCTCATTGCAATCCCCTCTTCCCTTAGTTCCTCACCTCCCAATTAGTTCATCAATACTAGTCACTTTATATCCATCTCTTAAACCCTAGCCATACTTGCACTTTACCCTCTACCTCTATCCACTCCCTATACCCATTTACACCCACGATACCTACCTACTACAACTATTGGGCCATAAAACATATATTTCTAAGGATTAATTACCCACACTTTTTCCCTAAGCCCAAAGGCGTTAACACCCTTGGCTCCTTCTCACATGGGCCATTATCTCTACCATTAATAAACTTTTACTCTACCCACTCAGGACCCTTGGAAATTAGGCTTAATATTATGTCCTTAGCACCATATATAATATGGCGCTAAACCCCTTCCCATGAATCCCTTCCATCAATAGCTCCCAACCATTACCCCTCTAGAATGTCTCCAATTGGCCCATAATTCTATCAAACACCTAACCCTATAGCCTTATTTTCTTACGTACTCTTAGACCCCAACACCTTTTAACCTTAAACCCCTATATTATTCAAGTAACAACCCACTCTTTTCCTAGGCCCACTACCTTCAACTTGGATCCTCGTCACATCAACCCCAGGCCCCTAACATTTTCCAACCACTAACCCTCTCTACACCTAGGCCCTAGGATCCCTTTGTCAATAAGTCTTCCCTAGTGCCTTATACCCCTTGCAACTTTATATTAGTACCCCAGTCACTACCATATGATTTAAACCACCTTCAATATCAAGGCCCATGCCCCACTTGTCTTAAAACCCCTATTTATACCTAATGCCTCTTCACCTTCTCTAATTTTGAAAGGTCTTGATTTATGGTATGTACCATAAATAATCTATCTACCCCTACATTTCCTACTCTCTTCCTTCCCCTTTTTCTTACCTCACCCTCCCATTATGATTCTCCATCCTCCACTTCATGGCCACCTCTCCTCCCTTCCATATCCATCCACTCTTCACATATTCTCACCTCCTCCCCCCTTTCCACTGTCACCACACCCCATATGTTCACATCTCCTAGTGTCACATATATTCCATAGTTATTTCCCCCTTTCACTTTTCCTACTGTACCCATCCACCTTTCCTTTCTACTCATGTATTTTCCCAACCACTTTGGTATATTTTCTATCCTTTCATTTACACCCATTACTCCCTATCACCAAATTACCCATCCCCATTTTTATTCTTCTCACCTCCTTCCCCTTCACATCTCTTTCCCCAACACTTCATTCCCACCACCTCTTATTTAATTTATCTTTCTATCACACCTCCACATTTTATGTCAATACCCATTCATATGCCCTCTGCCATCACTTCCTCTCTCAAACCTTTCATCCCTTTCACCTCCATATTGTGTAGTTCATCATCAAGGAAAAAGACCTTATTTCTTTTTAGATAACAATGTGGCTCATCATGAGGACAAAAGATCAAATTTCCTTTTATGTACTAGATGGTTTGAAATGTTGGCACAAAAAATATTTACATGGTTTATCTAGAGGATGACGCTCAAGTGAATTTGAATTACAAAATCGTAAACTCTAAAACTCCGACCATCTATACAAGTGAAATAATTGAAAAGGCTAATCTTCTTGAAGATTTACATTTAGTGGTATCTAAAAGGAAATTTATTATTTTGTCCTGATGTTGAACCACACTAGATGGCTTGAAATGATGGCACAAAGAATTTCTATGTGATGTATTTGAAAGATTAATCTCAAATGAATTCAAATTAGATAATCCTAAACTATGATATTATGGCCTTCTGTGGAAGAGAAACAACTAATAAGGTTTGTCTTCTAGAACATTTATGTTTATAAGTATCTAAAACAAAATATGATATTTTTTCCTGATTATTAATGCCACTAGATGGTTTAGAATGTTGGCACAAAAAATCCCTATGTGATGTATGTGAAAGATGAAACCCAAATGAATTCAAATCATAGAACATTAAACTTTGAAATTATGGCCTTATATAAAAGGGAAACAATTAGTATGGTTTGTATTCTTGGACATTTATGTTTACAAGTATATGAAATGAAATTTGATCATTTGTCCTCCTGATGAACCACACTAGATGGTTCTAAAAATTGGCACAAAAAATATATATTCAATGTATTTGAAAGATGAAGCTCAAATGAATTCAAATTATAGAAGCCGAAACCTTGAGATTGTTACGCTAACAAAATGGAAACAACTGATAAGGTTTGTCTTGTCTACGTTTAGGTTTATAGGTATCTAAAAGGAAATCCATCTTTTGTCCTAACGATGAACCACAATGGAAGGTTCAAAACATTGGTATTAAAAATATCTATGTCAAGTATCTGGAAGATGAAGCCCAAATGAATTCAAATCACATAAGCCTAAACCATGAAATTATGGCCATGTATTGAAGGAAAACAACTAATAAGCTTTTTCTTCTCAAACATTTGCGTTTATAGGTATCTAAAACTAAATTTTATCTTTTGTCTAGATGATGAACCACACTAGATGGTTCAAAATGCTGGCACAAAAAATATCTATATGATGTATCCAAAAGTTGAAGTTCAAATGAACATGAATAGAAAAATGCTAAACTTTGGATTTAAGAGATCTGTGGTTTGTATCTTTTGATTCACTTACCTGAGAATCCACAGTATGAACATTTTTATGCCAACGTTTCAAATCCCAACTGGGATCCATCATCAGGGCTTATGAATGATGATAAAAGAAGAGCCGCTAAGAAGAAAATAAATAATAATCAGGAAAATAAATTTTTTTTTTTTTTTTTTTTTTTTTCTAAAAACCGCAGAAGTCGGCTAAATATTAATTATTAATTTATTTATTAATTAATTAATAATTCATTCAATTATTTTATTTTTTATTTTCATTTTAATTTTTGAGATTTATATATTTTAATTTTTATTTATAGGTGAGTTAATAGATTAATTTTAATTCAAAATCTAAATGGGAATACTAATAATAATTATTTAGTATAAGAAAAAAAATTATTTTATTTTATTTAATTAATTTAATTTAATTTTTATTTTATTTAATCATTTAATTATTTAATGATTTATTTAATTATGATTCAAGAAGCGAAAAGTTTATTTTATTTATTCTTATATAATAGAATTAAAGATTAGAGAAAATTATATAAATATTAATAATAGCTAATAAATTAATATTAATAATAATTAATTAATTAATTGTTATAAACTAATAAATATTAGATATTAATAGGGATAATAATACTTAATTAATAAATTTAGTAAATATTAAAACTTAATTAATAATACTTAATTAATAAACATTTAATAATGAATTAACAAAAATTAATATTTTTTTTTTTTCTAAGCAACACTACCTACTTTTGTATTAATATGTACAGCTGAAACTTACATTCGAGAGAACTGGCTGCCCATTTCCAACTGTGACTCCATGGGCAGCTGTAACAGATTCCAAAAACACTTGCACCTGGTGATGTTTCCAGTATTGACCAGTGCATCAACTAACAAAAAGATCCTAAACATTTCTGAAGAACCCACGCAGGGGCAGAATTCGAAGGCTATATGACTCAGACTTCTACAGGGAATGCGCTTATGTCCCAAAACAGAGAAACTGCTATCCATATCATAGAAGTAAACAAGAAACAGCATAAGACAAGAGTCCAACGACATTGAACAGGAGACCAGCAATGTAAGACACAAGACAACAGGAAAGATCACTAAACCGTCCACGATCCCAAACGCTTCCTGGAAGAACGTGGGAGTGCCACCTGGGCCTAGTCCTCGGTCGCAGCTTCCTCAGGCTCATCCTCTGGCTCCGCCTCCCGAATCCATGCCCATCCTTGTCCCTCGGGTAAGCCATCCATGAAGGCTGGCAATTCAGGTTCACGCGCATGGCTTGAAGTGTGGTGGTGCTCCAGCAGTGAGGTGCCCCCCGAGCTTGAAGCCTCACCCAGTGGACGCTTTCCTTTGTCAACCACCCGAATTTCTTCCGCCAGAGACTGTTGCCGCCTTCCTTCATGCTCCGACAGAATTTCCCCTGCAAGGGATTGTTGAATTCCTCCCTCGTTTTCCATGGGATTTTCCACTGCAAGGGGCCTCGGCAGACCCTCCACATTTTCCTCAGGGACCCTGGTGAACAAAACGGATATGTGGGCGTTGATACCCGCATGATCCCTGGAATTGCCCAACGTGAAAATAACCGAGCCAAACGCAGGTAGCCTTGGCTCGCCATTGTTGGACCCTCCAGCCTCCACAAAATGGCTTGCCTGAACAGGGGAAGCTCCCACACGTCGATGACAGTAACAACAGCAGCAGTGGTGATGAGTGTCTGCTGCAGGCGAGCGAGAGGAGCTGCCACGCCCTGAGCCCCTTCCTCTTCTGCACGGCATCCTCTCTCGCACCATACTTCCAGCAGCTTCCTTCTTAGGCAGAATTCTCCTCCAATTCGGCTCCAGGCAACACACAAATGCGCGCAGGCAAGAACCAGGGAGGACCAACAGCTTGCCAGCCTCCCCCAAATCGACAATAACACCGCTCTGCTCCGAATTCTGGGCATATACACCATCGCACTGAGCAGCGTCTGCCCCCATTCTGCAATTCTTATTGCCTTCCACATTCCGTCGGAATTCTCCCGCATTCAATGCGGCCATCTAACCCTTCAATGTTCCCTGCACCTTCATTAAGGCTGATGAACTGCAATGCCCGGCCTGTGGAGTTGGCGGCGAGGGGCCATAAAGATCTCCGTCCGTCGCGTGACCTCCCCTCCGTGGCAAGTGGCTCTTCCATGTGATGCGACGTAGCACCCGCATCCGGGAAACAAAAATTAATATTAATAATAATTAATATATTAATTAATTAATTGTCATATTAATTAATATATTAAGCTAATTAATATAAAAGTAAATGTTAATTAATGGTTATAAACTAGTAAATATCTTAAATTAATCAATAAAAGTTAATTAATTGTTAATTAATTGTTATAAATTAATAAATATATTGAATTCATCAATAAAAGTTAATAGATATTAATAGGGTTAAAATATTAATAATACTTAATTAATAAAGTTAGTAAATATTAATACTTAATTAATAAACCATTAATAATGAATTAACAGAAATTAACATTAATAATAATTAATATATTAATTAATTGTTATATTAATTAATATAATAAGCTAATTAATATATTAAGCTAATTAATATAAAAGAAAATGTTAAAATGTTAATAAATCAAAGTTAATGATGATAAGAGATATTAGAAGAGTTAAAAATATTAATAATACCTAATTAAAGCTGTTAATATATTAAATTAGTAATCACTTAATAATTAATTAATATTAATAATAAATAATATATTAATTAATTGCTATATAAATTAATTAATATATTCACCTAATTAATATTAATAATGTTAATAAATCAATAATATTAATGATAATGGAAAATTAATAGGGCTAATAAATACCTAATTAATTACTTAATAATAAATGAACCAAAGTTAATATTAAAACTTTATAGTTAGTATTAATCAGTAAACCAAAGTTTAAATTGTTAATAAAAATTAATTGATAATTAGTAATCACTTGATAATTAATTGACATTAATTAATATTAATAATAAATAATATATTAATTGATTGTTATATAAATTAATTAATACATTAACCTAATTAATATTAATAATGCTAATAAATACTAATTGATAATTAGTAATTAATTGACATTAATTAATATTAATAATAAATAATATATTAATTAATTGTTATATAAATTAATTAATGTATTAACCTAATTAATATTAATAATGTTAATAAATCAATAATATTAATGAAAATGGAAATTAATAGCGCTAATAAATACCTAATTAATTACTAAATGATTAATGAACCAAAGTTAATATTAAAACTTGATAATTAGTATTAATTAATATTACGACGTCATTAATAAATAATGACAATAAATAAAATATTAACTTTTTATTAAGATTTATATATTTATTAAGAATTTTATTTATTTATATATATAAATTTATTAGCTTATTTATTATAATAGTTATTATTAATTTATAAGTTAAGAAAATTTTTAATAGATAATGATAAGTTAGAAGATATGCTATACCTGGGACGTGTTGGCGATCTTGATTTCCCTGATTAAGGGAAGCCAGCTCACGCTAATCTCCACACCATTGTCTCTGTTCAGATTATGAGGATGTTTTATAATTTCAAGAGCTTCTCTGATCTTTCGTCTATGATGCTGTTGTTCCCTTGCGACAATTGAGGCACTTTCCAAGTAGCTATGGTGTTTAGTTTTTGAGGAGTGCTCTGCCAAGGCTGAAGTATGGGACCTTTCATTCCTAATATCAGCGCCATGTTCCTTGAGCCTTGTCTGTAGGGATCGACTTGTTTCACCAATGTAGCTTTTCCCACATGAACAATCTATTTTATAGACTCCTTTAAGCTGATGTTTGTCAATATCATCGTTTACAGACCTCATACCTTGCCTAATTGTTCCAGGGGCTGAGAAATGCGTGATTATGTTTTTCTTCCTTAGGAATTTTAGCGATTTTGTCTGTAACTCCATGGATATAAGGAAGAAAAACTCTACCACACTGAGGTTGGTCTTGAGCCTTAGGTTCATGAGATGACAACCTTCCCTCAGCTACCTCTATGGCCCTTTTAATCTCTTGTTCCTTGTAGCCTATACTCTTAAATGTTGAAATTAAATGCTTCTTTTCTTCATTCTGATGCTCAGAGTCAGAAATTCGAAGGGCTCTGATAGCAAGAGTATTTAGAACACCAAACTTCTGGGCCGGGTGATGGTGGGAATTAGCATGGAGGTAACTTTCTGTGTGTGTTGATTTCCTGAACACCTTATGCCCTAAAGAGCCATCCTCTTTCCTGATGATGAGAACATCTAAAAATGGGATGCTCATGTTTTCTTCAAGTTCCATAGTAAATTTTATTTCAGGAGAGATAGAATTTAGGTGCATGAAAAACTTGTCAAGTTCTGCTCTACCATGAGTCCATTTTATATTGGTATCATCAACAAATCGCTTCCACTAGGCTGGCTTTAAGGGGTATGAATCAAGGGCTTTCTTCTCAAAGTATTCCATGTATAGGTTGGCCACGATTGGCGAAAGGGGTGATCCCATTGCCACACCAGAAGTCTGCTCATAAAATATTCCTTGGAAGGTGAACACTGTTGACCTTAAGCAGACTTCAGCCAATTTTGCAGTCCCCGGATCAGTAACATCCTTTATAACTTGAATGGCTTCATCAAGAGGAATCTTGGTGAATAAGGATACTACGTCAAAGCTAACAAGAATGTCATCCCACTCTATCTTCTCATTTTTAATAAGCTTCACAAACTCGTGGGAGTCTTTGATGAAGGACTCAGTATTTCCGACAAGGGGCTTAAGGATTTTAGCAACATACTTAGCAAGCTCATAGGTTGGGGAACCAATAGTATTAACTATCGGTCTAAGAGGAACCCCTTCCTTATGGATCTTGGGTAATCCATAAATTCTAGGGATAGTTTCACAAGAAGGGGTTAATTTCTTTTTCAATTTATTGTCAAGGTTGGAATCTGAGATGATCTTCTTTACATCTTTCATAATTTTGGGGATGGGATTACTGTTCAGTTTCTTATAACTGCCACACTTTAGGTGTTCATTCATTTTGCAAACATAGTCTTCTTTATCCAAGATGACTGCTGCTCCTCCTTTATCCGCCTTAAGAACCACAATCTTGTCATTGTTCCGCAAAAATTTGAAGGCTCTTAGCTCTTCTTTACTTAAGTTGCTTTTGGGAGTTTTGGCTTTCCTCATGATGAGAGAAAATTCTTGTCTTAATGTTTCTTTTTCTTCCAAAGGAAGGTTATAAATCCCTTCTTGTATGCTACAAATCATCTTCTCAATAGGAAGGCTTTTAGGGGTAATGGCAAACCCCGTGCCTTTGCTGAGGACATTAATGACTCCAGCATCTAACTCTTGGGAAGATAGATTGAAAACTTTCCTTTTTAAATTTGTCTCACAAGTGTTTGTTGAAGGCTGACTTTTTTCATTATGTAAATTCTTGACTGCACCTTGATTGCTATTTTCTACAGGTTCATTTTTAAAATTAACCTTATCGCTATCTAAACCATGATTACCCATACAATTTTTGAAACTGCTGAAATTCTCAGATGAGCTTGAATTAACTAACAACTGATCACTATTATCTGTATTGAGAAGGGTGTTAAACATATAAAATTTGGAAGCAACTGCGCTGAGGGAATTGTCAAAGACGTTATTCTTAAAGTCATTGCCTTTATCATAATCTACGTTGACACCATTTCTTTTTAAATTTTCCTCACAAGCGTTTGTTGAAGGCTGACTATTTCCATAATGAAGATTTTTGACTGCATCTTGATTACTATTTACTCTCGGTTCATTTTTAAAGTTAACTGTCTCGCTGTCTAAACCACGATTCTGCATACAATTGCTGACATTCTCAGATAAGCCTGCGTTCTGCGTAATATAATCAACCGTTGTATTAACTGACATTTGATCTCTGTCATCACTCAGAACCTCACTTCGAGTTGCGTTGTTCTAAGAAGTTATGTTGACAGTGCTGTGCGTATTTCCATTGTTGTGCGCTTTATTGTTAAACCAGTTTTCATTACTATTCATAATATTTACGCTGCCATTATCATCTGCTTTGTCAAAGACGTTATTAGTGCTGAGCGTATTGTCATTGCTGTGTGTTTTATTGTTAAAACCATTTCCATTGTTGTTCATAATATTTATGCTGCCACTCTTCAGAACGAGGTTCTGCACCCTGTCCAGCCCGGAGTTGAAACCCGCATTGTCCTTTACGCTGTTTATCAAGCTGCTAGAAATGACATCCTGTGAGATATGACTCAGTGCTTCGATTTTATCCTGAGATCTGCTTAATAGACTTGATAATTTCTTGCCTTGCCTTGTCTGAGCAATCTGTCCCTCATTATCAGCTTTCAGAGCAGTCCTGGAATCAATAATAGACCAGAGATTCTTGTTAATGCTGTTAGCTAGTTTAAGGTGCGTTGATAGAGCTAAGCGACCCAGATTTTCCAGAGAAGCCCTAATCCTTTTAATTTCTGATCGAATTAGAGAGAAGCTTAGTTGAAAAAACGCCTTGCTATTATATCTGTTCTGCAATCTGTGCTTGACTTGTGCAAATGGAGGAATGAGATTATTGTCCCGACAGTTTTTAAGAAAATGAGGATCTGCAGCTCTTCTTGCTATCCTCACTCTAAGTCTTTCGAGTAAAAGGATTTCTCTCCAAGCATCCCCTCCGTATAGGGACAAGACTTTGGATTTAAGAGATCTGTGGTTTGTATCTTTTGATTCAGTTACCGGAGAATCCACAGTATGAACATTTTTATGCCAACGTTTCAAATCCCAACTGGGATCCATCATCAGGGCTTATGAATTAAAATTAATCTATTAACTCACCTATAAATAAAAATTAAAATATATAAATCTCAAAAATTAAAATGAAAATAAAAAATAAAATAATTGAATGAATTATTAATTAATTAATAAATTAATTAATAATTAATATTCAACCACAACTTCTGCTGTTTTAAAAAAATAAAAATAAAAATAAATTTATTTTCCTCATTATTATTTATTTCCTTCTTAGTGGCTCTTCTTTTATCATCATTCATAAGCCCTGATGATGGATCCCAGTTGGGATTTGAAACGTTGGCATAAAAATGTTCATACTGTGGATTCTCCGGTAACTGAATCAAATGCTAAACTCTAAAATTTGGGCCCCATATGTAAGGGAAAAAATTGATAAGGTTTCTCTTCTCGAGCATTTACGTTTACAGGTATCTAAAAGGAAATATAATCTTTTTTCCTAATGATAAACCACACTAGATAGCTAAAAATGTTGGCACAAAAAATCTCTTTGTGATGTATTTGAAAGATGAAGCTCAAATTAATTCGAATCAGAGAAGTGTAAGCTTTGATAAGCAGTTCACATTGATTATTTTTCTCATATTGGATTTTTAATGTTTTTCTAGAGTCGATTCATAGATCCACCCAACCCCTAGTTAACAAGCAATAGATGCCATTTATTATTTTTGTAAAGACCACCGTTTCCATTGTAATCATTGACAAACCATTATTAAGAGAGGAAAAGCCACCAATTTTTGCATTAGAGAACGACAAGAGGTGTTCTCAAAGCCATAATTTCCCTTGTTGAGTTTCATAGCAAAGAACCCATGCATTGGTATTTCTCTAACTTATCATGCATCAAGTGACCCAAGAGAGAGTTGTAGCTCAATCCCATCATCACCATAGAATCATATCTGGATCATATCATCAAGAGAATATAAGGCATCAAAAATAAGAAACAAAAAAAACATCACCCTATACGACAAACCCGTAAAGCTTCCATCAGTTTTCTTTACAGAGCCATTGTCAAGAGAGGGACACTGTATGTGAAAGTCGATCCTAAGTTTCTTTGTGGATTTATTCCTCTGTTTTAATTGTAGGTTTATTATGGAGCCACTATCAAGTCTGATTGCGCTAGGAATGTTTTGTGGAACCAGAACTATAAATCCCTACAAATTGATAGGGAGAAACCCTAAATGTGCTAAGGCATCTTCATAATTCTCAGAGCCACAATTGTAAGCCAGATTCACTCACACCGATATTTTAATACATTTGTTAGGGTTTCAGTGATTTGAAAATCAATGAGAATCCCCTCAATCCATAGTAAGGTGGAATTGTTATACAAGTCAATGATGGATTCCACTAGTAATTAGAACACACAGGTTACCATATATAATGGTACAAAATATGCAATGTGGGAAATTAAGATGAATATCTTTTTAAAGAATCTGGACTACTGGGAAGTAGTAATCACAAAATATGAAGAACTTGAAGCTATAGACTTATCAACAATGATGAATTCCTAAACAAATTATATAGTAGAGATAAAAGAAAAGGATTCAAGAGCACTATGGAATTTCGACAACGGAGTTGAATACTCCATATTCCTTAAGATTTTAGACGCAAGCAATGCTCATCAAACCTAGTAAATTTTTGAAAAATAATACTAAGGAATATACAAGGTAAAGAACGCAAAGCTTCATATCCTCCAGAAGAATTTTAAAACTTTATAAATGAGAGATATTGAAGCAGTAAAACATTTTATGACTTAAGTCATGCAGCTAGTAAATATACTTAGAACTCCTCGAGAGGATGTCACCAATCAAAAGCTCATTGAGTAAATTATCAGAAGTCCGGGCCCACCTTCATTTAACATGTTTCTGACAACAATAGAACAAAGTAAATATTTGACTCAGTTTTTAATTGAAGAATTGACAAGATCAATGTTAAATCATGAGTCAAGAATAAAGGTAGAAATGACTCATTAGGAAATTCATTTCAAACTCAAGACATAATTAGTAGAGGAATTATTGGAGGTAATGAAAGAAAAGGAAAAAGGGGAAAATGATATTCTAACAATAGAAACAATGCATCAATTCAACTTAAACAACCATAGGATAGGCCTCAAAATCTAAGAGGAAGAGATAGAAACAACAAAAGAAGAAACAAATATGGATAAGTCAAATATAAAATGTTATAAATGCAAGAAATATTGTTGTTTTGTGGATAAATTCCTTCTACGGACATAAGAAATCTCCCTAGACTTAGTGTCTTAGTCTAGAAACAACCAAGAAAAAATTACAATGATTTTCCTTAAGTATGTTTGAAATATGGGAAGAAAACCTACTTGGAAGCTAATGCAAGCTTCCTCCTTCTCCTTACTTGTTAGCTCCATCTCTAACTCAAATTTCTAAAACTAGAACCTACAAATCATCCAAAACAAGAAAGCAAAGAAAGAGATAGAAATAGTATATACAAACAACTCTAAATAAGAATTCAAAGATTCATGTTCTACATATTCATAAATAAGACATAAGTATAGGAGAAACAATGCACTTTTGTATTAATAAATATAGGAAAAGATTGTAACCCTTGTAGGCCTTGACGATCTGAATCTCTCCTATCTATCTTGTCATTCCTTTGGCACAAGAGAAAGCCTTCAATCACACCTCAAGAAAATGGATGGATTATGGACCTCTAGGCACAAATAAGCATCATAACGGAATAATTCATAGTCTCAAAAATTGAACTCAAACTCTATGATAGGTAGCGAATTTATATGGTAAATGAGGTGGTTTGGGATTTACCATTATAGGGATCATATCCACATTAGAGGGAGGTAAGCTATAGGAGATAAGAGATACGACTTCAATAATAGGAGTTTGAGATATAATCCAATAGTAAATGGTTGAAACCACTTCCGAGACTTCTAGAAAGAGAAACTTAAAAATTAACTTTAATTTTTTACTCATTTCTTACTATCATCGCACTTTTTCGGAAAGAAACATTTGCTCGCTAGTGCAATTTCCATGTGTTCGAACTACGTCAACATAGTATATCTTAAAGGCAAGTGAGATGATCCATAAAAATAGGGTTTTTAGCCAATGTAATCCAATATTCTTGTAACTTCTAGAAAGAGAATGATTTTGGATTTGTAGGGGATTGATTCAAAGTGTAAATGGATGATGATAGATCGAGTTTCATGACCATTTGTTTGAATGAAAAAGATAACCTATAACACATTGCCCCCTAAATTACAAATTCAGAAGTTGTGGCTGAGGACTGAAGTGATTTACCAAGTGAAAAGTTAGGAGCAAGCATCGTTTAGTTGATACAGTCAACTGATTCTTACAATACATTATCATTATGATATCAATGCTAAGACAAACATATGTGTACTCAACGTATAGGCCATTTTACATGTGCAATGATTAAACTCACATCCACTGATGACATATTGTGGACCCATGCTTAGATGACTATTTGTATGACCATAGCCATCATATTTTGTAAATCATGTATGAATCTTGAAATCGCAGCCTGTATGGATGAAACTATATCTAGTGTCTTCTACCCCATCACTCGATAGTACAAATCTAACCATGTGAATAGATGTGCTGGATTCGAACATGGTAGACACCATCTAATTATCATTCAATGGTGAAAACTATTAACGAATGCAAAAGGAACCACAGGCATTGATAATGGCTCTCAAGGTACTAAAGCGCAATCTGTGAGGTGTGAATAAATGAGTTGAGGTCGAACACCAAAAAAAATCTCTCGATCGAAGGTCAATGATGAGAACTTGTCACTGAAAGTGAGGAAACTTGCCATTGAGTTATGAAAGTTCCAAGGAATTGAAAGGAGTTCCTAAGTAAACTTCCTAGATAATGTGTTGATGTCGATAGGAAGCGACCTGTTGCAGGAGGGCCTTGACGTATACACCATCAATGACATGAAACAGGTATCAATATTTGAGATAGAATGTTATGATTTAGAGTTGGTTCAAGGGCAACAAAAATGAAAGAAGGCTTAAGGTATTGTAGCAAATGTCAATTGAGGGTGCAATTCTCTTTAACATATTGGTGGACTTCTCTTGCATTTTGAAAGTGAATGTAGGAAGAAATAATCAAATTGAATAAGGAAGCACAAATGTTTCAAGTGCTAGGGAAGGTACAACATATTCCATGTTTCTTTCTTGTTCATCAATACACGAAAAAAAAGATGAAGATATTTGGTTACTGAAAATGGATGTAGTAATCATATGACACATAATAAATATGTTTTCTTAAGTTTTGATGAAACAATTAACTCTTAGATCAGATTGGGTGATGATCATCTTGTTAATTGCATGGGTGATGATCATATTGCAAAAGAAGTCTATGGTCCTAGGTATACCTATGATATGCGTCCATCTCCATGTCAAATTTGTGTGCTTTCCAAACACCAAAGAAATATTTTCCCAAATGTTTCCATCTATAGTGCACAAAGTCCACTTGATCTAGTACACACAGACCTTTGGGTTCAAATGAAAACCCAGTAAATAGGTGAAAGTTTTTACTTTTAAACCTTTACTGATGATTTCACTAGAATTAAATTGGTCTTCTTCATCAAAATAAAATCTCATACTTGTGGAAAATTCAAGCAATTCAAAGGCATTATATAGAAGCAGTGTGACAAGAAAATTAAAGTATCAATATCAAATGGAGGAGGTGAATATGATTTCAGGGAATTTGTGGAATATTTTAGTGATATATATATATATATATATATATATATATATATATATATATATATAGATATAGAAAAGACGGTAGACTCCACAACATAATGGAGTAGCAAAAAGGACAATTTATACCGTCATGAATATGATAATAAGCATCTCGAAGGTAAAGAATTTACTAAATGATTATTGGGAGGAAGCAATAGCATGCACAATTTATATTTTGAATAGGTTTCTAGCCAAAATGTTTAAATACATTGATCCATTAGAATCTTTGAGTGGTATGAAGGCAAGTGTATCACGCTTGAGAATATTTGGTTTTGTAGCCTATGAACAGGTTCCAAAAGAAATGAGAAGGAAAATAGATGACAAAAGTGAAAAATTCATATATGTTGGTTATGATGAAGAATCCAAGGATTATCAATTGTACAATCCTATAACCAACAAAGAAATTATTTTAAGAGATGTTAAATTCTTTGAATATCAAGAATGGAATGATCAAGATAATAGAAGAAATAGTAATCAAATTTCTCCACATGTATTCAAACCAAGTGAATCAACAAAAGTTGAACAAATAAGATAAGGAATCAAACAACTACAAGTTCCAACTTTAGGGAAAGAAAAGGAGGATAGAATGCATGTAGTCCATTATGTTTCAATGAATTTAATTCCACCATTGTATAGAAAATAAGAAGTTCAAGAGAAATTTATAAAAAGCTGGATAATGAACAAATATACTTTTACTTGTTTCCTTTTTGGCCAGCACATTTTGAAGAAGCAATTAAAAGGAAAGAATGGATTGAATCTATGAATGATGGAATCACAGGAATAAAGAGTAATATCACATGGAGTATTTCATATTTACCAATAGGGAAAATAAGCATTGGAGCCAATGGATCTATAAGACCATTTTTAATGAAAAATGACAAATTGAAAAGCATGAAGGTAGATTGGTAGCAAAAGGATTTACATATAAACTTCGACTAGATTACGAATGAACCTTCACCCTAATAATAATGTGGGATACTGTAAGAACAATATTAGTAATAATAGAAAACAATCATTGGCCAGTTTACCAAATGGATGGAAAATCAACATTTTTAAATGGGATCTTGAAGGAAAAAGTTTATGTAGATCAACATGCAAGATATGAATTCAAGGGTCAAGAGCTAAGAGTTTAGAAGTAAAAAAAGGCTTTGTATGGTTTGAAACAAGCCATTACATCATGGTACACCATAATTGGGTCTTATTTTCCTCAAAAAAGATTCAAACACAACATTTATGAACCCACTCTCCATAGAAAACTAGATTTGCAAGGTAATATTTTGATTATTTGCATTTATGTTGATGATATGATTTACAAGGAAATTTAAAGCTTGAAGATTTCAAATAGATATGGAAAAAGAATTTGAGATAGCAAATCTTAATTGGATGAAGTATTGAAGTATTTCTGGGAATAAAAGTTAGATAGTCTGAAAATTGAATTTTCGTTTGTCAATGAAAGTATGCAAGAGATGTTTTGACAAGATTTGGGATGAGTGAATGCAAGCGTGCAAAATAACCAATTGTCCAAGGAACCAAGCTAAACAAAGATGGCAGTAGTCCAATAGTCAATTCAACTTTATATAAGAAACTAGTAGGCATCCCAATGTACCTCACAACAACAAGACCTATAGTAATGTATTTAGTTAGCCTTATATCCAAGTTTATGAACTCATGAAAAGAAGCCCAATGGAAAGTAGGAAAAATGATTTTAAAGTATATTGCAGAAATAATACAATATAGAATTTTGTATATTGATTACAATTACAACCATCTTGTTACTTACACAGATAGTGATTTTGGAAGAATTATTGATGACATATGAATTTCAGCTCAGTATATGACTAATTTCATGGGCATGTAAGTGTTATCACCCCAAGAAACTCACCTAGTTTGTATATCAGTGATGCTCAGGAACATTACAAATTCAACAAAATGTTGGATAAATGGTGTATGAATGAAACAAATGCTGCATATTCAAGCCAGATAACCACTTCTACTATGATTGACCCCAGACATGGGTGAACACCCCCAGACTACAAGGCTTTAGACCACCAATTACTCACAGTTTAAGGAAAAGGTGATGATGGAGAAGACTGACCACACCAGCAGATGCACAGGACCCTGTGATGGCCCGCTGCAACCAGTTAAAAGGTCTGTAAATCTATTATCTAATGCACATACAGGATGACAGCTCTCTGGCATTAAAACAACAGAAACCTGCAAACACATTCAATGACACATGCTAAATCCTAACACAAAGGTGGGATGACAACCCCTGTAATGCTAAACATTAACAACACATGAATAAATGCAAAACAGGCACAGCCTGGAACAAAGAAGAAGAAGTGGAAAGTGAGAAATTAATAGCAAAAGAAGCTTGTATTAGCTGGAAATGAAGACCAGATGCTGCAGGTTACAAAGTAGTTACAGTCTCCAGAAGTTGAACCTTACAGCAAGGTAACTCTCATATAACACTCATCAACTGATTACATTGTTTTTCTGGGTATATATAGAGGCTAGATACAAAATTTCTCTGCTACTAAGCGTGGAGGTGTCTTAATGGACTACCAACCGCATTTACAATATGAAATGGGCCTCTGCTGAATTTCTCAGAGCTTTAATGGACAAATCGACCTTTTTGATCATCTGATGTCATTCTCTGGCAGCTGGAGTAAATTATGGATGACATTCCATGCCTGATAAATGCTCCTCACTGCTCGAGGTCATCCCTTTTCCTTCTCAGTCATGTTGTTGATTTATTGCAGTTAGTGAAGCTTTAATTGTTTAGGGACCAGGTAGATCATCCTCATCGTCCTTCGGGCGAATAACACAGGCTATGGGCGAGAATAGAATGGTGGAAATGGACTTGGACCGGAGGAATTAATTTCAACTGTCGGATCAAGGGAACGAACGGCCGAGATTGCACAGAGGAAGCCATTGGGAGGTCACGCAGGCGGAGTGGATAAGGGCCACTAGATCACCGTCGGCAGATCCATCGGTGATCGCGCGCAAAAATTACACGAGGTTTAAACGGCGGAAGAATGGTTTGGGAGACGGGCAGTATTCCCCGCACCGCCCATCGGCATCTAGCAGTTTCCGTATAACGGTCCGCAATCCGATGAAACAACGCCACGTGGCAACAGGAAACCACCCCCCCGCGAGCTAACGCTTGCGCAAGTCGCGCGATCGGGGGAAGTGTCCATCATTGATCTGGCGATGGATGGCCGGAAGACGGGTAACGTGCGCGATGTTTAATGCGCGGACAGGGGCGATGGGGACCGTTAGATCGGGACGATCAACGGTCGCGATTTGAAAAGTGACAGAGGGTTAATATGGGTGCGGTCTCGTGAGTTAAGCGCCCGGGGAGAAGAAAAGCGGGTTATGCAGAGTTTAAATGGGTTTTCGGGGTTTACAGAGGATTTAGAGCGGAAATAGAAATAACAGGAATAAGGAGAATTGAGGGAAAGTAAGAAAAGGATGTGGAAACGGAGATGGGAAAAGAAATAGGGGCAAAATGTAAATGAAGGAGGGAGGAGGAAAGGGCCACAGCACGCATTCTCGGCACAAACCAACCACAATTCAACCCTTTAAGCAGTAAAATCAATAGCAGAGCTAACATTGGCTCCTTCTGGGGATGAGATCCTCCCTGCGAGGTCTCAAGAACCTGTAGACCAAGGCCTTCAAACAAAACTCAACTTTTAAAAACACTTGCCTAGTATCCATTGGGCATTGAGTCATCTAAGCATACAACAGAAAACTGTAAAAGAACTTAATTACAAACATTAAAGCCTGAAAACTTAGACTTCAAAAATTGCCCACTTGTTGGGCCATCAAAATTGTTGACTATCATCAGGTTCATCATAGATCAACAAGACTGGATTTATTTGATCCTCTACCTCGAACAGCTTAGGGCATTTGAGCTTGACAGGCAGATATGGATCAATTTTTATTTCCCTTCTATTTATTTTCCTCCTTGGATGTTCTTTAGAGGAGCCTCTATACACCTGTTGAATAACCACTGTTGTTGTGTACATGTCTATGTCTTCTTTGGCCTGCACAATTAATATGAAAGATGAACCACTGTATTCTTATGCAGGGGACACAGAAACATTATCTGCTCCTGAATCTTTCTTTGAACAATCTACATTCAAGGAAGAATCCCAAAACTATGCATCCCATTCCTATGTCCTCTGATAAGCTTCCCTTTCAATCTATGTGGGGGCCATTTGGGCAAGCTTTGGAATTACAAGACTGAGATGATCAGCTACAGTCTTGAGCATTGAACTATTTCCTGCCTCAGTTTTCAAGTGGCAACTTTGAGGGATTGTTATTTGAGCAGACAAAGAGGCAAAATATTATGGGGAGCTCACTTCTCCCTCTTTAATCACTGAACTGGGAAAAACAGCAGGTTGGCTAATTTGCATATCTGCATAGCCATTAGAAGATGTGCTGGCTGTGAGCACAGGTTCTTAGAGGAAGAAGGGATTTGCTGTTGATTGCTGCTGTTGAAAAGCTTGTTGTTCTGTAGCTACAACAAACTGACCAGCAGTAGCTCTGTATATTGCTTTCTCATAAGCAGCCCTGGTTAGGAAAGGAGCACCTTCCAAACCATGGACCTCCTCCTCTTCTTCACATAGCTCTTCTTCCATGACTATACTATGACAAAGGGTCTTCACCCTTTGATCTTCGTTTGTATCTCTGCTTCTCTGCAAAATCTGCAACTGCTCCTGTGCTTCTCTATGCGGATTTGGCTTCGGAAGAGAAAAGTCACAAGGAACACCTTCTTCTTCAGAATACTGCTCAGCTTTTAATTTGGAAACTTCAGAGGCCAAAAACTCAATCATCCTAGCTAATTGATCTATCTCAGGCTCATAGGATGATGAGGACTCTCCTCCCTGACTTCTCCTCTCGGCATCACCTTCAAGTCTCTCTGCAGCAATGATGCTCGATTATACTTCAAAGGCTACAGATTGCATATCAGCCAAAGAATTACATTTTCTTTCCCTTAATAGCAGGCAGAACTGAGAATCAAAGGCATTAGCATATGTGAGCATGGCAGAAGCAGGGGTAGGTCTTATTTCAGTTGGCATTCTGTTTTACACATGATTAAATCTGATATTGAAATCAGACAGCAACTCACCATCTTCTCTCTGCAAGTTCCCAAATTCATCATGATAAAAGAGCAGATGTTTATTATTTCCCCAGTGCTTTAAAAATACATCATCTAAAGCATCCATGTCTGCAATAGACCTAGGGGACAAATTTCTGAACCATTTTCTAGCTTCCCCATCTAGGCTTCGGACAAAAACCTTGATCCAGACATCCTCTTCATTGATATCCAGGTTATCAAAATAACAATAAAATGCCTCTAAATGCTCTTCAGCTGATACTTCTTCTACACCAGTAAACTTTGGCATGAATTCTTGATAATCTCCTGCAAGCATGGCATTCAAAGGAGTAGGCAAGACTAATGGTCCATACCTAGCAGCAACTATTCATTCTATCTTTGTAAGGGCTTGTTGACCTGCCATGGCTAGGGTATATGAAAGGATACTGGTAGACTGAATGGAATGGATCAATGAAAAGAATGACAGAAACAGAGGAATACAATGGACAACATGGATGCTATTTACAACTGAGGTCCGAAAGGGAAATGAATGGAGAAGGAGCTGAATGAATCTCTGAAGGAAATATTTCACTAGCAGAGATACATGGGACTTTTAAGGCTTACCTGACCCTGATGCTCGTTACTGTGAAATTTTCCTCTGTTGAACGATCTTCTTAAGATCAGGCAATGGTTCAGCTAATATTCTGAAGATATCTTCGTGCATGCTTCAGCAGCTGCGCCAGAACTTCAATGTGGAGTCGCCAAAGGATGGCCTTCCTCCAGTGGAGTCGCCAGACAGATGATTACAACCAGAAACTGTGTTCAAACCTTCTCTGTCATCAAAGCTTGAAGCTGTGTTGTTCTCCCATGGAAGCTGAGCTTCAATTCTCCTCTCCCCGGCAATGGTGCCAATTAATGTTATCACCCCAAGAAACTCACCTATGTTGTATATCAGTGATGCTCAGGAACATTACAAATTCAACAAAATGTTGGATAAATGGTGGATGAATGAAACAAATGCTACATATTCAAGCCAGATAACCACTTCTACTATGATTGACCCCATACATGGGTGAACTCCCCCATACTACAAGGCTTTAGACCACCAATTACTCACAGTTTAAGGAAAAGGTGATGATGGAGAAGACTGACCACACCAGCAGATGAACAGGAGCTTGTGATGGCCGACTGCAACCAGTTAAAAGGTCTGTAAATCTATTATCTAATGCACAGACAGGATGACAACTCTCTGGCATCAAAACAACAGAAACTTGCAAACACATTCAATGACACATGCTAAATCCTAACACAGAGGTGGGATGACAGCCCCTCTAATGTTAAACATTAACAACACATGAATAAATGCAAAACAGGCACAGCTTGGAACAAAGAAGAGGAAGTGGAAAGTGAGAAATTAACAGCAAAAGAAGCTTTTATTAGCTAGAAATGAAGACGAGACGCTGCAGGTTACAAAGTAGTTACAGTTTCCAGAAGTTGAACCTTACAGCAAAGTAACTCTCATCTAACACGCATCAACAGATTACATTGTTTTTCTGGGTATATATAGAGGCTAGATACAAAATTGCTTTGCTACTAAGCGTGGAGGTGTCTTAATGGACTCCCAACCGCATTTACAATATGAAATGGGCCTCTGCTGAATTTCTCAGAGATTTAATGGACAAATCGGCCTTTTTGATCATCTGATATCCTTCTCTGGTAGCTGGAGTAAATTATGGATAATATTCCATGCCTGATAAATGCTCTTCACTGCTCAAGGTCGTCCTTTTTCCTTCTCGGTCATGCTGTTGATTTATTGCAGTTGGTGAAGCTTTAATTGTGCAGGGAGCAGATAGATCATCCTCATCATCCTTTGGGCGAATAACACAGGCTATGGGCGAGAACAGAATGGCGGAAACGGACTTGGACCGGAGGAATGAATTTCAACCATCGGATCAAGGGAATGAACGGCCGAGATTGCACGGAGGAAGCCATCGGAAGGTCGTGCAGGCAGAGTGGATAAGGGCCACTGGATCACCGTCGGCAGATCCAACGGTGACCGCGCACAAAAACTGCGCGAGGTTTAAATAGTGGAAGAATGGTTTGGGAGGCGGGCGGTATTCCCCACACCACCCATCGACATCTAGTGGTTTCCGTATAATGGGCCGCAATCCGATGAAACAGTGTCGCGTGGCAGCGGGAAACCACCCCCCCCCCCCGCGAGCTAACGCTTGCGCAAGTCGTGTGATCGGGGGAAGCATCCGTCGCTGATCTGGTGATGGACGGCCGGAAGACGAGTAACGTGCGCAATGTTTAATGCGCGGACAGGGGCGACGGGGACCGTTAGGTCAAGACGATCAGCAGTCGCGATTTGAAAAGCGACAGAGGGTTAATATGGTCACGGTCTCGTGAGTTAAGTGCCCGGGGAGAAGAAAAGCGGGTTATGTAGAGTTAGACGGGTTTTCGGGGTTTACAGAGGATTTAGAGTGGAAACAAAAATAATAGGATTAAGGAAGGAATAAGGAGAATTGAGGGAAAGGAAGAAAAGGATGTGAAAATGGGGATGGGAAAAGCAATAGGGGCAAAATGTAAATGAAGGAGGGAGGAGGAAAGGGCCACAGCACGCTTTCTCGGCATAAACCAGCCACAATTCAACCCTTTAAGCAGTAAAATCAATAGCAGAGCTAATAGTAAGAAGCAATCCATTGTCTCCATTTCATAGCAGAAGCAAAGTAAGTAGCAACAACAAGAGCAACATGCCACCTAGTTTGGTTAAGATGATTGATAAGAACAAAGCTAATTTGTATTTTCTTTGACAATAATCCTATTATTGAATACTATAGAAATGTGTCTTGCCCCACAAAATTAAAGACATTAACACCCATTTTCACTTCATTGGGCAATCTTTAGTTTTGTGATTCCAAAAATTAGTTGATAGACCTCTTTACAAAGATGGGCAAAATAAATTTTTGAATTGTCTACACTGAAAATTGTAATGAATATGAAGTCAAAATTAACTAAGGTATTGAATAAAAAATTAACTATATCTTTTAGCTATTAGGTAGTTTACTTAGTGAATAGTTTTGGTAGTATAGTGCATTCAATGCACAAATAGTGATTTGCAATAATGAGTTAGAAAGTATAAAATAAAGTCTTAAATTGAGTTAAACAAATAGTTTTATATTTTTTGTAAATAGGTTTTGATATTGTATGGCAAAATAGCATATCAATATGAGAAAAACCAAACTCGATTGACTTTTCAATCTTGATAACTCTTGTTTTACTGCGTTTTTTTACTGTTGGTGTTAAATTTCAGTAAGGAAATGACCCCTAACCGAAAAAGTTCTACCTGGAACTATTTTTGAACTTTGATTTCACAAAATTATAATATCTTTAAAACTTAACATTTTGGCAAGTTCATTGAGAACGCTGTTTTTTTTTAAGCCAAACACCCCCTAATTTTTACATTAATGCAATATGTATATATATAGAGCAGGACTTTCCCTGATGATATTGACCATCTTGACTTCCTACCTTTTATGCTTAACAGCCTCCGTTAACGAACCTGCTATGATGATTTCAATATCTTTCGCAAGTTGAATGTATTAATTGCATTTTGGACATGTTAGAGAAAAAAAAATTGAACTCTCTATAATTATTCAATCTGAGTATTGCATTTAACACGTGAGTGGGAATATGGTGTAAAACCCTTGCAATATTAATATCTTTTTCATGAATTTCGCACATGGGTTGCATTTGCACATCCGAAATAACACGACCAAACATTGGTAATTTGATTAACATCGCTCCTCTTTGTTTTATATTTTATTTTTTTAATTATGATCACTTTTTGTGGGTGAAATTGAGCAGGCCGAAGAATTATCTGCGATTCCTGAGCAGTTTCAACCTAACATTCCAGATTTCGGAGCCGACGATTTTCGATCCAAACAATGTTGACGTCAATTTTACTGTTTACTATAACTATTTCTGTTAACAGAGACAAAAATATTATTTTCCCAGGATTGAATCTGGTAACAAGATGTGTAATCAATAAGCTTTATTTGGCAATCAATATATGCTTGGTAACAAGAAAGCTGAATGAATGAGGGTTTATTAACGGTTGCTAGATGAACAACGCAAGCTGCCAGGCAGCAAGTCCCTGCATCGAGTGGGGCAGTTGTTCAAGCAAATGTTGTAGAGGGGTAAGGTTTCTCTGCTGTTCATGAAAAGAATATTCAAAACAGAACCACCAGTTGTTTACCCATCCGCTAAAGCAAAGGCATTAAACTGCTATGCATTAACTTTAGGTTCTATACACCATCATGTCATATCCTGAAATCAGAGGACTGGTATCCAATGTCCATGAAGACTAACAAAAAATGCCAAACGCGTCCAGGTAATGTCTAAGAGGGTGAACCAGAGTCTGCTGGAAGAATCAATTTTCAATTGATTAAAGGCTAGAACAAGACTTCAATTATTCTCTGTAATACAAATGTAGCAAGAAGAATATTGACCTAAAAACTAAATAATGAGGATGACAAGCTTCTCTGTTTGATCCTCATGAATTTGAAGAATTGCAGTGTGCAACAACCCTACATTCAATTATTTATTTTATATCTAAGACTTCAGTTCAGTAGCACAGCTAATTTGCAGAAACATGAGATGAACTAGGAATTGCTCTAAACCGTGTTTCTCTTCCAAAATCCAATAAATTACTTCACTTCACATTTATCAATATAGAAAACCAGTCTGAGACACTATCCTCCCCATAAATAATTTTCCATGCTTTTAACCAGGATATAATACAGAAGCTTACAGTGGCATAAACCATCGATGCTTGAAAAGCCATAGAAAAGAACAAAAAATGATGAGCCTAGTAACTCCAGTTATTATCGGAACCCACTTGAAAGCCTTAGGTTCTTCAAACAGATCAATTGGAATATTCATGCCAAAGACTCCAGCTACAACTCCAAATATAGCAACAACAAAAGTTGCAGTTGTGAGCAATAGTTCAAACTGTATCAGCTGGTTCCAAACATTATCCTATTGAGGGACATTCTTAAAAATTAGAAACACCTCAAAATAAAGTCAATAAAATATAAAAGTAATACTACAACCATTCCTAAGTGTACTGAGCCAAACACCTAACAGAAAAGATGCTTATTATCTTGCCAAATTGCAACCCCTGGCCAAGTGGGGGAATATGAGGCAATGTCGAGAGTCTGGAATGTAAGGATTTATTGAATTAAAAGATTCAATACAACCTACAACTCCAAATATAGCAACAACAAAAGTTGCAGTTGTGAGCAATAGTTCAAACTGTATCAGCTAGTTCCAAACATTATCCTATTGAGGGACATTCTTAAAAATTAGAAACACCTCAAAATAAAGTCAATAAAATATAATAGTAATACTACAACCATTCCTAAGTGTACTGAGCCAAACACCTAACAGAAAAGATGCTTATTATCTTGCCAAATTGCAACCCCTGGCCAAGTGGGGGAATATGAGGCAATGTCGAGAACCTGGAATGGAAGGATTTATGCAATTGAAAGATTCAATACAACCTAAACTCAGACCAAACATTGAGGCTTACAAGTTGAATTTTTATGAAATCCTCTGTATCATCTACATATTCCTTTAAGAGCCAAATTGGTAATGTTTTGAAAGAAACGATGCTAAGAAACAAAAGTTTAGATCATAAGATAAAAACATGCCCCATTTGGAACAAAAACAAGCTCTGAAACAGATAACTTTTCATGGAGCTAAAATTGTATATTTCAGGGTAAAGAGAAATATGAGAAGAAATAGGCCAAAAAAGGTAGGCGCTACCTTTTTTGTTATGTGAACTTTTACCTTGCATTAATGTATGATATCTATTAGTTCGAACGTCATAGAGATGGATAGAGCCTGCAGCAAGCACTAGAGCAGAAACAGTACATGCCACCTAATGATCAATGTCAGAAACAATAAATACTACCAACTGAGCCAACCATCTGATATCTAGTTATGTTGATGTGCATCTTTGTATGTAATGTAAAATGATAAGCATACTGTCAATCTCATTTAATGAGATAAGAGATTTGTCTAGAGAAGAAACTCAGGCACATACCACTTTCAACAAATACAAGATGGGTTAAATCTGGGTGAGGCAACCTATTAAAGTAAATCAGATCATTCTGTTGATTAAGACAACACCCTCATTCTGATCATCTTAGAAGTTAGAAATAGCTAGCCAGCAAGAACCCCTGAAACAGAAAGAAGAGTCTATCCTTTTATTCTCATCATCACCTTTCTAATGCCAACAAATTCCTCATGCCTTTCTAATGCCTTCATACTAGAGAAGGCCTGAAGCAATTTCTAATAAACATAAAAGTTCAAGCAAGTCTTGATTAAAGAATAGATAACAGTTCTACTAGTTCTTGGCCATGATATCATAACAATAACTCTTTCATATATAAAAGATTGTTTTTGATAAATAGGTTTTTAACCTTGATTGAAAATTTAGTTTATCAAAATAGATCCATGGACACTAGCATTCATGTTTTCAAATCAAATGCATTTACATAATATAAGATTTCGAGGAATACATATGCTACAACTTAAAACCATCAAAAAAAGGCAGCAAAGCAGTTCAATTATGCTCCAATGAAAATATGACCTTACAGACTACAAACCGTACATTTGATTACCTGCAAAATAAGAAAAATCAAGCCAATCCACTTGCATATGTCAAAGTTTTCTCTAACAAAGTTTTTTGCTTGGTCAAGCTATCTTGTAGGATCCTCTAGAAAATACTGCAGATCAAATAAAAACAACATGATAGTTTATACCAAAACATATAAAGCATAAATATCATATGAATGATATGCCTTATTTTTACCAATTATGCGTGTTGTCAACCAAATGCTAAAAATGCATATAACAACTACACTTACTTCTTTCCAGTTCTTATTGAAGAAAACATTGGCAGTGACCCTTGCCTCAGTGATCAAAAGTAGGCCAACATGTAGCATGTACTGTTATATGTTAAAGAAAACAAGTAAATACCCTGACAGCAGGATCAGTCATTGTAAATGTATATCAATCCACTGACAGAGCATAGGGCCCAAGGCCACACCTCAAAAACATATAGAACAAGCATAGAGCCTTCTACAATATATAAGGGAACAACATTTGAATGTGGTCACGAAATAGGAAATACATTCATCATCACCTATGCAACTAACATAGAACCATTTCAAACATCCCTGGACACTAGCATTCATGTTTTGAAATCAAATGCATTTACATAATATAAGATTTCGAGGAATACATATGCTCCAAGTTAAAACCATAAAAAAAAGGCAGCAAGGCAGTTCAGTTATGCTCCAATGCAAACATGACCTTGCAGACTACAAACTGTACATTTGATTACCTGCAAAATAAGAACAATCAAGCCAATCCACTTGCATATGTCAAAGTTTTCTCTAACAAAGTTTTTTGCTTGGTCAAACTGTCCTGTAGGATCCTCTGGAAAATCCTGCAGATCAAATAAAAACAACATGATAGTTTATACCAAAACATATAAAGCATAAATATCATACGAATGATATGCCTTATTTTTACCAATTATGCGTGTTGTCAACAAAATGCTAAAAATGCATATAACAGCTACACTTACTTCTTCCCAGTTCTTATTGAAGAAAACATCGGCAGTGACTCCTGCCTCAGTTATCAAAAGCAGGCCAACAGATAGCATGTATTGTTATATGTTAAAGAAAACAAGTAAATACCCTGACAGCAGGATCAGTCATTGTAAATGTATATCAATCCACTGACAGAGCATAGGGCCCAAGGCCACACCTCAAAAACATATAGAACAAGCATAGAGCCTTCTACAATATATAAGGGAACAACATTTGAATGTGGTCACGAAATAGGAAATACATTCATCATCACCTATGCAACCAACATAGAACCATTTCAAACATCCCTGGACACTAGCATTCATGTTTTGAAATCAAATGCATTTACATAATATAAGATTTCGAGGAATACATATGCTCCAAGTTAAAACCATAAAAAAAGGCAGCAAGGCAGTTCAGTTATGCTCCAATGCAAACATGACCTTGCAGACTACAAATCGTACATTTGATTACCTGCAAAATAAGAACAATCAAGCCAATCCACTTGCATATGTCAAAGTTTTCTCTAACAAAGTTTTTTGCTTGGTCAAACTGTCCTGTAGGATCCTCTGGAAAATCCTGCAGATCAAATAAAAACAACATGATAGTTTATACCAAAACATATAAAGCATAAATATCATATGAATGATATGCCTTATTTTTACCAGTTATGCGTGTTTTCAACAAAATGCTAAAAATGCATATAACAGCTACACTTACTTCTTCCCAATTCTTATTGAAGAAAACATCCGCAGTGACTCCTACCTCAATTATCAAAAGCAGGCCAACAGATAGCATGTATTGTTATATGTTAAAGAAAACAAGCAAATACCCTGACAGCAGGATCGGTCCTTGTAAATGTATATCAATCCACTGACAGAGCATAGGGCCCAAGGCCACACCTCAAAAACATATAGAACAAGCATAGATACTTCTGCAATATATAAGGGAACAACATTTGAATGTGATCACGAAATAGGAAATACATTCATCATCACCTATTCAACCAACATAGAACCATTTCAAACATCCCTGGACACTAGCATTCATGTTTTGAAATCAAATGCATTTACATAATATAAGATTTCGAGGAATACATATGCTCCAAGTTAAAACCATAAAAAAAGGCAACAAGGCAGTTCAGTTATGCTCCAATGCAAACATGACCTTGCAGACTACAAACCGTACATTTGATTACTTGCAAAATAAGAACAATCAAGCCAATCCGCTTGCATATGTCAAAATTTTCTCTAACAAACTTTTTTGCTTGGTCAAACTGTCCTGTAGGATCCTCTGGAAAATCCTACAGATCAAATAAAAACAACATGATAGTTTATACCAAAACATAGAAAGCATAAATATCATACGAATGATATGCCTTATTTTTACCAATTATGCGTGTTTTCAACAAAATGCTAAAAATGCATATAACAGCTACCCTTACTTCTTCCTAGTTCTTATTGAAGAAAACATCGTCAATGACTCCTGCCTCAGTTATCAAAAGCAGGCCAACAGATAGCATGTACTGTTATATGTTAAAGAAAACAAGTAAATACCCTGATATTTAAGCGTATTTAGCATTAAAAGAGGGTGTTCAAGCGTGAAATAAAGATTCCAGAAAACAGCTTGTGACAAGTTGACCATGAATAACCGACCTACCTTAAATTGAAAGTCGGCAACTGTTTCTGCCGCTAATTCTAGATTAGAAGTTAAAATAAGGGAATCAACAAATGTTTCAAAGGTCCCCAAATAATAACAACAAAGCATCATGCTATAATAAAAAATTAAAAATAAGAGGACAATAAGTATAGGGTATAAGGTGTGAGATTCAATCAGAACTCATGATATTAAGCAAGACCCCTTCAGTTACCAAGACAGAGTTTCCTTGGAGTCTGGACTCAAATACCTTACAACATATTTATCCCAGTAGGGCTTCGAATCTCTATCTACAGCTGATATGCAAGAACCCTGAAACAGAAAGAAGAGGCCAAATTAAAAGGCAGATTTTAGGCTTGAAAGAGTGCGTGGAGGAGATAGAGGCTGCTACAGGCAGCGTTAAGGTTACTACTGAAGATATTTTTCGATGCCTTGCAACTAAGAAATTGCCTTCCATGGCCTTACTGCTCAGATGGGGACCAACAAAGCTTTAGAGCCACACAAAAAAAAAACAAACGATTTCAACCTAAAGGGTAAAGAATGCCACTAAATAAAGTGATTCTAAAGTGCATTCTAGGCTTACTAAATAAAGTGCATTCAATCTACGGCAATATTTCGACATGCATTTTGACAGATGTCATTGAGTAATGTTACACGTTTGTTTAGGAGAGAGCTGACAGGTTGCCTTGTTCCTTCCTGATGCTCCGCTTGTACTTTAGCGAACTCGTCCATAAGCTCTTCGTGCCATAGCCAGATATTTTCGTGGCTCCGCCTCTCTTCAGGTCGCAAGGTTGAACCAGCAAGCAGGTCCAGGTCCTTTTCATTTCATCTCCCAGCCCCAGGTCCGTTTCATTTCATCTCCCAGCCCGGATGCAGAAACTAGGAGAACTTAATGGACAAGAAAGACAGAATGAAATACTACATTACCTCAGGCTGAGTGCTCTTACTGGAGTAGTGGCACTGGTACCATTTAGTATACTTGTTTTATCTTTGAATTTCTAATAAATGCTCATTGTCAGACTAATTAGTTGCATAAAGATGCTATGTACTGAAACAATAAGGTTGTTCTGTAATAATTGGGGCTAACTGAATTGGCTAAAATTCTTCTGTCTGCATTGCATT
Source organism: Pinus tabuliformis (assembly GCA_031772625.1). Taxonomy (NCBI): domain Eukaryota; kingdom Viridiplantae; phylum Streptophyta; class Pinopsida; order Pinales; family Pinaceae; genus Pinus; species Pinus tabuliformis. The sequence continues at coordinate 383,985,210 of CM062812.1, read as the reverse complement.
TGGCCCGTTGATTCTGTCTGCATTGCATTCTGGTGAATAGAGAATGGCAGAATGATATTTGTGTTGACAGGGGCATTCTACAGCCCAAGTAGATGGATAGCCAACATAATGTGTGTTTCCACCCCAAACTATGCTAATTATATTATCGTTTGCTTCATTGTACAATAAACAATTTATGTTATTCGCTTCCAGTTCGACTTTGCATCATCTAGAGAGGGAAGAAGTTGTACAATAAACAATTTATGTTATTCGCTTCCAATTCGACTTTGCATCATCTAGAGATGGAAGAAGTTGCTCGGTTCCCATAGGCGACTTTGACAGGCATCTAGTTTGGCCTTGCATCGTCTACAGTAAGTAGCATCAACGCTTCTGTTTAATTCTATAATTTTGTAGCAAAACAATTTTAAAGTTCTTCTGTTTAATTCTGTAGCAAAACAATTATGCTACCGCTGTTAAAATTCATTTTCATACTAATTCAGTAGGAAACCAGCTTTGAAGTCTAAAAATATTGTCTGAATGCTGACAATATTCCTGCGCTTTACTCACAACAATTGACCTAAAATTGTTGTAGCATCATATTCTTGGGCTTTATTGAGCTAAAATTGTTGTGGATGCTACAGGGATACAAATTGATTATGGAGAATTGCAGAGAAAATGCAAAATACCTGACAGAAATCCTTGAAGATCCTTGAAGAGACTAGATGTTTCAACATACTTTCCAAAAAGATGTGGGTGTGCCTATTGTTACATTCTATTATTTCATTCTCACTGAAGGACAAGGACAAGTGCTGAGAACTGAGCCTGAGAACTGAGCCTGAGCAGTCTATGAACTCAGGCTGAGCACTGAGGCTGAATAGTATATCGTTATTCATTTTCGAGCGTCAGTTCAACACAGATCAGAGATCACCCATAGTGCAGTAGAGATCACCCACAGCGCACAACGTTAGAACAACTACAACCAATTATAAACATAAGAACAGAAGAATCGTTATTCATTTTCGGAAGTTAGTTCAGCAGAGATCACCCAAAGCCCAAAGCCCACAGTGTTAGAACAACTACAACCTGATAGAAATTAGAAATTATAAACATAAGAACAAAAGAGGTGTCATGTAAACAGAAGAACAGAGTATTGTATAACACCTATGAGTTGACACCTAAGAGTCATGGCAGCAAGCGGTGGTGGCAGCCCTACATGCAGCGGTGGTGGTTCTCTATTATACTATAGTTTTCCATTATACTAAATATGATTAACATAAAATGCTTGGGATTTAATGCTGACATTAGTTTGAAGCTAAATTTATAAATGTGAAGTGAAAATATGATATAACTTATGCTTTCCGCCTCCATGCCTCGAGAAGAGGCCAAATAAGACCATGGAATGGAGTACTGTTAAAAAGGAATGGAGTACTGTTAAAAAAGTTTGGATATTCGCGATAGCAAATGGTTATTCATCAGGATAAGCAACTTAAAGAAATGCTAAAAAGCTACAAATCGATTACTATAGTCCCATGCCATTGCCAGATGGCAGGGACTAATAAGTGTTAAATGGGTTAAAATACACAGTATTGAATTTGGATTCCAATTTATAGAGATTATACCTTTCCTTTAATATATAAGGTACAGTTACGCACGTCCAGGGTTTAGGCAACTCTAACAACTGTTTTAGTCATTTTAATAAAGAATGTTGACGGTTAAGAAAAAAAATAAATCACCTCGTGACGGGCAAATTGCCTGTCAAATTCCATCCCTGCGCACGTCCACTTTACCTAAATGACTCAATCTAATGTATTTCAAAAAATCTGGCAATTTTCAATGTCACGTTTGTCCTCCGAACTACTTGCACTCTCACCTCATTGAGTACACTCCCCTGCTGTGGTGATAGCTAAAGGGGCAAATTCCCCAATCCCGTCTTGGCGGCACATGAGTCTAGCTCTTGCTAAAATCATAAGATCTTAATATATCGACTTGCAAGTAATTGGATGTACTCCTGGTGTTATAGAGGCAGCTAGGCAGCTACGAAGATTAATCCTGGGTCTCCCATAGATTAGGACTGGCATTTACCAATTCGCCATGTGGTTAAAAAAATAATAATGATAATATATCGACAAAATTAGTTACGAAAATCCTGCAATTTTCAGTGTCACGTTTGTCCTCCGAACTACTCGCACTGTCACCTCAGCTCAATAATACTTGCACTGTCACCTCACCTCAATAATGATAATATATCGACAGAGTTAGTTACAAATTTTCATCAAGTCAGACAGTATCCACGTTTCTACCCGAGTAGTCTATAGAGCCCCTCCACAAATTTACTTTGAAAATAATGGCAATTCTGGTATTTTTTTTTATTTTTTTATTTTTTTTTAAATTCAAAAGAAATTTTGATTATCGCTGTCAAATATTAAGATTTTAAGTGTCCAAAAGTTTCTTGACGGTGCTGAATCTGTGTTCCCATAAATAAATAAATATACTCAATACCCGATAGTTTCCAACTAACTTTTCAAACCATAAACTTTTTAGACCAATTTATGACCTCAATAAACAATGTCAATTAAAAACACGTTTTCGTTAAAAATGAGAATGGTCTTACATTAATATGTCTCTATTGCAGATCTTGCTCAACCTACCTTGCTAACCAAGAACTCTTGGCTCCAGATTATATACCACTTCGTGTTAAAAAAATATTTGTACCGTACTCGGTTGGTAAAATCAAGTGTTGTTTTTGCTATGCCGTAGTCTAACTATGTTTCAAATTTGTTTGAAAACTTGGAAAATAAAGTAAGATTTTGATAAAATTTTGACATAAATTTTTGTAAAGTTAAGTTATTGTAATAGTGTCACATTCATTTTTATTATGAAAAATATAATTCAAACATTTCTATTTCCAAAAAAACAAAACTTCAAACATTTTTTGCTGACCTAATAAATTTGCATTAATTGACAACGCCTTTTGAACTTGTTGGGATAATGATGCTAACAATTCAAAGACTATTGTGCATCAAATTAGGTATGATAACTACTGAAAATCAACATTTGCAAATGCTCCCATTTTTGTTTTCCCATTCTCTTCCTATTTCTGACCTAATAAATTTGCATTAATTGACAACGCCTTTTGAACTTGTTGGGATAATGATGCTAACAATTCAAAGACTATTGTGCATCAAATTATGTATGATAACTACTGAAAATCAACATTTGCAAATGCTCCCATTTTTGTTTTCTCATTCTCTTCCTATTTCTGTGCATGCTTTAGGAATATGAATATACATATTTATACTTTCTCTAGAGACATTTTTCACATGATTTCTTTATTGATTTCTTCGACATGGATTTGGATTTCTCCACTTATGTATAGGGATTTGAAGCAGTCATGCATAATACTTGAAAGTATAGACTTTCACGGTTAGAAATCATATTTTTATATATTGATATTTCTGAAAAAACTGTGAAAGTCAGAAATCATATTTTTATATATTGATATTTCTGAAAAAACTATGCAATATGCCCACTCATCATTTAAAAAAGAAAATTACCCGTTCAACATCAATCCAACCCTTTATAAACGTTATGGTCACTCATTGTTTTAATTAAAAATATTACAATATCATGCTCCGTCGGAAACACCAACCTATTTAAATTACGAATGAATAATGAAGACCCTTAGGTACCAACTAACCTATTTAAATTTGTTGGAATTCATAAATTATGTGATTCATATTTAAATAGTCATTATACGGGAATTCATTAAATATTGACGATACTTTCCACCGTCGTTGTTATATATTTTTTCAATTGATTTTTTGAGTTTCATTTCGGGTAACGGTTACTTTATCTATGATTTTATGTTGTTATTTTATTTATAATTTTGTGTTGTATTTTGAAGTTTACATGATCCGGTAGAAAGTAAATTAACGATAATGGATTTTTTTTTAATATTGATGAAAGCATAGTGAAGTTTTTACGAGAAAATATAATTTATCATTTTTGAGGATATATAAATTAAATTTTTTATTTAGATTTTATAAAGTATTTTATTGTTTAATAAAATCTAAATAATAATTGTTTTAATTTAAATTGATTATGATAATATTGTTTAGTGTTTTTTTTTGTACTTATTAATGTTTTTTTCCACCTTTTATTATTAACTATATATATATATATATATATATATATATATATATATAATGAATTTGAGTATATTGCTCCAACAATAGGTATTACTATTTATGTTACTTTGATATATAATTTACTTCAAAAGAAACTAAGCTATTGACTTTGGATAATCGTTTAGGTGATTCAAAATGTTAACAATTATCACTATGAAGTTCATGATAACTCAGATAAACTGAACTAGAAGAAGTAAAAGACAAACGCCAAGTGGCTAAATATAACGTCAAGAATCAAATGAAGTAACTCGGGTTGGACCCTAAGCATTGGTTCTTGCTATTGTTGGAGGGTTTTTATAAAATTAGAGATTCCCTTCTATGTGAGAAAGTCGAGCATCCAGAATACATAGACAACAACATTAGTAACACTAAACACATTGGATTTTATTCAGGAGCGACATCATATCATTGCAATCTTCATGCTTCTCCTTCAGGCCCCTACCGAAGAGTGCCTTCATATACCATTGGAGGCTAATGGAGTTCATTTGCTTCCCATTCCTCTTATATTTCCCTGGCTTATCAGTCATTAGTTAACAAGGCTTCAAGTTGACGAATATCCACTTGAATTTCCGTAGTAGTGGAGTGGAAAATGGTTATTGCTTCTTGAGCTTTGGATTAGGCTCATCGTGAGGGCATCTGCCACCATACCTTTGGTGGTAGTGCATCCTATTTCATGGCATATTGTACTGGGTTTCCAACGACCAAGATATAAATATCACCCAGAAAAACCAGAAATCAAGTGGACTATAAAGTAGAAAACTAAATATAAAGCTCAAGGAGAAACAAATATCCTATGAAGTTTGTGACAACTTCTAATGGAATGGAATGAGTAATGGGAGGAAATAAAGGAATCTACACAGAGTCCAACGGTAATTAAGAGCCAAAACGACTGAAACCAATGCTCACCCCCACTGTGTCTTGAGCACTACATACTAGAAACCACCAGACATAAGCTAAATCAATAACAGAATCATCAAAGAAGATGGAATTGAATATAGGAAAAGTTACCTAGTGCTGGCCATCCCATCAAACATAAGCCTACGTTACCTTGAGGGAGATTTGATGGTTTTTGACTCCCCCTTGCAATGGTTGTCACTGCCATCTTGGAGAGTGTCTCCACTATGTTTCTCCATCTTCTTACCTCTTTGTTTCTCAATGTCCAATGCATGCATTTGAGATAGACATACCCAAATGAAAGCTCCCTCGAACTTCCAATGCACGCTATGCCATGATCCTAGAGATAAGTTGTCCTTCGCACTAGAATAGACACCCACGTTGCCTCACAACCTTGAATCTTTGTAATGTTAAAAATTTGCAACTACAGTCAAATTCTAGTTTGGATAGCTCACTTGATGGAGATAATAATTTCATTGAATTTTGATTTTCAAGAGGACCAAAATTGACCTAAAGATGACTCAAATCGGATAAGGGAAGGTGTACTTATGAAGAAAATCCCACATGTGCATATTTCATAAGCTTGGCCCCAAAGAAAAGTGGACCACCTTGGAAGGCTATAAATACAAGTGACCTCTACCTCACTTAGACATAATGATGATACACTCTTATATCTTTTTTTTTGGCTCGCACAGGTTTGAGGATCGTCCGAAGAGGAATAGGTTTTCTCTAAGGTAAAATTGGAGGGTTTGAAGCTCGCATCTATGATTTACGGTTTTGTGCCTCAATCATAGGCACAACAGACGAAGAAGTCGATCGTGGTTACTCACACAACATCTCACCATGTGATTGGAGCCTTCGAGTCACATGACAAGTCTCCATCCATGCAACTGGGAGTTCGGGTTTTGGCAATCCCTATCTGACCTCAGACGCTCGCATGCCAGGCGTAAGGGAGCGAGTGGGAAGCTACAGTCTCTTATATGACTCCTCCTTCATGTGACTGAGACCTAGAAGATCAAATTTTAGTCTTACAAATATTTAGCCCTGGGACCGTAGTGTTCAACAATTGACCGCAGATAGTGATAGTTCATTACAGTTTTCTGAATCAAGGTTTTGAGTATAAGTATTGTTGGGTTCATTTCATGGATGTCATAGTTGTTTTGCTTAATAGTTACATAGATGAAGATATGGATCAGTGTAATCTCTTTTTTTGAATCATTTGATGATGATCTAATAAGAAGAATAATTTTAAAGAGTTTTCCCCATAGTGGGTTTCATGGGAAATTTTAGGGGCAAATTTTCACCCTTGCGAAATTAAGGGGTTTTATATTTTTATTGGGCAAATATTTTGTATCACACTACATTGTTACAAATCGCCTCAAATTTATTTTATAAAAAAATTAGGTATGGAGGTTAGCGCACCTTATTTTAAGGGAGAGAGTAAAAAAAGTAAATTTAGCCCTTGAAATTAGGAGTTACAGCCTTCCATTCACCCTAATTTTCAAGAATAGGTGTTTATGATAGTTATTTCACTCTCCACATTCGGTGTAAAAAAGGTTTTTTTTCTTTCATTTTCCCGTATTTCATGGTATTGGGGTTAATTTCAAGAAAGTGAACTTATTTTTTGGAACAAATGGTCACAAAAGAATAATTCATTTTATTTAAAAATTTAAGTCCCTTATTTTCATGTTTTTTTAAAGATTGAATAATGTTCTTGCCATATTCCAAGTTTGCATCTGTTTAGTTATAATCATATAAATAATAATGGAAAACATTTTTTTATATTTACTCCATAAGTCACCTTATATTTATGTGTAAATAAAGTGGAGTTTGGTAAATAAATAAAACCTCTTTTTATACCTACTCCAAAGGTATGGTAAATAAATAAAACCTTTTTTTATATTTAATCCATAACCCTCTTTCTATTTAAGAAGGCTCAAAAAAGAGGTTTTATCTAAGTGAATCCTATGGGCCAAATACCATATTTATAAAAGAGGTATGGTAAATTAATAAAAATATAAATAAACGAGAGATATGGTAAATAAATAAAACATTTTTTTATATTTACTCCAGAAGTCACATTATATTTAAGAACACTAAAAAAATGTGTTATATTTAGGTGAAGCCTATGGGCCAAATACTATGGGCCAAATACCATGGGCCAAATTATTATTAATACCATGCAAAAAAACATTATTAACCCATTATTAACCCTAATATTAGTATTAGTAATAAAAAAGATGGCACATGGTATTGACCCATGGTATTCACGTGGAATGTAGGCTATTTAAAGGGGGGAATTAAACCAGCATAGATCCATATTTACTCGGATCTACTAAGCCCCCGGGAGGGATCAAATATCGTGATATGAAAACTAGCATAGAGTGAAAAAAATTGATGCTCGGGCTTGGTAGATCAAGGGTAAAAATGGATCTTGTAATTTAATGTCATTTAAACATTTTAATTTGGTTAAAATAAAAAATAAAATAAAAATCAATTATTAATTTTATTAATTTTTATAAATTACTAATAGTAGTTTTTAAGCTCTAGGTTTATGATAACCCATGGTATTGACCCATGGTAATCTCATGGTATTCATGTGAGCATAAACTATTTTAAAGGGAAAATTCTATCAGCTTAGATCCATCTTAATTCCGGGTCTACCAAGTGCTGAGAGGGATAAATAGATTTCATCCCTCCAAGAGTGGTAGAACTGGAGTTAAGATGGATATAGGTTGGTTATATAGGTTGGTTTTTATGATAATGAAGATATTAAATACACTTAGGAAATTATATTATAAAAAACATCTTAAGGTGAATGGTTAAAGCTACATTTAGTCACTTCACAAAATTTAGTAAAAAATACCAATATCTCCGTTAATATTGGTTTTTCTGATTTAACAAAAAAAAATTCAAAATAGTGAAATCTTATCACTCTTTCCGCATCACCCTCGTAGAAGAGAGATACTGAGTGTCGATATTTCCCACCATTTCTCAAACGTTCTCAATATGATATCTTCATGAAAAAGTTAAGGTACTGATGTTGGATTAGCTATTTGAAAAATATGATGGTTTGTACAACCTTTCATCTTCTCTGTTATTCTTAATTTGTCATAATGATCTCTAGGGGTTGGGCCAGTGCTTGAAAAATATGCTGGTTTGTACAACCTTTCATCTTCTCTGTTTTTCTTAATTTGTCATAATGATCCGTAGGGGTTGGGCTAGAGCACCATATCGTCCTAAAAAGCAGAGATTGTGCACCAAAAAGGAAATTAATCCACATGTTACATCATTGTTAAAAAATGCAAGAAGTATGAAGGTAGTGAATTATGCTAATAAGCAATTTAGATTGGGAGAGACGTAATTAAATTTTATTATTTAATTGAAGATTTCCAATTAAAATAATAATAAATATATATGTATATATTAATATATTGATTGGAAGGTTTCTGACAATGGTCACTTCATTCCATTAGATCCCCTTCAGGTCTTTGGGATACCTACTACTTTCTTATATTATATAGTTGGCGCTTGCTACTTGTTGGCATGATGGGGTAAACAAAATGTGTTTTTTTTTAATCTCGCAGTTGGAGTCTATGGAATAAGAAATAAATTTGATAGCTTGACAGAAGTGGTAAAAAATATGTTTTTTTAATCTCGTAATTGGACTCTATGGAATAAGAAAGAAATTTGATAGCTTGACAAAAGTGGTAGAGAAAAGATTAATATCTCCCACCTTGACAGAACTGGTGGTCAAGATCAACACCTACAAGAACTTTGTTGTTGAATATTATCAAAACTAATAGAAGGATATGAAAGAGTGTACAATGAGAACCTTGACAAACATGGCCACTGAAACTTGCAACATTGTTTGTAGCAAGAGAAAATTATGTTTCTTTTTTCCAAACATGTATATTAGTATATTACAATTTAATGAATATGTTTTCCTATTATCATATATGGTTTCATACTTTAACAAAACATTCGCCAAGACTTCGCTTTTTATTATTCAGTGAAATATTTGCCAAGATCTTACAAGATTTTATAATTTAGTGATAGATTCGCCAAAAAAATTATATATACATATTATATTATTGATAAAATTGCCTCCCATTTTTCCTATGTATCATGGGGGTTCACCCATTTATTATACATATAAATTTAGGGTGGTTCTTAAAATTTTCCCTGGTGGGTTTTGCTCCCTTGTGTTCCGCTACATTGATGATGATGATGATGATGATTTCTTTCTACATAGTTGCATGTGTTGTTCGATAATGTTGTAAATTTGAATAATTTTATGATGTTATAGGGTGACACTAATGTGTTAATAAAGAAATGAAATTATCAAAGCAAAGAACAATATATCCCTAAGAAAAATTAACATGGTATCAAAGGAGGGTTGAAGAAAAGTCATGGAGATCACCCCCATGGAAATGCCTTTGATGGAAGCAAGAGAAGATGAAGGAGACCTAAAATAATTCTAGGGTTTGAAGATAACCTTAGGAAATCTGTGTATTAGGTTTTGATGGATATAATGAGGTGAGGGTGTGAGAGAAACCTTGGTTTATGGAAAATATTTGAGATATGAAATCTAGAAACTATAGCATGGTAAAAATAAAGATGTTCAAATACTTGTGACAGATTTGATGAATCCCTAGATGGGATAGTCTCTAGTAGGCCTGGTTTTTGATAAACTTGATTGAAGACAACTTGTTATATGGACAATGGACAGTGATGGCCCTTGAAGATTGGTTCAAGAGAGGGAGTATCACCTCTCATTGAAGATAAGTATTTCTTGACCTATGATGCTCCTTATTTGTCTTTACTTTTGTTCAGACTTATAGATGTGATTATTGTTTTGATCATTACTTATACTTCCTCAATGTATATTTGAGTATTGGATGTTTCTAACCTCCTTGATGAGATGTAATAAGAGGATCCTTCTTGAGGATCATCTGAGACATAGGAAAGAAAATCTAGAGTTGGAAAAGGTAAAGATGCACCTCATGAAATGATGACTAAGTGCGACAAGCTGCCTATGTCAAATGAAAAGATGCACATGTATTTAAATACTACAAGGTATGCATTGTATATTGTTTCAATGTTATATTTCAACTATAATGGCAAGGTAATCCCTAAGGTATGATGAGAATGTCTCCTTCTCAAATGGTTCATGCATGCATATGAAAGTGATTTGGATTCATGGTTCTTATGATGAGATTTTGCACTTGGTATTGAACATGCATCTTACTTCTTGAACATGATGAACTTATTGATTCTTTGAGGCTACTTAATGTTAATATTTGATATAGTGGTATACTTGATGTTTGTCTAACATTTATCATTTTGGATCTCTTGATTGCATAAATAAGGTTAGCACCTTGATTCTAGTAGATGGTAACTTGAGACTATTTTTTTTTGAAATGTGTGGTAGTCATGATGATAGAAGTCTAACAATGAGATCGATATTAAATATTTTTGTGTTGTCCATGGTTATTTTTTGATGTGCTTAGTGTTTGTGGAATATGGTAAAATTTAATAACTTACCTCAATGGATTGAGTTGTGTGACAAAGAAGTAATGCTTGTGATCAAGATTCTAGAAGTATACTCCTATTAGCTCTTTCACACTAACCCTTGATGACAGATTGATTTCATGATTAAGTAGTAGATGATAACATAATATAACCATGATGAATATGTGATAAGGTATGACTTTATCATCTAACAGATCTGCTGATGCATGATAGTATTATAGACAGGTTGATGGCATGAATGAATATGACAGAAGTGGCTTCCCATTTAGAGCGAGAATCTCTCCTTACTCCTATTACCATTGGTGTTATATGTATATTGGCATGAATAAACAAATATTTGACATTGTTGATCTATAGCAAAGTTCTAATCTAAGGTGAGAGATTTTTCTCTTACTCTAAGCCTCAATCGCACCAAAGAAAGCCTACAGGTGTGACTATAGCCTCAAGAAGTGTAGAAGCAAGCTCAAAGGTGCGACTAAGGCACTAAGATAGTTCTGAGCAGATTTGACCACGGTCGTTTACCTATTTTGCTTCAAAGAGCGACTGGAAAGTCGCAGTCGCTCGCCTAACATCTTGAAGGATGTGATTGTAATCTCCCAACTGCACACAGGAAGGCCTATGGGTGTGATTATGCATGTTGGTCACAAAAATGAAGTTTTATGCATGAAATCGTATGTTCACCTGAATGATGTCAGTCCTACAAACATGGAGAAGACCTCAGGGGGATATATGAGTAGAGAAGTTTGAATGTTTTACTATAATATGAATATATAGACTGAACTTGTGTTTGAATATGATTAGGACATGCATATAGATATGTCATTATGTTCGAAATTTTTTCTACAAGAGTTTGACACGATTTGGATGATTGATATAGATAAGTAATGTCTAGAGTTTCGACATGATGCTTGATAATGACTTAGAACTTTGACTTGATGTTGAGATATGTTCTCGACTATAAATCTCACTATGAAAGAAAACTTGGGATTTTACCTGATGACTAATGATTTTATTTAACGACTTTTGATTTGCCTTGATGAAAATGCTATGTGGGATGGTGACTAATATTGGTATTCGATAATGATTTTGTATTGGCCTCCTTGTTCGGAAAATGATGGATGGAACTTATTCTTGGTGTATGCATTTGCATCTAGTGACTTATATTATGATCATACTATTTTGAAAATGACTAGTTGACATAAATAAAGTCATAACTTGACATTTGGATTAAGTTTGGGTTGATGTTTCTTATGAAAAGTTATTGGCATGACAATAAAAGAAGTCATGACTTGATTAGAGCTCTACCTATCACCTAGTCTAAAGAATTGATACTGTGGTGATTTTGATATTGGTTTTGATCTGGCATATAAACTTTGATAAGTTGACCTAGTTGATTTGATTGTATAATATTGAGCATATTTATTTGGTAAAGTGTTATGTTTGAAGAAATTTTTTGGTAAAGAAAGATCCCCGATCCAAATATATCCACATTGATAGTTATCTGGTGAAGCCAAGAAGATGTGTTGATCCAAACATTTACTTCAAAAGCGGTCCAAGGTATGAATTTGATTTTGGTTTTTGTTTTATATAGTGATGGTATAATATTAACAAGTAATGAGCCTTTGGTGATCTATGTAATAGGGAGATGCCTTTTGAAGCTCGAAATGATGAATCATGGCATGATGAATCAATTTCTGAAGTTGGGAAAATATAATCTATATTGCGAAGCTATTGAATAATTATTGGAAAGTGGAAATCCAAATCGTTGGACACTCCTATTGAGTTTCATGATGTTGTGAAGAAATATTGTTGAACTCATCTTGGAAACCAACAACTGATTGAAGAATTGATGTTCTGTTTTGAACACCCATCCGTATATATATACATATATATATGTATATATACATATATATGTACATATATATATAGATACATATATATATATATATATATATATATATATATATATATATATATATATATATGTATATATATGTATATATGTGTATATATATATGTATGTATATATATATATATATGTATGTATATACATATATATGAATATATATATATATATATATACATACATATATATATATATATACATATATATTATATATTATATATATATATATATATATATATATGTATATATATGTATATATATGTATATTCATATATATGTATATACATACATATATATATACACATATACCTATCTATCTATCTCTCTCTCTCTCTCTCTCTCTCTCTCTCTCTATATATATATATATATATATATATATATATATATACATTTGTGTGTGTGTGTGTGTGTCTGCGCGCATAGAACCTGAATGAGTTCATGATTGAGCCACTTCACTGACCTAGAGTTTCCATTGAGCACCCTTCAAAATATTTGCATGAGATGATAATTTTTTTATCTGAGATATTCTTCCTATGATATGTAACTACATGGATGTATTGTTTGGGATTATTATTGATAAGTGCATTTGGGTGTTTCCTTAGTATGATATATGTCATGATATTCTTGGACATGAGATCCATAGCTTTATGCATGATTGAGGTTGATCACAATGTTGCTAGCATGGCTAGTTATGAGACAAGATGAATATTCTTTTTGCAAAGATGTTTGAGAAGGTTCTGAATATGACATTAATGCATTGTGATGACAATGAGTGGGATTCGATTACCAGAGAATCCCATATATATTAACAAGACTGAGTTACCTTCATAGACTGAGAGAGTATTGTTGTACGAGACAAGCTTAGGCTTGTTGTTGGCACCTCCTTGAGAGGGAGGATGAATTTCATATCCTTTTGCAATTTATATGATTATTTATGTTGTGATATTATATATGATTTGATGACCTAATGAACATGAGAAAAATTCTATTTCTACATTATTATCAAGCTAATACAAGATATGGCTATGATGAGAGCAGCGCTGATTCATGACACTAAGCCAACTCTTCCTCCCTGTCTGAGCTCCTAGGGGTTGGAATTGAGATAGAGGGCTCCTGGGGTTGAGGGAACTCTGGCCAATAGGGTATCACCTTTATCGATTACCCATAGGATTGGAGATGTTGTTCCAATATATTCACAAGATCATAGATGTTTCTCCCCTATTTGGTCTATGCAGAGTATACCCCTGTTGGCATCATACCCACAAGTAGCGCTTGTTGGGAATATCGCTCCCCGTCTAGCCAACGGGTTGAGAGTGTACTTGGGGTGTACAACCTAGTTTCATTATGATGCAAGTGTTCTACCACATCACTTCTTAGAGTCATTGATGGGAAGATTGACACAAAATAAGATTTGGTTGAGATTTTCTCCCCTATTCGATTCTGGGTTGATAATTAGCTCCACGATGTGATTCCAGGGTTGGGATGTGCTCCCTTGTGTGTTTGGATATCCTATTCTTTGACATGGGTTCTTAGTAGTAGCGCCCTATGAGATTTCGGGTTGCAATTATGCTTCCCGATGTGGTTCTAGGTTGAGATGTGCTCCCTGATGATATGCTCTCTAATGATGATGTGAATTAACTCTCTGATGTGATTCCGAATAGTAGCTTGATGGACAAATGGTGGTAGATTGAGTTCCCCTTTGATGTCAAAAATTTTCTTATTTTAGACTCAAGTATATTCAACATATGATCAAAGACAATCAAGAGATAAGAAATAATTAACAGAGATTAATTGAGATGATCAGTGATGATACACGATGATGAGATACTTGAGACTGGATATGATTTTTTGATAGGATACTCATGACAGGATGCGGGCGGAATTCTCCCTATTTTAGAGGGAGTGTTAAAAATTTGTAACTGCAGCCAAATTCACCCTTTGTACAACTCACATTATGGAGATAATAATTGCACTGAATTCCTCTTTTTGAGAGGACCAAAGTAAACCTAAATATCACTCAAATCGAATAAGGGAAAGTGTACTTATGAAGAAAAACCCACATGTGCATATTTGGTAAGGTCGACCCTAAAGAAAACTGGACCACCTTGGAAGGCTATAATACAAGTGACATATACCTCATTTAGAAATAATGACGAGACACTCTTCTATCTTGGTTTTTGGATCGCGCAGGTCTAAGGCTCATCCACAGAGGAATAGGTTCGCTTTGAGGTGAAATTTCAGGGTCTGAAGCTCACATCTTTGATTTATGGTTTTGTGCCTAGTTGCAGGCACAACACATGAATAAGTTGACTACAATCACTCTCACAAAATCTTTCACAAACAACTCTCCATCCATGCGAATGGGAGTTAGGGTTTCTGCAATCCATCTCTGACCTCAGTCGCTCTCATGTGAGGCTTAAGGGAGTGACTGGGAAGCTATAGTAACTCACATGACTCTTCCTCTGTGTGACTGGGACATAGAAGATGAAATTTTAGTCTTTTGAAGATTTTTCTCTATGGCCACAGTGTTCCGCAGTTGACCGCAAAGACTGATAATTCATTACGGGTTTCTAAATCAGGGTTTTGAGGATAAGCATTGTTGAACTCATTTCATGGATTTTGTATTTGTTTTGTTCAATAGTTGCATAGATGAAGATATGGATCATTATACTCTCTTTTGTTGAATCATTTACAAATGATCTAGTAAGAAGAAAAAATTTAAATGGTTTTCCCCATAGTGGATTTTTCTCCTTTATGTTCTGTTGCATTGATGATGATGATTATGATGATATTATTCTTTCTACATAGTTGCATATGCTACTGAATAATGATGTAAATTTTTATAAGGTTATGATGTTATGGGGTGAACTTAATATGTTAATAAAGAAGTGCAATTATCAAAGAAAAGAGCAATATATCCCTATAAAAAATTAACACGTAACCATATACGAGCCCCTCACTACCTATTTACCGAAGGACTTATCCCACTTGTGGCAGGGGGATGTCAAAGATGTAACAAAAAAACACACGACCTAGGTCCCTCAACCCAGAGTGCCTGGATGAAGAGAAGTTTGCCATGATATTGAAATGTGGTAATATTTGTTTCCATGCGTGAATGCGTGAGGTGGGTAGGCCATGCCACACCCTCTATTAAATGTGATCGGAGGAAGCACGTTGGCAGGCTAATAGGTATCATAATGTAGCTAATAATAGCTAATAGGCATCCTAATGTATCTCACAACAACAAGGCATGATATACATAATGTATCCAACCCTATATCCAGGTTTATAGAGCGATTCAAAGAAACAAAGTGGAAAGCAAGAAAAATATTATAAGGTATATTGTAGTAAGAATACAACACAAAATTTTGTACAATGATTACAAAGACAACCATCTTGTTGGTTACACAAATAGTAATTTGCAAGAAGTATTGATGATAAAAAGATACCTTAGAATATTATGCATTTCACCTAGGTATAGGACTAATTTTACGGACAACTAAGAAACAACCCATTGTCTCCATTTCATTAGTAGAAATAAAGTATGTAGCAACAACAAGAGCGACATACCAAACAATTTAGTTAACAAGATTGATAAATGACTGGAAGATAAGAAAGAGACAACTCCTACATTATGTGATAATTATGCTATTACACTTTCTGGAAATCATGTGTTTCACCCTAACCAAAAAGTGTTAGAGCAAGTTCCACATAATGCTGTTTTTGGACCTTGATTTCAGAAAATTATAATATCTTTCATTCAAACTTAACAAGTGATTCTAGAGAAAAATTTTGGCAAGTTTATTGAGAACAACGCTTTTTAAAGTAAAACACCCCCTACCTTTTACACTAATGGAATGTGAATATAGCAGGACTTTCACCTAAATGCTACTGACCATCTTCATTTCGTACTTTGGTGTGATGATTTCAACCTCTTTCGCAATTTGGATGTATTGATTAAATTGAACTCTTGTATAATTACTGAATCTGAATATTGCATTCACACGTGAGTGAGAACAAGATGTGAACCCCATGCAATTATTTGAATATCCTTTTCATGAATTTTGCACATTGGTTGCATTTGCACATGTGAAATAATACGAGGAACCATTGTTAAATTAATTAACATCGCTCCTCTTTGTTTTATTTTTTATTTTTATGATTATTTTCCAACTTGCACTGCAGCCGGGAATCATCAGTGACCAACTTGACCAGACTGAAGAATTGTCCGCGAATCATGCGCAGTTTCAACCTAACAGGGTTGACGTCAATTTTAGGAGCCGACTATTTTCTGTCTACTACAACGATTTCTGGTAACAAGAAGTCTAACGAATAAGCTTTATTTGGAAATCAATATATATTTGGTAACAAGAAATTTATATCAATGAGGTTAAATTTGGGTTGTTTCAAAATCAATCATCTATATTCCAGTTTATACGGAGTTTATACCTTTGCTTCGTATATTTAAAGTTTACATATATTTTCAAGGTCTGAATTTCTTTTTTGCCACAACTCGCAGTTACAGTGTACACACGTCCGCCTTCCCTGAATAACAAAATTTAATGTACTTCTTCCTTGCTGCTAAAAACTCGGCGATTTTCAGGGTCAAGATTGTCCTCCGAACTACTCAGCGTCACCTCGAGTCAGACGGTATCCATGTTTCTCCGTAATTTTAATTATCTTGAATTTATAGTTATAAATCTTCAAACCCTAGTAAATGGAGGCCGCCTTGCCCGAATAATGAAGGACACCGTGTTCAAAAATTATTCCTACCGTACTCGGTTGGCAAAATTCATTGTTGTCTTTTCCATTTTTGGGTAGGAAGAAAACAGTATTGGCTTGTTCAGTGGTACTGATACGAACCATTCAAAGACGATTGTACAAACGGCCAAGCTAATGGAATTCAGTATAAATTGAAGTATCAAAAGCCCTATGACAACTATGAAAAATCAATATTTGCAAAACGCTCCAATTATTGTTTTCCTGTCATCCTCCATCCGTGTCTGCTCTTTTACTACATAGACGTTTGCTTTCTCTGCTGATAAATTCTCCCATATGAATTTCTTTAGCCATATTAATAATCTGTTGAATTGTCTAAACCATTTACCATTGATCTATTCGCTATCAATCTAAAATCTTTAAAAATATTAATATCGATCATCCTTTCGATTAGAAAGGAAAAATCAATTATATCATTTCAATTGATTGTTTTTTGTTTATGATTTTTTTTATTTTTTTATTTTATGTTGTAGGTTATATTTTTATTTTATTTACAATTTAAGGTCGAATTTTTTAAATTTTATTATTAGGGGAAAAAATTATTAATAATAGTGGATAATTTAATATCCTGAAATAGTTTAATTAAAAAGTGTTATGAAAATAGAGTATTATGTATTAAAATAATCCAAATGTGTAAACACCTAAAAATTATAGTGATAAAAGACATATGTAGATACTTAAAAATGTAGACATAATGATAACAAAATATGTAGACAACTTAAAAATTATGGTGATAGTACTCAATTTTTCAAAACCTTCTATTAATCACCAAAAAAACGATAATGGATATTGCTTTCAATAGGAAATGTATCATTAAATTTGTTAAAACTAAATTATATTCAAATACATGGGAAAAAAATATAATTTATTATTTTTATAAAAGATCTATATCTTATAAAAAAATATTGTTATTGTTTAAATAACTTCTTCCCATTAAAATTTCAACAAAAAAAATAGATAATATTTTTTTGGTTTAAATTAGAACATTACGATTTCGTGTCTTCATAATTGTTCCCCTCTTTCCCTTATTCATATTGCAAAGTGCATATTTAAATTATTTCCTCATTTTTTATTTACAAGACATGTATGTTTTATTGAGATAATGTTTATTGAGCCAAAAGATTTATTATATAGTTTAGTAGGAGGGTGATGTATAATTCAGTCATGATCAACGTGGAGTTACATATATATTTCTTAAAATAATAATAAAATATTTTTCAAATTAAAAATAATGTTGTTTATAATCAAAATAAAAAGAAAATATACATATTTTGGTTAGTATTAACTAAAATTATTATAAATGGTAGTCTTAGATTAACTATGTTTGTTTTATTGATTGATGATATTACAACTCAATACAAAGGATATTTGGTAAAAATATTTCTCTCTCACTCTCAATTATAAATAAAATATTTCTGTGTCCATATGAAATAACATAATTGAGTAAAGGCTCATTCTACAGGCCAATGTGAAGGTGATGTGATTTGTTTACTGAGTTTTAATTTTATTTCTTTTAGGTAATTTGATTGAGTCAAAATGTTAAAAAATACAACATCTCTCCCATATTAAGGTGGAGAGTTTTTAAATATTATTTTAAAATATAGGATAACACAACACATGATAAGACATTACAAGAGTAAGAGTAAATCTCAACAAAACATTTAGATGTACAAATAGAAGAAATAATTGAAAGTAAAAAGATTGAAAGTACTATTGAAATGTATCTAAAAATGTATTAATAAAAAGAATCAACATATTCCATAAATAATATATCTCAATGTTCATGTTAACTAAATTATTTCATTTCCAACCATTTACATATTATATATGGTTTAAAATAATAATAATAATAAATTATCTATACATTATAAAGCAATAGAAAAAATAATAGAAAAATTAAAAACTTATTGTTATACCATTTCAAGTATCATTATTTTATATTTTGACCCTTTTATTAAGGGTTGATTTTGAATGGAATAAATATTTGTTTAAATTGCATGTAAAGATATTTTATGTCATGCTTTCACGGAATTTTCAAGGTGTTGAAATCATTTATGCTTTCAAAAATACAGTATAGAGAGAGAGAGAGTTATAACCATAATCTATAAATCCCTAGAGGGATGCAATATTTGGATGTGCAATTTTTGTAAGATTTACACTATAAAAAGGTTTTGATCCCCTTCAATCTTGCTACATCCTTGGGAAATATGGATCTATATTGGCTTTTTTAAATAATATTTGGTATAATATTTTTTTTATATACAAATGATATGAAGTATTATTATATATGAGAGATTGTATTTGAATATAAAGAGTGGTTAAAGTATGGTAAGAAATATAAATATTTGCAAAAAGTATTAAAATGCTAAGTTAGGGTTAAATTAACTACTTATGATATTTTAGTGGTAATATGAATATGAAAAAACAAATGCATTAACTTGGAAGGATAATTTGAGATATTTTCACAATGAATTTGAATACAATTATATAAAGAAAATGATTAAATGTAGGAATTTTTCATGCAAAATACATGCAAGCCTTGAATATTTGACATGGATATTTCTTTAAAAAAAAATAGAATTGTAAAGAAAAAACTTCTCTTATCAAGAATTACTTTTGCTAAATTTATAATGTTAATTTTATATTTTATTAAACTTTGAAAATCATTATATATTTAAAATTACAAAACCATTTACTTTGTTAAACATTCTTTTATATTGTAAATGTGAATGTAATACATAATTTATTTTAAAAATGATTAAGGTAATAAAAATTTATCATAGGAATAAAAGATGTATGTATTTTATGATCTTTGCATACCTAAAAAATATATATATATTAAAGATACTATGTTTTTTAATTAAATATTTTGAATATGTATAGTTGTTGATGATGGATTTGTGTAACTTATAGAAAACTATTATGAAAAATAAAGATATTGAGATGTATTAAAAAATGTAGAGAAATTGATGCATTTATAGGTCAAATCATCAAGTTTGTCATTCCAAAACCTAAGTTGAATAAATAAACAAATATGCTAAAATTGTCACTCCCACCCAAATAAAATTGAATGAAATAAACACACACATGCATCCTAGAGTGTGTGCTATTATAGGGAGTTCCCATGTTCTCAAGCACATGTGCATTATTAAAATTCACATAGACATTTTTTGCTAAGAATTCACAATGTATTTATAATAAGAATATGAAAAAGAACACTTGTACATATCTAGGGCCATCAATAACAGGATAACCCACTATAAAGGTCCATTCAAGGGTATCCTTCATCTATTGTTAGGGATACTTAACATTAAGAATTTTTGCACATTGAGCATGGTCAGAATAAAAAACGTAAAGCTTGGTCCCTAATTAACTATTATACACTTTTGTGCCATAAAAAACTCCTTGGACCACCACAAATGACCTATCAAGGGAATCCTTTTCTTTAAACTAGGTATCTAGGTTCCACTAGAATTTTTGAGTATTTGTTATGGATCTCAAGGCACTAGACATGACCATGGGAAGAAACATATATTCAGGCCCTAACAAAATCTTTTAGGGATCTAAGACAAAAAGGATTCCTCAAACAAGCACACATTATCTCTTAAGGTTTTCATTAACCTATTATTATGGATGTTAGTGTTCCTAGGTGGTTTTGAGTAGTAGTTATGTGAACCAAGGCCCTAGAAATTATTTAGGGAAGTACAACATGCTTTTAGTACTAGAAAAATACATTAAGGCATCCAAAGCCATGAACAATGTCTTGAAGCATTGCACATTGACTTTGGAGGGTATATTTTTCCTCTAAGAAAGATGGCAGTCCCTTCACATGGCCTCTTCATCAAAACCAAATTTCATACATATGAAAAATTCAAGAAATTGAAAGCCATTAAAAAGAAGCAACGCCACAAGCAAATTGAATGATCACGAAATTTCTAGCATATTGCAAGGATCAGGTATCAAAAGGAAATTTATCACAGGGTACACTACACAACAAAAAGGCATGATATACATAATGTATCCAACCATATATCTAGGTTTATGGAGCCATTCAGAGAAACAGAGTAGAAAGCAAGAAAAATATTCTAAGGTATATTGTAGGAAGAATACAACACAAAATTTTGTACAATGATTACAAAGACAACCATCTTGTTGGTTACAAAAATAGTAATTTGCAAAAAAGTATTGATGATAAAAAAGGTATCTTAGAATATTATGCCTTTAACCTAGGTATAGGACTAATTTTACGGACAACTAAGAAACAACCCATTGTTTCCATTTCATTAGTAGAAATAAAGTATGTAGCAACAACAAGAGCAACAGACCAAACAATTTAGTTAAGAAAATTGATAAATAGCCAGAAACTCCTATGTTATGTGATAATTATGCTATTACACTTTGTAGAAATCATGTGTTTCACCCTAGCCAAAAAGTGTTAGAGCAAGTTCCACGTAATACTGTTTTTAGACCTTAATTTCAGAAAATTATAATATCTTTCATTCAAACTTAACAAGTGATTCCAGAAAAAAAAATTGGCAAGTTTATTGATAACAACGCTTTTTAAAGTAGAACAGCCCCTAAATTTAACATTAATGGAATGTGAATATAGCAGGACTTTCACCTAAATGCTACTGACCATCTTCATTTCGTACTTTGGTGTGATGATTTCAATCTCTTTCGCAGTTTGGATGTATTGATTAAATTGAACGCTTGTATAATTACTCAATCTGAATATTGCATTTTACATGTGAGTGAGAACGAGATGTGAACCCTTGCAATTATTTGAATATCCTTTTCATGAATTTTGCACATTGGTTGCATTTGCACATGTGAAATATACAAGGAACCATTGTTAAATTAATTAACATCGCTCCTCTTTGTTTTATTTTTTATTTTTATGATTATTTTCCAACTTGCACTGCAGCCGGGAATCATTAGTGGGCCAACTTGAGCAGACTGAAGAATTGTCCGTGAATCATGCGCAGTTTTAACCTAACAGGGTTGACGTAAATTTTCCGAGCCGACTATTTTCTGTCTACCACAACCATTTCTGGTAACAAATATATTGTTTTCCCAGTGTTGAATCTGGTAACAAGAAGTCTACCGAATAAGCTTTATTTGGAAATCAATATATATTTGGTAACAAGAAATTTATATCAATGAGGTTCTATAAGTGTCAAATAGGTTTAAATATACAGTATTCAATTGTTTCAAAATCAATCATCTATATTCCAGTTTATACGGAGTTTATACCTTTGCTTCGGATATTTAAAGTTTACATATATTTTCAAGGTGTGGAATTTTTTTTTGCCACAACTCGCAGTTACAGTGTACACACGTCCGCCTTCCCTGAATAACAAAATTTAATGTACTTCTTCCTTGCTGCTAAAAACTCGGCGATTTTCAGGGTCAAGATTGGGCGAGCGGTCATAAATGAACGGCGGCGGTTGTATATGCCCACCGTTCGATTTCGCCTTAGCAAAATCGAACGGTGGGCATATACACCCGCCATTCATTTATTGCCCGATAGCATGGGATTTATTGGATCCCGTCCAGATTGTCATTCGAACTACTCACCGTCACCTCGAGTCAGACGGTATCCATGTTTCTCCGTAATTTTAATTATCTTGAATTTATAGTTATAAATCTTCAAACCCTAGTAAATGGAGGCCGCCTTGCCCGAATAATGAAGGACACCGTGTTCAAAAATTATTCTACCGTACTCGGTTGGCAAAATTCAATGTTGTTTTTTCCATTTTTGGGTAGGCAGAAAACAGTATTGGCTTGTTCAGTGGTACTGATACGAACCATTCAAAGACGATTGTACAAACGGCCAAGCTAATGGAATTCAGTACAAGTTGAAGTATCAAAAGCCCTATGACAACTATGAAAAATCAATATTTGCAAAATGCTCCAATTATTGTTTTCCTGTCATCCTCCATCCGTGTCTGCTCTTTTACTACATAGACGTTTGCTTTCTCTGCTGATTAATTCTCCAATATGAATTTCTATAGCCATATTAATAATCTCGCCTTTATTTTGTATGGTATTTGAACCGTTGAATTGTCTAAACCATTTACCATTGATCTATTCGCTATCAATCTAAAATCTTTAAGAATATTAATATCGATCATCCTTTCGATTAGAAAGGAAAAAGCAATTATATAATATAATAATTATAAAAAAATCACAATATTATATGCGTTTAGACGCACCAACCTTTATAAACATTAATATCAGTCATCTTTTAATTACTAAAGTTAAATAAACCAAGTAGATGAATAATGAAATACAATTAGGTTCCACCTAGCTTATTTAAATCACTCATAGATAAACTAACCTATTAATGAATAGTATTAGGTTGTGTTCGGATTTCATTAAATATTTACCCAAGTAGATGAATAATGAAATACAATTAGGTTCCACCTAGCTTATTTAAATCACTCATAGATAAACTAACCTATTAATGAATAGTATTGGGTTGTGTTTGGATTTCATTAAATATTTACCGTACTTTCCTTAGATATTTTTGCAATTGATTTTTGGAGTCTCATTTCAAATGATTGATTTTTGTTTATGATTTTTTTTTTATGTGGTAGGCTATATTTTTTTTTATTTACAATTTTAGGTTGTATTTTTTAAATTTTATTATTAAGAAAAATATATATTAATAATAATGGATAATGTAATATCCTGAAATAGTTTAATTAAAGAGTATCATGAAAATGGAGTATTATGTATTAAAATATTCTGAATGTGTAGACACCTAGAAATTATGGTGATAAAAGACATATGTAGATACTTAAAAATGTAAACATAATGATAACAAAAATATGTAGACAACTTAAAATTTAGGGTGATAGTACTCAATTTTTCAAAACCTTCTATTAATCACAAAAAAAAACAGTAATGGATATTGCTTTCAATAGGAAATGTATCATTAAATTTCTTAAAACTAAATTATATTCGAATACATGGGAAAAAAATATAGTTTATTATTTTTATAAAAGATCTATATCTTATAAAAAAATATTGTTATTGTTTAAATAACTTCTTCCCATTAAAATTTCAACCAAAAAAATTAGATAATAATTTTTTTGGTTTAAATGAGACCATTACGATTTCGTGTCTTGATGATTGTTTCCTTCTTTCCCTTATTCATATTGCAAAGTGCATATTTAAATTATTTCCTTATTTTTTATTTACAAGACATGTATGTTTTATTGAGATAATGTTTATTGGGCCAAAAGATTTATTATATAGCTTAGTAGGAGGGTGATGTATAATTCAGTGATGATCAACGTGGAGTTACATGCATATTTCTTAAAATAATAATAAATATTTTTTAAATTAAAAATAATGTTGTTTATAATCAAAATAAGAAGCAAATATATATATTTAGTTAGTCTTAACTAAAATTATTATAAATGGTAGTCTTAGATTAACTATGTTTGTTTTATTGATTAATGATATTACAACTCAATACAAAGGATATTTGGTAAAAATATTTCTCTCTCACTCTCAATTATAAATAAAATATTTCTGTGTCCATATGAAATAACATAATTGAGTAAAGGCTCATTCTACAAGCCAATGTGAAGGTGATGTGATTTGTTTATTGAGTTTTAATTTTATTTCTTTTAGGTAATTTGATTGAGTCAAAATGTTAAAAAATACAACATCTCTCACATATTATAGTGGAGAGTTTTTAAATATTATTTTAAAATATAGGATAACACAACACATGATAAGACATTACAAGAGTAAGAGTAAATCTCAATAAATTATTTCGATGTACAAATAGAAGAAATAATTGAAAGTAAAAAGATTGAAAGTAATATTGAAATGTATCTAAAAATGTATTAATAAAAAAAAATCAACATATTCCATAAATAATATATCTCAATGCTCATGTTAACTAAATTATTTCATTTCCAACCATTTACATATTAAATATGGTTTAAAATAATAATAATAATAAATGATCTATATATTATAGTGATGGGGCCAGCCCACGTGGTCCCACGCTATCCCAACTTACGTGGACCTACAATGATAATTTGGCTCGGATATAAGGTGATTGCAATTTGATTATGGTTGTTGATTGATAATCAATCCGCGGTACTTTATTTGCCTCTCCTTATGACACCTGCCCTCCTCGAAGTTGACAAACCCTAATTCACTTTTTACCGCCGGTTCGCGCCTCTCCTGTCATTCTTACCTTGTTACCTGTTCTCTGTGGTCTCGTTCCGGTTTTGGCTCCGCCTCTGGTTTCTCTGCCTGTGGTGAAACCCTGTTGAGCTTCCGCTGATCTTATGGTGAAACAATGCTGTTTAACTCTGTCTAATCGTTACTGTGGGAGTCTGTGTATTCGCTTCAGGCCTTGTTGGTAAGTTACGGTTCCTCCACTGCGCATTCAGCTCGTTTTTATGACTGTGTGAACATTACTGGGTTTGCTCTTGTAAATACTGTCTGTTCTGGTCTTTTTAGCAAATTCGTGGTGAATGCTGGTAGTGAATGATATCTGGTCCGCTCAGTTGTCAAATGCACAGTTCGATGGTCTCTCAACTTGGTTCTTCTCCGGCGCTCGGCTCTGTAAAACAGGTATGATTTCGTTTCTTGCTATATTCCTTTGTCCTCCGTTTGTGCTGGAACTAATGTTCCGCAGCCCCTCTGTGGACAGGGTCAATGCTTCGGTTCTGCAGGCTTTTGGTTCCGGCTCACTACAGGTATGGTCTCTTCACCTCAACCATACACAGGGTTTTGATTTCTTTACAGCATCATGACATCGTTTTCTTGTGCAAGGGTATTGTCCGGTTACAAACCCTAACCCTCCACCTTATGTTGTGTTTGCAGGTGCGGCCGGTTCCCGTGGCTCCGCAAGGGTTACAGTCGATACCACCCGGGTAGCTCTGTCCTTGTTTCACTTTCTTGCAATGGCTCTTCGGTCTTAGTTGTATTTGCTTTCGCCTGTTGTATGTCTGTTGTATATCTGTCGAGTCTGAGCGTGTTGGGTTATCTCCAACCCGTAGCCGTAACTTGGAGGGTTTCTATGAGTCTTTTGTAACTCGGTTCGGGGAACCCTCGTTATACAGTTTATGTAACTTTTGTTATGTAGGAATGCAATGTAATACTCAGCGACATATAAACTTGTTTATAGTTGGTTCTGGTGGCTTACCCGGTTGCTGTTGTGGGTTGGTTTGTCCGTCTGTATTGGCTGGTTCCTTCCCGCCTTGTGCTCACTCTTGGTCTTGGCTAGTCAATGGACTCTTGGGTACTGTAAAACGCTGTGATTGTATTTGCCTGAAATGAAATGAATATATAGTAACATACATGTAAATTCTGTTACAGAGGACATAAATATTGGAACAGTTTGTTTTCTTGTGCACTGAATTAGATGAAGGAAAAAAATGTATGTATTTCTATTATTCTCATTCACATGCTCCGCTGCTGAACCCCTCTGGGTTATCTCGTTTGTCTTTTTGTACAATAGTTTTAGGCCGTTAGATAACTGCTGGTAGTTATGCTATTACAGTTTGTTTGGCAGTTACTACAGGCATGCGTTTCTTGACTATTCATTTGTTTTCTTTGTCTCCTTTATACCATAAGGGTTTGCTGTTTACATCGCCTATTGACACTAATCTACTTTTAACATCTCTAACTAAGACCTGTTACAATAGTTAAAATAAAATAAACAGAAATTAAGATAACAGAAGTTAATGCTGTAGTTGACCATGAAAGAAATTAAACAAAAACATAAGAACTCTGACAGGCTTGCTGTCCATTTAATGAACTGTTTATCTTTCCCAATCTTCTTCAGAAACTGGGTTCGCCCTCTCTCGGTCTTCTCCCTGTCGACCAGATGCTCCTGCATCATATAGTAATAGAAAAATTAAAAACTTATTGTTATAGCATTTCAAGTATCATTATTTTATATTTTGACCCTTTTATTAAGGGTTGATTTTGAATGGAGTAAATATTTGTTTAAATTGCATGTAAAGATATTTTATGCCATGTTTTTAAGCAATTTTCAAGGTGTTGAAATCATTTATGCTTTCAAAAATACATTATAGAGAGAGAGAGAGAGAGTTATAACCAGAATCTATAAGTCCCTAGAGGGATGCAATATTTGGATGTGCAATTTTTGTAAGTCTTACACTATAAAAAGGGTATCCTTGGGTAAGATGGATCTATATTGGCTTTTTTAAATAATATTTGGTATAATATTTTTTTATATACAAATGATATGAAGTATTATTATATATGAGAGATTGTATTTGAATATAAAGAGTGGTTAAAGTATGGTAAGAAATATAAATATTTGCAAAAAGTATTAAAATGCTATGTTAGGTGTAAATTAACTACTTCTTATGATATTTTAGTTGTAATATGAATATGAAAAAACAAACTCATTAACTCGGAAGGATAATTTGAGATATTTTCACAATGAATTTGAATACAATTATATAAAGAAAATGATTAAATGTGGGAATTTTTAATGCAAAATACATGAAAGTATTGAATATTTGACATGGATATTTCTTTAAAAAAAATAGAATGGTAAAGAAAAAACTTCTCTTATCAAGAATTATTTTTGCTAAATTTATAATGTTAATTTTATATTTTATTAAACTTTGAGAGTCATTATATATTTAAAATTACAAAACCATTTACTTTTTTAAACATTCTTTTATATTGTAAATTTGAATGTAATACCTAATTTATTTTAAAAATGATTAAGCTAATAAAATTTTATCATAGGAATAAAAGATGTATGTATTTTATGATCTTTGTATACCTAAATATATATATATATATATATATATATATATATATATATATATAAGTTACTATGTTTTTTAATTAAATATTTTGAATATGTATAGTTGTTGATGATGGATTTGTGTAACTTATAGAAAACTATTATGAAAAATAAAGATATTGAGATGTATTAAAAAATGTAGAGAAATTGATGCATTTCCAGGTCAAATTATCAAGTTTGTCATTCCAAAACCTAAATTGAATAAATAAACAAATATGCTAAAATTTTCACTCCCACCCAAATAAAATTGAATGAAATAAACACACACATGCATCCTAGAGTGTGCGCTATTATAGGGAGTTTCCATGTTCTCAAGCACATGTGCATTATTAAAATTCACATAGACATTTTTTACTAAGCATTGACAATGTATTTATAATAAGAATATGAAAAAGAACACTTGTACGTATCTAGGACCATCAATAACAGGATAACCCACTATAAAGGTCCATTCAAGGTATCCTTCATCTATTGCTAGGGATACTTAACATTAAGAATTTTTGCACATTGAGCATGGTCAGAATAAAAAACCTAAGGCTTGGTCCCTAATGAACTATTATACACTTTTGTGACCATAAAAAACTCCTTGGACCACCACAAATGACCTATCAGGGAAATCCTTTTATGTAAACTAGGTATCTAGGTTCCACTAGAATTTTTGAGTATTGGTTATGGATCTCCAGGCCCTAGACATGACCATGGGAAGAAACATATATTCAGGCCATAACAAAATCTTTTAGGTATCTAAGACAAAAAGGATTCCTCAAACAAGCACACATTATCTCTTAAGGTTTTCATTAGCCTATTATTATGGATGTTAGTGTTCCTAGGTGGTTTTGAGTAGTAGTTATGTGAACCAAGGCCCTAGAAATTATTTAGGGAAGTACAACATGCTTTTAGTACTAGAAAAATACATTAAGGCATCCAAAGCCATGAAAATGTCTTGAAGCTTTGCACATTGACTTTGGAGGGTATAGTTTTCCTCTAAGAAAGATGGCAGTGCCTTCACATGGCCTCTTCATCAAAGCCAAATTTCATACATATGAAAAATTCGATCAATTGAAAGCCATTAAAAAGAAGCAACGCGACAAGCAAATTGAATGATCACGAAATTTCTAGCATATTGCAAGGATAAGGTATCAAAAGGAAATTTATCACAAGGTACACTACACAACAAAAAGGCACGATATACATAATGTATCCAACGCTATATCTAGGTTTATGGAGCCATTCAAATAAACAGAGTGGAAAGCAAGAAGAATATTCTAAGGTATATTGTTGGAAGAATACAACACAAAATTTTGTACAATGATTACAAAGACAATCATCTTGTTGGTTACACAAATAGTAATTTGCAAAAAATATTGATGATAAAAAAATACCTTAGAATATTATGCATTTAACCTAGGTATAGGACTAATTTTACGGACAACTAAGAAACAACCCATTGTATCCATTTCATTAATAGAAATAAAGTATGTAGCAACAACAAGAGCAACATACCAAACAATTTAGTTAAGAAAATTGATAAATGAGCAAAAAGAAGAAAGAGACAACTCCTATGTTATGTGATAATTATGCTATTACACTTTCTAGAAATCATGTGTTTCACCCTAACCAAAAAGTGTTAGAGCAAGTTCCACGTAATACTGTTTTTGACCTTAATTTCAGAAAACTATAATATCTTTCATTCAAACTTAACAAGTGATTCTAGAGAAATTTTTTGGCAAGTTTATTGAGAACAACGCTTTTTAAAGTAGAACACCCCCTAATTTTTACATTAATGGAATGTGAATATAGCAGGACTTTCACCTAAATGTTACTGACCATCTTCATTTCGTACTTTCGTGTCATGATTTCAATCTCTTTCGCAATTTGGATGTATTGATTAAATTGAACTCTTGTATAATTACTCAATCTGAATATTGCATTTTACACGTGAGTGAGAACAAGATGTGAACCCTTAAAATTATTTGAATATTCTTTTCATGAATTTTGCACACTGGTTGCATTTGCACATGTGAAATAATACGAGGAACCATTGTTAAATTAATTAACATCGCTCCTCTTTGTTTTATTTTTTATTTTTATGATTATTTTCCAACTTGCACTGCAGCCGGGAATCATTAGTGGGCGAACTTGAGCAGACTGAAGAATTGTCCGTGAATCATGCGCAGTTTTAACCTAACAGGATTGACGTAAATTTTCGGAGCCGACTATTCTCTGTCTACTACAAACATTTCTTGCAACAAATATATTGTTTTCCCAGTGTTGAATCTGGTAACAAGAAGTCTAACGAATAAGCTTTATTTGGAAATCAATATATATCTGGTAACAAGAAATTTATATCAGTGAGGTTCTATAAGTGTCAAAGAGGTTAAAATATACAGTATTCAATTTGGGTTGTTTCAAAATCAATCATCTATATTCCAGTTTATACGGAGTTTATACCTTTGCTTCGGATATTTAAAGTTTACATATATTTTCAAGGTCTGCATTTTTTTTTCCACAACTCGCAGTTACACACGTACGCCTTCCCTGAAAAAAAAAATTTAATGTACTTCTTCATTGCTGCTAAAAACTCGGCGATTTTCAGGATCAAGATTGTCCTCCGAACTACTCACCGTCACCTCGAGTCAGACGGTATCCATGTTTCTCCCTAATTTTAATTATCTTAAATTTATAGTTCTAAATATTCAAACCCTAGTAAATGGGGGTCGCCTTGCCCGAATAATGAAGGACACCGTGTTCAAAAATGACTCCTACCGTACTCGGTTGGCAAAATTCAATGTTGTTTTTTTCATTTTTTGGTAGGCAGAGGGCTTTGTTCAGTGGTACTGATAGGAACAATTCAAAGACGATCGTACAAACGGCCAAGCTAATGGAATTCAGTTCAAATTGAAGTATCAGAAGCCCTATGACAACTATGAAAAATCAGTATTTGCAAAATGCTCCAATTATTGTTTTCCCGTCATCCTCTATCCGTGTCTGCTCTTTTACTACATAAATGTTTGCTTTCTCTCCTGATTAATTCTCCCATACGAATTTCTATAGCCATATTAATAATCTCGCCTTTATTTTGTATGGTATTTGAACGGTTGAATTGTCTAAACCATTTACCAGTGATCTATTCGCTATCAATCTAAAAAGTTTAAAAATATTAATATCGATCATCCTTTTGATTACAAAGGAAAAATCAATTATAAAATAAAACAATTATAAAAAAATCACAATATTATATGGGTTTAGACGCACCAACCTTAATAAACATTAATATCGGTCATCCTTTTAATTACTAAAGTTAAATAAACCAAGTAGATGAATAATGAAATACTATTACGTACCAACTAACTTATTTAAATCACTCATAGATAAACTAACCTATTAATGAATGTTATTAGGGTGTGTTTGTATTTGATTAAATATTTACCGTACTTTCTTAGATATTTTTTCAATTGATTTTTGGAGTTGATTTCAATTGATTATTTTTTGTTTATGATTTTTACTTTATTTTATGTGGTAGGTTATATTTTTATTTTATTTATAATTTTATGTTGTATTTTTTAAATTTTATTATTAAGGGAAAATATATATTAATAATAATAGATAATTTAATATCTTGAAATAGTTTAACTAACAAGTGTCATGAAATGAAGTATTATGTATTAAGATATTCCAAATATGTAGACATCTAGAAATTATAGTGATAACACATATGTAGATACTTAAAAATGTAAACATAGTGATAACAAGAATATGTAAACACCTAAGAATTATGGTGATAGTAGTCAATTGCACAAAACCTTTTATTAATCACAAAAAAAACAAAAACTATAATGGATATTCTTTCAATAGGAAATGTATCATTAAAATTCTTAAAACTAAATCATATTAGAATACATGGGAAAAAATATAATTTATGATTTTCATAGAAGATCTATAACTTACAAAAAAAAAAAAAAAATTGTTATTTTTTAAATAACTTCTTCCATTAAAATTTCAACCAAAAAAATTAGATAATAATTTTTTTTCTTTAAATTAGGCAATTATGATCCCGTGTCTTTATAATTGTTCTCTTCCTTCCCGTATTCATATTGTAAAGTTCATATTTGAATTATTTCCTCATTTTTTATTTACAAGACATGTATGTTTTATTGAGGCAAAAAGACTTATTCTATAGCTTAGTCTGAGAGTGATGTATAACTCAGTCATAATCAATATGGAGTTACATGTATATTTCTTAAAATAATAATAAAATATTTTTAAATTAAAAATAATGTCACCTATAGTCCAAATAAAATGAAAATATATATATTTTGTTAGTTTTACTTAAAATTATTATAAATGGTAATATTTTAATGATTGTTGATATTACGACTCAATACAAAGATATTTGGTAAAAATATTTCAAGCTCACTCTCAATTATAAATAAAATATTTCTATGTCCATATGAAATAATATAATTGAGTAAAGGATCATTCTACAACCCACTATGAAGGTGATGTGATTTGTTTATTGTGTTTTGATTTTATTTCTTTTAGGTAGTTTGATTGAGTCAAAATGTTAAAAATTACAACATCTCTCTGTAGGACAAGTTGTACTTAACTATTTCCTATGTGTCGGAATATCCTAACACTCTCACATATGAAGAGCTTTTAAATATTATTTAAAAGATAGAATAGGACAACACATGATAAGACATTACAAGAGTAAATACCAATAAAATATTTCAATGTATAAAAAGAAGAATAATTGAAAGTAAAAGGATTGAAAGTAATATTGAAATGTATCTAAAAATGTATTAATAAAAACAAAAATCAACATAATCCATAAATAATATATATCAATGATCATTTTAACTAAATTAATTCATTTCCAACCGTTTACCTATTATATATGGTTTAAAATAATAATAGTAATAAATTATCTATATATTATAAAATAATAGAAAAATTAAAAACCTATTGTTATAGCATTTCAAGTTTTATTTTATATTTTCAAGGAATTTTCAAGGGGTTGAAACAATTTATACTTTCAAAAATACATTATAAATATATATAGAGAGAGAGTTATAACCATAATCTATAAGTCTCTAGAGGTATGCAATATTTGGATGTGCAATTTTTGTAAGTTTTACACTATAAAAAGGGTTTGATCCCTTCAATCTTGCTACATCCTTCAGTAAGATGGATCTATATTGGTGGCTTTTTTAAATAATATTTGGTATAATAATTTTTTTATATACAAATGATATGAAGTATTATTATATATGAGAGATTGTATTTGAATATAAAGAGTGATCAAATTATGGTAAGAAATATAAATATTTGCAAAAAGGATTAAAATGCTAAGTTAGGTGTAAATTAACTGCTTCTTATGATATTTTAGTTGTAATATAAATATGAAAAATAAAGGCATTAACTGAGAAGCATAATTTGAGATACTTTCACAATGAATTTGAATACAATTATATAAAGAAAATGATAAAATGTAGGAATTTTTCATGCAAACTACATGCAAGTATTGAATATTTAACATGGATATTTCTTTAAAAGAATTGTAGAATTGTAAAGAAAATACTTGTCTTACTTTTCCTAAATTTATAATGTTAGTTTTATATTTTATTAAAATTTGAATGTCGTTATATATTTAAAATTACAAAACCATTTACTTTGTTAAACATTTTTTATATTGTAAATCCCAATGTAATACATGATTTATTTTAAAAATGATTAACATAATAAACTTTTATCATAGGAATAAAGATGTATGTATTTTTTGATCTATCTATCTATCTATCTATCTATCTATATCTATATCTATATATATATATATATATATATATATATATATATATATATAAATTAAAGATACTATTTTTTTTAATGAAATATTTGATATGTAAAGTTGTTGATGATGGATGTGTGTAACTTATAGAAAACTAATATGAAAAATAAAGGTATCGAGATGTATTAAAAAATGTAGAGAAATTGATGTATTTAAAGCCCGAATCACCAAGTTTGTCATTCCAAAACCTAAATTTGAGTCAACCAAAAAATTAAACAAATATGCTAAAATTGTCATTCCCACCCAAATAAAATTGAATGAAATAAACACACATGCATCCTAGAGTTTGTGCTATTATAGGGAGCCTCCATGTTACAAAGCACATGTGCATTATTAAAATTCACATAGACATTTTTTACTAAGAATTCACATTGTATTTATAATAAGATTATGAAAAAAGACACGTGTACATATCTAGGGCCATCAACAACACGATAACCCACCATAAAG
Source organism: Pinus tabuliformis (assembly GCA_031772625.1). NCBI lineage: Eukaryota > Viridiplantae > Streptophyta > Pinopsida > Pinales > Pinaceae > Pinus > Pinus tabuliformis. The sequence continues at coordinate 383,950,810 of CM062812.1, read as the reverse complement.
GTCCATTCAAGGGTATCCTTCATCTATTGTTAGGGATAGTTAACATTATGAATTTTTGGACATTGAGTATGGTTAGAGTAAAAAACCTAAGACTCGTACCTAATGAACTATTATACACTTTTGTGGCCATAAAAAACTCATTGGACCACCACAAATGACCTATCAAGGGAATCCTCTCTTTAAACTAGATATCTAGGTTCCACTAGAGTTTTTGAGTATTGGTTATGGATCTCAAGGCCCTAGACATGAACATGGGAAGAAACATATATTCTTTCCCTAGCAGAAGCTTTTAGGCATCTAAGACAGGAAGGATTCCTCAAACAAGCACACCTTTTCTCTTAAGGTTTTCATTAGCCTATTATTATGGATGTTAGTGTTCCTCGGTGGTTTTCAGTAGTAGTTATGTGCACCAAGGCCCTAGAAATGATTTAGAAAAGTACAACATGCTTTTAGTACTAGAAAAAAACATTAAGCCATACAAAGCCGTGAACAATGTCTTGAAGCATTTCACATTAACTTTGGAGGGTATATTTTTCCTCTAAGAAAGATGTCAGTGCCTTCACATGGTCTCTTCATCAAAACCAAATTTCATACATATGAAATATTCAAGCAATTAAAAGCCATTAAAGAGAAGCATTGTGACAAGCAAATTAAAAATAACGAAATTTCTAGCATATTGCAAGGATTAGGTATCAAAAGGAAATTTATCACAAGGTACACTACACAACAAAATGGAGTAGCAAAAAAGGAAAAATTAGGCCATAATTAATATGGAAAGAAGCATGTTGAAGGAAAAGAATTTTCCAAATGAGTATTGGGTTGAAGTAGTGACATTCCCACTTTATATTTTGAATAGATCTCCAACCAAAAGGGTTAGAGACATCACTCCTTTAGAATCTTGGAGTGGTATGAAGACAAGTGAATGTAGCCTATGCACATGCTCAAAAGGAAATGAGAAGGAAATTAGATGACATAAGTGAAAATTTCATATTTGTTGGTTATAATGAAGAATCTGAGGATTATAAATTCTACAATCATGTCACCAAGAAAGAAATTATTTCAAAATATTTTAAATTCTTTGAAGATCAATAATGGAATGATCAAGAAATTATAACAAATAGCAGGCAAGTTTCTCCACATGTATTCAAACTAGGTGAAGCAACAAAAGTGGAACAACCTTGACAAGGACTGACACTTGTACAAGTTCCTGTTGAAGGGGAATCTGAAAGTGGACAAAATTAACACAATCCATCCTCCTGTAGTAAATATGATCCCACCATTTTGTAGAAATAAGAAGTCTCAGTGAAATTTATGAACAACTAGATAATGAACAAGTACACTTTTCCTTGTTATATTTTGAGCCAACACATTTTGAAGAGGAAGTCAGAAATAAAGAATGGGTTGAAGCTATGAATGATGAAATTGCAGCAATAGAGAAGAATGACACATGGAATCTTGTAGATCTACCAGCAAGAAAAACAAGCATTGGAGCCAATGGTCTATAAGACCAAGTTTAATGAAAAAGGAAAAATTGAAACGCATGAAGATAATTTGGGAGAAAAATAGCCTAGAGTAAATTATGAATAAACCTTCACCCTAGTCACAATGTTGAATACTATCAGAACAATATTAGCAACAGTAAAAAAAACATTATCTAGTTTACCAAATGGATGACAAATAGACATTTTTAAATGGGATCTTGAAGGAAGAAGTTTATGTAGATCAAATTCTAGGATATGAAGTCAAGGGTCAAGAGTTGATATTTTGCAAGTTAAAAAAGTCTTTGTATGCTTTAAAATTAGCAAGCCCATCGAGCATGGTACAACATAATTTATTCTTATTTTCTCAACAAAGGATTCAAACGTACCATTAATGAATCAACTATCTATACAAAATACACTCTATACAAAATCATATATGAAAGGTAATGTTTTAATTGTTTGCATTTATGTTAATGATAGATTTACACACGAAATTTTTCAAACAACTATGGAGAAAGAATCTGAGATGAAGAATCTTTATGAGATGAAATATTTCTTGGAATATAGGTTGAATAGTCTAAAAGTTGAATTTTAATTTGTTAAACAAAGTATGTAAGAGATATTTTGACAAGGTTAAGGATGAGTTGATGCAAGCCAAGAAACAAACCAATTGTCCCATGAACCAAGCTAAGCATAGGCGACAGGAGCCCAATAGTGCATTCCACTTTGTAGAAGTAGCTAATAGGAAGCATAATGTATCTCACAATAACAAGGTCTAATATAGTGTATTCATACAACCTTATATAAGAAACCTAGTGGAAAGCAAAAAAAATTATTTTGAAGTATATTGCAAGAACAATACAATATAAAAATTTGCACACTAATTACAAAGTGATCCATCTTTTATATTACACAAATAGTTATTTTGCACGAAGTATTAACATTGATAGAAGAGTATATGAGGATGTGAATTTCACCTAGGTATAAGACTCATTTCATGCGACTTTAAGAAGCAACTCATTGTCTCCATTTTGTAGTAGCAATAAGAGCAACATAAGTAGTTTGGTTAAGAAGATTGATAGGATATCTTGAGACTCAAGTGAAGAAGGATCCAAATCCTTATGGAACTTTCTAGAAATCATGTGTTTCACCTCAAAAGTAAATGCATTGACATTATTTTTACTTCATTCAGCGAGCCAATCTTTAGTTTTACAATTACACAAATTAGTTGATAGGCATTTTAACAAAGGCTTCAGTAAAAATAAATTTTGAATTTCAAAAACAACACTTAGGATTCACTTAGGATTGTCTATAGTGATAATTTCAATAAAGATAAAGTCAAAATTAAGAAGGCTTGTTGAATGTAATTGTTCATTATATCTTTCAGCTATTAGGTAATTTACCTACTGAATAATTTTGATAGTGTAGTGCATTTAATGCACAAATTATAATTAGCAATAATGAATTAGAAAGTATTAAACAAAGTATTAGATTGAATCAAACAAATAATTTTATATTCTATGTGTATCTAGTTTTTGGTGGCAAAATGATATCTTAATTGAAAAGAGCTCTTAAACTCCATTGATTTTTCAATCACCATAATTTTATATTTTAATGTGTTTTTTCACCTCCTCTTAAATTGCCACAAGGTGTAGAGAAAGTTCCCGTAGCACTGATTTCCAAAATTTATAATATCTTTCAAACTTAACAAGTGATTCGAGAGAATTTTTTTGGGAACTTCATTGACAACAACAGTAACAAGGGATTCGAGAGAATTTTTTTGGGCTAGTTCGAAGATGAGTATGTTCGAGTAAGTGTTAGATAGGTTAAAATATACATTATTGAATTTGCGTGGTCTCAAAGTTAATAATCTATATTCCAATTTATACGGAGTTTATACCTTCGCTTTGGTATATAAAGTTTACATATATTTTCAAGGTCCGATTTTTTTGCACCGAAGTCACAGTTTGGCACGTCCGCTTTACCTAATGTACTTCTTCCTTGCCACAAAAAATCCAGCAATTTTCAGCGTCACGTTTTTCCTGCGAACTAATCGCTCTGTCACCTCAATAATGATAATACGTCATCCATTCAAGCTGCATCCACGTTTCTACCGAATTTTAAATATATTGGACTGAACCTTTTAAACCTTTAAACTCTAGACAATAGAGGTCACCTTGCAACAATTGCCGAGGCTGACTACACTATCGGTATGTTTGGAGATATTGATACGAACAATTCAAAGACGATTGTACAAACGGCCAAGCTAATGGAATTCAGTACAAATTGAAGTATCAAAAGCCCTATGACAACTATGAAAAATCAATATTTTTAAAATGCTACAATTATTGTTTTCCCGTCATCCTCAATCCCTGTCTGCTCTTTTACTAGATAGATGTTTGCTTTCTCTTCTGATTTCTCCCATATGAATTTTACAGCGTATGGTATTTGAAATGTTGAATTGTCTAAACCATTTACCATTGATCTATTCGCTATCAATCTAAAAACTTTATAAATATTAATATCGATAATCTGTTTGATTACAAAGTAAAAATCAATTATAAAATAAAACAATTATAAAAATGTCACAATATCATATGGGTTTAGACTCACCAACCTATATAAATATTAATATGAATCATCCTTTTAATTATTAAAGTGAGATAAACCAAATAGATGAATAATGAATACTATTAGGTACAAACTAACCTATTTAAATTACTCATAGGTAAACTAACCTAATTAAATTACACATAGATAATGAATAGTATTAGGTTTTGTTTGGAATTAATTAAATATTTACTGTACTGGTTAGTTACATATTTTTTCAATCGATTTTTAGAGTCTCATTTCAATTGATTGTTTTTTGAGTTATATATATATATATATATATATATATATATATTATTGAGCACCCTTCAAAATATTTGCATTAGATGATCAATTTTTGATCTGAGATATTCTTCTTATGATATGTAACTACATGGATATATTGTTTAGGATTATTATTGATGAGCGGATTTGGGTGTTTCTTTAGTATGGTATATGTCATGATATTCTTGGACATGAGATCCATAACTTTATGCATGACTGAGGTTGATCATGATGTTGCTAGCATGGCTTTGAAAAGATGTTTGAGAAAGTTTTGAATATGACATTGATACATTGCGATGACAATGAGTGGGATCTGATTACGCAAGAATCCCATATATATAGACAAGACTAAGTTACCTTCATATATTGAGAGAGTGTTGTTGTATGAGACAATCTTAGGCTTTTGGTTGGCACCTCCTTGAGAGGGAGGATGAATTTCGTATCCTTTTGCAATTTATATGATTATTTATGTTGTTATATTATATATGATTTGATGACGTGATGAACATGAGAAAACTTCCATTTCTACATCATGATCAAGGTAATACCAGATATGGCTATGATCACAGCAGCACTAATTGAGGATACTGAGCAAGCTCTTCCTCCCTGTTTGAGCTCCTAGGGGGTGGAATTGAGATAGAGGGCTCCTAGGGTTGAGGGAACTATGGAAAATAGGGTATCACCTTTATCTATTACCCATAGGATTGGAGATGTTGTTCCACTATATTCACAAGATCAAAGATGTTCCTCCCCTATTTGGTCTATGTAGACTATACCCCAGTGAGCATCATACCCACAAGCAGGGCTTGTTGGGAATATCGCTCCCTGTCTAACCAATAGGTTGAGAGTGTACAACCCAGTTCCATTATGATGCAGGTGTTCTACCACATGACTTATTAGATTCATTAATGGGAAGATTGGCATGAAATAGGATTTGGTTGAGATTTCCTCCCCTATTCGATTCTGGGTTGAGAATTAGCTCCCCGATGTGATTCCAGGGTTGTGATTTGCTCCCCTTTGTGTTTGGATATCCTATTTCTTGACATGGGTTCTTAGTAGTAGCCCGCCTATGAGATTTCGGGTTGCGATTATGCTCCTCGATGTGGTTCTAGGTTGATATGTGTTTCCTGATTATATGCTCTTTGATAATGATGTGAATTGACTCTCCGATGTGATTCTGAATAGTAGTTCGATGGACAGAGGGTGGTAGATTCAGTTCGCCTCTGATTTCAAAATTTTTCTTATTTTGGATTCAAGAATATTCAACATATGATCAAAGAAAATCAAGAGATAAGAAATAATTAGCAGAGATTAATTTATATTATCAGTGATGATACTCGATGATGAGATACTTGAGACTGGATATGATTTGTTGATAGGATACTCATGACAGGATGCAGATGTAAATCTCCCTATTTGAGAGGGAGTGTTAAAAATATGCAACTGAGGTCAAATTCACCCTTTGTACACCTCACTTGATGGAGATAATAATTGCATTGAATTCCTCTTTTCTAGAGGACCAAAATAGACCTAAATATCACTGAAATCAAATAAGGGAAAGTGTACTTATGAAGAAAATCCCACATGTGCATATTTGATAAGGTTGACCCTAAAGAAAAGTTAACCACCTTGGAAGTTTATAAATACAAGTGACATATACCTCATTTAGAAATAATGATGAGACACTCTTCTATCTTGGTTTTTGGATCGCGCAGGTCTGAGGCTCGTCCGCAGAGGAGTAGGTTCTCTCTGAGGTGAAATTTCAGTGTCCGAAGCTCACATCTCTGATTTAGGGTTTTGTGCCTGAGTTGCAGGAACAATAGAGGAATAACTCACACAAAAGCTCATCTATGTGAAGGGGGCCTTCAAGTCCCACATACAACTCTCCATCCATGCGAATGGGAGTCAGGGTTTATGCAATCCATCTCTGACCTCATTCACTCACATATCAGGCTTAAGGGAGTGAATGGGATGTTATAGTCACTCGCATGACTATTCCTCTGTGTCACTGGGACCTAGAAGATAAAATTTTAGTCCTCTGAAGATTTTTCTCTATGGCCACACTATTCGACAGTTAACCGCAAACAATGGTAATTCATTATGGGTTTCTAAATTAGGGTTTTGAGGATAAGCATTGTTGAGCTCATTTCATGGATTTTGTAGTTGTTTTGTTCAATAGTTGCATATATGAAGATATGGATCATTATACTCTCTTTTGTTGAATCATTTACTAATGATCTAATAAGAAGAAAAAAATGAAATGGTTTTCCCCATAGTGGGTTTTTCTCCTTTATGTTCTGTTGCATTGATGATGATGATATTGTTCTTTCTACATAGTTGCATATGCTACTAAATAATGATGTAAATTTGTATAAAGTTATGATGTTATGGGGTGAACTTAATGTGTTAATAAAGAAATGCAATTATCAAAGAAAAGAACAATATATCCTTATAAAGAATTAACACGTAACCATATATGAGCCCCTCGCTACCTATTTATAGAAGGACTTGTCCCACCTATGGCAGGGGGATGTCAAAGATATAGCAAAAAGACGCACAAACTAGGTCCTTCAACCCAGAGTGCTCGGATGATGATAAGTTTTTGATGATATTGAAATATGGTAATATTTGTTTGCATGCATGAATGCATGAGGTGGGTAGGCCATGCAACACCCTCTATTAAATGTGATAGGAGGAAGCAGCGTGACATGCTAATAGGTATCATAATGTAGCTGATAATAGCTAATAGGCATCCTATTGTATCTCACAAGTAACTAATAGGCATCCTAATGTATCTCACAACAACAAGGAATGATATACATAATGTATCCAGCCCTATATCCAGGTTTATGGAGCCATTCAAATAAATTGAGTGGAAAGGAAGAAAAATATTCTAAGGTGTATTGTAGGAAGAATACAACACAAAATTAAGTACAATGATTACAAAGACAAACATCTTGTTAGTTACACAAATAGTAATTTGCAAAAAGTATTGATGATAAAAAGGTACCTTAAAATATAACATAGTTACCGATCAAATGGGAACTATTACCTCAAAACGGGTGCCCGAGCCAAAAAATCCCAAAAAAACATGAAAAAATGACCCAAGAATAAAAAGTGTCGATTTTTCATCACCATTTTTTTCAATAAAAGCCATTTTGTTTGGTGCAAAAAACACCTTGAAATCGAAAAGTGTTGATGCTGAAATAACATCTTTTCTTTCAGGGTACATTTTCAACATTTTTTAATAATGACATTAAAATTAAAATATCTTTCCAATGATTTTCAAGCATGACATTAATAATAAAATATCACTTCTTTGAAAAGCCTTAAAATTCCAACTACTTTTAAGCATAACAATAAATTTAAAATATCACTTCTTTGAAAAAGCTTAAAATTCCAACAATTTTCAAGCTTGGTGCTAAGAAAAAATATTTATAACTATTTTCAACCATAACATTAAAGATAAAATATCACGATTTAGAAAAACATTAAAACCTTGATGATTTTTCAACCATGGAATTAAAGCCAGAGATTATGACTACAAAACAATCTTAAGTTTTCAAAATATTTCAAGTATGACATTATGGAAAAAATTTATGTCTAAAAAAAATTAAAAAATGAAGACCTAAATGAAAGAGTTATTATACCAAGAGTAATTTTTTTAAAATGCTAAATATATTGCGATTTTAGAATCTTATCTTAAGACAACTTGATACATTAAAACAAATTTTAAAAATCACTATCAAATTGACACAGTGTAGGTGAGCTCAACCCATTGTAATGAAAATTTAAAGACCAACCATGAAATTAACACATTGTGGGCAGACTCGATTCATTATAACGAAACCTTTAAAATAACTAACAAATTGCATATAATGGGATCGGGTTGCTAGACAAGCATCGACACTGACCCTATAAAAAGTAATATATATATATATATATATATATATATATATATATATATATATATATGAAAGGTACATAAGAAAAGAAAAATTCAAATATTGAAAATAATAATAATAATAATAACCACAACTAATAAAACATAAAAGACATGACAAAATAAATCAAATATAAAAAATATATATTAATGACATAAAAAAAAATCTATAAAATGTAAAAAAAAATTAACCATACCATATAAAATTTAAGAAAATAAAATAAAATTACAAAAATAAAATACAACATTAAAAAAAATTAAGAACTTAAAAAACAAAATTCCCACCCAACCGACCAGGAGTGTTAAGGGAAGATTCAGGACAAAAAATAAAATAAGTATCAAAAAAAAAAAATGAAAAATTTAAATAAAAAATTAAAAAGTAAGAAAAAAAAAACAACTTTTTAAAGTAAAAAAATAAAAAAAAAACATCATTAAAAAAAAAATCAATAATTACCAAAAAAATTAGAAATTAAAAAAAAAAAAAAACTAAAAAAATGACAAAAAAATCAAATACAAAAAAAATGCAAAAAACGTATAAAAATGTAAAAAAAAAAAAAACAAAAATTAAATCGTAAAAAAAAAAAAAAATTAACGAAAAAAAGAAAACAAAAAATGTTTAAATAATGTTTTTTTTCAAAAAATATATATAATTTAAAAAAAAAATTAAAAAAAATATATCTATTTATTTTTTAAGTTAAAAAAACAAATAAAAAGTAAAAACCTCATTAGAAAAAAAATAATTAAAATAATTACCAAAAAAATAAAAATAAAAAATTAAGAAAAAAATGAAAAATAAAACAATCAATTAAAATAAAAAGTCAAAAAATATTTAAATTAAATAATTTAAGTAAACAAAAATTAAAATAAAATAAAATTTTTAGGAATATATATATATATAAAATTAAGATTATAAAAAAAGAAATAACAAAAAATATAAAAATTAAGAAACAAAATTCAAAACAATTAGAAAAAAATATGAAGAAAGAAAAAACAAAACTAAACTAAAAGAAATTATATATATATATATAAATATAATATATATATATATATATATATATATATAATATTAAAAACTAAATAATTAAAAAAATAAAAACAAAAATATTTCGAAAAAAATCATTAAAAAAATATAAAAAAAAAGATTCAAAAAATAAAAATTATGAAAGAAAAAAATTAAAAAATTAAAAATATAAAAAAGAATTAAAAAAATATATTAAAAAACAATTAAAAAAAATATCACCCCCTCGATCCGCCCCTCTACACCCCCTCGCTCCCCCTCCGTAGCCCCTCTTGCTTCCTTCTATCCCACCCTCTCCCCTCACCCCCCAGCCCTCCACACCCTTTCCACCCCTACCCCCTTCCCCTCCCTGCCTCACCCACCTCCCATCCCTACGCAACCCTATCCGCCAACCCGAACCCCCAGTAAGTGGCCAAGAGACAGCAGGTCGATTCTCGGAATCAGCCTGCAACCTCTTGGCCACAGGTTGGGTATCTGGGTGGGCAGGGAGGGCCGGGTAGGGAAGGTAGGGGGGGAACGAGTGTTTGGCAGGGTGTAGAGGGAGAGGAGAGGGGAGGCTCAAGGGAGGCAGGGATGTAGGTGAGTTGGGGGGAGAGGAGGGGGAGGACAGAGGGCAGGAGGGGGGTTGGTGTCGGCGCAGGGAGAGGAAGAACGAGGGTTGCGGTGGGGCGGAGCATGGGGGAGGGGGTTATTTTTAAATTATTTTTTATATATTTTTCTTAATTGTTTTTTAATTGTTTTTTTATATTTTTTTAAATTTTTTTAAATATTTTATTAATTGTTTATGATGATAATGATGATGATGATCGTTAACGTCCGCTGAGACCAAATAATGATCTATCGGACCTAAAAAGACAATTATTTATTTGATTTAAGATTTTATTCCTATGCTCAAAAAGCTTGGAGAGAAGCCTCCCGAGCTCTCACTATAATTTTGGCATTGTAAAAGGCTAGGAAGGTCAGTATTGTAACAAAGGTTGTGAAATTGAGATCTAATGTGGTTGTATGCAGGGCACTCTAAGAGGAAGTGGTTTTCATCCTCGATGCTCCTATTCTCACAAATATGGCAGATCCTTTCCATCCATGGCGTTTTAGGGAACTACCCAGCGACCAGTTTCACTATGGAGCTCATGAGAATTCGTTCTAATCTTTGCTATATTAATTTTCTTTTTTGAGCTAGTTAGAATAGAGAGATACTTTTTATCTTCAAGGTGGGGTTGATGACCTTCTTATAATAACTTATTTTCTTTTAGACGCTAAATAGATATTAAATTTAAATATTTGTTAATTTTCATTTTATTTATTTAATTTTTCAATGTTTTGAATTTTATTTTTGAATTTTTATAGTTTAATTTCTTTTTTTATTTGAATTTTTCTTTTTCAATTTTGTTTTTTAATTTTTATAAGTTAATTTTTTTATTTTTGTTACTTATTTATTTTTATAATTTTAATTAAAAAAAACAATTTTAAATTTTATTTTATTTTGTTTTTTATTTTGAATCTTTTTATTTACATTATTTAATTTTTCTTTTTAAATTGATTTTTTATTTATTTTTTTATTAATTTTTAATTTAAATTTTAATTTTTTTGTAATTTTTTTTTTTTTTTGCTAATGAGGTTTTTTATTCTTTATTTGTTTTTTAACTTTAAAAACATAGATTTTATTTTGGTTTAATTTGTTTTTCACATTTTGTAATTTATTTTTTGTCTTTTTGGGTTAATTTTTTATTCACTTTTTTTTTATTTTTAAGAGTTATAGGTTTTTTTGTTGTTTTTTTATTTTTTGATAATTTTTTTGTATTTGATTTTTTCTATCATGATTTTTTATTTTTGCTTTTATATTTTATTACTAACATGAAAATCGGCAACATTTAAAAAAAAACATCCACACTTAATTCGTTAGAAATTTTAAAGTGTAAAAACTAAGCCCTCTAAGTAAAAAGGGTTGATGCTCATTAGCACTTTTCAAAATCAATATGAAAATCACTAAAAAAATGTTCACACTTGATACATAAAAAAAATTAATGTGTTAAAAATAACCCCTCTAAAAAAATTGTGTTGATTTTCAAAATTAGCATTAAAATCACTAACATTCAGAAAAATTGTTCATACTTCATACATATAAAAATTTGAAGTGCCAAAAATATGCTTTAAAAAAAAATCACTATTTTTCAAAATCAAGCAATTTTTTGCTGCCTCAAAAAAAGGGTAAGTTCTCGTTTGATCGATAACTATGTTACATGCATTTCACCTAAGTATAGAACTAATTTTACAGGCAACTAAGAAGCAACCCATTGTCTCCATTTCATTAGAAGTAAGTGGCAACAACAAAAACAACATGTGAAACAATTTAGTTAAAAACATTGATAATTGACCTAAAGAGAAAGAGACAACTCCTGCGTTATGACATAATTATGCTATTGCACTTTCCATAAATCATGTGTTTCACCATAACCAAAAAGTGTAAAGGTGTTAGAGCGAGTTCCACATAATACTGTTTTTGAACCTTGATTTCAGAAAATTATAATATCTCTCATTCAAACTTAACAAGTGATTCTAGAGAAATTTTATGGCAAGTTTATTGAGAGCAACGCTTTTAAAGTAAAACACCCCCTGATTTTTACATTAATGGAATTTGAATATAGCAGGACTTTCACCTAAATGCTACTGACCATCTTCATTTCGTAAATCACTTTCGCAAGTTGGATGTATTGACTAAATTGAACTCTGGTGTGATTACTCAATCTGAATATTGCATTTTAAACGTGAGTGAGGACAAGATGTGAACCCCTTGCAATTATTTGAATATCCTTTTCATGAATTTTGCAGATTGGTTGCATTTGCACATGTGAAATAATACGAGGAACCATTGTTAAATTAGTTAACATCGCTCCTCTTTGTTTTATTTTTTACTTTTATGATTATTTTCCAACTTGCACTGCAGCCAGGAATCATTAGGGGGCCAACTTGAGCAGACTGAAGAATTGTCCGCGAATCATGCGCAGATTCATCCTAACAGGGTTGACACCAATATTCGGAGCCGACTATTTTCTGTCTAATACAACCATTTCCGTTAGCAGAGACAAATATATTGTTTTCCCAGTGTTGAATCTGGTAACAAGAAGTTTAACGAATAAGCTTTATTTGGAAATCAATATATATTTTGTAACAAGAAATTTATATCAATGAAGTTCTAGAAGTGTCAAATAGGTCAAAATATATAGTATTCAATTTGGGTTGTTTCAAAATCAATCATCTATATTCCAATTTATTCGGTTATTTAAAGTTTACATATATCTTGAAGCTCTGAATTTTTTTGCCACAACTCGCAGTTACACACGTTGGCCTTCCATGAATAACAAAATTGAATGTACTTCTTCCTTGCTGCTAAAAGCTCGGCGATTTTCAGTGTCAAGATTGTCCTACGAACTACTCACCGTCACCTATACATGTTTCTCCCTAATTTTAATTATCTTGAATTTATAGTTGTAAGTCTTGAAACCCTAGAAAATGGAGGTCGCCTTGCCTTAATAATGAAGGACACCGTGTTCAAAAATGATTCATACCGTACTCGGTTGGCAAAATTCAATGTTGTCTTTTCCATTTTTGGGTAGGCAGAGAACAGCATTGGTTTGTTCAGTGGTACTGATACGAACAATTCAAAGACGATTGTACAAACGGCCAAGCTAATGGAATTCAGTACAAATTGTAGTATCAAAAGACCTATGACAACTATGAAAAATCAATATTTGCAAAATGGTCCAATTATTGTTTTCGCGTCATCTTCTATCCGTGTCTTCTCTTTTACTACATAGATGTTTGCTTTCTCTACTCATTAATTATCCCATATGAATTTCTATAGCCATATTAATAATCTGGCCTTTATTTTGTATGGTATTTGAACTGTTGAATTGTCTAAACCATTTACCATTCATCTATTCGCTATCAATCTAGAAAGTTTAAAAATACTAATATCGATCATACTTTTGATTACACACGAAAAATCAATTATATAATATAACAATTATAAAAGAATCTCAATATTATATGGGTTTTGACCCACCAACCTTTATAAACATTAATATCAGTCATCCTTTTAATTCTTAAAGCTAAATAAACCAAGTAGATCGATAATGAAATACTATTAGGTACCAACTTATTTAAATCACTCATAGATAAACTAACCTATTAATGAATAGTATTAGGTTGTGTTTGGATTTCATTAAATATTTACCGTACTTGCTTTAGATATTTTTTCAATTGATTTTTGGACTCCCACTTCAATTTTGATTGTGGTGTGTTATATTTTTATTTTATTTACAATTTTAGGGTGTATTTTTTAAATTTTATTATGTAGCAAAAAAATATATCAATAATAATGGGAATGTAATATCTTGAAATAGTTTAACTAATACGTGTTATGAAAATGAAGTATTATATATTAAGATATTTCAAATGTATATAACACCTATGAATTATAGCGATAACAGATATATGTAGATACTTATAATGAACAAGTACACTTTGCCTTGTTATCTTTTGAGCCAACCCATTTTGTAGAAGAAGTCAAAAATAAAGAATGATTAAAGCTATGAATGATGAAATTGCAGCAATAGACAAGAATGACACATGGAGTCTTGTATTACTACCAGCAAGAAAAACAAGCATCGGAGCCAATGCGTCTTTAAGACCAAGTTTAATGAAAAAAGATAAATTGAAAAAACATGAAGATGAATTGGTATAAAAAATAGCCTAGAGTAAATTATGAATAAACCTTTACACCAATAGCAAACAATATTAGCAACAGTAAAAAAAACATTGTCTAGTTTACCCAATGGATGACAAATCGACATTTTTAAATGGGATCTTCAAGGAAGAAGTTTATGTAGATCAACTTCCAGGATATGAAGTCAAGGGTCAAGCGCTGATAGTTTGCAAGTTGAAAAAGGCTTTGTATGCTTTAAAACAAGCCCCTGGAGTATGGTACAGCATAATTTATTCTTATTTGCTCAACAAAGGATTCAAACGTAACATTAATGAATCCACTCTCTATACAAAATTATATATGCAAGGTAATGTTTTAATTGTTTGCATTTATGTTCATGATAGATTTACACATCAAATTTCTAGCTTGAAAATTTTCAAACAACTATGGAGAAAGAATTTGAGATGGAAAATCTTGGTGAGATGAAATATTTCTTGGAATATAATTTGAATAGTCTAAAAGTTGAATTTTGATTTGTTGAAGAAAGTAAGAAAGAGACATTTTGGCAAGGTTAAGGATGAGTTGATGCAAGCCAAGAAACAAACCAATTGTCCCATGAACCAAGTTAAGCAAAGGTGATAGGAGTCCAATAGTGAATTCCACTTTGTATAAGTAGCTAATGGGAAGCATAATGTATCTCACAACAAACAAGGCCTGAAATAATATATTCAATCAACCTTATATAAGAAACTGAGTGGAAAGAAAAAAAATGATTTTAAAGTATATTGCAAGAACAATACAATATAAAAATGTGTACACTAATTACAAAGAGATCCATCTTTTCTATTAGATAAATAGTTATTTTGGAGGAAGTATTAACATTGACGCAAGAGTATATGAGGATATGAATTTCACCTAGGTATAAGACTCATTGCATGGGCATTTAAGAAGCAACCTATTGTCTCAATTTCATCAGAAGAAAAGTATGTAGTAGCAACAAGAGAAACATGCCAAGCAGTTTGGTTAAGAAGATTGATAGGATATCTTAAGCCTCAACTGAAGAAAAGAAAATCTCCATGATGTATCTACTATTAAATTAAATACATATTGTAAAATCATTTCAACTTAGTTTTTACATTGAATTTTTTTAATTATTTACGAGCAATCTTTAGTTTTACAATTAATCATTAAATTGAAATGTTTTAAATTTTAAAGAGCATAGCATAAAATAAATTTTGAAAATTTCAAAGACAACAAATAGTAAATTTTAGGCTTCTCTATTAGTTATATTAATTCTATATTTGATAATTGATTAAAATATTAAATTAAGTGGGCCTATTGAATGTAATTGTTCATTATATTTTCAGCTATTAAGTAGTTTAATAGTAAGTATTTTGATAGTGTAATGCATTCAATGCACAAGTTGTAATTATAAATAATGAGTTAGAAAATATCAAACAATGTGTTAGATTGAGTCAAACAAATAATTTTATATTCTATGTATATCTAATTTTGTTGGTAAAGTGATATATTAATTGAGAAGAGCTGTTAAACTCCATTGATTTTTCAATCACCATAATTTCATATTTTACTGTTTTTTCACCTTTTCTTAAATTGCCACAAGGCGTTAAGAGAAAGTTCACGTAGCACTGATTTCCAAAAATTATAATATCTTTCAAACTTAACAAGAGAGAATTTTTTTGGGCAACTTCATTGAGAACAACAGTAACAAGGGATTCGAGAGATTTTTTTTTGGGCTAGTTCAAAGATGACTAAGTGTTAGATAGGTTAAATATACAGTATTCAGGTCGCAAAGTTAATAATCTATATTCCAATTTATACAGAGTTTATACCTTTGGTTTGGTATATAAAGTTTACATATATTTTCAAGGTCCGATTTTTTTGGACCGAACTCACAGTTTGGCACGTCCACTTTACCTAATGTACTTCTTCCTTGCTGCAAAAAATCCAGCAATTTCAGCGTCACGTTTTTCCTCCGAACCAATCGTTCTCTCACCTCAATAATGATAATACATCGATAGAGTTATGATTTTCCATCCATTCAAGCGGTATCCACGTTTCTCCCGAATTTTAAATATATTGGATTGAACCTTTTAAACCTTTAAACTCTAGACAATAGAGGTCACCTTGCAACCATTGTCGATAGTGATAGGAACAATTCAAAGACGATTGTACAAACGGCCAACCTAATGGAATTCACTACAAATTGAAGTATCGAAAAACGTATGACAACTATGAAAAATCAATATTTGCAAAATGCTCCAATTATTGTTTTCCCGTAATTCTCTATCCGTGTCTGCTATTTTACTAGATAGATGTTTGCTTTCTCTGCTGATTTCTCCCATACGAATTTCACCTTTATTTCGTATGGTATTTGAAATGTTGAATGGTCTAAGCCATTTACATTGATCTATTCGTTATCAATCTAAAAACTTTATAAATATTAATATCGATCATCCCTTTGATTACACAGTAAAAATCAATTAAAAAATAAAACAATTATAAAAATATCACAATATCATATGGGTTTAGACTCACCCACCTATATAAACATTAATATGAATCATCCTTTTAATTATTAAAGTTAGATAAGCCAAATAGATGAATAATGAATACTATTAGGTACAAACTAACCTATTTAAATTAATCATAGATAAACTAACCTAATTAAATTACACGTAGATAATGAATAGTATTAGGTTCTGTTTGGAATTAATTAAATATTTACCGTACTTGTTAGTTACATATTTTTTCAATTGATTTTTAGAGTCTCACTTCAATTGATTGTTTTTTGATATATATATATTATTAGTTTTATTTTTATTTTATTTATAATTTTATAATGTGTTTTTCAGATTTGATTATTAAAAAAATAATATATTAATAATAATGGATATTAATTTAATATCTCTAAATAGTTTAATCGACATGTGTAATGAAAAATGAAGTATTGTACACTAAGTTTAAATTCCCAAACCATGTACGTCAAAAATTCATGTGTAGACACCTAGAAATTATAGGATATGTAGACACTTAAAATGTAAACATGGTGATACCACCCATATCTCGACACCTGAAGATAATAGTGGTAGTAGTCAATATCATATCAGTGCTAAAAACCAAAAAAAACATAATGGATATTTTTTCCAATATGAAATGAATGTATCATTAAAATTCTTAAAACTAAATTATATTCAAATACATAGGAGAAAATATAATATGGTTTTCATTAAAAAAATAAAAATAAATCTATAGCTTATAAAAAAATATTATTATTTTTTAAATAACTTATTTCTATTAAAATTTCAATAAAAATTTAGATAATAACGTCTTTGGTTTAAAGGAGTCAATTACAATTTCATTTTGTCATAATTGTTTTCTTCTTTCCCTTATTCATATTGCAAAATGCATATTTGAATTATTTCTTTATTTTTTATTTACAAGACGTGTGTTTATTGAGATAATGATTATTTAGCCAAAATGCTCATTCTATGGCTTAATAATATGAGGGTGATGTATAATTCACTCCATGATTAAAGTGGACTTAAATGTATACCTTTTAAATAAAAATAAAATAATTTTTAAATTAAAAATAATATCTTCTATAGTTAAAAAAATACATATTATATTAGTTTTACTTAAAATTATTATAAAATGTAGTCTCAGTCTAACTATGTTTGTTTTATTGATTGTTGATATTACAAATCCATTCAAAATATATTTTGTAAAAATATTTTATTCTCACTTTTACTCTCAATTATAAATAAAATATTTCTATTTCTATATGAAATAACATAATTTTATATCAACTCTTAAAATTTTTTTAAACTAATTAAAAAAAGTTGACATTATTTATATTTTCATATTCCAATTGAATAGGAAATTAAACCATTTTAATATCCATGTTAACTAATTTATTTTAATATATATTTTAGAGAAAACATAAACATATATACATATATATATATCAATGTAGATCCATAGTAAACTTTGGATTTGGGATGCAAATCTTTCCTCAAGTTCAATCTTTAAGCCTCTTTTTTGGGTGCAACACTTGGGGAAAGGTTTGCACCTCAAGAGATTTGATCCCCCTTGGGGCTTCATAAATCTTGGAGTTAGATGGATCTACCTTGGTTTACGTAATATATAATTATTGAAAACTTGGCTTATAGGACACTCTGATACAAAAATAGAGGTAGTTTTGGTTTGAGAATTTTCTTTTATTTACACAAACCATTCCCAAAATATTTAAAATATAATTAAAAAATGAAAAACAAAGAGAAAATTGTTTTTTTATAATAATAAAAAATTATCAAAAATTTTCCTTTTCTTAACTTTGTATGGTGTTATGTAGGAGAAGGTTTACCTTTACCAATATTAGCCATTTGTAAAATTGACAATTGAAGGTCTTAATCCATGAATTGCTCTATGAATTATATGTCTATATATTGCTTTCACACAAAGAAAACAAATTTGACACAACAAATTGAGAATTGGTTATTTTATGTGTGGAAAATTCATTAGCCAAAAAATACGATGGGGAAAAACCATGAGCTTAAATGTTATTTTTTTTTATTTTCTAGGCTAGAGTAGAGAAAAATACCATGGAAAAAACCATGGGTTGTGAAAACTATGAGTCAAAATGTTTCATTAGGCTAAATTAGCTATTTTAATTTGATTAAATAATTTTATTTTGTATTCTATTTTTATTTTTATATCATTCTTTCTTGTTTTATTATTTTATTTTTATGTAATTATATAGATTCAAGCTATTTTATTTTATTTTGTTTATTGAGTTTTAATTTTATATCTTTTAGGTAATTTGGTTGATTCAAAATGTTAAAAATTACAATATCTCTCTCATATTAGGGTGGAGAGTTTTTAAATATTTTTATTTTCATGTAATTTGACCAAGTCAAAATGTTTAATAGGACAAGATAGGATAGAATAGTACATGATGACATTACAAGAGTACCTATGGGGCAATAAACCTCAATAAAATATTTTAATGTACAAAAAGAAGATATAATTGAAAGTAATATTGAAATATGTCTAAAAATATATTAATAAACAAAAATCAATACAATCCATAAATAATATATCTCAATGCTCATGTTAACTAAGTTATTTCATTTTCAACAATTTACATATTATATATGGTTTAAAATGATAATAATACTAAAATATCTATATATTGTAAAGTAATAGAGAAATTAAAAACTTATTCTTATAGCATTTCAAGTATCATTATTTTACATTTTGACTCTTTTATTAAGGGATAATTTTGAATGGAGTAAATATTTGTTTTAATTGCATATTAAGCTCTTTTATTTCATGTGTTCAAGGAATTTTCAAGGGATTGAATCCATTTATTCATTCAAAAATGCAATTATATATAGAGAGAAAAAGAGTTATAACCATAATTCCTAAGTTCCTAGGATGCAATCTTTGGAGATGTAATTTTTGAGGGCTGCTCCATCTTGCCTCTTGATAAATCCTTGAGTAATATGAATCTATATTAGTTTTTTTAAATAATATCTAATATAATATTTTTTAATATACAAATTATATGAAGTATTATTATATATTAGAGATTGTATTTGAATATAACGAGGTGGTTAAAGTAGGGCAACAAATATAAATATTTGCAAAAGTTATTAAAATCCTAAGTTACATGTAAATTAATGAATTTTTATGTTGTTTTAATGGTAATATGAATACCAATATGAACAAACAAATGCATTAATTTGGAGGGATTATATGAGATACTTTTGCAATGAATTTGAATACAAATATATAAATAAAATGATAAAATGTAGGAAATTTTCATGCAAAATACTTGCAAGTGTTGAATATTTGGTACGGATCTTTCTTTTAGAAAAATTGTAGAATTGTAAAGAACATATTTCTCTTATCAAAGATTACTTTTTAAAAAATTATAATTATAATCTTATATTTTTTTAAACTAGGAAAGTCATTATGTCTTTGAAATTACAAAACCGTTTACTTTGTAAAACATTTTTTTATATTGCAAATATCAATGTAATACACAATTTATTTTAAAAATGATTAGGGTAATAAAAATTTATCCTAGGAATAAAAGATTATGTATTTTATAATCTTTGTATACCTAAAAAATTATATGTTAAACATACTATTTTTTTTAAATTATATATTTAGAATCTATATAGTTGTTGATGATGGATTTGTGTCACTTATAGAAAAGTAATATGAAAATTAGAGATATTGAGACGTATTGAAAAATGTAGAGAATTTGATGTATTTACAACCCAAATCATCAAGTTTGTCATTCCAAAACCTAAATTTGAGCCAACCAAATCAATAAACATATATGCTAAAATGTCACTCCCACCCAAATAAAATTGAATGAAATAAACACACACATGCATCTTGGGGTGTGCTCTATTATAGAGAGTGTCTAGGTTCTCAAGCATGTGCATTATTAAAATTCACATACACATTTTTGACTAGGCATTCACAATGAATTTATGATAATAAGAATATGCTAAAAGACAATTGTATGTATATAACAACACGATAACCCACTATAAAGGTCCATTCAAGGGTATCCTTCATCTCTTGTTGGGGATAGTCAACATTAAGAATTTTTTAACATTAAGTATGGTCATAGTAACAAACCTAAGACTTGGTCTGTAATGAAATATTATACACTTTTGTGGCCATGAACAACTCCTTGCACCACCAGAAATGACCTATCAAGGGAATCATTTTCTTTAAACTAGGTATCTAGATTCCACTAGAATTTTTGAGCATTGGTTATAGATCTCAAGCTCCTAGACATGACCATGGAAAGAAACATAAACTTGGAAAATATGGTTCGTACTTACCTTTAGTGTGCTCATCAATTCTAGAATGAGTTTGTTCCTATTAGTTAGGAGTTTGTTAAGGTCTAATTGGTTGAGATATTCTCTCCAACTAGTTAGCTTCCTAGATTGGTGTGTAGTTGAGATATTCACTTAACCAAGAGATTTTATGTCCAAGATAGAATAGCTATCTTGTGACATAGCATGATTTATTTATATTGTATTATTATTTTCATATGAATACACTTCTGATTTTAGAAAATATTTGTTGGTATCAAAGCTTGTTTGGGCCTTGGACCTTGGTCCCCTTCTCAGCCTAATGAAATAAAGAGTTTGGTGAATGTTTGTTTGTCCATTAATTTTTTTGTTTGTCCATTCATTCGGGCTAATCTTGGCGAATTTTGGATGAGTGTTTCCACTATTTTAGAAGTCTTTTGTTGACTATGTTACTGAGACTTTGGAAGAGTTGATCAGAGGAGTGGAGTTCTTGTCAAAGCCTAGGTGGAGGTGTATTGGAGCAACGATCTTCTTGTTGACACCCATTTTTTGACCATGTGTATTGAATTTGACTCGATCTGGCTGGTAGAGAGTCTTTGTGAGTTCAATTCATTGATTGTATTGAATGTCTAAAGTGATTGTTACATGGAACCAAGTTGGGATAAAGAGATGGAGTTTCTTCTACGTGTGGAGCGATCAAAATATGTTCCAAAATGAGTTGTATCTTTGATAATGCATAATAGGTCTCATGCAGACCATTGTTGAGATAAAAAAAACCCCTCTTAGCACTGAACAAGCTAAATGGTGAAGCCTAACTATTACAATCGACCCAAGTATGATGGAGCATTGTTGACTAAGTGTATTTTTACATGTTTTTCGTGCAATCAATATGGATTTAGCTCCCTGCCTTTTGTTTGTCTGTATTCCAGCACTTGGAGAGAGATTTTATTAGCTTCAAATAAAAATATTTCAGTGACATTGGGGTTGTGTCACGACTTGGGAGAATTGAAAATGTAACATGCATCTGGTGCCAGTAGCTACTGTAATTCTATCTCCAATCAATCAACTCCTTTCAGCGGTGAATTCTAGTAGCTCCCAAGGTGCAATCCACTCATTTTAGATACGAGCTAGCAAGGAGCCACCAAAAGGAGAGTGGCATTAATTTTATATGTGTGTGTTTTGTGTTTTGTCTGTCCATGAGTAGCCAAGGAGAAGAGAATGTGGGAGCTATTATTGCATAATAATTCCTAGAGCAGTCGTTGCAGGTGATAGCAGATGAACTTTCATGGAATAAATGCACATGTTTGTTTTGCTTGTTGTTTTTTGTGTATGGATCTTGTATGGATACATGTGTGAGAGAGAACGAGCTGCGTTGGATAATTCTCTAGAATCCTTGATGGTATTGGCTAATGCATCAAATTTTCTTATGAGAGAAACATATGACATGTTTGTTGATG
Source organism: Pinus tabuliformis (assembly GCA_031772625.1). Taxonomy (NCBI): domain Eukaryota; kingdom Viridiplantae; phylum Streptophyta; class Pinopsida; order Pinales; family Pinaceae; genus Pinus; species Pinus tabuliformis. The sequence goes on along the minus strand of CM062812.1, from coordinate 383,928,469 downwards.
GAGAAGCATGTACAACACCATAATTAGAGTTATTAGAAGCAATGGCAGTAGCAGTACAACTTTCACTAGGTTGGCGGTACTAGGCAAGGCAATGATAGATGGCATTGGAAAGTATTGAAGTATTGGCTACGTGCAACTTTTCAATGTCTATCACAATCCAGTGTGCATGTCCGTGAACTTAGTACGTCGGTTATGTAGGATATTTTTCATGTATAACCTCTCAATTTCAAGTATTGCAAGAACATTTTAGGAGAAAAGAAGGGAAAAAAAGAACCATTTTGAACATTTGTATTATGGAAAGCACATGCTTGTTCAAGATTGGCATAAAATTGTAGAAAAATGCTTGGCATGGGAAACCTACAATCAACAAGCAAGGGGGATGTTTGTTTCCCTTCTTGCATTAGCAACCAATGCATTAGGTTTTTTCTCCAAATGTTTCACACCACATATTTCTCTCGTTATAGGGTATAGTGTGTTTGTGTACAAGTCATGAGATTCGTTGACGTGAGAGAGTCATTGCGTTGATGGAGAGGGAAGTCCCTTTCTGTGGTATATCTAGATAAGGTGGACTATTGCACAGATTTTAATCAAAGAAAAGGAGTTTTAAAGAATTGAGCTTGTAGTCACTTGGAACTTATTTCTACGTATTCTTGGATGGAGCCAAATTTCCCATTGAAATATTACTTTTGAAAAACCATGGCATAAGAAATTCGACCCTTATTTTTGTGGTAGGACATCTTGGTTATAATTATGTCCGGTCAAAATCAAGTCATGTAAAATTGTATTGATATATATCTGGTGGAAAGGATTGGATGCTTGACAATCAGTCTGACCAATTATTGTCACATGTTTGAGTCTATGTTGGAATTGGCCATTTCAACAATAGACAAATTTATTTACAAGAATTATTCACTATGAAATATGATGAAAACATGACAGTGAAGATGGCATCAAAGGATAGTGATTGGAGCTTCACCAAAGATTAAGGGATGATGTAAAAATAAGTGAAAGTTTGTGTGAGTTTGTGGGATAGACCCATGAGCATGTTGTATTATGAGTGACACATCTTAACTGTAAGCAAGTCTATGGTGTTTTGTAGTGTTCCTTGAAAACTTTGTAATATTATGTACCTGAAGTTGTGTTGTTAGCCTTCTAAGGCATGTATACCTTGATGAAGTTTGTGGTAATATTAAAACTACTTTGTAAGTGTAGGTTTGTGGTCAGTTAGAAACCACTTTGGAAGTGGAGGTTTGTGGTAAGCTAGAAACCACTTGTGAGAGTGTTTTAAGTGTAGGTTTTTGGTAAGTCAGAAACCAATTTGCAGTGTGAGTTTGTGGTAAGCCAGAAACCACATGTGAGAGTGAAGTGGACATGGATTCTTGTAGGCATGATTTGAGGTTAGCCGACAAAACCCTAGGCATGGTTATGGGTAAGCTGATAAAACCCACAACATGGTTATGGATAATTGGAGAAATCACATGATGATGATGATGATGGAGGGGGATTTACAAGTATAGATACATGTATGCATATAATGATTGATTGAACCATGTACACGAAGGCCATCCTAGTAGAATGGTCGTTGTGGCGGTTGGTACTCATGCATTCTGGTAGATGGTTGTTCCTTTATATGGACGTTGACATATGCTTTTTTTATCATGTTTGTAAACACCACGACCATAGTTATACTTGGCTAATTGACATCAATGCAAGTTTTCATTAAAAGGGAACTTGGAAAATATAATTCCTACTTGTTTTTGGTGTGCTCATCAATTCTAGGTAAAGTTTGTTGAGATCTAATTGGTTGAGATATTATTTCCAACTAATTAGCTTCCTAGATTAGTCTGTAGTTGAGATATTCACTTAACAAATAAATTGTATGTTCAAAATAAATTAACTATCTCTAATATATTTATATTGTATTGTTATTTTCATGTGAATACAACTTTAAGTGTATTTAAAAAATATTTATATTCAAACCCTAAAAAAAACTTTTAGGCATCTCAAACAAAAAGGGATTCCTTAAACGACCACAAATGGTCTCTTATATGATAGAATGATTTCAATCTTTTTTGCAGAATGAATGTAATGAATGCATTTTGGACACATAAGAGAAAACAATTTGAATTCTTGTATAATTATTCAATCTGAATATTGCATTTTATACGTAAGTAAGAACAAGATGGAAACTATTGCAATATTAATATCCTTTTCATGAATTTTGCATATTGGTTGCATTTTCACAATTGAAATAACACGAAGAACCATTGGTAATTTAATAAAAACATAGCTTCTCTTTGTTTATTATTATTTCCAAAATTATGATCATTAGTGGGCCAACTCGGGCAGGCTGAAGAATTATCTGTAACAAGATGTCTAATAAATAAGCTCTATTTGGCCAATCAATAACTTTAAATGATTGAGGTTTTCTCCACGAGATGAGTTAGTGTTAGATAGGTTAAAGTATACCGTATTGAATTTCCGTTGTTTCAAAGTCAAACATCTATATTCCAATTTATACAGAGTTTATACCATTGCTTTGGATATGTAAAGTTTACGTATACTTTCAAGGCCTGGCTTTTCGACCTAACTCACTGTCACGCACGTCCTTGCTGCAAAAAGGTGGGGCAATTTTCAGTGTCACGTTTGTCCTCCGAACTACTCGCACTGTCACCTCAATAATGATAATATATCGATAGAGTTAGTTACGATTTTTATTCAAGTCAACGTTATCCACGTTTCTCCTAATTTTAAAAGTTAGGATCAGAATGTTTTTTAACTATTAAAATTCCAATCATTTTTTATGGTGCTGAATTTATTTTCATTAAAAAAAACATAATTCAAATATTTTTTTAACAAAAAAAAATGAATTTTTTTTTGTTTACAGTTAGGAGTCTGGGTAGACAACTCCATTTTGAAAGAGTACTCTAATGACTCCTTAAAGTCACCCATAAAATAACCCAAATTTTTTGTCAAAATGTCACCCATAAAATAACCCAAATTTTTTGTCAAAATGGAACAGAAATTTTGAGAAATTTTAGTTATAGCTCTCAAATTTCAAATTTCAAGATTTTGAGTGCTTAAAAGATTTTTGATGGTGTGGAATCCATTTCCACCATTAAAAAACAATTCAAACACTCTCATCCATTTTTTTGAAAAAATAAACCACTAAATTCTATAAAAATAACTTTGTAAAGAATTTTGTATGTTCCATAAACCAGACCAATTTTAAATATCTAAATTGAACCTTTTAAAGCTTTAAACCCTAGAAAATAGAGGTCTCCTACCAAAAATTACTAACAGATCGCGTTCAAAAATTATTCATACTTGTTGGTAAAATTTATTGTTTTTTGGTAGCCTTAGTTTAACCAAAATTCAAATTTACTCGGATAATTATAGAAAATTTGATAAAAATTTCCCAATTTTTTGTAAATCAAAATTACAACGGTTAAACTTAGACTTTTTGGGTAACCCAAAAATGTCAAACTTAAACCTTTTGAATATCCAAATTTTTTTAATGATATTGAATCGATTTTCAACGTAAAAATAATATTTAAACATTCATACTTCTAAATTTTTGTTAAAACAATTGCTAGACCCGAAAAAAAAAACTTAACTATATTTAATCGATTTTCACCATAAAAATACTATTTAAACATTCCTACTTCTAAACTTTTGTTAAAACAATTGCTAGATTCATAGGGGGCAAATTTGCCTCCGACGCCTTTTTGGCTACGGATACGGTTTGTTTGGAGATAATGATACTAACAATTCAAAGACGATTGTAAAAACGGCCAAACCTACGGAATTCAGGACAAATTAAAGCATGAAATTATGTATGATAACTATTGAAAATCAATATTTACAAATGTTCACGTTTTTGTTTTCCCATTCTCCTCCTATATTTGATATTTCCGAAAAAAACTATGGAATATGCTCCACTCATTTAAAAAAATACCCATTCAACATCAATTTAACACTTTATAAACGTTAGTATCACTCATTGTTTTAACTTAAATAACAATATGATGTGCAGTAAGAAACACCAACCTATTTAAATTACGAATGAATAAAGAATACTATTTCGTACCAACTAACCTATATAATGAAGAGTATTACGTTGTGTTTGGAATTCATTATATATTTAATGAATAGTTTCTCAGTTGTCGTTATATATTTTTTCAATTGATTTTTTTGAGTCTCATTTCCGTTAACGGTTACTTTATTTATCATTCTATTGTGTATTTTATATAGTTTTTATTTTATTCATAATTTTATGTTGTATTTTTAAATTGGCATGATCATGGAGAAAGTAAATTAACGATAGTGGATTTTTTTTTTTTTATATTCATTAAAAAATCATAGTGAAGTTTTCCTAGAAAACTATATTCAAATATATTGGAGAAAATATAATTTATTAATTTTTGAAAAGATATATAAATTTAAATTTAAATTTAAATTTTATAAAGGATATTATTATTTTAATAAATTTAAATAATAATATTAAATACTAATTTTCTTAATTCAAATTTAACAATAATAATATTGTTTAGTTTTTTTTGTAATTTGGAATGTTTTTAATTATTATTATTATTATTATATATATATTTATTGTAAATTTGAAATTATATTGTTTCAAAATATTTTTATATACAATAATAGATATTATTGTTTATGTTATTTTCACCTATAGTCAATCTCAAAAGAAACTAAGAATGTTGACCATGGATAATAACTTAGGTGATTCAAAATGTTAACAATTATCACTATGAAGTTCATGACAACTAGATAATTGAATTACAAGAAGTAAAAGACAAACACAAGGGCTAAACATAACATTAAGAATCCAATGAAGTAACTTGGACTAGATTTTGAGCATTGGTTCGTGCTAGTGGTGGAGGTTTTAGACCACATTGGAGATGCCCTTCTATGTGAGAAAGTTGTGTATCCAAACTAGAAAGACAAGAGCACTAGTAATGTTAAACACATTAGATTTCATTCAGGAAGATATTATGTCATTGTGATCTTCATGCCTCTCCTTTAGGACCCTACCCAAGAGTGCCTTCATCTTCCCTTCGACGGCAATGGAGTTCAATTATTCGCTTCCCCTTCCCTTGATATGTCCCTGGATTGTCAGTCATTACTTGTCAAGGCTTCAATTTGACAAATTTCCACTTGAATCTCCATAGTAGTGGAGGAGTGAAAAATTGTTGTTGCATCTTGAGCTTGGGCTTGGCCTCACAATCGACCATGAGGACCTCTTCCACCATACCCTTGGTTGTAGTGCATCCTCTTTCGGGGCATACTAAACTAGGTTTTCAAGGACCGAGAAATCCCACAAATCAAGTGGACTATAGATTAGAAAACCAAATATAAGTAAGCCCAAGGAGAAACAAAAATCCTGCAAAGTTTTTGAAAAAATCTAATGGAATGGAGCAACTAAGAGGAGGAAAATAAAGGACTTTGGGAATGACATAACAACAATTAAGACTTAAAAAGACTGAAAGCAACGCTCACCCCCATTGTGTTCTGAGCACTACGTACTACAAACCACGAGACATAACCTAAATTAGTAATGAAATCATCAAAGAAGATGGGATTAAATATACGAAAAGTTACCGAGTGATGGTCGTCCCACAAGCGTGAACCTACGCCCATGGAGATAAGTTGTCCTCTGCACTAGAATGGGCACCTGCGGTTTGTATCACAACCTTGAATATACGTAACCATGTATAAGCCCCACACTACCTATTTACCAAAGGAATTGTCCCACATGTGGCATGGGGATGTCAAAGATGTAGTAAGAAAACACATGAATAAGGTCTCTCAACCCAGAGTTCTCGGGCGAAGAGACGTTTGCCATGATGTTGAAATGTGGAAATAGTTGTTTGCACGTTTAAATGTATGGCTTCAGTTGGCCATGCCACACCCTCTAATAAATGATGGGAGGAAGCGGGGTGGCAGGATCCCCTATTAAAGAAATCATAGTGAAGTTTTAATAGAAATCTATATTCAAATACATTGGAGAAAATATAATTTATTAATTTTTGAAAAGATATATAAATTTAAATTTAAATTTTATAAAGGATATTATTATTTAATAAATTTAAATAATCATATTAAATACTAATTTTCCTAATTCAAATTTCACAATAATAATATTGTTTAGTTTTTTGTAATTTGGAATGTTTTTGCAATTATCATTATTATTATTATTATTATTATTATTATTATATATGTTTATTGTAAATATGAAATTATATTGTCTCAAAATATGTTTATACAACAATAGATATTATTGTTTATGCTATTTTCTCCCATAGTCAATCTCAAAAGAAACCAAGGTTGTTGACCATGGATAATAACCTCGGTGATTCAAAATGTTAACAATTATCAGTATGAAGTTCATGACAACTAGATAAATTGAATTACAAGAAGTAAAAGACAAATACAAGTGGCTAAACATAACATCAAGAATCAAATGAAGTAACTCGGACTAGATCTTGAGCATTGGTTCATGCTAGTGGTCGAGGTTTTAGACCACATTGGAGATGCCCTTCTCGATGAGAAAGTTGTGTATCCAAACTAGAAAGACAAGAGCACTAGTAACATTAAATGTGTTAGATTTCATTCAGGAAGATATTATGTCATTGCGATATTCATGCCTCTCCTTCAGGACCCTACCCAAGAGCACCTTCATCTTCCATTGGAGGGTAATGGAGTTCAAGTATTCGCTTCCCCTTCCCTTGATATTTCCCTGAGTTATCAGTCATTACTTGTCAAGGCTTCAAGTTGACAAATTTCCACTTGAATTTTCATAGTAGTGGAGGAGTGAAAAAATCTTCTTGCATCTCGAGCTTGGGCTTGGGCTCATGATCGACTATGAGGGCCTCTTCCACCATACCCTTGGTTTTAGCGCATCCTCTTTCGGGGCATATTGCACTGGGTTTCCAAGGATCTGTAATGAACATCCTTAGCTTACCTGGGAATTTCGCCCCTAGGCTGCTTAAATTTTGGACTTGGTCCCACTACAGTTAAAATTTAACTGCATTCATTAGTACACTAATCTAAATCACTTCATAAACACTATTATTTAGATCCATCATTAAGCACAATTTTATAAATTTGTGGAAAGAAACTAGTTCGTTCATGTAATCTCTAACATTCATTGTTTAATTCTGCCACCAATATTAACTAACTTAAGTCTAATGCAGATAGCCTAGCCATGCATCAGAATCATAATTCGACAGACTTACTCAACTCTTATACAATAGGTAGGATGACTAAATCGGCCTCATGAATACACATGTAATAGTTAATCGAACTATCATAGACTATACCATGAAACGCATGCATCTACATCTTGTACCCATTATCCACCCAGAGACATAATACAACATTAAATACAAACTATGTTCCTTTAACATAATGATGATTAGATTTAGATTCACTAGACATTTTACTCATCCACATGCATAAGAGTGAAATTAATTACATGAACACAATTAGTATCATCAACATATATCTTACGGAATACGAGTAAAGAACTGGAACACCTCAATCAAACCAAAATCATTTATCATGTGTAGTTATCATCACACCTATAGCTAATCATATATGTTGAAAGAATTGAAGCAATATCTAGGAAAAGAAACAACATACAGTACATTCCATGCAAATGACACAAACTAAATGTCACTTGGAGGGAGGAGCACCACCACCCAGCCATGAATCACCTCTAATTCCCCCCGAGCTGAAGATCTTTCCAAGGATCAACTGTCCTCAATTGATCAATGCACTGGGTATTTAATACCCTCTTTCATGATTTAGTTACCATTAGCGGTGTCCCGCTTTATGGATTTTTCCATTTGCCTAGGTCTTATCCGGAAAAGCTCATATTTATCTCCCACGACGCTTTTTTACATAAAAGCTTGCCTTTATCTCCCGCAAAGCTTTTATGTTCGATGGATCTTTATCTCCCATCCATCCGATGGATATCTAATCCATCCAAGATTATCTAGAATCACATATAGAAGCTTATCATGAAAGATTCATCTTTATCCCATTCCTCATGGGATTTGGAAAGAATCTTCTCTCTCTTGGTGCTCCACCCTCCAAGTGATTTATTTTATTAATTTATTTAATAATACATTTTCTTTTCATATTACATATCACCTAGCTTTCCTTAGCTTAGGTGTAGAATAGTTTAACCCACAAAGGAGGGTATCAAACCTAGCTTTCCTTAGCTTAGGTTTACAACATTTAACAAAAAAGGGAGGATATCATGCCTAGCTTCAACTTAGCTTAGGTTTACAATAATGTAGTACACAAGGGAGGGGTGTTACATACTCCCCCCTTAAATTTTACATCGTCCTCGATGTATCACTACATCATATCCTCATTCAAAGGTAGCTATTTTCTAATCAATAGCTCTTATGGCTCTTCCATCTGATGCAATTTTTTCCGATATACATCTGCCACAAGGAGTGCTCCAAACATCTCTCCTTCCATAGCTACCTATCACACATTTGTTTTCAAACTATTTGTGAGAATTTTATCGATGTAGAGTTTAACTATGATAAATATCATAATATGTTACTATTAAAGCAACTATTGCTTATCATTTATTTTATCTAAAGAATGCATGTCCTTTGCTTGCATTCTTTCAAGCCTTTGTGTTGTTGATGAATACTTGCTTCTTGTAGTCTCTCTGCATACAATAGATCAGTTAGCATATCTTCCACATTAATATGCTTGCAAAGTCATAACACATTATTTCACATCACAATATATATTCATCATAATTGTATTTATGCCAGAATGTGATTAACCATAGATACTTATACAAAACCTACTTTCCTTCTTCTCGGTAATCTCCAAGTTTGTTTACCTAGCAAGACATCCATCTAATGACTACTGCATACCCTGCACATAAGGTATGTTATACACACCAATACACATTTCATTTTTCAACCTTGTAGCATATGTAGTCATATGGTCGCATATGTACTGTTGTACATAGTCCAGCTGTGGTATAGCCTATAATACCATCCTCATGGTATCACCTGCATGACATAACTTTATCCACTATGTTAGTATCATACCAAAATTCATTTTTCATGGTTCATCTATGTAATTAAGAAAGTTTTTATGCCATGTTTAAATCAATTCCAAATGTCATATGGTAACAATATCAATCACATATTATTGGATTCATACATATTTCCCTCTTAATCATACCTTCTGCTTAATGTTCTAAAGAAGATTATTAACTCATAGTTGTTGAAGCTTAATATTCATGAGATCATTAATTCAACTTGTATGTTTTATTGCTACCCCATTTATGCTTCAACAACCCGTTGACCATGCATAATTCCGTGTAATTATACATGAATTTTTTTACTACTTACAACCCGACACTTTTTGTAGTTGTAAGTGTTTATGATCTCAGGGTATTTACATGTTAGCTCATTATTAACATTAATCACTTTTTTCCAAAATTTGAGTTATATGTTTACGAATCCTTGTTTGAATCACGCAACATTTCCTTATGCTATCTAGACACCTTATCAATTCAACATCATAAGAGATCCTCTCAAAATTTCATGGTACAAATTATGATATCAATCTATTTTAAATATATTGTTAAATATCATTTAATTGACCCAGGGGTCCATACCATTTGTGCTACTTCACCAATTACTATGGTTTTCACTCAAGGATACTTATAGGTTCTATTATACATATCCTTCAAAAGATGCATATGTCATGGAAATTAGTTTAAGTTAAATTTCCCCTTTAACCATACTTTCTTCCAACCGAAGAACGAGTCACATTGTACAAAGGATTAATCAAAAGGATTAATTTGACCATAATTTGTACAATTATATAGTCTTTATACTATAACATTCTCTCACCATCCTTTACTTTGGTATAATACTTTTATAGCAATTATACCATTTATCAGTTATTTTTATAGCATGATGACCTTAGTTTAATCTCTGACCAGAATCATAGTCTAGTTTTGTGTGCCACTCAAGTAATGATATCTTCCACCATTTGCATTACTTGTTATTAATTTTAACAAAATCGAACAACCTTACTTTTAAGGTATTTTCTCCTTATTGCATGCTATAACATTTTTGGTTATAAAATTTTCCTGTCAGTAAGATTAATAACCTTCAATTTCTTTGTCCAGCATGACTCCTAACATAGTCATGCATACTTGCCTATTTACTATTGGCATATAACAGTCCCAATATATAACTTCAATATAGTTCAATCAATTCCAATCCCCTGCATGTAGGAAAAGAAACAAGCATTGATAGTAGCATACCATTGATTTTCTAAATCACAACTATGCCCAACATATAAGCAACAAAACATGCAGTTTATCATCAGGTCAATCATGCTCTTTCCTTCTACAGAACATACTCCCCTTTAATAGGCATTGATGTAACCAATATCAACATGTAAGAGGCTATCAATACCATAATTCATGAGGAAGTGCTTACATGGAAGGTTCGTATGACTCATTACTATGCAACTATACTATACCATTTGATAAATACAATACTCTTTCAAGTCTATAATACTGCACACACATGTGCTTGCATGGTAAATTCATATAACTCATTAATCATGCATGGATATTAAGCATGTTCCTCTCCAACATGTTCATCCTAATGACAACGTAACCAATTATGGTAACAACATGTAAACTATCCATGACAAAGCATAGGTATATATATAACAATTAATCCACTTACGACCATGGTATTCCTCCATTATATAATCCTCCTTTCAAATATTAGGTGGGATTTTATTTTGCTAAGTCCCTACCTAATTGTATCTTTAATAATTTTCTTTTACTATAATTAAGATAACATGATGACCATGTTAAAAATTTACCTATCAATTATTTCATTTCATCATAGGTGTTCAGCGTTTCTCTCTTCCCCCTTGCAAGTTAATTATCCAAAAACCGAATTAGTTCTACCTTTCTCATACCTATATGGATACTCACCTAACTTTTCACATAACATTTCACTTGATTGCAGCTTTTAATTAAAAGTCACATCTGAAAATTTATCATGGGTGAAGTTATTTCATATCGGTGTTGAATATGGGCAGATATTCATATTTCACTTTGCCTGCACATATTGATAGTCAATGTCAACAAGGCAAACAAGTCCCAATCTATTCACGCAGCCATATACGTTCAAAATAGAAGTATTTCTACTTACACATCATAGTCCATGCATATGCTATCATGAGTAGGATAGCTCTAATGAGTATGATAACAATTACCCACTATGCCACTTCCACTAACATCTTACTGACCATATCATGACCATATCTATTTAAATAAAATCTATTATCATCATTTTAAGCCACTTTTTTTTTAATGTGCTCTTAAGCATGCAATAATAAAAATCTTTATACAACTGTGGAAATTAACACTTACTTGATTATTCATCAAGTCCTACTATATCTCTCTTGAATTTATGGTTTAATCATGGGAGATGTTCATAGTCTTGTCCTGCATATCTTTCCTATGATATTGGCTGAGCCAAGAGGAAAGACCCCATTTGAGCATGAATAAGTCATATCGCTGATGGCAATGCCTCTAAAAATAATACAAGAATGTAATAACTTCCTCAAAAGTATTACTTTCATTGGCAGAAGCTAATTCCTTTTAGCTTTAGCATTATGCTTGCCTGGTTAACTATAGTTTTCTTGCACACTAGATGAATAGTATTCTCAGGAATGACACCCATAAGAAACACCCTCTAAAATGATGTAAGATCAGGAGCCTTAGAAGAAGGAATCTGATAGCCACTAAGAATTCGATTGTCTTCTTCCTCAAACTGTTTCACTCAAATGATATATCGTTAGGTAACAAATTTGGTGTCTACCTGGGAGACCCTTCTCAGTAACACTTTTCCTCCTATATAGTCCACACATTGATTGAACAATTTGTCACTGATGTTGTAAGGCTTGTAAAGTTTTTGGCGTGTTCTATCGCAACAAATACCCCAAGAGATAGGAGATGCTTATTATTTTTTTTAACTAGCATAATTCATCTTAACATAGGTCTTTAAAATAGTGAGAGGTTTATGCTTCGGGTTTTCAATCTTTCTTCTAACAACCATGTCTCGCAATATTGATTGTTTTCTCAATGGAACCCGCGTTCTATCCCCTCAGTCTGGTTAATATTCATAGGTGGGCTAATTCTCCACACTTTTTCCCAAAAAAAAATCACTAATTTCCATTTTTCTAAAAATGATTCGCCCAAATTTTATAGTATAAAAAATAGCCAAAAATTTATATAGAGACTATATAAAATTATTAGGAATTTGAATATTTTTACAAAAAAATTGTAAACATTTTATAGATTACATATCATGGACTAGAGAGATTCACCAAGGTTCCTAAACTTTAAGATAATTTTTTATCCTTAAAATTTTCCCCGTTGATGTCGAAAGGAAGTGACACATCACATAAGGGCATTGATGTATCCCCCATCAATGAAATGAAACATGTATCAAGATTTCAGATAGAATGTGATGATTCAGAGTTGATTGAAGGGTGGAAAACATGAAAGAAGGCTCAAGGTATTATAGTAGATTTCGACTGAGGGTGGACTTCTCTTGAACATATCAGTGGACTTCTCTTGCATTTTGAAAGTGAATGTATGAAGAAACAAAGAAAATGAACAAGGGAAGCACAATGTTTCAAGTGCTAATGAAGGTGCAACATCTTCCATGTTTCTTTCCTGTTCATCAAAAAATGAAAACAACAATGAAGATCTTTGGTTATTGGAAAATGGATGCAATAACCATATGACATGTCACAAATATGTTTTCTCAAGTTTTGATGAAATAATTAACTCTTATATTAGATTGGGTGATGATCATCTTGTTAATTCCATGGGTGATGATCATCCTGCAAAAGAAGTATATGGTCCTAGGTATACCTGTGTTAAATGTTCATCTCTATGTGAAATTTGTATCCTTTCCAAACACCAAAGAAACATTTTTCCAAATGTTGTCATCTATAGTGCACAAAATCCGCTTAATATAGTACACACAGACCTTTAGGTTCAAAATAAAACCTAGTCAATAGGTGATAGTTTTACTTTCTAACCTTTATTGATGATTCAGTAGAATGAAATGGGTCTTCTTCATCAAAACAAAATATCATACTTCTGGAAAATTCAAGCAATTCAAATGCATTATAGAGTAGCAACGTGACAAGTAAATTAAAGTATTAAGATGAGATGGAGGAGGTGAATATGATTCAAGGGAATTTATGGAATATTTTAGTGATAAAGGTATATATATAACAAGGGAGACTCCAAAAAAAAATGGAGTAGAAAAATGGACAAATTAGACCATCATGAAGATTACAAGAAGCATATCGAAGGCAAAGAATTTTCCAAATGATTATTGGGAAGAAGCAATAGCATGCTGAGTATATATTTTGAATAGATCTCCAACCAAAACGTTAAATACATTGATCCCTTAGAAGCTTTGAGGGGTATGAAGACAAGTGCATAACACTTGAGAATATTTGGTTGTGTAGCCTATGCACATGTTCCAAAACAATGAGAAGGAAATTAGATGACAGAAGTGAAAAACTCATATTTGTTGGTCATGATAAAGAATCCAAGGCTTATCAATTGTACAATCTTATCACCAAGAAAGAAATATTTCAAAAGATGTTAAATTATTTGAAGATCAAACATGGAATGATCAAGATAATAGAATAAATAGAAATCAAGTTTCTCCACATGCATTCAAACCAAGTGAAGCAACAAACGTGGAACAACTAAGATAAGGGATAAAATAGCTACAAGTTCCAACTTAAGGGAAAATGAAGGAGGATAGAATGCATGCAGTCCATTCTCATGCAATGATCTAATCCCACCATTCTATATAAAAGAAGAAGTTCGAGAGAAATTTATGAAAAACTGGATAATGAACAAATACACTTTGCCTTCTTGTCTATCTAGCCAACATGTTTTTAAGAAGTAGCTAAAAGAAAAGAATGGATTGAAGCTATGAATGATGAAATTGTAGCAATAGAGAATAATAACACATGGATTCTTATATATTTACCAATAGGGAAAGAAATTATTGGAGCCAATGGGTCTATAAGACCAAGTTTAATGAAAAGGGACAAATTGAAAAGCATAACCATAGATTGGTAGCAAAAGGATTTACACATAAACTTGGAGTATATTATGAATGAACCTTTGCCCTAGTCGCAACGTTGGATATTGTCAAAACAATATTAGCAATAATAGAAAATGATCATTGGCCAGTTTACTAAATGGATGGAAAATCAACAGTTTTAAATGGGATCTTGAAGGAAAAAGTTTATGTAGATCAACCTACAAGATATGAAGTCAAGGGTCAAGAGATAAGAGTTTACAAGTTAAAAAAGGTTTTGTGTGGTTGAAACAAGCCATTAGAGCATGGTACACCATAATTGATTCTTATTTTCATAAAAAAGGATTCAAACACACCATTAATGAACTCACTCTCCATACAAAAATAGATTTGCAAGGTAATATTTTGATTTTTTGCGTTTACGTTGATGATATGATTTAGAAGGAAATTTGCAGCTTGAAATTTTTCAAATAGCTATGGAAAAAGAATTTGAGATGGTGAGTCTTCATTGGATGAAGTATTTCTAGGAATAAAAGTTAAATAATCTTAAAATGGAATTTTCATTTGTCAAAGAAAGTATGCAAAAGACAATTTAACAATATTTGGGATGAATGAATGCAAGCTTGCAAACACACTAATTGTCCTAGGAACCAACCTAAACAAAGATGGAAATAGTCAAATAGTCAACTCCACTTTCTATAAGAAACTAGTAGGCAACCCAATGCACCTCACAACAACAAGACCTGACACAATGTATTTAGTTAGCCTTATATCTAGGTTTATGAACTCATGAAAATGGAAAGCAAGAAAAAGGATTTTAAAGCATATTGAAGAAACAATACAATATAGAATTGTGTATATTGGTTACAATTACAACCATCTGTTGGTTTTTTAGAGACAATACAATATAGAATTGTGTATATTGATTACAATTACAACCATCTTGTTGGTTGTACATATAGTGATTTTTCAAGAAGATTTGATTACATATACATTTCACCTGGGTATATGAATAATTTCATGGGCATCTAAGGAGCAACCCATTGTCTCCATTTCAACAGCAGAAGCAAAGTATGTAGCAACAACAAGAGCAACATGCCACCAAGTTTGGTTAAGAAGATTGATAAGAGATCTTGAGCCTGAAAATAAAACAAGCTAATTTGTATTTTATGTGGCAATGATTCTACTATTGCACTTTATTGAAATATGTGTTTCACCACAACAGTAGAGAAATTAACACCCATTTTCACTCCATTTGAGAGCTCATAAGGTCAATCTTTAGTTTTGTGATTCCAAAAATTAGTTGATAGACGTCTTTACAAAGACATAGGCAAAAGCAAGTTTTGAATTGTCTATACTCGAAATTGTAATGAATATGAAGCCATAATTAACTAGGGTGTTGAATGTAAATGTTAACTATATCTTTTAGCTATTAGGTAGTTTAGTGAGTGGATAGTTTCGGTAATGTAGTGCATTCAATGCAAAGTAGTAATTTGCAATAATGAGTTAGAATGTATGAAATAAAGTGTTAAATTAAGTCAAACAAATAGTTTTATATTTTGTGTAAATATCTTTTGATATTGTGTAACAAAGTAGTTTTTATTGTTCACTAAAAAAAGGTGGTATATTAATATGAGAAGAGCTATGAAACTAGATTGATTTTTTAATCTTGATAACTCTCGTTTTATTGTGTTTTTCACTCTTATTCTTAAATTCCAACAAAAAGAAATAGCTCTTCTAAGAGTGAAACCATAACAAAAAATGAAAGTGTTAAAAGAAGATTTTGCAAAATACTATTTTTAACCTTGATTTTAGAAAATTATAATATCTTTCAAAGTGTTAAAAGAAGATTTTGCAGAATACTATTTTTAACCTTGATTTTAGAAAATTATAATATCTTTCAAACTTCACAAGAGATTCCTCAGAATTTTTTGGCAAGTTCATTGAGAACACTACTGCTTTTCATCCAAACACCCCCTAGTTTTTACATTAATGCAATATGTATATATATATATAGCAGGACTTTCCCCTAATGCTATTGACCATCTTGACTTCATACCTTTTATGCTTAACAGCCTCCGTTAACGTATCCATAAAGATGATTTCAATATCTTTCGCAAGTTGAATGTATTAAATGCATTTTGGACACGTTAGAGAACAAGAATTGAACTCTTCTATGATTATTCAATCTGAATATTGTATTTAACATGTGAAGCCAACAGGTGTAAAACTCTGTAATATTATAAATATCTTTTTCATGAATTTCGTACATTGTTTGCATTTGC